>JAOWCC010000019.1:31887543-33179150 GCA_030867875.1 Actinernus sp. WN-2022
GTATATATTCTTTATTCCACGACATTAGCATTCGTTGTCATCTTAGTACGCATTAATACCATACAGATCGAACATGTCAAAGAAGAACTCGAATGTAGACGCCGCAATGCCTGAGACGACTTGTGATTGGTTGATGAGAGGGAAGGACTCAAAATGCCCAAAGAGGATTTCGAAGACAACGAAGTTCTGTTCCCAGCACAACTACCAAATCTCAAAAGGCTGTGCCCCACTCATGCCATGCTCGAAGTGCGGTAAAGGATGTCGTACTGATTACGAGCTTTGCTCAGGATGCGACCGTCTCGCCATCAAGATGAAGTGTCCCGGTGTCTATGTAAAACGCGCTAAGAAGTCCAGCAAGACGCTAGAGGGTCCAAGAAAGGAGGAGCCAAACGTGGTGGAACCGGAGGTAGCATTGCCCGCAGAACCAAGAGTAGTGGAACCAGAGGAAGATCTTGGAGAGTCTCTCAACCATGCGCTCAACGAGGTGTTGGCTGCCTTGAGGAGCGAGAAGGACGACTAGGAACAGCCACGGGGAAAAAAAAAAAAAGAAGAAGAATGAAGAAGGTCGTTGCGTGACCCTCTTCATTCCTTTTTTTCTTTTTTTTTTCTATTAAACGTATAACATCTATAGTTGTATCATGGACGAGCTAGTCAGATTGTTTGGCCCTGGAATTCGTAGAAGCCTGAATATCAAACCACAAGTGGAACGTATTAACACCAGTGAAACATGTCCTGATTGTCTCTGCCCCTTTGAAATACAAGGAACGGAATTCGTGTGTCCCACCTGTGGTCTTGTTTCCGAGGTTGAACCATGTGAAGAAACTAAGATCGATATTATTACTACTCGACTGCGTATAGTAGGTCCGGACGGATTTCAGTATCAAAGTGATCTAGACCGCGCAAAACCAAAGCAAAGTGATGACACGGAACTGCAACGACGAACGCTCCTACAAGAACTACGAGCATACAACACTATTTACAAACAAAGTTGTGACCTATCGTTCCCTACGAACACTTTAGGAATCGTAGCCGACGCATTTATCCAAGTAATGAAAGTTCATCCCAAGCGTAGCGATGCTAAGAGACATATTCTAGCTTCTCTACTCTACCATGCATGCATACAATGCGGATTCGTCCGATCTAAAGGTGAGGTTGCTCGCTTCATGCAACTAAGCAACAAAGGCATCCATAGAGGAGAGGTCTTTATACGTTCTCTGTGTGACGACAATGAGATCGATGTAGACTTGGATGCCGAGCGCATAGTTCCTCACATTGCAACGACTTTCCTTAAACTCGATCCTCAAGGAGTACTTATAGACGCTCAACAAATAGTCCACGAGGTTGTTACTATGGCAATAGAAAACAATGTAGGCAGATCGGTAATTAAGACGAAAGTTGTTGGAGCAAGTTACGAGGTGCTACGTCGTTTAGGATCGTCTATGTCTCTTAACGAGGTCGTCAAACGTTGTGACGTATTTGGAAATTCAGTCAAGCGTTTTGTCAAGAAGTTGTCTTCTTACCATTCCCACTTCGAACCAATCTACACTAGACATGGGCTAACTAGCAGTAGGACTTAGCGAAGTGGAAGTGAGAGCCATGTTCATTTCTTTCATAGGAAACGTTGATTCTTACATTCCAAGTTTTTCTCGCATTTCCTTTTGCACTTCTTGCTTGAGTTCGGCTCGAATGCTTTTTTCACCTATGGAAGCCTTGCGACGAATTTCAGATCTCATGATCTCATACTTATTCGCTTCGTTCAGGATGAGATTGTATTCTGAGTCGGATATGTTTTCATCGCGTAAGGCCTTCGATACTAGATCACGAATCGTATTGATTTTCGCTTTTGCTAACATAGTTGTCTTTTCATGCTTAGAAACCTTCATTCCTAACTTCTTAGCTCCAATGGTCGTAGATGCTGAAATTAATCCACATAGACCACCAATAACTCCAAGTGGTAGACCAATCACTATTCCAACCCCAGTCAACGCTGCGCCCAATCCAGATCCAGATAAGATCACAGATAGACCTCCAGTTACCACTGCGATGCCATGAACTATTCCTTGAGAACGTGCATATTTCTTGCGCACACCTTCGTAGTGCCTTTCTTGAACTTCGATGTCCGAAAGCGTGTCTCGGATCGTTTGCAGTCTAAAGTTCTTTCCAGTGTCACTAGCGATCTGTGGATAGATACTTGGTGCTGAGGGAAACGGTTGAATTGAATCGCCTTCCATTGTACGTTATGCATATAACTTACTCAAGCTTCAACACGTATCGTATCGGTTGACCACGGAAGTCTACCACGTTACCTTTCTCATCACGAATCGTAAGACTAAGACTATTTCGCATTGTCCCTATAGCTTGTAGGACTTGGGGATTCGTTATAGTATAGGTTATCCTTGAAAACCAAAGACCTCGGACCTCTATGCTAGCCAAGACTTTCGATCGTTTTCCCTCTAGAAGTGAGAAACCGGAATCCACCACGTCGCAACGGACATACACTGTGTGGATATCTTTGATCTTAATGCGGTAAGTACCAACTTTTAGCAGGAACTCGTTATTCTCTTCTTCTCCACCTTCGACACCTAATAGTGTGTAGAGACTTTTATTGAACTTGATTGGTTTCTTAACTATTATAGCTTTGTCCTCCCTAAGGAGGGTATCGCTCTTAAATTCCACGATACCAGCACTACTTGCAGGCTTTAAGGCCTTCTTGGCTTTCCTAAAGTTGTAAGACCCTGCAGCAACGTCGTGTGGAAACATAATACTACCGGTATTCCACCTGAAAGAGCCCGCCTCTGTTAGGTTCCACCAAGTGTTCTCGAAAGTGACCTCGACTAGTGAAATGTTCCGTATAAGAATAGGGTCGTCGAAGTAGACCGTATGGTCGGATGATGTGGTGATGACATTAAGGATCGTCATTATATGTTGAAGGTATAACTATATATACGTATAGCTTCAACATGAGGAGGTCCGGAGGTCTTTTCAGTTACCATTACGGAGGGAAAGATGAAGAGGAAGAGGTCCCAACACTGAATGCTAACATAAGGTCAAAGGCTGAGAATCAAGCTAGGAGAGAGAATCAAGCTCGGATAGATAGAGAAGATGTGAAAAGTAGAGAGGTTGCAACATTGAATGCAGATCTATTAGCGAAGTTCAAGAAGAAATACCCACATGCAGATCTTCACAAGTTCTATGTCTCTACGGAAGTGAACGGTCCAGGCAAATATTCGACGAGTATTTGGTTTCGAGATGGAGATTCTAGCTATGTCGTTTACGGCGATGATGTCTCAAAGTTACCTACTACGATTCAAAAACGCATCGATAATGCGTTGTGGGATGTGCATAAAGGTTTCCCATCTACGTTGACCCTAGACAGGAGTGCGAAGTATCCTATTACAGCAGTTCCTTCTACTGGACCGGCACAAGATATCGATCTCACTAATCTATGGATATATGGCACACCAACGGATAGGTTCAAAGCAGGCGTTCTAAATATATTCAAGGAGACCGTCGTAAAGCATACGACATCAACTGAGTCCTACCATTGGTTACATGGTCCGGATTTCCACTACTGGCCTCAACAACTTAATTTTGCAACGTGGTGTGCAACTTCTGGATGTGGAGTGTCATTGTTTGATCCTATTTTCAAAACGTATCCACCAGTCGTTCAGGGGTTCCTACGATTCCATGTTTATTTCACGATACGAAGAATTCTACGTGAACTTGGTGGTACTCATGGAGTTCCTTTACCTGGTAACTCTAATTTCAAGCAAAGGGATAACCACTATAACGAATCAGCTCTTGAGAAATTGTGCATCGAATTTGGCATATCTCGAACACCAGATTTCCGATGGCACGGAGGTAGGAATAATGGACTAGGAGATGTATTCCTTTTGTACCCGGGTTGGCTAGGATACGTAAACGTCCATGAAGACCGAAGCTACGACAAAGGTGCAACCACATGGCCTCAGAAACATAATTTATTTGCAGACCAAGGAGGTAAGGAGGATCAGGGTGATCTTGTGGCCTTCATTAGGAACGATGAACATGAAGGAAAGCAATACAATTGGTTTACACCACCAATCGGAAAGGGTTTGACAGATGTTGGATTAGGTAGATTGGATAGATCTGTCGAGGCTTTTGGACATTGCATTCTTGGTGCTCAAGCCGACTTGAACGGATCCATCATAGATAGCCATAACGTCCAAGAAAAGTTTAAGAGCTTAGTCGAAGATGCTATTCTCGAAAACGACTTAGTGGTGAGCTACAATAACTATCTTACTGCTATAACGAGGACGCATAAGAGGCTCGATCTAGCAATAGCTCCAGATGTGCGATTATTGCCAAGCAATCTAGTGTACTATCTTGGTATGAAAGATGGCTATAAGAATCCAATCCCGAAAGCTACGAAAGATATGGTGCTAGGCACTAACGACATCAATGCAGAAGTCAAAGGACGCCCACCTCTTCCTATGAAAGGCCCAACAGATAAAAAATTGGGACAGTCTCTCGAGACACACGAGAAGCGAGTTCCTGTACCAAAGGCAAAGGCAAAGGCAAAGGCAAAGGCAAAGGCTGTCTCACGACATGAGATCAATCTCACAGTGATATCCATTGCTGCAGCTGGAATCGCATGGATGTTGTTTCGTTAACGTCGTTTATATTGCTCCACTACGAAGACCACTGCTGCTACGATTAACAACCAAACGTTGTTTGCTAAGACTCCAACGACGTCAGCAGCCATACTGAATAGGAAACTCACAATTGGTCCAATCATCTTAGGTAGAATCTCCTCTAACTTTTTGCCTATTGCTTTTAAGCCTTTGACAGTTGTTTTAGCAGCTGCTTTGGCAGCATCTCCAAAGTCGGGTACTATCGCGGAAACTGCCTTCGTCAGATTGGAAACTATTACGCCTATCACAGTACTTACCGCAGCTACCACGCTAATTATGCTGACCCCATACTTCTTAAAGATGATTCTTATACGATCCCTAAGTGACATCCGTTCTACTATAGCTTCTTCTATTTGTTCTAGGACTGCTTGCTCCTCCTGATCGGTCTTTATTTCATTAGTAGCGTTTTCTTTCTGAGTTTCGGTAGACGTAGGGTCTTTGAGTATTCCTACATTCCGGTCGATCCTCTCACTCAATTGATTTTCAGCTACTATAACTTGATTTACCATTTCTTCCCTCGAGGGTCCTAAGACTCTTTTGAGACCTTTTCCCATCTTCTTATATAACCCACCTTTCGTGGTGGTCATAGGAATCGCTTTTTCTTTACTTCCATACTCGCGGATAAAGACTCTACCATCAGACATGGTTGCAATCTCAAGCGTGCCTCGAATTCCCACATCGTGGTATTTTTCCCAGACAGTCTCGAACATATCCTGTCTTGCATTTTCCGATAAACCCTGTTTGAAGACTACACTTCGATCGGTATACTTTGGGACTTTCTCTTCCTCCAGCCTCTCCAGGATTTTTTCATTTCTAGAAACGTTCGAGCCTTCCGAGTCGATGAGTTCGTCGAAGTACTCGTCATCTTCTCTAGAAAACGAGGTTTCCTGATCCTTTGGTCTAGCGCCTTCTTTACTGTAGTCGCGTCTGGTTTTCATTGGGACCATTTCTCCTGACTCTTCTGGAAATATTGCATCCCACTCCTTATCCACATTGATAGTATCATCTTTATCGTAGTCTCCACCTCCTTCAGCTTCATCAGTTCTTTCATCATACCTACCCTCAGAGGCCATGTTAAACATAATTATATATATAGTTATATTCAACATGATCTCATCAATATTGGATCCCACACAAGTACGAAGAGAGCCTCATGCACTCAAGGCTCCACGAGACTTGTATAGGAAAACTTTCACTCGATCATCTGCCAATCCAGGTGAGACTCTATACGTAGAAGTCCCAAAGCTAGCAGAAGATGTAGTACTAGTACCTGGTAGCTTAGCGCTATTGGGCGACATCGTACTATCTGGTGGACATGCGAATAACAGAGTCGTTTCGAACGTTGGACGCTGCTTGGTCATGCGTAGAATCTGTAGGATGGGAGCTGAAACAGTAGAAGACCTTGTCAGGCCAGACCTCCTACAAACATACTCCGATGTATACCTATCTACGCAGGAGAGAGAGTCTAGAATACAACAAGGCATTCAATCAGAGAACTTGAATAAGCTACGATCGAAAGCTGGTGACGCAAATACTTCATCTGCTGCAGACAACGCGCTCCTAACTGCATGTGGTTCAAAGTATAGGATTCCATTAGATGTTGACATTCTGACACAACATGGAGTTCTATATCCACAGGCCTTAGAAAGTACCATTACGTTCGAGTTAACTCTAGCGTCTGCCAACGAGGTTGTAATTGGATCGGATACTACGAAGATAGGTACGTACCAACTTACCAACATCCAACTAGAATACGAAGCAATCAGGGACGGAACGCTGGCTAGTAGTGCACTTCACAAATACGAAATAGGTACTACATTCCTATACAACTACGCTGTTCACTTCAAGACAGTAGATATCGCTAAAACATCCGATACTTTGATATCTCAAAACGTTAACGTTCCACGACGATCCTTTGCTGGACTACTTCTACTATTCATAGATCCACCTACCATTGGCACGCGAGATAGTGAAGCATTCTCGAATCCCGATATTTCGAAGGTAGAAGTAGATGTCAACGGGATTCCCAACAGACTCTTTCCAAGCGGCATGCTTCCCCTAGATTTCTGGGAGGCTGCAAGAGGCTGGTTTGGTACACCCAATACTTCTATGACTCCAAAGAAGTTCTTTGAAAATAGATTCGCTATCCTAATCGATTGTCGCACAGCAAAAGATTCCACCGTTCATGGTGATGGCTTGGCACAAACCGGCAGTGGAAAGGACATCGACATTCGCATACATAGAACTGCTAAGGGAAGTGGAAATGTGAAAATGCACATCTATGTCCTTGCGGATGCTCAGGTCACGATATTGAACAGATCTCTGCAGAGTATATTATACTGATGGATTCTCTCGTAGAGCACGTACCGTTCAACGCACTCATAGTCGGTCCGACGAATTGTGGGAAGACTGCGTTTCTCATAGAACAACTTCGTGGATCATTTCGTGGTAAGTTCGATTACATAGTACTGATTTGTCCTACGTATGCCCACAACAAAACTTATCGTGGATTTGCAAATAGAGATCCGCGTTTCTTCGTCATATCACCACCGCAGGATGCCATCGATGCTACTTTGAGTATTTGCGCAACATTTTGGTCAGGTACCAATACTCTATTGATTCTCGATGATTGCGCCGCATCGAAGGACGTCAAGAAACGAACTGACAAGCTAGTGGACTTAGCCTTTTCTGCACGACATATAGGGATTTCCGTTTGGGTGCTGTCCCAACAATTAACGAGCATATGTAAGCCCTTCCGTGAGAACGTAGCTATCGTAGTAGCGTTCCATACAGCATCGGCCGTAGATGGCAAAAGGATATTTGAGGATTATGGAGGCTCGCAAGATTGCAAAGAGTTACGAACGATACTTGGATCCCATAAGTTCGCTCGCATGTGCTTCTGTCTACGCCATCCTTTCGAGGTAGTGTTAGAGCTCCCAGCATCTATAACATATTATGACTGATAAGGAAATACTCGAGATATTCGGTGAGGACGTAACAGGCCCACCACCAACCGATCTAGACGTTACGTCAGACAATCGCGAATCACTTTCGATCTTAGCCGCAACAGGCGTAACGAAAGAATACTTAGGTAAGAACTTTTCCTTAGGAGACATCTCTAGACTTCCTGAGAAAGAGGTAAACAAGTTGTATAGGAGGTATCAGGCCGTCCTAGCTCAGCAAGTAACGAAAGGCTTAGTCGACGGTGTGACGCGTCTAGCTACCCGCCTAGTTGCCTACCTAGTACCAATAGATTCTCAAGAAGCCCTGATCAAGGACCTACAAGAAGACCCTCTAGTCCGCAACGAAATCAGTGCTGCAACTGGTCTACTAGCGCTCAAAGCAGGTCGCCTTGTAGCTCTAGCTAGCGTCCTATTCCACATATCTGGTCACGTAGTCATTCCTGGTACAACTGTTGAACCTTCACATATATCTACTATATCGAATCAAGATGGAAGGACAGACGGATCAGATAACTGCGAATCCTCCGACGACTGTACCAACTAAGAAAGGAAAAAATCCAAAGCGTGTTGCAGCAGGAAAATTAGCTTGGGAGAAGGTCACTGCCCGTGCAAAAGAAGCTCAAAAGATGGAGATAGAACGTGAAAATGAACCATCCAAAGAAACTAACGTAGAGAAAGGTCGGTTCGAAAACCTGACTATACTCGCAGTCATCGGTACTGGCGCTACATTGTTTGGCACGTACTTTGCGTACAAGAAGTATGTAGATGGCAACACGCGAGCTGCCGCCGTTAGCACGACACAACCTGCAGCTCCGGCAAAGCCAACGGTACTAGACATGGAGTAACACTTAAAGACTCGAGACCATAGTAGTATATATCTAGATGGAGAAGGAATTGACGAAGACGGCAACCGATGCAGCCATAATCGTTGGACTCGCTTCTAGTATTGGGTGGATCGTAAAAAAGACTACCAAGGAATCCATGCTTAGCGATCCTTCTTCTTCCCTAGCGAATTACGCAAAGTGGACTGCCGTGATACTTGGTAGCTTATACGCAAAGCAATATCTTGAGAAACAACTTGAGAAAGAAAAGACCAAACCGTAATGGCGGCAGCAATTGGAATGGCCATTTTCGGGGCTATATTGAATGCAACGGCATTTACTGGTGGTGGCATACTAGCTAGAATGCTTGGAAAGGATGGTGATGTAGATGCAGAACGAGAGAGACACAATAGGGCCACTGAAAAACTAGCACGTGAAATGAAAGCGTATAGAATCAAACGTCAAAGCTTATATGACTATGCACAAGAGCAGGAAGGTCTTGAACGCAAAGCACACAACGATCAAAGAGATACCAACGAAGCCTTAGTGCGATCCGATAAGTTACGTAAAGAGCTAAAACGGCTCAAAGAGATGAAAGAACCCCGCTTATCTGACTACTACAAACCCTCAAACAATCAGAAGACTGGCGAGTTGCTCTACGTTGGTGGTGGAATGCTAGGCGTTGGATACGCTATTAGTAAATGGATATAGATACTACTACTAAGCTACTACTAAGCTACTACTAAGCTACTACTAAGCTACTACTAAGCTACCCCTAAGCTACTACTAAGCTACCCCTAAGCTACTACTAGCTACCCCTAAGCTACTACTAAGCTACTACTAAGCTACTACTAAGATACCCCTAAGCTACTACTAGCTACTACTAAGCTACCCCTAAGCTACTACTAGCTACTACTAAGCTACTACTAAGCTACTACTAGGTTACTACTAGGTTACTACTAAAAAAAAAAAAAGGAAAAAAGAAAGGAAGAATGAAGAGGGTCACGCAACGACTTTCTTTATTCTTCCTTTTTTTTTTTTCATCTGTTGAAGGTTAGAATGTATAGATGTATGATGGATTCTAAACTTGCGAATATCTTCTATGGTCCTATGGGCTATTGGAAAGGTCACTCTGCAATTGGCAAGCTATCGGTAGCAGCGAAAGCATCAGAAGACGTAGCTAGGAGTTGGTTGGAAAAGCAATCTATGTGGCAAATATATCTACCACCACCAAAACACATTCCACGACCGCATTGGACTGTATCGAAACCAAATGAAGTCCACCAAGCTGATTTGATATTTCTACCACACGATCGACCTGGGCGTGGACGGAAGCTATACAAGTACGCATTGGTAGTAATCGACGTAGCTTCTCGATACAAAGAAGCCGAACCTTTGGCATCTAAAGATAGTGGTGAAGTTTCTGCGGCATTCGAACGAATCTATAAACGCAGTCCACTCGAATGGCCAAAGACATTGCAAGTAGATCCTGGTAGAGAATTCATGGGACGTATGTCTGAAACTCTAGAACTACATGGTACGAAAGTTCAACGAGGTGAGGCTGGTAATCATAGAGCGCAAGGCTTCGTCGAACGAGCAAATAGAACTCTAGCCGAGAGATTGTTTGGGTATCAGTATGCACAAGAGATGGTACTTACTTCGGAAGGATCAGATGAGCGTAGTAGAGAATGGGTACTTCGTTTACCAATGGTTATCAAAGCCCTGAACAGTGAGGTGACTCGGTTGACTGGTAAAGAGCCTTCAAATTCTGTAATGACGCAACAAGTAGATCTGAAGACTCCTACGTATTCGCGCACCGTTGGATTGAGAGAAGAGCGTCTACCATTCGACGTTCTAGTTCGATATCTCTATGCACCAGGAGAATTGGAAGGAGGTGAAAAACGTAGAGCTACTGATCCTGTGTGGAGTTTGCAGATATACACCATTTCGCGAAGTGTAGTATCTTCGGGACAGCCTGTGCTTTACTACCTTGCGAAGCGAGAAGGGAAGAAGGATGCACCCAAACGTGGATTCGTTCGTGAAGAGCTACAAGTCGTTCCTAGGGATACAGAACTACCACCAAAAGGAATTCTGTTTGTACCTAGACGCTAGACAGCGTACTCTATTGGCTCGGTGTGGATTCCATCGGGAAGAACGCGTCTTTTGTCATAGTAAGCCGATAGCCCAAGCTTCTTTTGTTCGTAGGTTGCCATACCTTCTGGCAATAGTCGGAAGCCTCGGTTCTTCGCTATGTCGATACTACCTTGGAGGGCTGCTTCGAATCGATCCCACGAAATGTCGTTGTGCCGCCTAGACATACCTTTAGCGGAATACTTCTTGCTGCCACCCGTATCGACGTAGTAGGCTTTCGAGCATAGGGCAATGGCGCGCTGTCCTTCGAATTCGAGTTTGAAGAGTCCTGGCGTACGACTACTCCATTCGTCCCAAGCTAGCCATTCCTTCCTATTGGCTTCGAAATCCTCACGTAGTTCTGGTCGTACAACTTCATCTATGCTGTTTCCAGAGATGGCAATGTAGGCGCTGTCTGTGTCCATCTGTATGTACTCGAAGTCCTTGCGATCGATGTACTTGTCGAGGAAGTCGTAGTAGAACTCAAGCATACGCAGCTTTGCAAGCTGGTACACAGCGATACCTACTTGGAAAGGGCGTTTGATTCGGATCTGGTCCTTCCTACTCTCGAGTTCGTATGCCTCGCCAATCTCTTCCAGGTCTTCGAACCAAACACTTCGCAATGCCTTGTCCACAACCTTCTCATCTTTTGTATAGGTGACCTTCGTTTGGCGTCCCAAGTCTTCGAGCAACTTTCCATAGGCGCTGTTTCCTAGTAGCTTGAACACATCTGCCAGCAAAGCCTCACCTTTGTCTTCATCTCCCATGCGTCGCGCCTCAGTGACTTGGTCCACGAACCATCCGAAGATTTCTTTGGGTTCGTAATCTATCGTGCGGTAGACAGCAGTGATCACTGCGCCGTGATCTACATACCAAAGTAGAAGAGGAGCATAGAGTAGCAACTTCTTTCCAGAGAGACTCCCAACTAGCTTTGTTTCCTCGCTGAGCTTTCTACCTGTCTTCTCAAGGTAGGCTATCATTTCTGGAGGGATTGCTTCTTTGGGGATTTTCTTGTTGTAGAAGAAGGGGGGCATCTCCTCAAATTCCTTCCACAATTTCTTTGGTATCTCGATGTCTACTTCTGCATATCCAAACCACGTTCCACCAAGTAGACATTCAACGAATCCTTCAGTGGCTGGACCTGGATCGTCATAGTGCACAACCTTTTCTTTTCCACAAGGCATTTCGAATTCCATGGTAGAAAGATATAAGGCGTTGGCATCGTATCCAAGAATCTTACGACAAGTCTTAGTTCCTCCCTGATGACTACGAATCTTAGTTTTTCCCGCTTCGTGGAGTCTGGTGAACACTATGCTTGGACCTCCCACGACAGCGTCTTTCAGCATGCGGTAGGCTTCCTTACTTGGAGCGTACATCTCAGCTCCCCTTTCTACACTACCTCGAAGCAGGAACTGTAGTGAGACTCCTGGGATGGACACTGCGTCTTTCAGCATGTCTACTCCTTTCTCGTGATAGAAATCTCGCATCTTTTCGAGTGCCTCTAGGAATGGAACTACATCTAGGTTGTTGTAGTATCGTAGCCAGTCTGCAAAGGTCTCCATTCCCTTGTCGAGAAAGGTGCGCTCGCAGTCTTCGAACTCTGACCTAGATAGTAGATGTTCTCTTTTCAACTTCGAACCCCACTCTTGATAATCTGGTAATCCAATGTGATCCAACTTGTCGGGAGAGTCAAACCACTCATATGGGAAGAAACTCTTTTGCAACTCACAGCCATAGGCAGCGACCCAACGTTCATAAGAAGTTCCTGGTCCAAGGTAGTTGATCACATCAAGGAAACGGAAATCTGGGGTCAATAGGAACATAGTGGAATTGGCTTTCTTTGCTACCAGAATCTTTGAACAGGTGTCGGCAATGATTCCTACGAAGTGCTCCCTGATCAGATTAAGATCGTACCTGCCAGAGTTGAATCCCACTACTGGAACTTGGCTGATCCATTCGTCGATCTTAGCTTGTTGTTTCTTTGGTAGGGTGTCGAAGGAGAATTTGGGCTTATCGAGCTGGTACCATCTTGCCATAGCTACTTGGATTGTCTCTGCTCTTTGCTGGAGTTCTTCGACGAAGGCTTCGATGAGTTCTTTTGGATTGCGTCGACAGATGTGGGTTGACTTTCGATTGTACGTGTCGGCAATTGATACTGATATTGGAACGTGGACGTTTTCGATGGTCAGGTGGTCCGTTGGTTGTCTTCCTTTCGTTGTATCGAGATAGGCTTCGAAATCGTAAACTATGAAGTGGGGGTAGACAGTTTGTGTTGGTGTGGGGACCGGTTTGTTTTTCTTCTTTGTGGAGCAGCCCCAAGCTTCCACTACTGTATAACCAGCTCCTTGTAGCTTTGCCGTTCTTTCACAGGTCTTGAGATAGAGCCTCCTTTCCCTAGGAAAACATTTCGGGCAGCCATGGAAATAGCATCCATGAAATTGGAAGATGGTTTTCGAAAGAGGTTCGTAGCCGTCGACCGGCGCTCCTTCTATCCAATGCTCTCCACCATGCCCACAAGCTGCATGATGAATGTGTTGGCCAATCCTTTCGGTTTCGCGTTCCAACCAGCATAGAGCGACTTTGCTAGCGGTGCTCTCTGGCCAGAAGGCTTTTTCGTATGCCGACTGGGGTACTGTAATTACTTTTCCAGGGCAAACAATCTTCGTTTCTCCACGACTGCAACGATCTGCATGGCGTTGAAGGGTGCAAGCCTGTGTAAACCGTTGCTTACAGTCATTACATATGTAGATGTGCCCTAGCTTTTTGACGTCCTTGATGTAGAAGGCATGCCCGTCGTACACCCCTATTGTCATTATGTGATCGTAGTGGGGCGCATGCCGCGTCAGATGCCAAGCGCCATCCTCCGTGGGTTCATACACCCGAATGCCAATCCCGAAGTGCAACTCGACTTCCTCCAGCTGGTCTAAGGAAGTTCTGGGAACGTCTTGTGTGGTCGCTGTCAGGCGATAGAAGTCCTGGGCAAGTTTTCGAACTTTGACACAACACCTATCTAATCTTGCTCCTTCATGCATGGCAAGGCAGCGCCAAAGACATAGGTTGTCGCCATATCGATCAAGGGCAAACATTCCTTTTTTCTGGCGAAGCCATTGGGGCAGTGGACCTGTTCCCAACAAAAGCTGACGATCGATCACGACCTTGACATCCACATATATCCAACGAACGAAGGCCCATTGGGTATTTGGTCGATTGATGTTGTCGGGATTCAAACGAGCTGTCTCCTTGCTATTGATCCACTCTTCTGCGTCTCCTAGGATGTTCACCCATGGAGAGCCTGGGACAGTCTTGGAGAATAGCATCACACGTCCGTCGTTGACATTGCGAATGCGATAGGTGTAGCTGTATCGTAGGTAGAAGCTGGTGTACGTTTACCTTTGCAACTAACTTTTCCATGATCCTAGGGGTCAAATCTCCTGCCACACCTTGGAAGAAGCGCCATCGGATAGTACGGCGACCTATCTCCACTCCCTCGAGCATTCCATCTCTCTCCTCTAGAATAGTACCTGCCTCTCGAGCTAGACTCCGTGGAAGTGGTTCACTACGGGGTCTCACCATTCTCCCTTCGATATAACTATGTGTTAGGATAGCTTTAACAGATACTCCAATTTGGATTTTTATGTGTAAGGATGTTGAGGGGCGATATATCTCTCTTCGGTATAACTATGTGTTAGGATAGCTTTAACAGATACTCGAGTTTTGGATTTTTATGTGTAAGGATGTTGCGGCGATATAACTATATGTAATCATATCTCTAATAGGATTATCAAGTTGGATTTTATGTACAAGAATGTCTAGTGACACTTTGAATGACCCTTAGTTACCCCTAGTAGTATAGCCGGTATTAAAATGATACAACTTTTTGTTGTGCAAGAAAAACTTAAAAAGTCGTAATGGTATGGACGCCTTTTTTCTTGCACAAGGGGCGTCATGAAGTGGATTTCTGAATTCGCTTTATGACGCCCCTTGTGCAAGAAAACAAGGCGTCCATAACATTACAACTTTTTGAGTTTTCTTGTACAAGAAAAAGTGGTATCATTTTAATACCGGCTATACTACTTAATCTGTGCATGAACTGCGTACATGCGCATGCTCTTGCTATATTTGATTTATAGGCACTGAGTGATGTTGCCTAAAGGCTCGTGCAATTATTGAGAACTTTCAAAATACGCCTATTTCCAAAAAGGTTGTCCCGGTCAAGCGACATTCCCAGACCGAAATGGATTGTGGATGTAGCTGAAAGTCTGGTGAATTCGTTTGTTTAAAATTTATGGTCTTCTGCGTGTCGATTTTCGAATTACATCGTAGTTTACGGGAGAGTTGGAAACAACCATACAAGAGAAAATGAGGTATTCCGTCTTGATCCATATCGGTCTGATAATGTCGTTTAATTGTCGCTTGACCGGGAGAATGATTTTAATTAATATTTCGCGAATAGAACAGTATCTAGCAGAGTGTCAAATAAATAAATAATTAACATATTTGAACAGATACTAGCAAACCGGATGTATCGAAAACGAAGACACCGAAAACGAAGACCCTGAAAAACAAAATAGAAATTAATACGGAAATATCCCGGCATTCAGAATGAAATTTTAAAATCTGCCGTTCACGACAGGGAATCTGAAAAAATTCCGGGAATCGGGAGCCTTGGTTTATTAATTCCGGAAATTTATAGGGCGCTCCTCGACATTTTCGGGAGCAGTTTCTTAGTATTTTTCGGGAGATTAGACCTTAAAAAGAATTTTCGGGAGATTGTTTTCTTGTAACAACTGTAACAACGTTAGTCTTGTAACCGAATATATATTATTCTCGATAGAGGTCTTCGTTTTCGATAAACCCATATTTCAGCGACCGAGAACGATGGCCGGCGTTACAATGATGTACAACCGTGCCGACACAAAACGTTGGTCATTCATTTCGATAGCTCTATAGGTCATCATTTTCGAGGTCTTCGTATTCGATACACCCTAGCAAAACGGTAAACTCACGATTGTCAAATAAACAATTAACATATTCTTGTGTGTGAAGCGACGGACCTAAGTCATCATATTAAAGGGGCCGTCTCACCCACAGTGCTTAGCGTGCTTTTGTTATTGTTTATAAACGGGACTTTGACCCATTCACGGCGGAGACCTCACGAACTGAGCGTATTCTTTATGTTGGTGACACAGATAATTTTGATTTGAATATGGATGACCTTGATGAAACTAATAGTACCTTACAAGTTGAATGTGAAGTCAACAAAGTGTTATACAGCAGTATTTGGCTGTACTATAACATTTACCGCTCACCCGTCGCTGCTATAAACAGAGAACACCGGCTCTCCGGGTAATAAATAATTACTGAAAGCGAGAGGTTTCTCTGTTGTTTCTCTCCTCGGTTTTATTTTTACTTGCAGACAGACAGAGTGAGAGATATCTGCTAGCAGGCAATCTCGTTGCTGGCAGTAGCAGAGAACCAGTTCAAGAGAGAACAGTGAACAAATTACAGCTCGTTTCAATGGGAAATTATTATCACGGCGGCCGCTCTGTTGTCAAATTTCACGCGAAATTTCACGAAAGCCCTTTGGTCGATCCGGTGAATCCGAAAATCTCGGCGAAATCACTGTGTGAAAGCCCTTCGAAACCAGAGAGAGACCTGTTTCCACAAGTTAAACGCCGAACCCTGTCATCACAACTGTCATCAGTATACTAATAATTATGAAAAGAGAGGTTTCTCCCCTCGGTTTTATTTTTCCCTCGTTGCTGGTGCCAGAGAACCAGTTCAAGAGAGAACAGTGAACGAATAACAGCTCGCTTGAATAGGAAATTATTATCATGCAGTCTTGGCGGCTTTGTTTGTCAAATTTCATAAACTTCAAATGATCAACCCGGTGAATCCGAAAATCTCGGTAAAATCACTGTCTAAAAGCCCGAATTCCGCCCTTCGAAACCAGAGAGAGACCTGTTTCCACAAGTAAAACGCCAAAGCCCTGAAAATGATTTTAGGAAACTGTTCTTCAAGTGGGGTTTTGTTGCAAATTGTGGTCACCCAGCCACGGTATTCAAAAACCCAAATCGGTTCAAAGATAGTGGAAAATCGAACAAAACGCTAATATATCTTTCCATATAAAGATTAATGGTCAGAATAGCTTCTCCCTGTTGTAGGTGGAAATCGTGGACACAAACGGACAATTGTTTCCTTTCGTAGAGGACGAACGAGACTGTCGATCATCCATCAGAGAACTACCGGCCACCTGAAATAAAACTAAAATTTGCATGACCAAATAATTTAAAACACTTAAATAAGAGGATCAATAGGAAGAGCAATAAAAAAGGTTCAACCTAATATGATTTTTTTGACGATAGCTGAAAGGATGGCAGAGATGTAGAGAAGATTAAAACCACAACTCTGGAAAATATGTGAGCGCATGCGTTTTAAAATGTTTGAATTTGGAGTAAATAGGAAGTTTCATGCCTTCATAGCAATATTATTATTCACTCACTCACTAACAAAGCTTCAGAAGTCGCTCCCATGCATCTCAGTATAATGAATCAGTGTCGATGTTAGAGTTTTCTAAACATTGATTTACAGTAAAGCATACAACTGAAGTTACTTCTCATGAAAACGAATGTATAGGCATCTATCGGAAAGGAATATTAGAGCTACAAATGAATGCGAATGGTTTTATTCACGAAGAGGCCAAGGCATTGAGCATACTTAACCCGAACCTCGAATGTATACAGTACTAACTCCGACTACACCATTTCCAGGGAGCTCACTAAGAGCGAAATATCGGTCATTTCTTGTTGGTGTTCTTATCCAGCTATTTTCTTCTGGAACTTAACTTTGTCAAAATACAATTTTTTTAAACACTACAAGGTAGTTAATCCCACTAATGGTTATATGATCTTACCAATATATAATTCCTCTCCTGCTCTCTAAAAGCCAGCGTCGGCGGTAAACACTTCCAATAAGCAGTTTTTGGTCGGCATGAGTCTTCCAATCAGATTACACAAGAGCCCATTGTTCGATGGATAACACGTGACAGGATCAACCAATTAGATTCGACACCCGGAGGAACTTGGTTCTGAGAGGCATCCGATTTCCCAGGAACGGGAGCTCAGATTTTAGCCATTCTTAACCACTATTTTGCCGAAACCAAAGGTTTCTTCGACTGAAATAACAAGATGTTCAGTTATTCTAGGGCTGACAGGACTTTAGGGACTTTCGATGGAAAATTCTCACATTTACGAAAGGACGCACAGCTAGCTAGTCTGGCCGGGTCAAACACTATAACCGAATTGTAAGTATAAACACAAACTTTAATACAAGTTTGCAGTGTTGTCATTTATTAGGAGATGGCTTCAAATAGAGTAGAAACTGGCACGATTTCTCAGTTCTTGGATCTTAGGGACCATTCATTATTTATGCCAGGGGGTGACTGACTTATGCCAGGGGGTGACTGACTTAGCGAAGACGATAAAACGTCAATGTAAGGTAACAATATCCTCTATAACAGCACGAGATAAACCTCACGAGAATCTAGCCGATAACATTACTCTAGTTAACCAACAGCTTAAATCTTTCTGTTCCAAGAACGGTATTGGTTTCATAGATAATATCACTGTGTTGCTCCTTAATCGCAGTAGACTCCATTTAACTAGAGCAGGCACCAGTAAACTTACTGGTAATTTTGCCCGTCATTTGCAATCGTATCATAATTGATTCTTAACCGGGACTCAGAAGGCTCAAACTCATTTCAGGGTCATTCCCCCATGCCGAGGTTTCAAATATGCTATGCTCAACGTAAACAGTCTTCTCAAACATATTGATGAATTAAGGATTCTTCTGGTCAACAAGCCTTTGGATGCGCTAGCAATAAATGAATCAAAATTAGATTTGACTGTTTCTGATACTGAGCTTACTATTGACGGTTACGATATTATACGGCGTAACCGCGACAGAAGAGGTGGAGGTGTGTGTCTTTTTATCAAATCTGACATCAACTACAGTATTCGCTCAGATTTGTCTGACAGTAGATTAGAAATACTGGTAGTCGAGATAAAAAAGCCACACAGCAAGCCTTTCTTACTCTCTAGCTGGTATAGACCTCCTAACAGTTCTACTCAACTTTTCGATATTTTTGAAGGCGTGATTAGTCATATTGATAGTTTGGGTTATGAACTAATATTGATGGGAGACTTGAATTGTAATTTCCTTGCCAGTGAGAGCGATACAAATGTATCATGTTTACAATCATTATGCAATATTTACGGCCTAAAGCAAATGATAGAAGGGGCAACACGAATTACAAATACTAGCAGGTCTTTAATTGATGTATGTTTGTCAAATGAACCGAGAAATATTAAAGCTAGTGGTGTGAATCACTTGGGGATTAGCGACCATAGTCTAATTTATGTCGTACGAAAAATCACAACCACTTTTGGCGGCAAACCTAAAACAGTTGTGTTTAGGAATTTTAAGAACTTTGATAATGAAAAATTTCAGCATGACTTAAGTATTTGCGACTGGTCAACCTTGGATTCAATTGCTAACCCTAATGATATGTGGCACGCCTGGAAGGCTAAATTTCTCAACGTCCTGGACAAACATGCACCGGTGAAAAAGAAAAGAGTTCGTAATAAAAAAAGTCCGTGGATAAACGCTAACCTAATAAAGCTCATGCTTTCTAGGGACGTTTCAAAACGTAAGGCAGTAAAGTCAGGAAGTTTGGAGGACTGGAGCACTTACAAAAGAATGCGAAACAAAGTGAACATTGAAATAAAGCGCGCGAAGTCGGCTCATTATAACGATCGCTTAAAGAAAGCCAAGGGAAACCTGCGCGAAACATGGCGGACGGTTAATGAGTTGACTTCGCGAAAACAAAACCGCTCTACCATCCACGAAATTGAAGTCGACGATTCGAAGTTTTCCGACATCGCTGAAATTCCTGGGCTTTTTAATAAGCATTTTGCAGAAATAGGCGAGAAGTTATCCACTGATATTCCCGCTAATCCTTCTGTAGACTTCCTCGACTTTATAACAAGTCCGAACTCTACATTTAATTTTCGTCAGATTCTTAACAGTGAAGTTCTTGAGCTTTTTCAAAACATCGATGTCTCCAAAGCCATTGGCATCGATGGGATTTCTGGCTCAGTCCTCAAACTATCTGCCGATATCATCTCATTACCTATAACTAATTTGATTAATCTTTCAATACGAACTGGCATTTTCCCCAGTGAATGGAAATATGCTAAAATTACTCCAATCCATAAGAGTGGGAAAAAGTCAGACATGGGTAATTACCGGCCAATCTCTGTTATACCGATCATTGCCAAAGTTTGCGAAAGACTAATTTACAATCAGGTTTTTACGTATCTACAGGACAACAGTATTCTCAGTAATTGTCAATCAGGCTTCCGCTCGTTACATTCTACTATGAGTGCCCTGCTTGAGGCAACTAACGAATGGAGCCTCAATATTGACCAAGGTTTAATTAATGCAGTTGTCTATATTGACTTGGCCAAAGCATTCGATACTGTAAACCACAACATATTGCTGAGGAAACTACAAAAATATGGGATAGAGGGAAAAGCCCTAGATTGGTTCTGTTCCTATTTGTCGTGCCGTTATCAGCAGTGTCTTGTCAACGGCGTACTCTCTAAGCCACTCCCCATTACTTGCGGCGTACCACAGGGGAGCATTTTGGGTCCGCTCCTTTTTCTTTTATATGTCAACGATTTGCCGAATTGTCTGAAATTTGCAAAGCCCCGAATGTACGCCGACGACACGAATCTCACTGTCTCATCAAGTGACTACAATGAGATAAACGACATGATGAATAGTGACTTATTACGCATTAATGACTGGCTTAAAGCCAATAAATTAAGTTTGAACGTCGCTAAAACTGAATTCTTGTTGATTGGTTCGAGACAGAGATTGGCCAGAGTAAATGATAAAATTAATATTTATATTGACAACAAGAATATTAAGAGGGTCGGGACAACAAAATATCTGGGCGTTATTTTTGACGAATGCCTCTCTTGGACGAGTCACGTCGAATATATCGTAAAGAAAATTTCATCTGGCCTTGGTGCCCTTAAGAGAATGAAGCCCTTTGTACCAAAGGACATTCTAATAACTATTTATAAGACTATAGTTATGCCTCATTTCGAATACTGTTCGCCAGTTTGGGACATCGCAAACAAAGAAATGATTGAGAAATTACAAAAGCTACAGAATAGAGCAGCCCGAATTATTTCGGGATTGCCATTTGATACTAGCAGAGTCATTTTATTGGAGTCACTAAACTGGTTGAGTATTTCTGAACGCCATAATGAGCTAAAAGTTATTACTATGTTTAAAGTCTTGAACGGTTTACTACCAAAATACTTAGGGGCACAATTTGTTAACTTGTCAGACACCACTGAGTATAATCTTAGAGACTTGTCTGACCGGTTAGCACTGCCTGCCCCAAAAACAAATTATCTGAAAAAGAGCCTACGATACAAGGGTGCTTCTTTATGGAACAAATTGCCAAAAGCTACTCGACAAATTAAGTGTTTGCGGGCTTTTAAGTCCCGTCTAAGGAATGACCGTGGTAGCCTTCTGATGTCCGGTTAATTATATTTTAACCACGTTTTTATCTACTTCTATTTTATTATGGCACGGCATCCATGTAAACCAGGTGTTATACTCTGTTGGATCTCCGTAGATAAATAAAGTTGTCTATGTCTATGTCTATGGGCTGGCAAGAATGGGGGGGGGGGGGGGGGGGGGGGGGGCACGCACGATAAATTCAGGACACTCGAGGGGGGGTCATCAGAAAATATGGAAACAAATGTGGGGGTGGGGGCTATTTTACAAATTACATCTAGATCTGGATCTTGCCAGCCCACCCCCTGGCATAAATAATGAATGGTCCCTTACAGGAGGCCAGCACTTAAATTCTACGGGTTAGGAGTACTTTTAGTTTTAAACATTCCCACAATTTTGGCGGTCAGCGGTCAGAGAGAATGGCGGTGGGTTAATTTCTTCTCTGTAAATTTCGACTGTTCTGTTGCCCAGCACTCTCAATGCTGTTTCGTACATCAATATCTAAATGCTCAAAGTCATCATAAACCTATCCAGCAACACACCTGAGTAAGTTCACACATTTATAATGTCAAAAAAGTTAAAAAACAAGAACACGAGTACGAGTCAAAATCAATAACTGGGTGACCAAATACACTTCCAAGCCTAGTGAAGGACATTGTAAAGCAACTTGGATACTGTCATATTTAGTCCCCCCTTGGAAAAGAGCATGGAAGGCCCTCCGGATATTGCTGAACCCCCTTGGATTTCGTGTTTTTTAACCGGTTCCCCCCCCTTCCTTCAGGATATCCATACCCCTCAATAGGCAAGTGTGTTGCAGACCCCCTTGGATTTATTGTGCTGTTTGTCCCCACTGGATATCCACACCCCTCAATAGGGGGGGAGCAGTTTTTAAATGGAATGTACCATACACTTCCAAGCCTAGTGAAGGACATTGTAAAGCAACAGGTTGATGAGTACGTTTCATCTGAGAGTTTTCAAATTTCTCTTAGTGAAAGTATTGGGTTCGACATTGGTAAACTTCAGGACAATGTAGGCTCCCTGAAAACGGAAATAATCTCACTTAAATTAATGTCATTGATGTCATTTGCAATCAAAAGTGTTTTTGTTTTTTAAACACCTACTTCAGATAAATGTTAATACTTATCAACTTGTCGCTTGTCTTTCTCTCAAGTTTTCATATTTTACAGTCTTCTATGCAAAATTCATTATCTTGCTCTATTTCTAACTCTATTAGGTTCAAAATAACTCACGGGCGATCTTTTGTGATGCATGCTTACATTGGACACATCTGAAATGCACAAAGCTAATTACTCTTCATGATTATAAACTTCTTTCTACATGTAAATACCTCTGGTTCTGCTCAAGCTGTCTAGCTGATATTTTCCCATTTAATCACTATTCAAATGACAATGACTTTTACCTTGCACTTCATGGCTTATTTGAACCTGACCTTGACTTCGATAAGATAACAAGTAAATGTTTCAATCCTTTTATTGACGACCAAGATACACGCTATTTACTGAACAGACCAGATCTTGATCCTGATATAAATATTCTTTCCTGTAATTCCAAAATAGTCTCTAATTGCACTTATCACACTTCTAAAGAAATGAACAATTTATTCACTAATACATCACATTGTTTTTCCACACTTCACTTAAATATAAGAAGCATCAAGAAACATTTCACTGACTTCTCTGAATATTTGTCCACACTACATTATTCCTTTTCTGCCATCGGAGTATCTGAAACTTGGTTAAATGAATTATCTGGTGATACATACTCTCTTCCTGGCTACACCTTTATATCTAGACACAGAAAACATAAACAAGGTGGTGGTGTTGGTCTCTTCATCAATTCTTCCTTTGAATTCAAACCACGCTTAGACCTTGAATCATTTACACAAGAAATATTTGAAGTAGTATTTATTGAGATGAATCAACCAAGTGACAAAAGTATTATTCTTGATTGTGTTTATAAGCCTCCTGATTTGGAAGTTGAAGTATTTAATGAACATATTAACAAAATAATTAGTAAAATTAGCTTTGAAAACAAATTGTGGAAAAAAAATTAATCTTGACAACTTTAATATCAGAATCAATGAACATAAGATTGAAAGAGTTACCCAAACTAAATTCTTAGGCATAATTATTCATCAACATCTCCTATGGACACCACACATTCAAACCATAACTTCCAAAATCTCAAAAAATATAGGTATAATCAAGTCCCGTCAATTTCTTGATAAATCTACTCTTCATGTCCTATATAACTCACTTGTGCTACCTAGTACCTACAATATTGTACCTTAATCTGGGCATCCTCCTATACAACACATCTACAACCTTTACTTCTATGCCAAAAGAAAGTTGCTCATATCATTACACACTCCCCCATGCACTCACTCGCAACCTCTTTTCAAACAGCTAAATATTTTAACCATTTTTCACATCTATGATTATCAAATAAACTGTTTTATTTTTAGACATACACATAACCTCTTTCCACTTCCCATATCTTCATTATTTAATTTTAATTCTGATGTGCACCAATACTATACAAGACATAAACACGATCTACATACATGTAGGACATTTCAAAAATACTCTTTCTCCATTCGAACTCAATGACCTAAGTGTTGGAATTCTCTCCCTCTAATTCTCTGTGAGTCTTTAAAATTTCATAACTATAAATCTATCCTAAAATAATAATTATTTATCTATTTCTTGATTTTCATAACTTTATCTGTCTTATACTATCATAACTTATCACTCTATTATTATATTTTGTCCCTTATATACCAATCTAGTTGCCTGTAATAAGTTTACCTACAATGTACATGTATGATTGTATTAGTTAAAATAGTATATTGCTATTTTATTAGCCAGTAATTAGTTTATATATATGTATTAGTGTTTAAATATCTGTACATTGTTAGTCTCTTTTTTCTCAAATATCTGTAATGTACTCGTACTCCATTCTTATTAATTAGCTATCTAAACTGTAACCTCAATAGATCTCACCCTGACCACATACATTGCCAAATAAGCCTCTGGCTTCGGCCTTTCAAAATTGTAACTTTTGTATTGTCAGAAATAAAATAATAATAACTATGTCAATTATCTAAAAACCGAGTGGATTTCTGAAATACGAGACATAATTTGGGATCAGTTAGGCCCTGTTTATATGAAGGAAAGTTGGGGGGGCACAGGCAGCCCAAGCTCACGATTTGTGGCTCTTACAAATCCTATGTAGATCGATCTTGCGCGAGCAATCATGTAATCGTGTGCCAAAGTGTTTATATGAGAAAAAGTTGGCTTGCCCCCCATGGTCACCCTACCTTGTGAACCGAGTGCCTCGGGGAGGAGGGTCACCCGCCCCCCCGAGCCAAGTTTGCTGTTTCTCATGTAGATGGTTGACTTCGTTTTATACAGAAATGTGTGAAAAGGTAGCTCAGGGGGGAGGGTGATCCTCCCCCCAAGCCAACTTTCCTTCATATAAACCAGGGCCTTAGTCTATTATTTATTTGAGAACTAATAATTTACTATTTTTATTAGATTTGACCAGTGGTTCTATCTCTGCAGGTTTTCTAACCCCTCACCCTTTAAGTGGGTATTTTCTTTTTTATTTGTTGTTCTTATATCAATTATTCTTCCAACTTTTAGATCTGAGTCTCTTTCCCTCACTACTTTCCCTCACTACTTCCCCTCTCCCCTTCACTCCCCTTTCTCAGTCCCCCTCCCCTCCCCCACCACAAATACAAATATCTTCATCTCAGAAACTACTGATTGAAGCAGTATATACTGTATATATACTAACGTGTGGTTATGATTGTTGTTCCACTTTTGAATAAGATTGCATTGAAATATTTTTAAGCTAAAATTTGTTTTTATTTTCAGATATGGGCCTAGTGGTTAGTTTACAGAATTGTGACAAGTAAACAGCTTAGAGGATGTTAGAAGTATATTAAGTTATATGAACGAATTCTGTAGTGCTTTTTTAATGTCTAGGAAAGAAAGAAATATGTTTAATAGAGGTACATGCAATTGGAAATCTTTAAAATAATATTCCATGATTATGAACATACTTGATTTAAACATATAAATACACACAATTAACACTTAGAACTGTTCATCACTTTTAGCTGTGTGTAACAGCAGTTTATGTGTAACATTTTCACACAAACACTTCTGATTATCAATCAAGTATTGTACACACATTCATATGTCAAAATTAGGTCATAATGTTTCATTTTTAGGGAAGTATCGGTAATATATTATATGCAAATAGAGCACAGTGAACCACATATTCCACTAGATACTTCCGTTAGTCGGTACTCTGTAACAGCATGATTTTGTTTTCGGTAAATCTGAATTTCTAACGGGACCTGAAACAACCATAGAGGCTGGTCAAAGTCAGGACCCGGCTAATTCACAGATCGAATTGGAATTTAGCGTGTTGGAAAAAGCTAAAACAAAAAAGTGATATTGACTATAACATACATGTTCAAATCTTATCAAATACTGCTTTTGAAAACACACGGGGCACGTGGGAAGATGTTTGTACAATTGTCGGTGTAGCGGATTCTGGTAGGGACCAAAATAAGTGATTGATAGTCAACACGTTAATACTTAATGATTCGGATTGTTATCGGACAGCAGATTATGACCGATCATTACGCAAAAATATAATAGGGATGCTGGTCTGATTGCTTTCCGTTTCCTTCCGTTCGATGTTTTCGCTAAAAGCGATATATTACTGGCCTTGCTGTCCTACTAAATTATTGTCCTATGGACCCTTTGCACGTTACGTCATAGCCGCCATGTTGGTGTACAGTTAACAATAGATTATTTGTTAGCTTCTTTTGTTCTGTACACCAACATGGCCGCCATGCCCTTTGTCATTTGAATCTCTGGGGATTGAGTGCAAACCATCTATTGATCTAACCCTAGCTATGACAATTAACAGATAGTATACAATCCAGTAAATATCTACTGAATTACTGTCCTACTAAATTATTGTCCTATTGATCTAACCCTAGCTAGGACAATTGACCGGACAGATAGTATACAATCAGTAAATACCTACTGAATTACTGTCATACTAAATTATTGTCCTATTGATTTAACTCTAGCTAGGACAATTAACAGATAGTATACAATCCAGTAAATATCTACTGAATTACTGTCCTACTAAATTATTGTCCTATTGATCTAACCCTAGCTAGGACAATTGACCGGACAGATAGTATACAATCAGTAAATACCTACTGAATTACTGTCATACTAAATTATTGTCCTATTGATTTAACTCTAGCTTTGACATCAGCAAGGACAGTTCTATGGGCGGCCGTTACCACCAAAAATACAGAACAGGAATCATTTAACAAAGAATTGTGGAATGATCAATACAAAACACGAACGGAATAGACAGAAATGAAACCATCTAACTATCGCTTGCCAAATGGAATAGACAAAACACAAATGATAAAGACAAAACACGAACGATCTAACTACCGACGTAGAAATGATTCAACCAAGTATCAAATGATCAATACAAAACACGAACGGAATAGACAGAAATGAAATCATCTAACTATCTCTTGTCAAATGGAACAGACAAAACACAAATGGTAAAGACAAAACACGAACGATCTAACTACCGACGTAGAAATGATTCAACCAAGTATCAAATGATCAATACAAAACACGAACGGAATAGACAGAAATGAAGTCATCTAACTATCTCTTGTCAAATGGAACAGACAAAACACAAATGGTAAAGACAAAACACGAACGATCTAACTACCGACGTAGAAATGATTCAACCAAGTATCAAATGATCAATACAAAACACGAACGAAATAGACAGAAATGAAATCATCTAACTATCTCTTGTCAAATGGAACAGACAAAACACAAATGGTAAAGACAAAACACGAACGATCTAACTACCGACGTAGAAATGATTCAACCAAGTATCAAATGATCAATACGAAACACGAATGATCCAACTCGCTTATGTCAAATGGAAAGATAATAATGAAATGATCCAACCTAAATACAAATGATCCAACGCAAAGTAATTCAATTCAACGTAAACACGAATGGTTTGGCGTGATGTCAAATGATCAAGTCAACAGTCGAATGGTTCAGTCAACAGTCGAATGGTTCAGTCGACGGGGGGTCTCCATGACGTCACGCACTGCAAAATTGGCGGCAAAACAAAGCTGCCATGTTTGGACATGTTTGTCTCCTGAGTTGGTTCTACTATAAATCGATTCTGGTACTAAGTGTTTATTGCTATTTTACATCATCCTGAGAAGTTGTTAATAATATTTTATCAGCTTGTTTAGCTAGTCACCCAAATTAGTCTAGTCTAGCTAGGAAAATCGAAGGTCTTCCCGGTTGCAAAGTGGGCTTGAACTGATCTATATTACAGGCGCGGATCCAGAAAAAAATCTGACCGGTTTCCGACTTCCCAATTCAAACTCCAAAATTGGAAATTTTACTGAACCCCCTCCCCCTTAAATCTTGAAATTTTGACCGGTTTCCGTAAACCGTTTAAACCGGTCTGGATCCGCGCCTGTATTATGATTCCTCTTAGACTTTAATTATTTTTTTTAATTAAAAAACCCTGATAGAATATCATGCGGTTATATCATAGTGAAAGGTATTGTAGTTTGGGTACTGGCGTGAATTTTTTTTTTTTTTTATAATTAGTAAACAAACTATCTCTAAATCTATATCAGCTATAGCGATAAAATCAGCCATCCGAAGAGCAGAAGTGATCAATAATATCTGGTGCGATATAATACAATATAATATATAGTATATACGATATAATACAAGTAAGAAACGATACGAGAATACAGTATATACATTAATTTGTTTTTACCAATTGATATTTTGCAGGCGCTTTTATTTAAAGCCGGCCTGTTAAATGTCCGGTATCCTAGTGGTTTGGTCCCCGTGAATCCGATCTGCAGTAGTATAGATGTGATCACAGTTTAATCAAAATCTGTTGAATAATATTTAAATGTGTTTGGTTTCTCTGTATTCTCCAAAGTTTGATTTATGGACTTTTTGGAATGCCACTTAGCCGGAAGTATAATATCTGTATGTCTGGAAACATTCGCGTGCATGCGTAACAATCTTTTGCTCCAACAGCATCTCATGCACGGTGAACAATACCCTCTATTTCTTGTTACTCGCGATGTTAGTTTTCTAATTTGGCCATTTACATGGTCAAGGAGCTGGTTAATAAACAAAACGTGCGCAAACATCGGTTGTGTCTTCATCATAAGTTATCATATAAAACCGGAATTTCTATCTTCCTCGTACAAGTATGAAAATGCAATAAAAACTAAGGGTTCTCAATGTTATTTTTTAAGTAGTGAAACTAGAAGTAAATCCGGCGGAACTTACCAGATCTAGGAAAGTTGGCGACTATGCGCTTAATAAAGGTTTCCAGCATTTCGTCACATATTGCTATAACGAGAACTATTCGTCATTTCATATTCTGCCATTCTATTCTCCCACAGTCCGCTGACTAACTCCAAGCATCAATGCCATATCTTGATAGATAAAGTTGTTTTCTGTTTTGAAATATGAACCGGCAAGAAAAAAAGGACATTAAATCGAGTTTCAGTGCTTTCTATTTTATTTATTTTATTTATTTGCGTATTAGTAGAGTACAGGCCTTTAAAGTGCAAGTATCGCCATAAAACAACATGAACTCTTTTTGCCCCAAATTATATTTCTGATATTTTCCATGATAGATAAATTATGCTTTGTACATGTAAGTTACAGTACCAGGAAAATGATAGTGTATATTTTTTTATTTTTTTATTAGTGGTACAGGTTTATTGTTGAAAATTAGATATCACCCCCCTCCTTTGCATAGAGTAATTTACATGTTGCCCCCTCTCTTGGGATATGATTTCACATTGTGCCCCCCCCCCCCCCCCCCCCCTCCGTTTCTCGACCCCCTCCCCCCTCCTGCTTTTGCACAGTCCCCTATCTCATGTTAACACAGTACAGTGTAGTACGTGGCACTATTACAGAGGTTATTACCTTTAGGCGAGCGTTCTTCATATTTTGCGGTGCGTTATTGGCAGAATTATATAATACATAAATGCATAAAAAATACAAATACATATATACAAATACACACAAAAAATATATTTTATTCATGGCATGGCTCTCTGGAAGAGCATGATTATATGAAGATACTCTGTGGGTAAATAAAGAGATACAACATTCCCAAGGCCAGCCATATGAATTCTGCTCCATAATATATAGAGCATATGGCTTATGTATCGGCTAGGTTTATTATATAAATCTGCAAAGAACGCACCTAATATGAGAACGTATTCGCCGGCAGTAAAAATAAAATGGCTTCTCGATTGCCATTTTCTGCAGTTTTTGTATATTTATATATAATAAACAACTTATAAAGGCTCGCCAAAATACAAATGACTCGTAAAACTACAATGAGCCGAGTTAGCTGCTTAGCCGACTGATGACTTCTGTGTATTTCCAAGAGTCATTGATATGGAGCCTTTAGGAGATCCAAACTACGAACTGAATAAAAATACACAACCGTATTAGGCCATCCCAATAAAATGTTTCGTTTCCCATCGCCATCTGGCTCGTGATGGTGGGTCGGTCGGCCGGTAAAAACGTTAGGGGATCTGGAACCAAGTCGGCTTGAAGACACATTTTCCTCTATTAGTTGTGGATTGACAACTTGCACGAGAAAAGTAAGAAACTTTTCCACAAAATTGGGTCGGTCTTTATAAACTTGAATTTCTTTTGGATTTCCCCCCAAAATGAGTCGGTCGGATGATGGTAAACAAAACATTTATTGGGATGGCCTTAGCATGGTCGAGGCAAATTGCCGTATCAGATGTTTCAACAGAGAAGTTTGTATTACATTTGTATATAAATTGTGCAAATAAATATTATTTTCTTTCCATAATAAGCAAAAATCTTATATGCTCGCTCGAGAAATGGGATTTACTATATATGGTGATGAAAAGCCATTTCACTGTAACTACCTGAAATAGTCTCATATTCGGTGCCCTCTTATGCATATTTCGTGCATTCTTGGTAGAACTGGTATTCTGATTCTGAGTCAAATGTCAGTGGCGATTGATAAAGATGTTGAGTGAGTATTTCGTGGATCATTTCTACTGACAAAGAGAGTATGTTAACTGGATTTAAAAAAAAATCACATACATGTACTTTTCCACTTGAGAACATCTGCTTAGGCGGATTTACAGAGGCTCACAACAATTACATATGTGAAGTGTTGTATTCCGGTGAAAATTTCGATGCGAACTTGTAGCAGGAGTTGAACGAGGTATGCACATGCAGGAGCTAAAGTCCGAGGCCTGAAATCCGTAAGTATAGAGGCGTCTGATTTCTCTTTGAACTGAACCATGACAGAACATTCCAAATGAAAGTTAAATGTTCGGATATTTTTGTGTTATAATCAATGATGTAATTAAGAACTTTTAAAGTCTAAGAGGAATCATAATACAGGCGCGGATCCAGACCGGTTTAAACGGTTTACGGAAACCGGTCAAAATTTCCAGATTTAAGGGGGAGGGGGTTCAGTAAAATTTCCAATTTTGGGGTTTGAATTACCCTATATCATTATGACGTCACGGCTTGTTTATGAGGGGGACAGAATCGACTTGAACAATAGAATTTTGAACTAAATCTGCTCTGCTGAGGAAAATTTAACTTCGAATTGTCTGGTTTCCAGATATCAGCTGTATCAATGTTTATCCCACAATATTTACCGTATTTGGTGGCTGTTAGCGCTATTCTACGTTCTTCAAAATGCATTTGATAGCGATTTCCTTTGTGTTGCTGTTTTGTCCCTGTTTTGTCCCTCTCCCACGACCGTGATCCTTAGCGTTTAAACAATAGATTGTTTTGATATGACGTCATAGTGATATAGGTCAATTGGGAAGTCGGAAACCGGTCAGATTTTTTTCTCCGCGCCTGTAATATAGATCAGTTCAAGCCCACTTTGCAACCGGGAAGACCTTCGATTTTCCTAGCTAGACTAGACTAATTTGGGTGACTAGCTAAACAAGCTGATAAAATATTATTAACAACTTCTCAGGATGATGTAAAATAGCGATAAACACTTAGTACCAGAATCGATTTATAGTAGAACCAACTCAGGAGACAAACATGTCCAAACATGGCAGCTTTGTTTTGCCGCCAATTTTGCAGTGCGTGACGTCATGGAGACCCCCCGTCGACTGAACCATTCGACTGTTGACTGAACCATTCGACTGTTGACTTGATCATTTGACATCACGCCAAACCATTCGTGTTTACGTTGAATTGAATTACTTTGCGTTGGATCATTTGTATTTAGGTTGGATCATTTCATTATTATCTTTCCATTTGACATAAGCGAGTTGGATCATTCGTGTTTCGTATTGATCATTTGATACTTGGTTGAATCATTTCTACGTCGGTAGTTAGATCGTTCGTGTTTTGTCTTTACCATTTGTGTTTTGTCTGTTCCATTTGACAAGAGATAGTTAGATGATTTCATTTCTGTCTATTTCGTTCGTGTTTTGTATTGATCATTTGATACTTGGTTGAATCATTTCTACGTCGGTAGTTAGATCGTTCGTGTTTTGTCTTTACCATTTGTGTTTTGTCTGTTCCATTTGACAAGAGATAGTTAGATGACTTCATTTCTGTCTATTCCGTTCGTGTTTTGTATTGATCATTTGATACTTGGTTGAATCATTTCTACGTCGGTAGTTAGATCGTTCGTGTTTTGTCTTTACCATTTGTGTTTTGTCTGTTCCATTTGACAAGAGATAGTTAGATGATTTCATTTCTGTCTATTCCGTTCGTGTTTTGTATTGATCATTTGATACTTGGTTGAATCATTTCTACGTCGGTAGTTAGATCGTTCGTGTTTTGTCTTTATCATTTGTGTTTTGTCTATTCCATTTGGCAAGCGATAGTTAGATGGTTTCATTTCTGTCTATTCCGTTCGTGTTTTGTATTGATCATTCCACAATTCTTTGTTAAATGATTCCTGTTCTGTATTTTTGGTGGTAACGGCCGCCCATACAGTTGACTGGTAGTGCAAAATTAGCCCAAAAAAAACCTGAACACTCAACAGATTGGTAAAATCCTACCGCGCTTTTGATGAACCCAGCGCGCGCGTCCCGACAGTTTCCCGCCGAAACCACAGGCAGCCCACTAAAGAAAACTGGTTGTATTGTGAATAATTTATGAGCAGTACAAATTATTATAGTATTAAACTTGATATATGATCGCGAGGTACACATCACTGTGAGAGATTTTATCATCAAAAAACTGATTTTGTATTATATATAGGTATATTAATAGTTCATTAAGATTTCCTATTAGTAGAATTACTATGGTTTGCAAAGTACAATCCAAAGAGTTCAGTAACATTGTAAAACGATGTGAAGAAACATGTTTTGTGAAATCATGAAAGAAACGTTTTAATAGACACTGCTAAAGATACAAGGTAAAGGTATTCATTTACATAGCGCAAATTCTATATATGAATATATTCAAATGCGCTTCACAAGGTTATTTTTGTGATATGGACTGCTATTGTGGCGCAATGTGCAAGTAAAACCATCTCAGTCAAAGTTATCGCTCAAAGGCTAAACAAGACTGGAACAAAATACATAATTGACGGTGATTTTCATGTTCTAGGGTTAGAAAATATGTACCAAATTAGGAAAAAAAAAAAAAATTTACTTGCACTTATAATTATTTGCACCAATAAAATACTTCGTTTACCATCGCCCTATGGTTCGTGATGGTGGGTCGGTTAAAAAAAGTTGGGGGATCATCTATTCCTCGCCTACTTTTTGCTCTACTAGTTGTGTAATACAATTTGAAAGGCAAGAAACTAATATAATACGTAAAGAGCTTTGAAAAGAGCTGAGGTGTAGTTTAAAAAGAATTTTCTTCAATCTTTTTTTTTTACTTTTTCATCTGAAAATTGGGTCGGTCTTAAACTTTTATTATAATTTTTTGCTTTTCCAAAAAAAAAAAACGTTCGGGCGAGATGGTAACAAAACATTTAATTGGGATGGCCTAAATATTATCATTACGCCCTAAAAATGGGAGATGACAATTCCAAGAAAGCCGCTTTGAGCAGTGTCGTGTTACTCAAAAACGTGTTCAGCATAAGTTTTCCTTTGTCGCGATTTATTTTGCAAAAACCACGGCTGGAAAAAGAAATCTCCGAAAAAGTGTGTGCAATGTCTCGATGATGTTTCTAGTTTCTCGATAAATTCTGCTACTCTCCCGATTCCCCACATTTTCTTTAGATTCCCGGCAAACCTCTCCCGAAGCAGACCTTAGAGTTGTCACCCCCGTCTAAAATAAGTAAGGTATAAATTGTCTTACGTTTTTTACTTATTACATCAATACTTGAAATTCAAAAATGTTATCTGTTAAACACGAAGCTCCGGTATAAATGGGTGAGCCCCTCCTATTTTCACGCATGGCGAACTCGAAATGTGAAATTCAAATGAGTAATAACGTAGGCTTGCGAATCAGCCTCGTGTTAAAATATAGACTGCGAACAGTCCCTCCTTTTCCCTCCATTGATAGTAATTTGCGAGCGGAGCGAGCTAAGAGAAAATATGGCAGGCGTTCGAGCGGAGCTAGAGGAACACAAATTACTATCAAGGGAGGGAAAAGGAGGGACTGTTCGCAGTCTAGTTAAAATGGTACGAAATTTTGAGTGTTTAAAATCAAACAAGCTGCCAGCCATCTCCTGGAGAGAAAACTCAATATTAAAAATAATTTGTTCTTAAATATCTTCAAAACTAAAAGGCATAATCTGCCTCACGTTATCATTTCATTTTCTGTGTTAAAATTACCACTAGGCCCCCCAGAAAATATAGATGGTCAAAAATGGGGGTGGTACCCTGCGCTGACAGCTGTGTCTGTTGAAAAAAAATAGGTCCCTATTTGACCTGCTCCCTTATATTGGTCTATAATCGTTTATAATGTACATGTAAAACAAAATAAATTTTTGACTGGAAAAGACGTTTGTGTTTGATGTATAAAATATAGTAGTATTCATTCCCGTTTCAGTTTCATTTAGCACTATCTTTAAGAGGCTGAAAGGCCCGTTCAAACGAATCCAACATGTTGGCCCAATATCATCCAACATTGTTGGATTCAACAGAGGGGATGCAGGTTGGCGCAGTATACCACACGGACATTGTCAATTAACTCTTGCACGATATTGAACATGGCGTACGAATTGGCTACGAAGGCCCGGGGCTTTCTAGCATCCATAACAATCACTTGTCAGCCATTTCAAATCCTAACGCGGTCGTCGCAGATCTCTCAAGCAAACTCAAACTTCGTCGTAAGCCCGGACCGTACCGTTCCACCTCCTTTTCGCAATTTCGTCGGGTCGCCGATGGGTGTAATTTCGAAAAAGCACTCTGTTCCGCAAAAATGGCGCATCTTTAATGACCTATCGTGGCCCGCTGGCCAATCAGTTAATGATGGAATTCCCAAGGAACGTTTTACTTGTAATTAAGACACACTAGACCAAGCCATTTCCCAACTCCAGCCTTTGGGGCCGGGGGTGTCAATGGAAAAACTGGATTTATCCAGGGGCGTAGCGTGCACTACGCACGAGCGTACACTTTGAGACGAAAATTCTCTGTTTGGCCTTGTAATTGTTTTACGAGAGGGGGCCCTTAAAAACGGTAGCACTTGTTCGTACAACTTGAAAATGCCTAGCTACGCCCCTGTTATCCGATGCGCTCAGGCACATTATGGTGCATCAGATGACTGGGAACTCCTAGGGTCAACATGGCCAATCGAACGCAAATGGCGTATTTCTTAGACATGTTCTTTCCCTTCGGCCTCCGCAGTTCACCTGCGTTATTTCTGCGTTTTGCGGGCGCGTTAACTTTTGTGATACGCGATCGGGGCGTGTCTCCAGTGTGGCACTACTTGGACGACTTCTGGACCTAACGTTGTTAGGCATCGAGCTCCATACAGAGGCACAGAAGCGCCAGCTCCAGATCCGACGTGCCAACTATATCACGACACTGCTAACGGCATGTAGTGACCTAGGCTTTAGTACCAACCCTAAGAAAGTAACTCGGTGCGCCTACTACGAACCTTACGTTGTTAGGCATCGAGCTCGATACAGAGGCACAGAAGCACGTATTGATTATTCTCGTTTGTTAGAGACAATGGATATTCTAGCATTATGGGCTAATCGCCATCGGTGCACAAAGCGGCAATTGCAGTCTCTATTTGGCACGCTTAACTTTATCTGCTCGGTGTGTCGTCCAGGCAGAACATTTCTAAGACGGATGATCGCTCTTCTTAGTCCCGCTCTCAGCCCTAATAATATTGAGCCGAGATGGATGAAAAACTCCTAAAAACGGCCTAAAGTGGTTCCAAGAGAAGAAAAACCACAAAGGAAACTACATAGAAGCGAAAAGGTATGTTTATTTATACATTGTACGGCAATGTGAAAGTATTTATAAAACCCCATACATATCACTATTTACATCAACTACATGGACATAAAAATCAACAATTATATATATAAACTATGTTAACTATTAATTACATTAACTGTCAACCATAAAATATTATATACATTAAACTATCGCCTATTAACTATTGGCGCAGAGAAATTCTCTCTTTTGCCCTGTTCATTAAAGAGAGTTTGACCTGCCGATGAAAATGATGTTTATCTCTAGATGATCTTATATTTGCGGGCATTTCATTGAACAAACTCGCTGCAGGGCCTTTGAAAGTTCCCCTTAATTAGGGGAATAGTTATTAGAGGCGTAAACGCCTTGCTGGTTCATGCCTTTTTAAAGGTAAATATTCAGGCCACGAAGGATTATGCATGGCTTGAAAAACGCTTCTAAGTAGGTTGAATTGGGATCTCTAAAGTATGAAGCTCGGTAGGACTTGAACGCGACGCCCGGCTTCAATTCCCCGGATGTAAAAGACTCATTTTAGCAAGTAAGTCAACATATTTTGCCTTTTATAATTCCTATGACTTTTTTGGTGGTTAGACTTTTCTAGAGAATGCCTCATCGTGACGTTGCCAGAAGCTACGTAAAATTTTAGATCTGCTAAGGTCAGTGCCCAAAATTTTACAGCTATGACTAGCGTAAAGAGTTCTAGAGCTGTAATATGAAGTGACAACGCTCCCAGCTCGGTGGGGATCAAAGGTGAACGCGATGCATTCGTGCCTACATGTAGCGCCGCCGCCTGTTCAGTGATGCGTCAGATGTGAAAGATAAGTCTGAAAAGTTCCAAGGCGCTGTCTTGATGATTTGTACTCCGTTAAAATGAGGGAGCCGAACGTTTGCCACCACGTGATATCCAGGCGCATATCCGTTGGATATGACGGCAGACGGTGGAGAAGACGTGACATAAACACCCTACCAGGTTTAACGCAGGTAACCGCTAATTTCCCTATCAACGATTGAAGTTGTTTTTTAGTAAAATATATTCTGCCAAGCCAGGAGAGTTAATTCTTCAGTCGATACGTCAACTCGAAATGAAGGCACTGTTAAGGTCATTGCAATTCTTGGGTTGCAATCAATCCCTGGAGATCAGTCAAAAGACAGACGCGGCAGCCATGTTGGAGGACGGAACAAAAGACACTAATGGTGAATCTTTTATTAATGTTCCTCCAACATGGCTGCCGTGCCCTCATGCATGTGCAACCCAAGAATAGTGTTAGCCACACTGCCGAGGCAAACCATTTCGGTCGATGGTAAACAATCTTTAAGTGGCGAAGACGCGAGTCCTAGATCATCAAAGATTTGTTGGAGCCGTTCGAATGCGCAGCCGGCTAAGTCGGGTGTTTCTTCACCATGAAAATCGTCAACGTATACATGCGCAGAGTAACCTTCCTCAGTAAAAATGTAAATCACCCCTTTCGTTGTGCTTTGACAAATCATCGCGGATGTCCGTAAACCGAAAGAGCATCTGGTGTCGAAATATAACTTGTTATCGAAGCAAAAGCCGAGCAAGTTATAGTCTTTTGGATCGATTGGTAATTGCCTGTAAGCTCGGTTGTAGGTCTTTTTTATAGAGCAAACAGCCCTTGCCTTTCTGTACGATAAGTTCGCATAAACGATCTTTGCCAGGGAGACGCAAAATGAATGGCTCGTGAGGATAAGTTGACTTTGGAATGCCATTGTTTTCTGATCTGTTTGGGGGAAAACTCAAATCCATCACTACTCTGCGTTTTGTAGATCCGCGTTTAGGTACTGTCTGTAGAGGTGAACAAATGAGAGGTTTGTGCAGCGGGTTACACGTGGCTATGGCATTGAAGCCCGATTCCGTGGTTGTGTTCGTGAAATTCGAGTGCCGAGCGGTGATTATGTGAGGTTGACTGGAATTTTACCCTGGTTCCAGAGGTTTTCTAGAGAGAACAGCCGCGAAGCGGCGATCAGCGAGTTTCTCGCTGCTATCTCAGCCCGCTGATCGCTCTTTCTCCGCGGCTGTTCTCTCTAGAAAACCTCTGGAACCAGGGTAGTGGAATTTCGTTCGAATTGAAGTTTATCGGCGGCCAGCCGTATTGTAAAAATTCAACAATGACGTTATCGTGATAGTCCCTTAGATAACTGGCCCAGGCAGGAATATAAAGTTCGGTTTGTACTGGTATGCGTACTTCGAATGCATTTAGTTTAGTGGATTTTGTAGCCAGTTGTAGAGTGGTTTACAACTGCGGTAATATAGTACAAATGGTTCGCTGGCGGAAGTTCAGGTATTTCAGGAACGTGCATGTTTGATTGTAGGGTGACTTGAAGAACAGCTTCGTTGATGTTGCAATTAGTCATGTTCGCTGGTAAGTCTAGTGGTTTCTTTGTGGGGTTGTGTAATCATTGACTAGGAATTGGCGTGCGCCGTTTGACGTAGCCAAGCATAGGGTGATCTTTGGAGCATACACGACACTTGTGATGGGCGTTGTAAGCTTCTTGATCTGTCTTGTCGCACGAACATGCCCTGGTGTAATTCCAAGCATGCTTTTTCTGATTTGGGCGTTGGTGTGGTGCGTGACGAGTTTGGCGCACGAAAAGCAGTAGCATTAACTGACTTGGCCGATCTTAGGTCGGAATGTTTGAAGGAGGTTGCAATGATCTCGCGGATTTCAGTACTGCTTGTCCAATCTAAGCGCTTGAGTTCAACCCGTTTCTTGACGTGTGTGAACTGAATTTCCAGCGCTAGCTTATCTTTTTCGATTTCTTGTGCCATGGCTGAGATGTTGTTCATATGCGAATGATCGTCGCTTGCCTTTGAGAGTGGAGTGTTTGGCCAGTTGAATACCGGTATCCGGTGAATTTTGGGCTGTACCGTCTGGTAAAAAATCGTAAAGAAACTCGGCTTCTTGTTTTGCTTTAGCTTTTCTGGAGGTCTTCCGGCTGGCACCGGTATAGGGTCAGCTTGAGACATGGATGAGTTGGGAGTTCGAAATTAAACTGTGCGCTCCCCTTCGTAGCAGCCCCCCCGGGTAGTGTGTGTGTAGGGGGGGGGGGGGTTCTCAACAAAGTTTTATACGGGTTTTATACCTCCGCCCCGAGGTCCAAACTCTTACCCTTTTATATACCATTTTTGACAGAAAAGGTAACCCTTTCATATACCTTTTACTAAACTTTTCACTTGAGTGACCCCTTAAAATATTTGGATGAATCAGCCGTTAGGTGCGTGGCTGTTCGAGATATTTTGAAAGGCCCTTTTAAATACCTAAATGACAGTTTTCTCTATACCCTTTTCTATACTTCAACTCGTGAAATCCCTACCCTTTTATATACCTCCAGCCTGAAAAGGTACCCCTTTCGGGCGGAGCCTCCCCGTATAGTCCACCTCCCCCCCCCCCCCCCCCCCCCCGGTAGCAACGTCGTTTTCGACATTAGTGACCACTTTTCTCATGCAGGTATGCCTCTTATCCTCAACTCGCAATAGGCCAAATAAACAAAAACTTACAATGAGACGTGATCTTGCAAGATGTTTCTAATCAATTTAATAAGGAATTAGCTTTAATATATCCCTTGGCCTTCAATAATAAGAAGTGAAAATATTGATCAATCGTTCAACACCTTTTATAATACGATAAATCACTTAGTAAATAAACATGCTCCTTTAAAACAATTATCAAAACGTAAAATCAAACAACTTTTCAAAGCCTTGGATCACAAAAGGCATAATTACTTCCATAATGACTTCTTCATTGAACATTCCAGACTAGAAAAAATGAGAAACTCTCTTTTTGAGACAAGGTCCTAGAATATGGAATTCTTTGTTTCCTACCATCCGTGATTCCACCAAAAAAAATATTTTAAAAAGAAATAAAACAAACTTTTTGACCTTCTTTTCAAAGCTAATGACTATCTTGATGTCTCTCAGATGATTAGTAATGTAAAGTAATGTAAATTATATAATCTCCTTATTCCTTTTTCTTCATACTAAATCTAATCTAATACTGAATTGACATTATCACTATTGTATTTTTGCTTACAGACGTATTTACTTGTTGTATTGTTACGCCTTTCAATACTTTTATATCACAGTCAGTTCTGTGCTATAGCTATGTAAGTTCCTTATATGTCCCTGTAAATAGTGTGTTTTCTTCCCCCGCCTCGATTAGCTTGCCTATTTGCAGGTGGAAGTTTGTATGTAATTTTTCTTGCGCTTATTTAACAAATTGTTGTTGTTATTACGGTCATATATTATAACTCGGACTCGGATCCGACTCGGTCTCGTCTCGATCCCAAGATTTAGTACTGGTACGGCCATTTTGTTTTGTAAGAATTAGGCGGTATTCCACCGTTTCTACTTGGCCGTGTCACAACTTCCAACGTAAAAGGACTACCTTTAATGCTTTTCCCACCAACGGTTACATCACAGATGTGTCTGCCTGCCACCGACGGAGTATATACATAAGTGCCGTCTTTCTTGTATTTCAATTCCTTATGACCGATCACAAAATAACTTACAACATCAACGGTTTTTGGAACTGTTATAAGAACTTGTACATCACTTTTACTACGTCTACACGGCTTGCCATATTGATCGGTTACAGTAACCTGAAATGAACACTGATTGCCTAGTATAACATTAGTAACTTCGTTTCCAGCCAGTTCTCCGTTGATGGTAACTAAATAAAGATCAGGCTCTCCAAACTCAGTTATTCTTCCAGCGTTTCCAAGAGCATCCCACACTTCATGGTTAACTTCTAATTGAAGTGCATCACCTTGGCATGGTTTCTCGTTTACCGGTTTAGAAGCCAAATCAGACAAACGGGACACCAATTCTTTGTTGATTGACAAGACGTCATTATCGCTGCCATTTTTCAAAGCGCTTTCTGTAAAATCCACGCTGCTCTTGACTGTCGTCAGTCTAAGTATCAGTTCATCTTCTTGAGCGGTAAGCTGCTTCAACCTGTCCTTGCGTATCTCCTCAACTTTATCTTTCAGAGTCGCACGTGTTTGCTGTAGCACCTTAATCTGTTTATCATAAACCAGATCTACCTCCTGGCTGACAGCATCTGACTTCACTTCAACTTTCCTCTTCATTTCTGTTACCGAGGAAAGAGCAGCTTTGATATTGGGAACTTTGTCTTCAGCTTTCTTCTTAGCAGCTAGGATGGTTTCCTTTTCATTTCCGATCACATCAGACGTGAAGAGATACTTGTGATCCCGGTGATCAACAATGGTACAGTCGCGGCATATCAATTCCTGGCAGGTTTTGCAGAAGAGTTTCAATACCTCCCTCTTGTGCTTCACACATAATGGCAACTTTTCCATCGCACGAGGACCAGCTCTCTTCACCTGGTCAAGAGTCATGATGCTGTGATGTTTTGTTGACAGTACACGCTGATGAGCTGTGATACAAAAGTGACACATAAACACACAGCAGTCTGTGCACCTTCCCATGGTCGTTTCTTGGCTGTCACAGTTCTCACATTGCATTGGCCTCCTCCCTTCTTTGTCTTCAGCCGAGCATATTGCTAATAGAGAGAGGAGGTTATTGACCCAGAAGTTGACTTTTAGACCGGAGACAGCACTGGGGGTGATCTGCAATGATCAACAACCACTGACGAGTTTTAAAATGTACTGGATTTTCGAGATTCAAGTTGTTACTGTAAAAGAAAGGGTTTCTTCTGCTATAAAATACACGAGCAATGACAAAGCGACTTAAAATGTATGATTTGTAATATGATAATTAAACTGACGTTTTAAATGTGCTCTCTTTAATAACTAAGGATACTTTCTGATGAACGTTGTTCCCTCTATATATGAACATCTAGTCCTTTAACTTGTAAATCATATCAAGAGAGCATAAGCATAAGTAAGAGAGGGAATCTTGTAGCGCGCGGTGTCTGATGATGTCTAATAAAATCCATTTTTAGTAACCAGAAGTAGCTGAAGCAAAGTGTGCGAGCGCGCGATAACAATCTCATGGCGCGATACTGACCGCGAAGATAGAGCGGTTTTCGATTGAGTGTCGAAAGCAACAAGCGATTGCTTTGGTTTTGCGTTTGCGTAGCTTTTCTATTGGCTGTGAGAAATGTTTTCTAATTATCAGCCAATCAAGTTGTAAACTAAAACCAAACGCAATCACGCAATCAGGCTCTAAAACCAATCGTGAATTACTTCAGTTCGTGATTGGCCCATTGTGTTTTTACTTGCTCCTGTGATTGGCTATGTAATTACTTTGGTTTTGGTTTTACTACACTCAACTGAAAATCGCTCTATTTTGTTGTCGCGCGCGCTCAGCTCAGCTCAGCTCAGCTGCTTCCGGTTACTGATATTTTCTTTTTTCGAGCAAAGAAATATATGATGTCGCAAATGCAGATCGGGGAGCTGATTTAGTTTTAATATATGTAAATATATATTTAGGCAAGCCTAAAAGCGGAGCTCTCAATTATCAGAACTGAAGTAACGACCCGAAAATAACGATAAATTATAGAAAGAAAACAAACATAAAAACAAAAATAACTGGTAGAATAAAGCGGGAAAATCAGCGCAAAAGGTTCAACAGAAAAGAGAAGAAAACGGAAAAATGGAAAAAAACATCGAAACTTTAAGCGCGCGCGTGCAAATTAAAACTCAACCTCGTTCCCAGGGGTCTTTACGCGCCTAATCCAAGATGACGCCGTCTTGGATTAGGCGCGTAAAGACCCCTGGGAACGAGGTTGCTTTTAACTCAAATCACAGATAATGCTCTGCATTTTCTCATTTTCCTAAGGCTTTCATTATAAAACATTAGCCAGAAATACAGGGAGGTCAAAGTTAGCGTAAATTTACGTCAAAATCCCTAAATCCCAAAATCCCTAAATCCCAAAATCCCTAAATCCCAAAATCCCTAAAGTATCCCTGGATACTTTATGAAAATGTTTGTGCTGCGAGGACATTCAACGTAAAATCAGGCTCAGGCAGAATGATCTGGTCAAGTGACAGGTTGGAAAGGCCTTCCAATCCTCCTTGAGCCATAGCAGTGCGCGCGCATTAACAGCACATTTTCAGGCTTCCATATATCCCAGCATGCATTGCGTTGTACCTTATATTATCGTTTTTCGCGTGACGTCATCACTTGCCCTGTACACATCGCGTATCGAATCCTTCAGGACGAGAAAAGGGCAAAGATAAAGTGTTTTTAAGGAGTGTGACCTGATTTATATAAGCTGTATTTCGTCAGATAAATTTTCTTTATGTCTGCCATCATTTTCGTATCGAACTCTGTGGTAGAGCTGTCTAGCTGTCTGTTGAGTTTTATTGAAGAGTTTCAGTCGATGGCAAAGAAAAGTGCGGATAATGTTTTCAGACTTCATAAAGAGTCATGTACTTGTTCGTTTCAAATCAAGTTGAAGTTGCGATATTGAGGTAAGATAAACAGTTTATTGACTTTTTGTCAGGGAGAGGTGTTTTACATCCGGTGTACATGTATTAAATTGTAATGCAATGGCACGATTCACGTACATTAAAAGAGTTTGATCGAATCTGGTGTAATGTTTTTTATGATAATAATAATAATAAGTTCTTGAGAACGCAGTGAACTTATTTTAAACACACTAAAACCCCTAGCAGTAAATTAAAATTGAAACAATTTGATCCAATAAAGAAGTATTCATTCAGTCTTCCTTTTCGAGTTTGTCCGTGACTCGTGAGCTAGAACCATTCCAGACAAATTTCCCAGCTTGAAGTTGAAGAATTCACCGGTTACTTGCTTTGAGGGTTTAAATCTGACTAAGTTCAGAGCAATGCCCTGAGATTCCCACACACCTTAATGTATAGACAAATTATCCTATTGAACTGCATTAGGCCTATTAAAAATTAATAATTTCATCTAAATTCTCCTTTCTTTGCATAAGTTAACTATAGTTGACATTATTTCACTTCAGAAAAAGGGACTATAAAAATGACAGTTACAGAAAAAAATATTTCTCAGATTCTAAATTTTCTCACAAAAATGCATATTTCACATCAAATTTAGAGTTTCGTGTTTGCACTAACCTCACTTTCTGTCTCCCAACACCTAAACTTGCCCAGCACCAAGCCATTCTGTCCACAAGCACTTCACAGCAAGCTAAATTCATCCATAATGACCGCAAAGCATGCCGGGAAATCCTACCAAACAGGGACATGACCCTTCCTCCACCTTCATTCTTCAAAATATATACTAAAGCCATTTTGACCTAATAGCTTCATATTGGAATCAATGGCAAGTAAATGTCCAATATTCCAAAAAAGCTATGATAGGTGGCTCCACACCTCCATTTATAAAGCCCACGCTAAAGTGACAGAAGACGTCCTGGCCCATTCACGAGTGGAAAATGAGGCTCTTTCTCTATCACAATAGCAGGCACAGACTCAGTTCTTCGAGAATGTGCTGATTCAAGCTCTTATCAGAATTAATGATGTCCTCCAGCACTCTAAAAATGGGGGGAAAATGCATTAAAAAGCCTTAAATTCTGTATTCCCCCAAACAAACTTCCCTCCAGCTCCGTAGCAATGCGACGTCAACGTATCCAGTGGCCGACAAAACACTTTGAGCCCCCAGTATTATTGGTCAGATGAAAATTCCATGGTAACAGTGACTACAGTTTTCTTAGGGGGGGAGGGTTTGTTGCAGTCTAGAATGAGCCAAAAATCAGTTAAAAGCCCTTGGGGCTTAAAGGGTTAAATAAAGGTCACGATTTGAAAAACAAAGCAGAACTAGAGATAAACGATTCTCTGTAAAAGAGCATTAATTCAGTGGCAGTCAAAACGTTTTTGCGTTCGAAAGGAGAACGCCATCCTAATCGGGTGTCCGTTTGGGCTCCCTATTTTCACAGGGTATCTTTTTTCGCCATTTTGAATAAATTAACCTCGTTCTGGCGCGTGAAAATGCGCACACGGTCGTTTGGAGTCGTTTCGTTTGTTGCGCTGTGGTTCACTCGGTAAGTAATATAATATTTCTTCAATCAAATGCAATGTTGTCTAAAAAGTACGTAGGTACGATTTATCAAAGCCTGAGAAAAGTGTGTACTACTTCTGGGCCATTTCCAAAACCCCATTCTCGAGCTACAACAAGCATATCCCCGGGGTGTACCCCCCGGGATGGCCGTTGATAAGTGCATAAATAGACCCAGCTTAACAAGAAATGTAAATACCAAGTTTCATCTTCACCTTCACTTTATATAATTACTTTCGTCTTCGACTAAATTTATTTAACTTCCGTTGTTTGTAATTATCTTTATTTCCTCTATACCTTTTCCGACTGAGTGGTCCTGACTCAATAACCTTTAGGTTTTTTTCAGGGCCAACTCACTCATTATTTCTTAAAAATGTATAAATTGCATGTAATTTTCCTCCTACCATCTAAGTAAAAAATAAAATAAATTGCTGTCAACTGTCAGTTGCCTTGGGTTGTATGTCGGCAATACCGGAACACCAGTAATTTCGATGCTATCTCTCCGCGAGTATTAATTGTTATCCAGTGTAGCGTTGTGGTCTCTCATAGCGACTTCTAACTCTTCGGTTGTCTTTCTCGGTATCTTACTTAAACTTTTAGCCATGTTTTAAATGATTTTCTATTGATTTTAGCTTAAGCTCTCAGTAACCACGACCGGCCGCTATAACCGGTCATGAATACTTCGCTGTTGGACACCACGTGACATTTCAAGAAAATTAGAAATTGTGCCATTAATAGCTGCGGTATATTGGAAATTTACCCGGGTAAATTCATGTTTTCGTGTCAGTAACCGATTTCCCCAGGAGAAAACGTAACTAGGTATATTTCCATGGTTACGAAAGAAAGAACAATGGAACTTTACCTTGATAGCACCCCAGATTTGTCTTTGGGGTCGCTGCCGACCCCAGATATTTCAAATCAGCCAATGAAATTTCGAGGATCTGACAGTACAATAGGCCTTCGCGCCACAAAGTTACTGAGGCGTGATATTCAACGGTCTTCGTGTAACCGCTGTACCCAGGTAAATTCAAACCCCAGATGGATTTTATTGGGAACAGTTTTACTGGGTAAACGACTTTATCTGGTGTAGTGTAACCGCAGCTAATAGGTACTACTTGTTTTCTGCCATTAAGAAACGATTGAAACCAGTCAAGCGAATGCTCCGTTTATGGGAATGTGTGATTTTCTAAATTATCTCAATGGTCAATGCAAATATTTTGCCGTTATGCGTAAAATATTCAACTTCCAACCTTAAATTCTCTTAAATCTCCGCGTGCACGCCATACGCGTCATGTTCTTCAGTAGGACGATCAGGTCAGTGTCATCTCCCACCAGTGTAGTATGCTCGGTCTTAGATTTCTCCACTGCCGTCTTAACAATTAACACATCTGCATCTCCGTCAGCCTGGAGAGTGGTGCACCCATTCTCGGACTGCTTCTGACGTAACAACTCAATTAGGTGCTGCTTATTCTTTGAGTTAGCGAGGAATTGCTCCTTTTTCATGGTCACTTTCATGTCAGATGTAAGGGTCACCGTCGCTCCTTTCTTGTTTCCTGCCCGTCTCTGTTGTGTCATGCTCTTGGTCGTAAGTGTATTGTAGCCATCAAACACAATGGAGGGCTGGCCATATTTCCGCTTGACATATCTGCAGTAGAGCTGGCAAATCTCATCGTACGTTGCCGTTCCTGGTTTTGGCCAAGGACATCTGTGGATGAGAGATCCGCCGTCTAGCACATACTGCGTGCTCTCGTTCTGCAGTGGAGTCTCGTGTACTCCTCCTACCAGTGACCACAGTGCATCAGCAAGAGCTGGCTTGTTGGCCGGGCGCATTAGGTTGGGAGCTTCAAATAACGCCGTCGGGTATGTGCATAGCTCATATTGGAACACTTGCTCCATATCCCCTACGTTGTTACAAGCGAGAACAAGCCGCTGGAACAGTAATTGAGGATCGACTTGGACTTGTTCGTTGTCTATACGAACAGAAGACGTGGCGCCAAGGGTGATCGCGAGTGCCTTGCGTCTAAACGTGTACTCCGTCGCTGGCTGCCCCACCATCGATGTGAGTATTTCTTTGCCAATCGCGTGCGCGTGATCCACGTTTGACTTGGGCCTCAGCGTTGACTCCATTCATGATACTCCTCAGCGACCCCGGAGTAGGCGCGAAAGGATTCTTATCAGCCAAGACACGCAGAATCGTCATTGTGTCCTTCGTGTCACGTTCTTGTCTTCCTGTGGATACGTCTTTGTTCTGTTCACCAGAGTTATACACAACACCCGTGTACTCTTGCATGGCATTACTGGTCTCAGCGCAGGCCGGTCTGGATAATAACCATGTCAAACGTTGGCGCTCTGTCATGCCCCTCCCCCTTGTTAGTCCTCCTGTGGTCTTCAGGCTCCGCATTAGCACTTGTTCGATGACCAAGTCTGTAGAGAGGCCTGCCCAATAGCGGTCGCTGCGTCTAACCACATGGTAACCTCATAAACTCTCTGTAGAGGTGCGGGTGCACCAATCTTTATTTCTTTTATATTCCAATTATATATAGTAACACTCTACGTTTGCACTAATACAAGTACCGTAATTTTCTCACGGTCGCGAGCTCCATATATAGGCGGTATCAGAGATTCGTATAAAATGTTTTATTTTCGAGTTTTTAAATTATCATTTGAATTTTTTTTATTCTAGTTCATATTAAATATAAGCTCAAGATGATACTTGAGTTATTTTGAAGAAAAAAAGGTATTATTTAATGTTGAAGGTCTTTAATCGAAGCGCTTTCAATATTTTTGATTCAGCCTCGTTTTCATGCAGTGCAAAATATGTCACATCTTAACCGTCGTATTTCGGCACTTTCGCATGGACCGATTTTTGCCGATTTTGGATATGTTATAGACGATAGTTAACACTACCCGAATCCGTTGAAACATCTTCTGTTGCAATTTGTTTCAGGTTGACCTAATTTTCGACCTAAAATTAATGGACTATGAATACTCCAGTCTGCAATGAGCTAGCTCAGGGATTGTCTGCAATGAGCTTCGGACTAGCTACTGTGTGGAGCACATGCCAGGAACCCGGCATTTCGCGGCAAACCGAAGAGCCAATAGAAACCAAGCTAAGATTAGACCGAGATTCGACAACTTTCACTTGAAGTTGAATCTCGTGGCGTTCACAACAGTTGGTTTTCCGACTTGAAAAATACTTTTTTTAAGGATGAAAACTGACCTGTATTTTAATTAGTTGCACTGAAGTTCAATCACAACTTTACCAGGAACCGAAAGCATTATCTGGAGACAAAAGTGTGCATGTTTGTGGAAGATTTGAGTTGAAAACCTGCCGGTCGAAAATCACTTGACTTCTTGCAGTGTTATTGAGTGGCCGTACTTTTCTTCGTGTTTTTAAAAACCATTTTCTCGCTGGAAGCAGCCATTTCAGCCTCTGTATCTTTGACAGATTTATATACTATTTACTAGATGTTCTTTCAATCTATCAACAGTAGAAATAGCTCGGCTACATCGGAGAATCTAATTACAAGTTTGCTTTCTCATACATCGGCGATTTCCTGACTGACTTCATCAAGGTGTTGGCGGCGCCGTACGCTTGCCGTTACTTTTTTTACTCGGTACAAATTATTAATTATTTCCCTTTCTCTAGGTTCAAGTACAGTTAGGCGCTTTTCGAGTCCTGAACGATTCCTCCAAAATTATCGGATTGAGATTCTAGCTTGTCAAAAAAAAAATTTCACACGATAAAACCAAGCTTTTCATTTTCCCCGCTGCAGCTTGTTCCGACTTTTGAACACTTTACTTCATTCATTCATGAAAACCTTTCGGGTAAACCACGAATAAAACTTACAAACATGTGTAAGTATTAAAACTATCAGGTGGTCGGTGAACACGCATAAAACTAGCCTGAGAAAACAGCCGACTCATATAGCCCGAGTCGGCTGTTTTCAGTCAGGCTAGCAAAAACCGGAAGTCAAAATCGCATCTGGTGCTGCGAGCATAACAACGGTGTTGCACGCACGCATTACATTTTCCGTTACATTTGCGCGTGTAACTCAACATCTTTTTTAATTTTCAAAACTTCTAAACCTTTTGCACTGATTTCCCTTCATTCTATCAGTTATTACTTGTTTTTCTTTGTTTTCTTTATATAATTTATCATTTCTTTCGGGTCGTTCCTCAGTTAAATCATTGGAGCTCCGCTTTAGGCTTGCCTAAATATATATATATTATTAATTGATGTATTCAATTTCCGTACCTGGACGTCTGTACGACACTCTGGACAAGCAACCATCTTCTTGACCCGTGACTTGGCGACCAGGTTTTCCAGGCAGCGTCTGCAGTAGCTATGTAGACAGGGTAGAACTCGAGGGTCCTTGTACTGCTCCAGACAGATAGCACACGTCACCTGTTTTACCAGTCCTTGTGCCGTCAGTGCTGCCATGTTTTATTTCACACCTACCAAGAACACGAAGACCATTTTCAGAGAACGGCATACGAAAACGAATTAATAATAATAATGGCCATATTTATATGGCGACATTTCACCACAGTTACGTCTTGTCAGTGAAATTACTGACGTATCGCTGATAGCTGCCACGCTGTTTACAATTTTGAGAGCTGTGTGGTGGGAAACAATTGCCTGCTCTTTGTACCAAAGAGTATAACCGATTCCGGTTTCACGTCCCATTCAAACATTGATCAGAACTGAGCTGAGTGGAAGGAGACAAGGCCAACAGCTTATAAGTCACTGTCAGGAGCTGGCCGAGTTTCGATCCCGCGAGGCCGTCCCGAGGGCTATTATCGAGGCTGGCTTTTAGTGATTTCAAATAAGTAATTTCACGTGATTGCTATTATCCAATTAACTGCTTTGATGTTTTTACAGAGCGCGATGTTTGAAATTAAAATATGATATTTGGTATATAATTGTCCGGCTTTAATCTAACAAATACCAACATTGGTACATATATAGGATAAAATACAATAATATAATAGTAGTATAATACTACAAATTATTAAGAGATATTACAATTATCATATACAGATAATATATGATAACAATATTTTGCAACTAATTTCGTAATGGACTCATCATACATAGCAAGCACATACAAAAATAGTTGTCGAGTACCCAAAAAACGAAACGAATTATTCACACTGAAAAGATTGTTAACAAAATCATTCCTGAGCTCAACGAACTTCCTATGACATGACATTAAATAGTGATATTCATCTCAAATTTCATTTAAATTACACAAATTACATACTCGAGCTTCGTACTGAACATTATAACGGCCAAGTTCAACAGCCTCCCGGCTAGCTCAGTGGTTAAGCTCCGGTCTGTTGAGCGGGAGGTCGCGGGTTCAAGCCCCGGCCGGACCAACACTCAGGGTCTTAAAATAACTGAGTAGAAGGTGCTGCCTTTGTGAAACAACTGCAAATGGTTAGACCTTCACGTCTTCTCGGATAAGGACGTAAAATCGTAGGACTCCCGTCGGCCTCAAGTTTATCAGTCTCATAGTACTGTCACGAGTTACCGACGTTAAATAAAGTTGCTTTACTTTACTTTTTTAACAGGCAGTCTGTGTGCGGATAATCTCATTTTGGTTCTTGGTTCTTGTTTTATATTTTGGACTTCAAAAAGATAGTTCTCAAGTCCGAACTTCGTCTTTAAAATAAATTATCATTCAGTTTTGCTTTTAAATATTTACCCAAACTCCCCAATCGTTCAGGAGATATATTAAGAGCATTAAGCGATCTTAAATTGCACAACTGTAATAAATAATTTGTATACACTACAGCATGTCGATTAGATGTAATACAAACCCTCGCAGCTTTACCAACGAGAGTGTTACTGAATGACGGATCTTTTACACGTAGCCAGTACTTTGCTACAAGGGTAGATATTTGTACAATTAAAGGTACTCTACCTAATTCAGCATAAACTGACAAGTTAGTAGATTTAGCATGCACCCCAAAAATACGTTTGCAAAATCTTAGATGAAGTTTCTCAGTGATACCACTAACCTCCTTAAGAAATTTCAGTTTGAAAGTTTCGAAAGATGAGATTTTGCCCAACAGATACACACCACAGATCTCACATCCGTACAATATTAAATACGGGAACTACCACCGAAGAAAAGAGTTTTAGCAGAACTCTAATTGGCACATTGTCTACATTCGAAAAACTTTTAAACAAACTGTGGTAAGCACGTAACGCTTTATTATATAATTTTGAAGCCACCAGCAAAATGAAGAGTTCTATGCTCTGTCACTGCGCTCCGCCGCATAGAAAATATTTATGTTGTATATTCTACATACACATCAAGCAAGGCGTGTTAGGAGGATGCCGACCAGTATGTCAAGTTTATTGCCGTATAAACATTACATATTAATGTTAAACTAATGACGAATCGCCGGATACGAAAAACCATGTTAAAACCTCACTTTGAGGAATAAAAGTATTCTGGAAACGTATACTCCAACCCAATGCGAATTCGCCGAGACCCCTGGAGGTTAAGGGTCATCAAAAGAAAAAACTTACATGTACAAACGCTGTTAATTTAAGCCCGGATTACAGAGAAATGTCTAGGAAATTTTGGCCCGGATAACCAAGCGTGTAAACTGGTTGGCGTCAAGTGAAAACTATATGTAAATATCATCTTAAATAACAACTCCAAGTCCTTAGGGAAGAGCACGAAGTGCTAATTACGAATGCCCAACAAAAATACATTTAACCCAAATATGTATACTCATTAACACACTCCAATTGGTCGTTACCAAAATACCATCTAGAGGTTATAGCGGAGATCCGAAACGCCAGCGGAGCACCAGACATATAGCATGAGAGTGAAATTTTGGTGACATGTTTTGCACGACCGACCGCCCGCCCGGCCGTGCACCAGCGAGCGGAACACTTGAGGTTTTCAAGGCGGCTGAATCAGGTGCTCGATTTTGTTAAGCTATTTGACGCCGTCCTGTCCTTTATACCTCCGTTTATGGGAATTTGTGATTAATCTTAATGATCAGTGTAATTCTTTTGCCGTAATGCGTAAAGTATTTAATTTCCAACTTTAATTTCCGTTACATCCTCGCGTGCACGCATACCGTCATGTTCTTTCTGTTGTATGTAGCCTGCGTAGCAAGCGCAGGGGGAATGGGGAAGAGGTGGGAATACTACTACTACTACTACTACAGACTACTAATAATAATAATAATGGTTTATTAACAGTACTTCCACTGGGTGGCTCTTCGCCTGTTAATCTAAATAATGTAAAATATAAAATGTTGATAAAATATGACTAAGATATTACTGAGATGTATAATGATAAGAGTAATAAGTACTAAGGATAATATATACGTATCTATTGTAAAATTAATCAATGGAGTCTGTTGGCAGCGCAGTTCTTTACATATCCTTTCGATAATCGACAAAATTCAGAAAAGGTTGCAGAGTTTCTAATATTTACAGGTAAATTATTGAACACGGATGAACTGGTATCCTGGAAGGTGCTATTTTCAGGTGGGACCTTTAACTGTTTAGTGCTGGCTGACTGTAGTGTTCTATTGGGTATGTACAATTCTAAGGAAGAGTTAAATACCGAGAACCGAGGTTTTTTTGCCAGATACAGCCCTATGAATAACAAAGAAAACCGAGCCGATCATGAAATAATGAAAGATAAAGTGGCCAGTCACTATAATGAAGGGCCTTATATACAAGCTTTAACAAGTGAAATTTTCTGCGTTCTAAGACGGGTAGCCAACAACGTTTTAAGATATCAGTTCTACTAGCATAACGATTGAGAACAAAACCAGCAGCAGCAAGTTGGACACGCTGTAAGCGTTTGACAAGATAGTCAGGAATTGGGCGTGGCACTACATCATTAAAGTCAAGCTTTGGTAAAATGAGACTTTCAACTAAATGCTTCCTAAGCATGAAAGGTGCTAAATGTTTCAGTTTTCTAATAATGGATAAAACAGAATAAGTAGTTGATATAGTAGAGTTTACATCATCAGTCCACTTTAAGTGCTGTTGAATTTGTGTCCCGAGAAGGTGAGCAGAAGTAACTCTTTCAAGCTGTTTGCCACCCACAGAGAGACGAATGGTGTAGTCATCTAGATTATGAACCTGGGAGAGAGCTGAGTAGTGGAGAACAGCATGACTTTCGTTTTGGGGGGATTAAGCACGAGGTTAGAAGCGACCGGCGGACCATGATGTTACGCTCTTTAACTTTCATGGGCTTGCCGTGAGTGTATATCGTAGTGTCATTGGCATACTGATATGTCACCAACTTCATGCGATCAGATAGGTCATTAACATACAAGTTAAATAAGACTGGTCCAAGGATTGACCCTTGGGGTACCCCGAACGTAACTTTAATTCTTCGAGATGTCCTTTCATCAATCTGGACATACTGTGTGCGTCCAGTTAGATAGTTGACAACCCATCTCAAATAGGACTTCGAAAAGCCTTGTTTGTATAGTTTCTGACCAGTACGGTTTCATAGGCAACGGTGACGAATGCCTTTGAAAAGTCTGCAAGTATCGCCATGGTGACCTCCCCGCGTTTCATAACACGTATAATGTCACATGGCAAGCATGACAGTGGTAGTTGTGTGGCCTTTACGATATGCACTGAGCGAGTCCTTTAACACATTTTCATCAGATAGGAAGCTGGCCATCTGGCGTAACACTAGACGTTCGTATACCTTGGAGAGCACCGGCAGAATGGATATTGGGCGGAGATCATTATTTGATTTAACCTCCTTGACTTTGGGTATTGGGCTAATACGAGCTATTTTCCAGGCTGTAGAAAGCATCCGTTTGGAAATACAGTTGTTGAGAACATGTGTCAACGGATACGCCAGCTGTTCGGCCACCATCTTGATGAATTTAACTGGAATACTTTCTGGACCGCACGAGCAGTCAGACCTCAACTTATTCAGCTCATTTAAGACCTCATGATGTAGCACGTGTCTTAGCATGAATACGCCGTCCTTATCATCAGGTAAAGTGTCGATCAGCTTCCACAAATCAGCAACAGACTGAGGAGATGCGCCGGTGACGCGCTCGGCAGTAGAGGCGAAGTGTTCATTGAGGTCATCAGGGTTGTGGATTGGGTTGCAGGATTCTGTTGTCGGTTCTTGTAGAATTATTAGGTCAGCTTGCCGTAATTACAATTTTCTTCAGAGCGCTTTGACGAAGCGTGTCCGAATTACAAAGGTTTGTATGGGGACTGAGTAACCGCGCCAGAAATTCTTGCATTCCATTCAAAATGGCGTCGAAAACTTCGAGGTGGTCTATTACTGTTGCTAAATTATTGTCACCGTTTCCAAGGAGCTCACTAAGAGCGAAATATCGGTCATTTCCTGTTGATGTTCTTATCCAGGGTCTTATTTGTAGTCTCAATCAATAACTAGCTATTTTCCTCTGGAACTTTACTTTGTCAAAATACTATTTAAAACGCTACAAGGTAGTTGATTCCACTAATGGTTCTATGATCTTACCAATATATTCCTCTCCTGCTCTCTAAAAGCCAGCGTCGGCGGTAAGTCGTTGCAGTATCAGATTCTCGGAATACTTGACAAATACTTCAAGAAACAGATAATTACTTTATGATACTTCAAGCAAACCTGTTTTTCTTGTTTATGCATGTATCATTGAACAGACCCTGTAAATAAAGTCACTGCTATTCAAATGATATTTGTCCTGATTAGAAACCGAAAGTGTTAAAATAGTCATACTGACATATCGTAATAACCGCACTAACAAACAAAGCTTCAGAAGTCGCTCCCATACATCTATATATACATGAATGCATGTCGATGTTAGAGTTTTTTAAACGTTGATTTACAGTAAAGCATACAACTGAAGTTACTTCTCATGAAAACGAATATATAGGCATCGGAAAGGAATATGAATGCGAATGGTTTTATTCACGAAGAGGCCAAGGCATTGAGCATACTTAACAATAACCCGAACCTCGAATGTCTACTGTACTACTCCGACTACATTAGTTTTGAATGCCGAATAATGATCTGAATTACTGTTGCTAAATTACTGTCACCATTTCCAAGGAGCTCACTAAGAGAAAAATATCGGTCATTTCTTACTATTTAAAACGCTATAGTTGATCCCACTAATGATTCTATGATCTTACCAATATATAATTCCTCTCCTGCTCTCTAAAAGCCAGCGTCGGCGGTAAGTTGTTGCAGTGTCAGATTCTCGGAATACTTGACAAACACTTCCAAGAAACAGATAATTACGTTATGTTACTTCAAACAAACCTGTTTTTCTTGTTTATGCATGTATCATTGAACAACCGCGGGGTTAAGTGATCACTGACCCTTTAAATAAAGTCACTGCTATTCAAACGAGTCTTTGTCCTGATTAGAAACCGAAAGTATTAAAATAGTCATAACATGATATCGTAATAAACATTTAAGCATCTCTCGCAACAAAATCAGGGACTTTAAGCAACCACGACGGCAACGTCGACGACGACGACATAAAACAATAGCCTTAATTACAAAATACAGTAGCTGTCGCCTACATTTCCACCGTTCTCTCACAAAAATACAGCGTGAAAACCCCAAATTGACGTTTTAAAGAAAACGCGAACGTAAGAAAGTAAATCAATATACCAACACAACAAGATGAGTGATAATATATGGGCCGCGTCAGGCAAAAAGGGCCCGGACGACATTCAAGTTAAATAATTCCTACAACAGTGTTCCTAATAATAGGTTGAAGATTGTATTGTATTCTTGACGAGAAGCGCTACATTTCATTCCTAACAATAAATGTCAGTTTCAAGAAATTGACAACAAAAATTACGTGATTTTGATAGAAGGGCCCGATTACAAATATGACCACAAAAATTAGGAATCCTGTCAGGGGGGATGATTTTGATGTTTGACATTCATTTATACCTGCTCGCATTAAAGAGTAAAAAAATAAACAAGATGATCACTTTTTGGCCAAAAAACTTCTTTTCTGCAGTCACTACGCCCCGTAGCTCGTAATATGATTTTAGCAATAGTACAAGTTACACCTTGAAACAATCGTCTGATGATAAGGAATCATTTGCGCCTGCTAAAATTGTGATCACACCCTCGTATAAAAATATCGTAAATTTCGTCTTCGATTTCACTGGTCAATTTCTTGAAATCAACACTACTTAATTGTTAGTAGCACAATGTGGCGCTCGCGATGCATATTGTAATCGCACCACAAGTATATAAAACATTGTACAATTTCATATTATGTCGTCCAGGCCCTTTTTGCCTGACGCGGCCCATATTGTATTAGTGAACATGAATCGCAGTGACGAATGCAGTTAATTCTGTATGTCCTGCCCTGCTGTTATCGTTTCACATGGTTCAATACATGCATGATTTTGAGAACACAAGAGGCCTGCTACCAAGTGAAACCTTAACAACACACAAGTATTTAAAATAATACAATATTCCTTTAAACTTTCTCCCAGTGATACAGCATTCATCTTTGTACTGTAGCAGTAGCTTTGCATATTTACTGCATGGCAGCTAGTACAGTATTATTTATCTACCATTTACAAAACAAAATTCAAGGCAACAGTTATAATAATAATAGTCTTTATTAACAAATATACCACATCAAACGTGCAATATTTTACAAAATATATAAAAAGAAAAAGAAAAAGAAGAAATATATATACATATATATAAAAATATAAATCTAGTAACAGTCAATTATGTTCTCACAAAGTGAAAAGACATCTATTTATAAAAATGGATTTGAACCTCTCAGTTTTTACACAAGGCAAGATATAGTTATGCCCTCTATCACGGAGTTGTCTGGATCTCTGTGGTGGAAACAGATCGTCAAGGGCAGTATGATTTTGAGAGATTCTGTTCCATAATTTCTTATCCCTAGAGTTTAAAATACTGCAAATACTGTATTTCTCCAAACAATACCCTGATCTAAAAGCTCTAGCAAACATTCTATCTATTCTACTGAGATATTTATCATAGAAACAGCATCCCCATACTTCGATGGCATAGGTGAATACAGAAATAATAAGGCTATGAAAGAGCAGATCTAAATGCTCAATTGGATACTTATAATATTTACATACTCTTAGTATATAAAGCCGACTACTAGCTTTACTCAAAAGGAATTCTACATGAGTATCCCAATTAGTGGAACGGTCTTCAAAAGTAACTCCAAGTAGTTTCAATTGATCTTTGCGCTCAATAATAGGAAGAGGGGCAGGTGGCTGCTTAGGACATCTACCCTTAAGCAACATTTCCCATGTCTTACTAAAATTAAGCTTCATGTGGTTATTTTCTGACCACTGTATGATGGATTGTACTTCTAAGTCAGCTATATTACAATTTCGGTTGTTTTTAGTATTTACTGGAATGCTAAGAGTGAGGTCATCAGCATATTTAACTAGCAAACTGTTGGGACTTATGGTCTTAATGTCATTAACCATGATGGAAAATAGTATGGGACCCAGTACCGTTCGCTGAGGTACCCCTCTATTGATGTTTAAATAATCGGTTGTAATGCCGTCAATAACAACGCGCTGCTTTCTATCACTTAAAAAACTAATTAGCCAATTAAAAACGTAGGGGTTTATGCCTATATCCCTTAATTTATTAAAAAGAACACTATGGGATACACTATCAAAAGCTTTGCTAAAGTCGAAGGAGAAAATTCTTACAAAGTCAGCATTATGATCGAGCCATTTTAACCAGTAGTGTTGAGACTTGATCAGGGCCATAGTAGAATTATGTCCCTGTCGATAAGCGAATTGATCCAGGTCAATATAGCTATTACACATACTGGATAACTCACGCTTATACACCAGGCGCTCGAAAAGACGCATAATGATGTTGGTAAGAGATATAGGTCTGAGCTGATTACAGGAGCTATATCTCTAGGGAGGGGTCTGACATTTGCTTCCTTCCATATTAGAGGAACGGTGTGTAGCCTCAAGGATAAATTGAAAACATCAGCCACTATAGGGGCAAGATGGTAAGCAAAGTCACGATAGAGCCAGTAGGGGAGGTTATCTGGACCAGATGCAGTCCTTTTTACTCTAAGTAGGAACTGTGTGACGTCATGTACAGACAACTCAGGAATTCTAGTGCCTTCAGGTATAACAGCAGCTTCGGGAGGAGAATAATGTGGATCAGTGTTAATGTCAGCAAAATACTTGTTTATGCTGACAGGATCAATAATTGAACTGATGGACTGGTTATGTGATTTCCTCCCGGTAATAGAGTTCACAGTAGCCCACCATGATCTAGTCCCTTTATCATGCTTGTTGGATTCTTGTTTGACAGCACGTAGTTGGCTCTCTCTAATCAGTTTGTTGATCTTATCTTGAAGTATAGAAACAGAGCTATTGTTCTCGGTATGCCCCATTCTCATTAATTTGCGCCTATTGTTCAGAAGATGTTTTACAAGTGTGACATGAAAGGGGGGTCTCTGGAAGACACTCGCACAGACTTGATGGGAAAGCAGTCGTTGTACATGGATGAGAGCGCAGTTTGTAAGTTGTCTATTTTCACCTGAATGTTATCTCCCGAAGAGAGAACACTTTGCCAGTCAAATGATAGATAGTGGTCCACTTAGTAACATACTAAGAATCCCCCAAAATCCGCGTGGTGGAACATGCTCAAATTTGGCATTACTTGTTTCGAGCTATCACCACAGGGTACCCGCGTCGAGCAAAATAACATTTTAAACAAATTGCAACATAATTTTTCTCACCGCCAAATGATAGATAGTGGTCCACTTAGTATCATACTAATAATTCCCCAAAATCCGCGTGGTGGAACATGCTCAAATTTGGTATTACGTGATTTCGAGTATTACCACAGGGTACCCGCATCGAGAAAAATAATATTTTAATAACAATGCTATTAAACATGGTGTTCCTCTTTGAAAAGGCTCAAATATTCTTACTAACAAACAATCACGTGTTTCTATATAAAATAAATACATAGTTGACTGATTTTGTGAAAGAATATGCAACGCATCAATAATTCAGTTGTCCCCTTGGAGCCCGGGTCAGGGCTGCGTTCAACTCCAGAAGAAAAAGTATAGATTTCTAGACTTCATTGAGCTCTGATACAGACCATGACAATTAAAGCTTTCTTATGAATATTAGAACTCAAAGGCTAGTTGAGATCCCAAAGTATTTTCACTATGCTTTTCATCATTATCGATTAGCAATATACTCTTTCATGATTTTCAAGGAAACACAAACTTTTGCACTATATATCCTTCTTGGGAGGGCAACTGCCCCCCTCTACTTCCCTTATGGTACCGGCCATTATGTGACAGATTGATATATATGACTTATTTAGTCCCAGGTTTGTGTCGTTTCATGGTGTTATTTCATATTGATATTTGTGAGTCTCTACTGATACAAGATACAGTGTCGATCTGTTTAGTCACCATTTTCGCCATGTTCAGTTAGGTCTGGCGCAACCGAATTCGCACAACTTTGCCCTCTGCATACACCACATGCAGCTGAGCAGTCCAGCTCATGTTTCTTGCATGAACATCTCTGCGTGTTGCAGTCAGATCTACAGTTACACCTGATAACCTCTAAAAGCGACTCATGAGCTGCTGGCAGGTAAGTCCTTATTGGAAGCAGCTTTTCGTCCGCTAACCTCCACCCCAAGCTTGTGGCTGAAGCGCTACACTTTTCCACTGCTGCACCTGGTGGTACACCCTTAGCCTGTGATAAGCAGCGGCTGCAGATGTTGGTGGAAGACGTTCACACTGCACAAAGGTGGTTCCTGTTGCGATCTTTTGGCAAAATCTGATATATCTTAATGAATCTAGAGTTTCACCAGACCTGCCATTGTACAGACAAACGAGGGCTTTCTCTCCCGCTAGAATGATATCATCCTTTGTAACAGCTGGACGATTGAAAACTTCACCTTGCTCGTGAAGGAGCGCTACTCCTTTACCAATGCCATGTAATCTCGAAGTCGTGTCACCTCCAAGAACTGCGTGCGGAAATAAAATATTTGCGCATGTATCCAAGCCAAGTGCAGACTTGGTTTTCTTGATATTCCAAATCCTTCTAGTCGTCGATCTTTGCTTTGGCTGAGGAATGAAAAAACAGATCGCGTGCATTTATCTCTGCGTGATGACAAAGCAGGACTAGTAGGTCCGTGTCATCTCCAACCAGAAAAGTAGTGATTGTTCTGGCAGACTGAATTAATGTCGGCTTGGACGATCGACAGGTCTGCGTCTCCTGCAGTGTGGATAGTATTGCACCCTGATAGCTGCAGTTTCTCCCCAAGTAGATTTATGAACCGTTGTTTGTTCGCCGTATTCCCCAGGAATTCCTCCTTCTTCAGCTTCAGGACCATGTTACAATCAAAGTTCACTGTCGGACTAGAGGTCCCTGTTCTTCTCTGATGCGCGCAATCTTTTGTGGATGGGTCGTCCTCGTATCCATCAAAGACTACTGTAGCTTTGTCGTATCTGCGGGTCACGTACTGTACATAGAGTGAGAGAATATCACTGTATGTAAGGCCATTTGGCCACGGAACGCGATGAAGCAGTGCACCACCATCAAGAACATAGTGAACATTTCCTGTAGGCCCAGCCGTCTGGTCATTCTTCGTACGGGTCCAAATTGCGTCTGCCAATACAGCATTGTTAGCTTGCCGTGGAAGAAGTGAGGAATCGAATAAAGCTGGTGGGTAACTGCACATTTCGAACAAAAACGATTGTGAGTTTTCGTACCGTCCTCCTGTCGCAACGAAACTCAGTCTCTGAAATAATAGTTGCGGATCCACCTGAACATTGCCTTCGCTAAACTTGCCTCCGATTGAGGCAAGTTTTTAGCTGATGTCCTTGCCACCAAAAATATGCTTCAAAAAGTGTTGAAGTAACTTAGGAATGAATTCCAAAGCCTGGTCAATGGAAGACATTTCCTCACTCTATGGGCAATCACTACTTGAAACATCTAAATTCTTGATATCAGTCTTGATTAGTTTTGCTGCCGTCTCAACAATCCTTGCTTTCTCTACTTCATAATCATCTATCTTTGGCTGCTTATAGAATTCGTTTATTATCGATGCCGCTGTCCTCTGGAAAGTCACGACGTTTTGTTTCCTCACAGTCGTTATCACTATTTTTCCCCTAAACTTTTCTTGCAACTTTGCTTTCATATACACAACACTATATGGTTGTTCCCCAGTTCCCTCGAGGTACTCCTGCATCTTGTTGGTAAGATCAATGATTGTGATTTGTTACTCGTCACTCTCTTCAAGGAACTGTACTACTTTGAAGAACGCTGTGCATTTTGCCGTGTCCATAGGCCGTCCCTTTAGCCGCTTTGAGCCTATATCAGAGGTTGCATCGTTGCCAAGTTTTCTTGGGACATGCTTTCCGGTACGAAAGTGAACGCTACATGCTTGGTGATATACTGCATCTGCAGAATGTAGGTCCTGTGCATACTCTAGTCTCCCCGGCATCGCCAGAAATTCGAGACATTGAGTCCTAATAGTATATAGAGGGTAGACATAGCCTATATCGTACATTGGGACACTATAATGCAGGATACATAAAGTACCAACATGTAATTGAGTAATACCGCTTACTAGAATGTTATCGCAGACTCATATCTTTTGATCCGTTTAGGACCTACTTTCCAAAATGAATAATTAGCTTGAATAACTGCTGGCTGTTTAAACAAACACACTGCAGTTTCTATAGCATAGAAAAAGGTGTCCAAATCTGGCATGTTTGTTGGATTTGGTCACTTGTGGTCAGAGTTATGACAGTCTCAAGACGGGAGTCGGAGGTTTATTGTCGAAAAGCTGAATTTTCAAGAAGGAAAAGGAATAATTGAAAATGGACTGTACATTTTTTGCTAAGGTTGTAGATTTGCAGCAGATACATTTTATAAACTGTTATCTGCATGATTTTACTGGAAATCGTTTAATGTCCACCATAATAAATCCGAATTTTTATGCTTCCCCTAAAATCAAAGAAAGGAATTGTCAAAGTTTATTACTTGGCTTTGAAAATATTAAAACTGAATTGATAATATCTATAGAAATAATGCCATGACCACATATTTTTACGACTGCACCATATTTCAGTCATGAGAAATAGGGAAAATGTTTACGATCTCCATACATTTATCTGTCAATTTTCATGACCCATTTCACACAGTGAACAGGGGTCAAATATGTGTTGCGAAATACCAGGTCTCGAATTTCTGGCGATGCACCTGTTACATCAACACGTGAGTCGTAATATCGCCCGGCGCACGCGATGTATAAAGAAATCAATACATGATTCCCGTTAATAAGATACATCAAGAAATAACAAAGTATTTTAAACCGACCTTTTTCCAATACATGACCCTGTTACAAGTATTCAGGATAAAAAAATCAGTGCAATCATCGAGAACTTCAGCATTAAACTTACAGAGGATGCAGCGACACGAAAACCGCCAGGCGTTCCTTGTATATATATGTGGGAGCCTGGGTTCATTTTATTTCATAGTAATTCAGTTTATAACATTGTTTTATCTGCATAGATATTTGTTTTGCTTGGTTGATTGCCTTTAAAGGAAAAAAACAACATATTTTTTTTACTTGAGCCATGACGTTTCTCGACGCGGGTACCCTGTGGTGATAGCTCGAAACACGTAATGCCAAATTTGAGCATGTTCCACCATGCGGATTTTGGGGGATTTTTAGTATGATACTAAGTGGACCACTATCTATCATTTGGCGGTGAGAAGAATTCTGTTGCAATTTGTTTGAGATTGACCATAAAAAAATCATAGGATGACTGGACTATCCAACAACTTGGACATCTTGATTTTATTGTGTTCTCTAACATCGTGAAATTCTCTAGTACAGCGTTTGGCTTTAACCTGGTCTTTTGGGACTGCGATAACCATCTTGTGATCTGTCCTCACAGAACTCTTAATGACTTGTGTCTTTTTCCATAGATATGGCTTATTAGTGATGAAGACATCTAGTATTTTGTTTTCCCTTGTGGGTTCCTTAACCAGTTGTGCTAGGGTTGCATGGTTCAGTAGATCAGTATATTTAAGTTCATTTATATCTCCACCAATAATTACTGTATTGTTGGGGCCAATAGATGCAATACTCTCACAGGTGTTTGTGAGAAACTCTAGTAAGTCCTCCACATTATATACTGGTTCAGGTGGATGATAAATAGAGCACACGTAAAATATAGAATTAGGTGTAGTTATGCGTGCCCACAGACACTCAAAATCATTTAAGAAACAACCATCCAGGTTTTCTAACTTCCAATCATCACGGCAAAAAATAGCTTTTTGTAATATGCTACCATCTACCGGTCTAGATCTAGCCTGCATATCAATATATATATGAAGGCTGTTATCACTGAAAGCAGTCTTACCGCCTCAACCCCAATTTGAGCGCTAGTCCAGAGAAAATTTGCTTCCTTTGTCCATACGGTCTCGGTAACGTGTTTTATATGCTAGCTTTGATAACGCATTGATGTGAAGCGCTAACTAGTGCTTCCACTTCAAACCCTTTTCGTGTTAACGCCTTACATATATATAGTGGCACCAATGGAGGAGAGGAAAATAAAGACCACCATGTACCACTACTAGTACTACTACTACTTCTACTAATAGTGTCAATGTATTTAGCATGGTAAAATTGAGGACACTCTTTTAACAAACTCTCTCTATATATAATTAGTATATACAACGCGGGAACCTACATAGATCATGCTATTTGATTGGCTCGCTATCTCAGAATAATGAGCAATAGCCACCTACAAAACTCGGGATAATTTTGAAACGGTGAAATGGCAAGGCGTAAATTCACGTTTCGCGATTGTTTCCGATGCGAAAAGTTTAGAAATTCAACAAAATGCAGTGCCCAAAAGCAGGTCCCGTGTTGTATATACTAAAACAATTATTCGCCTCAGGCTCAGTCGATATTGGTGAATATTCACCAATATCGACTTCGCCTTCGGCGAATAATTGTTAAATATGACTAATAATATCCACTTTGCTCGAGGGTGGTCACTGCCAGATATTTGTTTGTATTCTCAGTGTTGGCCTACAATTTAACACCCTGGGCTGGGTTGTTCGACGCAAGGTTAACTTTAACCCTAGTTTAGCGCTAAATCTAGCTGTAATTGCAATCTGTACAGTTTAACCCAGGATTAGCGATTTAACCCTGGGTTAGCGCTTAACCTTGCTTCGAACAACCGGGCCCTCATCCAAGAAGACACCATTTGCAGATGCCAGGGCAAAGGCAGTACCTTCTCCCAGTTATTTTAAGGTCCCACCGGACCACAGACCAACACTTTGCTAGTGCAATGGAGGCTACCATCTTTCTGGTGTGGGCCAAACTTAGTTAAGATAAAATTAATCCTATTATTGTAATGTTAATGATATTTAAATACATATACATATAAATTTTCACGCGGAATTTGACTCGTTTTTACAGACAATGTATGGAAAACTGAAATCACGATTGCGCGCTTCCCAGCACAGCTACATCCCTCAAATTAATTTCGATATGTTAATCTTTTAGCTGAAGAATATTTCAGAAATTCGATTTTACGGATTTTATTTGGCATCGGATTCCCATCGATTCCCATACAAACACTGTATTTCGCGCCATGTTTGCACCCCTTTCAAAATGTCGGAATTTACCGCGAACTGGTCTATTAAAAGTTTGTGTTTACTTACTGCATAGTTATGCATACTATGCTTACTGTTATAATTTGACCTGTAGTTTGTGTTTCGTCATATCTCATTTCGTAAATGTGAGAATTTTCCATCCAAAAGTCCGTAAAACTCCTGTCAGCCCTAGAATAACTGAACATCTTGGTATTTCAGTCAAAGAAACCTTTCGTTTCAGCAAAATAATGGTTAACAATGGCCCAAATCTTCCCTTCCGTTTATACGCGATCTCAAAAACAGATCCAGATCCGAGCGGTGTCGAATCTGATTGGTTGATCCGGTCACGTGTTGAGCTACTCGCGACGACATGCTGGTTCACGTGACCAGCAGAGTACAATCTGATTGGTGGCGAATAGAACTTGAAAGAAGGTGCAATCTGATTGGTTGCCGGCGCAAAAAAGAAAAAGAAAAAAGATTTCCGACTCGTGCCGGCCAAAGGCCTGGCCCGAGTAATTAGCGAAAATGCCAATTTGGGGGATTATAACTTGTATAGAGACGAAAATACTGCTATTTGCTTTGTGTATATCTCTGTAGCACTATTTAGGTGACTGAACTAGAGTGGAAAGAATTAATCAGAAAAGCCACGGGCAGCCGAAGCTTAATTATACCACAGGCAGCCCAAGCTCTGTATTTGCACTGTGTGACGACTATTATTTCACAAAATTCTCAGATAAAGAAAATAAACTTACCTTAAGAGTTTGTTGTTGTCCTGTTGTTTCTCTGGGTTTTGGAAATGGCGGTTATGGGGCATTTCTCTCACTTTGGGTTTTTCTCTCTTCTCTGTCTAAAAGAAAGGAAAGGCTGCACACTCAAATTCAAACCACGAGTCACTTGAGGCCGATTTTTCGCACGAAAACCCGTCCGATAGGCGTAATTTCCGCCGTCAGGTGAAAGGTAGATAGATTTTCTTACCCCATAAGTTTTCAGACTTGAAAAATCATTATTCTAACTCTTCCAAATGAACTCATTTCTTTGAAAAAGCCCTCTCATTCTTCGTCAGAAACTACGTGTTAGCATCGTTTCGGTCATGACCGTTGCAAACTCGGCAAAATTCTGCTGACAAAATTCTTCTTTCCGTCAGAGGGACAGTCAATAAATTGCCAGATACTTTACTCTCTCCCCACGGGGTCTAACGTGCCGCCCGGTACTGAATAGCCAATCGCGTGGCTACAATTTCAAACAAGTTGACAACGCTTGACGACGGCTTGTTCCCAAAGTTCACGGGCTCAGAACTAAAACTAGAAATGGGGTGAAGATGTCCAAGATTAAGCCCTGTGTAGACATTACAAAGCAAAATACAGTATTTCAAGTCAAAGTGATATCAATTTTCCCCAATAGTCGTTCGTGTGATGGTAAACAATGACAACTCAAAGAAAGCCGCTTTGAGCAGTGTCATGTTCAGCTCAAAATAAGTTTCCTTTGTCGCTATTTTGCACAAACCACGGCTGGAAAAAGAAGTCTCCGTAAAAGTGTGTGCAATGTCGGGATATTGTTTCTAGTTTCTCAATAAATCGATTCCCCGCATTTTCTTTAGATTCCCTGCAAACCTCTTTCGAAGCAGACCATCGATCATCATCAATATTTTTTATTTGACTCAATAAGTTTACAATTTGGAAATATACTGGATTATGAATTGACATTTACGATGTATATGTTCGGGCATCCTAATAGCATAATCTAATCGAGAGGATGACCCTAAATACTTGGTAACAATGACTACAGTTTACTTAGGGGGGAGGGTTCTTTTTGGTCTAGAAATAGCTAAAAATCAGTTCCAAAAACTTGGGGCTGAAAGGGTTAATACCACCTCAGGCATAACATGTGACCTTTGCCATTTGCACTAAAAACTTTTTCACAGAATGTTTCCATGGAGGGTTGTCAAATAATACCATTTTAATTCAGTGTGACACTGTATTCTGGAAAAGAGATTTTTTTTACAATTGATATGGTTTCAATGGAAACTGCAGGCATGGCTTAAAAGTGGGCATGGCAGAGCACATGGTTGCCTGTATACCAAAGTGTTCATCACAATACAATCAACACAATGGGAATATGCATATCTAGTGGTTACTGCAAATCATTGTGATAAAGTTTAGCATTTGACCACCCCCCATATATACTTTAGGCCTTGGTTCTCAAAAACAGCCAACTGACCTTCTTGAAGTATATGACAACTCTTCTTAGTGGGGAGGGGTATTTTCAAAAAGTTTCTAATTCAGTTGCCATGCCCACGCATCTTGAAAGCGTTGCCTGCGATGTCTACCGCTGATTTGTGGACCGATCAATCTGCAGATCGTATACCGAGAAATATTTTGAATTCGGAATTTATTTTCCAGGCCGTTTTCACGTCGTTTGGCCTGAAACGTGGATGAGAAGTGCTTACACATCTCTGGATTTGTGTGCCGAAAGCAGAGGCGAAATCGATTTGAATTTCTTGTCGAATTTCGGCGGCGAGTGAGGTCACATGGACGAAAAGCGCCTCGAAGCTGCATACCTTGTGTATATTTGTCTTTGAGGTAGGCACGCGGCCAACCGTCAAAACTTCAAGGCCTAACTGAACTGCTTTAGAAGTCCCAAAATCGCCCCAAAATCACTCACACAACTTCATTAAGTATCAATCTTTTATTATCGAAGATTCATTTCGTAGGAATCGGAAAAGAGAATACACAAGGAGCAATTATATAAACTCTTCCGAGATCGCTTATGAAACATACCACAGATAACCCAAAAAGCGGGAAATATATGTCGAGTCTGGGTTGCCTGTGGTACAATCACAGGTCATGAGTCCTAGCAACGAAGTTGTAATCATTTTTGCGGCTAAACTGCAGAATACAAGTAACGCCACTGCAGAGTGCAGTGCCACTGAAAAAGATCACTCGAAAACTTCGCTAAATTCTCCATTAAGATATAGTTCAGTTGTATAATTATGTTATTCAGGCTATATAAAGTAAGGTTTCAAACCGTAACAAAGAAATCCAAACACGTTCAATTGGTTTCGTTCAATTTGGCTGCCTTCATTTTCAAGCGTGCATGCTCTCCGAACGGCTAGACTGCAGAATACCCTACCACGTAATCTACCTTACACGTTGACAGTCAACGCGTTCACGCGTTGTCACGGTCAAACATATCAATGAAATTGAAAATGAAATGAAATAATGAAATTGTAAATTGACATAACGTCCATTATATATCTTGCTATTATCTCTATATATTACTACCTTCGTTCTACAAACAACCGCAGTCTACTCGTTGACACGATGACGCGTTGACATGAATAAAGTGTACTCTACTCTATATATTACTACCTTCGTTCTACAAACAACCGCAGTCTACTCGTTGACGCGATGACGCGTTAACTCGACATTACTCTCTACTCTCTACGTTCATTGTGTATTCCACACAAGTTGACGCGTAGACGCGTTGACATTTCTACAATACAGCTTGCTGTGGTGGGGTATTCTGCAGTCGTTCCCTCCGAACTTACCTCAATTACTCGTCGTTCATGGTAAACTTCCGACACTTCTTCTTCGATAAACATCCTTTCAGGCTCGCTGTCGAGTTCATCGTTACTGTTATGTTTTTCAATGAAGGCGAAAACTTCATCCACGTTGTTCTTGATCACTTTTAAGACCGAAGCCGACCGACGCCATTATTTTACATCACCAAATTTTCAAGCTTTCAATCGTTGTCCGATTTTGATAAACTGGGCACTGATTGGCTAAGAATGCTGTCACCTTGATTTTCGAACATATTTCCATCCCCTGGAAATTTATATTTACATGGGTTGGAAATACGTTGGATATAAGTTGGAAATGCCGTGGAAATATGTTGGAAAGTTGTTGGAATTATGTTGGAAATTTCATGGAAATACGTTGGAAGTGCTTGACGAGTATTACTTGCAATAATTTTAGAACTGGAAACCGTAAAAACAAAACAAAATTCTTAGTTTGCAATAAACCCTCATAAAATTCTGCAAGTAAATGTGTGTCAACTTCGCGTGATTTTGTTTTGTTTTTGGAAGACATAATTTCCAACCCTTGGAAATTGAAACTTCCAGTAAATTTCCAACATTTAAAATTTCCAACCCTTGGAAATTTTGTTGGAAATTCTAATTTCCAACATATTTCCAACCCATGGAAGAGGTCTAGATTTTCCAGTGCTTCTTCCTGTAAGGTAAGATGTAAACCAGCAAAGTGCAGAGTCTCTGATTCCATGCATAAATGGAAAGCGTTTTTTTATCAAAAGATCGTGGTCAACTAGATCAAAAGCTTTTCTAAAGTGAACCAGGATAAGCCCTGTAAGTTCGCCGTTATCCATAGTATTAAGCCACTTGTCCGTAAGATATAATAATAGTGACTCACACGAGTGACGTGGGCGCGATCCAAACAGGGAGTCATTAAGAAGACGGTGTTCATGAAGAAAATCAAGGAGGTGAAGTCCACAATGGCGTTCTAAAATCTTTGACAAAACAGATAATACAGGGATTGGGTGATAGTTATCTCTGTCTTTCCTAGAACCCTTTTTGTGGATTGGAGTAATTTTGCTGATTTTCCATTGATCTGGAAAAATTACAGATCTTATACTCATGTTGTAGATATAAAGAAGAGATGGAAAGACTTCGTGGCGGCCGATTTGAAGAAGTTTAAAGTGCCTATAACCCCAAAAAAGTTACGCTTTCAGATCAAACTTAGAAGTATTCTATGCAACTTCCCGAAAAAAATAATGGTTTTAAAGCATTTCTCTTTTTTTTACGGCTTTTCAAAGATGAGAGCCGTGAACTTTTACCGTCAGCTTAGCGACTTGGTGGGGTCTGGGACTAGGTACGTCATAGTAGGGAGCCATGTCACGTGATAAAGGCTTCTCTCATATACTTTTGGTTCATTCTTTCTTATTTGCGTCGTAAGTTTCGTCGTAATTTTCTGCTGGACTTTTTGACAAAATGTCTTCGTCAGGCTCCGAATCTGAAGACAGTTGTTCATCGGACAATTCCGAGCTCAATTTTATCAACTATGTCTATGAGCTTGAAGCAGAAGAATCTGCCGGCAAAGAGAGCGGACGGCGCGGATGAGCCACTCGCCGATGAAGAATGGGTTATAAGAGTACAGACGGAGACCTCCAGAATCGGTTCAGTGGAGGCCTCGAAGCAAGGAACAGCTGGTGAGTTAAACTGTCCAAAATTAAAATAAGTTATCATAGCCCTTCATGGACATGGGCTTCCCGTGGCCGTGGTCTCCCAAAAAAAACATTGCAGGATGCCAAAAGAATCCCACTAGTGATCCTTGCAATCGCAACAATCATATACTGTAAGCCTTTATTTACTTGTAAGAATCGCTATAAATGAAGATACGATAAACAGTTTCCTAATGTCGTTTTTACAGGAACTAGTTGCCTATCGTATCCTAATATCGTAATTCCTCTTATATTTACCCTTTTCGGAATTTACTTTTTATTTGATAATATTTTACAGTTCGTGGAAATTCAGTGTGCACCATATTGGCCCTCTCAATTGAGAAACATGCACCAACTATATATGTTTAGCGGGAAACATCCCACAATGGCACATCCTAGATCCAACACTGCATACTAATATGTAAGGAAAGATTTATATCAGGCATTAATAATGCTCAATAATGACCAAGGTATGAATTGAAATCAATGAACACAGTTCCGTGTTTATAGTCTGACCAGGAAAGTGGAAGGTTTATCAGAGTATTTTGATCTATCGTGCATGTTAATTAAAAATAGTAGCTCTCGTAAGCAACCACACTGGGAATCAGGAAAAGGTGCTCATAACTAGTCAGAACTGGAATCAGGAGTAGTTGCTCGCTTATGAGAGCTTGCACACACCACACCCATGGGGATACATATATAGTGCGACTGATATCACAGTATACAATACTGTACTACTCTACTGTAACAGCATGAATGTCAGATATAATAAGAATATTGTTGCAAAATGCTAGTACATATTTATATTTAGTTGGCTCATTGCACAGTCTGGGATCATGTCTCTGGAGTGGTTACTTACAAGAGTTTAAAAACAAAGAAAAATTCCAAAGGTGGTGGTACAATGTACGCGCGGTGGTCACTTATGAGAGTGGCTGGTTACTACAGAGCACAAGAGTGGTCTCTGAGGGGAGCTGGTCACCTACAAGGGCAGTTTCACAAAGGGCTTCAACTGTATCAAACAATTGGTACTAACATATAAACTTCTTTATTTACAGATTTCTACGAGTTGTCTCATACAGAGAGTACATCCAGTTAGTCTACGGTTATCTGGGCAACAATAGAATTCCTCTACTAGCATGTGCATATGACACAATCAGGACAAAATTCAATGCTGGGAAAGAAACCTTCACTGGATTTGAAGAAGATGAAGATGAAAGTACTTCATAACTTATATAAACTTTAAGGAGAACAACAATGAACAGTCAAACTTTCAGGGCCATTGGCCACTTTTGATATAGGCTTCACTGGTCACATACAAATGATTCAATACATGTACAAGGCTCTGGGGAATAATGTGCAGTGATTAATGAAATAACAATAATGAATTTAATTATGCCCCAGAACCTTTGTGTGTGAGAAGTGAAGCATATATCGAATGTGGGCTATTAACCTACATGTATGTCCATATGTGTCCATTCAGGCAACCTGTGAACAGGAATCACTACCCCGACAAGCGAAACTACTAGCCCTGGGCTATTGGAAAGCACTTGCATCGCACCCTGTGTTCCTTTCTATAATTTTACACAAATTTTGAAAATAGAATTATAATATTAAAATTTGAGTAGTAAATTGGAAAACAGTAAAATCTGACTAACCCCTTTTACAAGATGGACATGTTTTCAATGCTCTGGCCTAACCTTAGGAACTGTGTCATGGTGGGAGACCATTACATTAGATGTCCGGGCCGGACACACTCATTATCAGAGATTCTCATATGAACTGACGAACCTCGCGCACGTGTGGGATGGTAAAAATCAAAGCAAATATTCAAAAATGACTAATAAACTGTGTAAATATACATTATTCAAGTAAAATAATGAACATACTTTCAATCCAGCATTGAAGGAGGGGGTTGAACTGTTTTAACCCACCAATCGAACACTGACTCCATACATGCATATACCGTGACATAGCCCCTTTAAGCCTCAAATTCAATTGCCCTATTTAATTATGGTGTCACATGATAGACACAGCTGCCATCTTAGGGGGTCAAAACACTCGTCTTTAACAACAGACATACAAAATAAAGCTGTTCTGCCATAGATTGCCTTCCTTCAAATTGGCTAATTTCCCCAATATAATAAGAATGGCGGCTTTCATCTATTTGTTTTCATGATGTCATGCCAATGAAATAGGGCAATCGATTTCACTGAGCTGGTCACAGGAGTGATCGATTAGCCTATGGAAGTTGACAGTATAATATATTGCTACCTAGATTGTCCATTGATAAAATATCAAATCACTGAGATAGCTGGTAGACATTTCTGGTTCACTCTGTACTTATAAGGGGACGAGGGTTGTTCTTTGGACAATCAACAACACCTTTATGCTCTTTCATAGGTTAACACAATACAATACTTTATTTAACGAGGAGGACATACTTAGCTACAAGCTAGTTTACAGAGTTCCACAAATAAATTCAAAAAAAGAAACACAATATAATTTAGAGATTAACAATTTAATTAATTTTAATTTAATAGGTTTCTTGCACACTGAGCAATGGGGTTTTGCCTTGGTTTTTTATATCACATTCTTGGTTTTTGTGGGCCTTACAGCAGGTGGAACTGGAATTTCTGGCCTTACAGCAAGTGGAACTGGAACTTCTGGCACTAAAATACAAAAATAACAATTATTATTAAGTTAGTTATGGGTATATATATATTGGTTTATGGTAAATAAAGCACTGGTTTCGTTTTAAATACAAACTTACAGTGTAATATTATACGTTTCCAGCTGGTATTTTAATATTTTGTTTAGTCTCAAAAGACTAAACAAGCAGTATACCTTTATATGACATGTCCAACAGTTTGATACATGTAGGTGTATATGCACTGCTTGAGCAAGAGCTAGGTGTTATTGGAGGACAAACACAGAAGGTGTGATTAGCACATACTCGATTTTGTTTGAATATTTTCAGAATTTGAATAGTTTCTTTTGTGCAAAAATTTTTTTTATACAAAACAATTTGAATTACCTGGAGCTGAGGGGGAACATCTATAACAGTCATCCTTTGTTGTCTCTTCTGGGTTGCTTCTGCCCTTGGCTGCTTGTTAAGCATGGTGTCCTGTCCATAGGTGCAGGTGTCATCTAAAGAAAGTTGTCTGATTTATTCACTGTTATTTCCCTCATACTAAAAACATGCACTCTCTTAGTCTAATACTTGTGGTGAAAATGTTCAGTACGTGGAACCCGGTCATAATGAAGTTTTCTTCCTTTCCCTAGGAACTTCTTTATACATGCAGGTTCCACTGTATTGCTAGCCTCCTATAGTAGCCGTTTTGTAGCGCTTCCATTTCACTCCAGTGAACGGAAGCGCTACATAAATAAACGGCTGCTATAGGACTAGGACTAGGAGGCTACTGACTACTGTATAATTTGCCATACAAACTAAATGTAAATACAAATTAAGCACTTACCAAAATCGGAAAATGGCTTATCGGTTTCGATGGCATGGAATAGGAACAACTCCATATTCAACCGACTTCAGTCTTGGCGTAGAGTCAAGGACTAAAGAAAATCTTAAAGTCTTCCGGCTTGGAATGAACCAAACAAACGCTGGAATTCTTCGTCGGTTCCCACTTCGCTCGCTTTGTTCGCACGAACCTCAACCACTGCCACTGGCGTCTTCTCTTCTTTGCTTCTGGCCGATCATCGCTTAAAAACGGGACCTTGTGTTAGAGCTATCCTTTCTTGAGTCTGGCTCATTCCTACAGCCCCCAAATACACATCTGTTTGCCATTTCAAATCGAGTTATTCGCTCGGTTCGCGCTGTTTTTACTGTCTTTGTTGTTGGTTGTTCGCTTTCTCTCACTACTATGACGTTGCTTTCCGGTTTCGTTCCCAGGCTACTTCCAGACTCCAGCTGACGGCCATTTGGGACAGGGTGCCCAAATCGGGTTGTTTTACAATGTTTGACCCCAGAAATAAGGTCGAACTCTTACTTTTTTCCTTTTTTTCTCTTCGAATTATTGATAAGAAGGATGTAAAGAATTTATTAAAAATACTTCAAATTTGGGGTTATAGGCACTTTAACGTTGATGGAATCGAAATAGAAAAGTGCCGATCTTCTCAGTGGTAGACGATCGGCCACAAATTGTGGAAGTGCATCAGTGTTAAGGTGTTGATTGGTTGAGTCCTTTATGATGGAATCAGCGATTTGAGAAAAATGTGAGTTAAAGACATTGGTAATGTTTGGTAAGTCCGTGATAGAGCTGTCATTGTGATGAATACAGGTTGGAGTTGTGCCTTTTGATCTTGCTTTAGTACCTTCCATAATTTCTTTGAATCATTTCTATTCTCTGAAATCTGTTGTGCATAGTAGTTCTTCTTAGCCAATTTAATATTGTTAGTGCCTTTATTTGTCTGGACTAGCTTTTGGTTTTTTTATATATATTTTTTTTTTATAGGTTTGCAACAGCAAAGGAACACAATGCCCGAGACCAGGCTAGTCACTAGGCTCCAATCATAATTGGTACCATCCGCTGACCAGAAAGTATCGCTGGTCTCGGTCGTTGTTATATGGTGCACACCAACCTCGTTCCCATGGGTTGTGCCTAATCTAAGATGGCGTCGAAAGAATGGTGGGATTCGACAGCTAATTGGCCAAACGTTTCGCGCCCCGGCGCTGATTGGAGAATTTTGAATAATAATTGACGGTGTTCTAGGGTTAGAAAATATATACAAAATTAGGAAAATATTTGTTTTATATTTACTTGCACTTATAATTAGGCCATCCCAATAAAATACTTCGTTTCCCATCGCTCTATGGCTCGTGATGGTGGGTCGGTGGGTCGGTAAACAAAAAAAGTTGGGGGATCATCTATTCCTCGCCTACTTTTTGCTCTACTAGTTGTGTATTGACAATTTGAAAGGCAAGAAACTAATACGTAAAGAGCTTGGAAAAGTGCTGAGGTGTAGTTTTTTTTTTACTTTTTCAACTGAAAATTGGGTCGGTCTTAAACATTTTTTTATTTTTTTTTGCATTTCCAGAAAAAAAAACGTTCGGGCAAGATGGTAACAAAACATTTAATTGGGATGGCCTAAATATTATCATTACGCACTAAAAATGGGAGATGACAACTCCAAGAAAGCCGCTTTGAGCAGTGTCGTGTTACTCTAAAACGTGCTCAGCATAAGTTTTCCTTTGCAAAAACCACGGCTGGAAAAAGAAATCTCCGCAAATCTCCGATAATGTTTCTAGTTTCTCGATAAATTCAAATGAGTAATAACGTGGGCTTGCGAATCAGCCTCTCGTGTTAAAATATAGACTGTCAACAGTCCCTCCTTTTCCCTCCATTGATAGTAATTTGCGAGCGGAGCGAGCTAAGAGAAAATATGGCAGGCGATCGAGCGGAGCTAGAGGAACGCAAATTACTATCAATGGAGGGAAAAGGAGGAACTGTTCGCAGTCTAGTTAAAATGATACGAAATTTTGAGTGTTTAAAATCAAACAAGCTGCCAGCCATCTCCTGGAGAGAAAACTCAATATTAAAAATAATTTGTTCTTAAATATCTGCCTCACGTTATCATTTCATTTTCTGTGTTAAAATTACCACTAGGCCCCCCCCCCAGAAAATATAGATGGTCAAAAATGGGGGTGGTACCCTGCGCTGACAGCTGTGTCTGTTGAAAAAATATGGGTCCCTATCTGGGGCAGTGTATTTGACCTGCTCTCTTATATTGGTCTATAATCGTTCATAATGTACATGTAAAACAAAAGAAATTTTTGACTGGAAAAGACGTTTGTATTTGATGAATAAAATATAGTAGTATATATTCATTCCCGTTTCAGTTTTATTTAGCACTATCTTTAAGAGCCTGAAAAGCCCGTTCAAACGAATCCAACATGTTGGCCCAATATCATCCAACATTGTTGGATTCAACAGAGGGGATGCAGGTTGGCGCAGTCAACAAGCCCTGGTATACCACACGGACATTGTCAATTAACTCGTGCACGATATTGAACATGGCGTACGAATTGGCTACGAAGGCCCGGGGCTTTCTAGTATCCATAACAATCACTTGTCAGCCATTTCAAATCCTAACGCGGTCGTCGCAGATCTCTCAAGCGAACTCAAACTTCGTCGTAAGGCCGGACCGTACCTTGCACCCCCTTTTCGCAATTTCGTTGGGTCGCCGATGGGTGTAATTCCGAAAAAGCACTCGGTTCCGCAAAAATGGCGCATCATTGATGACCTATCGTGGCCCGCTGGCCATTCAGTTAATGAGGGAATTCCCAAGGAACGTTTTACTTGTAATTACGACACACTAGACCAAGCCATTTCCCAACTCCAGCGTTTGGGGCCGGGGGCGTCAATGGAAAACTGGATTTATCCAGGGGCGTAGCGTGCACTACGCACGAGCGTACACTTTGAGACGAAAATTCCCTGTTTGGCCTTGTAATTGTTTTACGAGAGGGGGCCCTTAAAAACGGTAGCTACTGCACTTGTTCGTACAACTTGAAAATGCCAAGCTACGCCCCTGTTATCCGATGCGTTCAGGCACATTCTGGAGTGCTTCATGACTGGGAACTCCTAAGGTCAACATGGCCAATCGAGCTTAAAGGCGTTTCGCAAATGGCGTATTTCTTAGACATGTTCCTTCCTTTCGGCCTCCGCAGTTCACCTGCGTTATTTCTGCGTTTTGCGGACGCGTTAACTTTTGTGATACGCGATCAGGGCGTGTCTCAAGCGTGGCACTACTTTGACGACTTCTGGACCTGCGGTCCGCCAGCTCCAGATCCGACGTGCCAACTACATCACGACACTATGCTAACGGCATGTAGTGACCTAGGCTTTAGTAACCACGAACCTTACGTTGTTAGGCATCGAGCTCTATACAGAGGCACAGGAGCACGTATTGATTATTCTCGTTTGTTAGAGACAATGGATATTCTAGCATTATGGGCTAATCGCCATCGGTGCACAAAGCGGCAATTGCAGTCTCTATTTGGCACGCCGGCTTAACTTTATCTGCTCGGTGTGTCGTCCAGGCAGAACATTTCTAAGACGGATGATCGCCCTTCTTAGTCACGCTCTCAGCCCTAATAATATTGAGCCGAGATGGATGAAAAACTCCTAAAAACAGCCTAAAATGGTTCCAAGAGAAGAAAAACCACAAAGGAAACTACATAGAAGCGAAAAGGTATGTTTATTTATACATTGTACGGCAATTTGAAAGGATTTATAAAACTCCATACATATCTTCTATTTTCACAAACCCATAGATTGGGCTGCCTGTGCTTTTTAGTAATAATAATAATAATGGTTTATTCACAGCCTATCTACAGAGTAGCTATACATCCGTGAAAGGAAAAAAACTAATGGTAATAATAGAAATTAAGTAAGTTGCTACACTATTTACATCAACTACATGGACATAAAAATCAACAATTATATAAACTATGTTAACTATTAATGACATTAACTGTCAACCATTATATACATTAAACTATCGCCCATTTACTATTGGCGCAGAGAAATTCTCTCTCTTGCCCTGTTCATTAAAAAGAGTTTGACCTGGCGATAAAAATGATGTTTATCTCTAGATGATCTTATATTTGCGGGCATTTCATTAAACAAACTCGCTGCAGAGTCTTGGAAAGTTCCCTTAAAGTACGACGAAAATTTACCATTTCGATTTGCCACTTTTTCAGTGTCTATAGGTCAATCAGTATTAGAAATATCCGAAATAGTAAAAAATATTCCCAAATGGGCATCTTAAACCACAAATTTTAGGAGAGTTTACCGGTAAAATCCTGTCCGCCATTGCTGGAAGCCGTGCCCTTTGTTCAGCTTTAAACAAAGGTTTATTCACCGGAAGTGATGTCATACACTTAACACGACAACCTCGTGGCGCGAAATAGCGTGCATAAAAAAGTAGCCAACCTCGCAAAGATAAATATAACTTTCTTCTTATGTACGTGAAGACGTTTTTAGTAGAAATATGCCTCCAGGCGTTGTGTTCTGCAGGCGAGCGTTAAGTGTATGACATCATTTCCGGTGAATAAACCTTTGTTTAAAGCTGAACAAAGGGCACGGCTTCCAGTAATGGCGGACGTGTAGATTCAATATTCGGAGCTAAAAAATTGAGACTTCCTGTCGTTGTATCGAAAAACAATTTGAACTGGTAATAATATATGAACTCTACTTTATGAATATGCAAAAACATTGATATGTCAAAATTTGATCGTAGGGGCACTTTAATTAGGGGAAAAGTTATTAGAGGAGCGATACTAGAACGTAAACGCATTGCTGGTTCATGCCTTTTTAAAGGTAAATATTGAGGCCACGAAGAATTATGCATGGCTTGAAAAACGCTTCTAAGTAGGTTGAATTGGGATCTCTAAAGTATGAAGCTCGGTAGGACTTGAACGCGACGCCCGGTTTCAATTCTCCGGATGTAAAAGAGTCATTTTAGCAAGTAATTATAAGTCAACATATTTTGCCTTTTATAATTCCCTATGGCTTTTTTGGTGGTTAGGCTTTTCTAGAGAATACCTCATCGGGACGTAGTCAAAAGCTACGTAAAATTTTAGATCTGCTAAGGTTGGTGCCCAAACGGCTTTTACAGCTATGACTAGCGTAAAGAGTTCTACAGCTGTACGATGGACGAGAAGGGCCACTTCCGACTTCCAACTTCCAACTTCTGACTTCTGAGTTTACGTAGTAAACATTATTTTTCGTATGTAATCAAAATTGGTTTTGTATATTAAAGGTAAGAGGTGTAACCCACACATATGTATAGTTTATTCGTATATTTCCGAGTTTGTAGGGTTTTTAACACACAAAAAAAGAGATCCGACTTCCGAGTTGATGTACATGAGCAACATTTATAGCATTTTCAGTCCTCTTCAATGGAGCTGTACGGAAGGTAAAGTTTGTCCTAATCTTTTAACTTAAAGCACATTATGTTTCGCATGTAATCATAGTTTCCTTTGTATATGTTTAGTGCCCTGAGTTTGCTCGTATTTTTGGCTGTGATGGGACAACGCTCCTACTTACCTTCCTGCCCTTAGTCCCAGTGACGCTGATGGCATTGAAGGAAAAATTCGAGAATACTTCTCACAGGGCTTCAGTAATGCAGAAATACTTGGTTTCTTGGTTGCTGTTCACGGATTTACTATTGGATTACGTACATTCAAACGTCGATTAAAGCGAATGGGACTCAAACGCGTAAGACAAAATGCAGAGGCACCTTTACACGACATTGTGAGCGCCATACTTAAGGAAATGGGAGGATATGTAGGATCATCAATTGGTTGTCGTGATATGACAATGCGGTTGAGGCTGAAGCACAATCTCACGGTTAGAAGAGATACCGTCATGAGAAGTATGCGTGTAATAGATCCTGATGGAGTTCAGAGTCGTAAACGGCACCGACTCAAAAGAAGAAAATATGTTACATCCGGACCAAACTGAAAATGTTTGGATATCTGTCATGCAAAAGCTTTTTAGGATGGATTGTGGTGATGATCTAGCTGGCGAGAGAAGTGTGACTGAAGGCAAAAGCAGTGCCAATCAGAGAATAGAAGCCTACTGGTCAAAACTGAGACAAGGTGGAGGGGGGATGGTGGATGAGTTTTTTCAAAGATCTGCGGGACTCAGGAATATTTGCTGATCACGATCCGCTCCACAAAGAATGCTTAAAGTTTTGTTTTATGCCAATACTGAGAAAAGAAATGTATTCGGTGGCAAAATTATGGAACATCAAAGAAATCCATACAAAAAAGAATTCAGAACTATTGGGTGGAATGCCAGACGTGATGTTTTTTTTTTGTGTTGAAGCGGGTATTCGCACCCAGACATCAAATAGGGAGGGTGAGGAAGTAGCGATGAGAGAGGGGGTAAAAATTATCACAGTTGTACATGTAGTTTTGTTTTTGTGTCAGTTTGGGTATTCGCGCAGGAAGGGTGGGGGTGAAGGAATAGGGATGAGAGAAGGGGGTAGAGAGGGTAAAATTGTGACAGTTGTTGTTTTTGTGTTCAAGTGCCGGTATTGATATCCGGATGTCAAGCAGGAAGGGTGAGGGAATGGGGATAAGGGTGGAGGGTAATATTGTTGAAGAAACCATAGGTGGAAAACTATGTGGAAAATTGAGGCATGGTGGAAATTAGGGGATAAGTGGATTGAAAAAATGCAATAAATGATGGTGAAAGGAGTAAAATATGTTTTTGTATAAAGGAAGGAGGCTTATCAAGAAGCGGAAGGACTGGATATCCCAGGGCAGGGTGAACACTGGGTACACTGTGTGAATTATGAATAACATAATTGGTTGTGAAAACATGCAGAGTGAGCCTGGACTAAAGGGAAAGCCATGAAAATGAGAAAATTGAAGGAGGAGAAGCATGGAAGCAGTGAGCCCGGAGGAAAAATAGATAACTAATTAAATGAAAGCAGTGTATCTTGGTGTTATTGAAAACAGGGTAATAAGTGGAAAAAATGATAAATTAAGATAAAATTTGTAGGTAACACAGAGGAAAAAAATAATAAAGTGACGTTTATGATCAAAGGTAAATGTGTAGTTGGACATAAAAGTGGAAATGTATCCGTAGTGTAACAGAAGGGGAGAATAAACCAATGAGGGGTTGCCTAGGCCTGGGGAGAGGAGGAGCTTTGATTGCTGTGGAGGAATGTGGGAATTGAGAAATGCCAGATATACTGAAGGGACGGGCCGGTTACGGGATTGCTCAATATGTAAAGTCGTACTTATGTGGGAGAATATAAGGGAATATATCGGTTGAAAACGGTCGTATAAAACGTAGATGAAAGCGGAATGAAAGGAGTGGGGAAGGCAAACTATGTGTAATTAGTTCGGGGTCGTAAAATGACGAAAAATGACGAAGGTGGCTAGCGGTAGATAACAATCCAAGACTGTGAACCGGGAAGGGGGCATGAATATAATATAATAAATAGATACATAAGTAAATAGATAACTAAGATATTGATAGCTAAGGGGATGGGGACCCTAGTGAGCTCATAGGGGATAGAGCAAGTCCAATGTGAGTCCACCATATCCTGTATAGCAATCTCTTCAGGGGCGGGATGCTATACAGAAAACACTGCAGCTTGGAGGGGAAGCCGAGTAAACTGAGGGAATATGTATAATGAACCGAGGGGAGTGGTAGAGGGGAGGAAGGGGGATGTGTAGAACGGAAAAAGTGCCGTGGAGAGGATTGCTGCAGGGTTTAACGTGTTTCGAAATGCTTATAGACCGGTCTTGAGCATTCTCGCCCGACACGTGATAGAGTGGACATTGGACTGCTCGTTCTGACAACTAAGCGCGGGACCGACAAGAAGAAAAACAACAAATATGTTTACCTGGAGGCCGGTAAGGGGCGAAGAGTCCCATTGATTTGGCCAGTGTTCTGGTGGTTTTTTTTGCCTTGGCGTTATACATTGGTGTTTAACTGTCGATGTTGAGTGAAGAAAGGGAAGGGATCTCGCGGTGAGGGCAAATAAAACTAGCACATATTGATGTGTGATTGGATGTCATATTGTGAGGGTGTGATGGATGTGACAGTTCTCACTTCGTTAAAGACCAGATCGAGAGGGTGCGGGCGCGGAGGCGGGGTTTTTGTGTTGAAGCGGGTATTCGCACCCAGACATCAAATAGGGAGGGTGAGGGAGTTGCCAGAGGCCTACGGGGCACGCAGCTATCTTATAAATGTTGACCGCGAAGATGTCGAAGTCTGTAAGACCCTCTACGGACAAAATGTGCCGGACTGTTCAGCAGAATTTACAGAGCTAGTTGAATTGATTTATCCTGATTACAGTGCACCAGGAGACACCGAACAGGCTTTGAAATTGTTTATTGAAATAACGGGACTTTTACATCAACGTAGATTTTAATAGAGCACTCTAATTAACTAATTTTTATTTCCAGTTCTTTATATTGAAATACGTAATTGAGAGCTAAGAATCAACATAGTGGTAAACAATGCCTGTGATATATCAGGACTAGACGCATTAGTACACTTGCGTGAACTTAGTGAAACTCCATTCACCTCTTTGTAATATAGTTGCCCTTATTTACGCATTCTTCACGCTTTGTTTTTTAAATCTGTATTGAAATCCTTACATTATGTCCTTACCGTGACAATAGAGCAGATTTCGTATGAGTGGGGCAAACTACAGCACTGACTACAGCACGGTTACCGTACGGCATGCCGTGACGTTGAAATGGTTTCCCATTGGTTTTGTCCTGCTGATCCAATCAAATCACAGAGTTACCGTTACAGCCGTTACCGTTACGGACATGCCGTAGTTTGTCCTACTCATACGAAATCTGCTCTACCCATACGGATGTACCGTATTGTCGTCAAACTCATGCGAAGGCCTATGTAAGGCTATTGCCCCAATCATACGAAACCTTCCCTATTAGAGCGGTTTTCGATTGAGCGTGTCATAAAACCAAAACTAAAGTAATCACGGAACCAATCACGGGAGCAAGTAAAAACACAATGAGCCAATCACGAACTGAAGTAATTCACGATTGGTTTTACTTGAACCAATCACGAGGAAAAGTAAACGCAACCGTGGATGGTGTGATGATTGATAGCGTGATGGCCAAAACACGTTTGGTTTTAGTTTAGCACTTGATTGGCTGATAATCACAAAACATTTTCCACAGCCAATAGGAAGACTGAGCAAACGCAAAACCAAAGCAATCACGGATTGCTTTCGACACTCAATCTAAATCCGCTCTATACTTGTATTATACTCTTAGATCACATTCAGTATAGGTTGTATGGTAGCAAGGAAACCGTGACAAATGTTGCGGTATTGATATTGATACAATAAAAATGTTAACTGTTGTAAAATATTTCTAACTGTAACCATAGGAAAACCACAATAATGAAGTGAAAACTATAGTAAAACGTGTTTACATATTGTTTGTGAAGTGAAAACAAGAATAAAACGTGTTTTACGTACTTTTTGTGAATTTGTCATTTTTTTACCCTCCCTCCCCTCCCCTCTACTTTTAAGACTGCTCAATTCAAATTCAAACTATAACGAATTTGAATAATGACTTCCATAATGACTTTTTCACTGAACATTCCAGACTAGAAAAAATGAGAAACTCTCTTTTTGAGACAAGGTACTAGAATATGGAATTCCTTGTTTACTACCATCCAAAAAAATATTTTAAAAAGAAATAAAACAAACATTTTGACCTTCTTTTCAAACTGATGACTATCTTGATGTCTCTCAGATTATTAGTAATTTAAAGTAATGTAAATTATATAATCTCCTTATTCCTTTTTCTTCATACTAAATCTAATCTAATAATTCACATTATCACTATTGTATTTTTTCTTACAGTATTGTTACGCCTTTCAATACTTTTATATCACAGTCAGTTCTGTGCTATACCTATGTAAGTTCCTTCTTTGTATATGTACCTGTAAAAAGTGTGGTTTCTTCCCCCGCTTCGATTAGCTTGCCTATTTGCAGGTGGAAGTTTGTATGTAATTTTTCTTGCGCTTATTTAATAAATTGTTGTTATTACGGTCATATATAACTCGGACCGTCGCATCTGACTCGGTCTCGGACTCGTCTCGATCTACGGATTTAGTACTACATTCTTGCTGTACACATTATCCAGCCTTCTACCGGTTCTACTTAGCTGTGTAACTTCCGACCTGTAAAGGACTTCCTTTAATTTCATATAACTCGATATTCCACCGTTTCTACTTGGCCGTGTCACAACTTCCAACGTAAAAGGACTACCTTTAATGCTTTTCCCACCAATGGTTACATCACAGATGTGACTGCCTGTCACCGACGGCTTATACCGTATATCATAAGTGCCGTCTTCGTTGTCTTCCAAGTCCTCCTGGTCGATCAAAGAACGTGAATAACTAACGGCGTTTGGAGCTGTTATAAGAACTCGTACATCACTTTTACTACATCTAAACGGCTTGCCATATTGATCGTTTACAGTAACCTTAAATGAACACTGGTTGCCTAGTATAGCATTAGTAACTTCGTTTCCAAGCAGTCTTCCGTTGATGGTAACCAAACAAAGATCAGGCTCTCCAAACAACTCAGTTATTCTTCCAGCGTTTCCAAGAGCATCCCACACTTCATGGTTAACTTCTAATTGAAGTGCATCACCTTGGCATGGTTTCTCGTTTACCGGTTTAGAAGCCAAATCAGACAAACGGGACACCAATTCTTTGTTGATTGACAAGACGTCATTATCGCTGCCATTCTTCAAAGCGCTTTCTGTAAAATCCACGCTGCTCTTGACTGTCGTGAGTCTAAGTGTCAGTTCATCTTCTTGAGCAGTGAGCTGCTTCAACCTGTCCTTGCGTATCTCCTCAACTTTATCTTTCAGAGTCGCACGTGTTTGCTGTAGCACCTTAATCTGTTTATTATAAAACAGATCTACCTCCTGGCTGACAGCATTTGACTTCACTTCAACTTTCCTCTTCATTTCTGTTACCGAGGAGAGAGCAGCTTTGATACTGGGAACTTTGTCTTCAGCTTTCTTCTTAGCAACTAGGATGGTTTCCTTTTCATTTCCGATTACATCAGACGTGAAGAGATACTTGTGATCCCGGTGATCAACAATGGTACAGTCGCGGCATATCAATTCCTGGCAGGTTTTGCAGAAGAGTTTCAATACCTCCCCCTTGTGCTTCACACATAATGGCAACTTTTCCATCGCACGAGGACCAGCTCTCTTCACCTGGTCGAGAGTCATGATGCTGTGATGTTTTGTTGACAGTACACGCTGATGAGCTGTGATACAAAAGTGACACATAAACACACAGCAGTCTGTACACCTTCCCATGGTCGTTTCTTGGCTGTCACAGTTCTCACATTGCATTGGCCTCCTCCCTTCTTTGTCTTCAGCCGAGAATATTGCTAATAGAGAGAGGAGATTATTGACCCAGAAGTTGACCTTTAGACCGGAGACAGCACTGGCGGTGATCTGCAATGATCAACAACCACTGACGAGTTTTAAAATGTACTGGGATTTTCGAGATTCAAGGTGTTACTGTAAAAGAAAGGATTTCTTCTGCTATAAAATACACGAGCAACGACAAAGCGACTTAAAACGTATGATTTGTAATATGATAATTAAACTGACGTTTTAAATTTGCTCTCTTTAATAACTAAGGATACTTTCTGATGAACGTTGTTCCCTCGATATATGAACATCTAGTCCTTTAACTTGTAAATCATATCAAGAGAGTATAAGCATAAGTAAGAGAGGGAATCGTGTAGCGCGCGGTGTGTGATGATGTCTAATAAAATCTATTTTTAGTAACCAGAAGTAGCTGAAGCAAAGTGTGCGATCGCGCGATAATAATCTCATGGCGCGATACTGGCCGCGAACATAGAGCGGTTTCGATTGAGTGTCGAAAGCAACAAGCGATTGCTTTGGTTTTGCGTTTGCTTAGCTTTTCTATTGGCTGTGAGAAATGTTTTCTAATTATCAGCCAATCAAGTTGTAAACTGAAACCAAACGCAATCACGCAATCAGGCTCTAAAACCAATCGTGAATTACTTCAGTTCGTGACTGGCTCATTGTGTTTTTACTTGCTCCTGTGATTGGCTATGTAATTACTTTGGTTTGGGTTTTACTACACTCAACTGAAAACCGCTCTATTTTGTTGTCGCGCGCGCTCAGCTCAGCTCAGCTGCTTCCGGTTACTAATATTTTCTTTTTTCGAATAAATAAATATATGTCGCAAATGGAGATCGGGGAGCTGATTTAGTTTTAATATATGTAAATATATATTGAGGCAAGCCTAAAAGCGGAGCTCTCAATTATCAGAACTGAAGTAACGACCCGAAAATAACGATAAATTATAGAAAGAAAACAAACATTAAAACAAAAATAACTGGTAGAATAAAGGAAAATCAGCGCAAAAGGTTCAGCAGGAAAGAGAAGAAAACGGAAAAATGGAAAAAATCGAAACTTTAAGCGCGCGCGCTGACGTTGTTCGAAATGACGTGCTCATATTGCGTCAGCAACGCGTGCAAATTAAAACTCAACCTCGTTCCCAGGGGTCTTTACGCGCCTAATCCAAGATGACGCCGTGGGAACGAGGTTGCTTTTCACTCAAATCACAGATAATGGTCTGCATTTTCCCATTTTTCTAAGGCTTTCATTATAAAACATTAGCCAGAAATACAGGGAGGTCAAAGCTAGCGTAAATTTACGTCAAAATCCCTGGAAAAACTTTGGTTTTGAGATACTTTATGAAAATGTTTGTGCTGCGAGGACATTCAACGTAAAATCAGGCTGAGGCAGAATGATCTGGTCAAGTGACAGGTTGGAAAGGCCTTCCAATCCTCCTTGGGCCATAGCAGTGCGCGCGCATGTACAGCACATTTTCAGGCTTCGATATATCCCAGCATGCATTGCGTTGTACCTTATATTATCGTTTTTTTTGCGTGACGTCATCACATGCCCTGTACACATCGCGTATCGAATCCTTCAGGACGAGAAAAGGGCAAAGATAAAGTGTTTTTAAGGAGTGTGACCTGATTTATATAAGCTGTATTTCGTCAGATAAATTTTCTTTATGTCTGCCATCATTTTTGTATCTGTGGTAGAGCTGTCTATTTGAGTTTTATTAAAGAGTTTCAGTCGATGGCAAAGAAAAGTGCGGATAATGTTTTCAGACTTTATAAAGAGTCATGTACTTGTTCGTTTCAAATCAAGTTGAAGTTGCGATATTGAGGTAAGATAAACAGTTTATTGAATTTTTGTCAGGGAGAGGTGTTTTACATCCGGTGTACATGTATTAAATTGTAATGCAATGGCACGATTCACGGACATTAAAAGAGTTTGATCGAATCTGGTGTAATGTTTTTATGATAATAATAAGTTCTTGAGAACGCAGTGAACTTATTTTAAACACACTAAAACACCTAGCAGTAAATTAAAATTGAAACAATTTGATCCAATAAAGAAGTATTCATTCAGTCTTCCTTTTCGAGTTTGTCCGTGACTCGTGAGCTAGAACCATTCCAGAAAAAAATCCCAGCTTGAAGTTGAAGAATTCACCGGCTACGAGTGCAATGTCTGCTAAAGTAGTAAAATGAAGCTTAACCCTTTAAAGTGCATATAAGCCTTGGCCAATTATGCTTTTTTTTTAAAGCTTAGACCTTAAAAGGCAGAGAAAAAATTCCGAAATTTCTAAATAAAAATGTTTTCATTATTTTTTTGCGATTGAATAGATAACCGAGAAAGATGATAATATCGCGCTAAACGTTTCGAAGAGCTTTATTCGGCAAGGCCTTTCATGCAATAGCGCATCGAGCGTGTTCTGGTGATGACGTCAAACTAGACCCAGTGCCAATTTTGTAAAGCGCTCTAGCGCACTTGATTTTCGTCCACAGACAACCCAAGACACGTTTTGGGGTAACTTTGAACGGCCAATACACCATGACAAATAAATCAAATCAACTTTTTACTCCGGAATCCTTTGTCTATGGCCTCTAGTCTCTTCGTAAGAAATATAATTAGCCAGGGCTTATATGCACTTTAAGCCCCAAGAGTGCCATATGGCACTATTACTGGTTACTTGCTTTGAGGGTTTAAATCTTACTAAGTTCAAAGAGATTCCCACACACCTTAATGTATAGACCAATGATCCTATTGAACTGCATTAGGCATATTAAAAATTAATAATTTCATCTAAATCCTCCTTTCTTTGCATAAGTTAACTATAGTTGACATTATTTCACTTCAGAAAAAGGGACTAAAATGACAGTTATAGAAAAAAATATTTCTCCTCACATTCTAAATTTTCTCACAAAAATGCCTATTTCACATAAAATTTAGAGTTTCATGTTTGCACTAACCTCACTTTCTGTCTCCCAACACCTAAACTTGCCCAGCATCAAGCCATTCTGTCCACAAGCACTTCACAGCAAGCTAAATTCATCCATGACCGTAAAGCATGCCGGGAATTCCTACCAAACAGGGACATGACCCTTCCTCCATCTTCATTCTTCAAAATATATACTAAAGCCATTTTGACCTAATAGCTTCATATTGTAATCAATGGCAAGTAAATGTTGTCCAATATTCCAAAAAAGCTATGATAGGTGGCTCCAGACCTTCATTTATAAAGCCCACGCTAAAGTGACAGAAGACGTCCTGGCCCATTCACGAGTGGAAAATGAGGCTCTTTCTCTATCACAATAGCAGGCACAGTCTCAGTTCTTCGAGAAAGTGCTGATTCAAGCTCTCATCAGACTTAATGATGTCCTCCAGCACTCTAAAAATGGAAACAATTGCATTAAAAAGCCTTAAATTCTGTATTCCCCCAAACAAACTTCCCTCCAGCTCCGTAGCAATGCGACGTCAACGTACCCAAAATGGCCGACAAAAAACTTTGACCCCCAGTATTATTGGTCAGATGAAAATTCCATGGTAACAGTGACTACAGTTTTCTTAGGGGGGGAAGGTTTGTTGCAGTCTAGAATGAGCCAAAAATCAGTTAATAAAGGGTTAAATAAAGGTCACGATTTGAAAAACAAAGCAGAATTAGAGATAAACGATTCTCTGTAAAAGAGCATTAATTCAGTGGCAGTCAAAACGTTTTTGCGTTCAAAAGGAGAACGCCATCCTAATCTGGTGATCTTTTTTTTCGCCATTTTGAAAAAATTAACCTCGTTCTGCCGCGTGAAAATTCGCACACGGTCGTTTGGAGTCGTTTCGTTTGTTGCGCTGTGGTTCACTCGGTAAGTAATATAATATTTCTTCAATCAAATGCAATGTTGTCTAAAAAGTACGTAGGTACGATTTATCAAAGCCTGAGAAAAGTGTGTACTACTTCTGGGCCATTTCCAAAACCTCATTCTCGAGCTACAACAAGCATATCCCCGGGGTGTACAACCCGGGATGGCCGTTGATAAGTGCATAAATAGACCCAGCTTAACAAGAAATGTAAATACCAAGTTTCATCTTCACCTTCACTTTATATAATTACTTTCGTCTTAGACTAAATTTATTTAACTTCCGTTGTTTGTAATTATCTTTATTTCCTCTATACCTTTTCCGACTGAGTGGTCTCAATAACCTTTAGGTTTTTTTCAGGGCCAACTCACTCATTATTTCTTAAAAATGTATAAATTGCATGTAATTTTCCTTCTACCATCTAAGTAAAAAATAAAATAAATTGCTGTCAATGGTCAGTTGCCTTGGGTCGTCTGTCGGCAATACCGGAACACCAGTAATTTCGATGCTATCTCTCCGCGAGTATTAATTGTTATCCAGTGTAGCTATAGCGTTGTGGTCTCTCATAGCGACCTCTAACTCTTCGGTTGTCTTTCTCGGTATCTTCATAGCTTGTTCGATTTCGGTCGTTTGTTTCTTGGTGCTTTGTAAAGCCTTCAGTACGTTGTCGTATTTTTCGTTCCACAACTTCATGAAAGTATCCTTACTTAAACTTTTAGCCATGTTTTAAATGATTTTCTATTGATTTTAGCTTAAGCTCTCAGTAACCACGACCGGCCGCCATAACCGGTCATGAATACTTCGCTGTGGGACACCACGTGACACTTCAAGAAAATCAGAAATTGTGTCATTAATAGCTGCGGTTACACTAGACCAGTTTTACTAGGTATATTGGAAATTTACCCGGGTAAATTCATGTTTTCGTGTCTAACCGATTTCCCCAGGAGAAAACGTACCTAGGTATATTTCCATAGTTACGAAAGAAAGAACAATGGAACTTTCTCTTGATAGCAACCCAGATAAGTCTTAGGGGTCGCTGCCGACCCCAGATAGTTCAGCCAATGAAATTTCGAGGATCTGACAGTACAATAGGCCTTCGCGCCAAAAAATTACTGAGGCCTGATATTCAACGGTCTTCGTGTAACCGCTGTACCCAGGTAAATTCAAACCCCAGATGGATTTTATTGGGGACAGTTTTACTGGGTAAACGACTTCAAGAAGGGGGAGTGTAACCGCAGCTAATAGGTAGTACTTGTTTCCTTCCATTAAAAAACGATTGAAAACAGTCAAGCGAATGCTCCGTTTATAGGAATGTGTGATTTTCTAAATTATTCAATGATCAGTGTACATTTTTTGCTGTTATGCGTAAAATATTCAATTTTCTTCATTTTTCTTCTAAACCTTTTGCACTGATTTCCCTTCATTCTATCAGTTGTTACTTGTTTTTCTTTGTTTTCTTTATATAATTTATGTTTTCTTTTAGTCGGGTCGTTCCTCAGTTCAAATCATTGGGAGCTCCGCTTTAGGCTTGCCTAAATATATATATATATATTATTAATTGATGTATTCAATTTCCGTACCTGGACGTCTGTACGACACTCTGGACAAGCAACCATCTTCTTGACCCGTGACTTGGCGACCAGGATTTCCAGGCAGCGTCTGCAGTAGCTATGTAGACAGGGTAGAACTCGAGGGTCCTTGTACTGCTCCAGACAGATAGCACACGTCACCTGTTCTACCAGTCCTTGTGTCAGTGCTGCCATGTTTTATTTCACACCTACTAAGAACACGAAGACCTTTAACAGAGAACGGCATACGAAAACGAATTAATATTAATAATAATGGCCATATTTATAGACAAGGGATGCTCCCAAGTAACTACAATATAATATGAGAAAATCCATAAAATAAATAATATATAATATAAAACTAGCTAAAATTCTAAAATATATCAAAAAGTTAACTTTATATTCTGAATATAAAACTAAGTATTACTAAGAAATGACATAACTTTGTGCTTAAACATACTAATAGCTTCTTTTATATCATTTGGTAGACTGTTCCATTCATTGATAATGCGGATAAAATAGCTATATTTAAAACTATTAGTTCTACTATACATACTGACAAGGTCAAGAGAGTCATTTTTTCTTAAATTATAACCTACGTTACGATCTTTACAGAATAAAAGCTTATCAGAAATATCTATGTTATAATGCCCATTAATTAAATTATATAAAAATACTACATCCCTTGTAAATCTCCTATTAGATAGACTTTGTAAACTTAATTGACTTAATCTAGTATTATAATCTTCACCAGACTTTAGGATAAACTTAGTTGCAGAGTTCCTAATATTTACAGGTAAATTATTGAACACGGATGAACTGGTATCCTGGAAGGTGCCATTTTCAAGTGGGACCTTTAACTCTTTAGTGCTGGCTGACCGTAGTGTTCTATTGGGTATGTATAATTATAATGGAAGATAAAGTGGCCAGTCACTATAATGAAGGGCCTTATATACAAGCTTTAACAAGTGAAATTTTCGGCGTTCTAAGACGGGTAGCTAAAAAAGTTTTAAGATAACAGTTCTATTAGCATAACGATTGAGAACAAAACCAGCAGCAGCAAGTTGGATACGCTGTAAGCGTTTGACAAGATAGTTAGGAATTGGGTGTGGCTATCAGACAGACTGCCCCCAGATCATATGAAGTTATTACAGAAGCTGGCCGGACACTGCGAAGGAATCGGCAGCACCTAAGAGAGTCAAAGGAGAGCCCTCTACAGACCAGTGAGGAACATCAACCTGAAACAGGACCAGTCAGGAAGAACACACTAGAGCATGCAAGCCTCAAAGCTTATTCAACAGACCCGAGCAGTGAGCACCCACCTGTTCAAGTGACTCAGTCCAGTGCCCACTCCTGATCCAAGGCCTGTCCAGAGAAGACGAGCGGGAAGGGTTATCAAGGAACCTGGGGCCAGATTCACGAAGGTGTCTTAGGACACAAGAGCCTCCTAAGATAGAATTTAGGACAAAAGTGTTATTCACGAACACCTCCTAAGTCTTAAGATGTGTCCAAATTTAAGAGGTCAAAATCGATGTCTTAGCTCTTAGGATATGTCCTAAACACATAAGTGGCAGCCATGTTATTGGCGCTCCAACGTCGGCGAGCGTTACGACGGGAACGAGTCTTTCGAGAGGCAGTATCGCTTCACCCATCACATTTATGATTTTCTCCCCTATTTCCTTAAGTTGTAGCTTTGGAGGACCTCCTCCAGGCTTCCTTGCTTCTTTGCGGTTTGAAGCCGCTTTCTTTTTTGTTTCACTCTTCAAGGTCATCCATTTCTTTCGTACTTCATCCATCGACCGATTGTTGCCCGACACAGCCCTCACCTCTTCGCAGACCTTCTCCCATGCGCGTTTCTTCTGAACATTTGTGTCCGTGTTATTTCAGGAGTTAAATAAAATTTATTTCCTACTTTGTACGGCTTCTACAAAAACCACTATTTCTTGTTTGAGCCTTCGCCTCTTTGCGACCGCAGCCATATAAACAACTGATTTCGCGAATGACTAATTTAAACACAAAAATATTAATTAGGCCATATATAACGGCAGCGCTGATTGGCGTTTTCGATAATTTCACGGAGGCTGGAAACGTAAGAGATATCTTAGCTGAGAACATCTTAGGAGTACTCAAGGAGAGATTTGCTGAATCGCATTTACGACATCACTTAGGGCAGTCACAAATTTTATATCTTATGACATGTCTTAGGAAAAGTTTCGTGAATCTGGCCCCTGATCAATTCAAAGATTTTGTTAAGACATGAGCAATTATTATCACTTTAAGTTGTTCCACAACATTGATTAGTTTCAGACTATTATCCGAGAGTAGTTCTGGAAAGGAGGATGTAACATGATATACTTTATTGTATGCATGGGCTCCCTGTGTAAGTGTGAGCATGCACACTGGCAGGGGACCGGGACGAGCATGCATGGCAAAGATGGCGACTTCTATTGAACCGTTGTTTTAAACCAGAATCTGTTCAGTCTCGTTAGATCATGGATCATAAAAAGACTGGATTGGGCACGCGCTGACGTGATGGCCGCAACCAAGTGGAAAATCGTGACGTCACATGTAAACAAACATTTTCGTAATTTCTCGGCGCGCGCGATTTCGCGAGTAGCTTGGAAAATAAACATCGAAGAGAAAAAGATTAAGCCCTGAAGGATCGAGATCGGAGAAAACTTCGAGGGGTTCAAACGGCTTGTTTTCGGAGGAGAAAACGCAGCTAAAGGAGAATGAATTTAATACGAAGTTGCCAATAGCTGTCGTTCTAGCAATTCCGAAAGTGAGAGTGAAATATTAGTGTTTAGAGTGCAGAAAGGTCTATCATACTAAATGTTGGTTCACGATAAGACACGTAGGAAGCTATATGGAGCTATTAATATCAAACCGCCATAAGTGAAAACACGAGTATTCTCTCTATTCATTCTATCGCGTGACTGTGTACGAACTCGTTTGAAAGGTCCTTGTTGATGAAGTTGATAAAAGCCGAAGGCGAATAACGACGACATTCGTTATAACCATAACTCCCACAAACAACCGTAGGGTCTAATCATGCAAAGTCGGGAGTAGTATATGTGGTATTAAAATGATACCCGTTTTTCTTGCACAAGAAAACTCAAAAAGTAAGAATGTTATGGACGCCTTTGAAGTGAATTCGGAAATCCACTTCAAGGGCGTCCATAACATTCTTACTTTTGAGTTTTCTTGCACAAGAAAAAAGGGTATCAGTTTTAATACCACATATACTACTAGGGGTAGCTAAGGGTCAGCCAAAGTGTCACTAGACATTCTTGTACATAAAATCCAACTTGATAATCCTATTAGAGATATGATTACATATAGTTATATCGCCGCAACATCCTTACACATAAAATCCAAATTCGAGTATCTGTTAAAGCTATCCTAACACATAGTTATATCGACCGCAACATCCTTACACCTAGAAATCCAAATTCGAGTATCTGTTAAAGATATCCTAACATATAGTTATATCAAAGAGAGAATGGCGAGTTCAAAGCTTTTCAACGTAGGCGATGTGATCAAAGCATTAGAAAGGACCAAAGAAGATGGACAATCCCATGGATCCATCATATCGTTCGACTGGACCAAGCCTAGAAACGGACCTAACGGATGTAAGTACGTTTCCGTATTCTTTGACATTGGCGATGGACCTCAGCCGGCGGTCTTTCGGTTCGAAGGGGAAAAGCACGTGGGAAAGATAGCACCACACAACGAACAAGATGCAGGCAAGAAACGGGATAGACATCCTTGCCTCCAGTTCCAAAAGTGGAATGCCATCATACCTATGGAGGCAGATGGAATCACAATTAAGCAAAATGACAAGGGAGAATTGGATCTTCCTGCAGATGAAAAGTTGAGTCCTACGTTCAAGTTAGTAGAATACCTTGATGAGGCCTTTGAAAGTGAAATAAGCAAATTAATCGAAAACGAGAAGGTCTGTATGCGTAATCCACGGAAACGCAGTCCACACGACGCCATCATTGTTCCCAATACCAAGGTGGTTTCAATGGTACAAAGGTTCATTTCCACAAATTCTACTACCAATGCTGGTTGTTGCTTACCCAATCCCATGATGAGGATGCGAATGAAATGTGATTACAAGACTGGAATGCCTAATGGACAATTCTTTGACAAAAGTAAATCGTACGCTGATGGGGACAACACTAAGTATGAACCTCTAGTCGATGAGAACTCTAGCGGTCTTAACATCGACAATGTGAGCAAACTCATTCTACCAGGTTCCATTCACGATGGTATTTGCAACGCCTCAAGTATTTGTGCAAGTAGTATGGGACTTTCCTACCCACTAGATGTTGAGATCGACATAGTACGACAACCCTCGAAGAGGAATAGGTATGAGCAACAAGACGTTTATGCGGCCAATACTAAGCATAGTGCCAGTGTGGACACAGCTGCAGAAGATGAGTGAACGTAGGTAATGGAGGACAAAAAAAAAAGAAGAATGAAGAAAGTCGTTGTGACCCTCTTCATTCTTCTTTTTTTTGTCACTAGACATTCTTGTACATAAAATCCAAACTTGAAGTATATGTTAAAGGAATGATTAGTATACTGTATATTGCCACCGAATGGTATTAGTATATATTCTTTATTCCACGATATTAGCATTCGTTGTCATCTTAGTACGCATTAATACCATACAGATCGAACATGTCGAAGAAGAACTCGAATGTAGACGCCGCAATGCCTGAGACGACTTGTGATTGGTTGATGAGAGGGAAGGACTCGAAATGCCCAAAGAGGATTTCGAAGACAACGAAGTTCTGTTCCCAGCACAACTACCAAATCTCAAAAGGCTGTGCCCCACTCATACCATGCTCGAAGTGCGGTAAAGGATGTCGTACTGATTACGAGCTTTGCTCAGGATGCGACCGTCTCGCCATCAAGATGAAGTGTCCCGGTGTCTATGTAAAACGCGCTAAGAAGTCCAGCAAGACGCTAAAGGATCCAAGAAAGGAGGAGCCAAACATGGTGGAACCGGAGATAGCATTGACCACGGAACCAAGAGTGCTGGAACCAGAGGAAGGTCTCGGAGAGTCTCTCAACCATGCGCTTAACGAGGTGTTGGCTGCCTTGAGGAGCGAGAAGGACGATTAGGAATAGCCACGAAAAAAAAAAAAAGAATGAAGAAGGTCGTTGCGTGGCCCTCTTCATTCTTCTTTTCTTTTTTTTTTTTCTATTGAACGTACGACATCTATAGTTGTATCATGGACGAGCTAGTCAGATTGTTTGGTCCTGGAATTTGTAGAAGCCTGAATATCAAACCACAAGTGGAACATATTAACGCCAGTGAAACATGTCCTGATTGTCTCTGCCCCTTTGAAATACAAGGAACGGAATTCGTATGTCCCACCTGTGGTCTTGTTTCCGAGGTCGAACCATGTGAAGAAACTAAGATCGATATTATTACTACTCGACTGCGTATAGTAGGTCCGAACGGGTTTAAGTATCAAAGTGATCTAGACCGCGCAAAACCAAAGCAAAGCGATAACACGGAACTGCAACGACGAACGCTCCTACAAGAACTACGAGCATACAACACTATTTACAAACAAAGTTGTGACCTATCGTTCCCTACGAACACTTTAGGAATCGTAGCCGACGCATTTATCCAAGTAATGAAAGTTCATCCCAAGCGTAGCGATGCTAAGAGACATATTCTAGCTGCTCTACTCTACCATGCATGCATACAATGTGGATTCGTCCGATCTAAAGGTGAGGTGGCTCGCTTCATGCAACTAAGCAACAAAGGCATCCATAGAGGAGAGGTCTTTATACGTTCTCTGTGTGACGACGATGAGATCGATGTAGACTTGGATGCCGAGCGCATAGTTCCTCACATTGCAACGACTTTCCTTAAACTCGATCCTCAAGGAGTACTTATAGACGCTCAACAAATAGTCCACGAGGTTGTTACTATGGCAATAGAAAACAATGTAGGCAGATCGGTAATTAAGACGAAAGTTGTTGGAGCAAGTTACGAGGTGCTACATCGTTTAGGCTCGTCTATGTCTCTTAACGAAGTCATTGGGCGATGTGACGTATTTGGAAATTCAGTCAAGCGTTTTGTTAAGGAGTTGTCTTCTTACCATTCCCACTTCGAACCAATCTACACTAAGCATGGGCTAACTAGCAGTAGGACTTAGCGAAGTGGAAGTGAGAGCCATGTTCATTCCTTTCATAGGAAACGTCGATTCTTACATTCCAAGTTTTTCTCGCATTTCCTTTTGCACTTCTTGCTTGAGTTCGGCTCGAACCCGATCTGGACTTTTTTCACCTATGGAAGCCTTGCGACGAATTTCAGACCTCATGATCTCATACTTATTCGCTTCGTTCAGGATGAGACTGTATTCGGAGTCGGATATGTTTTCATCGCGTAAGGCCTTCGATACTAGATCGCGAATCGTATTGATTTTCGCCTTTGCCAACATAGTTGTCCTTTCATGCTTAGAAACCTTCATTCCTAACTTCTTAGCTCCAAGGGTCGTAGATGCTGAAATTAATCCACATAGCCCACCAATAACTCCAAGTGGTAGACCAATCACTATTCCAACCCCAGTCAACGCTGCGCCCAATCCAGATCCAGATAAGATCACAGATAGACCTCCAGTTGCCACTGCGATTCCATGAACTATTCCTTGAGAACGTGCATATTTCTTGCGCACACCTTCGTAGTGTCTTTCTTGAACTTCGATGTCCGAAAGCGTGTCTCGGATCGTTTGCAGTCTAAAGTTCTTTCCAGCGTCACTAGCAATCTGTGGATAGATACTTGGTGCTGAGGGAAACGGTTGAATCGAGTCGCCTTCCATTGTACGTTATACATATAACTTACTCAAGCTTCAACACGTATCGTAGAGGTCGACCACGGAAGTCCATGATGTTGCTTTCGTCATCGCGAACAGTCAGTCGAAGGCTGTTCCGAATCGTTCCTAGAGCTTGGACTTTCGTTGATTCCATCAAATGATAGGTCCTTCTGTTAAACCAGGTGCCTTCTACGTTAAGGCTAGCTAGTACGGTCGAGCGCTTTCCCTCAAGGAGTGAGAATTTGGGATCCACCGCATCACAGTGGATATATATTGTTTGGATATATTCCATTATCAGGTCGTATTCTCTCACTTTTAACCTTACGTTTCCATCCTCGTCTTCATTTCCTTTGATACCCAATATTTCACAGAGATTTTTACTGAACTTGATTGGTTTCTTCACATCTAGGGTCCAATACTTTTTACTGGATATGTCTATAAATTTAACGATGTCAGCATCGACTGCAGGTGCTAAGCGATCCATTAAGGTAGTTATCTTATAATTCCCTAGATTGATTGTGTATGGGAACCCCACGCCCTTGACTTCCCACTGAAACGTGGCCTTCTCTTTTAGATTCAACCAACTGTTCTCAATGGTGGTTTCGAGTAGCGAAATATTATTGATAAGAATTGGATCGTCGAAGTAGACCGTATGGTCGGATGATGTGGTGGTGACATTAAGGATCGTCATCATATGTTGAAGGTATAACTATATATACGTATAGCTTCAACATGACAGACGCATGGCGGCAGTTCAAGTACCTATTTCCAAAGGCCGTAACCGGATGGTTCGACTCTTTCGAGGGTCAGGATGGGGTGTGGAACATTAATTTATTTTTCCATGGGGAAACCTACCAGGTGTTCACAGATGCAGGCCTCCCTACGAAGGCAGGTGGAGGTCAGCTAAGGGTCTTGCATGGGCGCGCAGGCAAGGCGCTTGACCTAGCCCTTGGCACCAAAACAGTTTATGAGGGGGTAGTTTCAAAGTTACCTACTACGATTCAAAAACGCATCGATAATGCGTTGTGGGATGTGCATAGAGGTTTCCCATCTACGTTGATACTAGACATGAGTGCGAAATATCCCATTACAGCAGTTCCTTCTACTGAACCGGCACAAGATATTGATCTCACTAATCTATTGATATATGTCACACCAAAGCAGAATTTCAAAGCTGGCGTTCCAAATATATTCAAGGAGATCGTTGTAAAGCATACGACAAAAAAGGAGTCCCAGCATTGGTTGGCTGGTCCGGATTTCCACTACTGGCCTCAACAATTGAATTTCGCAACGTGGTGTGCAACTTCCGGATGTGGAGTATCGTTGTTTGACCCCACTTTCAAAACGTATCCACCAGTCGTTCAAGGGTTCCTACGATTCCACGTATATTTCACGATACGAAGAATTCTACGTGAACTTGGTGGTACTCATGGAGTTCCTTTACCTGGTGAATCTCATTTCAAGCAAAGGGATAACCTCTTTAACAAATCAGCTCTTGAGAAATTGTGCATCGAATTCGGTATATCTCGAACACCAGACTTTCGGTGGAATGGCTTAGGAGACGTCTACGTAAACTCTCATGGAAAAATGGTGAACTATACGGAGAAGTATGCACATAATACTTCGTTCTCTGCGAAGTGGCCTGGTGGTGACTTTAAGTTTCCTGAGGAGAGTCGTACGGAGTATGAGTTTTCTTTAGCGTACATTGGCAATAACAACGGTAAACAATACAATTGGTTTACACCACCAATCGGAAAGGGTTTGACAGATGTTGGATTGGGTAGGTTGAATAGATCTGTCGAGGCTTTTGGATATTGCATACTTGGTGCACAAGCAGATCTGAACGACTCCATCATACGTAGCCATAACGTCAAAGAAAAGTTTAAGAGCTTAGTCGAAGGTGCTATTCTCGAAAACGATTTAGTGGTGAGCTACAATAACTATCTTACTGCTATAACGAGGACACATAAGAGGCTCGATTTAGCAATAGCTGTAGATGTGCGACTTTTGCCAAGCAATCTAGAGTACTATCTTGGTAAGAAAGATAGCTATAGGAATCCAATCCCGAAAGCCACGAAAGATACGAGGCTAGGCATTAACACCATCAATGCAGAAGTCGAAGGACGCCCACCTCTTACTATGGAAGGACCACCAGATAAGAAATTGGTGTCACCTCTCGAGACGCACAAGAAACAAGATCCTGTACTAAAGGCTGTCACGCACAAGAAACAAGATCCCGTACAAAAGGCTGCCCCACAACATGAGATTAATCTCGCAGTGACATCCATTGCCGCAGCTGGAATTGCATGGATGTTGTTTCGTTAACGTCGTTTGTATTGCTCGATCGTGATCACCACTATTGCTACGATGAATAACCAAACGTTCTGTGCTAGTACTCCCAGAGCTTTACCAGCCATAGTAAATATGAAACTCGCAATCGATCCAATCATTCCAGGTAGGATCTGTCCAAGTTTCTTTCCCATTTCTTTCAACAACCCCCCAGTCGTTTGCAATCCCTTCTTTACTGCATCTGCTGCTTTATCAATACCAGTCTTTATTGGTTTCGGTACGGATTTCGACAACAGGGAAACTATCGTACTAACGATAGCGCCAATAGAAGTTACCACTGCAAGAACGGTCATTCCATGCTTTCTGAAAATGTATTTGATCCTTTCACGTAGCGACATACGTTCTAGTACGGCTTCTTCTTGACGTTCGAGTAATTCTATTTCGTCATGGATGTGTACTTTCTCTTCCTTAGCCGCTTCCTTCTGATCCTCAGTTGACGTTGGGTCTTGAAGTATGCTATCTTCTACTTTGAGATGTTCGGCGGCCTTTTCTTGACCTTGGAGGATGTGCCTGTTTTGAAGACTACGCGGCGATCGCTAAATTTCGGATGTTTGATTCTATCCTCATCAATCGATTGCTCTCTAGAAAGGTTCGAGACTTCCGACCCGGCGAGTTCGTCTATGTAATCATCGTCTACGGTAAACGAGGTTTCCCGATTCTTTGGTCGAGCACCTTCCTTGGCGAAGTCGCGTCTAGTTTTCAGGTTTAATGATTCACTCGGATCCACATTCGTAGAGTCTGACGCCAATTTCCGTGCTTCTTCATTGACAGTATCATCGTTATCGTAGTCTCCACCTCCTTCAGCTTCATCAGTTCTTTCATCGTACCTCCCCTCAAAGGCCATGTTAAACATATCTACATATATAGTTATATTCAACATGATCTCATTAAAGTTGGATCCCGCACAAGTACGAAGAGAGCCTCGTGCACTAAAGGCTCCACGAGACTTGTATAGGAAAACTTTCACTCGATCATCTGCCAATCCAGGTGAGACTCTATACGTAGAAGTCCCAAAGCTAGCAGAAGATGTAGTACTAGTACCTGGTAGCTTAGCGCTATTGGGCGACATCGTACTATCTGGTGGACATGCGAATAACAGAGTCGTTTCGAACGTTGGACGCTGTTTGGTCATGCGTAGAATCTGTAGGATGGGAGCTGAAACAGTAGAAGACCTTGTCAGGCCAGACCTTCTACAAACATACTCCGATGTATACCTATCTACGCAGGAGAGAGAGTCTAGAATACAACAAGGTATTCAATCAGAGAACTTGAATAAGCTACGATCGAAAGCTGGTGACGCAAGTACTTCGTCTGCTGCAGACAACGCGCTCCTAGCTGCATGTGGTTCTAAGTATAGGATTCCATTAGATGTTGACATTCTGACACAACATGGAGTTCTATATCCACATGCCTTAGAAAATACGATTACATTCGAGTTGACTCTAGCGTCTGCCAACGAGGTTGTAATTGGATCGGATACTACGAAGATAGGTACGTACCAACTTACCAACATCCAACTAGAATACGAAGCAATCAGGAACGAAACGCTGGCTAGTAGTGCACTTCACAAATATGAAATAGGTACTGCATTCCTATACAACTACGCTGTTCACTTCAAAACAGTAGATATCGCTAAAACATCCGACACTTTGATATCTCAAAACATCAATGTTCCACGACGATCCTTTGCTGGACTACTTCTACTATTCATAGATCCACCTACCATTGGCACGCGAGATAGTGAAGCATTCTCGAATCCAGATATCTTGAAGGTAGAAGTAGATGTCAATGGGATTCCCAACAGACTCTTTCCAAGCGGTATGCTTCCCCTAGATTTCTGGGAGGCTGCAAGAAGCTGGTTTGGTACACCCAATACTTCTATGACTCCAAAGAAGTTCTTTGAAAATAGATTCGCTATCCTAATCGATTGTCGCACAGCAAAAGATTCCACCGTTCATGGTGATGGCTTGGCACAAACCGGCAGTGGAAAGGACATCGACATTCGCATACATAGAACTGCTAAGGGAAGTGGAAATGTGAAAATGCACATCTATGTCCTTGCGGATGCTCAGGTCACGATATTGAACAGATCTCTGCAGAGTATATTATACTGATGGATTCTCTCGTAGAGCACGTGCCGTTCAACGCACTCATAGTCGGTCCGACGAATTGTGGGAAGACTGCGTTTCTCATAGAACAACTTCGTGGATCATTTCGTGGTAAGTTCGATTACATAGTACTGATTTGTCCTACGTATGCCCACAACAAAACTTATCGTGGATTCGCAAATCGAGATCCTCATTTCTTCGTCATATCGCCACCACAAGATGCCATCGATGCTACTTTGAGTATTTGCGCAACATTTTGGTCAGGTACCAATACTCTATTGATTCTCGATGATTGCGCCGCATCGAAGGACGTCAAGAAACGAACTGAAAAGCTAGTGGACTTAGCCTTTTCTGCACGACACATAGGGCTTTCCATTTGGGTGCTGTCCCAACAACTAACGAGCATATGTAAACCCTTCCGCGAGAACGTAGCTATCGTAGTAGCATTTCATACAGCATCGGTCGTAGATGGTAAAAAGATATTTGAGGATTATGGAGGCTCACAAGAATGTAAAGAGTTACGAACGATACTTGGATCCCATAAGTTCGCTCGCATGTGCTTCTGTCTCCGCCATCCTTTCGAGGTGGTGTTAGAGCTCCCAACACCTACAACATATTATCATGGATAAAGAAATACTCGAGATATTCGGTGAGGATGTAACAGGCCCACCACCAACCAACCTAGACGTTACGTCAGAAAATCGCGAATCACTTTCGATCTTAGCTGCAACAGGCGTAACGAAAGAATACTTAGGTAAGAACTTTTCCCTAGGAGACATCTCTAGACTTCCTGAGAAAGAAGTAGACAAGTTGCATAGGAGGTATCAGGCCGTTCTAGCTAAGCAAGTAACGAAAGGCTTAGTCGACGGTGTGACACGTCTAGCTACCCGCCTAGTTGCCTACCTAGTACCAATAGATTCTCAAGAAGCACTGATCAAGGACCTACAAGAAGACACTCTAGTCCGCAACGAAATCAGTGCTGCAACTGGCCTACTATCACTCAAAGCAGGTCGCCTTGTAGCTCTAGCTAGCGTCCTATTCCACATATCTGGCCACATAGTCATGCCATGGAAAAAGGAGGATGACGAAGTCGACGAATATGAAGTGGATACCCCAGAAAGAACCGTAGTACTTGAGGCATATTCATCATTAAAGAATCTTTAGTGTCACACACCTGTTGAACCTTCACATATATCTACTATATCGAAGCAAGATGGAAGGAGAGACAGACCAGATAACTGCGAATCCTCCGACGACTGTACCAACTAAAAAAGGAAAAAATCCAAAGCGTGTTGCAGCAGGAAAATTAGCTTGGGAGAAGGTCACTGCCCGTGCAAAAGAAGCTCAAAAGATGGAGATAGAACGTGAAAACGAACCGTCCAAAGAAACTGACGTAGAGAAAGGTCGGTTCGAAAGCCTGACTATCCTCGCAGTCATCGGTACTGGCGCTACATTGTTTGGTACGTACTTTGCGTACAAGAAGTATGTAGATGGCAACACGCGAGCTGCCACCGTTAGCACGACACAACCTGCAGCTCCAGCAAAGCCAACGGCACTAGACATGGAGTAACACTTAAAGACTCGAGACCATACTTATATATGTCGAGATGGAAAAGGAATTGACGAAGACGGCAACCGATGCAGCCATAATCGTTGGACTCGCTTCTAGTATTGGGTGGATCGTAAAAAAGACTACCAAGGAATCTATGCTTAGCGATCCTTCTTCTTCCCTAGTGAATTACGCAAAGTGGACTGCCGTGATAGTTGGTAGCTTATACGCGAAACAATATCTTGAGAAACAACTTGAGAAACCAAATCTTGAGAAACAAAAGAGCATACCGTAATGTGGGTAGCAATTGGAATGGCCATTTTCGGCGCTATTTTGAATGCGACGGCATTTACTGGTGGTGGCATACTAGCTAGAATGATTGGAAAGGGTGATATGGATGCAGAACGAGAGAGACACAATAGGGCCATCGAAAAACTAGCACGCGAAACGAAAGCCTATAGAATCGAACGTCAAAGACGATACGACCATGCACAAGAGCAGGAAGGTCTTGAACGCGACGCATACAACGCTCAAAGAGATACCAACAAAGCCTTAGTGCGATCCGATAAGTTACGTAAAGAGCTAAAACGGCTCAAAGATATGAAAGAACCCCGCTTATCTGACTACTACCAACCCTCAAACGATCAGAAGACTGTCGAGTTGCTCTACGTTGGTGGTGGAATGCTAGGCGCTGGATACGCTATTAGTAAATGGATATAGAAACGTACTACTAAGCTACTACTAAGCTACTACTAAGCTACTACTAAGCTACCCCTAAGCTACCCCTAAGCTACTACTAAGCTACCCCTAAGCTACTACTAGCTACCCCTAAGCTACTACTAAGCTACCCCTAAGCTACTACTAAGCTACCCCTAAGCTACTACTAAGCTACCCCTAAGATACTACTAGCTACCCCTAAGCTACTACTAGCTACTACTAAGCTACTACTAAGCTACCCCTAAGCTACTACTAGCTACTACTAAGCTACTACTAAAAAAAAAACGGGAAAAAAAGGAAGAAAGGAATGAGGCCTGGTTCTTATTCCTTTCTTCCTTTTTTTTTTTTTTTTCATCTGTTGAAGGTTAGAACGTATAGATGTATGATGGATTCTAAACTTGCGAATATCTTCTATGGGCCTATGGGCTATTGGAAAGGTCACACTGCAATTGGCAAGCTATCCGTAGCAGCGAAAGAATCAGAAGACGTAGCTAGGAGTTGGTTGGAAAAGCAATCTATATGGCAAGTATATCTACCACCACCAAAACACATTCCACGACCACATTGGACTGTATCAAAACCAAATGAAGTCCACCAAGCTGATTTGATATTTCTACCACACGATCGACCTGGGCGTGGACGGAAGCTATATAAGTACGCTTTAGTAGTAATCGATGTAGCTTCTCGATACAAAGAAGCCGAACCTTTAGCTTCGAAAGATAGTGGTGAAGTTTCTGCGGCATTCGAACGAATCTATAAACGCAGTCCACTCGAATGGCCAAAGACGTTGCAAGTAGATCCTGGTAGAGAATTCATGGGACGTATGTCTGAAACTCTAGAACTACATGGTACGAAAGTTCAACGAGGTGAGGCTGGTAATCATAGAGCGCAAGGTTTCGTCGAACGAGCAAATAGAACTCTAGCCGAGAGATTGTTTGGGTATCAGTATGCACAAGAGATGGTACTTACTTCGGAAGGATCAGATGAACGTAGTAGAGAATGGGTACTTCGTTTACCAATGGTTATCAAAGCCCTGAACAGTGAGGTGACTCGACTTACAGGAAAGGAGCCTTCAAATTCTGTAATGACGCAACAAGTAGATCTGAAGACTCCTACATATTCACGCACTGTTGGATTGAGAGAAGAGCGTCTACCATTCGACGTTCTAGTTCGATATCTTTACGCACCAGGAGAATTGGAAGGAGGTGAAAAACGTAGAGCTACTGATCCTGTGTGGAGTTTGCAGATATACACCATTTCACGAAGTGTAGTATCTTCGGGACAGCCTGTGCTGTACTACCTTGCGAAGGAGAAGGATGCACCCAAACGTGGATTCGTTCGTGAAGAGCTACAAGTTGTTCCTAGGGATACAGAACTACCACCAAAAGGAATTCTGTTTGTACCCAAGCGCTAGACGGCGTACTCTATTGGCTCGGTGTGGATTCCATCGGGAAGAACACGTCTTTTGTCGTAGTAAGCCGATAGCCCAAGCTTCCGTTGTTCGTAGGTTGCTATACCTTCTGGCGATAGTCGGAAGCCTCGGTTTTCCGCCATGTCGATATCACCCTGGAGGGCTGCTTTGAATCGATCCCACGTAATATCGTTGTGACGCCTAGACATACCTTTAGCGGAATACTTCTTGCTGCCACCCGTATCGACGTAGTAGGCTTTCGAGCATAGGGCAATGGCGCGCTGTCCTTCGAATTCGAGTTTGAAGAGTCCTGGCGTACGACTGCTCCGTTCGTCCCAAGCTAGCCATTCCTTCCTTTCGGCTTCGAAATCCTCTCGTAGTTCCAGTCGTACAACTTCATCGAGACTATTTCCAGAGATGGCAATGTAGGCACTGTCTGTGTCCATCTGTATATATTCGAAATCATTGCGATCGATGTACTTGTCGATGAAGTCGTAGTAGAACTCAAGCATACGCAGCTTTGCGAGCTGGTACACAGCGATACCTACTTGGAAAGGGCGTTTGATTCGGATCTGGTCCTTCCTACTCTCGAGTTCGTATGCCTCGCCAATCTCTTCCAGGTCTTCGAACCAAACACTTCGCAATGCCTTGTCCACAACCTTCTCATCTTTTGTATAGGTGACCTTTGTTTGGCGTCCCAAGTCTTCGAGCAACTTTCCATAAGCGCTGTTTCCCAGTAGTTTGAACACATCTGCCAACAAAGCCTCACCTTTGTCTTCATCTCCCATACGACGTGCCTCGGTGACCTGGTCTACGAACCAACCGAAGATTTCTTTGGGTTCGTATTCTATTGTACGGTAGACAGCAGTGATCACTGCGCCATGATCTACATACCAACGTAATAGAGGCTCATAGAGGAGCAACTTCTTTCCAGAGAGACTCCCAACTAGCTTTGTTTCCTCGCTGAGCTTTCTACCTGTCTTTGTGAGGTAGGCCAACATTTGTGGAGGAATTGCTTCCTTGGGGATTTTCTTGTTGTAGAAGAAGGGTGGCATCTCCTCAAATTTCTTCCACAATTTCTTTGGTATCTCAATGTCTACTTCTGCATATCCAAACCACGAACCATTTTGTAGACATTCGACAAATCCTTCGGCTTCTAGACCTGGCTCATCGTAGTGAATGACCTCTTCTTTTCCACAAGGCATTTCAAGCTCCATGGTAGAAAGATATAGGGCGTTGGCATCGTATCCAAGAATCTTACGACAAGTCTTAGTTCCTCCCTGATGACTACGAATCTTAGTCACTCCTGATTCGTGGAGTCTGGTGAACACTATGCTTGGACCTCCCACGACAGCGTCTTTCAGCATGTGGTAGGCTTCCTTACTTGGAGCATACATCTCAGCTCCCCTTTCTACACTACCTCGAAGCAGGAACTGTAGTGAGACTCCTGGAATGGACACTGCGTCTTTCAGCATGTCTACTCCTTTCTCGTGATAGAAATCTTGCATCTTTTCGAGTGCCTCTAGGAATGGAACTACATCTAGGTTGTTGTAGTATCGTAGCCAGTCTGCAAAGGTCTCCATTCCCTTGTCGAGAAAGGTGCGCTTGCAGTCTTCGAACTCTTCCCTAGATAGTAGGTGTTCTCTTTTCAACTTCGAACCCCACTCTGGATAGTCTGGTAATCCAATGTGATCCAACTTGTTGGGAGAGTCAAACCACTCATATGGAAAGTAACTCTTTTGCGATTCGCATCCATATGCCTTGATCCACTTTTCATAGGAAGTTCCAGGTCCAAGGTAGTTAATCACATCTAGGAAACGGAAATCTGGAGTCAATAGAAACATAGTGGTGTTGGCTTTCTTTGCTACTCTGACTTTCTTACAGGTGTCGGCAATGGTTCCTACGAAGTGCTCCCTGATCAGATTGAGATCGTATCTGCCAGAGTTGAATCCCAATACGGGAACTTGACCAATCCATTCTTCGATCTTAGCTTGTTGTTTCTTTGGTAGGGTGTCGAAGGAGAATTTGGGTTCATCGAGCCGGTACCATCTTGCCATAGCTACTTGGATTGTCTCTGCTCTTTGCTGTAGTTCTTCGACGAAGGCAGCTATGAGTTCTTTTGGATTGCGTCGACAGATGTGGGTTGGCTTTCGATTGTACGTGTCGGCAATTGATACTGATATTGGGACATGGACGTTTTCGATGGTCAGGTGGTCCGTTGGTTGTCTTCCTTTTGTCGTGTCGAGATAGGCTTCGAAATCGTAAACTATGAAGTGTGGGTAGACAGTTTGCGTTGGTGTGGGGACCGGTTTGTTTTTCTTCTTTGTGGAGCAGCCCCAAGCTTCCACTACTGTATAACCAGCTCCTTGTAGCTTTGCCGTTCTTTCACAAGTTTTACGGTAGAGAGCTCTTTCCCTAGGGAAACATTTCGGGCAGCCATGGAAATAGCATCCATGAAATTGAAAGATGGTTTTCGAAATAGGTTCGTAGCCGTCGACCGGAGCTCCTTCTATCCAATGCTCTCCACCATGCCCACAAGCTGCATGATGAATGTGTTGTCCAATCCTTTCGGTTTCGCGTTCTAACCAGCATAGAGCGACTTTGCTGGCTGTGCTCTCTGGCCAGAAGGCTTTTTCGTATGCCGACTGAGGTGCCTTGATCACTTTTCCAGGGCAAACAATCTTCGTTTCTCCACGCCTACAGCGATCTGCATGGCGTTGAAGGGTGCAAGCCTGTGTAAACCGTTGCTTACAATCGTTACATACGTAGATGTGCCCTAGCTTGTTGATGTTCTTGATGTAGAAAGCGTGTTCTTCATACATCCCAATCGTCATCGTATGCTTGTAGTGAGCTGCATGTCGCGTCAGATGCCAAGCGCCGTCCTCCGTGGGTTCATACACCCGAATGCCGATTCTAAAGTGCAACTCGACTTCCTCCAGCTGGTCTAAGGAAGTTCTGGGAACGTCTTGTGTGGGTGCTGTCAGGCGATAGAAGTCCTGGGCAAGTTTTCGAGCTGAGGTGTTGCACTTGTCTGCACGGGCTCCTTTGCATACGGCAAGGCAGCGCCACAGACATAGGTTGTCGCCATATCGATCAAGGGCAAACATTCCTTTTTTCTGGCGAAGCCATTGGGGGAGTGGGCCTGTTCCCAACAGAAGCTGACGATCGATCACGACTTTGACATCCACGTAGATCCAACGCACAAAGGCCCATTGGGTATTTGGTCGATTGATGTTGTCGGGATTCAATCGAGCTGTCTCCTTGCTATTGATCCACTCTTCTGCATCTTCTAGGATGTTCACCCATGGAGAGCCTGGGACAGTCTTGGAGAATAGCATAACGCGTCCGTCATTGACATTGCGAATGCGATAGGTGTAGCTGTAGCGTAGGTAGAAGCTGGTGGTTACCTTTGCAACTAACTTTTCCATGATCCTAGGGGTCAAGTCTCCTGCCACACCTTGGAAGAAGCGCCATCGGATAGTACGGCGACCTATCTCCATCCCCTCGAGCATTCCATCTCTCTCCTCTAGAATAGCACCTGCCTCTCGAGCTAGACTCCGTGGAAGTGGTTCACTACGTGGTCTCACCATTCTTCCTTCGATATAACTATACGTTAGGATAGCTTTAACAGATACTCCAAATTTAGATTTCTAGGTGTAAGGCTGTTGCAGAGCAATCGATGTAGATATAACTATATGTAATCATATCTCTAATAGGATTATCAAGTTGGATTTTATGTACAAGAATGTCTAGTGACACTTTGGCTGACCCTTAGCTACCCCTAGTAGTATATGTGGTATTAAAACTGATACCCTTTTTTCTTGTGCAAGAAAACTCAAAAAGTAAGAATGTTATGGACGCCCTTGAAGTGGATTTCCGAATTCACTTCAAAGGCGTCCATAACATTCTTACTTTTTGAGTTTTCTTGTGCAAGAAAAACGGGTATCATTTTAATACCACATATACTACTTCGGGACCTGGCTAAATCACCGAGAATTGGAATTTAGCGTGTCGTTTTTGTGGATGGAGGAAAACCGGAGAACGCAAAGAAAAATCCTCGGAGCAAGGACAATCGATACCAACAAATTAATAATAATAATAATAATAATAATAAAGACTTTATTTATGGAGGGTAACACATAATAGCGCAGAACACTAATAAACTTGTGGCCCTAAAAAACTAACCCAGTACAACCACATGATTGCATTCCTCCAAAAGGCCTATAATTGGATTAGAAAAGTGGGAGGTATTCTATAAGTTTCTCACCCACAGTCACACCCCTTCCCCATACTATTTTCCCAGCACATTCAGTGATTTTTAGATTGTGTCCAAAATCTAAGATTTTTTGGAAAAAAAATGTCTATTGTTGAGGCCTTTCATTTTGTTCTGAAACCCAAATGGGTATATTTAATAAGTATCCCAAAGAGAAAGCTTGGTAACATGTTTTTGCTGGGTTTATTGATTTGTGAAGGCAATAATATGTTATACTGTTAGTATACTTTGTATTATGACCTCTGGGTACAGTATATTAAATTAGATGATAATACTTGTGGTTTGTACAAATCATAACTTATATTCCATTCTAGCTAGCTGCATGGATGATATATGCTATTTAAATCTGTATATCTGAAGTGATACACATGAACAGTGAAAACAATAAAACAATTTTTATTGAACTCTCAGACTTACTGTACATAAAATTATAGTTCATGTACTGTACAACATAGTAACCTTGACAATAAACCTATCAAAATTATCTTATAGTCAGATGTAATATAACTGAAAATAAATTATTAGAAATGAAGATTTGGGATTCAGTTAGAATTAGCATAGATCTGAACCATCAAGTTTCATTGAAAATTATCACTCTAGCTCAGACTACCGGTATTAAACATGCCTAATTTACATAACAGAAACCTTGCTTATCGACTCTTCTGACATGGTGCAGGACTCGATTGACAGTAATGCTTGCCCACTTGCCCAGGACAACTAAAAAGTTGAACCGGGCAGGTAATTTTTGTACCTCGACAACCAGATCTCAAGGCAACCAGCCTAAAATCTAATGTTGAGCACTGTGCTGGCCATGTTGATTAACTGACTCCCAGGAGGATAACAAATATTTGTTTTTGCTAGTCTAAAGTTGTTGTGAAACTGCACAATACTTCAGGGCATTAACCAACAAATATATTTTTAAATAATTGTGCAGTATTTTTTTCCAAAAATAAAACCTTGTTCACATGCTAGCTTAGTTCTCTGGGAGACTGCTTGCACTATTGGTTACAAAGTATGTATACAGTGTTACTGTAAATACAACCCTTGTATTATAGCTTAATTTTGGGGGATTTTTTTCATGAGGAGTAAATCTCGAAATTTTAATGCCATCTCTATGGGGAATTATGAAATGTCTTGAGAACTTTTATAATTTCTCATCTCGCCCCTCTTCCTCCATAAATAATGAATGGTCCATATAAAGTTTTGAATCATGGAGTCATGATATGAAAAAAAAAACATTCAACGGGCTTTGTTTTTATATATAATGTCAATGAAGGACGATTCGATTATGAAGTTTTCAGCCAAATATTGCTATGATATCATTGTCTTGTTCAATGCTTGTAATACTTCTTAGTTTTGTATTTAGGTGTTTATACAGTTGTACTGTTATTACCGTAATTCCAATGTACCGTTGTTGGTATAAGGATTAAAGTTATTATTATTAGTACCCTGTAAAATCTGCATGTACTGATGTAGACTACTTCTTTTAACACATGCATGTACATGTAATATGGAACATAGGGAAGAGTTATGAATGTTTGGCAATTAAGTTCCACTGGTTATTATAAGGTCTTATAAGTAAACCATCATTTGATATAGAACTGTGAATACATAACAATAGTTGTAGATAGAAGGCTAATTTCAGATGAAGGAACATTGTGAATAGTAAACTGAATTTCAATGGAAGACCACAAGGAGGTAATCTCGATCTGCAGTAGATTCACTGGGGCATCCCTGGTGCCTTAACTTTCTCTCAACCATCTTGACATATGTCTAAGTGGATAAAATTAAGTAACATTTACATTTTGTTCCGCATAACAACCTTGACATAAGCTACACCACTATCCTCAAAAGTCACCAAGTTGGTACATAATTTGCAGCTTCAAATTACAACCCTAACTCGTAAAACTATGTCTAAGCCACAATTTGATGCAAATACAATCAAGTAAAGGAGAATTTGAACAACGACAACGTGAAAAACTAACAAATATTTGTGTCCCAAAATACACAACATTCTTCCAAATTTGGCCCTAAAAAGGCCGGTTTTTGTGATGCGATTTTCTCCAAAACAGAATAAAATGAAAGTAAACAACAACAAGATAGGCTTACCTTGAAGTTTCTCGTGTGGCTTAGGCGGGTTGGAATTGTCGTAAAACAACGGAAAAAGAAAATATTGTTACTTAAAAGTGAGAAGAGCACTAAAACACGACCAAAAGAACAGAAGTAAAGGCAAAGAAACAGCGAAAAACCTTTATCTACGCCACTCTTTACGTCACGATTTTCCACTATGATTGAGCCATGTTGAAGTAGAGTATCAGCCAATCAGCAAACCGGAAACACCCCACGTGACCTGTAGTTTCCAATCCAGTCTTTTTATGATCCATGGTTAGATTAAACGGCCATCGATAACATAACACCAGTCCTTAAAGATGACGACACCAGCGCCTTAATATGTGCATGAACTGCGCATGCTCTTGCTATACTTGATTGATAGGCACTGAGTGATGTTGCCTAAAGGCTCGTGCAATTATTGAGAACTTTCAAAATACGCCTATTTCCAAAAAGGTTGTTCCTTTTTGTTCCAGTCAAGCGACATTCCCAGACCGAAATGGATTGTGGATGTAGCTGAAAGTCTGGTGAATTCGTTTGTTTAAAATTTATGGTCTTCTGCGTGTCGATTTTCGAATTACATCGTAGTTTACGGGAGAGTTGGAAACAACCATACAAGAGAAAGTGAGGTATTCCGTCTTGATCCATATCGGTCTGATAATGTCGTTTAATTGTTGCTTGACCGGGAGAATGATTTTAATTAATATTTCGCGAATAGAACAGTATCTAGCAGAGTGTCAAATAAATAAATAATTAACATATTTGAACAGATACTAGCAAACCGGGTGTATCGAAAACGAAGACACCGAAAACGAAGACCCTGAAAAACAAAATAGAAATTAATCCGGAAATATCCCGGCATTCAGAATGAATTTTTTAAATCTGCCGTTCACGACTGGGAATCTGAAAAAATTCCGGGAATCGGGAGCCTTGGTTTATTATTTCCGGAAATTTATAGGGCGCTCCTCAACATTTTCGGGAGATTTCTTAGTATTTTTCGGGAGATTAGATCATGACCTTAAAAAGAATTTTCGGGAGTGTTTTCTTGTAACAATTGTAACAACGTTGGTCTTGTAACCGAATAGATATTATTCTCGATAGAGGATAGTGTGCCTGAATATACACTATATACACTTTATACTATACAGTGTGTATAAAGTGTATATATATAACGACAGAGTATATTCTGTATATAGTGTATATAGTGTATATATATATACACTTTATACACACTGTATATGTATAAAGTGTATATAGTATATATAGTGTATATTCAGGCATCACCTTGTAAAGAACAACAGAGTATATTCTGTATATAGTGTATATTCAGGCATCACCTTATACTCTGTCGTTCTTTACAAGGTGATGCCTGAATATACACTATATACACTTTATACATATACAGTGTATATAGTGTATATATATATACACTATATACAGAATATACTCTGTTGTTCTTTACAAGGTGATGCCTGAATATACACTATATACACTATACACTTTATACATATACAGTGTGTATATAGTGTATATATATATATACACTATATACACTATATACAGAATATACTCTGTCATTCTTTACAAGGTGATGCCTGAATATACACTATATACACTATATACACTTTATACATATACAGTGTGTATATAGTGTAGATATATACACACTATATACAGAATATACTCTGTCGTTCTTTACAAGGTGATGCCTGAATATACACTATATACACTTTATACATATACAGTGTATATAGTGTATATATATACACTATATACACTATATACAGAATATACTCTGTCGTTCTTTACAAGGTGATGCCTGAATATACACTATATACAGAATATACACTTTATACTATACAGTGACAGTGTATAAAGTGTATATATATAACTGGGGAATATACAGAATATACTCATGTAATATAATCTGTATATGTATACAATATATACAGTATATTCTGTATATATATATACACTATAATACCCTATATGTATATACTGTATATTCTGCAATATCACGCCTCACTCCGGCTGTACCGGCCACCTGAAATAAAACTAAAATTTGCATGACCAAATAATTTAAAACACTTAAATAAGAGTCTCAATAGGAAGAGCAATAAAAAAAAGTCAACCTAATATGATTTTTTTGACGATAGCTGGAAGGATGGCAGAGATGTAGAGAAGATTAAAACCACTACCATAAAACGCATCGAAAATGGCCGCTATGCTATGTGAGCGCGCTAAGCACTGTGGGTGAGACGGCCCCTATAGTTGCGTTTGCAGTTTGTTTTGCAGAAACTCCGACAAAACATGCGTTTTAAAATGTTTGAATTTGGAGTAAATAGGAAATTTCATGCCTTCATAGCAATATTATTATTCACTCACTCACTAACAAAGCTTCACTGAGAAGTCGCTCCCATGCATCTCAGTATAATGAATGTCGATGTTAGAGTTTTTTAAACATTGATTTACAGTAAAGCATACAACTGTTATTTCTCATGAAAACGAATATCGGAAACTGGAAAGGAATATTAGAGCTACAAATGAATGCGAATGGTTTTATTCACGAAGAGGCCAACTTAACCCGAACCTCGAATGTATACAGTACTAACTCCGACTACATTAGTTTTGAATGCCGAATAATGATCTGAATTACTGTTGCTAAATTACTGTCACCATTTTCATCACTAAGAGCGAAATATCGGTCATTTCTTGTTGGTGTTCTTATCCAGGGCTCTTCTCTGTGGCCAGTGGTCAACTCGAAAGCCACTGGCTACTTTGATCACTACGCACTTTTCCTCAAAGCTGTAAATATCTATTTCTTCTCTTTTTTTCCCCCATATATTATATTATATTAATATGTTTCTAATTTTTTTTTAAATTTTGCAAAATAAAATGAATCTGAATCAGGGTCTTACAATAACTAGCTATTTTCTTCTGGAACTTAACTTTGTCAAAATACAATTTTTTTAAACACTACAAGGTAGTTGATCCCACTAATGGTTATATGATCTTACCAATATATAATTCCTCTCCTGCTCTCTAAAAGCTAGCGTCGGCGGTAAGTTGTTTTAGTTCAGATTCTCGGAATACTCGAAAAACACTTCCAAGAAGCAGATAATTTTTGGTCGGCACGAGTCTTCCAATCACATTACACAAGAGCCCATTGTTCGATGTACAACACGTGACAGGATCAACCAATTAGATTCGATACCCGCACGACTTGGATCAGATCGATCCGATATTCCCATGAGCCATTGTTAACCACTATTTTGCCGAAACCAAAGGTTTCTTCGACTGAAATAACAAGATGTTCAGTTTATATTCTAGGGCTGACAGGACTTTTGGGGACTTTCGATGGAAATTTCTCACATTTACGAAAGGACGCACAGCTAGCTAGTCTGGCCGGGTCAAACACTATAACCGAATTGTAAGTATAAACACAAACTTTAATACAAGCTTGCAGTGCAGTGTTGTCATTTATTAGGAGATGGCTTCAAATAGAGTAGAAACTGGCCCGATTTCTCAGTTCTTAGATCTTACAGGAGGCCAGCACTTAAATTCTACGGGTTAGGAGTACTTTTAGTTTTAAACAGGTTCCTTTAAACATTCCCACAAATTTGGATTTTGGTGTGAAGACAGACGACTCCAATGTCAATTATCTAAAAACCGAGTGGAAATCGCATGTTTATTTCTGAAATACGCGGACGGAGTAAAACTCAAGGTGCAGGGCACGCAGGGTGTTCAAAAAAATAGAGTTACATAATTTAGTGCCTTTGGAATATCAGATTGCAAAGGTCAATTGTTCACATGGCAAATATTATGCTAATTTTAGAGTGAAAGTAAAAGGGTAGCGACAAAACGCTGACCGCCGGTCCATGGACCACCCCATTATTATTATATTTTACATTACAATACATTTATTCATCGAGTTATTATTTATATAGTTCTATTCTACATTATTCAAGGGCACCCAACGAAGTTTTCGGTTAAAAAGCTGTTCGGGAGAGTAAGTTAGCCTAAAACTTTCGGATTTGAAAAAATTGTCCCTAGAAAATTGTTTTCTGAAATACTGGCTAGAAAATTTGTTTTCAATCCCTAGAAAATTATAGAAGAAAAGGGAGATTAAAAGGTTTCCCCTAAAATATTCGTACGTCCCAATTCGTCTGATCAATAGAGTCAGAACAACACATTTTCATTCCCCAAGAATCCCTAAAAAATTCGTACCTCCACAAACTTTGCAACATGAAGTTACTTGGGCTAGAAAATTCTTGTTTCTGTTCTAGACTACTAACAAATTCATAGGCCGGGAATATTTTGCCATAGTATTTCCGGTTGACGCGATTTCCACCTAGAAAATCCGAACAGCTAATAGCTTTCTAGAATACGTCAAAAGACAAAGTAGGTGCCTTAAAATGGCTAGATAAGCTGCAGACAACTGGTTTCAAACGAATTTCAAAAAGTACTCGTTGGGTGCCCTTGATTATTATATACATGTATATATCATTATTACATGTAAACTCACACGTCTGTTGTGTAGTATTAATAAAGACTATTATTATTATTATTATTATTATTATTATTATTATTATTATTATTATTATTATTAGGGTCCATGGACCAGGACCATAGACCACCCCCGTGGACCACCCATAAATTTCATATATTTTTCGAGAATGAAAGTTTTTACATTCATAGCGAGTTTGACTTGTGGCAAGTCTAACATTTTTTAATACTTTGTGTTCTGGTGACACAGACTGTTATCGTAGTTTTGCCTTTACTTGCTGTTGCATTAAACAGTATCTAAAAACCTACGAGGCCTTGACTTACCTTACCTATTCCACTACAAGTAACGGCAAGGAACTGTTTTCCGAGATAATTTGAGAGTTATAATAAATAATTTGAGGAATGAGCGATTAAAAATCTCAAAATTTATAAAGAATAACTCTGTCACCCAGCCCATTTTACAGTTTTGAAAAAGTCAATTTCACCATAAATATTGAACAATCATATGAATCTCAAATTTTCGGTGATTACTGAGTTAAAAATTATCTTTCAACTGATGTAGTCTGTGTGTTTTAGCTTGAAATTTAATTTACGCTATTAAACGAGGCTGAAATCAGGTAAACAATGACTTCAGCAAGGAGTGAATATTAATTTTGTAGCTGGCTGATGGTGGGTTTAAAGAATACTACTGGTGTGGAAGGTAGAACGCTAAGAAGAAAACTTAAAAAGAGGAAGAAGAAAAAAATCGACAAAAATTGTGCGCTCCAAGAATTGAACTCCGGACCTCTGGATTAAAAGACGAACGCTCTAACCACTCGGTCATTCAACTACCGACTGAAATTAGTGCATTGAAATAAAATATATGTAGAGAAGATGCGCTTCGGGGACAGAAGTTTTTCTTTCTTCCCATATCTATGGCGTTCCGGTTCTCGGAAAACAGTTCCTTGCCTTTACTTGTAGTGGAATAGGTAAGGTAAGTCAAGGCCTCGTAGGTTTTTAGATACTGTTTAATGCAACAACAAGTAAAGGCAAAACTACGATAACAGTCTGTGTCACCAGAACACCAAGTATTAAAAAATGTTAGACTTGCCACAAGTCAAACTCGCTATGAATGTAAAAACTTTCATTCTCGAAAAATATATGAAATTTATGGGTGGTCCACAGGGGTGGTCTATGGTCCTGGTCCATGAACCCTGTCCATGGGGTGGTCCATGGACCGGGGTCAGCCTTTTTTCGCTACCCTTTTACTTTCACTCTAAAATTAGCATAATATTTGCCGTGTGAACAATTGACCTTTGCAATCTGATATTCCAAAGACACTAAATTATGTAACTCTATTTTTTTTAACACCCTGTGTACCCTGTGTGCCCTGCACCCTGCATTTTACTCCGTCCGTGAAATACGAGACATTTGGGATAAGTTCGGGGAGGCACAGGCAGCCCAAGCTCACGATTTGTGGCTCTTACAAATCCTACGTACAGTAGATCACAGGCCGTCCAAGTTCTGACTGTATAACAAGGTTTGTATGGGAGTTCTTCCGATAACTCAGAATAATAACATAAATTTAGTTACAGATCTTCTGTAATACAAGGTAAATAAAGGAAGAAGACTTACTTGAAGTTGTTTTGTCATCCTATGTGTTTCAGGTCGCTAGAACAGTGTTTTATGGAATTCTTGAGTCATACGCTAACCAGAGGGGAAGGCTGCACACTCGATCCAACGACAGGCTTCCCTCGAGGACGAATTTTCCACAAAATATCAATCCTATCGGCGTTTATGCACCTATCAGCGGCTTCCCCGAGGGGTCGACCCCCAGGCTGACCAGGGGGATGTAAAAAGACAGAATAAATCTTGACGATTTCCCTAGGGGTAGGGGAATCGTCCCTTTCAAAGTCCCCTGGTTAGGTCTTCCACAACCTACAATCCCCCATCATTTTGCATGAAATGAGATCGATGGACCTGAATTGACTACTGGAATCTCGTTACTAACCGTATTTCTATTGACATTGAACACTCTATTTTCAACAGAAAGTGGAACTTTATTAACACTTCACTGACCTTCATAGTATCTTTAAGGAACAAATCCCCCACCCCAGTTTTCCAACCCTAGAACAAAGTCAAGCATTTCCCCGACCCCAGGGGCAATGTTTGCATTCAATCCTCCTGTATTCCCCCACATATCTCTGTGGTTAGCCCGGGGGTCGACGCCTTGGGGAAGCTGCTGATAGGTGCATTACTCGGCCGCGGTACAATCCACGGACATCAATTATCCCTCAGAAGTCCCCAGGCTTGATAACTCCTTTCCAAACCCGTTAGATTTTAAAGATTTTTGAAGCAATTCGTGCAGCTTCCAACGGCCGACAGTTCCTAATGTCCATTGAATGGTCCTCTCTTGACAACGCATTTTGGTAACCAGGCGTTTGGGTAACCAGGCCGTTACAAAATATTTCTTTCCCTGAGAGAGATGTATCAAATTCATTTGACACTTTCTAATCCCTCCCTCCCCTCCAACGAGACCACTAGATGTCACCGGCGCTTCAAGTAAGTCTTCTTCCTTTATTTACCTTGTATTACAGAAGATCTGTAACTAAATTTATGTTTATATTATTCTGAGTTATCGGAAGAACTCCCATACAAACCTTGTTATACAGTCAGAACTTGGGCGGCCTGTGCGTAGATCGATCTTGCGCGAGCAATCAAGTGTTTATATGAGAAAAAGTTGGCTCGCCCCCCAGGGTCACCCTACCTTGTGAACCGAGTGCCTCGGGGAGGAGGGTCACCCCCCCCCCCCCCCCCCCCCCCCCTGAGCTAAGTTTGCGGTTTCTCATATAGATGGTTGACTTCATTTTATAAAGAAATTCAGTTATATGTGTATCATTTTATGTATAATTTCACTCATTAATTTTTATCTGAACTAAATTTGGCCCACAGACTCACTGGCTCCAGTTTGCTAACTACATTGTGGTATTAAAGCTCAGTGGTTTAAGTGTTGGTGTGTTGTGCAGAGGTAGTGGGTTCAAACCCTGGTGTAGCCACCTTTGCATCCACTCTTAGCGTTGGCCCCTTCCCTCCCCACGTTCCCCAGGTAGGACCTTAAAAGAGCTGGGAGAAGGTACTGCCTAAATGCTCTAGCTGACATCTGCAAATGGTTAATAGATGGATTAGACCTTCGTGTTTTCTTGGATCAGGATGTTAAATCGTATGCTGACACAGAGTGCAAACAAATCTCTGGCAGTGACCACCCTCGAGTGGAGTGGATATAGTCTTACATAGAGAGAGTTTATTAAAACAGTATCCCTCCCCAATTAGCAATACCTAGTGGTAATCTTTCTTTTCCTCTCCTCCCTTGGTACTGCTACAATGTATATATTATATAATGCATATATAATATGCAGGCTAAATCTAGATGGTAGCATACATACTACATAAAATATAATAATGACTGCTACCTTAAAATATTTTGTTGTTGTAAATAGGTGGGTAAATATTGCATGTATATGTGGCTGACCCCTGGGAACCCAGGGGCATTTGTCAGATGTTTGTTGCCCATCGGTCAGGGGTAAAAGCTCACTTTGGTTACATGCACAGGAGCTTGTGTCTAATGTGCTGTCAGATCTCACACTGGTACTGGCTTTGTTGTTCAATGCAATTGCACGTCAAGTGCCTAGACGGCTTAAAAGTGCCAAGATTTTGAAATGGTTTTACTGAGTTTCCATGGTTGAAAAGATCTTCGATATTGTATACAAAGCTATGACAAGAGTGAAAATATGTTTGCTAAGATATTATTTCAGCAGCATTTTGAGTTTTTGGGCAGTTCCACGTCACAGACGTTACATCACGGACAAGATTTTGAACCTATTTATTTCTCTAGATAAATACCAAAAGACAGTTTGCCAAATTTTCAATATCATAACTCTTTACCAAAATACAGTAATACTTAAAATAACATGAGTAAGAATTTGGACATTTTATACATTATTAAAATGCAAGAAAATTCACTGTCACAGACGTTACATGGAAAACAACCAATAATTATTCCAAGCAGAAATCTTAAGAGTTAACTCGATGTGAGATGAGATGGTACACCAGGCTAGTTTTATAATTTGAAGTATGCAGGTAGTGGATAGTTATTTCTTCAGTGCCTAAAATATCATCATCACCTTCTTTACTTTTAGCCGAGGGGAGAAAAACCAGTGTCACGGACGTTAGATCATTTGTCACGGACGTTACACGTGCAAAATAGCCTAACAAGGGTGGTGTATAATATGAACGTTTTAGGATGTCCAGCAGTCAAACAGCTGTAACAAGCTTTAGTAAACCCTCTTTGATAACATTATGAGTCCAGGACATTTTTTTAGTTTTATTTAACATTGGCAATAATATTTTTTTATAACCATCCAAATAATTAATATTATTTTATCCAATTTGGTGTAATTTTTGATGATTAGTTAATATTACATGTACTTTGGGTTCCCCCTGGTGAAGCCAACAAAACAATGCAGCTAATAATGCTATATTTTATAGCCCTGAGGTATCCAGACTTCATGAAACCTTTAAGTTGCCCTTATAACTCCATTTTCAAATTTACCATAATCCCCTCTCTCGTATGGAACTGCCCTTTTGCGCATCTTAATTTATCCTGTTTCTTGTCCCTTAAGTAATGCTGAAATAACCCAAGAGGAAATGTTACTACCAATTTCTATATTGGAAAACAAAGCACTGAATCCTCTGGAGAACTATCACATGGTCTGAAATGGGGCAACAAACAGGCAAGCACAAACCATGTATAACACTGTCAAAAATATGCTAGAACTCCATAAACTAAATGTATTCACATATTCCTGGGTGGCCCGAGTTAAGGCCACTCAGGGCTTCTTGTTATTTATCAGCTATTTCAAACAAACCTGTTTTTTCTTGTTTATGCATGTATCATTGAACAACCGTGGGGTTAAGTGATCACTGACCCTTTAAATAAAGCCACTGCTATTCAAACGAGTCTTTGTCCTGATTAGAAACCGAAAGTGTTAAAATAGTCATAACATATCGTAATAAACATTTAAGCATCTCTTGAAACGACGGCAACTTGTACGATGACGACATAAAACAATAGCCTTAAATTACAAAATACAGTAGCTGCACGTGAACATGCACGCAGTCGCCTACATTTCCACCGTTCTCTCACAAAAATAGAGTGATCGAAACCCCCAAATTGACGTTTTAAAGAGACTGCGAACGTAAGAAAGTAAATCAATTTACCAACACAACAAGATGAGTGATAATATATTGTATTAGTGAACATGAATCACAGTGACGAATGCAGTTCCTGCTCTGCTGTTATCATTTCACATGGTTCAACACATGCATGGTTTTCAGGGAACAACACAAGACGCCTGCTACCAAGTGAAACCTTAACAACACACAAGTATTTAAAATAATACAATATTCCTTTGAACTTTCTCCCAGTGGTACAGCATTCAGCTTTAATTTGCACTGTAGAGTAGCTTTGCATATTTACTGGCAGCTAGTACAGTATAGTATTATTTACCCACCATTTACCAAAAAAATTCAAGGCAACAGTCATGATTATATATATATGTTTTATGTAATATGCTGCCATCTACCGGTACTAGATCTAGCCTGCATATCAATATATATATGAAGGCTGTTATCATAAAAGCAGTCTTACCACCTCAACCCCAATTTGAGCGCTACTCCAGAGAAAATTATTGCTCTCTTTGTCCATACGGTCATATGGTAACGTGTTTTATGAGCTAGATTTGATAACACATTGATGTGAAGCGCTAACTAGTGCTTCCACTTCAAACCCTTTTCGTGTTAATGCCTTACACACACACACACACACATATATATATATATATATATATACAGCAAATTGCAAAAATTTAGCTCCAAAACAGACCTTTTCCGAGGAAGGACTGGGGCGAAATTTGAAAAAGTCTAAAATCGCCCAAATGAATTTATTTGCCATTGCCAACATTAAATAAGTGTTCAAATATGTAAGATTCCGTAATACACTCAAACACAGATATTTGTACCTATGATTTTAGATTTCACCAACATGCGCAGTAGATATGCGTGCTAAACCGGTTAATACTGGTTTACTAGCAGGTAATACGACAATCTGGTGGGTAATACGCTGGTATTGGTGCATTTTATGGGGTCACGCATAAAATGCACCAATACCCACGATTGCTCTCATCTGACTTGATAGCTCAGTTGGTAGAGCGCCAGTCATGTAACCTGGACGTTGTTGGGTTCGAGTCACCCTTGGGTCAGATACTTTTTCTCTTTTCCTCGTAGGGCGTGCACACTTAGCACTACAGCTTACCACTTTACATCACATTCTTTACACTTACTAGTGCTACGTGGCAAACATGATTTTATATCATAACTACATAGATTGACTGTCGGAAGTGTTTTGGTTTTGCGTTTACTAAGCTCTCCTATTGGCTGAGAAAGTAAACCAACCAATCAGAATCCAAAGTAAAACCAAACGCAAATTGGTTTTGCTTTGATTTGTCGTTGGCTCACAGGGAAGCCATTTATGAGTTACTTGTGATTACTCACTCCTATGATCAGCTGGCTGTAGGTAGTTTGCGTTTGGTTTTACTACACTCAATTGAAAACCGCTCTATACGAACTGAAGTAATTCACGATTGGTTTTACTTGAACCAATCACGAGGAAAATTAAACGCAATCGTGGATGGTGTGATGATTGATGGCGTGATGGCATGATGGACCAAAGCACGTTTGGTTTTAGTTTAGCACTTGATTGGCTGATAATCACAAAACATTTTCCACAACCAATAGGAAAACTTAGCAAACGCAAAACCAAAGCAATCACGGGTTACTTTCGACACTCAATCAAACTCTGCTCTATTAGCTGGATATCCGACTAATAAGTTGGTTATTATATAAATATGCAAAAACGGCTTTATAGACCTTTCCCGCGTGGCGGCCATCTGGAATAAACCTATTGTTAATGCTTACCAGCCTCGGTTAAACACGTTTGAGACCGAGGCTGGGTAAGCAATAACAATAGGTTTATTCCAAGATGGCCACCGCGTGGGAAAGGTCTATACATATACAGGGAGTAAAAGAAATAGTGCTTCCTGCATGGTTGCCCCAATACGGTGTCATATTTCTTGCATTCCTGTGTATGTATTTCATGCGTTCTTTCCAGATTTTTATAAGTAATAGCATGACACGAGGGAAATAGTGAGTAAATTTCCCCGAGATCCAAGAGGAAATTTAATCGTTAATTTCCCGAAATGTCATGCTATCACTTTGTAACACTATTATCACAGAGGAACAGACAAATCTCTGAGAAGTTTAGTTTTCTCTGCCTAAACTAAAGACACCCTGGCTTCTCCTGGAGACAAGCGTGTTGTTTTTGAGAAGAATAACACTAAAATACAATATAATTATGTGGTTGAGTAAATATTCTGTATATACTTCATGGTAGTGTTTCGTTCCATATAGTCCCCCTGCATAATCATTTTCTCAACTGTTTTACAGTATTATGCAGGGAGACTATGTGGAACGAAACACTACCATGAAGTATATACCAAATATTCAAAGAGCATGCATAGAGTTTAATTACGTCACGTTTATGGTATCCCACATGGAAGAAGCGGGTTTGAGAAATGAATTAAGAGAAGCATTTTTTGAGCCACAAAATAGTACAGGGTTTAACATGCATTGCATCATAACCCAGTGTGCCAAGGAACAGTCCAATGTTCCCTCATCAGTGTGCATGCCCTTCTAATTTACCCTCTTGCATGTTAATGAGGGAAAATTAGAACAAGTATGCATGCTGATGAGGGATTAAAATAATGTCCCTTAACAAACAAAGAAAACCGAGGGTTTCATGGTATTACAATAATAATGTGCATAATCTTAGAAAATTAAGAGGATTTGTTAAAATGTGTGCAGCACAGAAGGTGCGCCATACAACAGTCCATAATTTTAAATTATCACACAGTTATATACTTCTGATACATGCAAACAATTTACTAACACAATAGAACTTTGTTTCATATTAACAGTGCCGACTGTTTGACCTGAGAGCTGATCATGAACTATCAGAGTATTCCAAGGACCATATTATATTTGGTGCTGCATCCATAGACTTTTTCATTAGTGGTAATTGTCACACCTACTGTACAGGAGATATAAATACTGCATGTATAAATGTTGTCACGTCATGCAAAAGATGGCTTATGACATCAGACATCGACTTTTTAATGTTTAATTTAAGTAATGACTTCTCAAAGAACTGGAGAAAAAGAAAATACTAGGCACATACGATTTTGCTTTAATATGCCTTACAGTGTGACTACTGAATCCGGGTCCACTTAGACAACGAGAACCAATCACATTGCAGAACGAAAACAAAGCATTCCAACGTATGGTTACAGTTGAGCCAATCAGTATCGAGTACAAGACAATAGCATTCCAACGTATGGTTACTTGAGCCAATCAGTGTCGAGTACAAGACAATAGCATTTCAACGTATGGTTACTTGAGCCAATCAGTGTCGAGTACAAGACAATAGCATTTCAACGTATGGTTACTTGAGCCAATCAGTGTCGAGTACAAGACAATAGCATTTCAACTTGTTGAGGCTTCGATCCTGTAAAAGGCGAATTTGGTCGACTAGTTCTGAAGTCAGTCTTTTGAATGAAGAAAATCGCATGGATATGCTAGGATTTATACTTTGGAATACTTTATTTTCGTTTTTCTCATTGTCTAAGTGGCCCTGGTTTCAGTAATCGCACTGTAAGTACTGTCTGAAGTCCACAGTCAAAGTTACAAGCAGAAAACACAACTTACAGATATTTGAATCACAAATTTGAGAACATTCCCCAAATACGATTTTCTTTGAAATCAGATCATAGTCTGATCAAAACTAAATTGAAACTTCGAAAATTATCTAATGAAAATATACTACCGTGCTGGCTTTCTATTGAATGTGTGAGTATCAAATGAAATTACGAGAAAGAAGAATTCCGTTGCCGTTTTAAGAATGTTTTGTTTGGTAACAAGGCAAAAAACACCATTCTCTCTAAATGGTGTAATTTATCCCAAACACCTCAGTTTTCCCATGACGTGTCCCATGTAGTAATAAATAGAGTGGATTTCATTGTGAGTAGGCAAGTTACAGAAACGACTTACGGCACGGTTACTATACGGTATGCCCTGGCATTGAAATGATTTCCTATTGTTTTTATCTTTCTGGACCAATCAAATTACAGAGTTTTGTACAGTAAGTTACGGTACGGTTATGATAAGGCTACGGACATGCCATAGTTTCATATCCGCTCTAAGTAATTTATGTACAGATTAATGACTGCATGTTCATTTCCTCTCTTCCCATAGGACGGTTACTGTTTGCTGGTTACCATGACTACACAATAAATGTTTGGGATACCCTTAAAGTGGAACGACTGGCTGTTTATTATGGTCATGATAATCGTATTAGCTGTCTCAGTGTGTCCCCTGACGGCACCAGTGTTTGCACAGGAAGCTGGGACCAAACGTTAAGGGTGAGCATGTAATCCACTGTACAGCAAAAGATGGCGGTTATACATTTGACCACAATCCTTTGCGAACCTAACACAGTAAAACACACGTAGAAATCCTCTATTCTTTTCAATGACGGTGTATTGGCAACAGCACTTGTACTCGCTTGTTTTTAAGATTTACAACTCCACAGCGATTTTATAACGGATTTAAAGATTTTCGCGCGCAAAGGGTTGTGGGCAAAAGTACAAGCCACCAACTTTTTCGGTACAGTGGCTGAGGTCACACTGGACGAAGTTTACTATAGATAAGCTGATTTAACTTTAGTTAACAGCATCCTCAGTACGACCTGCATTTTACGGTTTACCGTTGTAAACTCAACTGTGGTTAGTTGCTCCGACAATGGTGGCAGCCGAGGAAGAAAGAGTTACAGTAGTCGAATCTAAACTTATTGACTTAGTTGACAGCTTGTCATCAATTTTGATGTTTGAGGTAATTAAACCCCAGGTTGTGGTTTCCGAACTGTCAACACTTTCGTTGGAATGCATCACGTCATTTCAGCCGAGAAAATCAGATGCTTATCTACCATTTTAACTACAGTATAGTAAACATTCTTAACCATAGATTGCCCTCAGCCATTATTACGTCAATCATTCTATGCCTATATTACATGCATTTTCTAATTTACCTTGCAAATTCCAATTCATCAACACTTTTGCCTAGATCGCAAATAACGTAAACTTTGTAACTTATTGCTCACATTGTAAGTTTGCTTGAAATGTCAGTGTGTTTTTTTCTATGCCAATATTATATATTCCAAATTACTTTATATTTCAGTGAATTATATTTCATTAATGTTTTCAGTGGCAGTTGAAACGTATAATACCAGTCATCATGCTCCGGATTATTCAGTGAATAAAAAGTACAATATTTGGAAAATACAGTCTAGTCTATCGTGACTGTGAGTCTGGTCTAGACACAGAACCCAGTTGCCATTTTATCGATATATGGTCATTTGTATTCGCTGAATAATCCAGAACATGACACTTGCGTTACATGTTTCAACTCCCTTACATGTTTCTAATACCCTGCAGTCCTCTCATCTCATCTTATTTATACCATAGTTAGATAATGTAAATAGTAGCATTTTATTATTTACCATGTTACAAATATGTAGTAATTCACCATCTACATTGTAGCTGCAAAAGCATTTTAAAATAAACCTGTTATTAGTATTAGTGTTATTTAACAAATTGAAGTTAGTTTTTTATATGTCTGTCCTAATATTGATAATGATTTTCATCATAACATGGTCAAAATAGCTGTGGATCCATGAGGCGTCTTTGCCGAGTGGATCTGCAGCTATTTTGGCCATGTTATGACGAAAATCATTGTCAATATTATGACAGACACATAAAAAAACTAACTTCAATTTTGTTTTTTTACAACAACAACAAACTAAATAGTCAATTTTACAACAACTCAACACTTTTAGCTTCAAATGAAAGCCACATGTGCACTCCTTGACAAATGATGTCAGCTTTTGCTGTCTGTCCAAATATTGCATATGAAAATAAACCAATCAGATTGCGAGAAATTTGGCGGTTGTTGTATTTGTTGTTATCAGCAGTGTTGCATGACTATCAATAAGTTTATTAGTTTTTATTAGATTTGACCAGTGGTTCTATCTCTGCAGGTTTTCTAACCCCTCACCCTTTAAGTGGGTATTTTCTTTTTTATTTGTTGTTCTTATATCAATTATTCTTACAACTTTTAGATCTGGGTCTCTTTCCCTCGCTACTTCCCCTCTCCCCAGAGGAGGGTGATCACGCGTCACGGGACTTTTTCAGCCAATCAGAACAAGGGAAATTTTGTCTGAGTTTTGCCTCGAGAATATCCATGAAAGGGGAAAATATTGCTATGTGCGTCCAGAATATTGGAGTTTAGAAGCTGAAGTGGATGTATATCGACAGAATATTATCAGAACATCAGCCATGTGAATTATCACTTCAAGGTAAGAGGGATTAATACTGGTATTTTTTATTTGTGAAAGTGAAGCCTTCATATTTTTCTTGATTTCGTAAAATGAAGATTTAGCCCATTTTCATCCTTCCATATCTAAGGAAACGATTAAGGAAACCTATTTCATTTTTCATATATCAATGCTTTAGTCCATGTTAAACAATTTAAACCACAAGTACCCCCTTGAACCTTTCACCGTTTTCTTGCAATTTTGCATTTTCTGCGGCCATGTTTGTGACACCGATACGGCCAAACAAGAACGACATGGGAGTACCTGTTGAGCAACATTCCAAACGAGGAATACAACAACAACAACAACAATTTTTTATTTACTCTTAGATGGTAGTCTATTTACAATTTATGATATTAATCTAAAATAAGGAAAATAAGAGAGAGGTGGACCTGAAAAAAACCCTATAGGCTGTCAAGTCAGGAACACTCGGCGGACGAAAGGAGACAGGAAATAATAACATCAAATAAGGTTAAATAAGGTTAGACTAATTACGTATTATTGAGTAACATACGATGAAGATTTTTTAAAAAAATTTATTATTATTTTTTATGGATCTTTGTAGTACTTATTGACAATCTATTTTCAATGGTAGCCTTCAAGAAATATGGCCTTTAGTCTCTTCTTAAAGATTTTTCTTTTTAGATCTCTTAGTTCTAGAGGGATTTTCTCCCAGATCTTGATACCATGGTATGTAATGAAGCTCAATTTGTGATTTGTTCTGGCAAAGTTAATAAAATAAGTTTGTTTACTAGTTTGGCGAGTTTGATGGTGATGAATGTCTGAAAGTGGAGTAAACATTTTAGTGAAAGTGCTGTTTTTTATTTTATGGTATATGTCATACATGAATAGGCTTGAATGTAATTTATGTAAATCATCAAGAGTCAGGGTGCCTAATTTGTAGAATAGTGGTGGGGTATGTGCATAGAAATTTGCATTTGAGATTACACGAATTGCCTTTCTTTGAAGAATTCGAAGGGGTTCGATTGTAGAAGAGTATGTATTACCCCAGAGTAAAATTGAATAGTTTAAATGTGGGTAAAACAGGGAGTAATATAATTGTTTTAAAACTTCTGGAGGAGCATAATGTTTTGTTTTATATAATATACCTAGTATTTTAGCAAGTTTAATCCTAATTGAGGCAATGTGATCTTTCCAGTTCAGATTTTTATCGAGTATTATTCCTAAGTATTTGGTATTATCTTTTTCCTTAATTACTTCCGAATTTATTTTTATGATTGGAGAGGTATGTCTTTTTTTTTGTCTTGAATAAAAATTGACTAGATTCGACTTGGATACATTAAGAGATAGCTTATTTGATAGGAGCCATTCCTGAACTTGGCTAAGATCACAGTTTATTGTGGTTTCCAGTTCTTTAATGTCATTACTAGAGTAAAAGAGACTTGTATCATCAGCAAATAGGAAACATTTCAGGTTCTTAATTGAATTTGGAATGTCATTTATATAAAGTAAGAACATTATGGGGCCTAAGACAGAGCCTTGGGGTACACCACATTGTACAGTTAATTTTGAGGATAAGCTATCATTAATGGATACAAGTTGTTTTCTGTCTTTGAGGTAAGACTTAAACCATGTTAGAGGAATTCCTCTAATGCCGTAAGATTCTAATTTATCAATTAATATATCTAGATTAATGGTATCGAACGCCTTTGCAAAATCTAGAAATATAACCGTGGAAGAATGTTTATTTTCAAGCGAATCAACAATATTGTTTAGTAAATCTAGTACTGCTAGAGTAGTAGATTTTTTTTTTTGGAACCCATATTGATGTTTAAAAATTATGTTATGGTGACTAAGAAAATTATTTAGTCTTTTTAACATAATTTGTTCAAATATTTTAGAAAAAATTGGAAGAAGGGAAATAGGCCTATAATTAGAGACTTCTAGTCTTGATCCAGCCTTATGGAGTGGGATTATTTTTTGTATTTTTAATTTTTCTGGGAAACATCCATTTAGGAATGAGTCATTAATGATAAGTTCTAGAGAAGGAGCAATATAGTCTGATAATAGTTTAATTAACTTTGTTGGAAAATTGTAAATACCAGAGCTTTTGTTTGGATCAAGATTACCTATGTAATCTTTAATTTCATATGAAGTGGTGGGGCTTACGAAGAAGCTATCGTTAATACAATTTTCAAGATAATCCTTGTGAGATTTCTTTGAAGGTTTCATTTTGGATACTATACTAGAAGCGACATTATTAAAATATGAATTGAATTTATCTGCAATTGCTTTAGGGTTGGTAATTAGATTATTGCCATCTTGGAGGGAATAACTTTTAGACTTTAGTGTATTAGTGTTAATAAGGTTTTTGATACCTTGCCAGATTTTTTTCATGTTTTGCTTGAATTTACTAAAGTAATTTAAGTAGTCTGTAGTTCTTTTTAGAAAGCCGTATTAATTGATTTATTTTATGCCTATACAATTTGTATTTAGCAAAGTAAGTATTTTTCTTAGTTTTCATGAATTTTCCATACAATTTATTTTTAATGTTTATTGATTTTCTTATGGATTTAGTTATCCAGGGTTTGAAGGATTGTTTCAATTTTCTATTTGATAATTTCTTAAGAGGGGCATATTTATCTATGGTGCTTAAAAGGTTGTCATGAAAAAACGAGTATTTTTCATCTGTTGTTGCTAGAAGAGAGATGTTATACTCTAAGTTTAGTTCTTGTATGTCTTTTATAAATAGATCCTTATTAAAATGTATATAGTCCCTTTTGAATAAATTATTTGGGAAGTTTATTGTTATATTAAAATCCGTTAAAATAATAAAATTTGGTAGATGATCGGTTATATGTGGTATGAGGTTACCAGAGATAATATTAGTTTTCAATGAGTTTATCCAAATATGATCAATAAGTGTTGGGTTAGAGTGTTCTGGGATTCTTGTAGGCTGGGTTATTTGAGGAAACATAAAGTGGGATAATAACAAGAGTAGATAGTCATTAATATCATCATTAAAATCAGCTTTAAGTAAGTCTAAATTTAAATTGAAGTCACCACAGAGGACAGCAGTTTTGTTTTCTTTACTTAATTTTCCAAGAATTTTTTCCAGATAGTCAAGAAATATTTTCGGCTTTTTTAATTTTGGGTGTAGGTAGATGACTCCTATTATAATGTTAGATTCATGTTTATTTATAATTTCTATCCATAATGCTTGGAATTCACACTCGGGTGAATAAAATGCAAAAAAAAATTAATCTCTTTTTAAGAATAACAATTTATTTGAAATATATAACCCACATCCGCTATTTGAGGTTGCTCCTGGCATTAATTCAGGATCGTGGTAATTTTTAAATTTTGGTATTGTAAATGTACTGAACTTGTTTTTTGGGAGCCATAGTTCTGAAAGTGCAATAATACTAAACTCAAAGTCAAGACTATTTAGAAGATCATCAAGCATTTCTGAATTATGGTTTAGACTTCGTATATTAGTGTGGATTAGTGAGAAATTTTTATTATGCCTTCCTGAGTTCTTTTTACTAAGTTTATGAAATTCATGGAGGTTGTAATATTTAAAATTTGGTTCAAGTGGAATTTCAGTGTCTGGATCATGGCTTGAGGTTATGAAGTTAGAGTTAGAAGATATGAGCTTTAGTTTGGGAAATGAGTTAGATTCTATTTTTTCTATGATAGGAGATTTTAAGCATGAACAATTAAAGTTACTATTAAATGTTAATTCAGCATAGTTACTGACTCCTGAGAAGGGTAAAGATGATGAGATACAGTGTTGACAGGTCCAAAATACCTCATAATGATTAAAGTTACAAATTTCCTTAGTTGATAGAAAAGAACATTTTAAGTGAATTTTGCTGTGACATGTATCACATACAATGCTATTTTGATTTATCTTGACTTTCTTTTTACATGAAGTACATTTGGAATTGATGCATAATTGATGTATTAAATTGATGTATTAAATTATTTTGTATTAAATTATTTTGTATTAAATTATTTTGTATTAAATTATTTTGTATTTATATTGTAAGTTCTTTTAAAGTACCATCTGGCTGCATGGCCATCCTCATATCTTCATTTAAAAAAATGTAACTCAACAAAAGTTGCCCATGTCGGCCAATGGGTAGGGGACAAAAGTCGCCCATGGCAGTGAAAGAGTTAATTAGTTTAAGTTTTTCGGTTCATGTTATTAAGTAATGGAATTTCCGGAGAGGAGGGGGGTTTGCTGTAATACAAACAAGGCATTTCTGGAGGGGTGGGGGATTACAACTTAAACCCTGGTATTGGAAAATCCTGGGGTGGGGGTCTTAAGATAAATCCCTTCCATGAGAGGGGTATGGATATTTTCTGGAACCACACAAAAAAATACATTAAATTTTGATGGAAAATGTAAAAATTGAGTTCAGCTCTATGGTTTACCAGTCATGCACAGTATGCACAAAAACAGCTCCCACATTGATTGGACAGTCTATGCATGAATAGAGAAATTGTACATGGACATTTCGTATGAAACTGGGATAGGGAAAGTCAGTGACCAGTTGAAACCTCCCACCAACAGACACTAGCATAGTGCTTGTTGGTTACAGAACTAACAATTATTAAAACAACAGCATCTGTATCCGTGATACAAGAGTATCAGTGATATGGCCATTGATGTTTTATTAATCAACAGTATCTGTATATCCGATACAACACTGATGTTTTATAAATTAGTGTTAATGTATCAAATATACAAACACTGATGTTTTATGAAGTCAGTTCTGTATCAACAAACACTAAGTATGGACTGTAAAGGGAAAATGCTATTTAAATAAAAATAAAAAAGCCCCCCCCCCTCATGAATGAAATTAAAACTTAGATGACCCCCTATAAAATTGCTCAAACCTTTATTGACCCCCCCCCCCCCCAAAAAAAAAGATAGAAAGAACACAAACTGTATATACATGTAATCTATTAAATTTAATATTAATGTTTCTAGATTTATGGTATTTTCCATGATACATTACCTTTGTTTAGTACAAAACATACATATACATATATTCTTCTGGAAATCTCTAACCTCCTTCCAAGATGGGTACTTGAAATTGTACTGTTAATTTGTGCATTATATTGCATTCTAGTGCATCATATTGCATTGCTCCATAGTCTAAAATAAATAAATACATGAAAAAGAGCTCGGCATTTGCAAATAATTAATCTCCTGGACACCAATACCTTATCTGTCCTATGGGGATGTCCCTTTGATCATGAGCTTACAAGGCATTAATCCCACCACGCTTGCCCAAAATAAAGTACGTTTTACAGGCCTAAATAGTCGCTGAATAACTCTAACCTCAATTCAAACACGTTCTAATATGGTTATATAAAAGCGAACAAACATCGAGTGGCCGATAATAGGTATTGCTTGGCCGATAGTGGTTTTTTTCTGGCCGATAGTATTAGTAGGCTTGTCAACAACTACCCTGGTTGCCAGAGGTTCTAGGTTTTTTTTCTACGGACATGTTCAGTCGATTTTCAGGAAAAATAGTGAAACTCTAAAGGAACTGTCACAACTACTAAAGACACGAAGAAAGAAAAACATTGGCAATAGCCCTCTTCGTTATACGACTAGTAGCGATCAAAGTAAACTGGTCAATAATAGGTTAAATTAGAAACGAAAATCGCCGAAAACTTAGCAGTCTCAAGGTAGCTTTTGTGTGTTTACCTCGCGGTACCGCCATGGTTTCTCGACAAAAACGTAGCTCGTTCACTGTAATCAACATTCCAAAGGATATCGGAGGCAAACGAGAAACTAAAGGTTGTCATTTTTGGCTAAATTCTCGCACCTACGCAAAAGGGGAGACTCACTCGTGAAAGAGCACTAAAAAACTTCCCGAAAACTCGAATGAAGCCGTTATTTGAAGCAATATAAACGCAGTGGAATTAAGCCAAGATGAAAGTTTATCTCACCTTCGGTTACATGAGTGAGTTTAAGGAGGACTGGATACTCTGGCTAAGAAAAAAGGAACGTGAGAAACTCAAAAAGACACCAAATGCTAGAGCTCCGCACACATCGACTGCATGTGACGACTGACTTCAAAAGTCAATTTCAACCATGATCCTTTGCGACGCGTGATCACCCTCCTCTGCCTCTCCCCTTCTCTCCCCTTTCTCAGTCCCCCTCCCCTCCCCCACCACAAATACAAATATCTTCATCTCAGAAACTACTGATTGAAGCAGTATATATACTGTATACTAACGTGTGGTTGTGATTGTTGTTCCACTTTTGAATAAGATTGCATTGAAATATTTTTAAGCTAAAATTTGTTTTTATTTTCAGATATGGGCCTAGTGGTTAGTTTACAGAATTGTGACAAGTAAACAGCTTAGAGGATGTTAGTAGTATATTAAGTTCTATGAACGAATTCTGTAGTGCTTTTTTAATGTCTAGGAAAGAAAGAAATATGTTTAATAGAGGTACATGCAATTGGAAATCTTTAAAATAATATTCCATGATTATGAACATACTTGATTTAAACATATAAATACACACAACACTTAGAACTGTTCATCACTTTTAGCTGTGTGTAACAGCAGTTTATGTGTAACATTTTCACACAAACACTTCTGATTATCAATCAAGTATTGTACACACATTCATATGTCAAAATTAGGTCATAATGTTTCATTTTTGGGGAAGTATCGGTAATATATTATATGCAAATAGAGCACAGTGAACCACATATTCCACTAGATACTTCCGTTAGTCGGTACTCTGTAACAGCATGATTTTGTTTTCGGTAAATCTGAATTTCTAACGGGACCTGAAACAACCATAGAGGCTGATCAAAGTCAGGACCTGGCTAATTCACAGATCGAATTGAGATTTAGCGTGTTGGATACAGCGCTAAATACAATCGGTACGTCATATCTATGCATTTATAGTAACGAAAAAGCTAAAACAAAAGTGATATTGACTATAACATACATGTTCAAATCTTATCAAATACTGCTTTTGAAAACACACGGGTCACGTGGGAAGATGTTTGTGTAATTGTCGGTGTAGCGGATTCTGGTAGGACCAAAATAAGTGATTGATAGTCAACACGTTAATACTTAATGATTCAGATTGTTATCGGACAGCGGATTATGACCGATCATTACGCAAAAATGTCTAATAGATTTTCAATATAATAGGGATGCTGGTCTGATTGCTTTCCGTTTCCTTCCAGTCGATGTTTTCGCAAAAAGCGATATATTACTGGCCTTGCTGTCCAACTAAATTATTGTCCTATGGACCCTTTGCACGTTACGTCATAGCCGCCATGTTGGTGTACAGTTAACAATAGATTCTTTGTTAGCTTCTTTTGTTCTGTACACCAACATGGCCGCCATGCCCTTTGTCATTTGAATCTCTGGGGATTTAGTGCAAATCATCTATTGATCTAACCCTAGATAGGACAATTAACAGATAGTATACAATCCAGTAAATATCTACTGAATTACTGTCCTACTAAAACAATTAACAGATAGTATACAATCAGTAAATACCTACTGAATTACTGTTCTACTAAATTATTGTCCTATTGATCTAACCCTAGCTAGGACAATTGACAGATAGTATACAATCAGTAAATACCTACTGAATTACTGTCCTACTAAATTATTGTCCTATTGATCTAACTCTAGCTAGGACATCAGCAAGGACAGTTGACGGGTAGTGCAAAATTAGCCCCAAAAAAACCCTGAACACTCAACAAATTGGTAAAATCCTACCGCACTTTTTATAAACCCAGCGCGCGCTTCCCGCCAGTTTCCCTCCGAAACCACAGGCAGCCCACTAAAGAAAACTGGTTGTATTGTGAATAATTTATGAGCAGTACAAATTATTATAGTATTGTACTTGATATATGATCGCGAGGTACACATCATAAAACTGATTTTGTATTATATATAGGTATATACTCCTGGTATATTAATAGTTCATTAAGAATTCCTATTAGTAGAATTACTATGGTTTGCAAAGTACAATACAAAGAGTTCAGTAACATTGTAAAACGATGTGAAGAAACATGTTTTGTGAAATCATGAAAGAAACGTTTTAATAGACACTTCTAAAGATACAAGGTAAAGGTATTCATTTACATAGCGCAAATTCTATATATGAATATATTCAAATGCGCTTCACAAGGTTATTTTTGTGATACGGACTGCTATTGTGGCGCAATGTGCAAGTAAAACCATCTCAGTCAAAGTTATCGCTCAAAGGCTAAACAAGACTGGAACAAAATACATAATTGACGGTGATTTTCATGTTCTAGGGTTAGAAAATATATACAAAATTAGGACAATTTTTTTATATATATTTACTTGCACCAAGAGACCATCACATAAGAGAACCGATCCCCCATACTAGCCTCTCTCCCCATGATAGTCTGCGCCGATTTATTTTTAGATTGAATAAATTACTTAGACTATTTTTACTCATCGATATGATTGGTTATTCGTGTCACGTGGTCTCTTGCTTGCACTTATAATTAGGCCATCCCAATAAAATACTTCGTTTCCCATCGCTCTATGGCTCGTGATGGTGGGTCGGTCGGTCGGTAAAAAAAAAGAGTTGGGGGATCATCTATTCCTCGCCTACTTGTTGCTCTACTAGTTGTGTATTGACAATTTGAAAGGCAAGAAACTAATACGTAAAGAGCTTGGAAAAGAGCTGAGGTGTAGTTTAAAAAGAAGTTTCTTCAATCTTTTTTTTTTTACCTTTTCAACTGAAAATTGGGTCGGTCTTAAACATTTATTATTATTTTTTGTTCGGGCGAGATGGTAACAAAACATTTTATTGGGATGGCCTAAATATTATCATTACGCCCTAAAAATGGGAGAAGACAACTCCAAGAAAGCCGCTTTGAGCAGTGTCGTGTTACTCAAAAACGTGTTCAGCATAAGTCTCCGAAAAAGTGTGTGCAATGTCCCGATAATGTTTCTAGTTTCTCGATACATTCTGCTACTCTCCCGATTCCCCACATTTTCTTTTGATTCCCCGGCGGCAAACCTCTCCCGAAGCAGACCTTCTTAGAGTTGTCACCCCCGTCTAAAATAAGTAAGGTATAAATTGTCTTACGTTTTTTACTTATTACATCAATAATTGAAATTCAAAAATGTTATCTGTTAAACACGAAGTTCCGGTATAAATGGGTGAGCCCCTCCAATTTTCACGCATGGTGAACTCGAAATTTGAAATTCAAATGAGTAATAACGTGAGCTTGCGAATCAGCCTCATGTTAAAGTATAGACTACGAACAGTCCCTCCTTTTCACTCCATTGATAGTAATTTGCGAGCGGAGCGAGCTAAGAGAAAATATGGCAGGCGTTCGAGCCGAGCTAGAGGAACACAAATTACTATCAATGGAGGGAAAAGGAGGAACTGTTCGCAGTCTAGTTAAAATGATACGAAATTTTGAGTGTTTAAAATCAAACAAGCTGCCAGCCATGTCCGGAGAGAAAACTCAATATTAAAAATAATTTGTTCTTAGATATCTTCAAAACTAAAAGGCATAATCTGCCTCGCGTTGTCATTTCATTTTCTGTACTAAAATTACCACTAGGCCCCCCTGCGCTGACAGCTGTGTCTGTTGAAAAAAAAAATGGGTCCCTATCTGGGGCAGCGTATTTGACCTGCTCCCTTATATTGGTCAATAATCGTTTATAATGTACATGTAAAACAAACAAAATTTGACTGGAAAAGACGTTTGTGTTTGATGAATAAAATAGAAGAATTCATTCCCGTTTCAGTTTCATTTAGCACTATCTTTAAGAGCCTGAAAGGCCCATTCAAACGAATCTAACATGTTGGCCAAATATCATCCAACATTGTTGGATTCAACAGAGAGGATGCAGGTTGGCGCAGTCAACAAGCCCTGGTATACCACACGGACATTGTCAATTAACTCTTGCACGATATTGAACATGGCGTACGAATTGGCTACGAAGGCCCGGGGCTTTCTAGCATCCATAACAATCACTTGTCAGCCATTTCAAATCCTAACGCGGTCGTCGCAGATCTCTCAAGCAAACTCAAACTTCGTCGTAAGCCCGGACCGTACCTTGCACCTCCTTTTCGCATTTCGTCGGGTCGCCGATGGGTGTAATTCCGAAAAAGCACTCGGTTCCGCAAAAATGGCGCATCATTAATGACCTATCGTGGCCCGCTGGCCAATCAGTTAATGATGGATTCCCAAGGAACGTTTTACTTGTAATTAAGACACACTAGACCAAGCCATTTCCCAACTCCAGCCTTTGGGGCCGGAGGCGTCATTGGAAAAACTGGATTTATCCAGGGGCGTAGCGTGCACTACGCACGAGCGTACACGAAAATTCCCTGTTTGGCCTTGTAATTGTTTTACGCGAGGGGGCCCTTAAAAACGGTAGCTACTGCACTTGTTCGTACAACTTGAAAATGCCTAGCTACGCCCCTGTTATCCGATGCGTTCAGGCACATTATGGTGCATCAGATGACTGGGAACTCCTAGGGTCAACATGGCCAATCGAACGCAAATGGTGTATTTCTTAGACATGTTCTTTCCCTTCGGCCTCCGCAGTTCACCTGCGTTATTTCTGCGTTATGCGGGCGCGTTAACTTTTGTGATATGCGATCGGGGCGTGTCTCCAGCGTGGCACTACTTGGATGACTTCTGGACCTAACGTTGTTTGGCATCGAGCTCGATACAGAGGCACAGAAGCACGTATTAATTATTCTCGTTTGTTAGAGAATGGATATTCTAGCATTATGGGCTAATCGCTATCGGTAACGCCTTGCTGGTTCATGCCTTTTTAAAGGTAAATATTCAGGCCACGAAGGATTATGCATGGCTTGAAAAACGCTTCTAAGTAGGTTGAATTGGGATCTCTAAAGTGGCTTGAACGCGACGCCCGGCTTCAATTCTGCCTTTTATAATTCCCCATGGCTATTTTTGGTGGTTAGGCTTTTCTAGAGAATGCCTCATCGGGACGTAGTCACAAGCTACGTAAAATTTTAGATCTGCTAAGGTTGGTGCCTAAACTTTTACAGCTATGACTAGCGTAAAGAGTTCTAGAGCTGTAATATGAAGTGACAACGCTCCCAGCTCGGTGGGGATCAAAGGTGAACGCGATGCATTCGTGCCTACATGTAGCGCCGCCTCCTGACTAGATGCGTCAGATGTGAAAGATAAGTCTGTAAAGTTCCAAGGCGCTGTCTTGATGATTTGTACTCCGTTAACTGAGGGAGGAAAGTGTGCCACCACGTGATGCCCAGGCGCATATCCGTCGAATACAATTATGTGGCAGACGCGGGGAGACGGTGGAGAAGACGTGACATAAACACCCTACCAGGTTTAACGCAGGTGACCGCTAATTTCCCTATCAATGATTGAAATTGTTTTTTAGTAAAATATATTCTGCCAAGCCAGGAGAATTAATTATTCAGTCAATTCGTCAACTAGAAATGAAGGCACTGTTAAGGTCATTGCAATTCTTGGGTTGCAATCAATCCCTGGAGATTCAAAAGACAGACGTGGCAGAGCAAATAACACGTTGCGCAGTTTGAGAGTTTAGTCTTAAAATTGCTGCAAAGATATTCACAATAAACGTAGACGTACTCGACGTAAAACTAAACCAGCTCAAATTCAACTTGACACCACTTCAGTAATCAATCTTTCTAATTCTCCTCTATCTAACGACGAGATATCTGTTCTTTCTCGTGGACTCACGGTCTCGCGTTCTGCCCCACACCGCGACATATTAATTGGCCGGAAGTGACAGCCGACATTTACGACTTTTCACGACGGATGCGACTAACCGAATATTATTTTGACAATAACACTAATAACGATAACACAAATAACCCCAATGCCACACAACACGACAATCCTTTCCGTAACAAAAGTACTTGGACCCCTCCAGTCGACCGAGAACCGGCTCTTAACACTTTTTTTAGACGCTGTTAAACTTGACATAACAACTGCCACACCTAACAAGATTCGTGACAACCTTACTGCTACTGAACGACAAGCTATAGACCAACTTAAGCAACGCCACGACATAATTATTAAACCCGCGGACAAAGGTTCCGGTACAGTAGTTATGGACACAACTTGGTACATCAACGAATGTTACAGACAACTTAATGACACAAAATGTTACCGACAATTAAACGAAGACATAACGGCTAACATACAACAACGTATCACTGTATATGTTAACAGAATGCACAGTGACAATTTAATCAACGACAAAACCAAACAATACCTTATACAAACTGACGTTACCCCAGGACGCTTTTACATTTTACCTAAAATACACAAACCAGGCAATCCAGGACGTCCCATTGTATCATCTAACAGCCACCCTACTGAACGTATATCCCATTTTGTTGACTACCACCTTAAACCTTTAGTTGCTAAACTACCCTCTTTTGTCAAAGACACTAATGACTTTCTCAACAAACTCCTTGCCATCGATAATTTACCCGCTAACACACTACTAGTTACCCTTGATGTCTCATCACTCTACACTAACATTCCACATAATGAAGGGATTAATGCATGTGATCACTTTTTACGTACTCGCCCCCATATAACCATTCCTACTGGCACACTCTGTGACCTTATTCGCATGATTCTAACCATGAATAACTTTTCTTTTAACGATAACCACTACCTTCAGATTCACGGCACAGCCATGGGTACTAGAATGGCCCCTACTTTTGCCAATCTGTTTCTTGGTTTTTTCGAAGCCAACGCCCTGGTAAACGCTCCATCTCAACCACATACTTGGCTTCGATATATCGATGATATTTTTATGATCTGGACCGAAGGTCCAGACAACCTAAAAATATTCATCGATTATCTTAATGACATTCACCCTACCATCAAATTTACCAGCTCACACTCTTCTACTAACGTACCTTTCCTTGATGTTAATGTTTCTTTAAACAATGATAATATCGAGACTGATCTCTATTCTAAACCCACAGATAAGCACCAGCATCTACTTTATTCATCTTGCCATCCACAACATACAAAAAAGGCCATCCCTTTTAGCTTAGCCCTCCGTTTACGACGTATCTGTTCTACTGACGAAGCTTTTAAGCACCGCACTGCTGAGCTTACCACATACCTCATTAAACGCGGCTATAACCGTTCCTTTCTTGCTAGACAAATACAACGCGCTGCCGACATCCCTCGCGCTTTTGCTCTACAAACCAAAGACACACAATTCTAACCGTATACCTTTTGTTATTACTTATAACCCATCACTCCCTCATATTTCTGAAATAATTAAGAAGAACTACAGCCTGCTACACTCCTCTGTCCGCTGCAAGAAAGTCTTTCAACACTTGCCACTTGTAGCCTTCAGACGCACCTCTAACCTCCGTGACTTACTAGTTAAAGCTAAACTCCCTTCTAACTCGACTGATCCTCAGCTCCCACCTGGCTCTTTCCGCTGTGGAAAGAACTGTTCTACTTGCCCCTACATCTGTGACGGACAAACAACTTATACTTTCTTCTCTACCGGTGAAATACGCTCTATCAGAACTAATTTGACGTGTAACACAAAAAATCTAATCTACATGATTCAATGCAACTGCTGCAATTTACAATACATAGGTGAGACAAAACGACGTTTGAAAGACAGATTTAACCACAGGTAGCCCAAGCTTGGGATCTGTATAATATTTAACAGCATTTGTATGGGATTTTTTAGTTTTCCATGTACAACGTAAATCTTGAATAAAACTCGACAAAAACGGAAAATTTTGCTGAAATTCGCTGTAGCATGGCACAGACATAGTTAAGGAACACAAGAAGGTTTTTGTCGAGTTTTATTCAAGATTTACGTTGTACATGGAAAACTAAAAAATCCCATACAAATGCTGTTAAATATTATACAGATCCCAAGCTTGGGCTACCTGTGATTTAACGAACATCGACGGACCGTAGACAAGTCTAATAACATATCTAAACCTACAACAGCTGCTGAACATTTTCTCTCGACACCTAATCACACTGCTAATGACATGCAACTAATCCCCATGGAAAAAATGTTCTCTAATAGAGACTCAATTCGTAAGGCCAGAGAAGCTACTCTCATTACACAAGCTTGAACACTCGTACCTTATGGTCTCAACATCCGTGACGAGTCATACTAGCTGGTATATATATAACCTCATTATCTTATTATTTCTATATTTATAGTGTCAATCATTTGTCATCTATTTCCTATATTTCGTAACCCATATTTCTAGTTAGTCACGTTCGCCAATGTAATAACATTTCTTCATATTACCTGAAGAACCAGGCCAGCCGAAATATCGTTATAAACCTCTAAAATTTACGTTGTGTCGGCTTTGCTATTTTTAGTTTTACATCAAGAACATTTTACACGATTTTAATGTTTCTAGATTTATGGTATTTTCCATGTAAATTAATTACCTTTATTTAGTAGAAAACATATATATCAGCCATGTTTTTAGAAAAGGAGCCTAAGAACCCAAGACCCCCTTTTGTGAAAACATGCCTGATCTTGTGTGCCTTTAGCTTTAAAAGCCTTTTTCTTGAAAGGGCAGATTTTACTGCTCTCTAAACACTGGTTTCCTGTGTTCTGGAGACTAAACATTGGCTGAACCTGTTTCAACTAATGAATAAAGTTTCACCCTTGCTCGATTTTTTTTCGGGGTGACTTTGGCTCGTTCGCTCATTTTTCTGTGCAAATTCGGCCTGCTCAATTTTTTTGGGGGGATTTGCGGTACCCCCCCTCCCCCCCAATCAATTTTCAAATGGTCCGTCCCTTAGTCATGTTCGCTGGTAAGCCTAGTGGTTTCTTTGTGGGGTTTTGTAGTCATTGACTAGGAATTGGCGTGCGCCGTTCGACGTAGCCAAGCATAGGGTCAGTGATCTTTGGAGCATACACGACACTTGTGATGGGCGTTGTAAGCTTCTTGATCTGTCATCGCACGAACATGCCCCGGTGTAATCGGCCAAGCATGCTTTTTCTGATTCAGGCTTTGGTGTGGTGCGTGACGAGTTTGGCGCTTGAAAAGCAGTAACATTAACTGACTTGGTCGATCTTATATAGGTCGGAATGTTTGAAGGAGGTTGCAATGATCTCGCGGATTTCAGTGCTGCTTGTCCAATCTAAGCGCTTGACTTCGACCCGTTTCTTGACGTGTGTGGAAAGCGCGCACACTCGCATAATTTGTGGCTTTGAGCATCAAGAGCTCTATATAGGTGTAGCCTGCTATGCAGACGTATTTTTTCACTCTCATAAATTCGAAGAAAAAAGTAACGTCTGCTTACCCGAGCGCTTAATTAGTTTCCAATATGCAAGCACGACGTCAGCACGTTTGTTTTGTTTTTCTGCCCAATCAAAGCCATTGTTAGAATTTTAGTGAATGAGCTGTTATCGCAGTTCGGCCATCTTGGATAAAACAATAGTTTTGGCCCCGGTAGCCTCGCACTGGTTGGTTTCAGAACGAGTTTACCGGACGAAAACAAAGGTTTTTATTCTCCTGGGACACAACATGGCCGCCGTGCGATAAAAGCCCATTGGCGCGCCAGTGAACACTCTCCTATGATTGGTCATGGCAAATGTATTGTCTGAACCTTTTAAATGCAACATACGTCACTTTCCAGGATATGGAAGGTAAAATCTGATTGGTCCATAACACAATGAGGTGTGCATATTGGAAACTAATTAAGCGCTCGGGTAAGCAGACGTTACTTTTTTCTTCGAATTTATGAGAGTGAAAAAATACGTCTGCATAGCAGGCTACTCTAGGTGGGTGAGCATTGCACTTTTGAGTATGCTTTCGTATGGTTTGATCGTACTTATAGGTAACCTGCCACGAATTCTGATAAATCTAGCTTTGAGTAGTCTGGGTTAATAGCCATATCTTGAATGAAGTCCTTTTCTGGCTTCTTGTTATCACGATGCTTTTCGTCGTTATCCGAGTCTTGTGGTGTTACAAACAGGTGTTGCCTTAACTCTAGAACTTGAATTTCCAACGCTAGCTTATCTTTTTCGATTTTTTGTGCCATGGCTGAGATGTTGTCGATATGCGAATGATCGTCGCTTGCCTTTGAGAGTGGAGTGTGCTTGGTCGATTGAATATCGTTATCCGGTGAATTTTGGGCTGTACCGTCTGGTAAAAAATCGTAAAGAAACTCCGCTTCTTGTTTTGCTTTTAATTAGCTTTTCTAGGGGTCTTCCGGCGGGCGCCGGTATAGGGTCAGAATGAATGAGTTGGGAGTTCGAAATTAAACGAGTGTGGGAAGTATGCTAGTCATGAAGTTGCGAGTTGCGAATCCAAAATCCTAACCCTACATTTAAAAATACCCTAACCGTCAACAACGGGTTCTCACTCATTTAACTCACTGAATTTATGGTGTTCAGAGCTAGTCGTGCACTAATATGAGTTTTTACGGCTAGATCACTAAACAACACATGCTTCTTCGTTCTCCCTATATATATGAACTAATACAAATTCTAACCCTACATTTAAAAATACCCTAACCGCCAACAACGGGTGGCTAACTAATTTAGGGTGTTTAGAGCTAGTCACTAATTTTGGGTTTTAGAAATACATCACCGCTCATCCAAATCCTAACCCTACATTTAAAAATACAACTAGCAACTTCTTGACTAGCAATATACCTGTACCCAAATTAAACTGTGCGCTCCCCTTCGTAGCAACGTCGTTACCGACATTAGTGCATGATCACTTTTCTCAGGTATGCCTCTTATCCTCAACTCGCAATTCTTGGGTTGCATCCAATCCCCAGAGATTCAAATGACAAAGCCGTGGCGGCCATGTTGGTGGGACTAACAAGAGAAGCTAATGAGGAATCTTTTGTTAACGTCCACCAACATGGCGGCCATGACGTCACGTGCAACCCAGCAATAGGCCAAATAAACAAAAACTTACAATGAGACGTGATCTTGCAAGATGTTTCTAATCAATTTTTTTATTTTTTTTATTTAACCATATATATTCTCTGTGTTTGCTTCAAGAGCAAATGCTCATCTAGGAAACTTACACAGTCATACATTTACAAGTCTACAAGCAATTTAAATACAAATAAAACAGGAGAATAAAGAAAAACTACATACATTAAGTGTACATGGATATAATCAGCGAGTAAGTCAAGCTGTTGCAATGACAGATTAAGTAAAGCGATTTGTTTCTATGATAAAAAACTGTACAGCCTTGAAAATATGTTCATTTTGTAGAAGTGACAAGCTAGCGTCTCCGAACAGTAAAGTTCTTAGCTTAGATCTGTCCGTACAAACTTGCCAATTATTAAGAACAAGTGCAACAGAGGTGAGAAGTTTGGCTCGCTGGGCAGCATAATTGGGACAATAGAGGAAAAAATGCATTTCAGTTTCATTTAGAAATCCACAAGAACAAGATGGAGAAGAGATACAGTTTCTCTTAAATAGATTAAAATTCAATTGGGAATTATCCATTCTTAGTCGGGTGTGCATAATTGAAGAAAACCTAGAAACAGAAAAATTATATAACCTATTATACTGTGGACACCCAAACGCAGATTTGATAACATATTTAAAAGAGGTTAAGGTGGAAATTTTACGTATTTTTTAATCTAAATCATTCCATAGCTTTAAGGCTGAGGGCAAGAAAGACCCTTTATACCTTTCAGTTCGACAGGTTGGTAAAATAAAATTATCACCATGTCTCAGAGATATGATTGTACGTTCACTAACTTTTTGAGGAAGTAGCTGATACAGATAGTTTGGTGTGAGATGATTAACTATTTTATACAAAAAACTAATTTATGCATATGCCTCCTTTCTTTTAAATCTTCCCATCCTAATTCTTGTAATAAACGAACTCTACTAGTTCCTTTCATAGCTCCTGTTACCAATCTAGCAGCTTCATATTGAACATTTTCTAAGAGATCACTTTCCGTTTTGCTACACCCATCCCAAATACAGTCGGCATATTCCATGATTGGTAGAACTAGACTCTTGTAGAGAACAATAAGAGTCGATCTATTAACTTTATATTTTATGCGTTTAAGTAAATTAAGCCGTTTCGAGGCTTTTTGGTGAATGTCTAAGATATAGTTCCTCCAAGATAAGTTACTAGATAATGTTAGCCCTAAGTGAGTGTGATTATCAACTTCTTTGATAATATCCCTTCCTAAATTTAGAGTTGGGTGCGTTACTTTGTTTTTCTTTGCAGTGAAAACGACACTCCTAGTTTTAGTAGTATTCATAGTAACTAACCAATTGCTTGACCAATCCGTGATGTTAGATAAATCAGCTGACAGATTTTCAGCTGCTTGCAACGGGGAATCATCAACGACTTTAAGTAGAGATGTGTCGTCTGCGTATAGAAAGCAGTTTGACAAGATCTGACTGGGAATATCATTGATATAAATCAGAAAAAGTAAGGGACCAAGGACAGATCCTTGGGGAACTCCTGCCCTAATCTCTAACCAGTCACTACTATGCCCATCGATAACTACACGTTGTTTTCTTTGAAATAAATAACTCGTTATCCAACTTAAAAGAGGGTCCCGAACGCCAAGTGATTTTAATTTATACAGTAATCCATCGTGCCAAACTCTATCGAACGCTTTACTAATATCGAGGAAAATCATTCTCACATCCAGCCCTTTTTCTAAAGATTCATATATTAACTGTACAATGTAAGTTAGCTGATTTACCGTAGAATCACCTGGGCGAAAACCAGCTTGGAAAGGATACAAATAACCAATTCTTAATAGGAAATTATACATGCGAATAAATACGACTTTCTCAAATATCTTAGAAAGACTAGACAGCAAGGATACGGGACGATAATTCAATTTACTTTCCCTATCATCCTTCTTAAAAAGCGGAATAACATTTGCAAGTTTCCATTGGCTTGGGAACTGGCCTAGGCTAAGCGATTTATTGATTAAGTATGTAAAAGATTTATATAAGCCATCGGCACACAGTTTTATTATCTTATTACCTATACCATCATAACCACAAGCCTTAGAAGTATCGACACGTCTTAGTAAAGTAAGTACTTCGTCGTCAGTTGCAACTAAGCGCGAAAGAAAAAAATCCGTTTGATAATGAATCATTGGGGGAATTGTTGTTGATCTCGAATCTAGTACCGTTTGTTTAACGAAGTGCTCATTAAAAATGTTAGCTTTTAATTGAGGGTCGTGAATAGTTTCATTGTTTTCAATGAGTGGCGGAATAGAAGATACTGTCTTATCATTACAAAGAGATTTAACAATACCCCACCACTTTTTGGCACAAGTGTTGGGATCAGAAAGGATCTCATTAACCTTTGTAAAATACCTTTGTTTCGTTTTTCTTATTAATGTCGTCGTGTGATTACGCTGTTTTTTGTAGAGCGTCCATATTAAATGCGTTTCACACTTACGAAACCGCTTTAGTAATCTATCTCGTTTCCTTATTTCTCTACGAATCTCACTTGACATCCATGGCTTATCTTTCGGTCTTACTGTCACTGATACACATGGGATATGTTTATCTACGATTTTGCGGAACTGTTTAAGCCACTTATCATAAACAGTGTCGATATCATCATTGCCATTAGTAATGAAATCCCAGTTGGCCTCCTCTAATTCAGTTTCCAAATCAGAAGAGACAACATTATTAAAATTCCTCATCAGTCGAGTAAAAGCATGTAATTCTAATCAATTTAATAAGGAATTTGCTCATATCCCTTGGCCTTCTATAATAAGAAGTGAAAATATTGATCAGTCGTTCAACACCTTTTATAATAAGATAAATCACTTAGTAAATAAACATGCTCCTTTAAAACAATTATCAAAACGTAAAATCAAACAACTTTTCAAAGCCTTGGATCACAAAAGGCATAATTACTTCCATAATGACTTCTTCACTGAACATTCCAGACTAGAAAAAATGATAAACTCTCTTTTTGAGACAAGGTCATAGAATATGGAATTCCTTGTTTCCTACCATCCAAAAAATATATTTTAAAAAGAAATAAAACAAACTTTGTGACCTTCTTTTCAAAGCTGATGACTATCTTGATGTCTCTCAGATGATTAGTAATTTAAAGTAATGTAAATTATATAATCTCCTTATTCCTTTTTCTTCATACTAAATCTAATCTAATAATTCACATTATCACTATTGTATTTTTTCTTACAGACTTATTTACTTATTGTATTGTTACGCCTTTCAATACTTTTATATCACAGTCAGTTCTGTGCTATACCTATGTAAGTTCCTTATATGTACCTGTAAAAAGTGTGTTTTCTTTCCCCGCTTCGATTAGCTTGCCTATTTGCAGGTGGAAGTTTGTATGTAATTTTTCTTGCGCTTATTTAATAAATTGTTGTAGTTATTACGGTCATATAACTCGGACTCGGATCTGACTCGGTCTCGGACTCGTCTCGATACCAAGATTCAGAACTGGTACGGCGGCTGATTACGTCTGTACATATTATCGAATTGGGCTTCAACGCCATAGATGGCCCCTTCACCTAGCCATGTCTCGTCATCCAATTGGGCATCAACGCCATAGCCGGCCCCTTCACCTAGCCATGTCTCGTCATCCAATTGGGCTTCAACGCCATAGCTGGCCCGTTCACCTAGCCATGTCTCATTATCCAATTGCAATTGGGCTTCAACGCCATAGCTGGCCCCTTCACTTAGCCGTGTCACAACTTCCAACGTAAAAGGACTACCTTTAATGCTTTTCCCACCAACGGTTACATCACAGATGTGTCTGCCTGCCACCGACGGAAAATATACATAAGTGCCTTCTTTGTCGTATTTCAATTCCTCTTGACCGATCAAAGAACGTGAACCACCAACGGTGTTTGGAGCTTTTATAAGAACTCGTACATCACTTTTACTACATCTAAACTGCTTGCCATATTGATCGTTTACAGTAACCTGAAATGAACACTGATTGCCTAGGATAGCATTAGTAACTTCCAGCCAGTTTCCAGCCAGTTCTCCGTTGATGGTAACTAAACAACGATCAGGCTCTCCAAACAACTCAGTTATTTTTCCAGCGTTGCCAAGAGCATCCCACACTTCATGGTTAACTTCAAATTGAAGTGCATCACCTTGGCATGGTTTCTCGTTTACCGGTTTAGAAGCCAAATCAGACAAACGGGACACCAATTCTTTGTTGATTGACAAGACGTCATTATCGCTGCCATTTTTCAAAGCGCTTTCTGTAAAATCCACGCTGCTCTTGACTGTCGTCAGTCTAAGTATCAGTTCATCTTCTTGAGCGGTGAGCTGCTTCAACCTGTCCTTGCGTATCTCCTCAACTTTATCTATCAGAGTCGCACGTGTTTGCTGTAGCACCTTAATCTGTTTATTATAAAACAGATCTACCTCCTGGCTGACAGCATTTGACTTCACTTCAACTTTCCTCTTCATTTCTGTTACCGAGGAGAGAGCAACTTTGATACTGGGAACTTTGTCTTCAGCTTTCTTCATAGCAGCTAGGATGGTTTCCTTTTCATTTCCGATCACATCAGACGTGAAGAGATACTTGTGATCCCGGTGATCAACAATGGTACAGTCGCGGCATATCAATTCCTGGCAGGTTTTGCAGAAGAGTTTCAATACCTCCCCCTTGTGCTTCACACATAATGGCAACTTTTCCATCGCACGAGGACCAGCTCTCTTCACCTGGTCAAGAGTCATGATGCTGTGATGTTTTGTTGACAGTACACGCTGATGAGCTGTGATACAAAAGTGACACATAAACACACAGCAGTCTGTACACCTTCCCATGGTCGTTTCTTGGCTTTCACAGTTCTCACATTGCATTGGCCTCCTCACTTCTTTGTCTTCAGCCGAGCATATTGCTAATAGAGAGAGGAGGTTATTGACCCAGAAGTTGACTTTTAGACCGGAGACAGCACTGGCGGTGATCTGCAATGATCAACAACCACTGACGAGTTTTAAAATGTACTGGGATTTTCGAGATTCAAGTTTAAAATTTGCTCTTTAATAACTAAGGATACTTTCTGATGAACGTTGTTCCCTCTATTTAACTTGTAAATCATATCAAGAGAGTATAAGCATAAGTAAGAGAGGGAATCTTGTAGCGCGCGGTGTGTGATGATGTCTAATAAAATCCATTTTTAGTAACCAGAAGTAGCTGAAGCAAAGTGTGCGAGTGCGCGATAACATTCTCATGGCTCGATACTGGCCGCGAAGATTTTCGATTGAGTGTCGAAAGCAACAAGCGATTGCTGTGGTTTAATTTGCGTTTGCTTAGCTTTTCTATTGGCTGTGAGAAATGTTTTCTAATTATCAGCCAAACAAGTTGTAAACTAAAACCAAACGCAATCACACAATCAGGTTCTAAAACCAATCGTGAATTACTTCAGTTCGTGATTGGCCCATTGTGTTTTCACTTGCTCCTGTGATTGGCTATGTAATTACTTTGGTTTTGGTTTTACTACACTCAACTGAAAACCGCTCTATTTTGTTGTCGCGCGTGCTCAGCTCAGCTCAGCAGCTTCCGGTTACTAATATTTTCTTTTTTCGAACAAAGAAATATATGATGTCGGAAATGGAGATCGGGGACCTCATTTAGTTTTAATATATGTATATATATATTTAGGCAAGCCTAAAACGGAGCTCTCAATTATCAGAACTGAAGTAACGACCCGAAAATAACGATAAATTATATAAAGAAAACAAACATAAAAACAAAAATAACAGGTAGAATAAAGGAAAATCAGCGCAAAAGGTTCAACAGAAAAGAGAAGAAAACGGAAAAATGGAAAAAAAAACATCGAAACTTTAAGCGCGCGCGCTGTTGTTATTTGCAGCGCGTGCAAATTAAAACTCAACCTCGTTCCCAGGGGTCTTTACGCGCCTAATCCAAGATGACGCCATCTTGGATTAGGCGCTAAAGACCCGTGGGAACGAGGTTGCTTTTAACACAAATCACAGATAATGGTCTGCATTTTCTCATTTTCTAAGGCTTTCATTATAAAACATTAGCCAGAAATACAGGGAGGTCAAAGCTAGCGTAAATTTACGTCAAATCCCTGGAAAAAACTTTGGTTTTGAGATACTTTATGAAAATGTTTGTGCTGCGAGGACATTCAACGTAAAATCAGGCTGAGGCAGAATGATCTGGTCAAGTGACAGGTTGGAAAGGCCTTCCAATCCTCCTTGGGCCATAGCAGTGCGCGCGCATGTACAGCACATTTTCAGGCTTCCATATATCCCAGCATGCATTGCGTTGTACCTTATATTATCGTTTTTCGCGTATCGAATCCTTCAGGACGAGAAAACGGCAAAGATAAAGTGCTTTTAAGGAGTGTGACCTGATTTATATAAGCTGTATTTCGCCAGATAAATTTTCTTTATGTCTGCCATCATTTTCGTATCGAACTCTGTGGTAGAGCTGTCTATTTGAGTTTTATTGAAGAGTTTCAGTCGATGGCAAAGAAAAGTGCGGATAATGTTTTCAGACTTTATAAAGAGTCATGTACTTGTTCGTTTCAAATCAAGTTGAAGTTGCGATAATGAGGTAAGATAAACAGTTTATTGACTTTTTGTCAGGGAGGTGTTTTACATCCGGTGTACATGTATTAAATTGTAATGCAATGGCACGATTCACGGACACTAAAAGAGTTTGATCGAATCTGGTGTAATGTTTTTATGATAATAATAATAATAATAAGTTCTTGAGAACGCAGTGAACTTATTTTAAACACACTAAAACACCTAGCAGTAAATTAAAATTGAAACAATTCGATCCAATAAAGAAGTATTCATTCAGTCTTCCTTTTCGAGTTTGTCCGTGACTCGTGAGCTAGAACCATTCCAAAAAAAATCCCAGCTTGAAGTTGAAGAATTCACCGGCTACGAGTGCAACGTCTGCTAAAGTAGTAAAATGAAGCTTAACCCTTTAAGCCCCAAGAGTGCCATATGGCACTATTACTGGTTACTTGCTTTGAGGGTTTAAACCTGACTAAGTTCAAAGAGTGAGATTCCCACAAACCTTAATGTATAGACCAATGCTCCTATTGAACTGCATTAGGCATATTAAAAAATAATAATTTCATCTAAAACCTCCTTTCTTTGCATAAGTTAACTATAGTCGACATTATTTCACTTCAGAAAAAGGGACTAAAATGACAGTTACAGAAAAAAAAAAATTTCCTAAGATTCTAAATTTTATCACAAAAATGCATATTTCACATAAAATTTAGAGTTTCATGTTTGCACTAACCTCACTTTCTGTCTCCGAACACCTAAACTTGCCCAGCATCAAGCCATTCTGTCCACAAGCACTTCATAGCAAGCTAAATTCACCCATAATGACCGCAAAGCATGCCGGGACATCCTACCAAACAGGGACATGACCCTTCCTCCATCTTCATTCTTCAAAATATATACTAAAGCCATTTTGACCTAATAGCTTCGTATTGGAATCAATGGCAAGTAAATGTTGTCCAATATTCCAAAAAAGCTATGATAGGTGGCTCCAGACCTCCATTATAAAGCCCACGCTAAAGTGACAGAAGACGTCCTGGCCCATTCACGAGTGGAAAATGAGGCTCTTTCTCTATCACAATAGCAGGCACAGACTCCGTTCTTCGAGAAAGTGCTGATTCAAGCTCTCATCAGACTTAATGATGTCCTCCAGCACTCTAAAAATGGAAAAAATGGCATTAAAAAGCCTCAAATTCTGTATTCCCCCAAACAAACTTCCTCCAGCTCCGTAGCAATGCGACGTCAACGTACCCAAAATGGCCGACAAAAAACTTTGAGCCCCCAGTATTAATTATTGGTCAGATGCAAATTCCATGGTAACAGTGACCACAGTTTTCTTAGGGGGGGAAGGTTTGTTGCAGTCTAGAATGAGCCAAAAATCAGTTAATAAAGGGTTAAATAAAGGTCACGATTTGAAAAACAAAGCAGAACTAGAGATGAACGATTCTCTGTAAAAGAGCATTAATTCAGTCGCAGTCAAAACATTTTTCCTTTCGAAAGGAGAACGCCATCCTAATCTGGTGTCCGTTTTGGGCTCCCTGTGTATCCCAGGGTATCTTTTTTCCGCCATTTTGAAAAAAAAATACCTCGTTCTGGCGTGTGAAAATGCGCACACGGTCGTTAGGAGTCGTCTCGTTTGTTGAGCTGTGGTTCACTCGGTAAGTAATATAATATTTCTTCAATCAAATGCAATGTTGTCTAAAAAGTACGTATAGGTACGATTTATCAAAGCCTGAGAAAAGTGTGTACTACTTCTGGGCCATTTCCAAAACCCCATTCTCGAGCTACAACAAGCATATCCCCGGGGTGTACCCCCCGGGATGGCCATTGATAAGTGCATAAATAGACCCAGCTTAACAAGAAATGTAGATACCAAGTTTCATCTTCATCTTCACCTTCACTTTATATAATTACCTTCGTCTTAGACTAAATTTATTTAACTTCCGTTGTTTGTAATTATCTTTATTTCCTCTATACCTTTAGGTTTTCTTCAGGGCCAACTCTCTCATTATTTCTTTAAAATGTATAAATTGCATGTAATGTTCCTCCTACCATCTAAGTAAAAAATAAAATAAATTGCTGTCAACGGTCAGTTGCCTTGGGTCTGTCGGCAATACCAGCGGAACACCAGTAATTTCGATGCTATCTCTCCGCGAGTATTAATTGTTATCCAGTGCAGCTATAGCGTTGTGGTCTCTCATAGCGACCTCTAACTCTTCGGTTGTCTTTCTCTGTATCTTCAGAGCTTGTTCGATTTCGGTCGTTTGTTTCTTGGTGCTTTGTAAAGCCTTCAGTACGTTGTCGTATTGTTTCCTTCCACAACTTCATGAAAGTATCCTTACTTAAACTTTTAGCCATGTTTTAAATAATTTTCTATTGATTTTAGCTTAAGCTCTCTGTAACCACGACCGACCGCCATAACCGGTCAAGAATACTTCGCTGTGGGACACCACGTGACACTTCAAGAAAATCAGAAATTGTTCCATTATTAGCTGCGGTTACACTAGACCAGTTTTACTAGATATATTGGAAATTTACCCGGGTAAATTCATGTTTTCGTGTCTAACCGATTTCCCCAGGAGAAAAAAAAACAATGTAACTTTCCCTTGATAGCACCCCAGATTTGTCTTTGTTGCCGGCCCCAGATAGTTCAGCCAATGAAATTTCGAGGATCTGACAGTACAATAGGCCTTCGCGCCACAGTTACTGAGGCGTGATATTCAACGGTCTTCGTGTAACCGCTGTACCCAGGTAAATTCAAACCCCAGATGGATTTTATTGGGGACAGTTTTACTGGGTAAACGACTTTATCTGGGGTAGTGTACCCGCAGGTAATAGGTACTACTTGTTTTCTTCCATTAAGAAACGATTGAAACCAGTCAAGCGAATGCTCCGTTCATGGGAATGTGTGATTTTCTAAATTATCTCAATGATCAGTGTAATTTTTTTGCCGTTATGCGTAAAATATTCAATTTCCAACCTTAAATTCTCTTAAATCTTCGCGTGCACGCCATACGCGTCATGTTCTTTCTGTTGTATGTAGCCTAAGAAACCTTAAGCATCAGACGTCACAAGACCGAGAGAAGACTGCATTGAAAACGGTGGTAAAATCTTACTACCAGGCACACGTTTCTGGCCGATCCGTACTGACAGGGACTCTTGATTTGATGTTTGTGACGTCACGTTACGTACGTGCTGACGTCGTATTGCGTCAAAAAAGGAACATATTACTTCCGGTTGCCGCCCGTGACTCACGAACGTCTGGTGCTTAAGCTCTCTATTAATTACGTCTGCACGCACGCATTACATTTTACGTTACATTTGCGGTGTAATTTTAAGGGTGCGTTCGATTGACCATATTCCGGAATAAGAATACACAGAATGATAACTGCAAATCGCTTATTTCGGGAATTTTGAGTCCATGGAATATAAGATGTATCCTGAATAAAATATTTCAGCAAACTTTAGTAGCTTACAGTGCAAAATGTGCCTGAACCAGTGATTTCCAGAGATTATTCCATCTATTCTTATTCCGGAATACGGTCAATCGAACGCGCCCTAATTTTCCGTTATGTTCTTTTTTCTTCTAAACCTTTTGCACTGATTTCCCTTCATTCTATCAGTTGTTACTTGTTTTTCTTTGTTTTCTTTATATAATTTATCGTTTCTTTCGGGTCGTTCCTCAGTTCAAATCATTGGGAGCTCCGCTTTAGGCTTGCCTAAATATATATATATTATTAATTGATGTATTCAATTTCCGTACCTGGACGTCTGTACGACACTCTGGACAAGCAACCATCTTCTTGACCCGTGACTTGGCGACCAGGATTTCCAGGCAGCGTCTGCAGTAGCTATGTAGACAGGGTAGAACTCGAGGGTCCTTGTACTGCTCCAGACAGATAGCACACGTCACCTGTTCTACCAGTCCTTGTGTCAATGCTGCCATGTTTTATTTCACACCTACTAAGAACACGAAGACCTTTAACAGAGAACGACATACGAAAACGAATTAATAATAATAATAATGGCCATATTTATATGGCGACATTTCACCACAGTTACGTCTTGTCAGTGAAATTACGTATCGCTGATAGCTAATAATAAATGTATTTTTGTTGGGCATTCGTAATTAGCACTTCGTGCTCTTCCCTAAGGACTTGGAGTTGTTATTTAAGATGATATTTACATATAGTTTTCACTTGACGCCAACCAGTTTACACGCTTGGTTATCCGGGCAAAATTTTCTAGACATTTCTCTGTAATCCGGGCTTAAATTAACAGCGTTTGTACATGAAAGTTTTTTCTTTTGATGACCCTTAACCTCCAGGGGTCTCGGCGAATTCGCATTGGGTTGGAGTATACGTTTCCAGAATATTTTTTATCCTCAAAGTGAGGTTTTAACATGGTTTTTCGTATCCGGCGATTCGTCATTAGTTTAACATTAATATGTAATGTTTATACGGCAATAAACTTGACATAACTGGTCGGCATCCTCCTAACACGCCTTGCTTGATGTGTATGTAGAATATACAACATAAATATTTTCTATGCGGCGGAGCGCAGTGACAGAGCATAGAATAATAAAAATATTTCTACAGGAAAAACTCCCTCACGTACTGTGATTTTCAGGGAGGTCCTGCATAACTAAAAGTAATAATGAAGACTAAAAGGCTATAAAAGGTTAAGAACTAGAGCTAAAATGCTAAGAATACTAATGTTAGACAATAGTGCTATTACTTTAAAAAACTTTTAAAAACGATGAAATTCTCAGCGATCTTCGAATTGAGGTCTAATGCATTCCAGTCTTCGATTGCTTGGAACGTAAAGCGCTGCTTTCCCCAATTTGTGCGGACGCGTGGGAGCTGTAAATCTCCACTCCGGCGCGTATTGTAATTATGGTATGCATTATTCTTTTTAAGATTAAAGTTAAAATTAATAGTTATTCAAACACTTAAAAATAGCTGTACAGCGATGGTTGTGACGGCGACGACTTAATGGCTGCCATTGTAGTTATTCTATAGCTTGTGTTCCTGAAGAGTATCTAGAGGTAGGTCTAAGATTGTTCTGGCAGCATTATTTTGTAAAAAAATTAAATGGCCCATGAGAACTACATTGTTTTTGTCGCCCCATACTAAATCCGCATAGTCAAGTAAAGGTAAAATAAGGCTATTATACAGTGTGATACGGGCATCTAATGGAAGCAAGGCTTTCACACGGCGAAGTACTCCAAGCCTCTGACAAACTTTCTTGCTTAGGGCATCAATATGTTCAGCCCAGCTCATATTCTGTTGTATTTGTATACCGAGGTATTTAAAAGATTCCTTCCGTTCTAGGAGGTAACCGTTTATCTCTAGCGATAAACCACAAAAGGAACTTAACTTACGCGAACTACCAAAAACTACAAATTTACATTTATCTACGTTAAGAGTTAATAAATTGTCATTGAACCATTTGCTAAAAACCTTCAGGTCACGCTGTTTACAATTTTGAGAACTGTGTGGTGGGAAACAATTACCTGCTCTTTGTACCAACTGGAGTCAGTGGCGTAGCCAGGTTTTTAAAATTCGTAGGCCCAAACAACCGCTCCGTAAGGGTCGCTTCTCGAGGGGTCCGAGAGCGTGCTAACCCGGGAAATGTTTAGATTTAGACTTTCGCAAATGCCTTCTGCTGCACTTCCAGGTCATGTTTTGTGTATTTCGACAGCTCCTCAAGCCCAACATTCATTTGTAATAAGACAAGTAGGCTGTAAAATGTGTAGGCCCAGGCCTACGGGCCTATCGGCTAGATACGCCCTTGGGAGTATAACCGGTTCCGGTTTCACGTCCCATTCAAACATTGATTAGAACTGAGCTGAGTGGAAGGAGACAAGGCCAACAGCTTATAAGTCACTGTCAGGAGCCGGCCGAGTTTCGATCCCGCGAGGCCGTCCTGAGGGCTATTATTGAGGCTGGCTTTGCTTTTCCCTTTGCACTCAAATAGTTTAGTGATTTCACGTGATTGCTATTATCCAATTAACTGCTTTGATGATTTTACAGAGCGCGATGTTTGAAATTATAAAATATGATATTTGTATATAATAGTCTTTAATCCAACAAATACCAACATTGGTGCATAGGATAAAATACAATAATATAATAATAGTAGTATAATACTACAAATTATTAAGAGATATTACAATTATCATATACAGATAATATATCATAACAATATTTTGCAACTAATTTCGTAATGGACTCATCATGCATAGCAAGCACATACAAAAATAGTTGTCGAGTACCCAAAAAACGAAACGAGTTATCCACACTGAAAAGATCGTTAACAAAATCATTCCCGAGCTCAACAACTTCCTATGACAACATGACATTAAATAGTGATATTCATCTCCAATTTCATTTAAATTACACAAATTACATCCTCGAGCTTCGAACTGAACATTATTATAACGGCCAAGTTCAACAGGCAATCTGTGTGCGGATAATCTCATTTTGGTTCTAGTTTGGCGGTGTTTTATATTTTGGACTTCAAAAAGATATTTCTCAAGTCCGAACTTCGTCTTTACTTTACTTAAAGTTCGTAGCTTACCACTGTTACCGCCCTGTTGAATCTGGTCCTTCCAGTAATTAGATAAATTATCATTCAGTTTTGCTTTTAAATATTTACCCAAACACCCCGATCGTTCAGGAGATATATTAAGAGCATTAAGCGATCATAAATTGCACAACTGTAATAAATAATTTGTATACACTACAGCATGTCGATTCGATGTAATACAAACCCTCGCAGCTTTACCAACGAGACTGTTACTGACTGACGGATCTTTTACAGTACTTTGCTACAAGGGTAGATATTTGTACAATTAAAGGTACTCTACCTAATTCAGCATAAACTGACAAGTTAGTAGATTTAGCATGCACCCCAAAAATACGTTTGCAAAATCTTAGATGAAGTTTCTCAGTGATACCACTAACCTCCTAAAGAAATTTCAGTTTGAAAGTTTCTAAAGATGAGATTTTGCCCAACAGATACACACCACAGATCTCACATCCGTACAATAATACGGGAACTATCATCGAAGAAAAGAGTTTTAGTAGAACTTTAATTGGCACATTGTCTACATTCGAAAAACTTTTAAACAAACTGTGGTAAGCACGTAACGCTTTATTATTTAATTTGTTTCGGTGCAAGTATGAAACCACCAGCAAAATGAAGAGTTAAACCTAAATATGTATACTCATTAACACACTCCAATTGGTCGTTACCAAAATACCATCTAGAGGTTATAGCGGAGCTCCCGCACGGGCCGAAACGCTAGCGGAGCACCAGATTATTCTCGATAGAGGTCTTCGTTTTCGGGGTGTCTTCGTTTTCGATAAACCCATATTTCAGCGACCGAGAACGATGGCCGGCGTAACAATGATGTACAACCGTGCCGACACAAAACGTTGGTAATTCATTTCGATAGCTCTATAGGTCTTCATTTTCGAGGTCTTCGTATTCGATACACCCTAGCAAAACGGTAAACTCACGATTGTCAAATAAACAATTAACATATTCTTGTGTGTGAAGCGACGGACCTAAGTCATCATATTAAAGGGGCCGTCTCAACCACAGTGCTTAGCGTGCTTTTGTTATTGTTTATAAACGGGACTTTGACCCCTTGTTCACGGCGGGGACCTCACGAACTAAGCGTATTCTTTATGTTGGTGACACAGATAATTTTGATTTGAACCACAGGTAGCCCAAGTTTGGGATCTGTATAATATTTAACAGCATTTGTATGGGATATTTTAGTTTTCCGTGTACAACGTAAATCTTGAATAAAACTCGACAAAAACCTAGTGTCTTCTTGTGTTCCTTAACTATGTCTGTGCCATCAGTACAGCGAATTTGCTGAGTTTTATTCAAGATTTACGTTGTACACGGAAAACTAAAAAAATCCCATACAAATGCTGTTAAATATTATACAGATCCCAAGCTTGGGCTACCTGTGTTTGAACATGGTTGACCTTGATGAAACTGTACCTTACAAGTTGAATGTGAAGTCAACAAAGTGTTATACAGCAGTATTTGGCTGTACTATAACATTTACCGCTCACCCGTCGCTGCTATAAACGGAGAACATCGGCTCTCCGGGTAATAAATAATTACTGAAAGCGAGAGGTTTCTCTGGTGTTTCTCTCCTCGGTTTTATTTTTATTTTTACTTGCAGACAGACAGAGTGAGAGATATCTGCTAGCAGGCAATCTCGTTGCTGGCAGTAGCAGAGAACCAGTTCAAGAGAGAACAGTGAACGAATCACAGCTCGTTTCAATGGGAACTTATTATCACGGCGGCCGCTCTGTTGTCAAATTTCATGCGAGTATCCGGTGAATCCGCAACCTCGTCCCCAGGGTCTTCTCGGTCAGATCCAAGATGGCGGCTACTCTGACGAAGGGCTAGCGCTCGAAACGTCAGCTGCTACTCGCTTTCCACAGCGGTTAGCATACCTCAATCGACTTTAGTTGATTACATACCAGTGTTACTCAGAGAGAAGACCCTGGTAAAGGCTGGATCAATTTTGTCACGTGATTTGGCGATCCAAGATTGCGGCCAAGCTAAATATGGGAATAGTTCATGACGTGTACAAACCATAGGTATCCCAATCCGGAGTGAGCGAGAAGCGATTAACGCTATTTCCACGCGGCGAACGATGCAGTGAAAACAGGTCTACTAAATGGCTCGAAATGGAGTTTACTTGGATAAAGAACCAGTGGAGTGGAAAGGTATCACAAAGCTACCAGGATGTATCTAAGCTAGAAGAGAATCCTAAAAAGCCGTTCATTTTCCGTTAGCGTTGAAGCGAAGCGATCGATAGCACATGTTCAGGTTTAACGGCTTCTCCTGGCTTTCCCACTGATGAACCTTACCAGAAAACTACCCAGTTATGCACTTCATCTATTGCTCTATCTACACAACGTGTTTTAAGGTTATTTAAAATCGTTTTATTGATACAATTTGAGCAATCTAAAAGTAGTAGAGGCGGAGTCAAAATTATACCACTTTTTCTTGCACAAGAAAACTCAAAAAGTGAATTCGGAAATCCACTTTTTGAGTTTTCTTGCACAACAAAAAGTTGTATAATTTTGACTCCGCCTCTACTACTAGGGGGTACTAAGGGTCATCCAAATTGTCACTAGACATTCTTACACATAAAAATCCAAACTTGATAACCCTATTAGAGATATGATTAGCATATAGTTATATCGACCCGCAACATCCTTACACCTAAAAATCCAAATTCGAGTATCTGTTAGAGCTATCCTAACGTATAGTTATACCGAAGAGAGAATGGCGAGACCGCGTAGTGAGTCGCTTCCACGGAGTCTAGCTCGAGAGGCAGGTGCTATTCTCGATGAGAGAGATGGAATGCTCGAGGGAGTGGAGATAGGCCGCCGTACTATTCGATGGCGCTTCTTCCAAGGTGTGGCAGGAGATTTGACTCCTAGGATCATGGAAAAGTTAGTTGCAAAGGTAACCACCAGCTTCTACCTACGATACAGCTACACCTATCGCATTCGCAATGTCAATGACGGACGCGTGATACTATTCTCCAAGACTGTCCCCGGCTCTCCATGGGTGAACGTCCTAGGAGACGCAGAGGAGTGGATTGCCGACAGGGAGCTATCTCGATTGAATCCCGACAACATCAATCGACCAAATACCCAATGGGCCTTCGTTCGTTGGATATACGTGGATGTTAAAGTAGTGATCGATCGTCAGCCTCTGTTGGGAACAGGCCCACTGCCTCAATGGCTTCGCCATAAGAAAGGAATGCTTGCCCTTGATCGATATGGTGACAACCTATGTCTGTGGCGCTGCCTTGCCATGCATGAAGGAGCAAGAGTAGATAGGTGTTGCGTCACAGCTCGAAAACTTGCCCAGGACTTCTATCGCCTGACAGCACCCACGCAAGACGTTCCCAGAACTTCCTTAGACCAGCTGGAGGAAGTCGAGTTGCACTTTGGAATCGGTATTCGGGTGTATGAACCCACGGAGGATGGCGCTTGGCATCTGACGCGACATGCAGCTCACTACAAGCATACGATGACGATTGGGATATACGAAGGACATGCCTTCTACATCAAGAACATCGACAAGATAGGCAGCATCTACGTATGCAACGATTGTAAGCAACGGTTCACAAAAGCCTCGAACCTTCAACGCCATGCAGATCGTTGCAGGCGTGGAGAAACGAAGATTGTTTGCCCCGGAAAAGTAATTACAGTACCCCAGTCGGCATACGAAAAAGCCTTCTGGCCAGAGAGCACCGCTAGCAAAGTCGCTCTATGCTGGTTGAAACGCGAAGCCGAAAGGATTGGGCAACACATTCATCACGCAGCTTGTGGGCATGGTGGAGAGCATTGGATCGAAGGAGCGCCGGTCGACGGCTACGAACCTCTTTCGAAAACCATCTTCCAATTTCATGGATGCTATTTCCATGGCTGCCCGAAATGCTTCCCTAGGGAAAGGAGGCTCTATCTCAAGACCTGCGAAAGAACGGAGAGTCTACGTGAGGCAGGTTATGTAGTAGTGGAGGCTTGGGGTTGCTCTACAAAGAAGAAAAACAAGCCGGTTCCAACTCCAACGCAAACCGCCTATCCACATGCCATAGTTTACGATTTCGAAGCCTATCTCGATACAACGAAAGGAAGACAACCAACGGACCGATTGACCATCGAAAACGTCCATGTCCCAATATCAGTATCAATTGCCGACACGTACGATCGAACGCCAACCCACCTCTGTCGACGCGAACCAAAAGAACTTGTAGCCGCCTTTGTCGAAGAACTCCAACGAAGAGCGAAAGCAATCCGAGAAGTCGTTGCGGAACGGTTCTGCCCCAAGACACCTGAATTCTCCTTTGACACCCTATCGAAGGCACAACGGATGAGAATCGACGAATGGATCAGCCAAGTTCCAGTATTGGGATTCAACTCTGGCAGGTACGATCTCAATCTGATCAGGGAGCACTTCGTAGGAACCATTGCCGACACCTGTCCAAAGGTCCGGGTGGCAAAGAAAGCCAACACCACTATGTTTCTCTTGACTCCCGATTTCCGTTTCCTCGATGTGATGAACTACCTTGGACCTGGAACTTCCTACGAACGTTGGATCACTGCCTATGGATGCGAGTTGCAAAAGAGTTTCTTCCCATATGAGTGGTTTGACTCTCCTGACAAGTTGGATCACGTTGGATTACCAGACTATCCAGAGTGGGGTTCGAAGTTGAAAAGAGAACACCTACTATCTAGGGAAGAGTTCGAAGACTGCAAGCGCACCTTTCTCGACAAGGGAATGGAGACCTTTGCAGACTGGCTAAGATACTACAACAACCTAGACGTAGTTCCATTCCTAGAGGCACTCGAAAAGATGCGAGATTTCTATCATGAGAAGGGAGTAGACATGCTGAAAGATGCAGTGTCCATCCCAGGAGTCTCGCTACAGTTCCTGCTTCGAGGTAGTGTAGAAAGGGGAGCTGAGATGTACGCTCCAAGTAAGGAAGCCTACCACATGCTGAAAGATGCAGTGTCCATCCCAGGAGTCTCGCTACAGTTCCTGCTTCGAGGTAGTGTAGAAAGGGGAGCTGAGATGTACGCTCCAAGTAAGGAAGCCTACCACATGCTGAAAGACGCTGTCGTGGGAGGTCCAAGCATAGTGTTCACCAGACGCCACGAAGCAGGAGTGACTAAGATTCGTAGTCATCAGGGTGGAACCAATGTGTGTCGCAAGGTTCTTGGATACGATGCCAACGCCCTATATCTTTCTACGATGGAATTCGAAATGCCTTGTGGAAAAGAAACGGTTGTGCACTATGACGAGCCAGGTCCAGCCACCGAAGGATTCGTCGAATGTCTACGTGGTGGAACGTGGTTTGGATATGCAGAAGTAGACATCGAGATACCAAAAGAATTGTGGCAGAAATTTGAGGAGATGCCCCCCTTCTTCTACAACAAGAAAATCCCCAAGGAAGCAATTCCTCCACAAATGTTGGCCTACCTTGAAAAGACAGGTAGAAAGCGCAGCGAAGAAACGAAGCTAGTTGGGAGTCTCTCTGGAAAGAAGTTGCTACTCTACGCTCCTCTTCTACTTTGGTATATAGACCATGGCGCAGTGATCACTGCTGTCTACCGCACGATAGACTACGAACCCAAAGAAATCTTCGGATGGTTCGTGGACCAAGTCACTGAGGCGCGACGCATGGGAGACGTAGACAAAGGTGAGGCTTTGCTGGCAGATGTGTTCAAGCTACTAGGAAACAGCGCCTATGGAAAGTTGCTCGAAGACTTGGGACGCCAAACAAATGTCACCTATACAAAAGACGAGGAGATTGTGGACAAAGCATTGCGAAGTGTTTGGTTCGAAGACCTGGAAGAGATTGGCGAGGCATACGAACTCGAGAGTAGGAAGGACCAGATCCGAATCAAACGCCCTTTCCAAGTAGGTATCGCTGTGTACCAGCTCGCAAAGCTGCGTATGCTTGAGTTCTACTACGACTTCCTCGACAAGTACATCGATCGCAAGGATTTCGAATATATACAGATGGACACGGACAGTGCGTACATTGCCATCTCTGGAAACAGCATAGACGAAGTTGTAAGATCAGACCTACGAGAGGATTTCGAAGCCGAAAGGAAGGAATGGCTAGCTTGGGACAAGTGGAGCAGTCGTACCCCAGGACTCTTCAAACTCGAATTCGAAGGACAGCGCGCCATTGCCCTATGCTCGAAAGCCTACTACGTCGATACGGGTGGCAGCAAGAAGTATTCCGTCAAAGGTATGTCTAGGCGGCACAACGACATTTCGTGGGATCGATTCGAAGCAGCCCTCCAGGGTAGTATCGACACGGCGAAGAACCGAGGCTTTCGCCTATTGCCAGAAGGTATGGCAACCTACGAACAACAGAAGCTTGGGCTATCGGCTTACTACGACAAAAGACGCGTTCTTCCCGATGGAATCCACACCGAGCCAATAGAGTACGCTGTCTAGCGCTTGGGTACAAACAGAATTCCTTTTGGTGGTAGTTCCGTATCCCTAGGAACAACTTGTAGCTCTTCACGAACGAATCCACGTTTGGGTGCGTCCTTCTCCCCTTCTCGCTTCGCAAGGTAGTACAACACAGGCTGTCCCGAAGATACTACACTTCGCGAAATGGTGTATATCTGCAAACTCCACACAGGATCAGTAGCTCTACGTTTTTCACCTCCTTCCAATTCTCCTGGTGCGTAAAGATATCGAACTAGAACGTCGAATGGTAGACGCTCTTCTCTCAATCCAACGGTGCGCGAATACGTAGGAGTCTTCAGATCTACTTGTTGCGTCACTACAGAATTCGAAGGCTCCTTTCCTGTAAGTCGAGTCACCTCACTGTTCATGGCTTTGATAACCATTGGTAAACGAACTACCCATTCTCTACTACGCTCATCTGATCCTTCCGAAGTAAGTACCATCTCTTGTGCATACTGATACCCAAACAATCTCTCGGCTAGAGTTCTATTTGCTCGTTCGACGAAGCCTTGCGCTCTATGATTACCAGCCTCACCTCGTTGAACTTTCGTACCATGTAGTTCTAGCGTTTCAGACATACGTCCCATGAATTCTCTACCAGGATCTACTTGCAACGTCTTTGGCCATTCTAGTGGACTACGTTTATAGATTCGTTCGAATGCCGCAGAAACTTCACCACTATCTTTAGATGCCAAAGGTTCGGCTTCTTTGTATCGAGAAGCTACGTCGATTACTACCAATGCGTACTTGTATAGCTTCCGTCCACGCCCAGGTCGATCGTGTGGTAGAAATATCAAATCAGCTTGGTGGACTTCATTTGGTTTTGATACAGTCCAATGCGGTCGTGGAATGTGTTTTGGTGGTGGTAGATATATTTGCCACATAGATTGCTTTTCCAACCAACTCCTAGCCACGTCTTCTGATGCTTTCGCTGCTACCGATAGCTTACCAATTGCAGAGTGGCCTTTCCAATAGCCCATAGGACCATAGAAGATATTCGCAAGTTTAGAATCCATCATACATCTATACATTCTAACCTTCAACAGATGAAAAAAAAAAAAAAAAAAAAAGAATAAGAACCAGGCCTCATTCCTTTCTTTTTTCCTTTTTTTTTTTTTAGTAGTAACCTAGTAGTAGCTTAGTAGTAGCTTAGTAGTAGCTTAGTAGTAACCTAGTAGTAGCTTAGTAGTAACTTAGTAGTAGCTAGTAGTAGCTTAGTAGTAATCTAGTAGTAGCTTAGTAGTAGCTTACTAGTAGCTTACTAGTAGCTTAGTAGTAGCTTAGTAGTAGCTTAGTAGTAGTACCTAGTACGTTTCTATAGCCATTTACTAATAGCGTATCCAGCGCCTAGCATTCCACCACCGACGTAGAGCAACTCACCAGTCTTCTGATTGTTTGAGGGTCGGTAGTCAGATAAGAGGGGTTCTTTCATTTCTTCGAGCCGTTTTAGCTCCTTACGTAACTTGTCGGATTGTATGAAGGCTTTGTTGGTATCTCTTTGAGCGTTGTATGCGTCGCGTTCAAGACCTTCCTGCTCTTGTGCATGGTCGTATCGTCTTTGACGTTCGATTCTACGCGCTTGCATTTCGCGTCCTAGTTTTTCGGTGGCCCTATCGTGTCTCTCTCGTTCTGCATCCATATCACCCTTTCCAATCATTCTAGCTAGTATGTTACCACCAGTAAATGCCGTCGCATTCAAAACAGCGCCGAAAATAGCCATAGAAATTGTTGCTCCCATTACGGTATGATCTTTTGTTTCTCAAGATATTGTTTCGCGTATAAGCTACCAAGTATCACGACAGTCCACTTTGCGTAATTCACTAGGGAAGAAGAAGGATCGCTAAGCATAGATTCCTTGGTAGTCTTTTTTACGATCCACCCAATACCAGAAGCGAGTCCAACGATTATGGATGCATCGGTTGCTGTCTTCATCAATTCCTTATCCATCTAGACATATATAAGTATGGTCTCGAGTCTTTAAGTGTTACTCCAAGTCTAGTGCCGTTGGCTTTGCCGGAGCTGCAGGTTGTGTCGTGCTAACGGCGGCAGCTCGCGTGTTGCCATCTACATACTTCTTGTACGCAAAGTACGTGCCAAACAATGTAGCGCCAGTACCGATGACTGCGAGGATAGTCAGGTTTTCGAACCGACCTTTCTCTACGTCAGTTTCTTTGGACGGTTCATTTTCACGTTCTATCTCCACCCTTTGAGCTTCTTTTGCACGGGCAGTGACCTTCTCCCAAGCTAATTTTCCTGCTGCAACGCGTTTTGGGTTTTTTCCTTTCTTAGTTGGTACAGTCGTCGGAGGATTCGCAGTTATCTGATCCGTCTGTCCTTCCATCTTGATTCGATATAGTAGGTATATGTGAAGGTTCAACAGTTGTACCAGGAATGAACGCTTCGATCAGTATGTCGCCTATACCAATCAATAAAGCTCCTGTATAAAACAATAAGACGCCTGTGCCAACTAAGAAAGTGCTCATGTCGACCAGTATGTCGCCTGCGTCGATGACTGCGAAGACAGCATTAGTAGGTGCGCTTTCGAACCAACCTTTCTCTTTGCGTAGTTCTTTTCCAGCCGTAGCGCGCTTTGGATCTTCTACCTTAGTTGGTACAGTCGTCGGAGGATTCGCAGTTATCTGTCCTTCCATCTTGATTCGATATAGTAGGTATATGTGGAGGTTCAACAGTTGTACCAGAAACGACTACGTGGCCAGATATGTGGAATAGGACGCTAGCTAGAGCTACAAGGCGACCTGCTTTGAGCGATAGTAGGCCAGTTGCAGCACTGATCTCGTTGCGGACTAGAGGGTCTTCTTGTAGGTCCTTGATCAGTGCTTCTTGAGAATCTATTGGTACTAGGTAGGCAACTAGGCGGGTAGCTAGACGTGTCACGCCGTCGACTAAGCCTTTCGTTACTTGCTGAGCTAGAACGGCCTGATACCTCCTATACAACTTGTCTACTTCTTTCTCAGGAAGTCTAGAGATGTCTCCTTGGGAAAAGTTCTTACCTAGGTATTCTTTCGTTACGCCTGTTGCAGCTAAGATCGAAAGTGATTCGCGATTGTCTGACACGACGTCTAGGTTGGTTGGTGGTGGGCCTGTTACATCCTCACCGAATATCTCGAGTATTTCTTTATCCATGATAATATGTTGTAGGTGCTGGGAGCTCTAACACTACCTCGAAAGGATGGCGGAGACAGAAGCACATGCGAGCGAACTTATGGGATCCAAGTATCGTTCGTAACTCTTTGCATTCTTGCGAGCCTCCATAATCCTCAAATATCCTTTTGCCATCTACGGTCGATGCTGTATGGAATGCTACTACGATAGCTACGTTCTCACGGAAGGGTTTACATATGCTCGTTAGTTGTTGGGACAGCACCCAAACGGAAAGCCCTATATGTCGTGCAGAAAAGGCTAAGTCCACTAGCTTTTCAGTTCGTTTCTTGACGTCCTTCGATGCGGCGCAATCATCGAGAATCAATAGAGTATTGGTACCTGACCAAAATGTTGCGCAAATACTCAAAGTAGCATCGATGGCATCCTGTGGTGGTGATATGACGAAGAAACGAGGATCTCGATTTGCGAATCCACGATAAGTTTTGTTGTGGGCATACGTAGGACAAATCAGTACTATGTAATCGAACTTACCACGAAATGATCCACGAAGTTGTTCTATGAGAAACGCAGTCTTCCCACAATTCGTTGGACCGACTATGAGTGCGTTGAACGGCACGTGCTCTACGAGAGAATCCATCAGTATAATATACTCTGCAGAGATCTGTTCAATATCGTGACCTGAGCATCCGCAAGGACATAGATGTGCATTTTCACATTTCCACTTCCCTTCGCAGTTCTATGTATGCGAATGTCGATGTCCTTTCCACTGCCGGTTTGTGCCAATCCATCACCATGAACGGTGGAATCTTTTGCTGTGCGACAATCGATTAGTATAGCGAATCTATTTTCAAAGAACTTCTTTGGAGTCATAGAAGTATTGGGTGTACCAAACCAGCTTCTTGCAGCCTCCCAGAAATCTAGGGGAAGCATGCCGCTTGGAAAGAGTCTGTTGGGAATCCCGTTGACATCTACTTCTACCTTCAAGATATCTGGATTCGAGAATGCTTCGCTATCTCGCGTGCCAATGGTAGGTGGATCTATGAATAGTAGAAGTAGTCCAGCAAAGGATCGTCGTGGAACGTTAACGTTTTGAGATATCAAAGTATCGGACGTTTTAGCGATATCTACTGTCTTGAAGTGAACAGCGTAGTTGTATAGGAATGCAGTACCTATTTCGTATTTGTGAAGTGCACTACTAGCCAACATTCCGTCCCTGATTGCTTCGTATTCTAGTTGGATGTTGGTAAGTTGGTACGTACCTATCTTCGTCGTATCCGATCCAATTACAACCTCGTTGGCAGACGCTAGAGTCAACTCAAATGTAATGGTACTTTCTAAGGCATGTGGATATAGAACTCCATGTTGTGTCAGAATGTCAACATCTAATGGAATCCTATACTTGGAACCACATGCAGCTAGGAGCGCGTTGTCTGCAGCAACAGAAGTACTTGCGTCACCAGCTTTCGATCGTAGCTTATTCAAGTTCTCTGATTGAATGCCTTGTTGTATTCTAGACTCTCTCTCCTGCGTAGATAGGTATACATCGGAGTATGTTTGTAGGAGGTCTGGCCTGACAAGGTCTTCTACTGTTTCAGCTCCCATCCTACAGATTCTACGCATGACCAAGCAGCGTCCAACGTTCGAAACGACTCTGTTATTCGCATGTCCACCAGATAGTACGATGTCGCCCAATAGCGCTAAGCTACCAGGTACCAGTACTACATCTTCTGCTAGCTTTGGGACTTCTACGTATAGAGTCTCACCTGGATTGGCAGATGATCGAGTGAAAGTTTTCCTATACAAGTCTCGTGGAGCCTTTAGTGCATGAGGCTCTCTTCGTACTTGTGTGGGATCCAACTTTGATGAGATCATGTTGAATATAACTATATATATAGTTATGTCTAACATGGACGTTGATACCACAGAGGAAAGACCTGGTGAAGCTGAAGGAGGTGGAGACTACGATGACGATGATACTATCGATGTGGAGGAGGAGTGGAAAGCGACGTTTTCAGAAGAGCCAGGAGAAATGGTCCCAATGAAAACCAGACGCGACTACGGTAAAGAAGGTGCTAGACCGAAGAATCAGGAAACCTCGTTTTCTATAGAAGATGACGATTACTTCGACGAACTCATCGACTCGAAAGACTCGAACGTTTCTAGAAATGAAAGAATCCTGGAGAAGCTGGAGGAAGAGAAAGTCCCAAAGTATACCGATCGAGGCGTAGTCTTCAAACAGGGTTTATCGGAAAATGCGAGACAGGATATGTTCGAGACTGTCTGGGAAAAATACCACGATGTGGGAATTCGAGGCACGCTTGAGATTGCAACCCTGTCTGATGGTAGAGTCGCTATCCACGATTATGGAAGTAAAGAAAAAGCGATTCCTATGACCACCACGAAAGGTGGGTTATATAAGAAGATGGGAAAAGGTCTCAAAAGAGTCTTAGGACCTTCGAGGGAAGAAATGGTAGAAGAAGTCATAGTAGCTCGAAACCAATTGAGTGAGAGGATCGAACAAAATGAAGAAATACTCAAAGACCCTACGTCTACCGAAACTCAGAAAGAAAACGCTACTAATGAAATAAAGACCGATCAGGAGGAGCAAGCAGTCCTAGAACAAATAGAAGAAGCTATAGTAGAACGGATGCCACTTAGGGATCGTATAAGAATCATCTTTAAGAAGTATGGAGTCAGTATAATTAGCGTGGTAGCTGCGGTAAGTACTGTGATAGGCGTAATAGTTTCCAATCTGACGAAGGCAGTTTCCGCGATAGTACCGGGATTTGGAGAGGCTGTCAAAGCAGCCGCTAAAACAACTGCCAAAACCTTAAAAGCAATAGGTAAAAAGTTAGAAGAGATTCTACCTAAGATGATTGGGCCAATTGCGAGTTTCCTATTCAGTATGGCCGCTGACGTCGTTGGAGTCTTAGCAAACAACATTTGGTTGTTAATCGTAGCAGCAGTGGTCTTCGTAGTGGAGCAATACAAACGACGTTAACGAAACAACATCCATGCAATTCCAGCTGCGGCAATGGATGTCACTGCGAGATTGATCTCATGTTGTGAGACAGCCTTTAGTACAGGAACTCGTTTCTTGGGCGTCTCGAGAGGCGGCACCGATTTCTTATCTGATGGTCCTTCCATAAGAAGAGGTGGGCGTCCTTTGACTTCTGCATTGATGTCGTTATTAACGCCTAGCGACATATCTTTCGTGGCTTTCGGGATTGGATTCCTATAGCCATCTTTCTTACTAAGATAGTACACTAGATCGCTTGGCAATAATCGTACGTCTTTAGCTATTGCCAAATCGAGCCTCTTATGCGTCCTCTTTATAGCAAGAAGATAGTTATCGTAACTTTTCTTTAAGTCGTTTACCTTAATAGCGTCTTCGACTAAGCTCTTAAACTTTTCTTTGACGTTATGGCTGCCTATGATGGATTCGTTCAGATCTGCTTGTGCACCAAGTATGCAATATCCAAAAGCCTCGACAGATCTATTCAACCTACCCAATCCAACATCTGTCAAACCCTTTCCGATTGGTGGCGTAAACCAATTGTATTGTTTACCGTTGTTATTGCTAATGTACGATAAATGAAACTGATAGTCCTTAAGACTCTTCTCAGGAAACTTAAAGTCACCACCAGGCCACTTCGCAGAGTACGAAGTATTATGTGCGTACTTCTCCGTATAGTTCACCATTCTTCCATGAGAGTTTACGTAGACGTCTCCTAAGCCATCCCACCGGAAGTCTGGTGTTCGAGATAAACCAAACTCGATGCACAATTTCTCAAGAGCTGATTTGTTATAGGGGTTATCCATTTGCTTGAAATGAGAGTCACTAGGTAAAGAAACTCCATGAGCACCACCAAGTTCATGTAGAATTCTTCGTATCGTGAAATAAACATGGAATCGTAGGAACCCCTGAACGACTGGTGGATACGTTTTGAAAGTGGGGTCAAACAACGACACTCCACATCCAGAAGTCGCACACCACGTTGCGAAATTCAATTGTTGAGGCCAATAGTTGAAATCTGGACCTGACAACCACGCATGGGACTCCTTTGCTGTCACATGCTTTACGACGATCTCCTTGAATATATTTGGAACGCCTGCTTTGAAAGGTTCTTCGTTGGGGGCGACATGTATCCATAGATTAGTGAGATCGATATCTTGTGCCGGTTCAGTAGAAGGAACTGCTGTAATGGGATATTTCGCACTCATGTCTAGTGTCAACGTAGATGGGAAACCTCTATGCACATCCCACAACACATTATCGATACGTTTTTGCTTGGTCGGGGGTAGTTTGGAGAAATCGTCGCCATAAACAACATAGCTAGAATCTCCATCTCGAAATAAAATGCTCGTTGAATATTTGCCTGGACCATCTATGTCGGTAACTGCATAAAACTGATGGAAATCTGCATGTGGATATCTTTTCTTGAACTTCTCCAATAGATCGGCATTTAGTTTTGCAATCTTTTTATCTTCTTGTGGGAAGCTGACGACCTTACCTAGTGCAACATCAATACGTGCTTGTACATCGGGCTTGTTATGGTAGCCACTCACACCATAGGCTACGCGTTCTTCCCCCCTGTCTAAGAATATGACATACGAAAAGATCTTCCCATTGAACTCAGATGCCCTAGTGGTAAATTGAGAATAGTCGGCGTGTGGATATTTCTTCTTGAACTCCGCCCACAAAAAAGTGTTCTTCTGTACGAACGGCATCGTGTTGAAGCTATACATACATATAGTTATACCTTCAACATATAAGATGGTTCTCTTATATATCACCACAACATTGGCCGACCATACTGTCTACTTTGACGATCCAATTCTTATCAATAATATTTCACTAGTTGAGGTCACTTTTGAGAATAGTTGGTGGAATCTAGCAAAGAAGGCTTCGTTCCATTGGGCTATAAAAGATGGTGTTATGTTTCCACACACTATCATTAAAGGGCACCATGATATAACGAGCATTCGACAAGATTTAAAACCCGCAATCGATGCTGGCATTATCAAATTCGAGCCTAGTAAGGCTTTTATTCTAAGGGTTATTAAACCAATCCGGTTCAGTAAAAATCTTTGCACACTGTTGGGTGTTAAAGGAGATGACTATGGGCAAGATCATAAGACGCTCGAAAAGAGAAGTCACGATCTGAGGTTTGACGATATCCACACAGTATATGTACACTGCGATGTCGTAGATTCCAGCTTTTCAATTCTAGATGGAAAGAGCTCGACAGTTCTCGCTAGCATTACGATCCGTGGTGGAAGATTCGCAAAATCGACATACACCTCTCTACTACCAACAACCACTCGAGCTCTAGGGACGATGCAAAACAGCCTTCGCCTTACGATTCGTGATGAGAAAGGCAACGTGGTAGACTTCCGTGGTCGCCCGATACGATACGTGTTGAAGCTTGAGTAAGTTATACGTATAACGTACAATGGAAGGCGACTCGATTCAACCGTTTCCATCAGCACCAAGTATCTATCCACAGATTGCTAGTGACACTGGAAAGAACTTTAGACTGCAAACGATCCGAGACACGCTTTCGGACATAGAAGTTCAAGAAAGGCACTACGAAGGTGTGCGCAAGAAATATGCACGTTCTCAAGGAATAGTTCATGGCATCGCAGTGGTAACTGGAGGTCTATCTGTGATCTTATCTGGATCTGGATTGGGCGCAGCGTTGACTGGGGTTGGAATAGTGATTGGTCTACCACTTGGAGTTATTGGTGGGCTATGTGGATTAATTTCAGCATCTACGACCCTTGGAGCTAAGAAGTTAGGAATGAAGGTTTCTAAACATGAAAGGACAACTATGTTGGCAAAGGCGAAAATCAATACGATTCGAGATCTAGTATCGAAGGCACTACGTGATGAAAACGTATCCGACTCTGAATACAGTCTCATCCTGAACGAAGCAAATAAGTATGAGATCATGAGGTCTGAAATTCGTCGCGAGACTTCCATAGGTGAAAAAAGTCCAGATCGGGTTCGAGCCGAACTCAAGCAAGAAGTGCAAAAGGAAATGCGAGAAAAACTCGGCAGCTTAGTGGGGTAAGAATCGACGTTTCCTATGAAAGAAACGAACATGGCTCTCACTTCCACTTCGCTAAGTCCTATCGCTAGTTAGCCCATGCTTAGTGTAGATTGGTTCGAAATGGGAATGGTAAGAAGACAACTCCTTGACAAAACGCTTGACTGAATTTCCAAATACGTCACATCGCCCAATGACCTCGTTAAGAGACATAGACGATCCTAAACGACGTAGCACCTCGTAACTTGCTCCAACAACTTTCGTCTTAATTACCGATCTGCCTATATTGCTTTCTATCGCTGTAGTAACAACCTCGTGGACTATTTGTTGAACGTCTATAGGCACTCCTTGAGGATCGAGCTTAAGGAAAGTCGTTGCAATGTGAGGAACTATGCGCTCGGCATCCAAGTCTACATCGATCTCATAGTCGTCACACAGAGAACGTATAAAGACCTCTCCGCTATTGATGCCTTTGTTGCTTAGTTGCATGAAGCGAGCAACCTCACCTTTAGTTCGTACGAACCCACCTTGTATGCATGCATGGTAGAGTAGAGCAGCTAAAATATTTTTCTTAGCATCGCTACGCTTGGGATGAACTTTCATTACTTGGATAAATGCGTCGGCTACGATTCCTAACGTGTTCATAGGGAACGATAGGTCATAACTTTGTTTGTAAATAGTGTTGTACGCTCGTAGTTCTTGTAGGAGCGTTTGTCGTTGCAGGTCCGTGTTGTCGCTTTGCTTTGGTTTTGCGCGGTCTAGATCACTTTGATACTGAAATCCGTCCGGACCTACTATGCGCAGTCGAGTAGTAATGATGTTGATCTTCGTTTCTTCACATGGTTCGGTCTCGGAAACAAGACCACATGTGGGACACACGAATTCAGTTCCTCGTATTTCCAAGGGGCAGAGACAATCAGAACATGTTTCACTGGCGTTAATATGTCCCACTTGTGGTTTGATATTCAGGCTTCTACAAATTCCAGGACCAAACAATCTGACTAGCTCGTCCATGATACAACTATAGATGTTATACGTTCAATAGAAAAAAAAAAGAAAAAAAAGAATGAAGAGGGTCACGCAACGACTTTCTTCATTCTTCTTTCTTTTTTTTTTTTCGTGGCGATTCCTAATCGTCCTTCTCGCTCCTCAAGGCAGCCAACACCTCGTCGAGAGCATGGTTGAGAGACTCTCCGAGACCTTCTTCTGGTTCCATCACTCTTGGTTCCGCGGTCAATGCTACCTCAGCAGGCTCCTCCGGTTCCACCACGTTTGGCTCTGCAAGTTCCGCCTTTCTTGGATCCTCTAGCGTCTTGCTGGACTTCTTAGCGCGTTTTACATAGACACCGGGACACTTCTTCTTGATAATGAGACGGTCGCATCTTGAGCAAAGCCCGTAACTAGTACGACATCCTTTACCGCACTTCGAGCATGGCATGAATGGGTCGCAGCCTTTTGAGATTTGGGAGTTGTGCTGGGCACAGAACTTCGATGTCTTTGAAACCCTCTTTGGGCATTTCGAGTCCTTCCCTCTCATCAACCAATCGCAAGTTACCGTCTCAGGCATTGTGGCGTCGTCTACATTCGAGTTCTTCTTCGACATGTTCGATCTGTATGGTATTAATGCGTACTAAGATGACAACGTAAGCTAATATCGTGGAATAAAGAATATATACTAATACCATTCGGTGGCGATATACAGTATAATAATCATTCCTTTAACAGATACTCAAGTTTGGACTTTTTAGGTGCAGTTGGATTCAATCGCTTCCTATATGGCAGCATAAGCATTCACATAGTAATCTAGTAGGTTATTTTCGTCCTCTATGGTGAGATGGGCGTTCTTAATGAGCCACTTAACGAACCATTTAGCGGTATCAAGATGATCATTGCTACAAGCGCATAGTAGAGCATGATGAACGTATTCATACTCTATGGTTATCTTAAAACGTTGAATGAGCCACTTAATGATATTAAGATGACCATTCATACTGGCATCTAGTATAGCGAACGCGACGGCTTTATCCTCTTTGGTGAACTGGAAGTGCTTAGTGAGCCACTTAGCGATATCAAGACGACCATCCTTACAGGCAGCACATAGAACGTGGTCAATTTGTCCATCCATTTTATCGAACCGTAAGTTCTTGGTGAGCCACTTAATGACGTTAAGATTACCATGTTCACTGGCGTAGATGAGAGGAAAGCTATCGTCGATGTAGCTTGCGGAAATGTCGAAAGTCTTAGCCATTTTGTTTCGATCGTCGTCGTCGTGAGTAGACCTAAGACCGAAAGTGAGAACTCGCGTGCGGAACTCTTGGTCTACGTTTTCGTAGCGCGCGAGAGATGCGGCACCGTTTAGGTGTTTCGATGTCCTTGAGATGCTTGCGAATGACGTAGGACCTGCATGCTCTACGATCTTAGTCAGAATTTCCATGGGGAGGCACGATATATAATCCATAGTGGAAGAGATCGATATACAGTATAGTAATCATATCTCTAATAGATACTCAAGTTTGGATTCTTAGGTGTGAGAATGTCTAGTGACATAGAAAAGAAAAAAATGAAGAAGGGTCACGCAACGACTTTCTTCATTCTTTTTTTTTGTCCTCCATTACCTACGTTCACTCATCTTCTGCGGCTGCGTCCACACTGGCACTATGCTTAGTATTGGCGGTATAAACGTCTTGTTGATCGTATCTATTCTTCTTCGATGGTTGTCGTACTATGTCGATCTCAACATCTAGTGGGTACGAAAGTCCCATACTACTTGCACAAATACTTGAGGCGTTGCAAATACCATCGTGAATAGAACCTGGTAGAATGAGTTTGCTCACATTGTCGATGTTAAGACCGCTAGAGTTCTCATCGACGAGAGGTTCGTACTTAGTGTTGTCCCCATCGGAGTACGACTTACTTTTGTCAAAGAATTGACCGTTAGGTGTTCCAGTCTTGTAGTCGCACTTCATTCTCATCCTCATCATAGGATTGGGCAATTGACATCCAGCATTGGTAGTGGAGTTCGTGGAAATAAACTTTTGGATCATCGGAACCACCTTGGTGTTGGGGACGATAATGGCGTCGTCCTTTCCAGGTGGACTGCGTTTACGTGGATTGCGCATGCAGATCTTTTTGTCTTCGATAAGTTTACTTACTTCGCAATCGAAAGCCCAATCTAAGTGTTCGACTAGTTTGAAAGTAGGACTTAGCTTGTCGTCGGAAGGAAGGTCCAATTCTCCATTGTCACTTTTCTTAATCGTGATTCCATCGGCCTCCGTACGTACAAAGTCGTTCCATTTCTGAAATTGTAGGCAAGGATGACGATCACGTTTTTTGCCTGCGTCTTCTTCGTCGTATGGTGCTATCCGTCCCACGTGCTTTTCCCCTTCGAACCGAAAGACCGCCGGATGAGGTCCATCGCCAATGTCGAAGAATACGGAAACGTACTTGCATCCGTTAGGTCCGTTTCTAGGATGGGTCCAGTCGAACGATATGACGGATCCATGGGATTGCCCATCTTCTTTGACCCTTTCGAATGCTTCGACCACATCGCCTACGTTGAAAAGCTTTGAACTCGCCATTCTCTCTTCGATATAACTATGTGTTAGGATAGCTCTAACAGATACTCAAGTTTGGATTTTTATGTGTAAGAATGTCTAGTGACAATTTGGATGACCCTTAGTACCCCCTAGTAGTAGAGGCGGAGTCAAAATTATACAACTTTTTGTTGTGCAAGAAAACTCAAAAAGTGGATTTCCGAATTCACTTTTTGAGTTTTCTTGTGCAAGAAAAAGTGGTATAATTTTGACTCCGCCTCTACTACTCTAAACTATATACAGGTTCATCGCTCTGGACTCAATCCGTTTGGCCAATAAAAAGCATTGTTAGAACAACCCTTGCGCCATAATCGAAGAGCCAATCAGAATACATGACAGTTCAGCGTTTACCATCTTCTCTCTGAGTAGCCGCCATCTTGGATCTGACCGAGAAGATCCTGGGGACGAGGTTGGTGAATCCGATCACTATGTGAAAGCCCTTCGAAACCAGAGAGAGACCTGTTTCCACATGCAAGTTCAACGCCGAAGCCCTCAAAATGATTTTAGGAAGTTGCTAAATTCTTTTCGGGTCGACCTAGCGGAGTTTCGTTGCCTATAACTGATTTTGTTGACTATAATATTTACCGCTCACCCGTCGCTTCCGAACCCTGTCATCACAACTGTCATCACTATACTAATAATTATGAAAAGAGAGGTTTCTCCCCTCGGTTTTATTTTTCCCTGCAGAGAGAGAGATCATATGCTAGCAGGCAATCTCGTTGCTGGTGCCAGAGAACCAGTTCAAAAGAGAACAGTGAACGAATAACAGCTCGCTTGAATAGGAAATTATTATCATGCAGTCTCGGCGGCTTTGTTTGTCAAATTTCATAAACTTCAAATGATCAACCCGGTGAATCCGAAAATCTCGGTAAAATCACTGTCTAAACTGAGCCCGAATTCCGCCCTTCGAAACCAGAGAGAGACCTGTTTCCACAAGTAAAACGCCAAAGCCCTGAAAATGATTTTAGGAAACTGTTCTTCAAGTGGAGTTTTGTTGCAAATTGTGGCAAATTGTGGTCATTATAAAAACCCAAATCGGTTCAAAGATAGTGGAAAATCGAACAAAGCGCTAATATATCTTTCCATATAAAGATTAATGGTCAGAATAGCTTCTCCATGTTGTAGGTGGAAATCGTGGACACAAACGGACAATTGTTTCCTTTCGTAGAGGACGAACGAGACTGTCATCCATCAGAGAACTACCGGCCACCTGAAATAAAACTAAAATTTGCATGACCAAATAATTTAAAACACTTAAATAAGAGGCTCAATAGGAAGAGCAATAAAAAAGGTTCAACCTAGTATGATTTTTTTTACGATAGCTGGAAGGATGGCAGAGATGTAGAGAAGATTAAAACCACTACCATAAAACTCTGGATTTCGATGGGCCGCTATGCTATGTGAGCGCGCTAAGCACTGGGCGAGACGGCCCCTTTAAGTTGCGTTTGCAGTTTGTTTTGCAGAAACTCGGACAAAACATGCGTTTTAAAATGTTTGAATTTGGAGTAAATAGGAAGTTTCATGCCTTCATAGCAATATTATTATTCACTCACTCACTAACAAAGCTTCAGAAGTCGCTCCCATGCATCTCAGTATAATGAATCAGTGTCGATGTTAGAGTTTTCAAAACATTGATTTACAGTAATGCATGAATCAATGTTAAGCCGCAGGGGGGGGGGGGGGGGGGTCTCGGGCAGATGTGCGGCATTTGATCAATCATGGCCTCCCCACCGTGGGTAATTTGATTACAAGCTTTGCCCCAGGGTGTGGACATTTGAATTCGACCGGTTGAGGACTGTGTCCAAGTCTCCTGTTCCCCGGCCATCTTGGATGTTGGAAGGTATGAATTTCAAAAATGCGTTTTCATCTGTTTTCATTAAGTTAAAAAGAACGCTTCACATTTATTTGGGATCACCTCCAGTTCCCCCATTGTCTCAGCTGTATATATATAGTTTAAGGAGGAATTTCTTTGCCCCAGGTGGGGCAATTTGATCACAATTGACCATTTTTTCTTTCCCCAGGGTGGGGAATTTGACTAAAAATTTTCGAAAAAAGTCAAATGCCGCACATCTGCCCGACCCCCCCTCCACTCCGGCTTAACATTGATTCATGCATAAAGCATACAACTGAAGTTACTTCTCATGAAAACGAATATATAGGCATCTATCGGAAAGGAATATTAGAACAAATGAATGCGAATGGTTTTATTCACGAAGAGGCCAAGGCATTGAGCATACTTAACCCGAACCTCGAATGTATACGCTTGTTTAGCGTCCCCGCCCGACCTGAGAAATGTCCCCGACCTCTAATTTATTTTATTTTTTATTTTTCATAAAAAACTTTAGAAAGTGTAAATGCGCCCGCGAACACCAATTCTTATACCCAGACCCCTACATGTACCACTTAAAATATGCGCCGGCGCATTAAATATTTTAACATCGACGCCATTTTGTTTCTACAACACGAGGTCATGAACACGAGTTCAAGTCCTCATTAATTATTCACGAGGTATTCAGCCAATCCAATGGTCTGATTTTAATCCCTTGAGGACACTGGATACCTGGTCTAGTCCTCCTAGCAGTAACTGGAAAAGTTTCTAGTTACTGGAACAAGTTGTTCCAGTAACTGGAAATTTTTCCAGTTACTACGAATAAATTATTGAAAAACATCATGGCATGCATAATTACTCTTTTATTGATCAGATTAAACAATTTCCTTTCAAATTCCATTCATTATCATTATGAGGTGGATACACCTCTTTTACTAAGTTAGATTATCATCCAAGTGCATTAAACCATGAAATAAACTGAAACTTGCACATCAATCAATCATCCGTCCGTTGATAAAGATACATTGGATATAATATCTATTTATATGAATTTACTTAACACAAAAGAAGATTCTCTCTCGGCTGAATGCACTGTAAATGATAATTTAAGGCTTTCTGATTTGATTAATGATTACATTGCAATTATTGCCACTTATGTTAATTGGCCCATCGGAAGCATACTTCCATCCGGGCGGTTGTGGAGGTGCTACATTATTAGACATACTTAAGCTTTCATCTTCTCCCAAAATCTCATCAAAAAAGCTATCCAATTCGTCTATTTCAAAAACAGGCAATTCTTGTTCAGTTGAACTACTAGAAGCACTCGGCTTAGGCTTACTTTCAATAAAATCCTGCTTACTGGGTTTTACAGGACCCAGAATTTCTGAAACATTTTGTTCCTGCTCCTTGCTCGATTTCTCATATGCAAAAAGAGCATTACTAGTGTGGCCACTACGACTCCGAATTAATTTCTCTTCTACTTGAGCATTAAACAATTTAGTTACAGTTGTAACACGAAGACTGTGGCTCGTTTTTCTAGGAGCTCCTATTGCGGCACACAAATTAGGGAGTATTGCATTTAAACTGTGAATACCAACTGGAGCATTCTTAAACGATATATCGTTTTCAAATGGCTGAAAGTAAAACGCCTTATTCTTAACAGCTAAACTATTGACTTTCTCATAATAAAGCTTATAAATAGAAACTAGGCATCGCTCGTGATTCTCTTCCCCTACACTATGACATAAATGTCTTACTTTCCTTGATGTTTTTTTCAAGTCTGAGATCCCCCCATGATACGTCTTAGATGAATTCTCCTTAAATGTAATGGTTTCCGAGTCTACTATAATATCAGAAAGCCTTAAACTACGATGCTCCTTCGATCTCATTCCAAATAATTTCCCATTATAGAAATAAAGTGTATTAAGAATAGTCTTAGCTGTTAAAGGTCCAAATAGTCCGCTTTCCCACATCTTGTCTTCCTCCATGTCAGACATTGGTAGTTTTTCTGTATTCTGATTTATGATCCCCATTTTGTGCACGTCTTTCATCTCGGCATCTAAGACTTGACGCAGATAGCTGAAACTGAGAGCAGAAAATAACATGTTATCTTTATGCAATGAAAAAATAGCTTCTATAATATGAGTAATACCTCTAATAGAACATGCATATAATATACTATGTATACAGCATACCTTTCATTTGATTTATTCATCATATTTACATCCGACCGGCCTCTCGACTCCAAATATCTTTTTAGGGAAGCAACAATCTGATACAGAGTTTTTGCCGGGTATCTCTCTCCTTTCTTGTTGCACACCTCTTGGAGAAATTTGGAAATCCAAAAATTAAGTGACGGCACACTCATTTTTTCCCATGGCTTAATATCCAAGTTTTCAACTTCCTCGTGAGGTACAAATGTTGACTGACTTTTGGGTTCAAAAGTGGCCATCTTGTTTTCTCTATTATCACGCCATTCAGTAAAGATGTTCACTGCCCAGTTATTCTTGTATAATGTTGCTTTTGGGATAGCATTTTTCAATTTTAAATCTTGTTCCTTCGGCGCTAGAGGTTTTCTGAACCGCTTTAGTGGAGGCTCAAACTCGTCAGAGGAATCGGTTGCTCTTGACGCCATGCTGGATTTGCACTGAACTGAACCGGAAAACTGTAACTCGCAACGCAGGCTTGATTTAGCATATCCCGAGAGACTATGCCTTTAGAAAACATCATTACTTGAAAGCAATATGTACGAATGGCATGAATAGCACTGATTATTATTATGATTGCTCAATAAAGTTTTGTTCAATTAACACTGAACTAGCTTAATTGAAACCAGTAACTGTAACAGGTAATGCAGCTAACATATCCCGAGAGACTATGCTTTAAAAAATATTTGATTGCATTATGAACAAAAGGCAATTGAATAGCACTGATTGTTCAATTAACTTTGCTCTTCATAATAACAGTGATTAAAAGAATTTGTAGCCCTATTTTCTCGATATTTTTTAGTTTTCCTTGCAAAATACTAAACTACCAGCAACTTTTATTTGTCTTTGATTCCTCCCGAATAATTAATGAGGAGTTGAAGTCGTTCAAAGTCCTCCAATTTCGGACTGGACGGGATTTCAAGTCCTTGCAATTAGTTCCAGTCCTCGGCTGCGCCTCGGACTGGAACAAATTGCGCGGACTTGAAATCCCCGTCCAGTCCTCATTGTCGGACTTTAAACATTACGTCATGAACACGAGGTGAGTGAATAATGTCTAGTCAAGACAAAATAAAGCTTCACATAGAAAAAAAAAAAAAAAACTCCCTCCCTATCTGGAAAAATTGAAACGGGTGGACGCTAAACAAGTATTTTTTTTTATCTGGCCTAACTCCGACTACATTAGTTTTGAATGCCGAATAATGATCTGAATTACTGACACTGTTGCTAAATTACTGTCACCATTTCCAGGGAGCTCACTAACAGCGAAATATCGGTCATTTCTTGTTGGTGTTCTTATCCAGAGTCTTATATGTAGTCCCAATCAATAACTAGCTATTTTCTTCTGGAACTTAACTATTTTTAAAAACACTACAAGGTAGTTGATCCCACTAATGGTTATATGATCTTACCAATATATAATTCCTCTCCTGATCTCTAAAAGCCAGCGTCGGCGGTAAGTTGTTGCAGTTCAGATTCTCGGAATACTCGAAGAAGCAGATAATTTTTGGTCGGCACGAGTCTTCCAATCACATTACACAAGAGCCCATTGTTCGATGGACAACACGTGACAGAATCAACCAATTAGATTCGACATATCAGATCGATCCGATATTCCCAGGTAACCACTATTTTGCCGAAACCAAAGGTTTCTTCGACTGAAATAACAAGATGTTCAGTTATTCTAGGGCTGACAGGACTTTTAGGGACTTCCGATGGAAAATTCTCACATTTACGAAAGGACGCACAGCTAGCTAGTCTGGCCGGGTCAAACACTATAACCGAATCGTAAGTATAGACACAAACTTTAATACAACTACAAGCTTGCAGTGTTGTCATTTATTAGGATATGGCTTCAAATAGAGAAGAAACTGGCCCGATTTCTCAGTTCTTGGATCTTACAGGAGGCCAGCACTTAAATTCTACGGGTTAGGAGTACTTTTAGTTTTAAACATTCCCACAAATATTTGGTGTGAAGACAGACGACTCCAATGTCAATTATCTAAAAACCGAGTGGAAATCGCATGCATGTTTATTTCTGAAATACGAGACATCATTTGGGATCAGTTAGGCCCTGTTTAATATATGAAGGAAAGTTGGCTCGGGGGGAAGGGGGCACAGGCAGCCCAAGCTCACGATTTGTGGCTCTTACAAATCCTACGTAGATCGATCTTGCGCGAGCAATCACGTGTTTATATGAGAAAAAGTTGGCTCGACCCCCAGGGTCACCCTACCTTGTGAACCGAGTGCCTCGGGAAGGAGGGTCACCCCCTACCCCGAGCCAAGTTTGCGGTTTCTCATGTAGTTGGTTGACTTCGTTTTATAAAGAAATGGGATGTATGAAAAGGTAGCTCAGGGGGGACTGGGTGACCCTCCCCCCAAGCCAACTTTCCTTCATATAAACAGGGCCTTAGTCTATTATTTATTTGAGAACTAATAATTTACTTTACATTTCAGTTATATGTGTATCATTTTATGTATAATTTCACTCATTAATTTTTATCTGAACTAAATTTGGCCCACAGACTCACTGGCTCCAGTTTGCTAACTACATTGTGGTATTAAAGCTCAGTGGTTTAAGTGTTGGTGTGTTGTGCAGAGGTAGTGGGTTCAAACCCTGGTGTAGCCACCTTTGCATCCACTCTTAGTGTTGGTCCCTTCCCTCCCCACGTTCCCCTGGTGGGACCTTAAAAGAGCTGGGAGAAGGTACTGCCTAAATGCTCTAGCTGACATCTGCAAATGGTTAATAGATGGATCAGATTAGACCTTCGTGTTTTCTTGGATCAGGATGTTAAATCGTAGGCCGACACAGCTAGAGTGCAAACAAATCTCTGGCAGTGACCACCCTCGAGTGGAGTGGATATAGTCTTACATAGAGAGAGTTTATTAAAACAGTATCCCTCCCCAATTAGCAATACCTAGTGGTAATCTTTCTTTTCCTCTCCTCCCTTGGTGCTGCTACAATGTATATATTATATTAATATGCAGGCTAAATCTAGTAGATGGTAGCATACAAATTACTACATAAAATATAATAATGACTGCTACTATTTACAACAACAAAATATTTTAAGGTGGGTAAATATTGCATGACGTGTCTGTGGCAGGGGCGTTTGTCAGATGTTTGTTACCCGTTGGTCAGGGGTAAAAGCTCACTGTCTTTGGTTACATGCACAGGAGCTTGTGTCTAATGTGCTGTCAGATCTCACACTGGTACTGGCTTTGTTGTTCAATGCAATTGCATGTCAAGTGCCTAGGCGGCTTAAAAGTGCCAAGATTTTGAAATGGTTTTACTGAGTTTCCATGGTTGAAAAGATCTTCGATATTGTATACAAAGCTATGACAAGAGTGAAAATATGTTTGCTAAGATATTATTTCAGCAGCATTTTGAGTTTTTGGGCAGTTCCATGTCACAGATGTTACATCTCGGACAAGATTTTGAACCTATTTATTTCTCTAGATAAATACCAAAAGACAGTTTGCCAAATTTTCAATATCATAACTCTTTACCAGAATACAGTAATACTTAAAATAACATGAGTAAGTATTTGGACGTTTTATACATTATTAAAATGCAAGAAAATTCACTGTCACAGACGTTACATGGAAAACAACCAATATTCCAAGCAGAAATCTTAAAGTTAACTCGCTGTGAGATGAGATGATACACCAGGCTAGTTTTATAATTTGAAGTATTCATGCAGGTACATGTGTATAGTGGATAGTTATTTCTTCTGTGCCTAAAATACAATGTATAATCATCACATTCTTTACTTTTAGCCGAGGGGAGAAAAACCAGTGTCCTGGACGTTACATCATTTGTCACGGACATTACACGTGCAAAATAGCCTTAGAAGGGTGGTGTATAATATGAATGTTTTAGGATGTCCAGCAGTAAAACAGCTGTAACAAGCTTTAGTAAACCCTCTTTGATAATATTATGAGTCCAGAACATTTTTTAAGTTTTATTTAACATTGGTAATAATATTTTTTTATTAACCATCCAAATAATTAATATTTATCCAATTTGGTATAAGTTTTGATGATTATTTAATATTACATGTACTTTGGGTTCCCCCTGGTGGAGCCAACAAAACAATGCAGCTAATAATGCTATATTTTATAGCCCTGAGGTATCCAGACTTTATGAAACCTTTAAGTTGCCCTTATAACTCCATTTTCAAATTTACCATAATCCCTCTCTCGTATGGAACTGCCCTTTTGCGCATCTTAATTTATACTGTTTCGTGTCCCTTGAGTAATGCTGAAATAACCCAAGAGGAAATGTTACTACCAATTTCTATATTGGAAAACAAAGCACTGAATCCTCTGGAGAACTATCACATGGTCTGAAATGGGGCAACAAACAGGCAAGCACAAACCATGTATAACACTGTCAAAAATATGCTAGAACTCCATAAACTAAATGTATTCACATATTTCTGGGTGGTCCGAGTTAAGGCCACTCAGGGCTTCTTGTTATTTATCAGCTACTTCAAACAAACTTGTTTTTCTTGTTTATGCATGTATCATTGAACAACCGTGGGGTTAAGTGATCACTGACCCTTTAAACAAAGCCACTGCTATTCAAACAAGTCTTTGTCCTGATTAGAAACCGAAAGTGTTAAAATAGTCATAACATATCGTAATAAACATTTAAGCATCTCTTGCAACAAAATTAGAGACTTTAAGCAACCACGACGGCAACGTCTACGACAACGACATAAAACAATAGCCTTAAATTACAAAATACAGTAGCTGTACGTGAACATGCATGCAGTCACCTACATTTCCACCGTTCTCTCACAAAAATAGTGTGAAAACCCCAAATTGACGTTTTAAAGAGAATGCGAATGTAAGAAAGTAAATCAATTTACCAACACAACAAGATGAGTGATAATATATTGTATTAGTGAACATGAATCACAGTGACGAATGCAGTTCCTGCCCTGCTGTTATAATTTCACATGGTTCAACACATGCATGGTTTTCAGGGAAGAACACAAGAGGCCTGCTACCAAGTGAAACCTTAACAACACACAAGTATTTAAAATAATACAATATTCCTTTGAACTTTCTCCCAGTGGTACAGCATTCAGCTTTAATTTGCACTGTAGAGTAGCTTTGCATATTTACTGGCAGCTAGTACAGTATAGTATTATTTACACACCATTTACCAAAAAAATTCAAGGCAACAGTCATGATTATGTTTTATGTAATATGCTGCCATCTACCGGTACTAGATCTAGCCTGCATATCAATATATATATGAAGGCTGTTATCATAAAAGCAGTCTTACCACCTCAACCCCAATTTGAGCGCTACTCCAGAGAAAATTATTGCTCTCTTTGTCCATACGGTCATATGGTAACGTGTTTTATGAGCTAGATTTGATAACACATTGATGTGAAGCGCTAACTAGTGCTTCCACTTCAAACCCTGTTCGTGTTAATGCCTTACACACACACACACACATATATATATATATATACAGCAAATTGCAAAAATTTAGCTCCAAAACAGACCTTTCCCGAGGAAGGACTGGGGCAAAATTTGAAAAAGTCTAAAATCGCCCAAATGAATTTATTTTCCATTGCCAACTTTAAATAAGTGTTCAAATATGTAAGATTCCGTAATACACTCAAACACAGATATTTGTACCTATGATTTTAGATTTCACCAACATGCGCAGTAGATATGCGTGCTAAACCGGTTAATACTGGTTTACTAGCAGGTAATACGACAATCTGGTGGGTAATACGCTGGTATTGGTGCATTTTATGGGGTCACGCATAAAATGCACCAATACCCACGATTGCTCTCATCTGACTTGATAGCTCAGTTGGTAGAGCGCCAGTCATGTAACCTGGAGGTCGTTGGGTTTGAGTCACCCTTGGGTCAGATACTTTTTCTCTTTTCCTCGTAGGGCGTGCACACTTAGCACTACAGCTTACCACTTTACATCACATTCTTTACACTTACTAGTGCTACGCGGCAAACATGATTTTATATCATAACTACATAGATTGACTGTCGGAAGTGTTTTGGTTTTGCATTTACTAAGCTCTCCTATTGGCTGAGAAAGTAAACCAACCAATCAGAATCCAAAGTAAAACCAAACGCAAATTGGTTTTGCTTTGATTTGTCGTTGGCTCACAGGGAAGCCATTTATGAGTTACTTGTGATTACTCACTCCTATGATCGGCTGGCTGTAGGTAGTTTGCGTTTGGTTTTACTACACTCAATTGAAAACCGCTCTATACGAACTGAAGTAATTCACGATTGGTTTTACTTGAACCAATCACGAGGAAAATTAAACGCAATCGTGGATGGTGTGATGATTGATGGCGTGATGGACCAAAGCACGTTTGGTTTTAGTTTAGCACTTGATTGGCTGATAATCACAAAACATTTTCCACAGCCAATAGGAAAACTTAGCAAACGCAAAACGGATTACTTTCGACACTCAATCAAACTCTGCTCTATTAGCTGGATATCCGACTAATAAGTTGGTTATTATATAAATATGCAAAAACGGCTTTATAGACCTTTCCCGCGTGGCGGCCATCTGGAATAAACCTATTGTTAATGCTTACCAGCCTCGGTTAAACACGTTTGAGACCGAGGCTGGGTAAGCAATAACAATAGGTTTATTCCAAGATGGCCACCACGTGGGAAAGGTCTATACATATACAGGGAGTAAAAGAAATAGTGCTTCCTGCATGGTTGCCCCAATACGGTGTCATATTTCTTGCATTCCTGTATATGTATTTCATGCGTTCTTTCCAGATTTTTATAAGTAATAGCATGACACAAGGGAAATAGTGAGTAAATTTCCCCGAGATCCAAGAGGAAATTTAATCGTTAATTTCCCGAAATGTCATGCTATCACTTTGTAACATTATTATCACAGAGGAACAGACAAATCTCTGAGAAGTTTAGTTTTCTCTGCCTAAACTAAAGACACCCTGGCTTCTCCTGGAGACAAGCGTGTTGTTTTTGAGAAGAATAACACTAAAATACAATATAATTATGTGGTTGAGTAAATATTCTGTATATACTTCATGGTAGTGTTTCGTTCCATATAGTCCCCCTGCATAATCATTTTCTCAACTGTTTTACAGTATTATGCAGGGAGACTATGTGGAACGAAACACTACCATGAATTATATACCAAATATTCAAAGAGCATGCATGGAGTTTAATTACGTCACGTTTATGGTATCCCACATGGAAGAAGCGGGTTTGAGAAATGAATTAAGAGAAGCATTTTTTGAGCCACCAAATAGTACAGGGTTTAACATGCATTGCATCATAACCCAGTGTGCCAAGGAACAGTCCAATGTTCCCTCATCAGTGTGTATGCCCTTCTAATTTACCCTCTTGCATGTTAATGAGGGAAAATTAGAACAAGTATGCATGCTGATGAGGGATTAAAATAATGCCCCTGAACAAACAAAGAAAACCGAGGGTATAATCTTAGAAAATTAAGAGGATTTGTTAAAATGTGTGCAGCACAGAAGGTGTGCCATCCAACAGTCCATAATGTTAAATTATCACACAGTTATATACTTCTGATACATGCAAACAATTTACTAACACAATAGAACTTTGTTTCATATTAACAGTGCCGACTGTTTGACCTGAGAGCTGATCATGAACTATCAGAGTATTCCAAGGACCATATTTATTTGGTGCTGCATCCATAGACTTTTCCATTAGTGGTATGTCACACCTACCGTACAGGAGATATAAATACTGCATGTATAAATGTTGCCACGTCATGCAAAAGATGGCTTATGACATCAGACATCGACTTTTTAATGTTTAATTTAAGTAATAACTTCTCAAAGAACTGGCCTGGAGCAAAAGAAAATACTAGGCACATACAATTTTGCTTTAATATGCCTTACAGTGTGACTACTGAAACCGGGTCCACTTAGACAACGAGAACCAATCACATTACAGAGTTAGACAACGAGAACCAATCACATTACAGAGTTAGACAACGAGAACCAATCACATTGCGGAAAGAAAACAAAGCATTCCAACGTATGGTTACTTGAGCCAATCAGTGTCGAGTACAAGACAATAGCATTTCAACTTGTTGAGGCTTCGATCCGGTAAAAGGCAAATTCATGAACTAGTTCTGAAGTCAGTCTTTTGAATGAAGAAAATCGCGTGGATATGCTAGGATTTATACTTTGGAATACTTTATTTTCGTTTTTCTCATTGTCTAAGTGGCCCTGGTTTCAGTAATCGCACTGTAAGTACTGTCTGAAGTCCACAGTCAAAGTTACAACAGAAAACACAACAGATATTTGAATCACAAATTTGAGAACTTTCCCCAAATACGATTTTCTTTGAAATCAGATCATAGTCTGATCAAAACTAAATTGAAACTTCGAAAATTATCTAATGAAAATATACTACCGTGCTGGCTTTCTATTGAATGTGTGAGTATCAAATGAAATTATGAGAAAGAAGAATTCCGATGCCGTTTCAAGTATGTTTTGTTTGGTAACAAGGCAAAAAACACCATTCTCTCTAAATGGTGTAATTTATACCAAACACCTCAGTTTTCCCATGATGTGTCCCATGTAGTAATAAATAGAGTGGATTTCGTTGTGAGTAGGCAAGTTACAGAAACGACTTACGGCACAGTTACAAAACGGCATGCCCTGGCATTGAAATGATTTCCTATTGTTTTTATCTTTCTGGACCAATCAAATTACAGAGTTTTGTACAGTAAGTTACGGTACGGTTATGATAAGGCTACGGACATGCCGTAGTTTCATATCCGCTCTAAACAGGTATACTTCCAGTCTTTCCAGTCAGTAGTAGAAAATGTCATCGCCTTTTCACGCAAGACCAGTAATTACAAATAATGTAGACTCGAAAACCAGACGGCAGTCTCGGAGTTTCGTTTTTAGATTTTGAATGTTGACCCACAGCTGGCTCGAAAGCCTTGCCATTTTCAGCACTAAATTAGCAAATTGAGAGGAAAAGAGGAACGTCGTCAATCAGTTTGTCATTTAATTTCATTCCGAAAGATTTGATACACTGTTGGAGTTTATTTTGATGCAAATAGTTACATTCGTACTTTCCCGACACTTTGTAGATCTCCAAATCCAGTTGTAAGTCTGTTGTAATTGTGTGTGTGTCAGGAGATCACGTAGCTGTAATTTATGTAAAGATTAATGACTGCATGTTCATTTCCTCTATTCCCATAGGACGGTTACTGTTTGCTGGTTACCATGACTACACAATAAATGTTTGGGATACCCTTAAAGTGGAGCGACTGGCTGTTTATTATGGTCATGATAATCGTATTAGCTGTCTCAGTGTGTCCCCTGACGGCACCAGTGTTTGCACAGGAAGCTGGGACCAAACGTTAAGGGTGAGCATGTCATCCACTGTACAGCAAAAGATGGCGGTTATACATTTGACCACAATCCTTTGCAAACCTAACACAGTAAAACACACACGTAGAAATCCTCTATTCTTTTCAATGACGGTGTATTGGCAACAGCACTTGTACTCGCTTGTTTTTAAGATTTACAACTCCACAGCGATTTTATAACGGATTTAAAGATTTTCGCGCGCAATGGATTGTGGGTAAAAGTACAAGCCGCCATCTTTTTCGGTACGGTGGCTGAGGTCACACTGCACGAAGTTTACTATAGTTAAGCTAATTTAAAACACACGTAGAAATCCTCTATTGTTTTCAGTGACAGTGTATTGGCAACAGCACTTGTACTCGCTTGTCAGTTTTAAGACATAAAAACTCTTCAGTGATTTTTTAACGGATTTAAAGATTTTCGTGCGCAAAGGGTTGTGGGTAAAAGTACAAGCCGCCAACTTTTTCGGTACGGTGGCTGAGGTCACACTGGACGAAGTTTACTATAGATAAGCTGATTTAAAACACACGTAGAACACACGTAGTGTATTAATTGGCAACTGCACCAGTGGCGGATCCAGGATTTGAAAAAGGGGGGTGACTATTTTGACCGGTACAGTTTCTGGTGCGAAATTTCTTACAAAATTTGAACGAATTCTTATACAGAATTTGTTTTTGGCCCAAAAGGGGGGGGGGGGGGGGTGACATGTCACCCCCGTAACCACCCCTGGATCCGCCACTGAGCACTTGTACTGACGCTTGCTTTAAGATATAACAAGAGCCCATATGGGCTTTCACTCGGGCCACATGAGATTGAAGATGAAATACACTTTCATTTGAAATCCTCTTAGTAATAACCAAAGGGAAGAATTATTAGCAGTCTTTAGGAGTGGCCGGTAGCGCGGTGACTTTCGTTCTCTGCTCCCCTAGTATATATACATGTATGTAATTTAATATTTTTGTTTTCTGTTATGTAAATTAAAGTAGTTGATCTTTTACTGTAAACACTACGTATTCATGCAACACACGTTTACAATTTAGTCTGCAGGTCCGGTAAAACTGCAGGTTCCAGTCGTAAACAGTCCGAATTTGACCAAAGTGAAACGATCGAGCTGCTCGCGTCCGTAGATATATATTTCTTCGTTTGCACTTTTGACATGATATAATTCTTCAAATGGCACCATTGTTTTATTTCTTATGTTTAATAATACAGTTCTCAGCTGTAAAAAAAAATAGAACATTCTATGGAAGATTTCTTGTCCTAAAGTTTGGAAACGTAACACATGCATTTGACGCTAGAAAGTTCAGTACTCGCGGAAGTACGCAAGGTTAATTTACTAGTGGCAGTTTACTAGTTTGCACTATCGGCTGTTATGGAATGGAAACATACTTTCACAGCTTAATATGTATGTCGATTGGTCAGAAGGATATCTTGTTTAAATGCTACGGTCCTTCCGGCATCAGGAAATTTTTAAACGGGAGTTTCCGTACAGTATTTCAAGCTATGCTGTAGTGCGAGTTCAGTTACGCCACAAATGTCCGTGAAACTAATACCGTGTTCATTATTATCGGTTTTCTCTATGGGTTCTCATGTATTCAATAATTACTTCTGGAGCTTCATATTTATGTTGATTGGTCACAATGATTTCCTCTTTCAGTTTTTCCCTTTAGTTTGGACATTAGGGATATATCCTTGGAGATTTCGTACAGTTTAGCGACCGTTGTGTCGAAAGTAGAAACGTTCGTTTGTCATGAAAGTGCGTAAACAAACTGTCACAAGCGGTTTCATAGCAGCTCGATGTTTGACTCCCATATAGTCGATGATAACTTGTATAGCTTCATATGTACGTCGATTTCTCACAAGGATTTCCTCTTTCAGTTTTTCCCGTTAGTTTGGACATTAGGGATTTATTCTTGGAGATTTCGTACAGTTTAGCGACTGTGTGTTGAAAGTAGAAAAGAGCCCATCTGGCCTTTCACTCGGGCCACATGAGATAATTTGAAGATGAAATACACTTTCATTTGAATTTGATTGAAAATAGATCAAAAACTCGGGGAAATGTCCGGCTAAAACTGTATGAATAAATGTGAAATGAAACATAAATTTCATAGCAAGAAAAACATGTAATTCCTAATTAGAAAGCTCTTCTGCAACCGGCTCACCGTCTGACATCTTATGGTGCTAGGGCGTTTTCTGTTTGCGCGCCAAGATTATGGAACAGTCTTCCAGTAGATATTAGGAGAAGTGACTCTATTCAGACTTTTAAATATAAGCTATAAAGACACATTTATTCAAATTAGCATTTTATTAATACATACAAGTGTTTTACATACAAGTTGTTTCAGCTGTAAATGAGTTCCCTAGATTTATCCTAGATATTGTACATTAGATTTCTATTTTTATTTTATTTTTACAACAATGTAAAGCGCATTCGGGCATGCAATGGAGAATGCGCTATATAAATATATATTATTATTATTATTATTATTCTAAGTCCGCTTCTCAAATTCACAGACTGTTTTACAAAAACATTTGGGCTTATCGACACAAGAGTTCAAGTTGACCTTTCAAATAATTTATTCTGAGGTACGCATACTCTAAATCACAGAGATGTTAAATAAAGCGATAATTAGAAGAAAAAGTACATTAACAGACAAACTGAGAGGAAATGTATTCAAATCTAAAAGAGTTTACTTACAGTACTTACGTAACTGAATCTTTCGTTTTGGTTCTATTGTTAGTGTTGTTGAAAGCATTCCACCTTCGTGCACATATGCACTGAATCGGAATGAAAGTCGAAGCCTACCTCGAACTTAACTTTCAGCTAACCTGTTTCCTTTCATTCCACAATGAATAATAATCTCATAAAGTAAGCCCGTAGCTTTCAATAAATTTGCCAGTGTCTGAATGAAACAGCTAGATCTTTTCCAATTTCTCTCACGAGTCACGGCAGAAGACAGTCTCAAATTAAAGAACTTGAATTTTGATCCTCTTCACAGTAACGTAATTTAACGTCTCCGATCAATTCCTCTCTCTTTGCTGGCAGTTCATGCTTCTTGTTCGTGTAGTTGCCCCACTAAGCCGTAACCACAAAACGAGCACAGCATTTCAGTTGGCATACACTGCGTACATCTGCTTAACTAATTAGATTTGTAAAAATCTTAGCGGATCATGTAAATATTCCGCTTGGCTCAAATATGAGGGTTTCTGCTGTAAAAGTTAATTTTTTGTTTCAGTTTTCCCCATATTAGCAGACTTGTATAATGTCTCGAGCTCTCCGAATCCAGTAGAAAGACTCTGGTTATTCTGTCGTAAAACATGGACCTGACCCAAATTTAGGTTGTATTGCATAATTGCCCACGATGGAATAGATTTCTGACAATGACTATTTGAAATTGATATCTCCTTGTCTCGCCTAGTCTGAGCTTGGAACTTTCTTATCTGAGCGCGCCTGAGGAAATCTAACCTTTGTTTGCGTGACCAGCACAGTGCAATCTGATTGGTTCGAATTTGACCTTTAACGCATGCGCAGAAGCCGTCTGACATCAAATAAAAATAATAATAATAACGACTTGCATTTTAAGACTCGGCGCTGCCACAGGCAGCCCGAGTAAAAACTCAACAGCGATTTTATAACGGCTTGAAAGATTTTCGTGTGCAAAGGATTGTGGATAAAAGTACATTAGCCGCCATCTTTTTCCGTACGGTGGCCGAGGTCACACTGGACGAAGTTTACTATAGTTAAGCTGATTTAACTTTAGTTAACAGCATCCTCAGTGCCACCTGCATTTTACGGTTTACCGTTGTAAACTCAACTGTGGTTAGTTGCTCCGACAATGGTGGCAGCCGAGGAAGAAAGAGTTACAGTAGTCGAATCTAAACTTATTGACTTAGTTGACAGCTTGTCATCAATTTTGATGTTTGAGGTAATTAATCCCTAGGTTGTGGTTTCCGAACTGTCAACACTTTCGTTGGAATGCATCACGTCATTTCAGCCGAGAAAACAGACGCCTATCTACCATTTTAACTACAGTATTGTAAACATTCTTAACCATAGTTTGCCCTCAGCCATTATTATGTCAATCATTCTATGCCTATATTACATTCATTTTCTAATTTACCTTGCATATTCCAATTCATCAACACTTTTGCCTAGATCTCAGCAAATAACGTAAACTTTGTAACTTATTGCTCACATTGTAAGTTTGCTTGAAATGTCAGTTTTTTTTTCTATGCCGATATTATATATTCAACTTACTTTATATTTCAGTGAATTATATTTCATTAATTTTTTCAGTGGCAGTTGAAACGTGTAATACCGGTCATCATGCTCCGGATTATTCAGTGAATAAAAAGTACCATATTTGGAAAATACAGTCTAGTCTATCGTGACAGTCTGGTCTAGACACAGAACCCAGTTGCCATTTTATCGATATATGGTCATTTTTATTCGCTGAATAATCCAGAACATGACACTTACGTTACATGTTTCAACTCCCTTACATGTTTCTGATACCCTGCAGTCCTCTCATCTCATCTTATTTATACCATAGTTAGATAATCTGTATACAAATATGTAGTAATTCACCATCTAGGTGCAAAAGCATTTTAAAATAAACCTGTTATTAGTATTAGTGTTATTTAACAAGTTGAAGTTAGTTTTTTATGTGTCTGTCCTAATATTGACAATTATTTTCGTCATAACATGGTCAAAATAGCTGTGGATCCGCAGCTATTTTGGCCATGTTATGACGAAAATCATTGTCAATATTAGGACAGACACAAAAAAACTAACTTCAATTTGTTTTTTACAACAACAACAAACTAAATAGTCAATTTTACAACAACAAAACACATGCGCACTCCTTGACAAATGATGTCAGCTTTTGTTGTCTATACAAATATTGCATATGAAAATAAACCAATAAGATGGCGAGAATTTGGCGGTTGTTGTAAAATGTTGTATTTGTTGTTATCAGCAGTGTTGCATGACTATCAATAAGTTTATTAGTTTTTATTATATTTGACCAGTGGTTCTATCTCTGCAGGTTTTCTAACCCCTCACCCTTTAAGTGGGTATTTTCTTTTTTATTTGTTGTTCTTATATCAATTATTCTTACAACTTTTAGATCCGAGTCTCTTTCCCTCGCTACTTCCCCACTCCCCTTTCTCAGTCCCCCTCCCCTCCCCCACCACAAATACAAATATATTCATCTCGGAAACTACTGATTGATGCAGTATATACTGTATACTAACGTGTGGTTGTGATTGTTGTTCCACTTTTGAATAAGATTGCATTGAAATATTTTTAAACTAAAATTTGTTTTTATTTTCAGATATGGGCCTAGTGGTTAGTTTACAGAATTGTGACAAGTAAACAGCTTAGAGGATGTTAGTAGTATATTAAGTTCTATGAACGAATTCTGTAGTGCTTTTTTAATGTCTAGGAAAGAAAGGAATATGTTTAATAGAGGTACATGCAGTTGGAAATCTTTAAAATAATATTCCATGATTATGAACATACTTGATTTAAACATATAAATACACACAACACTTAGAACTGTTCATCACTTTTAGCTGTGTGTAACAGCAGTTTATGTGTAACATTTTCACACAAACACTTCTGATTATCAATCAAGTATTGTACACACATTCATATGTCAAAATGAGGTCATAATGTTTCATTTTTAGGGACGTATCGGTAATATATTATATGCAAATAGAGCACAGTGAACCACATATTCCACTAGATACTTCCGTTAGTCGGTACTCTGTAACAGCATGATTTTGTTTTCGGTAAATCTGAATTTCTAACGGGACCTGAAACAACCATAGAGGCTGATCAAAGTCAGGACCTGGCTAATTCACAGATCGAATTGAGATTTAGCGTGTTGGATACAGCGCTAAATACAATCGGTACGTCATATCCATGCATTTATAGTAACGAAAAAGCTAAAACAAAAGTGATATTGACTATAACATACATGTTCAAATCTTAACAAATACTGCTTTTGAAAACACACGGGGCACGTGGGAAGATGTTTGTGTAATTGTCGGTGTAGCGGATTCTGGTAGGGACCAAAATAAGTGATTGATAGTCAACACGTTAATACTTAATGATTCAGATTGTTATCGGACAGCGGATTATGACCGATCATTACGCAAAAATATCTGATAGATTTTTAATATAATAGGGATGCTGGTCTGATTGCTTTCCGGGTCCTTCCGTTCGATGTTTTTGCAAAAAGCGATATATTACTGGCCTTGCTGTCCAACTAAATTATTGTCCTATGGACCCTTTGCACGTTACGTCATAGCCGCCATGTTGGTGTACAGTTAACAATAGATTCTTCGTTAGCTTCTTTTGTTCTGTACACCAACATGGCCACCATGCCCTTTGTCATTTGAATCTCTGGGGATTGAGTGCAAACCATCTATTGATCTAACCCTAGATAGGACAATTAACAGATAGTATACAATCCAGTAAATATCTACTGAATTACTGTCCTACTAAAACAATTAACAGATAGTATACAATCAGTAAATACCTACTGAATTATTGTCCTATTAAATTATTGTCCTATTGATCTAACCCTAGCTAGGACAATTGACAGATAGTATACAATCAGTAAATACCTACTGAATTACTGTCCTACTAAATTATTGTCCTATTGATCTAACTCTAGCTAGGACATCAGCAAGGACAGTTGACGGGTAGTGCAAAATTAGCCCCAAAAAAACCTGAACACTCAACAGATTGGTAAAATCCTACCGCGCTTTTGATGAACCCAGCGCGCGCGTCCCGCCAGTTTCCCGCCGAAACCACAGGCAGCCCACTAAAGAAAACTGGTTGTATTGTGAATAATTTATGAGCTGTACAAATTATTATGGTATTGTACTTGATATATGATCGCGAGGTACACATCACTGTGAGAGTGATTTTATCATCATAAAACTGATTTTGTATTGTATATAGGTATATTAATAGTTCATTAAGAATTCCTATTAGTAGAATTACTATGGTTTGCAAAGTACAATCCAAAGAGTTCAGTAACATTGTAAAACGATGTGAAGAAACATGTTTTGTGAAATCATGAAAGAAACGTTTTAATAGACACTTCTAAAGGTAAAGGTATTCATTTGCATAGCGCAAATTCTATATATGAATATATTCAAATGCGCTTCACAAGGTTATTTTTGTGATACGGACTGCTATTGTGGCGCAATGTGCAAGTAAAACCATCATTCAAAGTTATCGCTCAAAGGCTAAACAAGACTGGAACAAAATACATAATTGACGGTGATTTTCATGTTCTAGGGTTAGAAAATATATACAAAATTAGGAAAAACATTTTTTTCTATTTACTTGCACTTATAATTAGGCCATCCCAAGAAAATACTTCGTTCACCATCGCCCTATGGCTCGTGATGGGTGCATGGGTCGGTTGGTCATTAAACAAAAAACGTTGGGGGATCATCTATTCCTCGCCTACTTTTTGCTCTACTAGTTGTGTATTGACAATTTGAAAGGCAAGAAACTAATACGTAAAGAGCTTGGAAAAGAGCTGAGGTGTGGTTTAAAAATAATTTTCTTCAATCTTTTTTTTTTACTTTTTCAACTGAAAATTGGGTCGGTTTTAAACATTTATTATTATTTTTTGCTTTTCCAAAAAAAAAAACGTCGTTCGGGCGAGATGGTAACAAAACATTTAATTGGGATGGACTAAATATTATCATTACGCACTAAAAATGAGAGATGACAACTCCAAGAAAGCCGCTTTGAGCAGTGTCGTGTTACTCAAAAACGTGTTCAGCATAAGTTTTCCTTTGTCGCGATTTATTTTGCAAAAACCACGTCTGGAAAAAGAAATCTCCGAAAAAGTGTGTGCAATGTCCCGATAATGTTTCTAGTTTCTCGATAAATTCTGCTACTCTCCCGATTCCCCACATTTTCTTTAGATTCTCCCGAAGCAGACCTTCTTAGAGTTGTCACCCCCGTCTAAAATAAGTAAGGTATAAATTGTCTTACGTTTTTTTACTTATTACATCAATAATTGAAATTCAAAAATGTTATCTGTTAAACACGAAGTTCCGGTATAAATGGGTGAGCACCTCCTATTTTCACGCATGGCGAACTCGAAATTTGACATTCAAATGAGTAATAACGTGGGCTTGCGAATTAGCCTCTCATGTTAAAATATAGACTGCGAACAGTCCCTCCATTGATAGTAATTTGCGAGCGGAGCGAGCTAAGAGAAAATATGGCAGGCGTTCGAGCGGAGCTAGAAGAACACAAATTACTATCAATGGAGGGAAAAGGAGGGACTGTTCGCAGTCTAGTTAAAATGATACGAAATTTTGAGTGTTTAAAATCAAACAAGCTGCCAGCCATCTCCTGGAGAGAAAACTCAATATTAAAAATAATTTGTTCTTAAATATCTTCAAAACTAAAAGGCATATCATTTCATTTTCTGTGTTAAAATTACCACTAGGCCCCCCAGAAAATATAGATGGTCAAAAATGGGGGTGGTACCCTGCGCTGACAGCTGTGTCTGTTGAAAAAAAATGGGTCCCTATTTGACCTGCTCCCTTATATTGGTCTATAATCGTTTATAATGTACGTGTAAAACAAAAAAAAATTGACTGGAAAAGACGTTTGTGTTTGATGAATAAAATAGAAGAATTCATTCCCGTTTCAGTTTCATTTAGCACTATCTTTAAGAGCCTGAAAGGCCCATTCAAACGAATCTAACATGTTGGCCCAATATCATCCAACATTGTTGGATTCAACAGAGGGGATGCAGGTTGGCGCAGTCAACAAGCCCTGGTATACAACGCGGACATTGTCAATTAACTCTTGCACGACATTGAACATGGCGTACGAATTGGCTACGAAGGCCCGGGGCTTTCTAGCATCCATAACAATCACTTGTCAGCCATTTCAAATCCTAACGCGGTCATCGCAGATCTCTCAAGCAAACTCAAACTTCGTCGTAAGCCCGGACCGTACCTTGCACCTCCTTTTCGCAATTTCGTCGGGTCACCGATGGGTGTAATTTCGAAAAAGCACTCGGTTCCGCAAAAATGGCGCATCATTAATGACCTATCGTGGCCCGCTGGCCAATCAGTTAATGATGGAATTCCCAAGGAACGTTTTACTTGTAATTAAGACACACTAGACCAAGCCATTTCCCAACTCCAGCCTTTGGGGCCGGGGGTGTCAATGGAAAAACTGGATTTATCCAGGGGCGTAGCGTGCACTACGCACGAGCGTACACTTTGAGACGAAAATTTTCTGTTTGGCCTTGTAATTGTTTTACGAGAGGGGGCCCTTAAAAACGGTAGCTACTGCACTTGTTCGTACAACTTGAAAATGCCTAGCTACGCCCCTGTTATCCGATGCGTTCAGGCACATTATGGTGCATCAGATGACTGGGAACTCCTAGGGTCAACATGGCCAATCGAACGCAAATGGCGTATTTCTTAGACATGTTCTTTCCCTTCGGCCTCCGCAGTTCACCTGCGTTATTTCTGCGTTATGCGGGCGCGTTAACTTTTGTGATACGCGATCGGGGCGTGTCTCCAGCGTGGCACTACTTGGACGACTTCTGGACCTGCGGTCCGCCAGCTCCAGATCCGACGTGCCAACTATATCACGACACTGCTAACGGCATGTAGTGACCTAGGCTTTAGTACCAACCCTAAGAAAGTAACTCGGTGCGCCTACTACGAACCTTACGTTGTTAGGCATCGAGCTCGATACAGAGGCACAGGAAGCACGTATTGATTATTCTCGTTTGTTAGAGACAATGGATATTCTAGCATTATGGGCTAATCGCCATCGGTGCACAAAGCGGCAATTGCAGTCTCTATTTGGCACGCTTAACTTTATCTGCTCGGTGTGTCGTCCAGGCAGAACATTTCTAAGACGGATGATCGCTCTTCTTAGTCCCGCTCTCAGCCCTAATAATATTGAGCCGAGATGGATGAAAAACTCCTAAAAACGGCCTAAAATGGTTCCAAGAGAAGAAAAACCACAAAGGAAACTACATAGAAGCGAAAAGGTATGTTTATTTATACATTGTACGGCAATGTGAAAGTATTTATAAAACCCCATACATATCACTATTTACATCAACTACATGGACATGAAAATCAACAATTATATAAACTATGTTAACTATTAATTACATTAACTGGCAACCATTTGGCGCAGATAAATTCTCTCTTTTGCCCTGTTCATTAAAGAGAGTTTGACCTGCCGATGAAAATGATGTTTATCTCTAGATGATCTTATATTTGCGGGCATTTTATTAAACAAACTCGCTGCAGGGTCTTGGAAAGTTCCCTTAATTAGGGGAATTATAGTTATTAGAGGCGTAAACGCCTTGCTGGTTCATGCCTTTTTAAAGGTAAATATTCAGGCCACGAAGGATTATGCATGGCTTGAAAAACGCTTCTAAGTAGGTTGAATTGGGATCTCTAAAGTATGAAGCTCGGTAGGACTTGAACGCGACGCCCGGCTGCAATTCCCCGGATGTAAAAGACTCATTTTAGCAAGTAAGTCAACATATTTTACCTTTTATAATTCCTATGACTTTTTTGGTGGTTAGGCTTTTCTAGAGAATGCCTCATCGGGACGTTGCCAGAAGCTACGTAAAATTTTAGATCTGCTAAGGTTAGCAGTGGCGTAGCCAGGTTTTTAAAATTTGTAGGCCCAAACAACTGCTCCGTAAGGATCGCTTCTTGAGGGGTCCGGGAGCATGCTTTCCCGCGAAATGTTTAGATTTAGACTTTCGCAAATGCCTTCAGCTGCACTTCCAGGTCATGTTTTGTTTATTTCGACAGCTCCTCAAGCCCAACATTCACTTGTAATAAGACAAGTAGGCTGTAAAATGTGTAGGCCCAGGCCTACGGGCCTATAGGCTAGATACGCCCTTGGTTAGTGCCCAAATTTTTACAGGTATGACTAGCGTAAAGAGTTCTAGAGCTGTAATATATTCACTGGAATTCCCTTCCACTATCTCTTCGTAACTCTCTTAAACCATATAATTATAAACATCTACTTAAACTCTTTTATTTATCACAAATCTGACCCCTTCACATCATACTTATTTGTTACTAGTTATAATATGCTTGTAAATTTATGTTTGTTAATCTGTGTATTGATATTTTTTTCTGTAATATAGTATTACAGTTTATTTATTTATTTACTTATTATTTATTTTTCTATTACCATAATTAGTCTTATTTACAATTACTACATCTATTGTAACTGCTTGTATAGTCATTATTAACTGTCTACCCTGACCTCTATGCCAAACAAGAGCCCATCTGGGCTTTCACTCGGGCCACATGAGATTGAAGATGAAATTACACTTTCATTTGAAATCCTCTAGTAATAACCAAAGGGAAGAATTATTAGCTGAATTTAGCAGTCTTTAGGAGTGGCTGGTAGCGCGGTGACATTCATTCTCTGCTCCCCTAGTATATATATGTAATTTAATATTTTTGTTTTTCTCGTGTATGTAAATTAAAGAAGTTGACCTCTACTTATTCATGTTCATGTTACGCACGCTTATAGCAGAGCGCGGTAATTACGTCACAAGTCTAGACCCCCCGCCAAGGCTCAGACAAACAAACCGCTTTTCTTGTATCAACTTACAAGAATTGACTAGCACTTCAGTTCGTCCTCTGTCTATTCTACCATATTTTGAAAGGGAACCTGATGATTATACTGTCGAACAGCTTAAACTTTGGCTGAAATACAGAGGATTGAAACAAAGCGACAAACGTCGATCTTGTCAAGCGAGTTTTGCATCTTCGCTGGCCAACCAACGAGACATGCTTACTATATAGACTGTCAAATCCTATTTAAACTGTATCCCAAACTCATCTTTTCCCATGCAATATCGTTGTAAGACTTCACCTAAACATTGAAAAGTTACAAAGGTCAAAAGAATGTAGCCGCATGCCGAGTGCAATCATCTTCTTCAATAAAACTCATCGGAGACCAAAGCTGTTATGGCTGGAAGAGCATATACATTAAAACTATGAACTGATAGCCCCGGCTGATAGCATCCTAAAATTCGGCAATCTTGCTTATGTTGGTGTGCTCTTTCAAACCATTGTTATTGTTTGCATTTATCGAGTTTTCAAATTTAATACCTGCAGCTCCGAAAGAAATTAACTTCATTTGTGCTCAGAAAATAAATCAAAGCATTGTAGATGTAGGCTTTGCTTCCAAAATTTATTTAGAATCCACTGATAAATTCAAGTAAACTTAATGGTTGAACAGTAGTTCCTTCTCATTGTTTACTGGTGGATACATAGTCAGGGTTTCAGTAATTTATAGCCACTTACGTTTCATTGCCAGACCTAGTCTCGTTGTTCTGTGCTTTTAAGGTCTTGTACAAACATTTATCCAATGCTGACATTTCTCACTGAATTTGCTGTAAAGGTTTTGGAACAGAAAAGCTCCTCCTGTGAGTTCAAAAAGGCCGAGAAAAGATGAGAAACCTGATCTACTAGCGGTGTACCGATCGATGCTTCATTCTCCGAGACATATCTCTTTGAGCGCCGGATTCACTCTTACATCTCCCCCAGCAACAATGCTTGGTATAGTCACCATTACTGATATGACTAGGAATCTTACTGAAGCAGCTGAAGGCATTGATTCTTTTTTTTTATCTTAAAAAATACGAATTCGGTCCTAATTTAGTCTGCTGTTCTGCAGGTTCAGAGTACTAATAGATGAGTGTCTCAAATGTATGTTTATATTTGTCCCATATTATAAGTTGTATCCTGTCCACCTATGATGGAGCTATCACTGTATTTCTCTACTGTTCTTTCTACCCTGCGGCTCTTTGCAATTGATTGCGTCCATATCGGTATTTGTTGGACTAAAGATTATTAACTGAAATGCCCGTTTTGTTTATCTCTATTTAAAAGCTTTTACCCTCCTTCCCAAAACTGCAGTCTGCTCATTATATTACATAACTATAAAGGGAAATGTTGGAAGCCTTTAATTTCTCGAACCAAAATCTCGGCCGTGAGAGGAGTCTTGTTTACCGTGAGAGTTGAATAACTGCTTCGGTCATCATATTCTGTGCTGATCGAGTGTTTATTACCTACGAAACGTACCTCAAACAAGAGCGCCAGTTGAAATATCCTGAGCCTGTTGAGAGTGTTGGAAGGCTTTCGCACGAGTGAACTTAAATAAAACATTAAACTGCTTACACTCCAAATTTGAGAGAAAATTCCTCGCGCCGTCGTCCACCATCTTGATTTACTGTATTTAATTATGTAAATAAATTAACCTGGCGATTGTTGCGTGACCAGCACAATGCAATCTGATTGGTGTGAATTTGACCTTTAACGCATGCGCAGAAGACTTGCTGCACAGAATAAAAAAAATAAAAAATTACGACTTGCATTTTTAGACTCGGCGCTGCCACAGGCAGCCCGAGTAATAAGCCTCTGGCTTCGGCCTTACTTTCTGTAATTTGCTAGCTATGACTATTCAGAAAATAAATTGTATTGTATGAGGTGACAACGCTCCCAGCTCGGTGGGGATCAAAGGTGAACGCGATGCATTCGTGCCTATTCGTTGTTCGATCAGCTTTTCTGTAGTCCTTGGACTTGTTTACTACATGTAGTGCCGCCGCCTGTTCAGTGATGCGTCAGATGTGGAAGATAAGTCTGTAAAGTTCCAAGGCGCTGTCTTGATGATTTGTACTCCGTAAAAATGAGGGAGCCGAAAGTTTTCCACCACGTAATGCCCAGGCGCATATCCGTTGGATATGACGAATCGAGTAGAATTATGTGGCAGACGCGGGGAGACGGTGGAGAAGACGTGACAAACACCCTACCAGGTAATTTCCCTATCAATGATTACTACATCTATTATATCTGAGAAAGATTTTTAATAATACTTCTAATGTCCACTCCTACAATCTGAGAAATTCTGAAATTAACTTGCATATTCCAAGACCTAAGTCAGAAGCAGCAAAATGTGGCCTTCACTACAGGGGGTCTGTCCTCTGGAATAGAATCCCTGTGGAAGCAAGAGATCAAACTAGTCTAAATGGTTTTAAATCACGCCTATTAAATAAGACAATATTTGATAAATTACTGTAAATTAAGTTATTCTAGAAAATTTATTGTAGGACTAATAGTAGTAGGTTTTGAATGTATACATATAGTAATAATTATAATGATTATTATGTAAATTTTACTTTTTATCTCATTTAGTATTGTAATTTTAAAAGCTTAACTCACGGCTCTCTGGAAGACCATATTTGTGAAGTGACTCCGTGTTAAAATAAAGATTATGATGATGATGATGATGAAGTTGTTTTTTAGTAACATATGTTCTGCCAAGCCAGGAGAGTTAATTCTTCAGTCAATTCGTCAACTCGAAATGAAGGCACTGTTAAGGTCATTGCAAGTCTTGGGTTGCAATCAATCCCTGGAGATCAGTCAAAAGACAAAGACATGTTGGAGGACGGAACAAAAGACACTAATGGTGACTTTTATTAATGTTCCTCCAACATGGCTGCCGTGCCCTCATGCATATGCATGTGCAACCCAAGAATAGTGTTAGCCACACTGCCGTTCGAATGCGCAGCCGGCTCTGAGGTCGGGTGTTTCTTCACCATGAAAATCGTCAACGTATACATGCGCAGAGTAACCTTCCTCAGTAAAAATGTAAATCACCCCTTTCGTTGTGCTTTGACAAATCATCGCGGATGTCCGTAAACCGAAAGAGCATCTGGTGTCGAAATATAACTTGTTATCGAATCAAAAGCCGAGCAAGTTATGGTCTTTTGGATCGATTGGTAATTGTATGTAAGCTCGGTTGTAGGTCTTTTTTTTATGGAGCAAACAGCCCTTGCCTTTCTGTACGATAAGTTCGCATAAACGATCTTTGCCAGGGAGAGGTAAAATGAATGGCTCATGAGGATAAGTTGACTTTGGAATGCCATTGTTTACTGATCTGTATGGGGGAAAACTCAAATCCATCACTACTCTGCGTTTTGTAGATCCGCGTTTTAGTACTGTCTGTAGAGGTGAACAAATGAGAGGTTTGTGCAGCGGGTTGCAGGTGAAGGGGCCAGCTATGGCGTTGAAGCCCAATTCCGTCGCGATGTAGTGTTCTACGTGTTCGGGAAATTCGAGTACAGAGCGGTGATTATGTGAGGTTGACTGTGGAATTTTACCCTGGTTCCAGAGGTTTTCTAGAGAGAACAGCCGCGAAGCGGCGATCAGCGAGCTTCTCGCTGCTACCGCAGCCCGCTGATCGCTCTTTCTCCGCGGCTGTTCTCACTAGAAAACCTCTGGAACCAGGGTAGTGGAATTTCGTTCGAATTGAAGTTTATCGGCGGCCAGCCATCGTGATAATTGGCCCAGGAAGAAATATAAAGTTCGGTTTGTACTGGTATGCGTACTTCGAATTCATTTAGTTAGTGGATTTTGTAGCCAGTTGTAGAATGGTTTACAACTGCGGTAATAGAGTACAAATGGTTCGCTGGCGGAAGTTCAGGTATTTCAGGAACGTGCATGTTTGATTGTAGGGTGACTTGAAGAACAGCTTCGTTGGTGTTGCAATAAGTCATGTTCGCTGGTAAGTCTAGTGGTTTCTTTGTGGGGTTGTGTAGTCATTGACTAGGAATTGGCGTGCGCCGTTTGATGCAGCCAAGCATAGGGTGATCTTTGGAGCATACACGACACTTGTGATGGGCGTTGTAAGCTTCTTGATCTGTCTTATCGCACGAACATGCCCCGGTGTAATTCCAAGCATTCGTTTTCTGATTCGGGCTTTGGTGTGGTGCGTGACGAGTTTGGCGCTTGAAAAGCAGTAGCATTAACTGACCTGGCCGATCTTAGGTCGGAATGTTTGAAGGTTGCAGTGATTTCGCGGATTTCAGTACTGCTTGTCCAATCTAAGCGCTTGCATGAGTTCGACCCGTTTCTTGACATGTGTGTGGAAAGCGCGCAAACTCGCCCAAGAATAATTTGTGGCTTTGAGCATCAAGAGCTCTAGGTGGGTGAGCATTGCACTTTTGAGTATGCTTTCGTATGGTTTACTTAGGTAACCTGCCACGAATGCTGATAAATCTAGCTTTGAGTATTCTGGGTTAATAGCCATACCTTGAATGAAGTCGTGTGGCCAGTCTACATGCCTTTTCGGGCTTCTTGTTATCACGATGCTTTTGGTGTTACAAACTGGTGTTGCCTTAACTCTAGAACTTGAATTTCCAACGCTAGCTTCTCTTTTTGCAACTGGTTTGATTTCTTGTGCCATGGCTGAGCTGTTGTCGATATGCGAATGATCGTCGCTTGCCTTTGAGACTGAGGTGAGTGTGCTTGGCCAGTTGAATACCGTTATCCGGTGAATTTTGGGCTGTACCGTCTGGTAAAAAATCGTAAAGAAACTGCGCTTCTTGTTTTGCTTTAGCTTTTCTGGAGGTCTTCCGGCGGGCGCCGGTATAGGGTCAGCTTGAGCCATGGATGAGTTGGGAGTTCAAAATTAAACTGTGCGCTCCCCTTCGTAGCAACCCCGGGGGGTGGAGACTCGACACAGTTTTATACGGGGAGGCTGCGCCCCGAGGTCCAAACCCTTACCCTTTTATATACCATTTTTGACATAAAAGGTAACCCTTTCATATACCTTTTACTAAACTTTTCACTTGAGTAACCCCTTAAAATACTTGAATGAATCAGCCGTTAGGTGCGTGGCTGTTCGAGATATTTTGAAAGGCCCTTTTAAATACCTAAATGAGTTTTCCCTACCCTGTTCTGTACTTCAACTCGTGAAATCCCTACCCTTTTATATACCTCCAGCCTGAAAAGGTACCCCTTTCGGGCAGAGCCTCCCCGTATAGTCCATTATAGAGAGTACCAACCCCCCCCCCCCCCCCCCCCCCCCGGGTAGCAACGTCATTTTCGACATTAGTGATCACTTTTCTCAGGTATGGCTCTTATCCTCAACTCGCAATAGGCCAAATAAACAAAAACTTACAATGAGACGTGATCTTGCAAAATGTTTCTAATCAATTTAATAAGGAATTAGCTTATATCCCTTGCCCTTCTATGATAAGAAGTGAAAATATTGATCAATCGTTAAACACCTTTTATAATAAGATAAATCACTTAGTAAATAAACATGCTCCTTTAAAACAATTATCAAAACGTAAAATCAAACAACTTTTCAAAACCTTGGATTACAAAAGACACAATTACTTCCATAATGACTTCTACCATCCGTGATTCCACCAAAAAAATATTTAAAAAAGAAATAAAACAAAAGTTTTGACCTGCTTTTCAAAGCTGATGACTATCTTGATGTCTCTCAGATTATTAGTAATTTAAAGTAATGTAGATTATATAATCTCCTTATTCCTTTTTCTTCATACTAAATCTAATAATTCACATTATCACTATTGTATTTTTCCTTACAGACTTATTTACTTATTGTATTGTTACACCTTTCAATGCTCTTTTCCCGCCTCGATGAGCTTGCCTATTTGCAGGTGGAAGTTTGTATGTAATTTTTCTTGCGCTTATTTAATAAATTGTTGTTGTTGTTACGGTCATATAACTCGGACTCGGATCTGACTCGGTCTCAGACTCATGTAGTCTCGATCTACGGCCGACTTAGGGCCCGTTTACAAGGAGATAGGGTTACCCTAGCACTAGGGTCAAAGATAGCCCGGGTTTACAAGCAAAATGATTCAGGTAGGGTTACCCTACTGCCCGAGCCAACTCAACACAAGCCAGTAATAATAATAATGTTTATTCCAACAACACCACCATCATTGGTACATAGGAATTACAAAAACATGCATAATATCATCTAATTATTACAAGAACATTCATTGCCAGTTGAAGTCTCTTTCAAATATATTCTTCATTTGAAAAGCCGTTTCTTATGAAATGTCATACTAATGAATGAAAACATGTGCTACTAATATTACATGTGCTACTAATATTTTTATCCGGTTCAAACTGATCTGTGGAAGTAATTCTGATTTTACTGATTCTTTGGTAGCCTGTGAGCCGCTAGGCTCGCAGCCGCCAAAATCATTCAAGCATAGAAAACAACATGGCGGACACAAATAGAGTTCTGGCGGGTTTTGGTGGATTAACGTCGATTCTTCTTTCTGTGGTGCCCTTTATTGCAGCTGTCTAGTATCCTAGAATTTTGTTATGTTACGTACTAATTTCTAGAGAACTTTAGAAACTTGCAATGTGAAATTTGGCTCTAGAATAGAGTTGACCCGGGTAGGCGGGTTACCCTAGCAAACCGTTTACAAGGGCAAAACATAGCCCTAGTGCTAGGGTCACCCTAGCTCTCAGACAGGGTAACCCTAGCGCTAGGGTAACCCGGGCAGCCGAGTTGAGTTGTCCCGCCTGCTTGTAAGCACATCGCTAAAAATAAGAGCAAATGACCCAGCGCTAGGGTAACCCTAGTGCTAGGCCGGTAACCCTATATATATTATATATGTCCTTGTAAATGGGCCTTTAATAGTGCAGCAAAGGGTTGTTGATATTTTTCCGCACCTGCATAATTGTACAACTGCCTTCTACCTCTTCTAACGCCATATAGGTGTTTAACAACTTCCAACGTAAAAGGACTACCTTTAATGCTTTTTCCACCAATGGTTACATCACAGATGTGACTGCCTGTCACCGATGGCTTATACCGTATAACATAAGTGCCATCTTTGTTGTCTTCCAAGTCCTCCTGATCGATCAAAGAACGTGAACAACCAACGGTGTTTGGAGATTTTATAAGAACTCGTACATCACTTTTACTACCTCTAAACGGCTTGCCATATTGATCGTTTAAAGTAACCTTAAATGAACACTGATTGCCTAGGATAGCATTAGTAACTTCGTTTCCAGCCAGTTCTCCGTTGATGGTAACCAAACAAAGATCAGGCTCTCCAAACAACTCAGTTATTCTTCCAGCGTTGCCAAGAGCATCCCACACTTCATGGTTAACTTCTAATTGAAGTGCATCACCTTGGCATGGTTTCTCATTTACCGGTTTAGAAGCCAAATCAGACAAACGGGACAGCAATTCTTTGTTGATTGACAAGACATCATTATCGCTGCCATTTTTCAAAGCGCTTTCTGTAAAATCCACGCTGCTCTTGACTGTCGTCAGTCTAAGTATCAGTTCATCTTCTTGAGCGGTGAGCTGCTTCAACCTGTCCTTGCGTATCTCCTCAACTTTATCTTTCAGAGTCGCACGTGTTTGCTGTAGCACCTTAATCTGTTTATTATAAAACAGATCTACCTCCTGTCTGACAGCATTTGACTTCACTTCAACTTTCCTCTTCATTTCTGTTACCGAGGAGAGAGCAGCTTTGATACTGGGAACTTTGTCTTCAGCTTTCTTCTTAGCAGCTAGGATGGTTTCCTTTTCATTTCCGATCACATCAGACGTGAAGAGATACTTGTGATCCCGGTGATCAACAATGGTACAGTCGCGGCATATCAATTCCTGGCAGGTTTTGCAGAAGAGTTTCAATACCTCCCCCTTGTGCTTCACACATAATGGCAACTTTTCCATCGCACGAGGACCAGCTCTCTTCACCTGGTCAAGAGTCATGATGCTGTGATGTTTTGTTGACAGTACACGCTGATGAGCTGTGATACAAAAGTGACACATAAACACACAGCAGTCTGTACACCTTCCCATGGTCGTTTCTTGGCTGTCACAGTTCTCACATTGCATTGGCCTCCTCACTTCTTTGTCTTCAGCCGAGCATATTGCTAATAGAGAGAGGAGGTTATTGACCCAGAAGTTGACTTTTAGACCGGAGACAGCACTGGGGGTGATCTGCAATGATCAACAACCACTGACGAGTTTTAAAATGTACTGGATTTTCGAGATTCAAGTTGTTACTGTAAAAGAAAGGGTTTCTTCTGCTATAAAATACACGAGCAACGACGAAGCGACTTAAAATGTATGATTTGTAATATGATAATTAAACTGACGTTTAAAATTTGCTCTCTTTAATAACTAAGGATACTTTCTGATGAACGTTGTTCCCTCTATATATGAACATCTAGTCCTTTAACTTGCAAATCATATCAAGAGAGCATAAGCATAAGTAAGAGAGGGAATCTTGTAGCGCGCGGTGTGTGATGATGTCTAATAAAATCCATAAGTAGCTGAAGCAAAGTGTGCGAGCGCGCGATAACAATCTCATGGCGCGATACTGGCCGCGAAGATAGAGCGGTTTTGTTGTCGCGCGCGCTCAGCTCAGCTCAGCTGCTTCCGGTTACTAATATTTTCTTTTTTCGAACAAAGAAATATATGATGTCGCAAATGGAGATCGGGGAGCTGATTTAGTTTTAATATATGTATATATATATAGAGGCAAGCCTAAAAGCGGAGCTCTCAATTATCAGAACTGAAGTAACGACCCGAAAATAACGATAAATTATAGAAAGAAAACAAACATAAAAACAAAAATAACAGGTAGAATAAAGGAAAATCAGCGCAAAAGGTTCAGCAGAAAAGAGAAGAAAACGGAAAAATGAAAAAAAACATCGAAACTTTAAGCGCGCGCGCTGACGTTGTTCGAAATGACGTGCTGATATTGCGTCAGCAGCTCGTGCAAATTAAAACTCAATGGCACGATTCACGGACATTAAAAGAGTTTGATCGAATCTGGTGTAATGTTTTTATGATAATAATAATAATAAGTTCTTGAGAACGCAGTGAACTTGTTTTAAACACACTAAAACACCTAGCAGTAAATTAAAATTGAAACAATTTGATCCAATAAAGAAGTATTCATTCAGTCTTCCTTTTCGAGTTTGTCCGTGACTCGTGAGCTATATAGAACCATTCCAGAAAAAATTCCCAGCTTGAAGTTGAAGAATTCAGCGGCTATGAGTGCAATGTCTTCTAAAGTAGTAAAATGAAGCTTAACTATTACTGGCTACTTGCTTTGAGGGTTTAAATCTGACTAAGTTCAAAGAGCAATGCCCTGAGATTCCCACACACCCTAATGTATAGACCAGTGGTCCTATTGAACTGCATTAGGCATATTAAAAATTAATAATTTCATCTAAATCCTCCTTTCTTTGCATAAGTTAACTATAGTTGACATTATTTCAATGCAGAAAAAGGGACTAAAATGACAGTTACAGAAAAAAATATTTCTCCTCAGATTCTAAATTTTCTCACAAAAATGCATATTTCACATAAAATTTTGAGTTTCATGTTTGCACTAACCTCACTTTCTGTCTCCCAACACCTAAACTTGCCCAGCACCAAGCCATTCTGTCCACAAGCACTTCACAGCAAGCTAAATTCATCCATAATGACCGCAAAGCATGCCGGGAAATCCTACCAAACAGGGACATGACCCTTCCTCCATCTTCATTCGAAATATATACTAAAGCCATTTTGACCTAATAGCTTCATATTGGAATCAATGGCAAGTAAATGTTGTCCAATATTCAAAAAAAGCTATGATAGGTGGCTCCAGACCTCCATTTATAAAGCCCACGCTAAAGTGACAGAAGACGTCCTGGCCCATTCACGAGTGGAAAATGAGGCTCTTTCTCTATCACAATAGCAGGCACAGACTCAGTTCTTCGAGAAACTGCTGATTCAAGCTCTCATCAGACTTAATGATGTCCTCCAGCACTCTAAAAATGGGGGGGGGAAATGCATTAAAAAGCCTTAAATTCTGTATTCCCCCAAACAGACGTCCCTCCAGCTCCGTAGCAATGCGACGTCAACGTATCCAAAATGGCCGACAAAAAACTTTGAGCCCCCAGTATTATTGGTCAGATGAAAATTCCATGGTAACAGTGACTACAGTTTTCTTAGGGGAGAGGGTTTGTTGCAGTCTAGAGTGAGCCAAAAATCAGTTAAAAGCCCTTGGGGCTTAAAGTCACGATTTGAAAAACAAAAACAAAGCAGAACTAGAGATAAACGATTCTCTGTAAAAGAGCATTAATTCAGTGGCAGTCAAAACGTTTTTGCGTTCGAAAGGAGAACGCCATCCTAATCTGGTGTCCGTTTGGGCTCCCTGTGTCTCACAGGGTATCTTTTTTTCTCCATTTTTAACAAATTAACCTCGTTCTGGCGCGTGAAAATGCGCACACGGTCGTTTGGAGTCGTTTCGTTTGTTGCGCTGTGGTTCACTCGGTAAGTAATATAATATTTCTTCAATCAAATGCAATGTTGTCTAAAAAGTACGTAGGTACGATTTATCAAAGCCTGAGAAAAGTGTGTACTACTTCTGGGCCATTTCCAAAACCCCATTCTCGAGCTACAACAAGCATATCCCCGGGGTGTACCCCCCAGGATGGCCGTTGATAAGTGCATAAATAGACCCAGCTTAACTAGAAATGTAAATACCAAGTATCATCTTCATATTCACCTTCACTTTATATAATTACTTTCGTCTTCGACTAAATTTATTTAACTTCCGTTGTTTGTAATTATCTTTTTTGCCTGAGTGGTCCTGACTCAATAACTTTTAGGTTTTTTTCAGGGCCAACTCACTCATTATTTCTTAAAAATGTATAAATTGCATGTAATTTTCCTCCTACCATCTAAGTAAAAAATAAAATAAATTGCTGTCAACGGTCAGTTGCCTTGGGTCGTCTGTCGGCAATACCGGCGGAACACCAGTAATTTCGATGCTATCTCTCCGCGAGTATTAATTGTTATCCAGTGTAGCGTTGTGGTCTCTCATAGCCACCTCTAACTCTTCGGTTGTCTTTCTCGGTATCTTCATAGCTTGTTCGATTTCGGTCGTTTGTTTCTTGGTGCTTTGTAAAGCCTTCAGTACGTTGTCGTATTTTTCGTTCCACAACTTCATGAAAGTATCCTCACTTAAACTTTTAGCCATGTTTTAAATGATTTTCTATTGATTTTAGCCATAACCGGTCATGAATACTTCGCTGTTGGACACCACGTGACACTTCAAGAAAATCAGAAATTGTTCCATTACATTACTGTTACTGTGCGCGCGCCAAAGCAAGTGGGTGCGTCTTTCTTAGCTCCTCGATTTTCTCAATTTTTTTACCGTCATCACAATATTTTGTACCATCTCATTGGGTGACAAGTTGTGTGAATACTTGAAGATTATTTCAAGAAGGAAGACGTTTATTGGCCTCGTCTACTGACTGTCTTATTGGAGTTTTGGGGACAATCTTAAACGGTTTTTCCGTTACTTTTGGATTAATTTCTGATCATGCCAGCGTGATAACGGTTGGATCTACCGCGTACCGCTGACGCCACAAAAGGGACTCGTCAATCGTCCGCATCCAACGGATCTTAGCGCGTGCTGGAAATTTGTCAAGACAGAACTGTTGCGCGCGCCAAAGAACATCTTCCTTGTGCGCGAGGAAAACTACATTTATCTAAAGGAACTTTGTGTGCGTGCAACATATCACTCAAAGGTCTCACTTAAATAATCATATCTAACAGTTTCTATTCAAGATGGCGAGTTGCATGCTCTCGCGTGGTGTCCGTGACTAAAGCGGTGAACTCGTGCCTTTCAGTCCTCTTTTATTTAGTTATTTTATCGTAGTATGCGTTTGTAATATGGAATCGAGTCCGATCGAGCCGTCAGAGGAGGTAGCAGTTATCGAGGAGACCCTGTGCGGGCCGGAGTGTAAAGAGACGCAGGAAATTATCGAAGCGTCGAAGAAGGGGGCTGTATATTTGTTTGTGGTTTCAAGCCAGTCTCGCTTTCTTCGGTGGCTGAAAGCCTTAAAACTTCGCTACTGGATAGACTTTGGTGGACAAGACGATTATAGGGTGGATTGGTTCAAGAAGACTGACCCAACCAAGAATTCTAATGAGCTCGTGGAGCTTATTATTCAACTTTACCGGGATCAAGATGGCGACGGCACTGGTTCATTGTTGTTCACTTTGACAGTGTACATCACGAAACAGAAACTAATGGTCCAGGGAAACTGTCGGGACTTCTGGAAAGATACAGAATTTAAGCGCCTGAGAGAGTTCGTAAATGTGCTACCCATGGACGAGACTTTATGTAACGAACATGAGATTAGTTCCCTGTACTCGCGTGTCTTCCAAGATAAAGAAAAGAGCGGGAACGTACTAGATCTGAATGGAGTGTCCTTGGATGTTTTAACTGACTCTGATAATGAGGGCGAAGATGACAAGGAAACATGGCATTCCGATTTTGTGCCTCCAACGAATGGAGAGAAAAGTCCTAAAGCACATTCTTCTCGCAAGGTACAACGACCAACGAGATTATTTCCCCCTGTGAGCAGCGCGAAGAAACAGAGAGGCCCTTCCACTGGCGGAGAACGGGCAAGAGAAACTGTTTGAGTCCTAGGCTAAACGTCTCTCTGAGATTGAAGATGTAGTGGCTCGAATAGACAGATTAGCTACAGAATCTGATTTAAAGTTAGCTCTTTTCAATGATAAGTGCTCGGGAATGAATGACTCGCTGAATGACCGCGTGAAGCACGAGATGGGTGTTATCAAGAGGGCACAAGACAGTTGCAAGCAAGAAGTTGATGAACGGATCTATAAAGCGGAAACTGAAGTAAAGAAGTTACAGGGAAGAATTGGCTCATTGGTTGAGGAAAAGGGTAATTTAGCCAAGAGAGTTAAGATACTAGAAGAAAACAACAACAAGCTACAGGATCGGATTGCAGTACTGGAACACAAACGTGCTGTCAATCTTATCGACTGTACTGTGCAAACGGATGCAAAGGAATGCTTATCACCTAATACACAAGCTCACGATACCAGAGATGATACCGGAGATCGTGAGATCAACGGCCTTGATCAAAGCATTCCGTCCGGCTCACATTGTGATGTGAACACAGAACAACACGACTTCGTCATTCTGTGTGACTCAAACAGGAAGTTCCTAGATGTGAAAAAGTTATGTCCACGAAGTGATGCTAAAATAATTCCCTGTTCCACAACAGCCAAAGCGGCGGAGATTTTATCTTCACCAAGGTTTTCGGTGAGACGAGGTTTGCTTTTAAATATCGGCGTCAATGATGTCGAACATTTATCTATTAAGGATTTGATCGACAGACAAGTGGAGTTAGTGAATATAGCTAAAACCGCATTCCCGGATAAGAAGATTATCCTATCGGGTATTACACCTCGGGACGATGAGTTCGACAAGGCAGTTTTCGCGGTTAACACTGAAGTGCATCAGCAGATCGTAAACTTACCAAACGTAACGCATATTGATAACAGTAATCTGCGCGACAGGAAGTTTTATTATGATTCAAAACATTTTAACAAGAGGGCTGGTGTTGCTGCGTTTGCCGGTAATTTGAAAGACGGGATAAGATTGGCATTTGGATTGGGTATCCGCGATCGTCGGCAAGCACGTGGTAATCGCGGTCGTCTGCGTATGGAGGAGCACCAGGCTATTCATCGAGTTCCCGACAATACCCGAAGAGAAGCCGATCTAACAGCCATTAGTTCACAGCTGAAGGGTTTAACGGAACAGATTAATCGCCTGGTACAGGTCAACATAACTCACAGTCAGGCGCAACCAAGGGCAATGTTTCCGCTTCCAGTACCGGCTTCAGGTTTAGCATTCTGTAATCCGCCCGTTTTCCCACCTATAGCTAGTCAAACAAGATAAGTTTCTTAGAGTAAATTGGCTGCCTTTTTTCATAGTTTATGCCGGTGATTTTTGCTTTTATTTATCCATTTTTTATCTCTTTTAGTGTGTGTGTTTTGTTTCTTCTTTCTAAGACCTTTTGTTGACTGATATGGCCGAGATTGTTCTGTGCGTATTTGAGTATGTCGAATGAAAGGTTCGTGAAATTCTGCTCCTGGAATATTGAGGGGCTTTCAGGGAAATTGAATGATGAAGATTTTCTTTCGGCAATCGAAAAGTTTGATTGCGTATCTTTAGTCGAAACGTGGTTAAGTGATGCTAATGTTAATATTGAAGGATTCTATTCTTTTTCCAAGTGTAGGAAAACGCCAGATAATGCACGTAGAAATTCTGGTGGAATTACGATTTTAGTGAAATCTGCCTTGAGGAAAGGCGTTAAATTTCTTGATCAGGAGAGTAGCGAGGAGTTTGTCTGGTGGAAGTTAGAGAAGGATTTCTTTCGTTTGAAGCGTGACCTGTATGTTTGTACGGTATACATCCCTCCACAACATTCTCCCAGGGAAAGGAGATTGGGCATTGACCATTTTGAGTTACTTCAAGAAAGCATTTATAATTTTTCTAGGAAAGGTGATATTATGTTGTGTGGTGATTTTAATGCAAGAATGAGCGGTTTAGATGATTATGTGGATGATACGGTTGGTTTAACAGCTTTTGCTCCCCCACTTGAGCCACGAAAATCGCGGGACAAGCAAGTAAATCTCTACGGGAGGTCTTTATCTGAGTTGTGTTGTGGGAATGGCTTGGTTATTTTAAATGGTAGAACGAAGGGAGATTTCCTGGGCCAGTTTACATGTCAGACATATAATGGGGCAAGTGTAGTTGACTATGCAGTTGTTTCTTATGATATTTTACCGCTGGTAAACCATTTTTCCGTGTCAAATACGACGGAGTTTTCACATCATTGTCTATTATCTTTTGCCCTTAAGGCTGAGGCATCAACTGTGTCGGAAAATTCAGTCTTTTTGTCGCCACTTCCGATGGCTTTTCTGTGGAGTGATGAGTTAAAGACTGCGCTCCGTGACAGTCTTGATTCTGACGAGGTTTCTCAAGAGTTGAGTGGTTTGTTAGATTCATCAGCAGATGAAGGAGACCTAGATGTAGATTCCTTGGTTAATAAATTTACAAGTGTTATAGTTAAGGTTTCTAAAAAAGTAGTGCCTGTCAGGAGTGGTAAAGTTCCAAAGAAAAGAACACGGAATACAGTTCAAAAACAGAAGTGGTTTGACAAAGATTGTCACTCGCTCAAAAAGGAGGTAAAAAATTTAGGCAATTTAGTGTCAAAGTATCCGAACGATCCTTTCTTGAGACATAATTTTTTTTCCACGAAAAAAGACTATAAGCGGCTTATTAAACGACTGAAAAGAAATTTCCGAAATGACTTGTTAAACAGAATTCAGGCATTGGAGGAAAGAAGTCCGAAAGAGTTTTGGAAACTGGTTAACTCTATTAAGTCGCGTCAGTCTGAAGGGGCCTCTAACGATGTGTCGCCGGCAGAGTGGCATAGTTATTTCAAAGATCTAAATAAAGTCAACTTTTCAACTGAAAGTACTAGTAACGAAGCTCAGATTGTAAAAGATTATCAATGCTGGGCTATTAATGAGAATGAGATTCTCGACGCACCTGTTTCACTTAAGGAAGTACGCGATTCAGCGAAAAAACTCAAGAATAAAAAGGCCAGTGCGGGTGATTTGATAAATAATGAAATAATTAAAACCTCTGTGGATGTTTTAGGGCCACACTTCGTTAAACTTTTTAATAAGGTTATATCGTGCGGTGCTTTCCCGCACGTATGGTCGGAAGGTTTTATAGTGCCTCTTCATAAATCGGGAAGTCGATTGGACCCTGGTAATTATAGAGGTATTTGTATCAGTAGCTGTTTAGGAAAGTTCTTCACATTAATTTTGAATGCTCGTTTGAATGAGTTTTTGAGTGAGAATGAAATTCTTAATAAATGTCAGATCGGTTTCCGACGTGGGTTCAGGACGTCTGATCATGTGCTGGTGTTGAAAACATTGATTGACTTTTATAAGACTCGGCACAAGCCGTTGTTTGCGTGTTTTGTTGATTTTAGGAAGGCTTACGATAGTGTTTGGAGAGAGGGTTTGTTTTTCAAGCTGATTCAGTATGGCTGCAGTAGAAAGTTTGTACGCATTCTGCTCAGTATGTATTCATCTGTCAAGGCGGCGGTTAAATTGAGTCAAGGAGCCACTCCTTTTTTTCAGTCGGACATAGGAGTTAAACAAGGATGCAATCTTAGTCCTACGTTGTTTAATCTTTTTATAAATGATATTCCTGATTTGTTTAACACACCATCCTGTGATCCAGTGATACTGGGCGATTCGAAGTTGAGTTGTCTACTGTATGCTGATGACTTGGTACTGCTATCTGAGTCCGAGAGTGGATTGCAAGGTTGCATTCGTAGGCTTGAGCGTTATACTAAGAAATGGAAGTTAAAGGTCAACTTGAAAAAGTCCAAGATTTTAGTATTTGGCACGAGAGCCCAGCGACGCTCGTTTATAACTTCTAAATGGTATTTTGGCAAGGATTTGTTGGATTGTGTCGATGAGTACACATATTTGGGCATAACTTTCCATTTTGGTGGTGGTTTTAAAATCGCCCAAAAGGCTTTGTACAATAAGGCGTTACGCGCGTATCACGGTCTATTTAAAAGTTTTTCTAACGTGGAGAATGTTCCAGTGAAAGTGCTGTTGAAACTGTATTCAACTGTTGTAGTTCCGGTGCTGCTGTATGGTTGTGAGATTTGGGGAGTTTACGCTTTGGGAAGGATATCTAGTTTTGACATGTTCAAGACAAAGTTTTTTAGTATGGTTACCGACATAGAAAAACTGCATTTGAAGTTTTGCAAACGTATTTTAGGCGTTCACTCTAAGTCTACAAACTTAGCAGTGTATGCAGAATTGGGCAGAGTACCAATGGTTGTGCAACTTTCTGTTTTGGTAGTTAAATACTGGGTACGGGTGAAGGATTCGTTGTACGGGGATGAATTAGTTGGGAGAGCTGCACGTGTGTGCATACAATCAAATTTTCAGGGCGTTAAGTTTACGAATTATCTGTTAGAGATGTGCAATGTTAAATCTCTTGAGGATCTTGTTATATCCACTAAGAACATTAGAGTTCTGGCTAAATATCTGAAATCTGAATTATATAATTCCTTTAATAAGCGGTGGAAGGACCAGGTTCAAGAGTGCAGTAAGTTGCGTACGTTTAATCTAGTGAAGCCAAATACAGGTTTTGAGAACTACCTGTCGTATGTCTCGAGCGTTAAGCATCGTCAGGCGGTGACAAGATTTAGGATTTCTGCGCACAAATTCCCTGTTGAAACTGGTCGCTACGCAAACATTACTTATGATGCACGCGTTTGCCCTCTTTGTAACCTTAATGAGTTAGGTGATGAATTGCATTACTTCACCAGTTGTAATAATATAAAATTTGTAAATCTTAGAGAACGTTTTTGGGGCAATTTGTTAGCTATCAATGATTCATTTAGTTGTTTTAGTCGGCGAGAATTATTTTCGTACTGCTTGTCAATGAAGGATGAGTCTGTAATGAGGTGTACAGCAAAATATTGCCACGACATTATGACTATGTTTAATGATTGTACCTAGCTGCCTACTTGTGTACTTCCAGTACTTCCTATGTATCTTTGATGGTATTTTTTGGAATAAAGTATTATTATTAATAGCTGCGGTTACACTAGAGTTTGTGAAAGAGTTTGCAGGGCTTTTATAGGGCTTTCGTAGCTCTGGCCATTTCGTGGTTACAACTAGACCAGTTTTACTAGGTATATTGGAAATTTACCCGGGTAAATTCATGTTTTCGTATCTAACCGATTTCCCCAGGAGAAAACGTACCTAGGTATATTTCCATGGTTACGAAAGAAAGAACAATGGAACTTTACCTTGATAGCACCCCAGATAAGTCTTAGGGGTCGCTGCCGACTCCAGATAGTTCAATTCAGCCAATGAAATTTCGAGGATCTGACAGTACAATAGGCCTTCGCGCCACAAAGTTACTGAGGCGTGATATTCAACGGTATTCGTGTAACCGCTGTAGTGGCTGTACCCATGTAAATTCAAACCCCAGATGGATTTTATTGGGGACAGTTTTACTGGGTAGACGACTTTATCTGGGGTAGTGTAACCGCAGCTAATAGGTACTACTTGTTTTCTTCCATTAAGAAACGATTGAAACCAGTCAAGCGAATGCTCCATTTATGGGAATGTGTGATTTTCTAAATTATCTCAATGATCAGTGTAAATTTTTTGCCGTTATGCGTAAAATATTCGACTTCCAACCTTAAATTGTCTTAAATCTCCGCGTGCACGCCATACGCGTCATGTTCTTTCTGTTGTATGTCGTCACCTTTTCCGTTACATATGCGCGTGCAACTCATTTGCACGTGCAGTATTTATTTTCGTAATTTAGAAAGCTGAAGCATCAGACGATATTGACAACATGCAACACGGACATAGCCTGCGTGCAGACGTTACACGGACATCACAAGACCGAGAGAAGACTGGATTGAAAACGGTGGTAAAATCTTACTAACCAGAGTGATCTTTGTATTTTTGTTATTTTCAATCCTTTTTGTTAGGGCCACAAGGGAGAATATAGCCTGATTTTCAGACGGTACGAGGTCGCCCGCTCACTTCCTCCCTCTCCCCGTCTGATGGACTTCATAGACTTTCGTGTTCCTGACGTCATCAACCTTTGTTTTTACAATAAGCCAATACGAACACGCGTGAGAATCGAAGCGTGAAGTGTTGAACAGTCGTGCAGTAGCGGCTTTTACTAGTTGGATCTATCAGCTTTCATGCCCTGAAAATAACATTCTACAGCTTCAAACTTCTGTCGATTTCTCAGAATGGTATCCTGTTTCAGCTGCTGTGGTTCTTTGGAGAGCAGGAACTTTTTAAACGGACGTCTGCGTGCAGTATTTGCAGGACAAGTGTATGAGAATGCATACAAGAAATATCTGCCTCGATTCCATGCCGTAAAGTTTGTTACTCATAACTTAGAACTTTTACGCTTTTACTTTTATTTTTAAAACGTTTTGAACCTTGATATGTATGCCGATTAGTTACACAAGACCCTAAAGTTGTCTTAGTGTAGGTTTTTTGGTATCAGAGATTGTTTTAACCGGACTTTTTGTGCAAAGTTTAGATGCCATTGCCATACGTGAACATACGGAAGTGTTTCATAATTCTGAAAACAAAAATATTCACCCAAGTGCCATGAAACTTTTTCCATAACATACTCAGAGAGGTTTCACTGACCATAAATGGCTCTGCTCTTGACCGAACTGACTCTTTTAAATATTTAGGAGTGACAGTCAGTCAGAACATGAGTTGGTCAGAACACGTGGATAGAGTCAGTAATAAAGTCAATCAACGTCTTGGCATCATCCGCCGGGTAAAGCATTTGCTGCCCTTGCATGCGCGGCTAACTCTCTATAAATCTCTTGTCCTTCCCTTACTTGACTATGCCGATATCGTCTGGGGAGATAAGAATAATACCGTCCTCATGGATCACCTTCAAGTTCTTCAGAATAATGCTGCTCGACTTATGCTCGACTTTCCCTCAAGCTCTTCTGCATCTCAAGTACTCGAACTATTAAACTGGAAACCACTGTACCTTCGACGGCGCTATCATCGCTGTATTACTATCTTCAAATGCTTAAATAGCATGGTGGACTTCAACTTTAAATTAAAGAAGAATCACGACTTTCATACATATAATACACGCCGTCAGCACAATCTACATTTACCATTCGCACGTAGGAATTGGGGACAGCAGAAGTTTACCTACCATGCACTATTAGACTGGAACTCTTTAGACTCTGAAGTTATACAATCAACTACATTATCAATTTTTAAATCTTACTGGCACATAACTTAATTTCATAATAATCCTTGTTCTATTTCTATCTTATTTCGACCACTTAACTTTCCTGTTTTCCATATATTAGTGAAATATATATTTTTAATACAGGACCTCCCTGAAAATCACAAATTGTGAGTGGAGCTTTGCTGTCAAAATATTATTATTATTATTACTCGGGCTGCCTGTGGCAGCGCCGAGTCTTAAAATGCAAGTGGTTACTATTTTTTTTTTAATCAGTGTCAGACGGCTTCTGCGCATGCGTTAAAGGTCAAATTCTAACCAATCAGATTGCACTGTGCTGGTCACGCAAACAAAGGTTAGATTTCCTCAGGCGCGCTCAGATAAGAAAATTCAAAGCTCAGACTAGGCGAGACAAGGAGATATCAATTTCAAATAGTCATTGTCAGAAATCTATTCCATCGTGGGCAATGATGCAATACAACCTAAATTTGGGTCAGGTCCATGTTTTACGACAGAATAACCAGAGTCTTTCTACTGGATTCGGAGAGCTCGAGACATTATACAAGTCTGCTAATATGGGGAAAACTGAAACAAAAAATGAACTTTGACGGCAGAAACCCTCATATTTGAGCCAAGCGGAATATTTACATGATCCGCTAAGATTTTTACAAATCTAATTAGTTAAGCAGATGTACGCAGTGTATGCCAACTGAAATGCTGTGCTCGTTTTGTGGTTACGGCTCAGTGGGGCAACTACCCGAACAAGAAGCATGAACTGCCAGCAAAGAGAGAGGAAAACTGAAAGAGGAAATCCTTGTGAGAAATCGACGTACATATGAAGCTATATACGTTATCATCGACTATATGGGAGTCAAACATCGAGCTGCTATGAAACCGCTTGTGACAGTTTGTTTACGCACTTTCATGACAAACGAACGTTTCTACTTTCGACACAACGGTCGCTAAACTGTACGAAATCTCCAAGGATATATCCCTAATGTCCAAACTAAAGGGAAAAACTGAAAGAGGAAATCATTGTGACCAATCGACATAAATATGAAGCTCCAGAAGTAATTATTGAATACATGAGAACCCATAGAGAAAACCGATAATAATGAACACGGTATTAGTTTCACCGACATTTGTGGCGTAACTGAACTCGCACTACAGCATAGCTTGAAATACTGTACGAAAACTCCCGTTTAAAAATTTCCTGATGCCGAAAGGACCGTAGCATTTAAACAAGATATCCTTCTGACCAATCGACATACATATTAAGCTGTGAAAGTATGTTTCCATTCCATAACAGCCGATAGTGCAAACTAGTAAACTGCCACTAGTAAATTGACCTTGCGAGTACTGAACTTTCTAGCGTCAAATGCATGTGTTACGTTTCCAAACTTTAGGACAAGAAATCTTCCATAGAATGTTCTATTTTATTTACAGCTGAGAACTGTATTATTAAACATAAGAAATAAAACAATGGTGCCATTTGAAGAATTATATCATGTCAAAAGTGCAAACGAAGAAATATATATCTACGGACGCGAGCAGCTCGATCGTTTCACTTTGGTCAAACTCGGACTGTTTACGACTGGAACCTGCAGTTTTATCGGACCTGCAGACTAAATTGTAAACGTGTGGCCGTGTTCAGGCTAGTAAATCTAGCTAGCTAACCACAGGAGGTAGCGAGCTTCTTTACTCTGAACAGTTTTTCTGCTCTGGTGATTAGCTAGCTAGTGGTCGGTGGAATACTTTGAAGTTCCAGGCTACCTAGCGAGGTAGCTTGAATAGAATCTAGCGCGCTAAAAGCCCATCGATGACAACTACCGGGTGTATTGTACGTCAATTGAGCCATCATGGATAACGAGGATCGCCAAACACCAGTCAGTAGCAGTTTTTCGCACAGTTTTAATATTTTGGTTGAAATTTCAATTGAGCACTTTGGCGGTCAATTATTTGCGATTACGAAACACTTGCGCCAAGGGCAGTTATAGACCAAATTTCTATCTTTTAGAGAGGGTCTGAATGGGGGGGTCTACATGTCAGTTGTCAGTTAAAATGTTGGCCATTTGTCAGTTGTCAGTTAGCCCTAGTTAATCATTACTAGAGAAAATTTACAATGTTTGACCCACAAAAACCAAATTTGTCAGTTGTCAGTTATTTTTCGGTTGTCAGTTGTCAGTAAAAAAATCGTCATTTGTCAGTTGTCAGTTATTTTTAAGGCTGTTTGTCAGTAGTCAGTTAACCCCATTCATGCCCTCTTTAGAGATAGAAACAAACCAGAAGAGGGAAAAACAAAAAGTAAAACCTACTAAGTTACTAGGTCTGAACAGTACTAATTTATTAACTAGCTGCGAGTTGCTGACAGATATCTCAAGACTCTAGCTAGCTGCACGATAGTAGTCTGAACATACATACACACATGAATAAGTAGTGTTTTCAATAAAAGATCAACTACTTTAATTTACATACGAGAAAACAAAAATATTAAATTACATACATGTATATATATACTAGGGGAGCAGAGAATGAAAGTCACCGCGCTACCGGCCACTCCTAAAGACTGCTAATAATTCTTCCCTTTGGTTATTACTAAGAGGATTTCAAATGAAAGTGTATTTCATCTTCAATCTCATGTGGCCCGAGTGAAAGCCCAGATGGGCTCTTGTTATTATTATTATGTGTGTTCACTCCTGCAGAAAAAAATATAATATTTCATGAAAGATTTGGTCTTCTAAAAGCCAAAAACCTAGGAGAATGTTTAAGATCTATTAAATGCATGAGATTTATAAGCGGAGGAAGATTAGTGATTTACCAAAGCCCGTACATAGATTATATTCACAAACACATCGTTCCGATGAATGAATGATTCCAATGCTTTCTTCTGCTCTGGATATAGCTTCGAAATCCTGAAAACTTTACAATTTCGGTCGACACACTGCTCAAGTTCTTCCCCAACGCCATTCAGAAAAATATGCGAGCACATTCCTTAAATTCCAGACTTTGCCAAAAGTGTAAAGTTCGCTCTGATTGGCTGACATTATGACGTCAGGAACACGAAAGTCTATGAAGTCCATCAGACGGGGAGGGGGAGGAAGTGAGCGGACGACCTCGTACCGTCTGAAAATCAGGCTAGGGAGAATACGGTATTTACTGTAATTGTGCACCCTCTTTAAATAAAGTGTTATCTATCTATCTATCTATCTACACGTTTCTGGCCGATCCGAACGGGCAAGAAGACTCTTGATTTGATGTTTGTGACGTCACGTTACGTACGTGCTGACGTCGTAGTGCGTCAAAATAGGAAAACATTACTTCCGGTTGCCGTCCGTGACTCACGAACGTCTGGTGCTTAAAGTGCATATGAAGCGAAAATTAAGTTGAGCTAATGTTAAAATGCTTTCGAAATGAGGAATAATGACATTTTCCGTTTGAACATCTTATCTCGTTTCAGAGATATTCAGGTTTTTGTAATATACAAATGAGTTGACCTATGACGTCATTTTGTTTGCACAGCCTGGAGACAAATCACAAAATGAAGAATATCTCTACAAGTATTGGATAAAAACTATTGAAACTTTGCAAATATGTGGTACTATGGAAAATACACATGCAAATTATGATGTTGCCATGGAAACACTCTGGCCCCAGGCTTCCACTACAAATAACACAAACTTCCCTAATTTCTCCTTTGTCAAACACAATTTTTTTTGGTGTGGGTCCAAAATTAGATTTGGAACAATGCAGGCATTGTATGTGAAATGACTCGCGAATAAGCAAAAACCGTGGACGAATATCCTGCTTGTTGAACGTTGGATCTGTATGAAGATCTAAACAGCCAAATAATAATAACTAGAAGCGAGAAGTCCAAGGACTATATAGTAAAGCTGAAACAACGTGTATAGTTTTAAACGTACTATATTTCGGCTAGCCAAACTAGCCTTCTTCAGGTACTAGATGTTGTAAGTAGAGAGTTCTAAAATAGGGGGTTACAATATATAGGATTTCACAATATATAGAATTTCACAATATATAGGATTTCACAATATGTAATTAGGAAGCGACGCAATGGAACGGATACTGGTAAAAAATGTTGAAATAATAAAGTGATGTAGATAAGGTCAATAAAGGAAGGTAACAAATTACGATAAACTAATGGATACGGAAAACTATTAATACAATGTGAATAGATGAATAGGAAATAAGGTGAAAGTCAGCTAGGTTTCATCACGTCTATTGATGCCATGAGGTTCAAGTGTTTTGGCCTTGTCTATAAGGTAGGATTCTCTGGCTTTACGAATCGAGTCTCGTGAGGAATGCATGAGTTCTAAGGGAATGAGTTGCATGTTAGTTTTAGAATGGTTAGGGTTAGAAAGAAAATGTTCTGCAACAGTGGAGGGTTTAGACTTAATGTTAGGTTTGTCAACTGATCGTCTATGTTCGTTGAATCTGTCTTTGAGGCGTCGTTTGGTTTCACCTATGTATTGGAGGTGACAGAGATTACATTGTACCATGTATATTAAATTTTTAGAGTTACAAGTGATATGCGAATGGATTAAACGGGTTTCACCTGTGGAATGGAAAGTGTATTGTTTAAGACCGTTGACGATGTAGGGGCAAGTGGCACAATTTTGCCCGCAACGGAATGAGCCAAGTGGGAGTGTTCGTGTGGAATGATTAGTAGTGTTATTGGGTAATTGTGATTTAACTAGAAGGTCACGAAGGTTAGGACAACGTCGGTGGGAAACGAGAGGAAAGCTAACAAAAACGTTTTTGCAACGATCGGATGAAAGTAGTATATTAAGATGTTTGTGAATTATACGAGAAATGTTAGGAAGTGCTGGGTTATAAGTGGTAATGAATGGTATACGTTGTGAGTTTTGCGAACGTTTAGTATGTAACGCGTCGTTACGAGCAATGTCAGCAGCGCGCTTTATTTGTCTGTTAAGAAATGTGCGGTTATAACCTCGTTGAAGGAGATAAGTTTTCAATTCGTTAGTGCGGAGTTTAAAAGCGTTGTCGTTAGAGCAAATGCGGCGGAGACGGAGAGCTAAACTAAAAGGGATAGCTTGTTTAGTGTGCAAGGGATGGCAAGAGGAGTTAAGAAGATATTGGTGTTTATCAGTGGGTTTAGTGTAAAGGTCTGTTTCGATGTAACCGTCACGCAAGGAAACGGTTACGTCAAGAAATGGTACATGAGAAAATGAATGTGATGAGGTGAACTTGATAGTGGGATGAAGATTATTAAGAAAATCAATGAAAGTGTATAAATGATCTTGACCCTCGGTCCAGATCATGAAAATGCCATCAATGTATCTTAACCAAGTGTGTGGTGTGTAAGGAGCCTGAGAAATGGCGTTATTTTCAAATTTACCGAGGAATAAATTAGCAAAAGAAGGAGCCATTCTAGTACCCATGGCTGTGCCATGAATCTGGAGGTAATGGGTGTTGTTAAAAGAGAAATTATTCATAGAGAGGATCATGCGTATTAAGTCACAAAGTGTATTAGTAGGAATATCTTTGTTAATACGAGTTTGTAGGAAATGATGACATGCCCATCTTTATGGGGAATGTTAGTATACAAGGATGATACATCTAGAGTTACAAGAATGGCATGATCAGGAAGCTTACCAAGGTTAAGGAGTTTATTAAGAAAATCAGTGGTGTCTTTAATGTACGAAGGGAGAGAAGAGACAAGAGGTTTGAGATAAAAATCGACGAATTCAGAAATGCGTTCAGTGGGATGGCTGTTAGATGAAATTATGGGGCGTCCAGGATTACCAGTTTTATGTATTTTGGGTAAAATGTAGAAACGTCCAGGTTTAGCATTAGTATGTATGAGGTACTGTTTAACTTTAGCGTCGATTAAGTTCTCATTAGACATGCGATGGACATAGAAAGTAATGCGTTTTTGTATGTCGTTAGTAATATCTGCGTCGAGTTGTTTGTAGAATTTAGTGTCACTAAGTTGTCGGTTACATTCGTTGATGTACCAGGTTTTGTCCATCACGACAGTACCAGAGCCTTTGTCAGCGGGTTTGACTACTATGTCTTGTCGTTTAGTAAGTTGACGTATGGCTTGGCGTTCGAGTGTGGATAAGTTATCGGAGATGTGATTAGGTTTAGTAGTAATTATATCCTGTTCAATAGCGTTTAAGAAAGCATTTAAGGCAGGTTCCCTGTCTACAGGGGGAGTAGTTTAAGCAAATTATAATTTGAAACATGGAAAGAAATTGGAATTTTATGTTCAAGGTGAAAGGTGCGTGGGGCCATGAGAGTTTCCATGGCAACACCATAATTTGCACAATGATGTGTACTTTTCATAGTGTCATACATGTGCAAAGTTTCAGTAATTTTTATTCAAAACTTGTAGAGATATTCTTCATTTTGTGATTTGTCTCCAGGCTATGCAAACAATATTCAAAAAACCTGAATATCTCTGAAACGAGACAAGATGTTGACAAACGGAAAACATTATTCCTCATTTCGAAAGCATTTTAACATTAATAGATATCAACTTACATTTCGCTTCATATGCACTTTAAGGGCTTGACATTTAAATCGGCCGTTGCTAGGGAAAGTTTGCAGCCTCGTATAAAAACCCGGAAAATTAAAGAGTGGGCAATGATTATTGTCAAGGTGACTCCTTGGGTAAAGTCTTGTAGTTTGATGACGTCATTGAGTGACGTAATGATGACGTCATCAAAATCAGAAAAATTCACTCCAAGGATTTTTAATCTACTAGTAATTTATGAATATTTTCCGAACCTACGAATTAAGGCGCATAAAACCGAGCATGCGTTTGCCATTACGACAAAAAAATAAAGATTTTAGTACACTTTTCAGTCCAATTTTAAGCGGCTTTTTTGGCAAATAAAAAGCCATAACTTTGGTTTGCAAAATCCATGCTCGATTTTGTGGAGAACATGGCCGACAACATTTTAACGGGAAAACGTTTGGTGTTTAGTGAAAGCGCGCTAAATGTTTAGTATTTTTAGAAACCGGAAGTGAAGAAATTAACGGTGCGCAAAAGTGCCTGTTTTGTGGTCGTGAAATAGTCGCAGAACTGTTGTTGCAGTAAAGTCTACAATAATTGGTCGAACAGGATGTGCATTTTCTCCTATTGGCCTCCGACAATGGCCAGTTTTGGGACTTGGCTGAATACTCCAGTCTGCAATGAGCTAGCTCAGGGATTGTCTGCAATGAGCTTCGGACTATAGCTACTGTGTGGAGCACATGCCAGGAACCCGGCATTTCGCGGCAAACCGAAGAGCCAATAGAAACCAAGCTAAAATTAGACCGAGATTCGACAACTTTCACTTGAAGTTGAATCTCGTGGCGTTCACAACAGTTTGTTTTCCGACTTCAAAAATACTTTTTTTAAGGATGAAAACTGATCTGTATTTTAATTAGTTGCACTGAGGTTCAATCACAACTTTACCAGGAACCGAAAGCATTATCTGGAGACAACAATGTGCATGTTTGTGGAAGATTTGAGTTGAAAACCTGCCGGTCGAAAATCACTTGACTTCTTGCAGTGTTATTGAGTGGCCGTACTTTTCTTCGTGTTTTTGGAAACCATTTTCTCGCTGGAAGCAGCCATTTCAGCCTCTGTATCTTTGACAAATTTAGATACTATTTACTTGATGTTCTTTCAATCTATCAACAGTAGAAAGAGCTCGGCTACATCTGAGAATCTAATTACAAGTTTGCTTTCTCATACATCGGCGATTTCCTGACTGACTTCATCAAGGTGTTGGCGGCGCCGTACGCTTGCCGTTACTTTTTTTACCCGGTACAAATTATTAATTATTTCCCTTTCTCAGGTTCAAGTACAGTTAGGTGATTTTCGAGTCCTGAACGATTCCTCCAAAATTATCGGATTGAGATTCTAGCTTGTCAAGTTTTGTTTTTTTCACACGATAAACCAAGCTTTTCATTTTCCCCGCTGCAGCTTGTTCCGACTTTTGAACACTTTACTTCATTCATTCATGAAAACCTTTCAGGTAAACCACGAATAAAACTTACAAACATGTGTAAGTATTAAAACTATCAGGTGGCCGGTGAACACGCATAAAACTAGCCTGAGGAAACAGCCGATTCATATATCCCGAGTCGGCTGTTTTCAGTCAGGCTAGCAAAAACCGGAAGTCAAAATCGCATCTGGTGCTGCGAGCATAACAACGGTGTTGCATATATAGCAACGAAATATGTCAATGGGCCCTTAAGCTCTCTAATTTTAATTACGTCTGCACGCACGCATTACATTTTCCGTTACATTTGCGCGTGTAACTCAACATCTTTTTTAATTTTCAAAACTTTTAAACCTTTTGCACTGATTTCCCTTCATTCTATCAGTTATTACTTGTTTTTCTTTGTTTTCTTTATGTAATTTATCGTTTCTTTCGGGTCGTTCCTCAGTTCAAATCATTGGGAGCTCCGCTTTAGGCTTGCCTAAATATATATATATATATATTATTAATTGATGTATTCAATTTCCGTACCTGGACGTCTGTACGACACTCTGGACAAGCAACCATCTTCTTGACCCGTGACTTGGCGACCAGGTTTTCCAGGCAGTGTCTGCAGTAGCTATGTAGACAGGGTAGAACTCGAGGGTCCTTGTACTGCTCCAGACAGATAGCACACGTCACCTGTTTTACCAGTCCTTGTGTCAGTGCTGCCATGTTTTATTTCACACCTACTAAGAACACGAAGACCTTTAACAGAGAACGGCATACGAAAACGAATTAATAATAATAATGGTCATATTTATATGGCGACATTTCACCACAGTTACGTCTTGTCAGTGAAATTACGTATCGCTCATAGCTGCCACGCTGTTTACAATTTTGAGAGCTGTGTGGTGGGAAACAATTGCCTGCTCTTTGTACCAAAGAGTATAACCGATTCTTTCACGTCCCATTCAAACATTGATCAGAACTGAGCTGAGTGGAAGGAGACAAGGCCAACAGCTTATAAGTCACTGTCAGGAGCTGGCCGAGTTTCGATCCCGCGAGGCCATCCCGAGGGCTATTATCGAGGCTGGCTTTGCTTTTCCCTTTGCACTCAAATAGTTTAGTGATTTCAAATAAGTAATTTCACGTGATTGCTATTATCCAATTAACTGCTTTGATGTTTTTACAGAGCGCGATGTTTGAAATTAAAATATGTTATTTGGTATATAATAGTCCGGCTTTATGAATCCAACAAATACCAACATTGGTGCATAGGATAAAATACAATAATATAATAGTAGTAGTATAATACTACAAATTATTAAGAGATATTACAATTATCATATACAGATAATATATCATAACAATATTTTGCAACTAATTTCGTAATGGACTCATCATACATAGCAAGCACATACAAAAATAGTTGTCGAGTACCCCAAAAACGAAACGATTTATTCACACTGAAAAGATTGTTAACAAAATCATTCCTGAGCTCAACGAACTTCCTATGACATGGCATTAAATAGTGATATTCATCTCCAATTTCATTTAAATTACACAAATTACATACTCGAGCTTCGTACTGAACATTATAACGGCCAAGTTCAACAGGCAATCTGTGTGCGGATAATCTCATTTTGGTTCTTGCTTGGCGGTGTTTTATATTTTGGACTTGAAAAAGATATTTCTCAAGTCCGAACTTCGTCTTTACTTTACTTAAAGTTCGTAGCTTATCAAAGTTACCGCCTTGTTGAATCTGGTCCTTCCAGTAATTAGATAAATTATCATTCAGTTTTGCTTTTAAATATTTACCCAAACTCCCCAATCGTTCAGGAGATATATTAAGAGCATTAATCGATCTTAAATTGCACAACTGTAATAAATAATTTGTATACACCACAGCATGTCGATTAGATGTAATACAAACCCTCGCCGCTTTACCAACGAGAGTGTTACTGAATGACGGAGCCAGTACTTTGCTACAAGGGTAGATATTTGTACAATTAAAGGTACTCTACCTAATTCAGCATAAACTGACAAGTTAGTAGATTTAGCATGCACCCCCAAAATACGTTTGCAAAATCTTAGATGAAGTTTCTCAGTGATACCACTAACCTCCTTAAGAAATTTCAGTTTGAAAGTTTCGAAAGATGAGATTTTGCCCAACAGATACACACCACAGATCTCACATCCGTACAATAATACGGGAACAACCACCGAAGAAAAGAGTTTTAGTAGAACTCTATTTGGCACATTGTCTACATTCGAAAAACTTCTAAACAAACTGTGGTAAGCACGTACTAACGCTTTATTATATATTTTTTTCTGTGCAAGTTTGAAGCCACCAGCAAAATGAAGAGTTAACCCAAATATGTATACTCATTAACACACTCCAATTGGTCGTTACCAAAATACGAGCGGAACACTTGAGGTTTTCAAGTCGGCTGAATCAGGTGCTCGATTTTGTTTAGCTATTTAACGCCGTCCCGTCCTTTATGAATTTGTGATTAATTTTAATGATCAGTATAATCCTTTTGCCGTAATGCGTAAAGTATTTAATTTCCAACTTTAATTTCCGTTACACCTCGCGTGCACGCATACGCGTCATGTTCTTTCTGTTGTATGTAGCCTGCGTAGCAAGCGCAGGGGAATGGGGAAGAGGAGGCAATAATAATAACAATAACTATAATAATAATAATAATAATGGTTTATTAACAGTACTTCCACTGGGTGGCTCTTCGCCTGTTAATCTAAATAACTGTAAAATATAAAATGTTGATTAAATATGACTAAGATATTACTGAGATGTATAATGATAACAGCACTAAGGATAAAACTGATATGTAAGTACAATAAACAGTAATAAGTACTAAGGATAATATATATGTATCTATTGTAACTCTCACAGCTCACAGCTCACAGTTCACGGTTCACGGCTACAAGTCTTTAGCTTCTTACAAACTTGAAATATTATACCGATTTGAGACACACCTACATTTCAAGTGTGCCATGTAAATCCCATTTCCGTTGTGGTCGCATCACTAATCGCGTTACATATAATTATAAGAATCAATTAAACTGCAGTTTCCAACACACTCCCCCATATGACTCGCTGACGAGGCATATGTATGGAAAATGGGCTCTAACAACCATATGTGACTGATAAATGTTCAATGTTCTAAGTAGTCAAGTGTTCGATACATATTCAATCCTGCTGTTCGTTGCGAAGTACATCTTGTGCTCGAAGTTCAGCTGCTACTGCCGCATCTCGCCTGTTTCCAAATTGGGTAAGAGCTCTAGGAAAACTCCCCGTGTCAGACTACAGGAGTACAAGACAACGTAGGCCATCCGTTCCTCTTTTGGCTTCCGGATGTACTTAACTGGACCTGCAAGGTCCACTCCAATCACGTTAAAAGGTGTGTTACCTTCGGTCCTCGTTCTCGGTAAAAGCCCTGGGGGCGGACTTTTCACGGCGATGGCTTGAAATCTCTTACACCCCCAGCACTGCTTCAAAATTCTTTTCGCAAGTTTTCGTAGACGGGGGACCCAAAATCTCTCTCGGACTTTTGCCATGGTGAGGCCAATTCCCCCGTGTAAGGTGGTCACGTGTTCGCGCTGAACGACTTTAGCTGTGAAAAGAACTGAATCGGGTAAGTAAATCGGATACTCTCCCTGAATGCGCCCTCGGCATTCCCATATTCCATCGGAGTTCAACTGAAGGTTCAGTTGCTCCTTGTCATCGTTAAAGGTGATCGCACCCATTCCCTGTCGTTGCGCTTTCTTGACCCAGAATAGTTCTTGAGTAGATATCTCTAGCATAGTTAGAGGTCCCTGGATCTTGTCGGAAAGATTTCGAGAATTGTGGATAAATCGCGAGATCCACGCACAAACTCTCATGGCTTTGCGCAAGCCGAACTTTTCAAGGACGGTGTCAAAGTCATTTCTTCCTTCGACACCAACCGCGAGAAGTTCTCGTTGAACCTTCCTTTCTGAGATGCTCTGCACACATGCTTGTGTCACGATTTCGGTTGGCCATTCCGACCGGTCGGCCAACCATGATGGTCCCTTCCACCATAGCTCTGCATCCGACACGCTTCCCCCTCGACTCCCGAGGTCAGCTGGGTTGTCGGTTGTAGGTACGTGGCGCCAAAGCGTATCCGGGTGACTCTGTATCTTACGGACACGATTCGCCACGAATTGACGGTACTCTCCCTTGTCATGTAGCCAGTATAAGGCTACAGAGCTATCCGACCAACACTGAATGTTGTCGGCCATGTTGAACCCTCCCAGTGCGTTGCGCACATTCACACCTAGATTGACAGCCATGTGTCCCGCTACAAGCTCTAAGCGAGGGATTGTGAGTCCCTGCTTTGCGAGGCGAGATTTGGCTGCAACCAGGCCTTGAGTAACGCCCGAAGCTTGTGTTATAACTGCGTACACTGCAGCGCTCACTCCGCGCCCGCTTGCATCACCGAACGCGTGTAACTGCACTTCCTCGATAGGCTCCTGATATGTAGAGAGACTGCGCGGTACCGATACTGCTTTCGGCAGTCCGCGTTCCCACTTTAACCATCGCTTAGCAACCGCGTCTGGTAACGGAGCGTCCCATGCGGTTTTCTCGTTACACGCTTCCCGGTAGATTAGCTTTCCTTCCAACATCATGGGCGATACGAAACCCAGTGGATCGTAAACTTTCGCCAAGTTAGCGAGAATGCCGCGTCTCGTCAACTCAGCGGCTTGGGTCGGAAAAGACACATGTAACGTATCTTCAGTCTTATCCCATTTAAGCCCAAGGAGTTTACACTCCCCCTTTGCTATAGTTCCACTATGTTGTTGTTTGGCGTACGAAGGCTCGTCGTCATCACCGTTGTCCTCGAGTTCCGTTTCGTTCGAATGCCACTTGTGCAGTTCGAACTTTGCATCCGCGAAGATTTCAATGGCATCACGTTTCAACTGCTTGGCCTCCTCCTTAGTAGACCCTCCAGATATGAGATCGTCCACATACAAGCTTTTCCGCACTTCGTTAACACTCTCCGCATAGCGAGACTGCCAACTCTCTAGGTGTTGCTGAATCACTCCATTCAAGAGAAATGGCGACGGGGCCAGCCCAAACAACACTCTAGTAAACCGCAGTGTTTCCACTTCATTTGACTGCAAATCAACTATCCAGTGAAATCGCAGTGCATCCCGTTCGGCTTCGCGAATCCGCACCTGGAGAAAGGCTTTCCGTATGTCTCCAGCTACTGCTACGGCGTGGAAACGATTCCGAGTGATCACATTCCATAACTGGTTTTGTAAGGATGGACCCGCGTGTAAACACTCGTTGATTGACGGTGCGTTGTCATGCGCACGAGCCGACGCGTCGTACACCACTCGAAGTTTGGTTGTTTCTGCATTCTCTTTGATCACTGCCCGATGAGGCAGATATAATTCCTTCCCTTTCACTTCAGCAGGTGCTCGCTCTACAACACCTTCCTGCAGCTGCTCACGGATAATGGCGTCATAATCCGTCAACATATCTGTTTTCCGTAACTTGCGCAATAACGAATTCAGCCGGCGAATACTCGCGTCGTGATTATTCGGTAGTGGGGGATGACTCCCCTTCCACGGTAAGCTAGTTTCATACCACCCGTCCTCAGAACGCGTTAACTGTTCTTTGAACTCCCTATACACATCATTCTGATCTCCGGCTGGACTGTCCGCTAGTCCAAGAATATCGAGTGCGCATAATTTCTCGTAGTCTGCGGTCGAGTTAATGGTCAAGTAAGCAGACGAGATATCCGTCTCCGCTCCAGGTGACATCAATGTCCAACCAAATCTCGTAAACTCGGCCACAGGATCTCCGCGCCGTCCCACGCGTAAGCGCTCCACAGTTCTAATCTTCGCGAAGTCATTCGCACCGAGAATAAGGTGAACTGGTAATTGGCTCTTCTCATCCGTGTCGTCCATACGCACACCCTTGAGGTGTGGATGCTCGTCCAGCACTCGCTTGTAATGTGAATTTTCCAGTGTGAGTAATTCCCGTTTGTCTACTTTACTCACATTCACTTCCAGCTGTAAATCACCTGTCAATGCACACATGACGACATCAAACACTTGCATTTTCCTCGTTGTAACTCCCATAAGCATTGCGATTTGACGCAGACTAGATGACTTCGGTTGCGCCTTAATCAAATCAATAGCGGTTGATGATGCATATGAGTGGCTTGCACCACTGTCCAATAAAGCCCGGAATTTATATCCGTTAATTTTCACCACCACAACAGGATGAATGACGGTGGATTGTCCGACATGACTGGCGGTCATGCCCGGTTCACGCGGAGGATCGCGTGTCTGAGATTTGTCACATATCGACGTATGGTGTTTTGACTGACAATTTTGACAGGTCCCTTTGCTCTTGCAATCCGCCGCTCTGTGTTTTAATCCCGTGCAGTTGAAACAACGCCGGTTGTTCACGAGAATCTTCTTTCTCTCCTCGACGTTTACTATCTTGTCACAGTTGATGGCTTTATGATTTGGGTTTTCACAATAAATACAGCCACGAGGCTGTTGTAAATCCTCTCCCTTCGCGTAAAACGCTCTTGAGCGATCCTGTCGATAAGAACTTCCATTACTTGATTGAGCTTTAGTGTCGCCTTGAATTGAATTGTTATTAGTCCATTTCTCTAGCGCCTCCAGAAACTCTTTAAAAGTCCACTCGCCCCACTTGTCATCAATTATGGCGAGCTCGTGTTTGATGACCTCCAGTTTATCGACGGTAAACCTAACAGCAGCGTCGAGCTTGTTTAGACTATTCAATGTTTGTAAGGATTCGACATTGAACAGCAGTCTCTCATAAAAATCGTGGATCTTAGCCACGTTTCTCCCGGTTATGGTGGGTAGTTCCAGTATGTTGCGAACGTAGGCTCCAACAACTTCGCTCGTTGGTCCATAGCGCTTGGCTAGCAGATCGGTGGCTTTGTGATAACCTTCCTCAGTGAACGGAAGTCCGTCGATGAGATTGCGAACTTTGGTTTCGACAAGTTCCTTTAGATAAGAGAATTTGGTGACGGCAGGGACAGATGACTTGTCGATTTGGGTCTCAAACTGCCCCCAAAACCTCACCCAGTCCTGTGGTGTTCCGTCGAATCGCGAGATAACAAGCTTAGGCATTTTTGCTGCATTTTGTTTACACTCTCCGATTTCCTTCTTCGCTTGGGCTTGTTGTTGTTGATAATGTAGTTCCAACTCTAGCTTCTTCTTTTCAAAATTCAGCTTTTCAGCGTTCGCTAGACCAACAGCCTCTTGTTGTTGCTTGAGCTTTTCTTTCTCCAGCTCGACGAGCTTTTGATGTTCGTGCACGGTTTCGGCGTCGCGCACTGTTCGATCAATCTCAGCGATTTGCTTTGTTAGGCTCCTAATGCTTTCGTCCGCCCATCCCAACTTCTCCTCGACTTCCTCGGCCCATTCGCTGACCTGCTCTTCAGTCTCTCCCTTTGCGAACTTCTTTTCCTCTATTGTTTCTTTTAGTGCGTTTGCAGCGGTGGTTATGTTCTCTAGCGAAGTTTTCTGTCTTTCCGAAGCTTCCCTATCATGTTTTGAAATAATATCCTCGGTTTTCTTGGTGCGAAAGCTCAACGTTTTGAGCTTCCCGTTAAGTTCAGTTAGCGCCTTATCCATGTTACTGATGTCGGTGCTCACACTCGTCCCTTCGTGGTCGCCAGTATGTCGAAAACGGCAAGACGTTTCCTATTTGAATCACTTTATTTAACTCTCACAGCTCACAGTTCACGGTTCACGGCTACAAGTCTTTAGCTTCTTACAAACTTGAAATATTATACCGATTTGAGACACACCTACATTTCAAGCGTGCCATGTAAATCCCATTTCCGTTGTGGTCGCATCACTAATCGCGTTACATATAATTATAAGAATCAATTAAACTGCAGTTTCCAACACTACTAGCATAACGAGTGAGAACGAAACCAGCAGCAGAAAGTTGGACACGCTGTAAGCGTTTGACAAGATAGTCAGGAATTGGGTGTGGCACTACATCATTAAAGTCAAGCTTTGGTAAAATGAGACTTTCAACTAAATGCTTCCTAAGCATGAAAGGTGCTAAATGTTTCAGTTTTCTAATAATGGATAAAACAGAATAACAAGATGATATAGTAGAGTTTACATCATCAGTCCACTTTAAGTGCTGTTGAATTTGTGTCCCGAGAAGGTGAGCAGAAGTAACTCTTTCAAGCTGTTTTCCACCCACAGAGAGACGAATGGTGTAGTCATCTAGATTATGAACCTGAGAGAGAGCTGAGTAGTGGAGAACAGCATGACTTTCGTTTTTTTGGGATTAAGCACGAGGTTAGAAGCGATGGATCATGATGTTACGCTCTTTAACTTTCATGGGCTTGACGTGAGTGTATATCGTAGTGTCATTGGCATACTGATATGTCAGCAACTTCATGCGATCAGATAGGTCATTAACATACAAGTTAAATAAGACTGGTCCAAGGATTGACCCTTGGGGTACCCCGAACGTAGCTTTAACTCTTCGAGATGTCAGTATCATCAATCTGGACATACTGTGTGCGTCCAGTTAGATAGTACGTTGACAACCCATCTCAAATAGGACTTCGAAAAGCCTTGTTTGTATAGTTTCTGACCAGTACGGTTTCATAGGCAACGGTGTCGAATGCCTTTGAAAAGTCTGCAAGTATCGCCATGGTGACCTCCCCGCGTTTCATAACACGTATAATGTCACATGGCAAGCATGACAGTGGTAGTTGTGTGGCCTTTACGATATGCACTGAGCGAGTCCTTTGACACATTTTTATCAGATAGGAAGCTGGCCATCTGGCGTAACACTAGACGTTCGTATACCTTGGAGAGCACCCGGCAGAATGGATATTGGGCGGAGATCATTATTTGATTTAATCTCCTTGACTTTGGGTATTGGGCTAATACGAGCTATTTTCCAGGCTGTAGAAAGCATCTGTTTGGAAATACAGTTATTGAGAACATGTGTCAACGGATACGCCAGCTGTTCGGCCACCATCTTGATGAATTTAACTGGAATACTTTCTGGACCGCACGAGCAGTCAGACCTCAACTTATTCAGCTCATTTAAGACCTCATGATGTAGCACGTGTCTTAGCATGAATACGCCGTCCTTATCATCAGGTAAAGTGTCGATCAGGTTCCACAAATCAGCAACAGACTGAGGAGATGCGCCGGTGACGCGCTCGGCAGTAGAGGCGAAGTGTTCATTGAGGTCATCAGGGTTGTGGATTGGGTTGCAGGATTCTGTGTACAAGTCTCCATACTTCCTTGGGCTTCTTTGAAAACAGTGCACCTTGATAAAATTCTCTTTGTTTTCTTTATGGTGGACTTGAGAAGATTCCTCAAGAGGGGAAGGGGGAATGGCGAGAGGGGAAGAGGAACTTAGTCAGAGGAGCAGAGGAAATGAAAACTCGCCAAAATCGCTTCATAGCAACCCTGTTACCATACAGACAACACTTAATACACTATGGAAGCAAGGTAAGGCATTTTATTAATAATTCTTTCATATTTCTACCTCGTTGAAATTCCCATACAAATGCTATTAGTATTAGCTAGATACCTTGCTCTCCTTGATTTTAGAAACACCCCGACCCAGCACACAGATGCTAGTGCAGCACAGAGACTTGTGAATCGTCGGACCAAGACCATATTACCTACTATTTCAATAAGGGAGCCTAAAGGACCAACCTATGTTAACTGAAGGAACTGTTGCGCGAGTAGCACCAGTTGGGAAACAAAATAATTGGATCAAGGCTGAGGTTATCAGACAGACTGCCCCCAGATCATATGAAGTTATTACAGAAGCTGGCCGGACACTGCGAAGGAATCGGCAGCACCTAAGAGAGTCAGAGGAGAGCCCTCTACAGACCAGTGAGGAACATCAACCTGAAACAGGACCAGTCAGGGAGAACACACTAGAGCATGCAAGCCTCAAAGCTTATTCGACAGACCCGAGCAGTGAGCACCCACCTGTTCAAGTGACTCCAGTGCCCACCCGGCCGGCCCCCCTGATCCAAGGCCGGTCCAGAGAAGCCGAGCGGGAAGGGTTATCAAGGAACCTGATCAATTCAAAATTTTGTTAAGACGTGAACAATTATTATCACTTTAAGTTGTTCCACAACATTGATTAGTTTCAGACTATTATCCGAGAGTAGTTCTGGAAGGAGGATGTAATATGATATACTTTATTGTATGCATGGGCTCCCTGTGTAAGTGTGAGCATGCACATTGGCAGGGGGACGAGCATGGCAAAGATGGCGACTTCCATTAAACCGTTGTGTTAAACCAGAATCTGTTCAGTTTTTTTTTAGATTAAACGGCCATCGATAACATAACACCAGTCCTTAAAGATGAAGACACGACGACTTAATCTGTACTCTGGGAGAACTAGTCAACGTAAATATAGAAGCAGATGATATATCAGTTAGCCACCAACTTCTAATACGGGTAACCAGCGACACTCGATCCCAGGCAGACCGATCACCTCCAATCATTGTCAAAGAGACGAGCAATCAGAGATGAGCTGTATTTCGCAAGGAAAGAGCTCCGAAATAAAACTACTTCTGATCCGGACGGTACAAAGTACAGGTTGCAGATTGGGTGCAGGTTGACAGTTTTCGGTAGATAAATTAAATATATCAATAGATAAATAAAATAAATAATAAATTAGCTAATATAAATAGATAAATAATTAATTAATTAATTAAATGAAAATCGTGTGTATTCAGTCCCTGGAATTGAATCGGTGATCAACGAAACTTAAGCACAGCAACAACGAACAAGGCGTGTCAATCATATTATGTGACGTCATCGGTCACGCGATTAAGCGGAAAATCGTGGTGGAGGCGTAAGAAGAGGAAGACTTCAAGTAAACACGGCAAACCGTTCTTAGCCTGCATGCAGACGTTCTCTCTCCCTGCAAAAATCGGGAAAGAGACGGGTCATAAATTATTTTTACTAGGCAATTTTAACGAACACAACTGCGTACATTCTCTGTCTACTTCTTTGAGAAAGAGTTGCTGGACATTTTCTCTCAAAACGGTATTCTTCCATACAGCCGATGCAATCTGGCTATAAGTTCCACGAAACAACATCTTACCCAAACTTTCAAGGCCTTCGTGTTAACATTTGTTTTGCTCGGCCATTCAACCACAGGCAGCCCAAGCTCTGTATTTGCACTGTGTGACCACTTTTGTATATATAAATCAAGCCATTATTTCACTTAATTTTTAGATAAAGAAAATAAACTTTCCTTGAGAGTTTGCCGTTGTCCTGTTGTTTCTCTGGGGTCTAGAAATGGCGGTTATGGGGAATTTCTCTCACTTTGGGTTTGTCTCTCTTCTTTCTGAAATTTGACTTTTGTTCGGCACTCCGAATACAGTGCAAACTGTTCAAAAACATGTTGTCGTCGTCATAAGCACGTGGTGTGAGAGCAAAATATTTTTTTCTTTCTCTCAAAATTAATTTAAACCACAAAGTTTTATTCCTTTATATAATGTAATACTTTAACCCCTATTTTAATTTCAATACATTTGTGATCCGTAATTTCTCTTCTTTTCGATTCTTTCCCGGTTCTTTGCAGAGTTCGATTAAAAATAATCTGGCAAAAGTCACTGATCCTACTGGGTTTAAATTCACAAATGATCTTTGTTATTATCTTACCTTTAATTCTGTTGTCGGTTCTTGTAGAATTATTAGGTCAGCTTGCCGTAATTACAATTTTGACGAAGCGTGTCCGAATTACAAAGGTTTGTATGGGGACTGAGTAACCGCGCCAGAAATTCTTGCATACCATTCAAAATGGCGTCGAAAACTTCGAGGTGGTCTATTACTGTTGCTAAATTACTGTCACCGTTTCCAAGGAGCTCACTAAGAGCGAAATATCGGTCATTTCCTGTTCATGTTCTTATCCAGGGTCTTATTTGTAGTCTCAATCAATAACTAGCTATTTTCCTCTGGAACTTAACTTTGTCAAAATACTATTTAAAACGCTACAAGGTAGTTGATTCCACTAATGGATCTATGATCTTACCAATATATTCCTCTCCTGCTCTCTAAAAGCCAGCGTCGGCGGTAAGTCGTTGCAGTATCAGATTCTCGGAATACTTGACAAATACTTCAAGAAACAGATAATTACTTTATGATACTTCAAGCAAACCTGTTTTTCTTGTTTATGCATGTATCATTGAACAACCGCGGGGTTTAAGTGATCACTTACCCTGTAAATAAAGTCACTGCTATTCAAATGATATTTGTCCTGATTAGAAACCGAAAGTGTTAAAATAGTCATACTGACATATCGTAATAACCGCACTAACAAACAAAGCTTCAGAAGTCTCTCCCATACATCTATATATACATGAATGTCGATGTTAGAGTTTTTTAAACGTTGATTTACAGTAGCATACAACTGAAGTTACTTCTCATGAAAACGAATATATAGGCATCGGAAAGGAATATTAGAGCTACAAATGAATGCGAATGGTTTTATTCACGAAGAGGCCAAGGCATTGAGCATACTTAACAATAACCCGAACCTCGAATGTCTACTGTACTACTCCGACTACATTAGTTTTGAATGCCGAATAATGATCTGAATTACTGTTGCTAAATTACTGTCACCATTTCCAAGGAGCTCACTAAGAGCAAAATATCGGTCATTTCTTACTCTTTAAAACGCTACAAGGTAGTTGATCCCACTAATAAATGATTCTATGATCTTACCAATATATAAATCCTCTCCTGCTCTCTAAAAGCCAGCGTCGGCGATAAGTTGTTGCAGTATCAGATTCTCGGAATACTCGACAAACACTTCCAAGAAACAGATAATTACTTTATGCTACTTCAAACAAACCTGTTTTTCTTGTTTATGCATGTATCATTGAACAACCGCGGGGTTAAGTGATCACTGACCCTTTAAATAAAGTCACTGCTATTCAAACAAGTCTTTGTCCTGATTAGAAACCGAAAGTGTTAAAATAGTCATAACATGATATCGTAATAAACATTTAAGGATCTCTCGCAACAAAATTAGGGACTTTAAGCAACCACGACGGCAACGTCGACGACGACGACATAAAACAATAGCCTTAATTACAAAATACAGTAGCTGTCGCCTACATTCCACCGTTCTCTCACAAAAATACAGCGTGAAAACCCCAAATTGACGTTTTAAAGAGAACGCGAACGTAAGAAAGTAAATCAATAGATGAGTGATAAAAAATGGGCCGCGTCAGACATTCAAGTTAAATAAATCCTACAACGGTCTTCCTAATAATAGGTTGAAGATTGTATTGTATTCTTGACGAGAAACGCTACATTTCATTCCTAACAATAAATGTCAGTTTCAAGAAATTTATACTGAACAAAAATCAGGGGTGAAATCAGTACGTGATTTTGATGCAAGGGCCCGATTACAAATATGACCACAAAAATTAGGAATCCTGTCAGAGGGGACGATTTTGATGTATGACATTCATTTATACCTGCTCGCAAAAAAAACAAATAAGATGAACAAGATGATCACTTTTTGCCCAAAAAACTTCTTTTCTGCAGTCATTCTACGCCCCGTAGCTCATAATTTGATTTTAGCAATAGTACAAGTTACCCCTTGAAACAATCGTCTGATGATAAGGAATCATTTGCGCCTGCTAAAATTGTGATCACACCCTCGTATAAAAATATCGTAAATTTCGTCTTCGATTTCACTGGTCAATTTCATGGAATCAACACTACTTGTTAGTAGCAAAATGTGGCGCTCGCGATGCATATTGTAATCGCACCACAAGTATATAAAACATTGTACAATTTCATATTATGTCGTCCAGGCCCTTTTTGCCTGACGCGGCCCATATTGTATTAGTGAACATGAATCGCAGTGACCGAATGCAGTTAATTCTGTATGTCCTGCCCTGCTGTTATCGTTTCACATGGTTCAATACATGCATGATTTTCAGAACACAAGAGGCCTGCTACCAAGTGAAACCTTAACAACACACAAGTATTTAAAATAATACAATATTCCTTTGAACTTTCTCCCAGTGATACAGCATTCATCTTTGTACTGTAGCAGTAGCTTTGCATATTTACTGCATGGCAGCTAGTACAGTATTATTTACCCACCATTTACAAAACAAAATTCAAGGCAACAGTTATGATTATGTTTTTTGTAATATGCTACCATCTACCGGTCTAGATCTAGCCTGCATATCAATATATATATGAAGGCTGTTATCACTGAAAGCAGTCTTACCACCTCAACCCCAATTTGAGCGCTAGTCCAGAGAAAATTTGCTTCCTTTGTCCATACGGTCTCGGTAACGTGTTTTATGAGCTAGCTTTGATAACGCATTGATGTGAAGCGCTAACTAGTGCTTCCACTTCAAACCCTTTTCGTGTTAACGCCTTACATATATATAGTGGCACCAATGGAGGAGAGGAAAATAAAGACCACCATGTACCACTACTAGTACTACTACTACTTCTACTAATAGTGTCAATGTATTTAGCATGGTAAAATTGAGGACACTCTTTTAACAAACTCTCTCTATATATAATTAGTATATACAACGCGGGAACCTACATAGATCATGCTATTTGATTGGCTCGCTATCTCAGAATAATGAGCATGAGCCACCTACAAAACTCGGGATAATTTTGAAACGGTGAAATGGCAAGGCGTAAATTCACGCTTCGCGATTGTTTCCGATGCGAAAAGTTTAGAAATTCAACAAAATGCAGTGCCCAAAAGCAGTTATTCGCCTCAGGCTCAGTCGATATTGGTGAATATTCACCAATATCGACTTCGCCTTCGGCGAATAATTGTTAAATATGACTAATAATATCCACTTTGCTCGAGGGTGGTCACTGCCAGATATTTGTTTGTATTCTCAGTGTTGGCCTACGATTTAACACGGGCTGGGGACAGAGCGGAAAAACGGAGCGCATGCGCACTAGACACTTTATTAAAAGTGAATGAAGATGGCCGCCGAGCGGGAGGGAATTGTAGCTCTTTTCCAGGGACCTCTCACAGCTCAAGAAATACCACGATTACTTTATTACTTCACACCATGGACTTATATTCTTCAGTAACTTCTCTGAGCCCAAATAACACATAATCCAGTTCACTGAAAGAACGCTACGACTGCTCGTTCAACTCTGTCTTCAAGCAAAACGAACCATTTCGAAATGTTCATATGCGACTGGAAAAACGCCAAAAATAAGAAAACTTGTGAATATATAAGGTTTATACTTCGGTAGAGAACTAAGAAGGTAATGGTTTTCAACATATAAAATACCATATTCGAGATTTTCATACCATTTTTCAAACGACGCATTTGAAGTTACAGTTGTGTCTAGACTGTCTGCACTACAGTCTTGGAACAACAATCCGCATTACCAAAGACTGTAAGTAAATGTACAGAGCTATTATCTGGAACATGTTTATCATTACACTTGATTTGGTTATTATGGTATCACATCGGTATTTTAACGAAATAGTTTATTGTTTTATCAATGTAAAGAAAACGATTTTTAATTTGTTTGAAAATGAAGTGTTACATCATTGTTATAAGCAAGATGTTATAATTGTTCTGTTTTCAGAAAGCCAACAATAAAACCTAGTTGTAATCGAATGCCTTTGGCAGAGCAGGTTTGCGTTCATTTAATTTTGTTCATGTTAGAAGAGGAGAGCGCAGGAGTGACACTAATGATATTGTCAATTGTGTGGGACTTCTGTGCAGTTCTGTAAGACTAAGAGAGATGGTTGCAGGTGTATGAAATGAAGAGCCTGCATGTGGACTTTCTCACCCAAGCTTTGTTTCCTTTGCACATTTTATGCAGACCAAACAAAGAAGCAGTACCTCTGGTCTTGTTGATTTTCCTGTAAAATAGTAAACTTGATTCTCTTCCCAATTGACTCAGTGTCTGTTTACTGTTTTTGAATATCTGTACCGAAATTGGTTATACAGATTACTTGTCGAGAAGTGCAGACTTCATGCAAACACAAATATTTCTCTTGATCTCTATTCTCCCCAAGCAAAAGCAAAGTCAGGCAAATATACCAAACTATGAGCATATAAATACAAATGTTAACTATATAGTTTTCATCTATACTTTATCATTATTTGAGACTATAAGTGTTTTTAAAATGTTTATTTTTACTGTAGAAAAGAATGAAATAATTAGTTGGACCCATACACAAATGAGTATATGGAAGACTTGAAAAATGTATACTCTTAAGCACCATCACTTATCTTGATCTTTATTCTCTACCAAAAACAAGAAGACATATGTAGTATGTACTTTAAATCTATGAAACATGTGAATATTAAAAATAAGTTTACATAATTTTCTTAATATATGCAAATATATTCTATAAAATTTAATTAAGAGGTAAATCATCTACGGTATGTGTTGATGTTGTAACTCACATTTTGAGTTTAGAAGGGTAACATGTAGGTGTTGATTGAAAGAATCTAATATTTGATTCAGTTTATATGGGTTTGAGAATGCATTTGGGAAGGGAAACTTGTGATGGCTAGGGAGATTAATTCCAATGAGGTTTCATTCATAATACTAACTGCATTAACAATCAGATACACATGTGTTGGTGAACATATTTTTTTAAATGCAAGTCATGACAAAATAACTAATTGACTAATGATATAATTTTAATTATAAAAATATTAATATTAAAAACTTCTAATATAATGATATCAATACTAAGAATCTCTGCTCACACTTACATTGCATGTTCATGTTAATTCAAATCATAAGGGTTAAATTTTAGATTGATAAAATAATAATACTTTCAATAATACTAAATATGATTATAATCAATTACATATTTGCATCTGAACCTTAAATTCAGAAAAAAGTTTACCATCTCAGAGCATCCCTGAGTTTTAGGTTAATAGCAGACTTCTTAGCCATTTAAAAAGGGGTCTGTTTGTAATACAGAATGCACACTTTCAATAACTTTTTTTAAAACCTTAATTTTAAATTAATGAACATGCATGATCATAAGCAGAGATTCTTAGCACTGATATCATTACTATAATTATTAATTAATTATTTCTTTACTTACACAGTCTGATTGTTAATATTATTATAAAATGGAAGCCATTGGAAACGTGCTTCATTCCAACATACTTATGCTTATATAGACTGGACTATCACATTCATTCACTGGGCACCTAACCCTTTCCCCTCCCTCAAAATTATCCAATAAAAAGCTGACCCTCTTCCTGCCTTGAAATGATGCCATTAAAGTGCCACTACGACGAAATTTGACCATTTCTTTTGCCACTTTTTTGTATTCCATAAGAATAAACAGTGGCAGAAATATCCAAATCAGTGAAATTTTTTTGAATGGGGCCAATTAGACCACACATTTTAAAGAGAGTTTACGGTCAAAATCACGTCCGCCATTACTCGAACCCGTTCCCGTGGGCGAGGAATGCCTAGTCATTTTTTAGCGTATGTGACGTCATACACTTAACGCATCGTTCTCAAGTTGCTTCGAACCCATACATTTCTTCTTATGTTGTCGACAAACACACTGCGAATTTTGCTGTGGTTTAGTAAATAACGACCTAAAATCTGCATCAGATTCTTCAGAACATAGTAATGTGTCTTACTGTTTAAATTTATTGCCGGATGTTGATGATTTAGGGGGAAATAGAGCCGCTGGCGACCGAGTTGAAACTGAGCTGGACGAATGAATAGTCGCTAAAATCGCTTGGGAAGTGGCCTGCCAGTAAGTAGTGCTAGCTAGCAGAGGTTTCTTATCTTTTGTGGGTAATTTTTCCCCAGGGTATTTTCCCTGGTTCGGCTTTCAGGTTGTGCTGTTACTGGATCCGGGCTACAGCGAGAATTCAGCGGAGAAATCACTAAGGTAATGATCAGCAGTTTATATAAGTCCTAAGTTTGTTCGTGTTTATAGTGAAACCCGGATAATTGCTAGTTCGTAAATGAGAGATCGATAATTTATATCTGTGTCCCGGGAATAGATTTTCCGGCGAATCTACATTCTAAAATACAATGTAATTGCTATAAAATTAAATCGCTCTCCTGACTGATCTGCAGCTTTTACAGTGGCTATCACAGAACCAAACTTCGCGCCCCCCGTTTCTGTTTGACACACAAACAACTGAAACAAGGTACTTCATGAAACAATATTGGTGGTTTCTTCTGTGGTTTATTGTCTTGAAAATAAAATTAGCAGTAAATTAAAAGGCATACTACATCGATAGGTTTATCTGTTTATAGGAAACAGCAATATGAGTTATGTATGATAAACTACATGTATGTTCTCAGCAAACGTAGCCGCTTATTTTTCGGTCAATCTATACTAGTACGGTCTTACCGGCTATTCCATGTGATACAAACAATTATGGAGAAGCTTCTGTCCTCAAAACGTACACAAACCATCCTTGCATGAGGCTTGAAGAGAATTACAAACCGTATTCTTGGTACTCAACTATAAAAGGCTTGAATTATTCGTGTAGCGAAATGCCAGCTTTGTTGTTCGCTAAATTGCTACAGTCCTGTACAATGCACAAACTATTCAAAACGTTTTGTTTGCTTTTCAAAGCGGGTAAATGGTACACTTTCTTACTACATATGTTAGTTCGCGTGAATGTTTGTATGGGAAAAGTAGCCACACGTGTTGTTGTGGGAAGTTTTGACTGTGACATTTCCCAGTCACTGGTTGAAAGAATCAGTCTCGCCGGCCGGCTAATTTCAGAGCGTTTTCTTGACTTTCTATTTTCGTTCTTAACATAGTTTGAAAAAAGCTCCAACTCGACGCGAATTTGTGCGAATTACTTCAAATTTTCACAGATTGTTCGCAATTTATATCAGCTAAAAAACCCGTGTCGGCGATTTTTTTAATTTTTAAAAGAGAGGCGCTGAGAGCGATTCCCGCATCTATACTTGGATTCGCGTTAGCAGTTTCACGAAGACCAAAATATCTTCAGAACGGCTTCGAATTTCCACAATCGCCGACACAGTTTCGTAAACGAGGTCTGTGGGAGTCCAGAAAAGCAAACAGATCTTAAATTCATTAAATTGCCGTGGAGTTGGAGCTCTTGGAAACCAACTCGCTTGTTCGGAAAAGAAGTTTATTTAAAATCGCACTTTTATCAAAATTACAAACCTTAGGTATATTGTTGTAGCCAATTTTATAAGCTTTAAAATGAAGTATAATTTATCTAAATACGACGAATATTCGAGACGCTACTTAATTTTATCCGGAACAGTACCCTGAAGGTATATGATAACCTTAAGTGTATGACGTCACGTACGCGAAAAAAGTGACCAGGCGTTCCTCGCCCACAGGCACGGGTTCGCGTAATGGCGGACGTAAAATTCAAGATTCGGAGTCCAAAAAATAAGACTTCCCGTCGTCGTATCGAAAAATGGTTTGAACTGGTAATAATATAGCCACTATACTTTACGAATATGAGAAAAAATTGATATGTCAAAATTTGATCGTAGGGGCACTCATTAGCAATTCAAACATATACACCATTCACTTCTGAAATAAGTTCACATAAAATAATATATAAAACACAAGCACGACATACACACAATTCACAGTACCTTTAAAACTATTTCCCATAATTCATACAAATTTCATTTAAAAAATGAAGTTGAGAAACCATGTTGATATGTTTCTTAGATTAGCCCTTTACATAATTCTAGAAAATAATCTTCACTTAAAAATTATTGACACAAGTCATAAAATAAGTATACTACAGATGCACAGAAAATAGGGCCATACAGAAAATGACCACTAACTATCAGGGGTTTCAAAATAACCTGGCTACAACCAGAGCTCCAGCACTAGCATGCATCTACATCGCACTTAGCCTGAAATAGATGTATAGCTAGCATACTATAATATTTGTATTTTAAAATACATTTATTACTAAAGGCAAATCCACATCTACTTTCAAAGTCCAAGCCAGGTACACTTAAAATTAATGAAACCTCTGAATTATGCTAATAATGTAGTTTCTGTCTAATTCCAATAAGAGGCTCATGAAAAAAGGAAGCCCCCAGATTTTTCAAACAAATTAACAATTAATTTTATTATATGTAATTATGCTTATGGATTCCTGTACAAATTATGTAGATTTTGTAACCATTAGGCAAATGAAAAAAGAGATACATGTAAACAGTTTCAACTGTTAGAATATAGATTTCACTTTTGTGGGAAATTATATTGCACCCTGACTGTTGTCACCTATTGGTTGGATATAAACTCGGCAAGATAGAGGATTCTGCTTTAAAAAAATATTAAAGCAAATACTTTTTTTAAATCATTTTAGTCCTTCAATGTTGTACCGTGTAACAATTAAAAACAGGTTTACAATTTTAACAGTTTATTGTCTCAAATAATGTATACATGAAAAAAATGTATCTTTGTTCTCATACAGGTACATGTAGTTTCCTAAAGGCTGGTTCACATATAATCGCCCCGATCGCCCGAATCGCTCCGATCGCCCGAATCGCGTTAAAAAATGTGCAAGCGATCGAGACGATTCGAGCGATTCGCTGTTCACATATGATCGCACCTGTTCGCATGTGAGTTCAATTTCACACGGCCATTCCTGGACCAGAGATGTATTTTCGCGCGATATTGACACAAAATGGCGGCAGAAAATCGAAGAGAACAGCTTATTGCTTGTTATTTACTGCTTTTGATAACATTACGACGCAGGAGAACAAGGGCTGTTGAACCGAAACGTTTACGTAGGCTCTGGGTGCGACATATTTTCCAAAAGAGAGAGGAATTAGGTGCTTTTCATACGCTGGCTCGAGAACTTCAGCTTCACGATCGCGAGTACTTCTTTAGGTAAACAACTGGACATGAACTGTTATTCCATAAATAATGCGGTGTTAAAGTCTTCGCTACTTGCCGCCATTTTTAAATGAAGATAACAATGTTTGGATGTGAGAATAATGCATCTTGGGTACATGCAGTGCATTTTGGGACATATTTCGATCGTCCGAATCGTCCGAATCGCCTGGCCATGTTCACATATAATCGCTCACGATTGCTCGTGGCTTTTTCTCGATCGCACCGATCGCCCCGATAGAGCAGTGTTCTATCGGGGCGATCGGTGGCGATCGCGATCTTCCCGATCGCCTGGATCGTTCCACAACTTAAAACGTGTGTTCACATATAATCGCCCGGATCGCCCGCGCACAATTTCAAGCGATTCGGGAGATTCGGGCGATCGGGGCGATTATATGTGAACCAGCCTTTAGGAGGCTATTTATATCTTTCAATTATCCTATAATGTATATTTGTCTCACTTTGCTTGTGCTTGCATGCCTGGGGAGAATAAAATGAAGATCAAGAGAAGTGATGGTGCTTGAAGAGTCTCCATTTCTCAGTAGACATGCCCCTTTGCTGTTTTAGTCCAGATATTCAAAAACATCAAGTAAACACTGAGGGAACTGGGAAGGGAAATGGATACCATTGCAAGCGTCCTTTTTTCTGGGAAAACAGCAAGAAGTACTGTTTCGTTTAAAGCTAGCAAACACAAAGCTTGGGTGGTAAAGTCCACATGCAGGCACCAGCCACCTCTTACAGAATCACACAAAAGTCCCACACGATATAATTAGTATCGTTCCTCTTCTAACATGAACAAAATTAAATGAACACAAAACTACTCTGCCAAAGGCATTCTATTACAACTATGTTCTTTCTGAAAACAGAACAATTATAACATCTTGTTTATATAAACATGTAACACTTCATTTACAAACAAATTAAAAATCGTATTCTTCACATTGCTAAAACGATCAACTATTTCGTCAAAATGCAGATGTGATACCATAATGACCAAATCAAGTGAAAAATTGTACTATTTCCTGATAATAGCTCTGTAGATTTACTTACAGGCCTTGGTAATGCGGATCGTCGTTTCTAGTTCTTCTGCTGTTGACAGTCTAGTCACAGTACTGCAACTTCAAATGCTTCGTTTGAAAAATGGTATTAAAATCTCGAATATGGTATTTTATATGTTGAAAGACATTACCTCCTTAGTTCTCTACCGAAGTATAAACCTTATATATTCACAAGTTTTCTTATTTTTGGCGTTTTTCCAGTCGCATATGAACATTTCGAAATGGTTCGTTTTGCTTGAAGTTGAAGACAGAGTTGAACGAGCAATCGTAGCGGTTCTTTCTGTGAACTGGATTATGTGTTATTTGGGCTCAGAGAAGTCACTGAAGAATATAAGTCCATGGTGTGAAGTAATAAAGTAATCGTGGTACTACTTGAGCTGTGAGAGGTCCCTGGAAAAGAGCTACAATTCCCTCCCGCTCGGCGGCCATCTTCATTCACTTTTAATAAAGTGCCTAGTGCGCATGCGCTCCGTTTTTCCGCTCTGTCTGGGCTGGGTTGTTCGACGCAAGGTTAACTTTAACCCTAGTTTAGCGCTAAATCTGTAATTGCAATCTGTACAGTTTAACCCAGGATTAGCGATTAACCTTGCTTCGAACAACCGGGCCCTCATCCAAGAAGACACCATTTGCAGATGCCAGAGCAAAGGCAATACCTTCTCCCAGTTATTTTAAGGTCCCACCGGACCAAAGACCAACACTTTGCTGGTGCAATGGAGGCTACCATCTTTCTGGTGTGGGCCAAACTTAGTTAAGATAAAATTAATCCTATTATTCAATTGTAATGTTAATGATATTTAAATACATATACATATAAATTTTCACGCGGAATTTGACTCGTTTTTACAGGCAATGTATGGAAAACTGAAAACACGATTGCGCGCTTCCCAGCACAGCTACATCCCTCAAATTAATTTCGATATGTTAATCTTTTAGCTGAAGTATATTTCAGAAATTCGATTTTACGGATTTTATTTGGCATCGGATTCCCATCGATTCCCATACAAACACTGTATTTCGCGCCATGTTTGCACCCCTTTCAAAATGTCGGAATTTACCGCGAACTGGTCTATTAAAAGTTTGTGTTTACTTACTGCATAGTTATGCATACTATGCTTACTGTTATAATTTGACCTGCAGTTTGTGTTTCGTCATATCTCATTTCGTAAATGTGAGAATTTTCTATGGGCGGCCGTTACCACCAAAAATACAGAACAGGAATCATTTAACAAAGAATTGTGGAATGATCAATACAAAACACGAACGGAATAGACAGAAATGAAACCATCTAACTATCGCTTGCCAAATGGAATAGACAAAACACAAATGATAAAGACAAAACACGAACGATCTAACTACCGACGTAGAAATGATTCAACCAAGTATCAAATGATCAATACAAAACACGAACGGAATAGACAGAAATGAAGTCATCTAACTATCTCTTGTCAAATGGAACAGACAAAACACAAATGGTAAAGACAAAACACGAACGATCTAACTACCGACGTAGAAATGATTCAACCAAGTATCAAATGATCAATACAAAACACGAACGGAATAGACAGAAATGAGGTCATCTAACTATCTCTTGTCAAATGGAACAGACAAAACACAAATGGTAAAGACAAAACACGAACGATCTAACTACCGACGTAGAAATGATTCAACCAAGTATCAAATGATCAATACAAAACACGAACGAAATAGACAGAAATGAAATCATCTAACTATCTCTTGTCAAATGGAACAGACAAAACACAAATGGTAAAGACAAAACACGAACGATCTAACTACCGACGTAGAAATGATTCAACCAAGTATCAAATGATCAATACAAAACACGAATGATCCAACTCGCTTATGTCAAATGGAAAGATAATAATGAAATGATCCAACCTAAATACAAACGATCCAACGCAAAGTAATTCAATTCAACGTAAACACGAATGGTTTGGCGTGATGTCAAATGATCAAGTCAACAGTCGAATGGTTCAGTCAACAGTCGAATGGTTCAGTCAACAGTCGAATGGTTCAGTCGACGGGGGGTCTCCATGACGTCACGCACTGCAAAATTGGCGGCAAAACAAAGTTGCCATGTTTGGACATGTTTGTCTCCTGAGTTGGTTCTACTATAAATCGATTCTGGTACTAAGTGTTTATTGCTATTTTACATCATCCTGAGAAGTTGTTAATAATATTTTATCAGCTTGTTTAGCTAGTCACCCAAATTAGTCTAGTCTAGCTAGGAAAATCGAAGGTCTTCCCGGTTGCAAAGTGGGCTTGAACTGATCTATATTACAGGCGCGGATCCAGAAAAAAATCTGACCGGTTTCCGACTTCCCAATTCAAACTCCAAAATTGGAAATTTTACTGAACCCCCCTCCCCCTTAAATCTGGAAATTTTGACCGGTTTCCGTAAACCGTTTAAACCGGTCTGGATCCGCGCCTGTATTATGATTCCTCTTAGACTTTAATAGTTCTTAATTACATCATTGATTATAACACAAAAATATCCGAACATTTAACTTTCATTTGGAATGTTCTGTCATGGTTCAGTTCAAAGAGAAATCAGACGCCTCTATACTTACGGATTTCCGGCCTCGGACTTTAAATGCATGCATACCTGGAGCCATTAGCTCCTGCATGTGCATACCTCGTTCAAACTGCTACAAGTTCGCATCGAAATTTTCACCGGAATACAACACTTCACATATGTAATTGTTGTGAGCCTCTGTAAATCCGCCTAAGCAGATGTTCTCAAGTGGAAAAGTACATGTATGTGATATTTTTTGAAATCCAGTTAACATACTCTCTTTGTCAGTAGAAATGATCCACGAAATACTCACTCAACATCTTTATCAATCGCCACTGACATTTGACTCAGAAATCCATCAAAACCTCGCGAAATACCGTTACCTTATTGTGATGCTACAAAAAGCAAATTTAAGGGCATTTCCGCTCAAAATAAGTGCCGATACTATTGTTCGAAAAAATCACTATGATAGACAGAGGATTCTTTTCCCATTTACTACATCAAAGTCCATCAAAACCTCACGAAATGACAATATACTTTGAATTTTGTTACACAAGATCATACGTTTTAACGCAAAAGGAGGCTTACTTGCTAAGCCCTACCTCGGATACCCAGGGGCGAAGAGAAAGGGGTGAAGAGCGGGCGAAGAAAAGGAGAGGGTGCGGGAGGGAAAAGAAGAAAAGGAGAAGGAAGAAGAAGAGCCCTCACCTGGGAACACTATAAAGTCTAGTTCCAAAGCGGCTCTAGTTGCTCTCGTCTGATTTGGCACAAATCAGGAATGTGTTCCACATTCCCGGCTGATTTGTTGTGCCCAATCAGCGACGTTGTTACTGTATTGGCTACGGACAATAGCCCGTCTGAAAATCAAGCTGCTTTAGCTGCGTTCGCTGCGTTCGCTGCAGCAGTTTCCTTACAACGTCGATCTGAAGTGTCATCGAACCCGCCTCATAAGCTTTCACGATGCGGTATCAGTTTCACGTATTGCAAACGCAAGAACTATATGATGTTATTCGCTCAGCCTAGTGGCATTCAAAACTTTTTCAAAATGTAAATACATTATCCTGCGACATTACTTTTCCTTTTAGTCTTGTCGATGAATTAAAATAATTTCTGCCACACACTCGGCAGAAATATAGGACTATCTTTTTTGGAGAACTGCCGGCTCTTTTTCTTCCTTCCCTTTACTTTCCTCACCTCCCCCCTCTTAGCCCCAGCTGGGTAGCCGAGGATGACTAAGCCCATTTTTGAGTAAATTAAAAAACCCTGATAGAATATCATGCGGTTATATCATAGTGAAAGGTATTGTAGTTTGGGTACTGGCGTGAAATTTTTTTATAATTAGTAAACAAACTATCTCTAAATCTATATCAGCTATAGCGATAAAATCAGCCATCCGAAGAGCAGAAGTGATCGAAAATATCTGGTGCGATATAATACAAGTAAGAAACGATACGAGAATACAGTATATACATTAATTTGTTTTTACCAATTGATATTTTGCAGGCGCTTTTATTTAAAGCCGGCCTGTTAAATTTCCGGTATCCTAGTAGTTTGGTCCCCGTGAATCCGATCTGCAGTAGTATAGATGTGATCACAGTTTAAGCAAAATCTGTTGAATAATATTTAAATGTGTTTGGTTTCTCTGTATTCTCCAAAGTTTGATTTATGGACTTTTTGGAATGCCACTTAGCCGGAAGTATAATATCTGTAAATCTTTTGCTCCAACAGCATCTCATGCACGGTGAACAATACCCTCTATTTCTTGTTACTCGCGATGTTAGTTTTCTAATTTGGCCATTTACATGGTCAAGGAGCTGGTTAATAAACAAAACGTGCGCAAACATCGGTTGTGTCTTCATCATAAGTTATCATATAAAACCGGAATTTCTATCTTCCTCGTACAAGTATGAAAATGCAATAAAAACTAAGGGTTCTCAATGGTATTTTTTAAGTAGTGAAACTAGAAGTAAATCCGGCGGAACTTATCAGATCTAGGAAAGTTGGCGACTATGCGCTTAATAAAGGTTTCCAGCATTTCGTCACATATTGCTATAACGAGAACTATTCGTCATTTCATACTCTGCCATTCTATTCTCCACAGTCCGCTGACTAACTCCAAGCATCAATGCCATATCTTGATAGATAAAGTTGTTTTCTGTTTTGAAATATGAACCGGCAAGAAAAAAAGGACATTAAATCGAGTTTCAGTTCTTTCTATTTTATTTATTTTATTTATTTGCGTATTAGTAGAGTACAGGCCTTTAAAGTGCAAGTATCGCCATAAAACAACATGAACTCTTTTTGCCCCAAATTCTATTTCTGATATTTTCCATGATAGATAAATTATGCTTTGTACATGTAAGTTACAGTACCAGGAAAATGATAGTGTATATTTTTTTATTTTTTTATTAGTGGTACAGGTTTATTGTTGAAAATTAGATATCACCTCCCTCCTTTGCATAGAGTAATTTACATGTTGCCCCCTCTCTTGGGATATGATTTCACATTGTGCCCCCCCCCCCCCCTCCTCCCGTTTCTCGACCCCCTCCCCCCTCCTGCTTTTGCACAGTCCCTTATCTCATGTTAACACAGTAGTGTAGTACGTGGCACTATTACAGAGGTTATTACCTTTAGGCGAGCGTTCTTCATATTTTGCGGTGCGTTATTGGCAGAATTATATAATACATAAATGCATAAAAAATACAAATACATATATACAAATACACACACAAAATTTTTTTTATTCATGGCATGGCTCTCTGGAAGAGCATGATTATATGAAGATACTCTGTGGGTAAATAAAGAGATACAACATTCCCAAGGCCAGCCATATGAATTCTGCTCCATAATATATAGAGCATATGGCTTATGTATCGGCTAAGTATCTAATACGGCTAGGTTTATTATATAAATCTGCAAAGAACGCACCTAATATGAGAACGTATTCGCCGGCAGTAAAAATAAAATGGCTTCTCGATTGCCATTTTCTGCAGTTTTTGTATATTTATATATAATAAACAACTTATAAAGGCTCGCCAAAATACAAATGACTCGTAAAACTACAATGAGCCGAGTTAGCTGCTTAGCCGACTGATGACTTCTGTGTATTTCCAAGAGTCATTGATATGGAGCCTTTAGGCGATCCAAACTACGAACTGAATAAAAATACGCAACCGTATTTAATAGGCCATCCCAATAAAATGTTTCGTTTCCCATCGCCATCTGGCTCGTGATGGTGGGTCGGTCGGCCGGTAAAAACGTTAGGGGATCTGGAACCAAGTCGGCTTGAAGACACATTTTCCTCTATTAGTTGTGGATTGACAACTTGCACGAGAAAAGTAAGAAACTTTTCCACAAAATTGGGTCGGTCTTTATAAACTTTGAATTTCTTTTGGATTTCCCCCCAAAAAGAGTCGGTCGGATGATGGTAAACAAAACATTTATTGGGATGGCCTTAGCATGGTCGAGGCAAATTGCCGTATCAGATGTTTCAACAGAGAAGTTTGTATTACATTTGTATATAAATTGTGCAAATAAATATTATTTTCTTTCCATAATAAGCAAAATCTTATATGCTCGCTCGAGAAATGGGATTTACTATATATGGTGATGAAAAGCCATTTCACTGTAACTACCTGAAATAGTCTCATATTCGGTGCCCTCTTATGCATATTTCGTGCATTCTTGGTAGAACTGGTATTCTGATTCTGAGTCAAATGTCAGTGGCGATTGATAAAGATGTTGAGTGAGTATTTCGTGGATCATTTCTACTGACAAAGAGAGTATGTTAACTGGATTTCAAAAAAAATCACATACATGTACTTTTCCACTTGAGAACATCTGCTTAGGCGGATTTACAGAGGCTCACAACAATTACATATGTGAAGTGTTGTATTCCGGTGAAAATTTCGATGCGAACTTGTAGCAGTTTGAACGAGGTATGCACATGCAGGAGCAAATGGCTCCAGGTATGCATGCATTTAAAGTCCGAGGCCGGAAATCCGTAAGTATAGAGGCGTCTGATTTCTCTTTGAACTGAACCATGACAGAACATTCCAAATGAAAGTTAAATGTTCGGATATTTTTGTGTTATAATCAATGATGTAATTAAGAACTATTAAAGTCTAAGAGGAATCATAATACAGGCGCGGATCCAGACCGGTTTAAACGGTTTACGGAAACCGGTCAAAATTTCCAGATTTAAGGGGGAGGGGGTTCAGTAAAATTTCCAATTTTGGAGTTTGAATTGGGAAGTCGGAAACCGGTCAGATTTTTTTCTGGATCCGCGCCTGTAATATAGATCAGTTCAAGCCCACTTTGCAACCGGGAAGACCTTCGATTTTCCTAGCTAGACTAGACTAATTTGGGTGACTAGCTAAACAAGCTGATAAAATATTATTAACAACTTCTCAGGATGATGTAAAATAGCAATAAACACTTAGTACCAGAATCGATTTATAGTAGAACCAACTCAGGAGACAAACATGTCCAAACATGGCAGCTTTGTTTTGCCGCCAATTTTGCAGTGCGTGACGTCATGGAGACCCCCCGTCGACTGAACCATTCGACTGTTGACTGAACCATTCGACTGTTGACTCAATCAATCAATAGTTTATTGGCACCTTGTACAAACAACTTGTTTACATTGGTGTGTATCCAACAAAGTGAAAGAAAACTAAACTACAAACTCGTTGTAAATATTTAAAATCTCCTTAATGTAGTTACTAGTAACCTTTATAACATTTATATCTTTCATAACCATTAAATACTTAAATAGGGTAGCCGAACTGAACGAAGAGAAGAGATGATTAACGGACAGTAATTTGTCCATAAAAACACTCCGTGCTCGTACTAAACGTACGTTCGTGCATCGGAAGAGATAGTGAAATTCATCACCTAGCTCATTCGATCCACAAATATTACAGCACCGTTGTGGTCGTGGAATCTGTAAATATCGACCACGCTCAACCGGAAATTTATGAGCTGAAATCCTTGATCATTTGACATCACGCCAAACCATTCGTGTTTACGTTGAATTGAATTACTTTGCGTTGGATCGTTTGTATTTAGGTTGGATCATTTCATTATTATCTTTCCATTTGACATAAGCGAGTTGGATCATTCGTGTTTTGTATTGATCATTTGATACTTGGTTGAATCATTTCTACGTCGGTAGTTAGATCGTTCGTATTTTGTCTTTACCATTTGTGTTTTGTCTGTTCCATTTGACAAGAGATAGTTAGATGATTTCATTTCTGTCTATTTCGTTCGTGTTTTGTATTGATCATTTGATACTTGGTTGAATCATTTCTACGTCGGTAGTTAGATCGTTCGTGTTTTGTCTTTACCATTTGTGTTTTGTCTGTTCCATTTGACAAGAGATAGTTAGATGACTTCATTTCTGTCTATTCCGTTCGTGTTTTGTATTGATCATTTGATACTTGGTTGAATCATTTCTACGTCGGTAGTTAGATCGTTCGTGTTTTGTCTTTACCATTTGTGTCTTGTCTGTTCCATTTGACAAGAGATAGTTAGATGATTTCATTTCTGTCTATTCCGTTCGTGTTTTGTATTGATCATTTGATACTTGGTTGAATCATTTCTACGTCGGTAGTTAGATCGTTCGTGTTTTGTCTTTATCATTTGTGTTTTGTCTTTATCATTTGTGTTTTGTCTATTCCATTTGGCAAGCGATAGTTAGATGGTTTCATTTCTGTCTATTCCGTTCGTGTTTTGTATTGATCATTCCACAATTCTTTGTTAAATGATTCCTGTTCTGTATTTTTGGTGGCAACGGCCGCCCATAATTTTCCATCCAAAAGTCCGTAAAACTCCTGTCAGCCCTAGAATAACTGAACATCTTGGTATTTCAGTCAAAGAAACCTTTCGTTTCAGCAAAATAATGGTTAACAATGGGCCAAATCTTCCCTTCCGTTTATACGCAATCTCAAAAACAGATCCAGATCCCGCGGTGTCCCGAGTGGTGTCGAATCTGATTGGTTGATCCGGTCACGTGTTGAGCTACTCGCGAGTCGCGACGACATGCTGGTTCACGTGACCAGCAGAGTACAATCTGATTGGTGGCGAATAGAACTTGAAAGAAGGTGCAATCTGATTGGTTGCCGGCGCAAAAAAGAAAAAGAAAAAAGATTTCCGACTCGTGCCGGCCAAAGGCCTGGCCCGAGTAATTAGCGAAAATGCCAATTTGGGGGATTATAACTTGTATAGAGACGAAAATACTGCTATTTGCTTTGTGTATATCTCTGTAGCACTATTTAGGTGACTGAACTCGAGTGGAAAGAATTAATCAGAAAAGCCACGGGCAGCCGAAGCTTAAGTATACCACAGGCAGCCCAAGCTGTGTATTTGCACTGTGTGACGACTATTATTTCACAAAATTCTCAGATAAAGAAAATAAACCTACCTTAAGAGTTTGTTGTTGTCCTGTTGTTTCTCTGGGTTCTGGAAATGGCGGTTATGGGGCATTTCTCTCACTTTGGGTTTTTCTCTCTTCTCTGTCACAAAGAAAGGAAAGGCTGCACACTCAAATTCAAACCACGAGTCACTTGAGGCCGATTTTTCGCACGAAAACCCGTCCGATAGGCGTAATTTCCGCCGTCAGGTGAAAGGTAGATAGATTTTCTTACCCCAGAAGTTTTCAGACTTGAAAAATCATTATTCTAACTCTCCCAAATGAACTCATTTCTTTGAAAAAGCCCTCTCATTCTTCTTCAGAAACTACGTGTTAGCATCGTTTCGGTCATGACCGTTGCAAACTGGGCTTTGTAGCCTGGTCTGCTGACAAAATTCCTCTTTCCGTCAGAGGGACAGTCAATAAATTGCCAGATACTTTACTCTCTCCCCACGGGGTCTAACGTGCCGCCCGGTACTGAATAGCCAATCGCGTGGCTACAATTTCAAACAAGTTGACAACGCTCGACGACGGTTTGTTCCCAAAGTTCACGGGAGTAGTAATAGGGGTCACTATAGGTGCATTCTCTGGCTCCTGATTGGCCTAGACAGGGGGCGTGGCCTAAAACGACGCCATTACGCACGCGGTCCTGTCAAAACGACATGTCACTCAGTTGGGGGTCAAAGCCAGGCTTCTGATTGGTCGGCAGTTTCGGGGGGTCCCGACAGGGGTGGAGGGGGTTGGAAAGGAGGCCAAAGCCAGGCTGGGGATTGGCTGGCCGGAAAAGACCCCGGGCCGTATAAGAAAGTGAACCCCTTTGTAAATTTCAGTGTGAACGATGCTCCCTACGTGCTTTTGTGGATGTTACGCTAAAGCCGTCAAAGGATTAGTGGGGACACCAGAGTGTGTTTACAAATGTGGACAAACAGCGGATTACAAGTCGAAACCCGCAGTGCTGCCGTGCAGTTTTTATTTTACGGAGCAAGACCTGCCTTTGGTGAAAGCGGCCATCCCGGTCGGAACTTTATACAATACGTTTCCCAAGTGTGGCCACAATTTGTGGATGAAAGTGGGGGTGAGCCGAAGCGTAAACAATCCGAACCGCGTGTTCTTCACGTGCACGGCGCCGTCACCCAACCCGAAGAGCGAGTTTCCGCTGTGATTTATGTGGGCCGGCCCTCCGGCAGAACCTATTGGACCCCCACCCCCTAAGAAAGCCCACTACGCGTCGCCATGGACGTCACAGGCCCCCCAAGAAAAGCCACCCGCCGCTTGGATCCATCCCAACGCCGCTACGCCTCTTACGGGTCCCCCCGTGGAGAGTCTACAGTGTCCCCCGAGGGGTCCCCCGGCGGGGCCACCGGCGGGGAATGTGTGGAACCCGGCAGAGACGTCCTCCGGACCCCCCACTGGTACAGCGGTCGAGGGTCCCCCCCCTCCCCACCCCCTATAGACATCCCGACAACGAGCCGGTCCCCTCAGGCTCGCTACCAGCCCCACGCGAGCTATTGTTATTGAACCAAGAAGACCTAGATTTGGGGGACATGCCGGACAACCGGGATTTACCCGCCCTAAAAGCCGGGTGGGCTTTGCACAAAACGCTCTACGTCATGACGTGCATCCGGGAATGCATGCGAGAACGTGGCCGTCACTGCGAGGGGTGTCACTACAGTCAACAGAGTCAACAGGACGAACGTTACCATTCCTGTTTATGGTCTTTTTCCGAGGAAAGCTTTACCGAGCGCGTGGCGAAGGCCCGGTCTCTTATTACCCTAGAGGCTCTACGGGCTACGGGCTACCGGGCTTTGCAGAGTTTGTACCTCTCGGGGATTATTGCTCCCCTTACGTATACCGTGTTTGAACAGCTGCAAAAACTAAAGGAGACCGAGATTTACGAGGTCTACAAACGGTATTATTTTGAAGAAATCGAAGACCCTACCATTACGTACAAGAACCGAATTTGGCATGCGTTAGGCCAGGCTTTAATTTACGAAGACAATCCCCAGGACTATGTGGAAATTGGAGTGTTAACCCTTGTGGCCTTATTTGATTCAACCACTATGTAATTGGAGACAATAAAAGAGACTTTTGTTTGAGTAAAAACAACTTTGTTTTTCATTAATTAAAAATAAAATACAGGGTTGCGGTGGCCCATTTCAGGCGCACCAAATTAATTAACTAATACATAAGTATTGAAAATAATTAAGAATAATATAAGGTATCTTTTCAACCAAATAATAAAATTATAGAAAGATAAAAAACTATTTACAGGCCATCCCGTGGGCCCCATTCGAGAGAGAGAAAATATCCTTGTAGAGAAAAAGTGGACTAATCGTCCTAGTATTTTTGAAAAAGTGGGCTAATCGCCCTAGTAGTGTTGAAATTTTTGAAATTTTTGAAAAAGTAGGCTAATCGCCCTAATATTTATGTAATAGAAAAAGGGGGGCTAATCGCCCTAGTATTGATGTAATTTTGAAAGTGGGCTAATGGCCCTAATAAGTTTTTTAAAAAAATTAGAAAAATAGAAGAACTTCCCGTGGCATAATTTTTTTTTTTTTTTTAATAAACGAATGCATAATGCTGTTGGTATTCACGATCGATTGGCAAAACAACGATACCAAAAATGGTTCCATGGTGGAATACAATTAGACTTCCTGCTTTTATATAAAATAAATGTTGGAATTTGGATTGGCAAAAATAACAACGTGGGACTTCGTTTCTGTTAAGAAATGTAGATATTCTGTGGATTAAGCAGGCGGCACACACCGTTCTCCTGCAACAAGGTAGAGGCGGTAAAATATCATCTTGTTCTGCGTTACATTTAGCACACTAAAATTAAAAAATTAAAATTTAGGTCTAATTTATGCCACGGGAGGAACTTCAGGAAACAAGAAAATTTCAATGGCGTAAACTTTTCCTTTTATCGAGGGTAAACAAGATCATAACGTCGACTAAGGATTATTTTTAGGGGTAAAGTTATGCACCCAAATGTGATGCCATGTCGAAAAACTATAATAGAACCCGCCCGGACATAGAAGGGATGTCTAATTTTTCTCGCACAATAAAAGCATCCGGGGTGTCCATCTTTTCTCAGATCTGGTTTCAACAACCCCACAAAGCAGGAGGGACATATCGTCTCGCCACAACAAGGCATAGGCGGCAACTGTTGCTGTTGATCTGGCTGATGGCCACAGTTCACACACTAGAAAAAAAAAATTAGGAATTTAACACTCGATGTGGAAGAAAAGTTTACGCCACGGAAATCTGCCCCACCCCTCGTGATCCACTTGAGAATAAACGGGGTGGTGGGGGCAGCGCCTATAAATAATCCCGACGTTACAATGGCGCTGGCATACGGTTGTATTGGAATGGCACCTATGGCACCAACGGAATGTAAATTCTGTCAACGGTTCTATAAACATAACGGATTGGACAGGGTCCATTCCCCAAAAGCGTTTGTTATGGGGGAGTTCCTGGAAGCTATCGTCCCAACAGTAGACTGATTCAAATTGCCACGTATCCAGACATGTAATTAGCAAAAGGGTTGGAAAAAATAATTTGACATGTTTGCTTTTCCTCTTGTCGGCTCGCTGTTGGCCGCAGACGTAGGCCCCAATCCTTGCTATGATTTCCATTGGGAGTCCGAATTGTCTTAAACAGAGTGCATGATGTGCGAAATGAGTGTCTGTAAGATTAATAGCCACAGGTCCAAAAGTCTGTTCGGAAAAGAAAAATTAAAAAAGAAAAATTTAAAAAAACCAGAATAATGTTTTAGAGAAATTAGTTCACTAGAGGCGCTCTGACAAGAGCGGAGATCTCCCCCCGGTGGGGACCTCGAGAAAATCCTATAAAAATTAATCAAAACTTTTACTGAATGGGGAAATGTTTGCCAATAAAATGAACGGCTCTGTGAAGCAGCGACCGAACGTTAACACTGTTTTAGGGAGGTGGGAGAACATCAACAACAACTTACTTGAGCCAGGTTCAGCGTGGGAGTGCTTCGGATATTCTAGAAAAACAAAAGAAAAATTAGCGGCGGTATTCCTAGGCAAAAAGAAAGTCAGCAGGATAGTACCTCCATCTCTCGAACGGGGCGACGGACAGCCATAGCGTTGTTGTTGTTGTTGTTTTGTCTGTAGAAATAAAAAGGAAAAAACCAAAGAAGAAAAGATTAGTAAAATCCCTAGGTTGAATTTCCAGAGAGAATTTTGTGTAAAACTCACCTTGTTGTTGTCTTGTGGTTGTTTGACTGTGGAAATAAAAAGGGAAAAAGCAAAGAAGAAAAGATTAGTCAAGTAAAAAATCAAAAAAAGAAAAGATTAGTCAAGGCTCAGGGTGAATTCCAAGAGAAAATTTTGTGTAAACTTACCGGTTGAGTGGCTGGTTCAACTGTGCCGAAGTTAGTTTTGGGGCTAGTATTTATGCGGGCAAAGGATGGGCTGTGATTGGTGCCTTAAGCTCGGCCTACGATTGGTTCGCTAAGCGAAGCGAGCGCTGTGATTGGCGGGGTCATTCAATCCGAAATGGGTTCGAATTCGTTTTCAGTGGATTTTGGGTTTTTGCCTTGCAAAATTCACCCCCAAAACAGTCCTGAAAGGGTCTAAAATTTTTGCTGGAATTAGCCCTCCAGGGTTTCTAATTTTTCCACTATTTTTTTCGTCTTCGGCGATCCGGGAAAGGGTTCCTTTATTGCCAAAACCTCGTACACGCTGAATCAGGAATCGCGGAGCGCGCGCCTTTGCATCACGCCACTTTCATTCACGAGAATCTAAACTGGGATAAACCGGTTAGACTAGTTTTCCACCAATCAGGAGGCGCGCGTCTTTGCCTTACAAAATCTCATTCACGAGAGGCTCCTAAACTGGGATAAACCGGTTGGACTAGTTTTTGTTACCCTAGCTGGGAGCGTTTGTCGAGGGGGTTTAGGTTTTAGGATTTAGGAGCTCAGAAAATACGTTTAGAAAATGCAAAATGATTACGGCTTAAAGAAGGAAGGAAGAAGGGCTCCCCCCGGGGTAGGGCGAGATAATTTTAAAGAACAAGGGGTAGGGGGAGGGGTTTTTCAGAGGATTCTTAGACCCCAGGGGATCAAGTCGAACCAAAAGCGGATCGAATTCCACCACTCACAAGCCGTGTTCCTTCTAAAGGAACCAATCCTCGGCCGAGAAAAAGGCACCAATCAGAGAACAGTGAAAAAAATATATAAGGAAGCGATGCATTTTGATTTGGGTTAGTGTGAGCACGATGGATTCTTGGAGTTACCTAGATGAAGAAGGCAACACAGTCATCACGACCCTTGAAGAAGAGGCCCCGGGGGGAGACCCGTGGGGAGACCCGATGGGAGACCCGGTGGGAGACCCTGTGGGAGACCCAGAGGACGAGCTCACGTTCGAAGAAATAAACCCCTACAACGAGGATGATTTGTACGCCTTCCTGGAGGATGTGAATTTCCCCCCGGGGGTAGACTATCCCTCGCAAGAACCCTTTACATTCCCCGAGATGGAAACTCTAGAAGACGACATTACCGAGGAGGAAGTAGAAAGACTCGTCGCCGCGCTGAACCTCCCCGCCGTGGTTCCGGAAGTGACGGACCAAGACCTGGAAAGTTTATTTCGCTCAGACTATTGGTCAAAAATGTCCCTCAACCTTTCGTGGGGAAAATTCTACCCGAATCCCCCACAGACAGAGAACGAGGACCACGAGGACCACGAGGAGGACAACGAGGAGGACCCTGAGGACGAGTTTGATCCGGACAATTGGCTCCACGCCCTATTTCCCGACGGCAAACGAGTGAGTGAGCAGCAGGGAGGAGGAAAAAGGAAAAAACCCAGCGCCGCCGATGCCGTGGAGGAGGAGGAAGAGGAGGAAGAGGAGGAAGAGGAGGAAGAGGAGGAAGAGGAGGAGGAGGAAGTCTTTGAACTCCTACAAACACGATCCAGAGCGTGCAGAAAATTCAAGACGACCTGTAAGGACTACGAACTACGAATAAGGACCCCTGCTATCTTTTCCAGACCTTGGATCAACTTTTTACTGGTTTTCTTGCCGAACACACGGGCCGCCCCTTTGCTCGTGTCCTTCACGATTTGTTTCACCACCCTCTTGCCAAATTTCTTTTTCAGGCGTGCGAGTATCTTTTGTCCTCCTTTTTTAGCCACCGCCCCCGCGACGGTCCCGGCCAACGCTTTGCCCGCCATGACGGCCAAGGGGGCTAACGCTAAGGGCAAGAGTCCACCCTTTTGATTTGTGACCGGTTCGTAACGGCCGAGTTCATTCCAACGGATAGGGATGAGGCCACCGCCGCCTTGCTGGCCACGGCCTCCCTGGAAGACAGGAATGGAGGAGGGCATGCGTTGAGTGGTGGGGGGTGCAGGTTTTGCACGGAACACAGGTATCGAAGACCCTCCGCCAGCCACTGCCATAGAGCCCGCAGACGATCCATTCATGCTTTCCTTTTCAGAGCGCGCTTCACAAATTCCAACGTCGCCACCACGGTAGCTGTTGAGGCGAATGAGAGGCGTTGGCCTGACTCGTCGGTTATAAGGATTTCCAGCGTGTCAAACACCGTTTTGGCGAGCGGGAAGTAGCGCATGACCGGAAAGTCTCGTTCCACCACCTTGTTGTACGAGACCTGGGCCGACACGACACGCAGCAAGGGTGCTTTCACATCCCCCACGATATGCGGCTCGATCAGATCGCAGTACACGTACAAACTGCGTACGGGTTGGTGTTTAAAATCGCGGTTGAGCAGGTAGGGGGTGGGCGTCCAGAATTTTAGACCGGAATAGTAGGTGGACCAACACTCGGGCTGGTACCCCACCAGGGGTGTGTTGTCGTCCGCCGGATAGTGTTCGGGCTTTCCTTGCCCAAACCCAAACAGATTGGCCAGCCAGGGGCTCATGGCAATTTGGGTCTCCTCCTTGATGAGTTTAAGGGTCAACGTGGCGGTTCCTCTAGTCTGGTACCAAAACCATAACACACCAGAAGGATTTGGAATGGTAGCTTGGACTGCCATGAGGTTCGCGTAGTTCCCGGTCGGTACCACAAAGGAGTTTGCGATCTTGCGATGGCCGGTAAACAAGTTAGCGCCTTTGCCCGTACTCGCGTTAGTGATGTAGTACACAGTCCGTTCTCTCTCCAAAACCGAGGCGAGGATCAGGACGGGTTTGACCCACTGCGCCTCCCCTATATTCGTCTTCACGAAACTGGACAACAACGGTGTGCGAGGGCCCGGTTTTTTCAACAGGTGTGCAGGATGTGCGGTGGCCTTTTTGGGATCGTCCTCCAAGCCGATCATGTAGGCCAGTTTAGGGGGGAGGACTAACATGTAGCCGCCCGTCGCGTTTTGAGCCAATTCCAGGATGGTTTTACCCATGGCATTATTGGTAGATTCCACTCGGACACTAAATGTTTTCATGATCGAATAGTAGCCCCCTTGCAACATCGCCCAGCGCATGGCTGTGACCAGTTCTGTAACCGTTTCGAAAGACTGTGGAGTAAAGGTGATGTTCGGGAGGAGGTCGTAGGAGATTTCTACTTCTGGATCAAGTGTTTCGTGGATCATCGAGAATTGGCGGTCTTGAACTTGGGGGAACAATTCATCCCAGGCGCGTGGAAATTGCAGGTGGCAGAGGGCCATCTCCCACTGCCGGTCCAAGACCAATATCTCCGGGAGCCGGATACGAAAATGGGACCCCGTGTTATTGGGAAAGGTAGCCCGGCTGGCCACGCTAGGCAGCGTCATCCAGATGCGGTCGGGGTTCATGCTTTCCGGAAATGGAGGGTCACTTCCACCTTGGAGGTTTGCGGAAATGAAACAAGTTTCCCTTGCTCGTCGGTTATAAGGATTTCGAAATCCTCAAACACCGTCTTGGACAACCGTCTGTAGTACAGGGGGCAAAGTTGCGTTCGTGAACCTCACCGTCCCCGGGCCCTGAAAAAAGGACTCTCAACAAGGGGGCTTTCGTATCCCCCACAATACTGGGTTCCACCAAATCACAGTACATGTACAAGGTCGTCTTCTTCTGGGGACTGGGGAAGACCAGAGTCGTGACCGCCATTTCCCAGTCTCGAGACAACGTGTACATTTTATGGAGATGGATACGGAACCGGGACGGGGCATTGACGTAGGTGGAGACGTAAGACTTCACCCCGTGGGTTAAGGTAATGTAAAATTCCTCCTCCTCCTCCTCCATCCTCTCTTTCTCCACAATGACTCCGACCGTCGGAACAACCAACTCTTTTATTTCTTTTTTTCACCCGTACGTTTGGGTCTGGAGCTGAGTGACCGGGACCCAGCTGTTAAATTTAGCGGGGTACCCTTCCCATTTCACCAAGACTTCTTCCTGATTCTTCTTCTTCTTGCCGGGGCGGCGTTGCAACACCTTTTCGATGATAAAGAGACTTTCTTTTTCCACGGCCACCGGCGTCATCTCGCTTTCGTAAAACGTTCCCCGCAACGCCTCCCCGCTCAAGTCCTCCAACCGGTAGACGGGAGGGGTGCGGTAGTCCAACCGTTTTATCACCGTGAACACTTCCTCCGACCAGTTGGCCAGATAGCTTTTTTCAAAATGACCTTTGGTCTTGCTAATCCGTACCGTGTCGCCGGAACGGTACAGCGGTTTCTTCGGTTTCCTCTTTAGTGGCGGCGTCACCTTTTCCCTGTACAAGACGGCTCGCACCTCGTGGTCGTTGAAGGGCGTGACGGTGATGGGGGCGCGTCGAATGCTGCTGTGAACGGCTCGGTTGTACCCGAGCACCAATTGGGGAAGGACTTTCAAATACTCTTTCTTCCCGGTGGCCGTGAAATATTTGTACATGCGTCCTTTGAGCGTCCGGTTGAACCGCTCGGCAATCTGGGCTTTGGTCTCGTTGTACGTGACAAAAAAGGCCACGTCATTCTTTTTTAAAAAGGCCTGGAACTTGCGGTTAGTAAATTCTGTCCCGGCATCGGTCTGCAACCGCAACGGTTTCCGTTCGCGAAACACTTGGGTAAAGGCGCGCACCAATTCCTCCCCGGTCTTGTTCTTCAGGGGGACCGCCCACGCGTACTTGGACAACACATCGATGATGGTCAAAATGTGTTTAGTACCCTTGTTGAAGGCACTCGTGGCTTGCATGTCCACCAGATCTGCCTGCCACTGTTCATCGAGGGCCAGCACGCGCACGCGCCCTCGCAGAAATTTTTTTCGAAAGGGTCGGTGCAACGTAAAGGTTCATTGTTTTTTCAACCATGCTAAAGTGGTGATGCGCGTCACCCCCACTTCGCTAGCCGCTTTCACCAGACGGGCAGCACCCCCAAAGGCAGCAGGGTTGCTGGGGTCGTAATACAACGCCTCGAGCAGCGCGGAAGGATTCTTTTTCTTCCCCTTCTTGCGCCCCATAATCCTCAAAATGAGAGCCCTGAATAATCACTTTTCCTCCGCAACACGCCAAGAGACAACGGACACGTTTCAAAATGCCGTGGCACTTGAGGGACGGACCTCCTCCTCCGCCGCAGGGCATTCTGTACTCTCCCCGAGTCTAGCGCGCGGTACCTCCCTTATACTTTTTTTCCCTCCCTAGAGACGACAGACACCGTTTTTTTTTTTTTTTTTTCCTGGATATTTTTATTGTTTTTTTTTACAGAAAAAAAATAGAAGCCGAAGGCAAGAGGGCCCACGGGGACATCGTCTTCGATGGCTTCTTGAGTCGTGGCGTGCTTGCTCTCGAACGAAACCGTCCTCCCGCTGTCTTCATACAGTTTGTAGGTGTAGGTCGGGGGGTTGGTGAACACGACCGCCGCTTGCTGGATCACGCAGATCCCTTGGTCTACATCCAAGTGGACCTTCCTCAAGGCCTTCATCAATAGCTCTTGCGCAAAGTTAGGGCCCCGCTTCTTGTCTTGTCCCTCCGTCTCGAAGAGGCCCCACGCAAAACTGTGGGCCACCGTGTTGAGGTAAGGGAAGAGCCCGTCCGTCACTTTGTCCGGCAACTCGCACACCAGGTCTTCCATGGTTTCCGCGGGGTACGTGTCGTGAATGCCGGTGACGTAATGCATCCCAAAACGCCTCACTTTGGCGTAGAGGGGATTGTCCCTATCCGAGACTCTCCGTTTCCGGAATAGGTGGGTGATCAGGGTGGCGACCAACTCATCCTGCACAGCGTAGTAGGTGCCTTGAATACGCGCCTTGTAGTTCGTTTCCATGATCTCTACCCAAGTCTTCCTCCCTGGTTTTGTTTCCATGATCACGTCGTCCAGGCTAGCCTTGTTGCCTTGGGTCAGTTCGAAATGCGGGTCAAAATCATTGACCCCACACTTCTGCAGCATATGGAAGGTCAACCGGTCCACAAAGTACCGCACCGCCGTCACGAACCACGACAGAATTTCTTTGGGCCTCTTCAACTCCCTCTTCTCGTCCATCCTCTCGTCATACGCCTCCTGTTCTTCCAGCCTCTTCTCTCTCTTGGCTCTCTTGGCACTCTTTGTAGCATCGTCCTCTTCTTCTTCTTCCTCTTCCTCCATGGCTTCGCTGTTCAACATCATCCTCCTATACCCGGCCCTCTGGGCGATCTCTTCATCTTCTTTTCGATCGTCGGAGAATTCATTATCTCCCTCCACTTTATACTTCCCTAGGGCTGTGATCAAGTGTTCCCTCAAGGCACGGCAGGATTTCCTCTCGAGGGTCAACCGATCCTCCTCATACGTCACAGGAAGGACACAGGCACGCACTTTACGACGGTTCAGGCTCGTGGTGACCATAGAATGGCTGAGGTGGTAGGCCAAGCGGTACAGGCGATCGTTTTTCCAGGAGGGGGTTCGCCTTCCCTGGACGTAGTGATACAACTCAAACTCCGAATAGTCATAGAGTTGGTACAACAGCATGGTGGTGCAGTGGTCCCAGATAGGCAATAGAGTATCGTACTCTTCGTCCAGGATTTTGGTCGTGACGTGGGGGCATAACTCCTTGAGTGTTTTCTCGTGATGCTTCCTCACCTGGGTCTGGCATTCGTCAAAACTCAGACCGAGGTTGTGGGTGTCGTTCCAGTGCAGGGTGGCCCGGCTGTACCGTTCACACAAATGGTAGTACAGGTAAGCGAGGAAGTACTGATACTCTACTATGATGGCGCGCTCTCTCTTGAACCGGATTTCTTGCGATGGGCAGTAGGGGTCCGGGAGTAGTTCGCCAAAGCTTTTGTCGAAATGGGACTGGCACGCCGACTCTATCCTCATGTAGCGGGAAGAGATGATACTACGGACCACCCTCCTCTCCGCATCGTAGGATTCGGCGTGGTACCAATACCTGTCGTTACGGGCGCCTAGGGTACGATCGCGGTACAAGCAACCCTGCTCTCCCCAGACCAGGTCTTCACGCATTCGCGTCTCGCACAACTCGGCCCAGGTCAGCTTCAGGCCCTCCTTCAGGGGAAACCAGCGGAACAAGAAGTTCGTCATCTCCCTCAGGAAATTGTTATGCAAGGAGCAACTGGACCATTTGGCGCCCACGCCCAGATGGTGGCACACGGCCGACTCGTTCATGTAGTTGAATTCCATCAGGACCAACTCGTACATCATCGTGTACAGCGCCTCCCGATCTTCATTGTCCACATCTATGCTGAGCCAGTAATGCACGCACCCCGCCAGCATGTGTTGCAGTTCCTTCAAATACCGCACCTCCAGCAACTTCTTCACGACAGAAAACTCCTTCTTCACCGTCTCTTCTACCGACTGCCGGCCCCAGATCTCTCTCTCGCTCATCAGGTCTTGGTAGAATTTGGCCAAGAGGGCCCGGCACACACTCCTCATGTCCTCCCTGTACCTGAACACGAGTACTTTGTTATCGTCGTATTTGAAGAGCCACGCATCCTCCGCGTTGTAGCCACGCGGAGGAATCTTCAAGGTCAAGGCTTTGCGTTTGCCCTCTCGTTGGGCCACTTGCTGCACCCGCTGAAAACAATCCCCGTTCGCGTAGGAGACCACCGCCATGTACAGGGAGGCCAACGTGACGTGCATCGGACTCATGGGAGGGAGGTCGCTATGCCTCGTCTCGGTGTTCATGAGGCGTATCTTCTGCAGAAATCCTCCAAACAATTGGGCCATGTCGTCCGTCCCCTTTTCCCACAGTTTGCCTTGCCGCGTTTGCAAAATGACATACGCTTGGTCGGTCGTGAGCTGTTTCAGGCTGGCCACCACCTCGTCCCTCATCTCTAGCGTGACGGGTAACGCACACATCTGCCCAAAATAGGGCAGGAATTCGTTCAGGTGTTCCGGTGAAAAACCTTGGCGAGCTTTCTCCCAATTCTCGGCGAATCCCTCTTTCGGCCGAATTATTTTCCATTGCGAAATGTCGGCGGTCACCAAAGCCACGTACAAATGCTGAGTCAATGCTTTAAATTGTTCACGGCTCGCTTTATCCACTTCGTCGGCCGATAGGAATTCCATCGTGTTGATCATCTTCCCAAAGAGTCCACACTTTATGGTACTCTCGATAGAGCATAGACACCAAGGCAAAGAACCAAAACAACATGAATGCCTTCTCCCCAAGGGTTCACTTTCTTATACGGCCCGGGGTCTTTTCCGGCCAGCCAATCCCCAGCCTGGCTTTGGCCTCCTTTCCAACCCCCTCCACCCCTGGCGGGACCCCCCGAAACTGCCGACCAATCAGAAGCCTGGCTTTGACCCCCAACTGAGTGACATGTCGTTTTGACAGGACCGCGTGCGTAATGGCGTCGTTTTAGGCCACGCCCCCTGTCTAGGCCAATCAGGAGCCAGAGAATGCACCTATAGTGACCCCTATTACTACTCACGGGCTCAGAACTAAAACTAGAAATGGGGTGAAGATGTCCAAGATTAAGCCCTGTGTAGACATTACAAAGCAAAATACAGTATTTCAAGTCAAAGTGATATCAATTTTCCCCAATAGTCGTTCGTGTGATGGTAAACAAAACATTTTATTGGGGTGGCCTAAATATTATTACTTTATCCATTGATGAGCACTAATAATGGAAGATGACAACTCTAAGAAAGCCGCTTTGAGCAGTGTCATGTTCAGCTCAAAATAAGTTTCCTTTGTCGCTATTTTGCACAAACCACGGCTGGAAAAAGGAAGTCTCCGTAAAAGTGTGTGCAATGTCGCGATATTGTTTCTAGTTTCTCAATAAATCGATTCCCCGCATTTTCTTTAGATTCCCTGCAAACCTCTTTCGAAGCAGACCATCATCATCATCAATATTTTTTATTTGACTCAATAAGTTTACAATTTGTAAATATACTGGATTATGAATTGACATTTACGATGTATATGTTCGGGAATCTTAATAGCATAATCTAATCGAGAGGATGACCCTAAATACTTGGTAACAATGACTACAGCTGACTTAGGGGGGAGGGTTCTTTTTGGTCTAGAAATAGCTAAAAATCAGTTCCAAAAACTTGGGGCTGAAAGGGTTAATACCACCTCAGGCATATCATGTGACCTTTGTCATTTGCACTAAAAACTTTTTCACAGAATGTTTCCATGGAGTGTTGTCAAATAATGCCATTTCAATTCAGTGTGACACTGTATTCTGGAAAAGAGATTTGTTTTACAATTGATATGGTTTCAATGGAAACTGCAGGCATGGTTTAAAAGTGGGCATGGCAGAGCACATGGTTGCCTGTATACCAAAGTGTTCATCACAATACAATCAACACAATGGGAATATGCATATCTAGTGGTTACTGCAAATCATTTTGATAAAGTTTAGCATTTGACCACCCCCATACTTTAGGCCTTGGTTCTCAAAAACAGACAACTGACCTAGACAGAAGTGCTTTCATTTCTGCTCCTAGCTCCTGTCTGGAAAGTAGTTTCACATAAAAACTTGTAAAAATTCATCTCCACATGTCCATGCAATGCAGTGATTTTCAATGAAAATAACAATGATTTCAATTTTTATGGTATAATGTTTAACAGCCACCAATCGAACATTAATTCCACACATGCACAAAACCATGACACAGTGCATTTAAAAGAACTAAAAAAGAACCCATAAAAACTAAAAATTACATGATTGATAGAAAATTAAATCTCTGTACACACTAAATGACAATAATAAATTCAATATGTACATGAAAGTTTAACTTTACTTTAAAAATTACTTATCTCTATTATCTACTATCATCTCAGTGGTAAGCTGTTCCATAACATGGGGGCAACAACAGACAATGCCTTCTGAGATTAAATTAGCTTTATTTAAGCTACTTCTGGCATCCCAGGACTCTATTTTAGTCAATTCTAATTCATTGTAAAACATTTACTGGTAGCATGTTTACGGAGTGTGAATAAAATCATTGTTGTTGCATTTCAAACACTCATTAGCATATTTGATCAAGGGTTCAAAACCTCAAAAACACATTCCTCTGGCCGCCGAATAGTTTTCTTGGTGTTTGGAACCCCTGATCAAACACTGAAATGCGTTTTTGAAACAATACTTGAACAAGTTATTTGGTTCCCTGCTAGCAGAGGTCTCTCTCTGTCTTGGTAAAATGGAAGGCAAGGGAGAGACCTCTGCAGACATCCAATGCTTTCTCTGTCACTCATGTGTGAAGTTTTCTTGGCAACAAGTGACGCGATCTCATGTGTACTTATGAGTGCACGAAACAACTGTAACAAACAACTGACATGTACAGCTATTTCCGGTAAAACATGTTTTCGAAACTGGTTTGACTCGTCCATGAATGTCCCTCGCCTTCCATTTTACCAAGACAGAGAAAGACCTCTGCTAGCAGGGAAGTTATTTGGATGCCTCAGTAGTAAAGGTTGAACTATTAGAGAGCTATAGTCATGCTATCTTTTTTTCTAATTATTGAAGTATGACAGCACATCAAAAAACTTGCGATTCCCAAAACAAACGGCAACACTTTTACCATCACTTGTCAAAGCAAGGCAACTTGCCTGTCGTGTCTTTGTTGATATAGATGTGACCAAATCTTCAGTGACTGAGTCATAGACCTGGATATAATTACTATGATCACAACTAACCAAGATATTACTGTTAACAGGATCTATGGTCAGTGCAAATATGCCAGACATACTAAACCGAGAAAGGATGTTCCCATGTGCGTTAAATATGAAGATGCAATCATGCTCTTGATCAGGAACAAAGAACTTTCCACAGCTAAATTCAGCTCTTCCACAGTTCTCTGATAAATAACTTCTTCCAAAGTCAAACTAGCAGTCTTTTTCTGGTGAATACACATAAATGGCACTGTAATCACAAAAGCAGTCGACTTCATCATTTGCTGTTACTGTTACAATCAAGCGACCACTTGTATCTACAGAAATGTACTTCAGTGTTTGTACATCCTCTCGTAGACAAGAGATTTGGTCAACAAATTTGCAATCTCTTGAATAGTAAAGCAAACGGCCATGCTCACTGTTGACAACTATTATTTCACTGTCATGAGAAAATGCAATGTCTGATGGCTTTCCATACTTCAGATCATAACGTTGATAGTCTTTTAATCCCTCATCTGTATTTGAAAACACAAATATGCCATCATCCTCGTCAATAACAGCCACATCACCAGTAATTCTGCAAACAGCTATGCGCACAATGTCCTCTCCAGTCACTGATTCAACTCTGTGAATGAGCCTGCCACGCCCAGAGTAATCTGGAGGGTAGGTTTTCTGACTGCAAGCTTTTTGTGCACCTATGTTCCCATTAAGTTTGCCTAACTCAATCTTTCCACTTCCTGCACTAAATGTGAGATCAAATGAAACGGCCTTGTTGGCTTCTGCTTTCTGTGGGATAAATACATCGGGTGCTATGGACAGTTCTTCCAACTGATTCACAAACAGTGTACTCATTTCCACAATTTCTTCGACATTTCCTCCATCCAGGGTCCCCTCCACATTTCTTACATAAGTTCTAGCTTTTTCTACAAAGTCCTTCAACTTTCTTTTACTGCCGTCTAGTTCCGCTGTATCAGCCCCGCGTTCACAGCTGTCTTTCAGGTGTTTATCCACTTCAAAATGCAAACTCTTCTCTTGTTTTTTTATATCTTCAATCATTTTCTCTGCACGCTTCGATATCTCAAGTTTCAAGTCGTCCACCTTCTTCTTCACGGCTTCCATTCCCGATATGCGGTTGTCAAGCAGTTCTCGTAAACTTTGCACCTCTTCGAGTGTTTCCCTGGCACCATTCAGTGCTTTCTTGATAGCCGCTTCTTCTTTGCGTCCCGGGATATTCTCTATCAGTCTAACAAGGAGAGAATTGGTGGGGAAACTGGAAACTCCACCGTGCGGAAGATTAGACCGTGTGCGGCAGATAGGACACTCGATGTGTTTAGACCGACAGGAAGTCCTAACTTCCAATCTATGCAAACAATGGCTACATATGTTGTGTGCACAGTTTGGAAGGCATTTGGGATTTTCATAGACTTCGTAACAAACAGGACAAGAAACTTCGTCGCTGAGAACTTGATGAAGTCGCTCCTTCCCTTTCAGTTTCACTCCGCCGGCCGCCATGTTTGGCTTGCACGAATGTGTCATCGGCTAAACATATCCGACGTGACGTCATAGAAATTCTAACCCTGAAGAAGAAGCGAAGGCAGGCCAAGCTCACAATTTGCCTACAGTAGATTACGTGATCGCTCGCGCAAAATAGTCATGGTCACTTTTCCCCGGCAATTTTCTTTGTCTTCTCACTAATAAGTTTGTATTGATTTTTTATCTGCTATTTTGGGCTAGTTTGGATTACGGCGGGTGTAAAGTACAGGTAAGGTCACAGGTCAGGTTGTTAATTCTAAGACAAACCCTAACCCTAACTACAAACCTAACCCTAACCATCGGATGAGCTCACAAGTAAACGACGGGTTCTCATTCACCTAGAGCTAGGGTTCACAGGTAAACAATAAGTGACCTGACCTGTAACCTGACCTGTACTTTACACCCGCCGGTTTGGATTAGGATGGGAGGTGTGCCGGCTGAGCCCTTTAACCCTTACCCTGTTCCAGACCAAGAAATTGTATTTTTGCGACCCTGTTCCAGACTAGCCTGCTATGCAGACGTATTTTTTCACTCTCATAAATCAAATGGAACAGTAAAATTTCCGGTTCGAAGTTTCGGAAATTGTGGACCACCTCGAGAGTTTAGATTTGCTGTGATTTGCCAGTTTTGAGAATTGAAATCGAGGCTACTAATAACCGGGTAGCTTCTGCGAATGGAACGCGTATTTTTTCCGACTGGTTTGTCTAATTCGAAAAATCCCGTTCCATTCGACATTGGAAATTTTCGAAATTTCCAACCGGTCGTTTTGGTTGAATGGAAAGCGCCCCCTGTTCCAAACTAAATTCGCCAAGCATTTTTTTATTAAAATATGCCTACATCAAGTGTTTTACTATATATATAGATTCATCTACTTTAATAAAATACCATCATTACAGAAATCACCAAAACCGAGAATACATGACGAGTTAACAATTTTGCAACTTATATATACTTAACTAGAACTGGAACAAAAATGAAAAATGTATACACGTGGTTTATTTATAACTTCCTACTTTCACAGATGGAAACAGCTTCACGATTTCACTGTAGGTTACATGATCAAACCGTAAGCTATAATTAAATTCCCGAGTTGTAGACCAAGCAGAAAACATGTACACACTTACAGGCTCTGGTTGATTTGGGCTTCCTGTGGTGGGTGAGAGGAGGGGGAAGGGGAGAAACAGAAAGGAGAGGGACCAACCTCGGACTGGATCAAAATTCAGTCCTTGCACTGGAAAAAAATTGGTTGAATGTACTCCTGGGAGTTCTGGGAGTACTTTCCGGGGACAATCTCATCCTCATTAATTATTCATAAGGTAACCAACCAACCATGTGCCCAGAATTCGATCACATGACGATCCTTGAAATCCCGGAAAGTACTCCCAGAACTCCAAGGACTACATTCAACTATTATTTTTTCCAGTCCAAGGAATGAATTAATTTTGTTCCAGTCCAATGACTCCAATCCCAGTCCAAGGACTCCAATTCCAGTCCTAGGACTCCAATTCCAGTCCAAGTCCTCCCATTCGGACTGGACGGGATTTCAAGTCCTCGCAATTAGTTCTAGTTAGTGCGCGGACTTGAAATCCCGTCCAGTCTGGTAAGTCTTAATGACCTAAATAATGACATGGCTATCGATATTGCATGCATTCACTATAACCCTTTTGCAAACAAGTTGGCACTTAACGTAACTAAGACGGAGTTCATGCTTATTGGTTCAAGACAAAAACTAAAGGCACTGTCTCACAAACTGTTGCGCATTTAATAAATGATGTCCCAATAAAGCAAGTCACAAAACAACATCTCTAGGGGTACATATCAATGAAAACCTAACATGGGCAAAGCATATTGAAGTCACATCACTAAGACAATTGCTTCCGGTTCCATTCCGGTATTGGAACTTTGAAACGTACGTCCCCTTCAACATTATGTATAATGCATTAATACAGCCACACTTTGATTATTGTCAAGGAACCATACCGCTATTTCGATACCAAGCTAAAACTCAAATCTATCGCTGTACGGCCGTCATAAATATAACCCAGATTCCTAACCGCTCCATGTGTCATCTCATGCACCTCTCACAAGCAACCCACTGACTCGTTCGTCACAAGGTTCCGGCCTCGATCTATTCAGGAGTACTCAACAGGACACATATTCGTAATGATGAAAAAGTTAAAGAAGACACCTAAATAACCATGGTACGTTATAGGTAGTTAATAATTAAACAAATCTGGGAAATGTTTATCCGCTCCACATCGCCAGCTAGATGTTTGTAGGAAAACAAAAGTTTCTAGCAAGATCTACCAAGTCCCGGGGAGTTCTCAGCAAGGAATATATATATTGTCAATATATTTTTTCCCAGCCAGCAAACCTTAAAAACAACTCCATACCAGCCAGGAAATCCAAACTTAATAATTTCTCAGCCAGATATGCGAGGATTGTTTTTCCCCGTATTTAACCAACGTTAAGCATAACATACATGTATTGATGGTAAAGTACTCATTTCTAAGAGTTTCATATAAATGTGGCAGATTTGGCGATTGTGATAACACACAAACGCGCCCCACCGCTGCGACAAAGCACCGCCACAATGGTGAGAAAAAAAATTATAGGTCACTAATGACAACCTCATGCTGTAGAAATATAACATAATGTCAGTCTGATAATCTCTGTTCACTGATGATCACAATTGCTTGAAAATCATATAGAATTCACCATTTCATATCACATTGACAACCACGAAGGTATATGATTAGAAGATCACACCAGGCCAACCACTTTTTGGCACTGAGGGTGACGACTGTCCTCAGTGGTTCTTTTAACGTCCCAAATATGGAGAAAGAACATCTACACAGTCTATAATGTAGCTAGGGAGCAAGGATTTAACACCATAATGTTCCTGCCTTGTCCGAAGTGGGAATCGTAGACACGCAAAGCTGACAGAGCCGAGGTCCATGGTAAGCGGTATCTACTTGTGATGTTGAATACCATGCACGTAGACTATAGAGGAATCACATGCTAGAAAGGCAACGTCTAACGATGATCTTGAGCATCGAATACGAAGATGATACAAGGGGGGATCATATGCCATATTGGAAGGTACAGTCTTATTTTGATGATCTTTAATATCGTACATGAAGATGACAAACGATAAATCACATGTCACTAGGAAGAAATAGTCTATTGACGATCTTGAATATCGCACACGAAGATGTCATTCGAGGAATCACATGCTAGAAAGGCAACGTCTAACGATGATCTTGAGCATCGAATACGAAGATGATACAAGGGGGGATCATATGCCATAAGGAAGGTACAGTGTTATTTTGATGATCTTTAATATCGTACATGAAGATGACAAACGATAAATCACATGTCACTAGGAAGAAATAGTCTATTGACGATCTTGAATATCGCACACGAAGATGTCATTCGAGGAATCACATGCTAGAAAGGCAACGTCTAACGATGATCTTGAGCATCGAATACGAAGATGATACAAGGGGGGATCATATGCCATAAGGAAGGTACAGTGTTATTTTGATGATCTTTAATATCGTACATGAAGATGACAAACGATAAATCACATGTCACTAGGAAGAAATAGTCTATTGACGATCTTGAATATCGCACACGAAGATGTCATTCGAGGAATCACATGTCAGAAAGGCACAGTCCTATTGACGATTTTGAATATTGCGATGAAGATAACAAAGGGGGAATCATATGCCACTAGGAAGGAACAGTCTATTGATTATCTTTAATGTCGACCACGAAGAAGATAAATGAAGATGTCAAATTGGAAATCATTCCCCACTAGGAAGTTATAGTCCATTGATGATATTGAATAATCGCACACCGAAAATACAAAGGAGCACCATCACTGATGCTAGAAAGCCACTGTCTATATATAATCTTGATTATCGCACAGGAAGACGACAAAGGATGGATCACATGCCAGAACGGCACTGTCTATTGCTGATCTTTAACACCGAACACGAAGAATACAAAGGCGTAATCACACGCACTAGGAAGGTATAGTCTATTGACGATCTTGAATATCACAAACGAAGATTACAATGGAGGAACGATATGCCAGAAGGACACATTCTACTTATCTTCTTGGATATCGCGGATGAAGAGGAACAAATCATAATCATATGCCACTAGGGAGGTAGAGCATATTGAACGTCTTGCATATCGCACAGGTACACGACAATGCAAAGGTACTGTCTATAGATGACCTTGAATATCGCACAGGAATACGAAAAGGAGGAATCACTGATGCCTAATCTTTAATATCGCACAAGAAGACGACAAAGGAGGTAATCTTGAAAATCTGGAGGGAAGATAACAAAGGAGGAATCACATGCCAGAAAGGCACTGTCTATTCATAATCTTCAACATCGCACAGGAAGACGACAAAGGAGACAATATTGAAGATCGAACAGGAAGACGACAAATGAACAGTAACATATGCCAGAAAGGCACTGTCCATTGGTAAACTTGAAAAAACGAACAGGAACACGACAGGAGGAATCACATGCCTCTAGGGAAGGCACTGTATATTGATAATCTTCAACATCGCACATGAAAACGACAAATGAGGTAATCTTGAACATCGAACAGGAAGGCGACAAAGGAGGTGTTACATGCCAGAAAGGCACTGTCTATTGATAATCTTGAATATCGCAAAGTAAGTTTACAAAGGAGGAATCACATGCTACTTGGAAGGCACAGTTTATTGATAATCTTGAACATCGCACAGGAAGACGACAACGGAGGAACCACATGCCACTAGGAAGGCACTGTCTATTCATAATCTTGAACATCGCACAGGAATATAACAAGGGAGGAATCACATGCCACTAGGAAGGCACTGTCCATTGGTAATCTTGAATAACGAACAGGAACACGACAGAGGAGGAATCACATGCCTCTAAGGAAGGCACCGTCTATTGATAATCTTGAACATCGCACAGGAAGGCGACAAAGGAGGTGTTACATGCCACTAGGAAGGCACTGTCTATTGATAATCTTGAACATCGCACAGGAAGACGACAACGGAGGAATCACATGCCACTCAGAAGGCACTGTCTATTGATAATCTTGAACATCGCACAGGAAGACGACAAAGGAGGAATTAGTCATATATACCACTAGGAAGGCAGTCAATCTATTGATAATCTTGAATAACGAACAGAAACACGACAGATGAGGAATCAGATGCCTCTAAGGAAGGCACTGTCTATTCATAATCTTTAATATCGCACAGGAAGACGACAAAGGAAGCGTCACATATGCCAGAAAGGCACTGTCCATTGGTAATCTTGAATAACGAACAGGAACATGACAGGAGGAATCACATGCCTCTAAGGAAGGCACTGTCTATTGATAATCGTGAACATCGCACAGGAAGGCGACAAAGGAGGAGTTACATGCGAGAAAGGCACTGTCTATTGATACTCTTGAACATCGCACACGAAGGAGACAAAGGAGGAATCACATGCCACTAGGAAGGCACTGTTTATTGATAATCTTGAACATCGCACAGGAATACGACAAAGAAGGAATTACATGCCAGAAAGGCGCTGTCTATTGATAATCTTGAACATCGCACAGGAAGAGGCATAGGAAGAGTTACATATGCCAGAAAGGCACTGTCTTTTGATAATTTTGAATATCGCACAGGAAGGCGACAAAGGAGGTGTTACATGCCACTAGGAAGGCACTGTCTATTGATAATCTTGAACATCGCACAGGAAGACGACAACGGAGGAATCACATGCCACTCAGAAGGCACTGTCTATTGATAATCTTGAACATCGCACAGGAAGACGACAAAGGAGGAATTAGTCATATATACCACTAGGAAGGCAGTCAATCTATTGATAATCTTGAATAACGAACAGAAACACGACAGATGAGGAATCAGATGCCTCTAAGGAAGGCACTGTCTATTCATAATCTTTAATATCGCACAGGAAGACGACAAAGGAAGCGTCACATATGCCAGAAAGGCACTGTCCATTGGTAATCTTGAATAACGAACAGGAACATGACAGGAGGAATCACATGCCTCTAAGGAAGGCACTGTCTATTGATAATCGTGAACATCGCACAGGAAGGCGACAAAGGAGGAGTTACATGCGAGAAAGGCACTGTCTATTGATACTCTTGAACATCGCACACGAAGGAGACAAAGGAGGAATCACATGCCACTAGGAAGGCACTGTTTATTGATAATCTTGAACATCGCACAGGAATACGACAAAGAAGGAATTACATGCCAGAAAGGCGCTGTCTATTGATAATCTTGAACATCGCACAGGAAGAGGCATAGGAAGAGTTACATATGCCAGAAAGGCACTGTCTTTTGATAATTTTGAATATCGCACAGGAAGGCGAGAAAGGAGGAGTTACATGCCAGAAAGGCACTGTCTATTGGTACTCTTGAACATCGTACAGAAAGATAACAAAGGAGGAATCACATGCCACTAGGAAGGCACTGTCTATTGATAATCTTGAACATCGCACAGGAAGACGACAACGGAGGAATCACATGCCACTAGGAAGAAACTGTCTGTTGATAATCTTGAACATCGCACAGGAAGACAACAAAGGAGGTAATATTGAAGATCGCACAGGAAGACGACAAAGGAAGCGTCACATATGCCAGAAAGGCACTGTCCATTGGTAATCTTGAAAAAACGAACAGGAACACGACAGGAGGAATCACATGCCTCTAAGGAAGGCACTGTCTATTGATAATCGTGAACATCGCACAGGAAGGCGACAAAGGAGGAGTTACATGCGAGAAAGGCACTGTCTATTGATACTCTTGAACATCGCACACGAAGGAGACAAAGGAGGAATCACATGCCACTAGGAAGGCACTGTTTATTGATAATCTTGAACATCGCACAGGAATACGACAAAGAAGGAATTACATGCCAGAAAGGCGCTGTCTATTGATAATCTTGAACATCGCACAGGAAGAGGCATAGGAAGAGTTACATATGCCAGAAAGGCACTGTCCATTGGTAATATCGAATAACGAACAGGAACACGACAGAGGTGGAATCGCTTCCTACTAGGAAGGCACTGCCTTTGATAATCTTGAATATCACACAGGAAGGTGACAAAGGAGGAGTTACATGCCAGAAAGCACTGTCTATTGATAATCTTGAACATCGCACAGGTAGACGACAAACGAGGAATCACATGCCATAAAAGCACTGTTGGTAATCTTGAACGTTGCACAAGAAGACGACAAAGAAGGTAATAACATGCCAGAAAGGCACTGTCTATTGGTAATATTTATTATCGCACACGAAGGAGACAAAGGAGGAAGGCACTGTCTATTGATAATCTTAAACATCGCACAGGAATACGACAAAGAAGGAATCACATGCCAGAAAGGCGCTGTCTATTGATAATCTTGAACATCGCACAGGAAGAGGCAGAGGAAGAGTTACATATGCCAGAAAGGCACTGTCTTTTGATAATCTTGAACATCGCACAGCACGATGACAAAGTAAGAGTAAGAAGGAATCACATGCCAGAAAGGCGCTGTCTATTAATAATCTTGATTATCGACACAGGAAGACAGCAAAGGAGGAACCACTGATGCCAGATTAAGGTACTGTCTATTGATAATCTTGAATATCGCACAGGACGACGACAACAAAGGAATCACATGCCAGAAAGGCACTGTAATGGAGAATCTCTCGGGATGAGCCATGGACTTGTCTAGCGGCTAGCTGGATTTCTACACCGAAATGTTGATGTACAAGCCTGTTGGAGTGTAGACAGGTAGTCCCGTAGTTACTTGGTGACGATTTCGACAAGGTGAAATGTTAGCTTTTCAGCAATTCGACCATCAACTGAGCTCGCAGTTGGGGCGCATCCTCAAATTTCCAAGTATGGTTTTCTGTATGGCCTTGGCAGATATCTCGTACAGAACATATCACTCCTACTCCACAACTTCCACAGCCATGCGATGAATTTCTTAAATCTGTAGGTTGATCTGGCATCGGTACTTTGAACCTCTGAACTTTGCTCCATGATGACGGTAAAAATTGAGAAAGGTGGGTTGATCGGTGTATTGTCTTTATGACGTCTCGAGCTGTCTCTTGCAGTCTCTGCGTTATTGCATAGTGAAATCCGTCATCAAATCGAATCTCGTGCTTTCCAACGTCAAACATACAAAGTCCCCAGTGACAACCCTGCATGTGGACTGGCAAGAACATATGCTCAACCTGGTTCATCTCTCTTTCGGCACAAATAAACTGAACAGTGCTTTCACGGAAGTTGGTTGAAAGGAAGGTTGGAAGCATCATGAACACATATTTGTCATCCATTCGCTGATTGGCGTTTTCACAGTGCTTGCATGTTTATCAGTGCATGCAACACTTCGTCTGTTAAGTATCGTTCACAGCACAAAACTGACAGTTCTTGAGACGTTATCCTGTAGGTCGCGTGTTCTACTAAATATGTATTCGTTACCAATTCCTTGTCTTTTGTTGGTATTTCTGAAAACGCACTCTCCATCCATTCGATTTCATCAGATACTTGCCTTGTTATTTTTCTTATTAGATTGTATCTAATAAGAATCCTTAATCCCTCCAGAGTAAAACATCCATACGATGGGTACACGGCAACATATTCGCACTTTGCACTTCGTGTCTTCTTATTTAACATCTTACGTAGGCAATCCATTGATTCTTCTATAATTGTAAATGATGGTACTCTGTCTAACGTTAGTGGATCTGACATGGTTTCGCTTGTTCCTCTTACAATGTTGTAATTCCTCAGCGTGCTATCTACTACAGGTAGTGCAGCTTGTGCTAATAGCCGACGGGGTGTCAAGAAGTTGTTACTCCGGCGTTTAATATCTTGCATTATAGAACGTCTCAGTAAGAGTCGCCCACTTCAACCATAATTGGGTGTTGTTCTTCGTCTTCGTCACCACTAGATACATCAATAACTTCTTCCCTTGATGTGGATGTGCTTTGAATTTCGACATGTGATTTAGCAGTACCTGACTCAATGCTTGAATGTCTTGAAAGACGTTTTGCTTTTGGTTTGTCTAACTTTATCTGTGGTCAGTTCTCAGTTTTCGATTCTTTATGATCGTCAGTCTTCTCTAGTTCTTCCTGCGTGGCATCCCTCGTCTCTGTTCTCTTATTTACTGGGCTTGGTGTATAGTCAGAGTTTTCCTAATTACTTTTATGCTCGGTTTTTGGTTCGAGTTACGTTTACTTGAAGTACGCTTTCGCTTTGTGTTTATATTCGTTACACTTGGTGAGGTCTTAGTCTTGATGCCTCTGTCGCTACTGATATCTTGCTCTTGATCTTGTGATGGAGTCAGAGTTTTTCTTTGCAATTATGTTTAGTTGTAGAACGCTTTGGCATAGTGTTTCTAGTCTTTACACTTCGTGAGGTCTTAGTCTCGATATCAGTGTCGCTACTGATGTCTTGCTCTCTATCTTGTAATGCAGTCAGAGTTTGCCTGAACGCTCTCCCGCTCCCGTTCTTGTTCCAGTTATGTTTACTTGTAGAACGCTTTGGCTTTGTGTTGCTTGACTTTACACTTGGTGAGGTATTAGTTTTCGATTGTTTACGGTCGTCGTTATTGACCTCTGCTTTCCTCTTTTCTGGAGTACTTGCATCATCTTCATCTGTATGTTCGACTAGGACAGCATGCTTTCTTTTTCTTCCGTATTTAGACGTTGATACAAAGTTGACTGTTCGATTGAATGATGAAGCAGGTAGCCACATGTCATCTTCTTGTCCGTAGTTCTTGAACCTTACTTTGTATTCGTAGGTCTGAGTATCCTTTGCAATTCGTCGTTCAAGGATTTTATCGACTTCATAAAACCCATTGTCAAGATTGTTATCTTCTTCCTCCATTGTTTTGCCATCACTCACATCGATATCACTCTTGTTGTAATATCCCAGCTTTTGCAGTCCTTCGTATGACATTTCATGAAGACGATAACATCCTTCTCCACCTACTGGTAACGGCAGCAATTCTACAGGACCTATTATTCCGGAAGGTGCAATCCAAGAGGAAATGACAAGTTCTTGAGGAACTCGGAATATACCATCTGTCGCTGTTTCTTCATACATCGAGACCCTTATGCGTACAGGTGCATTGCGTTTCAGTTCAAAGCTAATTTCCTCACTTCCATCCTTTACTGACTGGATAACTTCAATACGACCAATTTGAAATCCCTTCTGGTCTTTCTTTGTCGTCTTTATGGCAACAAAACCAAACTGAACAATGTTGTGCTTAGGATCTATTGGAGACTTTCCTGGAAGGTATTTCGAAGCCCAATGCCTTTTCTGTCTGCATCTGGATATGTATTCTCTGGGAAGAAGCAATTTGATTGCACGAGAGACATGTATGTATGTTTCTTTCCCGTCAACAATTTTGCTTATCATCCATTGCTTTCCCTTTAATAACGTTTCTTCTTCTAGAAGAATATCCTCATCAACTGGATCGACTTCTTCAGAGGAGACTTCGCTGTTCACAGAATCCACACTTGTAATTTCATTGTCGTCGGAAACAGGTGGTTCCATTTTGCTTACCACATTATCGTCACGAGCAAAACTTAAGTGCAGCTTGTTGTAGTCCGGAGATGGACAAGAGTCGATGATCTGCATTCCCTCTGGATGTTTATACTTGTATGGAGCATGCCAGCAGTCATTATCTTTTAATAATTGAATGCAAGAAGGTGGCATGTATTCCTCGAACAATCTCTGCCCTGTTTCGATCCCTTTCCTGTGGGCGTCTACTTGCTCACGTCTGAATTCCTCGTAAGATCATGGGTACTTATACGAGGCATCTAGCTTTGCTTTTTGCTTTTGAATAGCAAACGCAAGACGTCTCCGCTTTGCGGTTGGTTTGACTCTAACACCTGAAAGTGCAAGTCGAGCTTTGGCATTTATATTGAACTGGACAGCTGAGCTTTTAGATAGCATATCAGCAAAGGTTGGTTGGGCATCGAGTGATTGAATTTCATTTGACTTGCTCTGTAGCTCACTGATTGTTCGTTCCGTCACCTTGGTACCGGAATTGCAAAGAGAAGAGCAGAAAAAACATAGCTAACTGGTGTAGAGTTGCAGCAGCAAACATTATTTCCGCAGTCAGATAGCAGCCATGAGTGAGAAATCTACCTCTTTTGCTTGGATTGATCTTCGCCCCTGGTTTGGAATTAAGAGGCAGCTTTAAGAGTTCTAGCGCTTTTTTCCATAAACAAAGTATAATTATTCCACAAGATACAGACTGCTGTACTTCTGATGGGGAACCGAAGTCAGGTTTTCGAAATGGTTCTATCAAATGGTAGACGGCTTTTATATACAGGCTGGTCTCCTGTGAACCGTTTATGTGCTTGTCGGGAAGATCTGCGATACGCAGAGTAAAGAGCCGTTCACATGCATCAGAGTTCTGGTCAAAGAAATAAATGAGAATTAGGTCCGTGGCATTGAACCCACACTCAAGTCCAAGCTTTTGGCATATATTGCGTAGATCTTTAAGATGCTGCACTGTACAAAGCCGTTTGACATTCCCCTTATCTTCCCACATTGTTAACTCGCGTGTCTCATACTTGAGATTCTTCAGAAAAAGTCTTTGTTCATGACCATAATCAAGATTTCCGACTGATGGTAGGAACCAATAGTAAGGTGCAAGAAATCGTTCATCTTCAGTGCCCAATCCCAGGAAAACAACACCGCTCCCCACTTCCTACACAGTAGGGGTCATCAACTTTTGTGTAGCAGAAAGAGAGAATCCAGCAGAATTAGTTGAGTGTCCAACTAAATGTATGGGCACATCGCGAATTGTTCCATTTTCATGATAGTAGCACATATTTCTTAAGTGCTCCCAATAGCGTAGAAGATGAGATGCTGTATAACCTTTGTCTCGAGGAGGCCACATGCAGTAAATAATGGAAGGTTTCTCTTCTAGGACAAGGGTATTGAGGTTGTGAACAGAGACATTCTTTGCTAATTTATCGTTCTCAATGAGATCATCAATTAACCGTTTCAAAGCTGTAAAGTCATCTTTGTCTCCTCGAGAGGAATCCTTCCTAGGTAGAGACAACTCTTCATTTTTCCAGTGTCGTACGTCTGGATTCCATGCTTTACCAAGAAGAACTATTTCTCCAGCTGTGTTTATCTTTGGATGAAGATAACGAAGAGCTCTTGCTCCATCACTTGCTTCATTCACGGGAAGAGTGCCAAACACACGGGCAGCTCGATTTATTGCCGCAGCATTTATTCCTGGCTCAAGCTTTTCCAGTGACGCATGTTGAGTAGCTGTTGTCTGTCCAGCAAGGCCGAATATCTCGGCCAGCAAAGAATAATTTGTTGGCCCCAACTCATTTTTGAACAAACCACTTACGTCTTTAATGAGATCTACATAGTGGTGATTATTACTTTTGGTTAACTTTGAAACCAAATTTCTTATAACTAGTAACTGAACGGGCCTCTTGTCGGATATACCTGACTTGAACAATCTTACTAGATCAAAAACAAGTTTTTTGTCTTGCCGATTCATGCAAGAATCTAATAGGCACTCGGCCCAATCTTCCGAAGAAAGCTTGGTCTGTACAAGTTTGCGCAGTTGATGTTCGATTTTTTTGCGTCGCTCCATTTCAGTATCCAAAGCTTTTTTCATTTCTCCAATTCTTGCATATCTAGTGTTGAAGCCTCTCTCTCCAATTCTGCAAGAGCCAGTCAATGGTCCTCCCTCTCGATGTCGAATTGTGTCTTTGAGGTCACGCAACTGCTTTGCACAACTTTCGCAAGTAAATGGGTGATCACCCCCGTTTGTTGCAACTCCTTTACAAGGTGGGTTTAGACTTTTAATTCCACCGTTGGTGTGTACATTCTTTCCGTTAACATTTAACGTAGAAGGCTTTGAAATATATACTGACTTTGGCAACGTCTGTGCTTTTCGATTCAACTCTTCCGATTCTTCAGGATGTTGACGTTTCCATTCAGCATACAACAGGCAAGACTCATGACCTTCAATATTCTTGTAACAAGAAATCCTTCCTTCTGCGACATCTTTCTTATAAAGAGAAAGGGCAGTTGTTCTTCGAATTTGTTGGTCATTTATAAAATATTTAACGACCTCCGGGTCCCAAAAGTAGTGACATTCAACATTCACATCCTTTTGATTAACGGAGGTCGCTGGAAGTTTAAAGGCTTCGGAGCGTAAAAAACTCTCTATTGACCTCTGAGCTCGTACCAATGGGATCTTATTCTCAGCTTTCTTGACTGTCCGAGGTGTTGAAGAGGCAAAAAAAGACAATGCTTCTTGATGGTACTTTGCTGCACTGTGGTCTTTTGTTTGCACGACTCCTTCTAATTCTAATTTAGCTGTTCCCAAACGGATCGATTCTTGGGAGGCTTGTTTGCTCTTCAAAATAGCATGAGGGACATGGTTCTCCATTGCCCACTTTTGATATGGGATACATATTTCGCATGTGATGTAGCTTTTTCCTTTTTGGACAAATTGGGGAAGAACGTCTCCTTCAAATGTGAAGTCAAGTAAATTTCCTGCTTGACATCCAACCTTCACAGGAGGAAAACAAACTGCAAGAAACGCACGAAGTCGACAAGAATCCATCGAAGATGTGAAAACAGAATTCCGATAAATTCGTATCCTCTCCGACGAAGATGGAAACCTGTCTGGGTTTATGGGAAATGCATTTTCCAAGAATGCTTTTAACGAACTAAACTTACCCGGCAGATTGCATGCACGCAAATATTTAATAGAATTTCTGTTACGCTCATAAAATTCTTCCTTCTCTACTTGCTGTTCGTCACAGTCTCCTGTACTTCCATCGACCAATACTGATGCCGCACTCTGTGGTGTATAACTGTCATCTGTGTGGTCATCACTCGAATCAGAGCTAGACGAATTATCATCCTCAGTATCAGTAATTGTATGACGGAAAATTGTGCTCGTTTTTTTTTTTTTTATAGAGGAGAGTTTCGCCTTCATCATCACTTGTTACATTTTTATTGCTACTACCGTCAATCGATCCGGTATCTTCGTCTCCTATTTTACAATCCAAATTATAGAACTGCAAACTCTCATCCGTCACTTCATTTCGTGTATTTGCTTCAATATCGATATCAGACTCTTGTAATCGTTCGTTCTCATAAGTCGCTCGTTCTTCTTCTCCTTCCATTTCTTCTCCTTGTTTTCCTTCTTGTTCCTCTCCTTCTTGTTCTTCTCCTTCTCCTCCTTGTTCTTCTACTTTTTCTTTGTCTTCTTCTTCTTGGGTTTGAGGACACATTTCTCCGCTTTCTTCTCGTGCTTTGTTTCGATTTAGAACGATGCACTGGAAATGCTTTTTCTTCCGAATAACACCCTCCAAAGCTCCTTTTCCAAAAACGTGCTCTCCCATCAATTTAAAAAAATCCTCCTTTGAAACATTAGTTTTAGTGTACGTTGAAAATTCCTCCCATAATTCCTTCCTAGTGACTTTATCTGTCGAAGTGCCAACTGACAATGCGCTACGTGACCAAGATAGTATTGTTTCTCGTACAGATACGTTTTTGCTCACTTTAACGGTGATACCGGTGATACCGCCTCATTGGGTAGCTCAGTTGGTAGAGCACGGTCTAGAGTGCGGGAGGTCGGGGGTTCGAATCCCAGCCGCGTCCTTGGGCAGGGACGTTTATAAGCTGTTGGCCTTGTCTCCTTCTACTTCTAATCAGTATTTGAAGGGGACGTGAAAGAACCTGTTGTACTACTCGAAAAAGAGCAGGGGATTGTCACCCGGTACAGCAGCCTGGCCATTGCACTAACCACACTCAACATTGTAAACTGCGTGGCAGCTATTAGCGCCGTGAAGCAGTCCGAAATAATTCACTGACGGGATATGTCAGTCATATGTAAAGCGCCATGAAACTGTGGTTGATATGGCGCTATATAAATGTGGCCATTATTATTATTATTATTACCCCGATACCCCTTGTTTCGTTTCTTTTTCTTTACTATATTTACACTACCAATTTTCGCAATTGCCGAACCAAGACAACAAAAAAATACCTCCCTTTCGCAATGATCAACGCTCTCGTTCACCATTGCTTGATACGCTTGCCAGAATACCTCCTTGTCGGTAACAGTTTCATCAGATGTGGCAACAACATTTTCCTTTACCCAGTCTTCGACGTCTTGTAGTTGTATCTGGATATATATTATGAAATCGTTTTTTTAGAATACATAGAATAGAACAAAGGGCTCATTTTAACCTTATTCAGATCGAATTGTTCGGGCTATTTTTTGCGATGAAACTGGAGGTTGATATAGTACGTCCATACAATTGTTTTAGGAGTGTTTATTTTATCATGACATCTTCACTACCGATTTATTTAAAAAGAGGATAGGTTTTTCAACTAATTGTCGTTACTAAATTCTCATTCCAGTCAATACAAATAATTTCAATCCGTATACAACTGCTAAATCGTAACCAAATTCCAGTCGTTGTCGTCCCTATTACGTCATCATATGGCAGTGTCCCCTTTCCCATCCGGGAATACAACACGGAAGAAATTAGACGCCTGAAAAGGAGGCACATTGGTTTCGCATAATGTGACAGAGGCTGTCGAATATATTTACCTTCCAAAATGTACAATAATATTTATCAGAGTAGAAGGTAATTAGCTTCTTATTCCAATATCTGGTGATGCCCTTCATTAGTTCATTGGACACCTCCCACTCCTTTATCTGGATCCGGGTTCATCATAATTATTATTATTATTAAATATATTCAAGCAACATCAACAAGATCCAAAATGGGTTAAATACAATAAAATAAACAGTTAAATACAATAAAATGGCCACATCAACCCAAATAGATCTAGTTTACCAAAACGACCGAGTTGTGATTCAAATGAACAATCTACATCAGAGAAATGGTCATTTTCTAAAAGCTCTAAGCCCACTGCTTTACCTTAAACATTCCTGTGTTCGATTTCTCCTCAGAGGAACGTTTATTCATCTTTATTGCTTATATATGTTGCTACAAAAGAAAACAAAATACTACAATGAATACCAGAAATAAATATCTCTATTTCTTTGTGTTTCCTTGAAATTGCATTGCCCTCAACCAATCAGAATTGATAATTTTTTTCATGTATATTATTAAGCAAGATAACGTCCATGTATGCTATAATTAAGTATTGGCGATTATTGTATTTTTTCCAATTGATACACGTTCTTACCTTGTGAAACCTTTTATAACAATCGGCTGAACCCCTCTAGCCCCAAATGAACCCTTTCCGAGCGTCGTAGAAGTGGCTGAAGAGATCAAAACGTTTATTGTCATAAAGTACTATACTTATCGATGATGGCTTTCAATATGTTACCATGAGCTGAAAATTGATAATCTTAACTGACATCTAATGAAAACGTACCACTCTTGCATTACAGCGGATTTCGTATTACCAAAAACTATCGTATCGATACCAGTGTCGCATGCCATTAGTTTACTGAAGATGTTGGAAAGCCAATCATATGTCGCGCTTTTATTGAATATAAGTATATCATATGACACATCCACATACAACCCGAAGGGCATTCTCTCTTTGGCTACATGTATCGTTTTGACATAAGTCTCTTACATGGTCATACGAAATCCGTTCTACTATTGTTTCAATAGTCTACTACCTTCTTCTCCTGTTGTCCACCTGTCCTCGGAACCGTCCTAGCGGAACTGTTCTGCACAATCCTAGGTATCACGCGAAAGCACAATAAGACAAGTTAAGCCCACAAATCAAATAATGATAATAATAATAATATTATTATTACACTAATACTGAATGTTAGACGTAATATAAAATCAGAGAAAAAGATTTAACATACAATTCCAAGAGTAAAATATACCACTTTAACAAATATATGCCAAATATGATTATTGCACACAACCCCGCACCAATGACATATCTTACTACTCACGGACAAAGTTCGCAAACACAAACTGCACAAGCATGCTCGTACAATAAGGTCGACAAACAATGGCAAGAGTAAGATATACCAATACAAGTATATGCCAAATGTAATTATTGCACACAGCCCCGCCCAATGACATATCTTACTACTCACGGACAAAGTTCGCAAACACAAACTGCACAAGAATGCTCGTACAATAAGGTCGACAAACAATGGCAAGAGTAAGATATACCAATACAAGTATATGCCAAATGTAATTATTGCACACAGCCCCGCCCAATGACATATCTTACTACTCACGGACAAAGTTCGCAAACACAAACTGCACAAGCATGCTCGTACAATAAGGTCGACAAACAATGGCAAGAGTAAGATATACCAATACAAGTATATGCCAAATGTAATTATTGCACACAGCCCCGCCCAATGACATATCTTACTACTCACGGACAAAGTTCGCAAACACAAACTGCACAAGCATGCTCGTACAATAAGGTCGACAAACAATGGCAAGAGTAAGATATACCAATACAAGTATATGCCAAATGTAATTATTGCACACAGCCCCGCCCAATGACATATCTTACTACTCACGGACAAAGTTCGCAAACACAAACTGCACAAGCATGCTCGTACAATAAGGTCGACAAACAATGGCAAGAGTAAGATATACCAATACAAGTATATGCCAAATGTAATTATTGCACACAGCCCGGCCCAATGACATATCTTACTACTCACGGACAAAGTTCGCAAACACAAACTGCACAAGCATGCTCGTACAATAAGGTCGACAAACAATGGCAAGAGTAAGATATATCAAGTATATGCCAAATATAATTATTGCACACAACCCCGCCCAATGACACATCTTACTACTCACGGACAAAGTTCGCAAACACAAACTGTACAAGCATGCTCGTACAATAAGTTCGACAAACAATGGCAAGAGTAAGATATACCAATACAAGTATATAATATTATGCCAAATGTAATTATTGCACACAGCCCCGCCCAATGACATATCTTACTACTCACGGACAAAGTTCGCAAACACAAACTGCACAAGCATGCTCGTACAATAAGGTCGACAAACAATGGCAAGAGTAAGATATACCAATACAAGTATATATTATGCCAAATGTAATTATTGCACACAGCCCCGCCCAATGACATATCTTACTACTCACGGACAAAGTTCGCAAACACAAACTGTACAAGCATGCTCGTACAATAAGTTCGACAAACAATGGCAAGAGTAAGATATACCAATACAAGTATATAATATTATGCCAAATGTAATTATTGCACACAGCCCCGCCCAATGACATATCTTACTACTCACGGACAAAGTTCGCAAACACAAACTGCACAAGCATGCTCGTACAATAAGGTCGACAAACAATGGCAAGAGTAAGACATATCACTAAAAGTAATGCGAATCTCATCTCGTGCAGATTTTGATGTAACGAATTACCCGGCACACACGTGTGATTTTCATAAACATTTCTCGATATTTAGTCTAAATTAAAGTGCCTATCACCCTTTTGCAATTTTGATAGCTTATGAATCTCCGAAACGTTTTGAGTACTTCTGTGAAGAAAGTTTTGGTTTAAAGTGAATACTTTATGTTCTACGCTTGTTTGAAATCGTGTAAATGTGACCTTTCCTGACCCATGACCGCGTAAGTAAAAGCCTGGGTCGAAACCTAGGTAGACGTCATCTCATTAATGCATTATTCTCCATGGCGCCTTTTTATCACAACAACATCGATGCATAGAAAATATACACAGTTTTTGAGTTGTTAGTAAAGAAAAAAGTCATTTTAGTCAACATGTTAAGTATTTCTTCAAATGATTTCAAAACCGAATTAATTATATGACGTCAAGATGACGTCTACCCAGGTTTCGACCCAGGCTTTTACTTACGCGGTCATGGGTCAGGAAAGGTCACACATACACGATTTCAAACAAGCGTAGAACATGAAGTATTCACTTTAAACAAAAACCTTCTTCACAGAAGTACTCGAAACTTTTTGGAGGTTCATAAGCTATCAAAATTGCAAAAGGGTGATAGGCACTTTAAAGGAAACCCTCTAGATGCCGCTGATACGGGGTAAACTGCTAGCCGATGACCTGTAATACAAACAGATATAGTTAAAAGCACGATGCACTTTACATAAAATTTCCATTTCCTTTGTCTTTCAAATCGTTCTTTATTTCGTCATTTATCAGTTGCGCGAGCTCGACACATACCTTTAAACGACGGTTTTTTTAAATTATAAGACAAAAGGTTTAACCACAGGCAGCCCAAGCTCTCGATTTGTGGCTCATACAAATCCCACGATAGATTACGCGATTGCTTGCACAAGATTGGTTGCGTGCTAGCGCGCGCTCGATCGAGTCACCATTTTCCCGGCAATTTTCATTGTCTTCTCACTAATAGAGTTTGTATTGCTTTCTTATCGTGGAAAAAATAAAGGTAATAAACTGATAACATTTTGCAATAAATGTACCTGGCATGAGTGTCCTTTTTTATGTCCTTGGCCATTCTCTACTATTAGGGGCTAGCTTGGATCGGTTTTAGAGAGTTTACGATTTTTTTAGATCCCTCTCTATAATGAAATGACAAGGCTTCACAGTCCGATGATCACATCAAATCACTCGAAGGGCAAGGAAACCCACTCTAAAATCAATTCAATCGTCGCCAGACTCTACACCCACCCCCCGATCCGGTCTAATTAATTGATATAAAATCATTAAAACTAGATATAGGTCTGCATGGGTAAAGAGATCAAACAGGGAAGAAACTCGAATCTCGGTTTGACCTTTGTTCTTTTCGCATTTTCATGCTTGCAGAGCCTCCTTTTCCGGCCTGTTAGCATGGAATTACGCATTATAAACTATCAGAATGAGGTGGTCCACACTACTGAACCAATGCAATTGCTTACGGGATATGCCTACTCTGGTGGAAATCAACTAAAATAAATTTAACTTTCCTAAACAGATAATGTGAAAACATATCTGAAATTTGTTCTGGTTTCAGTGTAGCCGTCAAAGACAAACAATAAGGCTTTGATGTTTCCATCTCCGGCCTCGGAACGTGATCAAGTCGATTTGAGCTGTACTTCGGTGAGATCTGTTTCATCCCGCACGACTGGAACACAAGTTAGATAAATTTCTCGAAGAAAGACGAAACAGTTGAAAAGAGCAAATTCGAAGATAAAAACTGAACACATGAACACTGTTTAAACAAAACGATAGAACAAGAAATATATGGCATCGATCCTGCATGCAAATTTTGCAATTTCGATGTGTCCTGTTTCAACCAATGCGGCGGTTGGTTTTGATGAGTCACAGTACATTTAATATTTCACTGAAGCAGGAGTGAATTTTTGTGAAAACATGAGAAAAGTGTTCTGGTTTATGTAGATGTCAATAACAAACAATTCCATCTCCGGCCTGAACGTGATCAAGTCGATTTGAGCTGTACTTTGGTGAGATCTGTTTAATTCCGCACGCACGAACACAAATTAAATGAATTTCTCGAAGAAAGACTTCTACTGAATGAAAACAGATGAAAACAGCAAATTCGAAGATGAAAACACATGAGCACTGTTTAAACCAAACGAATTTAAGAATTTTGACGTTGCGCCAATTATTCACAGATAACCTAATAATAATAATAATAATAATAATACATTTATATAGCGCCAATTCCCTACAGCCCATTAGCGCTTTACATATAATATAAAAATAAAAATCTTAAGAAAAATTAATTAAAAAAATATATATTTAAAATTTAAAAATATGCCTGTCTAAAAAGATAAGTCTTAACATGTATTTTAAAGCTCTCAACTGTTTGGTGATCTCTTAAAAAGTCCGGTAGTGAGTTCCAGAGCCTAGGCGCGGACACAGAGAAGGCTCTGTAGCCATACCCTTTCAAGTTATATGGTGCAAATTCTAACAGGTTCTTAGAGGCAGATCTTAGTTGCCGTTTCGGTACATAAGGACAGACTAGATCTTTCAGATAAATAGGAGCTGTGTCATTCAGGCACTTATATGTAAGTAATAATATCTTAACACTGATCCTATATTCTATTGGCAACCAATGTAGCTCCTTTAAAACGGGTGTAATATTGTCGTACTCGTTTGTCATACATATTAGTCTGGCTGCTGAATTTTGGACACTCTGAAGTTTCTGGATCAATTGCGTTGGCAGTCCACAAAGTAATGAATTGCAGAAATCCAGCCGTGATGTAATAAAGGCATGCACTAGTATCTCAGCCGAGTGCACTGAAATATATTTTCGTATTCGCCATATGTTGTAATGGGGGAAAATGACCATGGCTATTTGTTGAAAATGAGTTAAATTCAACAATTTCCTGTAACTGAAATGTAAACGATACTCTGACTGGGAAATTAATATATTGAATCACAGGTAGCCCAAGCCGACGATCTGTATACGCAATTACAAGAAAATGTATGGCAATTTGACTAATGTAGTGCTCTTTCATCCAATAAAATGTTTAAAAAAACCCGCTTTCCCTTGTAGTATTGCCTTTAATGTCTCTGGCGATTCCTGGGCCGTTACACCTTGATTTCGTGTGGTTTTTGATTTCGTGATTTCTCCCCTATTACTCTTTCTTTTTGGGGGGAGAAAGTCACGAATGGTCGTATTTAGACTTTCAGCATCTCATCGGAGTGTCCGAGTGTGTCTGACTTATAATCAATTCAGTTTATCTTAGTTTCATGTTACATGTAGTTAAAGACAACCGTTCTAATACTATAAAATCATGAAAACGAGATAATATTTCACAATGAATAGGTCACAGTAAAGAGATCAAACAGGGAGTGTATCATGCCGTTCTCGAAACTTAGTTTGACCTTTGTTCTTTCCGCATTGTGTCAAGCTATCAAATGAGCGGGAAATTGGGAAGTCAACGCCTACCGCGTGTATCATGTACCAAACGAGAGATAGTTCTGATAATTCTACTTTTTTAGTTTTATTCCCTTGCGTGAAGATTAAATAGAATGCCTTTGGTACAGATAGAAAAAATATATATATGGCATCGATCCTGCATGCAAATTCGATGTGTCCTGTTTCCAATGCGGCGGTTGGTTTTGATGAGTCACAGTACAGTCACAGTACATTATTTCAAGCAGGAGTGAATTTTTGTGAAAACATGAGAAAAGTGTTCTGGTTTATGTAGCTGGATCGATGCCATATATTTCCAGTTTACCCTGGGTACCAGAGGTTCTACTACCTCCCTTCACGGCATGATAAAATCCCTGTTTGATCTCTTTACTGTGACCTATTCATTGTGAAATATTATCTCGTTTTCATGATTTTATAGTATTAGAACGGTTGTCGGCTTTAACTACATGTGACATGAAACTGACATAAATTGAATTTGATTATAAGTCAGACACACTCGGACACTCCGCTGAGATGTAAAGTAAGACCATCAGTAATACTGACAAAGACCTGTAAGCGTCGCTAGGTTGCATGCTCAGTATTAGCGAACGTAACTGCCTGAGCTGTTCAGCCGATCAATCCCACGCGACAAAAAAAACTAGGCTGCGGTGTTACGAACCACGTGATCTGAAATATTTTGCATTTCTACTAGAAAGTTGGTCTCACACTTTCTGCACTTTACTGGAGCAGTTGAACCATCCAAACTATACAATGCCTGACAATGCACTCTATTCAACCACAGGTAGCTCAAGCTTACGAACTCTATACGCGATTACAAGAGAATCAATGGCAATTACTTTTATTGCTGTTAAGTGCTCTTAAATCTATAAATAAATATAATGTTTCAAAAACCTTCGCTTTCCCTTGTAGTCATGTCTATGGCGATTTCTGGGGAGTTTAGCCTCGATTTAGGGTGGTCTCTTTGACTTCGTGACTTTCTCCCCCCAAAAAGAAAGAGCAATAAGGGGAGGCAATAGCAAAATCACGAAATCAAAAAATCAAAGATGGAGATGGTTGTTTGTCATTGGCAGCTACATAAACCAGAACACTTTTCTCGTGTTTTCACAAAAAATCACTCATGCTCGAAGATAATGTACCGCGTATACCGTGACTCAACTAAACCAACCACCGCGTTGGAAACAGGACACATCGAAATTGTAAAATTTGCATGCAATGCAGGATCAATGCCATATATTTTTTGTTCTATCTGTACTAAAGGCATTCTATTTATATCCAGGTTAATTTTAATGTTTATCTCTTTTCTGACGCGCGAAAAAGCTTCACGCAAGGGAATAAAACTAAAAAAGTAGAATTATCAGAACTCTCTCTTTTTGGCCCGAAAGGCGGTTTCATTTATTTCATTTTTTGCAACTTAGTAGTACTAGTTGATTTCCACCAGAGGAGGTATATCCCATAACTGACTGCACTCGTTCGGTACATGATACACGCGGTAGGCGTTGACTTCCCAATTTCCCGCTCATTTGATAGCTTGACACAATGCGGAAAGAACAAAGGTCAAACTAAGTTTCGAGAACGGCATGATACACTCCCTGTTTGATCTCTTTACTGTGACCTATTCATTGTGAAATATTATCTCGTTTTCATGATTTTATAGTATTAGAACGGTTGTCTTTAACTACATGTAACATGAAACTAAGATAAACTGAATTGATTATAAGTCAGACACACTCGGACACTCCGATGAGATGCTGAAAGTCTAAATACGACCATTCGTGACTTTCTCCCCCCAAAAAGAAAGAGTAATAGGGGAGAAATCACGAAATCAAAAACCACACGAAATCAAGGTGTAACGGCCCAGGAATCGCCAGAGACATTAAAGGCAATACTACAAGGGAAAGCGGGTTTTTTTAAACATTTTATTGGATGAAAGAGCACTACATTAGTCAAATTGCCATACATTATCTTGTAATTGCGTATACAGATCGTCGGCTTGGGCTACCTGTGATTCAATATATTAATTTCCCAGTCAGAGTATCGTTTACATTTCAGTTACAGGAAATTGTTGAATTTAACTCATTTTCAACAAATAGCCATGGTCATTTTCCCCCATTAGGTTATCTGTAAATAATTGGCGCAACGTCAAAATTCTTAAATTCGTTTTGTTTAAACAGTGCTCATGTGTTTTCATCTTCGAATTTGCTGTTTTCATCTGTTTTCATTCAGTAGAAGTCTTTCTTCGAGAAATTCATTTAATTTGTGTTCGTGCGTGCGGAATTAAACAGATCTCACCAAAGTACAGCTCAAATCGACTTGATCACGTTCAGGCCGGAGATGGAATTGTTTGTTATTGACAGCTACATAAACTAAATGTACTGTGACTCATCAAAACCAACCGCCGCATTGGTTGAAACAGGACACATCGAAATTGCAAAATTTGCATGCAGGATCGATGCCATATATTTCTTGTTCTATCGTTTTGTTTAAACAGTGCTCATGTGTTCAGTTTTTATCTTCGAATTTGCTCTTTTCAACTGTTTCGTCTTTCTTCGAGAAATTTATCTAACTTGTGTTCCAGTCGTGCGGGATGAAACAGATCTCACCGAAGTACAGCTCAAATCGACTTGATCACGTTCCGAGGCCGGAGATGGAAACATCAAAGCGTTATTGTTTGTCTTTGACGGCTACACTGAAACCAGAACAAATTTCAGATATGTTTTCACATTATCTGTTTAGGAAAGTTTAATTTATTTTAGTTGATTTCCACCAGAGTAGGCATATCCCGTAAGCAATTGCATTGGTTCAGTAGTGTGGACCACCTCATTCTGATAATGCGTAATTCCATGCTAACAGGCCGGAAAAGGAGGCTCTGCAAGCATGAAAATGCGAAAAGAACAAAGGTCAAACCGAGATTCGAGTTTCTTCCCTGTTTGATCTCTTTACCCAGACCTATAGACCCTATGCATAAGTCCTGGTAACTAGCATGTCAACGAGGCCAGTAGGTCCTCTGGAATGTTGAAATTGAAGCGCCCGGGGAGATTGTGAAATGCACTGAAGGAATGTTCAGTAAAACAATATATGCCGTTAATTTGCTATGCGCCTGGCTGGTTGTACTATAAAGAAACATTTTTCAACTAAACAATCATGTTCAACACGTTTCACACTTCCTGCTAGCATTTCAACTTCAACATTCCAGAGGACCTACTGGCCTCTTTTTCGTGTTGTGACCGCGCGAGTTATGCATAGTGTGTATATCTAGTTTTAATGATTTTATATCAATTAATTAGACCGGATCGGGGGGTGGGTGTAGAGTCTGGCGACGATTGAATTGAATTTAGAGTGGGTTTCCTTGCCCTTCGAGTGATTTGATGTGATCATCGAAAATTGCCGGGAAAATGGTGACTCGATCGAGCGCGCGCTAGCACGCAACCAATCTTGCGCAAGCAATCACGTAATCTATCGTAGGATTTGTATGAGCCACAAATCGAGAGCTTGGGCTGCCTGTGGTTAAACCTTTTGTCTTATAATTTTAAAAAACCGTCGTTTAAAGGTATGTGTCGAGTCGCGCAACTGATAAATGACGAAATAAAGAACGATTTGAAAGACAAAGGAAATGGAAATATTATGTAAAGTGCATCGTGCTTTTAACTATATCTGTTTGTATTACAGGTCATCGGCTAGCAGTTTACCCCGTATCAGCGGCATCTAGAGGGTTTCCTTTAATTTAGACTAAATATCGAGAAATGTTTATGAAAATCACACGTGTGTGCCGGGTAATTCGTTACATCAAAATCTGCACGAGATGAGATTCGCATTACTTTTAGTGGTATGTCTTACTCTTGCCATCGTTTGTCGACCTTATTGTACGAGCATTCTTGTGCAGTTTGTGTTTGCGAACTTTGTCCGTGAGTAGTAAGATATGTCATTGGGCGGGGCTGTGTGCAATAATTACATTTGGCATATACTTGATATATCTTACTCTTGCCATTGTTTGTCGACCTTATTGTACGAGCATTCTTGTGCAGTTTGTGTTTGCGAACTTTGTCCGTGAGTAGTAAGATGTGTCATTGGGCGGGGCTGTGTGCAATAATTACATTTGGCATATACTTGTATTGGTATATCTTACTCTTGCCATTGTTTGTCGACCTTATTGTACGAGCATGCTTGTGCAGTTTGTGTTTGCGAACTTTGTCCGTGAGTAGTAAGATATGTCAATGGGCGGGGCTGTGTGCAATAATTACATTTGGCATATACTTGTATTGATATATCTTACTCTTGCCATTGTTTGTCGACCTTATTGTACGAGCATTCTTGTGCAGTTTGTGTTTGCGAACTTTGTCCGTGAGTAGTAAGATATGTCATTGGGCGGGGCTGTGTGCAATAATTACATTTGGCATATACTTGATATATCTTACTCTTGCCATTGTTTTTCGACCTTATTGTACGAGCATTCTTGTGCAGTTTGTGTTTGCGAACTTTGTCCGTGAGTAGTAAGATGTGTCATTGGGCGGGGCTGTGTGCAATAATTACATTTGGCATATACTTGTATTGGTATATCTTACTCTTGCCATTGTTTGTCGACCTTATTGTACGAGCATGCTTGTGCAGTTTGTGTTTGCGAACTTTGTCCGTGAGTAGTAAGATATGTCATTGGGCGGGGCTGTGTGCAATAATTACATTTGGCATATACTTGTATTGATATATCTTACTCTTGCCATTGTTTGTCGACCTTATTGTACGAGCATTCTTGTGCAGTTTGTGTTTGCGAACTTTGTCCGTGAGTAGTAAGATATGTCATTGGGCGGGGCTGTGTGCAATAATTACATTTGGCATATACTTGATATATCTTACTCTTGCCATTGTTTGTCGACCTTATTGTACGAGCATTCTTGTGCAGTTTGTGTTTGCGAACTTTGTCCGTGAGTAGTAAGATGTGTCATTGGGCGGGGCTGTGTGCAATAATTACATTTGGCATATACTTGTATTGGTATATCTTACTCTTGCCATTGTTTGTCGACCTTATTGTACGAGCATGCTTGTGCAGTTTGTGTTTGCGAACTTTGTCCGTGAGTAGTAAGATATGTCATTGGGCGGGGCTGTGTGCAATAATTACATTTGGCATATACTTGTATTGATATATCTTACTCTTGCCATTGTTTGTCGACCTTATTGTACGAGCATTCTTGTGCAGTTTGTGTTTGCGAACTTTGTCCGTGAGTAGTAAGATATGTCATTGGGCGGGGCTGTGTGCAATAATTACATTTGGCATATACTTGATATATCTTACTCTTGCCATTGTTTGTCGACCTTATTGTACGAGCATTCTTGTGCAGTTTGTGTTTGCGAACTTTGTCCGTGAGTAGTAAGATGTGTCATTGGGCGGGGCTGTGTGCAATAATTACATTTGGCATATACTTGTATTGGTATATCTTACTCTTGCCATTGTTTGTCGACCTTATTGTACGAGCATGCTTGTGCAGTTTGTGTTTGCGAACTTTGTCCGTGAGTAGTAAGATATGTCAATGGGCGGGGCTGTGTGCAATAATTACATTTGGCATATACTTGTATTGATATATCTTACTCTTGCCATTGTTTGTCGACCTTATTGTACGAGCATTCTTGTGCAGTTTGTGTTTGCGAACTTTGTCCGTGAGTAGTAAGATATGTCATTGGGCGGGGCTGTGTGCAATAATTACATTTGGCATATACTTGATATATCTTACTCTTGCCATTGTTTGTCGACCTTATTGTACGAGCATTCTTGTGCAGTTTGTGTTTGCGAACTTTGTCCGTGAGTAGTAAGATGTGTCATTGGGCGGGGCTGTGTGCAATAATTACATTTGGCATATACTTGTATTGGTATATCTTACTCTTGCCATTGTTTGTCGACCTTATTGTACGAGCATGCTTGTGCAGTTTGTGTTTGCGAACTTTGTCCGTGAGTAGTAAGATATGTCATTGGGCGGGGCTGTGTGCAATAATTACATTTGGCATATACTTGTATTGATATATCTTACTCTTGCCATTGTTTGTCGACCTTATTGTACGAGCATTCTTGTGCAGTTTGTGTTTGCGAACTTTGTCCGTGAGTAGTAAGATATGTCATTGGGCGGGGCTGTGTGCAATAATTACATTTGGCATATACTTGATATATCTTACTCTTGCCATTGTTTGTCGACCTTATTGTACGAGCATTCTTGTGCAGTTTGTGTTTGCGAACTTTGTCCGTGAGTAGTAAGATGTGTCATTGGGCGGGGCTGTGTGCAATAATTACATTTGGCATATACTTGTATTGGTATATCTTACTCTTGCCATTGTTTGTCGACCTTATTGTACGAGCATGCTTGTGCAGTTTGTGTTTGCGAACTTTGTCCGTGAGTAGTAAGATATGTCATTGGGCGGGGCTGTGTGCAATAATTACATTTGGCATATACTTGTATTGATATATCTTACTCTTGCCATTGTTTGTCGACCTTATTGTACGAGCATTCTTCTCCAGTTTGTGTTTGCGAACTTTGTCCGTGAGTAGTAAGATATGTCATTGGGCGGGGCTGTGTGCAATAATTACATTTGGCATATACTTGTATTGATATATCTTACTCTTGCCATTGTTTGTCGACCTTATTGTACGAGCATTCTTGTGCAGTTTGTGTTTGCGAACTTTGTCCGTGAGTAGTAAGATGTGTCATTGGGCGGGGCTGTGTGCAATAATTACATTTGGCATATACTTGTATTGGTATATCTTACTCTTGCCATTGTTTGTCGACCTTATTGTACGAGCATGCTTGTGCAGTTTGTGTTTGCGAACTTTGTCCGTGAGTAGTAAGATATGTCATTGGGCGGGGCTGTGTGCAATAATTACATTTGGCATATACTTGATATATCTTACTCTTGCCATTGTTTGTCGACCTTATTGTACGAGCATTCTTGTGCAGTTTGTGTTTGCGAACTTTGTCCGTGAGTAGTAAGATGTGTCATTGGGCGGGGCTGTGTGCAATAATTACATTTGGCATATACTTGTATTGGTATATCTTACTCTTGCCATTGTTTGTCGACCTTATTGTACGAGCATGCTTGTGCAGTTTGTGTTTGCGAACTTTGTCCGTGAGTAGTAAGATATGTCATTGGGCGGGGCTGTGTGCAATAATTACATTTGGCATATACTTGTATTGATATATCTTACTCTTGCCATTGTTTGTCGACCTTATTGTACGAGCATTCTTGTGCAGTTTGTGTTTGCGAACTTTGTCCGTGAGTAGTAAGATGTGTCATTGGGCGGGGCTGTGTGCAATAATTACATTTGGCATATACTTGTATTGGTATATCTTACTCTTGCCATTGTTTGTCGACCTTATTGTACGAGCATGCTTGTGCAGTTTGTGTTTGCGAACTTTGTCCGTGAGTAGTAAGATATGTCATTGGGCGGGGCTGTGTGCAATAATTACATTTGGCATATACTTGTATTGATATATCTTACTCTTGCCATTGTTTGTCGACCTTATTGTACGAGCATTCTTGTGCAGTTTGTGTTTGCGAACTTTGTCCGTGAGTAGTAAGATATGTCATTGGGCGGGGCTGTGTGCAATAATTACATTTGGCATATACTTGTATTGATATATCTTACTCTTGCCATTGTTTGTCGACCTTATTGTACGAGCATTCTTGTGCAGTTTGTGTTTGCGAACTTTGTCCGTGAGTAGTAAGATGTGTCATTGGGCGGGGCTGTGTGCAATAATTACATTTGGCATATACTTGTATTGGTATATCTTACTCTTGCCATTGTTTGTCGACCTTATTGTACGAGCATGCTTGTGCAGTTTGTGTTTGCGAACTTTGTCCGTGAGTAGTAAGATATGTCATTGGGCGGGGCTGTGTGCAATAATTACATTTGGCATATACTTGTATTGATATATCTTACTCTTGCCATTGTTTGTCGACCTTATTGTACGAGCATGCTTGTGCAGTTTGTGTTTGCGAACTTTGTCCGTGAGTAGTAAGATATGTCATTGGGCGGGGCTGTGTGCAATAATTACATTTGGCATATACTTGTATTGATATATCTTACTCTTGCCATTGTTTGTCGACCTTATTGTACGAGCATGCTTGTGCAGTTTGTGTTTGCGAACTTTGTCCGTGAGTAGTAAGATATGTCATTGGTGCGGGGTTGTGTGCAATAATCATATTTGGCATATATTTGTTAAAGTGGTATATTTTACTCTTGGAATTGTATGTTAAATCTTTTTCTCTGATTTTATATTACGTCTAACATTCAGTATTAGTGTAATAATAATATTATTATTATTATCATTATTTGATTTGTGGGCTTAACTTGTCTTATTGTGCTTTCGCGTGATACCTAGGATTGTGCAGAACAGTTCCGCTAGGACGGTTCCGAGGACAGGTGGACAACAGGAGAAGAAGGTAGTAGACTATTGAAACAAAAGTAGAACGGATTTCGTATGACCATGTAAGAGACTTATGTCAAAACGATACATGTAGCCAAAGAGAGAATGCCCTTCGGGTTGTATGTGGATGTGTCATATGATATACTTATATTCAATAAAAGCGCGACATGATTGGCTTTCCAACATTTTCAGTAAACTAATGGCATGCGACACTGGTATCGATACGATAGTTTTTGGTAATACGAAATCCGCTGTAATGCAAGAGTGGTATGTTTTCATTAGATGTCAGTTAAGATTATCAATTTTCAGCTCATGGTAACATATTGAAAGCCATCATCGATAAGTATAGTACTTTATGACAATAAACGTTTTGATCTCTTCAGCCACTTCTACGACGCTCGGAAAGGGTTCATTTGGGGCTAAAGGGGTTCAGCCGATTGTTATAAAAGGTTTCACAAGGTAAGAACGTGTATCAATTGGAAAAATTACAATAATCGCCAATACTTAATTATAGCATACATGGACGTTATCATGCTTAATAATATACATGAAAAAAATTATCAATTCTGATTGGTTGAGGGCAATGCAATTTCAAGGAAACACAAAGAAATAGAGATATTTATTTCTGGTATTGATTGTAGTATTTTGTTTTCTTTTGTAGCAACATATATAAGCAATAAAGATGAATAAACGTTCCTCTGAGGAGAAATCGAACACAGGAATGTTTAAGGTAAAGCAGTGGGCTCAGAGTTTTTAGAAAATGACCATTTCTCTGATGTAGATTGTTCATTTGAATCACAACTCGGTCGTTTTGGTAAACTAGATCTATTCGGGTTGATGTGGCCATTTTATTGTATTTAACTGTTTATTTTATTGCATTTAACCCATTTTGGATCTTCTTGATGTTGCTTGAATATATTTAATAATAATAATAATTATGATGAACCCGGATCCAGATCAGTAAAGGAGTGGGAGGTGTCCAATGAACTAATGAAGGGCATCACCAGATATTGGAATAAGAAGCTAATTACCTTCTACTCTGATAAATATTATTGTGCATTTTGGAAGGCAAATATATTCGACAGCCTCTGTCACATTATGCGAAACCAATGTGCCTCCTTTTCAGGCGTCTAATTTCTACCGTGTTGTATTCCCGGATGGGGAAGGGGACACTGCCATATGATGACGTAATAATAATAATAATAATATAATAATAATAATTAACTTTATTTCAATACGGTAAACGGCTCAGTAAAACTGATTTTCAGACATGCCGTGCATAGTAATAACAATAATAATACAGTGAAGTAATAATATAACAGTTAAGTAATATATAATATAATCTATATAATATAAAATGCACAGCTGAACTAATATACTAATACCTACATGTTAGTAATAATATACTAATAATATCCCTTCCCCGTAAAAACTTATATTATAAGAATAAATTGTGTTATCGTTTGAGGGCTCTTCTGAAGGTGGTCAAGCTGTCGAGTTCTCTTATTTCATTTGAAAGCTCATTCCAGGCAATGGTACCGCGATAGGAGAAGGAGCGTTTCATGAAATTGGTTTTTGGCTTAGGAGGTTGTAGGTCAAATTTGCTGCCTCTAAGATTGTAGCTATGCACGTCTGAGGTCAGTGTAAATAGGTCCTGTAAATAGTCGGGTGCTATCTTGTGAAAGACCTTGAACATCATAATCCGTAATTGGAATTGTTGTCTTTTATTTAAATTTGGCCAGTCAAGTTTCTCAAGGAGGTCGTGAGACCTGACTGAGTAATCTGCCTTAGTAATTATACGAGCTGCTCTATTCTGCAGCTTTTGTAATTCATCAGCACGTGTTTTGGAGCAGTTCCCCCAGACGATGCTACAATAGTCAAAGTATGGCTGTACTAGTGAAATATAAACAGATATTAGTGTGTCTATATTATTTGTCAAGTTTCTTGTTTTATATAACATACGCAGGCCATTTGACACTTTTGAAATTACATGCTTAATTTGCTCATCCCAATTTAATGATTCATCAATGTGTATTCCTAAAAGTTTGATAGCCTCTTTTTGCTTAACAGCTTTGTTGTTTATAGAGAGATCCATGGATTTTGTCTTTTCTAACTTTTGTCTAGAGCCTATTGTCATGTAATTTGTTTTTTTGGTATTACAACTAAGCTTGTTCGTCTTTAACCAATTATCTACAGCAGCTAAATCTTCGTTTAACATGTCCTGTACATCTCGGATGTCTTCGCCTGCCGTTGTGATATATGTATCATCAGCAAACATCCCAGGTATCGAGTGATTTAGGCATTTTGGAAAATCATTTACGTAAATAATAAACAACAGGGGACCTAATATGGACCCTTGGGGAATACCACAAGTTATTTGTTCTTCTTTAGATAAGACTCCATTTACATGACACCTCTGGTTCCTATTACTTAAATATGACTTAAATACTTGCAGAGCTCTACCGTTGATACCATAACAACTTAGTTTGCGCAATACAATGTTGTGATCTACAGTATCAAAAGCTTTCTTTAAGTCAATAAAGACATTCCCATTCAAACAACCATTGTCCATATTTTTAAGCCAAATATCTGTCGCAACAAGTAGAGCTGTGCAGGTTGAATACGAGGTGCGAAGACCAGATTGAGAATCTGTTAACAGTTTGTTATATTTTAAGAAGGCTGAGAGTTGTGTGTGAACTATTCTTTCTGCAACTTTGGAAATTGCAGGGAGAATAGAAATAGGTCTATAATTATCGGGCAAATTTCTTTCATCCGACTTATAAATAGGAGAGACTTTAGCCTTTTTCCAGTCGTCAGGAAAAATACCTGTCGCGAACATTTGGTTAATAATTTCGCAGACGGACTCGGAGATGTATGGACTAGCTAATTTTAAAAGCTTGCTAGAGATTTTATCTAGCCCGCAGCTTTTTGAAGTATTGAGGCCCGACATGACTTTATGTACATATTCCTCAGTTACAGGGCTAAATTCAAAATTGGCATCTGAACCTTTAATGCAGTCTTCGGGTACACAGTTAGTCCCTGGAATTTCAGATGCCAATTTTTGTCCTAGAGAGCAAAAATGCGAATTCATTTGATCAGCTATTTCCTGGTTATCAGTGAATTTCGCCCCGGCAATAAACAATTCATTGATAACTGTTGTATTTGATTTTCGACCTAAGGAGTTATTTATAACTTTCCATGTTTCTTTTATATTACCACTGTTTTCCTTAATGCCCTCATTGAAATATTTAGTTTTTGTTGCTTTAATGCATGCATTGACCTCATTTCTTGCCTGCTTGTAATCCCTCCAATGATGATCTGAATTATGCTTAATAGCTTGTTTCTTTAAATAATCACGTTGTCTCATTTTTTGTAATAGGGACGACAACGACTGGAATTTGGTTACGATTTAGCAGTTGAATACGGATTGAAATTATTTGCATTGACTGGAATGAGAATTTAGTAATAACAATTAGTTAAAAAACCTATTCTCTTTTTAAATAAATCGGTAGTGAAGATGTCATGATAAAATAAAAACTCCTAAAACAATTGTATGGACGTACTATATCAACCTCCAGTTTCATCGCAAAAAAATTGCCCGAACAATTCGATCTGAATAAGGTTAAAATGAGCCCTTTGTTCGATTCTATGTATTCTAAAAAAACGATTTCATAATATATATCCAGATACAACTACAAGACGTCGAAGACTGGGTAAAGGAAAATGTTGTTGCCACATCTGATGAAACTGTTACCGACAAGGAGGTATTCTGGCAAGCGTATCAAGCAATGGTGAACGATAGCGTTGATGATTGCGAAAGGGAGGTATTTTTTTTGTTGTCTTGGTTCGGTAATTGCGAAATTTGGTAGTGTAAATATAGTAAAGAAAAAGAAACGAAACAAGGGGTATCGGGGTATCACCGTTAAAGAGAGCAAAAACGTATCTGTACGAGAAACAATACTATCACGTAGCGCATTGTCAGTTGGCACTTCGACAGATAAAGTCACTAGGAAGGAATTATGGGAGGAATTTTCAACGTACACTAAAACTAATGTTTCAAAGGAGGATTTTTTTTAATTGATGGGAGAGCACGTTTTTGGAAAAGGAGCTTTGGAGGGTGTTATTCGGAAGAAAAAGCATTTCCAGTGCATCGTTCTAAATCGAAACAAAGCACGAGAAGAAAGCGGAGAAATGTGTCCTCAAACCCAAGAAGAAGAAGACAAAGAAAAAGTAGAAGAACAAGGAGGAGAAGGAGAAGAACAAGAAGGAGAGGAATAAGAAGGAAAACAAGGAGAAGAAATGGAAGGAGAAGAAGAACGAGCGACTTATGAGAACGAACGATTACAAGAGTCTGATATCGATATTGAAGCAAATACACGAAATGAAGTGACGGATGAGAGTTTGCAGTTCTATAATTTGGATTGTAAAATAGGAGACGAAGATACCGAATCGATTGACGGTAGTAGCAATAAAAATGTAACAAGTGATGATGAAGGCGAAACTCTCTATAAAAAAACAAAAAACGAGCACAATTTTCCGTCATACAATTACTGATACTGAGGATGATAATTCGTCTAGCTCTGATTCGAGTGATGACCACACAGATGACAGTTATACACCACAGAGTGCGGCATCAGTATTGGTCGATGGAAGTACAGGAGACTGTGACGAACAGCAAGTAGAGAAGGAAGAATTTTATGAGCGTAACAGAAATTCTATTAAATATTTGCGTGCATGCAATCTGCCGGGTAAGTTTAGTTCGTTAAAAGCATTCTTGGAAAATGCATTTCCCATAAACCCAGACAGGTTTCCATCTTCGTCGGAGAGGATACGAATTTATCGGAATTCTGTTTTCACATCTTCGATGGATTCTTGTCGACTTCGTGCGTTTCTTGCAGTTTGTTTTCCTCCTGTGAAGGTTGGATGTCAAGCAGGAAATTTACTTGACTTCACATTTGAAGGAGACGTTCTTCCCCAATTTGTCCAAAAAGGAAAAAGCTACATCACATGCGAAATATGTATCCCATATCAAAAGTGGGCAATGGAGAACCATGTCCCTCATGCTATTTTGAAGAGCAAACAAGCCTCCCAAGAATCGATCCGTTTGGGAACAGCTAAATTAGAATTAGAAGGAGTCGTGCAAACAAAAGACCACAGTGCAGCAAAGTACCATCAAGAAGCATTGTCTTTTTTTGCCTCTTCAACACCTCGGACAGTCAAGAAAGCTGAGAATAAGATCCCATTGGTACGAGCTCAGAGGTCAATAGAGAGTTTTTTACGCTCCGAAGCCTTTAAACTTCCAGCGACCTCCGTTAATCAAAAGGATGTGAATGTTGAATGTCACTACTTTTGGGACCCGGAGGTCGTTAAATATTTTATAAATGACCAACAAATTCGAAGAACAACTGCCCTTTCTCTTTATAAGAAAGATGTCGCAGAAGGAAGGATTTCTTGTTACAAGAATATTGAAGGTCATGAGTCTTGCCTGTTGTATGCTGAATGGAAACGTCAACATCCTGAAGAATCGGAAGAGTTGAATCGAAAAGCACAGACGTTGCCAAAGTCAGTATATATTTCAAAGCCTTCTACGTTAAATGTTAACGGAAAGAATGTACACACCAACGGTGGAATTAAAAGTCTAAACCCACCTTGTAAAGGAGTTGCAACAAACGGGGGTGATCACCCATTTACTTGCGAAAGTTGTGCAAAGCAGTTGCGTGACCTCAAAGACACAATTCGACATCGAGAGGGAGGACCATTGACTGGCTCTTGCAGAATTGGAGAGAGAGGCTTCAACACTAGATATGCAAGAATTGGAGAAATGAAAAAAGCTTTGGATACTGAAATGGAGCGACGCAAAAAAATCGAACATCAACTGCGCAAACTTGTACAGACCAAGCTTTCTTCGGAAGATTGGGCCGAGTGCCTATTAGATTCTTGCATGAATCGGCAAGACAAAAAACTTGTTTTTGATCTAGTAAGATTGTTCAAGTCAGGTATATCCGACAAGAGGCCCGTTCAGTTACTAGTTATAAGAAATTTGGTTTCAAAGTTAACCAAAAGTAATAATCACCACTATGTAGATCTCATTAAAGACGTAAGTGGTTTGTTCAAAAATGAGTTGGGGCCAACAAATTATTCTTTGCTGGCCGAGATATTCGGCCTTGCTGGACAGACAACAGCTACTCAACATGCGTCACTGGAAAAGCTTGAGCCAGGAATAAATGCTGCGGCAATAAATCGAGCTGCCCGTGTGTTTGGCACTCTTCCCGTGAATGAAGCAAGTGATGGAGCAAGAGCTCTTCGTTATCTTCATCCAAAGATAAACACAGCTGGAGAAATAGTTCTTCTTGGTAAAGCATGGAATCCAGACGTACGACACTGGAAAAATGAAGAGTTGTCTCTACCTAGGAAGGATTCCTCTCGAGGAGACAAAGATGACTTTACAGCTTTGAAACGGTTAATTGATGATCTCATTGAGAACGATAAATTAGCAAAGAATGTCTCTGTTCACAACCTCAATACCCTTGCTCTAGAAGAGAAACCTTCCATTATTTACTGCATGTGGCCTCCTCGAGACAAAGGTTATACAGCATCTCATCTTCTACGCTATTGGAACAATTCGCGATGTGCCCATACATTTAGTTGGACACTCAACTAATTCTGCTGGATTCTCTCTTTCTGCTACACAAACGTTGATGACCCCTACTGTGGAGGAAGTGGGGAGCGGCGTTGTTTTCCTGGGATTGGGCACTGAAGATGAACGATTTCTTGCACCTTACTATTGGTTCCTACTATCAGTCGGATATCTTGATTATGATCATGAACAAAGACTTTTTCTGAAGAATCTCAAGTATGAGACACGCGAGTTAACAATGTGGGAAGATAAGGGGAATGTCAAACGGCTTTGTACAGTGCAGCATCTTAAAGATCTACGCAATAGATGCCAAAAGCTTGGACTTGAGTGTGGGTTCAATGCCACGGACCTAATTCTCATTTATTTCTTTGACCAGAACTCTGATGCATGTGAACGGCTCTTTACTCTGCGTATCGCAGATCTTCTCGACAAGCACATAAACGGTTCACAGGAGACTAGCCTGTATATAAAAGCCGTCTACCATTTGATAGAACCATTTCGAAAACCTGACTTCGGTTCCCCATCAGAAGTACAGCAGTCTGTATCTTGTGGAATAATTATTCTTCGTTTATGGAAAAAAGCGCTAGAGCTCTTAAAGCTGCCTCTTAATTCCAAACCAGGGGCGAAGATCAATCCAAGCAAAAGAGGTAGATTTCTCACTCATGGCTGCTATCTGACTGCGGAAATAATGTTTGCTGCTGCAACTCTACACCAGTTAGCTATGTTTTTGCACTTCAATGACATTGGTCTTTTCTGCTCTTCTCTTTGCAATTCCGGTACCAAGGTGACGGAACGAACAATCAGTGAGCTACAGGGCAAGTCAAATGAAATTCAATCACTCGATGCCCAACCAACCTTTGCTGATATGCTATCTAAAAGCTCAGCTGTCCAGTTCAATATAAATGCCAAAGCTCGACTTGCACTTTAAGGTGTTAGAGTCAAACCAACCGCAAAGCGGAGACGTCTTGCGTTTGCTATTCAAAAGCAAAAAGCAAAGCTAGATGCCTCGTATAAGTACCCAGGATCTTACGAGGAATTCAGATGTGAGTAAGTAGACGCCCACAGGAAAGGGATCGAAACAGGGCAGAGATTGTTCGAGGAATACATGACACCTTCTTGCATTCAATTATTAAAAGATAATGACTGCTGGCATGCTCCATACAAGTATAAACATCCAGAGGGAATGCAGATCATCGACTCTTGTCCATCTCCGGACTACAACAAGCTGCACTTAAGTTTTGCTCGTGACGATAATGTGGTAAGCAAAATGGAACAACCTGTTTCCGACGACAATGAAATTACAAGTGTGGATTCTGTGAACAGCGAAGTCTCCTCTGAAGAAGTCGATCCAGTTGATGAGGATATTCTTCTAGAAGAAGAAACGTTATTAAAGGGAAAGCAATGGATGATAAGCAAAATTGTTGACGGGAAAGAAACATACATACATGTCTCTCGTGCAATCAAATTGCTTCTTCCCAGAGAATACATATCCAGATGCAGACAGAAAAGGCATTGGGTTTCGAAATACCTTCCAGGAAAGTCTCCAATAGATCCTAAGCACAACATTGTTCAGTTTGGTTTTGTTGCCATAAAGACGACAAAGAAAGACCAGAAGGGATTTCAAATTGGTCGTATTGAAGTTATCCAGTCAGTAAAGGATGGAAGTGAGGAAATTAGCTTTGAACTGAAACACAATGCACCTGTACGCATAAGGGTCTCGCTGTATGAAGAAACAGCGACAGATGGTATATTCCGAGTTCCTCAAGAACTTGTCATTTCCTCTTGGATTGCACCTTCCGGAATAATAGGTCCTGTAGAATTGCTGCCGTTACCAGTAGGTGGAGAAGGATGTTATCGTCTTCATGAAATGTCATACGAAGGACTGCAAAAGCTGGGATATTACAACAAGAGTGATATCGATGTGAGTGATGGCAAAACAATGGAGGAAGAAGATAACAATCTTGACAATGGGTTTTATGAAGTCGATAAAATCCTTGAACGACGAATTGCAAAGGATACTCAGACCTACGAATACAAAGTAAGGTTCAAGAACTACGGACAAGAAGATGACATGTGGCTACCTGCTTCATCATTCAATCGAACAGTCAACTTTGTATCAACGTCTAAATACGGAAGAAAAAGAAAGCATGCTGTCCTAGTCGAACATACAGATGAAGATGATGCAAGTACTCCAGAAAAGAGGAAAGCAGAGGTCAATAACGACGACCGTAAACAATCGAAAACTAATACCTCACCAAGTGTAAAGTCAAGCAACACAAAGCCAAAGCGTTCTACAAGTAAACATAACTGGAACAAGAAAGGGAGCGGGAGAGCGTTCAGGCAAACTCTGACTGCATTACAAGATAGAGAGCAAGACATCAGTAGCGAAACTGATATCGAGACTAAGACCTCACGAAGTGTAAAGACTAGAAACACTATGCCAAAGCGTTCTACAACTAAACATAATTGCAAAGAAACAGCGAGCGGAAAAGTGGTTGGCCAAACTCTGACTCCATCACAAGATCAAGAGCAAGATATCAGTAGCGACAGAGGCATCAAGACTAAGACCTCACCAAGTGTAACGAATATAAACACAAAGCGAAAGCGTACTTCAAGTAAACGTAACTCGAACCAATAACCGAGCATAAAAGTAATTAGGAAAACTCTGACTACGCCAAGCCCAGTAAATAAGAGAACAGAGACGAGGGATGCCACGCAGGAAGAACTAGAGAAGACTGACGATCATAAAGAATCGAAAACTGAGAACTGACCACAGATAAAGTTAGACAAACCAAAAGCAAAACGTCTTTCAAGACATTCAAGCATTGAGTCAGGTACTGCTAAATCACATGTCGAAATTCAAAGCACATCCACATCAAGGGAAGAAGTTATAGATGTATCTAGTGGTGACGAAGACGAAGAACAACACCCAATTATCGTTGAAGTGGGTGACTCTCTGAGACGTTCTATAATGCAAGATATTAAACGCCAGAGTAACAACTTATTGACACCCCGTCGGCTATTAGCACAAGCTGCACTACCTGTAGTAGATAGCACGCTGAGGAATTACAACATTGTAAGAGGAACAAGCGAAACCATGTCAGATCCACTAACGTTAGACAGAGTACCATCATTTACAATTATAGAAGAATCAATGGATTGCCTACGTAAGATGTTAAATAAGAAGACACGAAGTGCAAAGTGCGAATACGTTGCCGTGTACCCATCGTATGGATGTTTTACTCTGGAGGGATTAAGGATTCTTAGTAGATACAATCTAATAAGAAAAATAACAAGGCAAGTATCTGATGAAATCGAATGGATGGAGAGTGCGTTTTCAGAAATACCAACAAAAGACAAGGAATTGGTAACGAATGCCCTTTTAGATAGATGGAATATAAGGGGTACATATTTAGTAGAACACGCGACCTACAGGATAACGTCTCAAGAACTGTCAGTTTTGTGCTGTGAACGATACTTAACAGACGAAGTGTTGCATGCACTGATAAACAAGCACTGTTAAAACGCTAATCAGCGAATGGATGACAAAAATGTGTTCATGATGCTTCCAACCTTCCTTTCAACCAACTTCCGTGAAAGCACTGTTCAGTGTATTTGTGCCGAAAGAGAGATGAACCAGGTTGAGCATATGTTCTTGCCAGTCCACATGCAAGGTTGTCACTGGGGACTTTGTATGTTTGACGTTGGAAAGCACGAGATTCGATTTGATGACGGATTTCACTATGCAATAACGCAGAGACTGCAAGAGACAGCTCGAGACGTCATAAAGACAATACACCGATCAACCCACCTTTCTCAATTTTTACCGTCATCATGGAGCAAAGTTCAGAGGTTCAAAGTACCGATGCCAGATCAACCTACAGATTTAAGAAATTCATCGCATGGCTCAGTGTGGAAGTTGTGGAGTAGGAGTGATATGTTCTGTACGAGATATCTGCCAAGGCCATACAGAAAACCATACTTGGAAATTTGAGGATGCGCCCCAACTGCGAGCTCAGTTGATGGTCGAATTGCTGAAAAGCTAACATTTCACCTTGTCGAAATCGTCACCAAGTAACTATGGGACTACCTGTCTACACTCCAACAGGCTTGTACATCAACATTTCGGTGTAGAAATCCAGCTAGCCGCTAGACAAGTCCATGGCTCAGCCCGAGAGATTCTCCATTACAGTGCCTTTCTGGCATGTGATTCCTTTGTTGTCGTCGTCCTGTGCGATATTCAAGATTATCAATAGACAGTACCTTAATCTGGCATCAGTGGTTCCTCCTTTGCTGTCTTCCTGTGTCGATAATCAAGATTATTAATAGACAGCGCCTTTCTGGCATGTAATTCCTTTTTACTCTTACATTGTCCTGTGCGATGTTCAAGATTATCAAAAGACAGTGCCTTTCTGGCATATGTAACTCTTCCTCTGCCTCTTCCTGTGCGATGTTCAAGATTATCAATAGACAGCGCCTTTCTGGCATGTGATTCCTTCTTTGTCGTATTCCTGTGCGATGTTTAAGATTATCAATAGACAGTGCCTTCCTCCTTTGTCTCCTTCGTGTGCGATATTCAAGATTACCAATAGACAGTGCCTTTCTGGCATGTTATTACCTTCTTTGTCGTCTTCTTGTGCGACGTTCAAGATTACCAACAGTGCTTTTATGGCATGTGATTCCTCGTTTGTCGTCTACCTGTGCGATGTTCAAGATTATCAATAGACAGTGCTTTCTGGCATGTAACTCCTCCTTTGTCGCCTTCCTGTGTGATATTCAAGATTATCAAAGGCAGTGCCTTCCTAGTAGCAAGCGATTCCACCTCTGTCGTGTTCCTGTTCGTTATTCGATATTACCAATAGACAGTGCCTCTCTGGCATATGTGCCTGTTCATTGGTCGTCTTCCTGTGCGATCTTCAATATTACCTCCTTTGTTGTCTTCCTGTGCGATGTTCAAGATTATCAACAGACAGTTCCTTCCTAGTGGCATGTGATTCCTCCGTTGTCGTCTTCCTGTGCGATGTTCAAGATTATCAATAGACAGTGCCTTCCTAGTGGCATGTGATTCCTCCTTTGTTATCTTTCTGTACGATGTTCAAGAGTACCAATAGACAGTGCCTTTCTGGCATGTAACTCCTCCTTTCTCGCCTTCCTGTGCGATGTTCACGATTATCAATAGACAGTGCCTTCCTTAGAGGCATGTGATTCCTCCTGTCGTGTACCTGTTCATTATTCAAGATTACCAATGGACAGTGCCTTTCTGGCATATGTGACTCTTCCTTTGTCGTCTTCCTGTGCGATATTTAAGATTATGAATAGACAGTGCCTTCCTTAGAGGCATCTGATTCCTCATCTGCCGTGTTTCTGTTCGTTATTCAAGATTATCAATAGATTGACTGCCTTCCTAGTGGTATATATGACTAATTCCTCCTTTGTCGTCTTCCTGTGCAATGTTCAAGATTATCAATAGACAGTGCCTTCTGAGTGGCATGTGATTCCTCCGTTGTCGTCTTCCTGTGCGATGTTCAAGATTATCAATAGACAGTGCCTTCCTAGTGGCATGTAACACCTCGTTTGTCGCCTTCCTGTGCGATGTTCAAGATTATCAATAGACGGTGCCTTCCTTAGAGGCATGTGATTCCTCCTCTGTCGTGTTCCTGTTCGTTATTCAAGATTACCAATGGACAGTGCCTTCCTAGTGGCATGTGATTCCTCCCTTGTTATATTCCTGTGCGATGTTCAAGATTATGAATAGACAGTGCCTTCCTAGTGGCATGTGGTTCCTCCGTTGTCGTCTTCCTGTGCGATGTTCAAGATTATCAATAAACAGTGCCTTCCTAGTAGCATGTGATTCCTCCTTTGTAAACTTACTTTGCGATATTCAAGATTATCAATAGACAGTGCCTTTCTGGCATGTAACACCTCCTTTGTCGCCTTCCTGTTCGATGTTCAAGATTACCTCATTTGTCGTTTTCATGTGCGATGTTGAAGATTATCAATATACAGTGCCTTCCCTAGAGGCATGTCATTCCTCCTCTGTCGTGTTCCTGTTCGTTATTCAAGATTACCAATAGCCAGTGCCTTTCTGGCATGTGACTCTTCCTTTGTCGTCTTCTGTTAGTTCTTCAAGATTACCAACAGTGTCTTTCTGGCATGTGATTCTTCGTTTGTTGTCTACCTGTGCGATGTTCAAGATTATCAATAGACAGTGCCTTTCTGCCATGTAACTCCTCCTTTGTCGTCTACCTGTGCGACGTTCAAGATTACCAATAGTGGCTTTACGGCATGTCATTCCTCGTTTGTCGTCTACATGTGCGATGTTCAATTCAAGATTATCAATAGACAGTACCTTTCTGGGATGTAACGTCTCTTTTCTCGTCTACCTGAGCGATGTTCAAGATTATCAATAGATAGTTCCTTACTAGTAGCAAGCGATTACTCCTCTATCGTGTTCCTGTTCGTTATTCAATATTACCAATATTATATATGCATTTCTGGCATATGTTACTGTTCATTTGTCGTCTTCCTGTTCGATCTTCAATATTGTCTCCTTTGTCGTCTTCCTGTGCGATGTTGAAGATTATGAATAGACAGTGCCTTTCTGGCATGTGATTCCTCCTTTGTTATCTTCCCTCCAGATTTTCAAGATTACCTCCTTTGTCGTCTTCTTGTGCGATATTAAAGATTAGGCATCAGTGATTCCTCCTTTTCGTATTCCTGTGCGATATTCAAGGTCATCTATAGACAGTACCTTTGCATTGTCATGTACCTGTGCGATATACAAGACGTTCAATATGCTCTACCTTCCTTGTGGCATATGATTATGATTTGTTCCTCTTCATCCGCGATATCCAAGAACATAAGTAGAATGTGTCCTTCTGGCATTTCGTTCCTCCATTGTAATCTTCGTTTGTGATATTCAAGATCGTCAATTGACTATACCTTCCTAGTGCGTGTGATTACGCCTTTGTATTCTTCGTGTTCGGTGTTAAAGATCAGCAATAGACAGTGCCGTTCTGGCATGTGATCCATCCTTTGTCGTCTTCCTGTGCGATAATCAAGATTATATATAGACAGTGGCTTTCTAGCATCAGTGATGGTGCTCCTTTGTATTTTCGGTGTGCGATTATTCAATATCATCAATGGACTATAACTTCCTAGTGGGGAATGATTTCCAATTTGACATCTTCATTTATCTTCTTCGTGGTCGACATTAAAGATAATCAATAGACTGTTCCTTCCTAGTGGCATATGATTCCCCCTTTGTTATCTTCATCGCAATATTCAAAATCGTCAATAGGACTGTGCCTTTCTGACATGTGATTCCTCGAATGACATCTTCGTGTGCGATATTCAAGATCGTCAATAGACTATTTCTTCCTAGTGACATGTGATTTATCGTTTGTCATCTTCATGTACGATATTAAAGATCATCAAAATAAGACTGTACCTTCCAATATGGCATATGATCCCCCCTTGTATCATCTTCGTATTCGATGCTCAAGATCATCGTTAGACGTTGCCTTTCTAGCATGTGATTCCTCTATAGTCTACGTGCATGGTATTCAACATCACAAGTAGATACCGCTTACCATGGACCTCGGCTCTGTCAGCTTTGCGTGTCTACGATTCCCACTTCGGACAAGGCAGGAACATTATGGTGTTAAATCCTTGCTCCCTAGCTACATTATAGACTGTGTAGATGTTCTTTCTCCATATTTGGGACGTTAAAAGAACCACTGAGGACAGTCGTCACCCTCAGTGCCAAAAAGTGGTTGGCCTGGTGTGATCTTCTAATCATATACCTTCGTGGTTGTCAATGTGATATGAAATGGTGAATTCTATATGATTTTCAAGCAATTGTGATCATCAGTGAACAGAGATTATCAGACTGACATTATGTTATATTTCTACAGCATGAGGTTGTCATTAGTGACCTATAATTTTTTTTCTCACCATTGTGGCGGTGCTTTGTCGCAGCGGTGGGGCGCGTTTGTGTGTTATCACAATCGCCAAATCTGCCACATTTATATGAAACTCTTAGAAATGAGTACTTTACCATCAATACATGTATGTTATGCTTAACGTTGGTTAAATACGGGGAAAAACAATCCTCGCATATCTGGCTGAGAAATTATTAAGTTTGGATTTCCTGGCTGGTATGGAGTTGTTTTTAAGGTTTGCTGGCTGGGAAAAAATATATTGACAATATATATATTCCTTGCTGAGAACTCCCCGGGACTTGGTAGATCTTGCTGGAAACTTTTGTTTTCCTACGAACATCTAGCTGGCGATGTGGAGCGGATAAACATTTCCCAGATTTGTTTAATTATTAACTACCTATAACGTGCCATGGTTATTTAGGTGTCTTCTTTAACTTTTTCATCATTACGAATATGTGTCCCGTTGAGTACTCCTGAATAGATCGAGGCCGGAACCTTGTGACGAACGAGTCAGTGGGTTGCTTGTGAGAGGTGCATGAGATGACACATGGAGCGGTTAGGAATCTGGGTTATATTTATGACGGCCGTACAGCGATAGATTTGAGTTTTAGCTTGGTATCGGAACAGCGGTATGGTTCCTTGACAATAATCAAAGTGTGGCTGTATTAATGCATTATACATAATGTTGAAGGGGACGTACGTTTCAAAGTTCCAATACCGGAATGGAACCGGAAGCAATTGTCTTAGTGATGTGACTTCAATATGCTTTGCCCATGTTAGGTTTTCATTTATATGTACCCCTAGAGATGTTGTTGTTGTGACTTGCTTTATTGGGACATCATTTATTAAATGCGCAACAGTTTGTGAGACAGTGCCTTTAGTTTTTGTCTAGAACCAATAAGCATGAGCTCCGTCTTAGTTACGTTAAGTCGGCCAACTTGTTTGCAAAAGGGTTATAGTGAATGCATGCAATATCGATAGCCATGTCATTATTTAGGTCATTAAGACGTACCAGACTGGACGGGATTTCAAGTCCGCGCACTAACTAGAACTAATTGCGAGGACTTGAAATCCCGTCCAGTCCGAATTGGGGGACTTGGACTGGAATTGGAGTACTTGGACTGGAATTGGAGTCCTTGGACTGGAATTGGAGTCCTTGGACTGGAATTGGAGTCCTTGGACTGGAACAAAATTAATTCATTCCTTGGACTGGAAAAATAATAGTTGAATGTAGTCCTTGGAGTTCTGAGAGTACTTTCCGGGATTTCAAGGATCGTCATGTGATCGAATTCTGGGCACATGGTTGGTTGGTTACCTTATGAATAATTAATGAGGATGAGATTGTCCCCGGAAAGTACTCCCAGAACTCCCAGGAGTACATTCAACCAATTTTTTTCCAGTGCAAGGACTGCATTTTGATCCAGTCCGACCTTTCTGTTTCTCCCCTTCCCCCTCTTCTCACCCACCACAGGAAGCCCAAATCAACCAGAGCCTGTAAGTGTGTACATGTTTTCTGCTTGGTCTACAACTCGGGAATTTAATTATAGCTTACGGTTTGATCATGTAACCTACAGTGAAATCGTGAAGCTGTTTCCATCTGTGAAAGTAGGAAGTTATAAATAAACCACGTGTATACATTTTTCATTTTTGTTCCAGTTCTAGTTAAGTATATATAAGTTGCAAAATTGTTAACTCGTCATGTATTCTCGGTTTTGGTGATTTCTGTAATGATGGTATTTTATTAAAGTAGATGAATCTATATATATAGTAAAACACTTGATGTAGGCATATTTTAATAAAAAATGCTTGGCGAATTTAGTTTGGAACAGGGGGCGCTTTCCATTCAACCAAAACGACCGGTTGGAAATTTCGAAAATTTCCAATGTCGAATGGAACGGGATTTTTCGAATTAGACAAACCAGTCGGAAAAAATACGCGTTCCATTCGCAGAAACTACCCGGTTATTAGTAGCCTCGATTCTGGCAAATCACAGCAAATTTTACTGTTCCATTTGATTTCTGACCGGAATTTTCGTTTTTTTTTTGGTTGAATGGAAAGCGCCCAGGATCAGGATGTCTTTTTTCCATTTTGTCTGGAACAGGGGTATTTTTTCACTCTCATAAATTTATGAGAGTGAAAAAATACGTCTGCATAGCAGGCTAGTCTGGAACAGGGTCGCAAAAATACAATTTCTTGGTCTGGAACAAGGGTTAAAGAGCTCAGCCGGCACACCTCCCATCCTAATCCAAACCGGCGGGTGTAAAGCACAGGTCAGGTTACTTATTGTTTACCTGTGAACCCTAGCTCTAGGTGAGTGAGAACCCGTTGTTTACCTGTGAGCTCATCCGATGGTTAGGGTTAGGTTTGTAGTTAGGGTTAGGGTAACAACCTGACCTGTGACCTTACCTGTACTTTACACCCGCCGTAATCCAAACTAGCCCAAAATAGCAGATAAAAAATCAATACAAACTTATTAGTGAGAAGACAAAGAAAATTGCCGGGCAAAAGTGACCATGACTATTTTGCGCGAGCGATCACGTAATCTACTGTAGGCAAATTGTGAGCTTGGCCTGCCTTCGCTTCTTCTTCAGGGTTAGAATTTCTATGACGTCACGTCGGATATGTTTTAGGCCTGAATAGATTGTGCTCGGCAACTTTTGAGCAACTTCTGGAGTTTTGAGCAACTTTTTGTACTGCAAGCAACCTAGAGCAACTTTTGCCTTCTTTGGCAACTTTTGAGCAACAAATAATGATAAAACACCCAAATTTTCCCAAATGTTTCGGTTAATTGAAACTGGTCGACACTAAAATGCTGTAGATGTGTATTGAATAGTATTGACCCTGCAAATGATTAACATTCCTTTGTTTTCTACTTTCCGTGCATGAATTGATGTGCGCCTACGAACTGGACAGCAGCTATCTATTTAATATCGCCCGCGAATTATCCAGCGGTTATTCGCTCCATGGTCAATATCACTTTAGAAAGTACTACTATTGGTAGTTATGTTGAACTTTAAGATTATATTGAATTACACATCCAACATTCCATGTTTTAAGTTGTTATCTAGAATAAAATGGCTCGCCAAAGTGAGCAACTTTTTCAAATTTTGGTGGCAACTTTTTCAATTTTTGGCAACTTTTGAGCAACTTTTAGTCTTTTTTGGAGCAACTTTGGCTGGATTTGCTAGCACAATCTATTCATGCCTAATATGTTTAGCCGATGACACCACAGGCAGCCCAGACTCGACATATATTTCCCGCTTTTTGGGTTACCTGTGGTATGTTTCATAAGCGATCTCGGAAGAGTTTACATAATTGCTCCTTGTGAATTCTCTTTTCCGATTCCTATGAAATAAATCTTCAATAATAAAAGATTGATACTTAATGAAGTTTTGTGAGTGGTTTTGGGGTGATTTGGGGACTTCTAAAGCAGTTTATTAGGCCTCGAGGTTTTGACCGTTGGCCGCGTAAATATACACAAGGTATGCAGCTTCGAGGCGCTTTTCATCGATGTCACCTCACTCGCCGCCGAAATTCGACAAGAAATTCAAATCGATTTCGCCTCTGCTTTCGGCACACAAATCCAGAGATGTGTAAGCACTTCTCATCCACGTTTCAGGCCAAACGACGTGAAAACGGCCTGGAAAATAAATTCCGAATTCAAAATATTTCTCTCGGTATGTGATCTGCAGATTGATCGGTCCACAAATCAGCGGTAGACATCGCAGGCGGTGCTTTCAAGATGTAGTTGCCATGCCCACGCATGAGCTCAAACTCAAAGTAAACAAACTCTACTCATGAGAACATGTGATTGTCTTTTTCAGTATATTTCTTAGGTCATATATATATTATAAACAAAAATAGCATGATTTGTACGTGATATTTATCACTTGCTGTATTTATGCGGTGCTTTCAAGATGCAGTTGCCATGCCTACGCATCTTGAAAGCACCGCCTGCGATGTCTACCGCTGATTTGTGGACCGATCAATCTGCTGATCACATACCGAGAGAAATATTTTGAATTCGGAATTTATTTTCCAGGCCGTTTTCACGTCGTTTGGCCTGAAACGTGGATGACAAGTGCTTACACATGTCTGGATTTGTGTGCCGAAAGCAGAGGCGAAATCGATTTGAATTTCTTGTCGAATTTCGGCGGCGAGTGAGGTGACATCGATGAAAAGCGGCTCGAAGCTGCATACCTTGTGTATATTTGTAGCTATGAGGTAGACACCCGGCCAACGGTCAAAACCTCGAGGCCTAATAAACTGCTTTAGAAGTCCCCAAATCACCCCAAAACCACTCACAAAACTTCATTAAGTATCAATCTTTTATTATTGAAGATTTATTTCGTAGGAATCGGAAAAGAGAATTCACAAGGAACAATTATGTAAACTCTTCCGAGATCGCTTATGAAACATACCACAGGTAACCCAAAAGGCGGGAAATATATGTCGAGTCTGGGCTGCCTGTGATGACACATTCGTGCAAGCCAAACATGGCGGCCGGCGGAGTGAAACTGAAAGGGAAGGAGCGACTTCATCAAGTTCTCAGCGACGAAGTTTCTTGTCCTGTTTGTTACGAAGTCTATGAAAATCCCAAATGCCTTCCAAACTGTGCACACAACATATGTAGCCATTGTTTGGATAGATTGGAAGTTAGGACTTCCCGTCGGTCTAAACACATCGAGTGTCCTATCTGCCGCACACGGTCTAATCTTCCGCATGGTGGAGTTTCCAGTTTCCCCACCAATTCTCTCCTTGTTAGACTGATAGAGAATATCCCGGGACGCAAAGAAGAAGCGGCTATCAAGAAAGCACTGAATGGTGCCAGGGAAACACTCGAAGAGGTGCAAAGTTTACGAGAACTGCTTGACAATCGCATATCGGGAATGGAAGCCGCGAAGAAGAAGGCGGACGACTTGAAACTTGAGATATCGAAGCGTGCAGGGAAAATGATTGAAGATATAAAAAAACAAGAGAAGAGTTTGCATTTTGAAGTGGATAAACACCTGAAAGACAGCTGTGGACGCGGGGCTAATACAGCGGTACTAGACGGCAGTAAAAGAAAGTTGAAGGACTTTGTAAAAAAAGCAAGAACTTATGTAAGAAATGTGGAGGGGACCCTGGATGGAGGAAATGTCGAAGAAATTGTGGAAATGAGTACACTGTTTGTGAATCAGTTAGAAGAACTGTCCATAGCACCCGATGTATTTATCCCACAGAAAGCAGAAGCCAACATGGCCGTTTCATTTAATCTCACATTTAGTGCAGGAAGTGGAAATATCGAGTTAGGCAAATTTAATGGAAAGATAGGTGCACAAAAAGCTTGCAGTCAGAAAACCTACCCTCCAGATTACTCTGGGCGTGGCAGGCTCATTCACAGAGTTGAATCAGTGACTGGAGAGGACATTGTGCGCATAGCTGTTTGCAGAATTACTGGTGATGTGGCTGTTATTGACGAGGATGATGGCATATTTGTGTTTTCAAATACAGATGAGGGATTAAAAGACTATCAACGTTATGATCTGAAGTATGGAGAGCCATCAGACATTGCATTTTCTCATAACAGTGAAATAATAGTTGTCAACAGTGAGCATGACCGTTTGCTTTACTATTCAAGAGATGGGAAATTCGTTTACCAAATCTCTTCTCTACCAGAGGATGTACAAACACTGAAGTACATTTCTGTGGATACAAGTGGTCGCTTGATTGTGACAGCAATAGTTGAGGATTCCAGTGCCATTTTGGTGTATTCACCAGAAAAAGACTACCAGTTTGAGTTTGGAAGAAGTTATTTATCAGAGAACTGTGGAAGAGCTGAATTTAGCTGTGGAAAATTCTTTGTTCCTGATCAAGAGCATAATTTCATCGCAATATTTAATTCAATTGGGGATCTCCTTTCTCACATCACTATCAGTTCTTGCAATGTATTGTCAGTTACTATAGATCCTAATAATAGTAATATGTTGGTTGGTTGTGATAATGCTATTGAAGTCGTAAATGTAGTCACTCTTACTGTTGTCACGTCTATATCAACAAAGACACGACAGGCAACTTGCCTTGCTTTGACAAGTGATGGTAAAAGTGTCGCCGTTTGTTTTGGGAATCGCAAGTTTTTTGATGTGCTATCATACTTGAATTAGAAAGATTGATGGCTTCAACCTTGACCAAGGCATCAAAGTAATTTGTTCAAGTTTGCATCCAGATATACACTGTATCATAAACATAGGTGCTAGGAAAATAGCAGCTGTTACTCTTCCAACAATTGATTTAAAATTGGAAAGAATCTTAGACCAATACTACCGGTATTATTAGAATAAGCATTGTTGGGGTGCGTCTTTGTTATTGAATCTCTGAGGACTGGTTGCACGCCACCAATAGGATCGTTGTAAATATGTGAAGCATTCTCTGCATGCAGGAGCCCATTAACAGGAGCGTGCATCTCCCAGATTAGGTCTGTCCAACAGCAGAACAGATGATGTAGCTATTGTTAGCTTTGTGTTTCCCGTGAGAAGAAACAAAGGCCGTCACTTTTAACCAATCGGGATGCACTGAAAATTTGTAATTAACACGGTTCAAACTGCTAAAAATACTAAAGCACAAGAGAACAAAAGACAACGTAATCGCATACCAGAACCTCGAGACTATAAATAGCCACATCGTCTACTGTGCTGTGGGCGCTACCCATCACATAGGTACACTCCTGGTAATGGGCTCCTGCTGCATGCCAGTAATCAATGAAATATTTTTCAAAAATGTTGTGTAAAATTTGATTCATGTGCAGAATGCCAAAATACATCAAGATATTGATACCTGTATACCAACAATTTTTCATAAGAAGCATGGAGGAAGCTATATTTGTAATGTATTAATAATGTTATTATCAGGTTTAGGTTTCACAAATATTTTCATAGCCATTAGAACTTGCTGAAAAAAGGAACAGCCATGACCCTGGTCCATTTCCCCTGGTCCATTTCCCCTGGTAATTAGATACATTTCTGGAACATATATGCAGTCACGAGCTATCAAGTGAAAAAAGCATAATTGCCAAATTCATGTGATGATTTCTATGACATACTAATCACATGCGTGACACATTAATATTCAGGGCCCAGTTGTTCAAAGCGAGGGTAACTTTCTCCCTAGGATAGCACGAAATATGTAATTGTAATCTGTACACTTTTACCCTCAGGATAGGTATATAACCCTTGGAGTAGCACTTAGCCTTGCTTCCAACAACCAGGAATAGAAATGGGTCTCTTATTTAAATTCCATCTTTAGAAAGCTTAGCTTAATATCTTATCCCCTTTGGATTAGGTTTCATGTTACGGATTTTTCCATGCAAATGTTAGTCATTGAAAATAACTAGTGGTACTTATTTAGATTAGTGGAGTATTTTTTCCGTACTATGAATGATTTGGCTTATTAATTAGCCAAGTGGCACAGTATTACACTGCTTTAGGTTGTATATGACTGAGTATGCATTAAATATTTGTTTGCATTCAAAAGGTATTGAATAGAAGACAGTAGTGTGTGGGTTAGGGTTAGAAAGTTGCAATAAACTGTATTTATATTATTTTGAACTTCTGATTTAGAATATATATGTATTCAGCTAATTAATAATTTCCTCTGGATTGCACCTGGCACTTTGTATCCAATTAAAATAAGTATTGTCATTCACTACTTATCAACAGGAGCTATAATGATTACACCACAACTTTTTAAAACAGAAAGAACATTTCTTTATTCACAAACCACTACTTAAAAGGGGCTTACGGTATTTTGCGAAACGAAACGGTGCGAAACGGTATTTTGCGAAACGGTGATTTGCGAAACGGTATTTTGCGAAACGGCATATGCAAAAATGAGAACAGTTAGTAAACGATTTCTTGTCGAAAAATCTAGAATACTAACTGATACTCATTTCTGTAATCGCAAAATGTCAAAGTTTCTAAGTTTAGCGTATTCACGCAAAAAGCCGTAGCTGTTTGTAGCGCGTTAGTAAACTGTTCTGTCTATCGGCTCTCGCAGAGTGGATAGAACTTATACTGTATGACAAATGTTGACAAACTTATCCTTTCTTAGTTGCCCGTGATATTGGCGCTTGAGGAATCACATTATAAGAGAATTCGTACAGTTTTCAGAGCATAGTACGTAAATTTTTATCTGTAATGGCGTTAACTGCGTGCAGTGTTAAGCGGTTTGTTACACTGGTCAATCGGGTCTCGCGGAATGGATAATCACTTTTAGAACTTATCCTGTATGACAACTGTTCACACGGCTATCCTCTCTCAGTTGCTCGTGATATTTCTACTTCATGAGTTATATTCTAAGAGAAATCGTTCAGTTTTCAGAGCATGGTTGAAACTGTCTTTGTTCATCCTGGTTTCCGTGCCGTGAATATTTGACTTTTCGGCGCCTCCTTTCTCCTAAACTGTTTGTTCAAATATCATCAATTTTTTTTCTTTCGTATGTTCAGGATGTGTGTTTTATCGTATGCAAAAATGAGAACATTTGTTCAAGGATTTATTTTCAAAAAAGTTTGAAAACCAAATATGATAACTTCAGAACTGATTTTCATATTTGACGTAAACGATGTGGCAAGACATGCATTAATACCGATGCAACTTCAACTTCGTTGATCTTTCTTTTGGTGTATACCCTGGTCCCAGAGGTTTTCTAGAGAGAAACCTCTGGAACCAGGGTATTTGGTGTATAGAAACCCTAGTTGTATTATCTGTATGCTGAGATCGAACTGGGTTTGCATGGCGGCCATTTTGAATCACTTGGTCATGTTAAAACCATTGTATCTTCGGTTCTAGTGCTCGAATTAACTTCATGTTCACAAGATAAGGTACATAATGTCAAGCGATTATTGTATTAAAGTTTCAGTCTCATCGGATCATTCTTTCTATTTAAAGTTTGGGTATGTACGACAACGTGGTTTTCCAGTTTCACGTAAATTAGGTAGCAAAATATAAACGGTACTTTGCGAAACGGTATTTTGCGAAACGGTATTTTGCGAAACGGTATTTTGCGAAACGGTAATTTGCGAAACGGTCCCCCAGAACTGAAGTCTGTTATGATTTATGTGTCTTTCAATTATTTAAAACTTTAACAGAAATCTGTCAGCAATGGCCTCCATCTTTGGTACACATAAACTATGCATCCCAATGATATTGTAGCGTAAGATTCATAATGATGGAGATACCAGAAGCAAAGTTAGCCGGTTGAGAAGTTCACTTTTGAGAAAATTTCAACCCCAAAATTTACTGAAATCAAAAACTGTCAGTGTGTTTACAATTTTAGAACAGCTAATAGTTGCTCGATTGACTTCACATTGGTACTAAATGGAACGCAGGTCTTGCTGATGGTTTCTGTGGATCGAAACAAGACAAATAGTTAAGTTCTAGAAAATTAGTTTTTAGATTTTCAAAGGTACAGCAAGTTTTGACAAAATTTTACAATTGAAATCAGTCATGTTATTCAGAATTTCAGCTAAGTTTAACAGAAATCTTTCAGCTATGACCTCCATCTTTGGTACACATAAACTATACATCCTAATAATATTGTAGCATAAAATTCATAATGATTGAGATACCGGAAGCAAAGTTAGCCGGTTGAGAAATTCACTTTTGAGAAAATTTCATTGCAAAAATGAGAACATTTTTTTAATTATAAAAATTGGGAAAACCCAACATGATAACTTGAAAACTTATATTCATGCTTGACGTAAAGGATGTTGAAAAATCATGCTGAACATTGCAAAATCTAATTTTCTAGATCTTAACCTGTGTGCCATTTAGCACCAATATGAAGTCAATCGAGCAACTATTAGTTGTTCTAAAATTTTAAACACACTGACAGTTTTTGATTTCAGTAAATTTTGGGGTTGAAATTTTCTCAAAAGTGAACTTCTCAACCGGCTAACTTTGCTTCTGGTATCTCCATCATTATGAATTTTACGCTACAATATCATTGGGATGCATAGTTTATGTGTACCAAAGATGGAGGTCATTGCTGAAAGATTTCTGTTAAAGTTTAAAAAAAATGGAAGACAGCTGCACATAAATGAAATCTGTATATTGTAGTATATTACTTATGTTGCATCGAACATTTGCATCTCGAACTTAGCGTAGTAGAAATAAAACCGGGGTTTCCATATACCGACAGAAACCCTATATATAAGAGATGAAACCAATGTACAGCATTGTTAACTTTCAGCTCTGCTCGGGGTTAAAAGTTGTATAAATTAAGACACGCCATATTTTGCTACCTAACTTACGTGAAACTGGAAAACCACGTTGTCGTACATACCCAAACTTTAAATAGAAAGAATGATCCGATGAGACTGAAACTTTAATGCTATAATCGCTTGACATTATGTACATTATCGTGTGATCATGAAGTTAATCCGAGCAGAAGAACCGAAGATACAATGCTTTTAACATGACCAAGTGATTCAAAATGGCCGCCATGCAAACCCAGTTCGATCTCAGCATACAGATAATACAACTAGGGTTTCTATACACCAAATACCCTGGTTCCAGAGGTTTCTCTCTAGAAAACCTCTGGGACCAGGGTATACACCAAAAGAAAGATCAACGAAGTTGAAGTTGCATCGGTATTAATGCATGTCTTGCCACATCGTTTAGGGGCCGTCGACATATTCGAAATGCCCCGCTTAACGCACAATGGACGTTTAGGGGGGAGGGGGTAAGGGCATGGACGTTAGTGTGGGGCATTTAGAACAAACACTTTTTCATCAATAGAAGTACACTTTTGAATCAAACGTTTCTAGTCAGCTAGATCTACATTAGAGCGAAATTTCTGTTGAATTTCCTGGAAATAAGTCAACAAGGTCTTTTGATTAGAAGTATCATGAAATACCTCAAACCTCCAGGTAAGTGAAACTCAGTTTTATAGTCGTGTCCGAATGGGTATTTTAGTCAAGAGCCTAAATGAGCTCGTACGGGAATTCGAGGTACTGACTGACTGTACAGTTGCAGCTATTAAAGCTTGTTTTATACTTTGTTTATAAGTGAACTCCCGTGTATTTCATTACTGTTTTTCCTGACCTAAAAAAAACATAAAACAATGGGTGGACGTTAAGGGGGAGGGGGGGGGGAGGGGGTCTGAACTTAACGTCCATTGTGCGTTAAGCGGTGCATTTCGAATATGTCGACGGCCCCTTACTTCAAACATGAAAATCAGTTCTGAAGTTATCATATTTGGTTTTCAAACTTTTTCGAAAAGAAATCCTTTAATTAATGTTGTCACTTTCGCATACGACAGAACACACATCCTGAACACACGAAAGAAAAAAAATGATGACATTTGAACGAATAGTTTAGGAGGAAGGTGGCGCCGAAAAGTCAAATATTCACGGCACGGAAACCAGGATGAACAAAGACAGTTTCAACCATGCTCTGAAAACTGAACGATTTCTCTTATAATATAACTCATGAAGTAGAAATATCACGAGCAACTGAGAGAGGATAGCCGTGTGAACAGTTGTCATACAGGATAAGTTCTAAAAGTGATTATCCATTCCGCGAGACCCGATTGACCAGTGTAACAAACCGCTTAACACTGCACGCAGTTAACGCCATTACAGATAAAAATTTACGTACTATGCTCTGAAAACTGTACGAATTCTCTTAAAATGTGATTCCTCAAGCGCCAATATCACGGGCAACTAAGAAAGGATAAGTTTGTCAACATTTGTCATACAGTATAAGTTCTATCCACTCTGCGAGAGCCGATAGACAGAACAGTTTACTAACGCGCTACAAACAGCTACGGCTTTTTGCGTGAATACGCTAAACTTAGAAACTTTGACATTTTGCGATTACAGAAATGAGTATCAGTTAGTATTCTAGATTTTTCGACAAGAAATCGTTTACTAACTGTTCTCATTTTTGCATATACCGTTTCGCAAAATATCGTTTCGCAAATCACCGTTTCGCAAAATACCGTTTCACAAAATACCGTTTCGCAAAATACCGTTTCGCACCGTTTCGTTTCGCAAAGTACCGTAAGCCGATCCCAAAATGGCGCCCAACAACAGATGCCTGACGAAACAACATTGAAACTTCAATATCTTGTATTTTCTCTTCACTTTTGGGTCTGAAAACAAGCTTAGAAGATACACATATGACTTGTTGGTAAGTTTTAAGTGTCGGTAAATTCGTCAATATCTTGTCTTAGAAGATACACATAAGCTTATTAATACTTGTCGGTAGATTGTCGGCCGATTTCTTGCAGTTGTCGGTGGAATTTACGTAGTTATCGGTAGGTTGTTGGCGTGTTGTCGGCCGACAACCTACCGACAACAACTTTGGTACGTGATTGTTCACTATTACCCCAGTTTCGAGGTGCTCTAAATTTCTCTAAAAGCAGGATTTTTCATCCACTCAAATCTTTGCCATCCTTAATCCAAACTGTCTCAAAATCAATTTCTCCCAGTTCACCCTGTCTAAATACACCCAAGCTATAGTGGTGAATTTTGCACAGTTTACGAGGGGTTTTCAAGTGATCTTTTGAAGTGGCATGGTATTCTGCAGTCACCCTTTATTTGTTCACTGTTCAGTCCAGATAGCAATACAAGTTTACGAAGTCCAAGTTGGTCAGTTTGATGTGAGGCAGGAAAACACATCCACAGGTCTTTTCAAAGTTAAGTAAGTGGATTTTCAGTTTCAAGAATGTTTTCAGTTTCATTTAAATCATATTGTTGTTTAACTGTTGTTTCTAACAACTCAAAGTAGCTTTTGGCATTTCCATATCTGTCATCAGTTTTGTGCCATTGAATTCTGTTTATTCTATGAAAGTTGTAGCATATTAATGTTATATGATTGTCAACAACAAGCGGGCTTGTGCAACTGACAGACCTAAGTGGAGCCCGGGTGGTGCAGTGGTTAAGTGCTTCGCCTCTCACCTCTGTGGCCCAGGTTAGATTCGCGGACGCAGCGTCATATGTGAGTTTAGTTTGTTGGTATTCTCGCCCTTGCTCCGAGGGTTTTTCTCCGGGTTATCCGGTTTTCCTCCCTCCGCAAAAACCAAGACGCTAAATTCCAATTCGATCTGTGGATTAGCCGGGATCTGGCTTTGGTCAGCCCCCATGGTTGTTTCAGGTCTCGTTAGAAATTCAGAATTTGTTTTTTTCACAGTTGCAAAACAGTTTCTTCAGTTGGTAGACTCTGTTTTCTCTATAAAGACATTTTTGCATACCTTTTATTACATACTTGTAGGATATACTCTCTTTTACATTTAAGGCTGGTTCGCATGTGCAAAACGAGCACAAGAAAAAGTATGTGTGAACCAATGTAAAGCAAATGCAAGTGCAAGAAAATGAAAAAGTTTCCATTCTCTTCGCTCGCATTTGCACTTGCTTCCTGAATTCACCCATGTGAACATACATGTATGTGAAGCAAACAAGTAAATTAATTCACGATCAATGGGGAACCAGTTATTAGAAGGAACTTCCTTCCATGCCTCCATGGCTAAATTTTAACCAAGTTGAGACTCATCTGCCATCATGGAAAAGCACTTCAAATATTGCACAAACATTTATATCTATTGTACTTGCATTTGACATCGCTTGTGCTTGCATTTCCACTTGCTTTACATCGATGAACCAGCCTTTACAGTTGTATAAACATTTCATAATAAAATTATAATGTACTTTTCTCATACTCATAAGAAATGTTCCCTTTTATAAAAATTCAATCGCGACATGATTCAAAACTACTGAATGACACAAGTCCTTGACTTATTAACATTACTGTCTTTTTGTGCTAAGGATGACCTTCCTGGAGAGTTATGTATATCTCCTTGAGATGCTGCTATGGACGCTAGATAGGCCTCCCTATGTGCACGTGGCATCTCTTCTGAATAATCTCTTGATCCACGGACCTGTGATTGTCCTGGTATGCTCTCTGTTCGCTCTTCATAATCATCGTCATCTTGATCGTCTTTCCTTTTCACTAGTTTCTGATAAGGTCCTGATTGCAATAATGGCACAGTACCTTTCTCAGCATTCTCCTTTTCTTCTTTTTCCCATGATTGGGTAACATACCTTACAGTTTTGTTTTGTTCCTCATACTCTGAACTGCTACTTGAGAGAGTTGATCCAGTTTCAGATGAATCACTTTCCGACTCTTGCCCACCATCAATTCCTCTTGCTATTAGCTTATGGTTCCCTCGTCTTGGCCTAGTTCGACCAACACGCTTCATCTTTCCCTTGCCCTTATCCACTTCTTTGCTTTTGTGAGGGCTTCTTTTATTGCTACGTGATCTTGGTATTGCATTCTTCTTATTGGGAGAATTCATCTGCTTCAGTTGGCACTCCATTGCATTGGAAAGTTTACTGACAATCCTATTATTATTTTCTACAGCTGATTCTCCAGATGTTGAAATTATTGACAGAGCACTTTTGTAGTACTCAACAGCCTTCTCATAATTTCCCTGTAAAAAGTTAACAGCGGCAAGACCTTCAGTCGCCTGCCAATGGCTCTTCTTGTCACCTCCATCTTTGGATGCCTGTATGGCATGCACAAAGCTCTCAGATGCATGTTCAAAGTCCCCTAGCTGACTGTGGGCAAATCCCATGTTACAGAATGTTTGACCTTGTTCAGCCCTGTTGTTGAGTTCACCTAAAAAAACAGTACTAACATCAGAATACACACATCATGAATAAACTTAGAACTCTTAATTAATAGACAGGGATGTCATCAGTGATAATTTCAATTTCTTGTAATCATATCAATAGTGTAAATGAGACCAATAGCATGTAATACTGTTTCCTTTAATCCTACGTGAGTGTGAGCACCAAAGATTTCGCATCTGCTTAGCAACCAGGGAGTACACCACCATCTTGCATTAGGCCTGGGTTCTAATCATATTTGAGCTGCTTATGGGTAGGACATCCAGGATATTTGAAAGGTGCAGCCAGCATTTTGGTTTTGTATAGCATGATATGATTTTCTGCTTTGTGGTGCATATGAGGTCGCTTATGATTGTTATACACACATAATACCAGGTATGGGACCCATACATGTATATGTTTTTGGGAACCAAAACCAAAAAGATCTATGGGTCCAAGGACCCAGAGTAAAAATGTCTAGTGCTGTGAAAGATTTACCACAGGTTCCCCAAGCTCATGTTACAAAATATTCAAAATATGACTTACCTTGCCACTGTTATGTCTTGTGTTGTGTTTCTCACTTATCCACCCAACAAGGAGAGAAACATGACACAAGACATCACAGTGGCAAGGTAAGTCATTTACAGTACTTCTGGTTAGTAAACAGAGTTTGTTACGTTCCCATACAAACTCTTATATTTCAAATTCCTCTTTTACTTTCTCTAATTATTTTTCCAGTGGATTAACCCTGGAACATTCTAATGCTGCTCTCATGGAAGTTATCACCTGATAACCTCCACCTTGGGATAAATAAGTTATCAAGCCATGTTACAGTACTCAATAGCAGAATTACAGTTGTGTCTACCGTGACCGACCGACCTCTCTTTCATCACTCCGCCCAAAGACCCTGCAATGGGTTGCCCAATTGACCAATTTAGCTCAACTTCAATGTAATGAAGCACTTGCCCTCTTAAACAAACACAACTTATTTAGATACACAGTTTGAATAGTTCATGCTTCATTATGCTGAAGTGAGGCATTTGGGTCAATATCACTGAAACTGCTACTCATGTGTCACAACTGTAATAGATCTACTATTTCATAAATCATGTGTGAGAAAATAATTAATGCAAAATAATCATTGATAATTTGAGATGACCAGGATTTCTCATTTTGCACTGTTACATTCAGAGAAATAGTCTTATAAGTCATACCATGTAGTTTAACAGCAAGTTTATGATGTGCCAGAGCTTTCTTGTATTTTCCCAGCTGGTTGTAAATGGCTCCTAAGTTCTGTCGCAAGATGGCTTCTAGCTGTTTTTCTTGGTTGGCAGTGTTGACCAGTGGAATTGCAATCTCAAAACACTCTGCAGCATTTTTGTAGGACTTCAGGTTGTTATATAACAGACCAAGGTCATTGTAGATTTTTCCTAAGAAATAAGATGAAGTGAAGATATTTATTAAAACTGACAGCCTGTGAACCCAAAACAGTCCCATTCTCTCCATTATTTGTGAAGGCTTTGAGAATTATACTTATACATGTAGATATAGGGCATTTTTCAATTGAATGTTGTCAAACCAAAACCAGAGAAATAGCGATACTTACTGTTTGCAAACACTGACATCATTCATATATTTGCATATATAATGTGGTTGGCAAAAACCCTGCGTGTTTGTATGACTTGTATGGCAACTAGTGATTTGGTCACAAAATACGTCAAAAGTCTCAATTCTGCTTCCAAATCTTAATTCTTTTATAAGACTTATAAGTTAAGAGCATATATTAGCTTTGATGAAAAGGCTTGCTTGCATTTTGGAAGAACAAGAAGAGTAATTTGGCAATGAATATAAGCACTGACCCATGATATTTTATAAGCAACTGACCGTGTTCACGCTTCGTTTCTGACAACCACAGAATGCAACAAATGTTGCGTGACTGGCCTGTGTGATGTCACAGTAAGATTCATTATAGAGCCAATAACAGGAGCAAGCAAGTGAAAACAATGACTGTACATGTATATCCAATCATGAGCTGAAGTAATTTGTATTATTCGTGATTGGTTTTACTTGAACCAGTCATGATCGAAGTAAACACAATCTGGATAACTCTTGCTAAAATGAAATTGACTGTGTGACGGACCAAAACAAAGTTTGGTTTTAGTTTAATAGAACTTGATTGGCTGTTAATCGAAAAAAAAAAAAATCACAGCCAATGGAAAAGCTACTATGCAAATTTAAAACCAATTAAAGCAATCACTTTTTCTTTTGACACATATCCATAATAATCGAAAACCACTCTAACTATACGAATTACATGTACAATAAAATTATTCATAATTTCGAATAAAAGATACATTTTCAAAGTGATATAAATGCAGTAACAAACACATTTTGTGGTTGAAAGCAGGGGCCAATTCAATAAAAGTTTTACACATGTATTTTACAAGTCTGGCCAAATATTATACTGGAAAACAATAGCCAGCCTAGCTTGTAAAATACATGCATAAAACTGTTATCGTGTTGATCCCAATTTAGGAAGCACTGTGAACACCTGGGTGGTACCTCACAGAATTTTGGGTGGGAGTGTGCTGCCTGGGAATCAAAATCCTGACCCTATTTCAGACCATCTATGTTAAACGTGACATAAAATAGGCCATATGTCAACTTGCCAGTATTTGTTGGGTGCTCCTTTCATTACATTTTATTTCAAAGAACAGATTATGATGCATGGATGCAGAGTTATATAATGACTTTTTTATTAGAATGTTGATTGTAGTCAGTTTAGTTGCATGGGTTAATCTCCTGTTGGGAGCTTGCCTTGACCTTCTAGTTCTGGGGACTTTGATGGGCTTTGCAATACAAAATTAGCCTAGTCCTCATGGCCACATTTCCCGGAGTCTCTTCCCCTCCCTTTGGGGAAGTAGATGAAAATACACCCTTTGAGTCAGTTTATGTTTATGGCAGAACATTTTGCCTCAGGTTTCACACATATACTTCATAGACCTCTCCAAAACTGCCAGACCTCTCAATTTCGTTTTCAAGAGGTTTTGGCCAGGCTAAAACCCGAAACAGTGACATCACAATATTCATAGGTGCATTTGTACCTTGTGGTAACGAAAAATTAACAGTACATGGTGGGAAAAACGACCATAAAAACGGCATGAGTTCTATATTTTAAAAAGTTTTCAACGCAGACGATTGAATTTTGGTAGGTGGCTGTAGAATCGTAAAAGGAAAATAACCTGATTGTGATGTCACATTGTGATGTCACAATGACGTCATTTATTCATTTGTAATATATTTGTTATAACTGTTCATTACCTCTAAAAATGGATGAATGTTGTATATCGTTAAAATCTCTTCATGGTGAGAATGATTGAAGGATGTTGATTGGTTAAGGAAATCAAAAGTTATGAAAGTTTGAATTTTGCCAATTTTCCCACCAACATTTGGTGGGAAATAAACAACACAATTATGCATTTATGAAAATATTGCTTTGTTCATCTTTTAGTTGTAAATACTGTTGCATGACATTTTGTCCAATCATAAAACATGTTGGTGGCCACATTTGCGCCAAATGAATGTGTGTCACGAAGGCCCTTTGATGGTGTAGTCCGTTTGTAACGTTTATTAAAGGGGGAATTTCACCAAAAAAGGAGGCATCGCTTATGATGTCACAACGACGTCATCATACTAAGGCCATCCCTTTTTTATTTTCCGTTTCTCATCGTCCGACCGACCCATTTTTGTGGCTTTTTGTAGAAATAAAAAAAAAATTGGGGGGAGGGGTGGGGGTGAAGAAACCCTAGAGCAGCTCCTGGAAGCTCATGCTCGAGGGTAGGTTACGCAATAGTTTCGGCGGTGCATTTGTAATTCCATGTTTGTAGCGTATACGGACGACGACATCGATGGTTTCGTCGTCCATGTTGGTTTGTAACCTCGCCTGTGCAACCGCGCCTTATTAGTTCCAGTCTATCCGCGTATTTTTTATTACATTTTTTTTTTCTCACCCGACCGACAGACCCAATTTTTGAAAACCCCACCGATGAGAAACGAAAAAAAAAATAGGGATGGCCTAACATAAAACACCTAAAATATGTAGTTTCCTTTTGTTACCAACTCACGATCACCACAGAAATAGTGTTAATTTTAATTATATGGTCACGCTCAATTATGCCGCTATTTGACTTTTATAGCTATATTTCTTTTTGGTCACGCTCAATTTTTGCCGTGGTACAAAACAAGAAGTATTATCTGAATGGCGGAAATTTTACCTTTCAGGACACTGTCTGAGAGATCTTCACATAAGTCGATCACTAATCGTAGTGTTTGAGCACACTTGTCTATCTCTCCGACCTCTCCTAACAGACTTGCTCGATTATTCAACGCCAAGACTTCATTCTTCTTATCTCCCAATCTATGATAAATGCTTGCAGCATCTTCGTAGAAATCAGCCGCTTTAGCTAGCGTCCCAACGGCTGTACAGCCGACAGCAAGCTTAATCAGTGTTTCTCCTTGCATTTCACTGTTGTTTTGAGTTCTGTATTCCTCTACCGCGACCTGGTAGCACTCAACAGCCATGTCAGGTTGTCCAATAGCATCGTACGCAAGGCCCAAGTTGTACTGCAAATCAGCAAAATTAGCTGTGCCATCGCTCTCTTTTTCCGGTGGTAAAGCCCTCTTCAGATACTCTAATCCTTTCTTTGGATCTCCTTGGGCGACACAACAGGCTCCAAGGTTAAAGAAACAAGCTCTTTCGGTGAAACCCTCCTTCAAATGACAAGCCAAAGAGGAGGCCTTGTCGAATGCACTGCACGCACTGTCGAGATTTCCGTTGGACAATTCTTGATGTCCCTCTTGTGTGAGTTTGTCAACTTCCTCTGCGATATTTGTTCCCATACTAGAGTCCTAAACTATTAAAATCCTGAAACTCGTAAGCACAAAGCTAAAGAGGCAATGATCGTTTAATAAACCAGGCCAGGACTGGACCAGGTGATGTCGAAATTATCCACTCCGCGTTTCATGTCAAGTCGAAATCCAATGCTTTGTTTCACTTTGATTGAATTTAAACTTATATAGGTGTACAGGAGAGTGATTTAAAACCAAATATTTCCCTCTTTTACCAAGACACGCACAAAGCGTTGCGTACTTCTTGTAAACAGTGAATGTTTTTCTTGATCACCTAGACTCTCATCGCGACGTGACGTCACTGCAAATTAGGAGCCTGGGAAACAGTGTGGTCAGAAATTAGCAGGGAGCTCGAGATGATGGAAAATGAAATCAAAAAGTCTAAACATACCCCCTTTCTCCCCTACTGAACCAACCCTTTTCCAGGTGCCCATTTTTTATGCGCATTTTTGGAAGTTCAAAAAATTATGCTCTTAAATCTAATAAAACCTTCGCTTTCCCTTGTAGTTATATTATTACCTTTAATGTCTATGGCGATTCCTGGGCCGTTTAACCTTGATTCAGATTAGTTTTTTATTTCGTGATTTTCTCCTCCTATATCACAGGCAGCCCAATCTATGGGTTTGTGAAAATAGAAGATATTGTCTGTAAATCCTTTCAAATTGCAGTACAATGTATAAATAAACATACCTTTTCGCTTCCATATGTGCTCCCACTTCCGATTCGATTTCTATTTCAGTTAACAAACTGGTTGCTATATCTATATCTATATCTAGTTTATTTTCTACAAGGTATTATTTACAGTTTATTAAAAAACTGAAATCTAGTGGGTTCCCTGTGTTTTAGAACACTAAGTCAGCGGAGTGTTCCACGAGAGTATGCTCAGTACACGTCATCGCGAATTTCTTTCTCTCTCTTCCCTTTGTGAACATCGGAGCTGGTCGTGAAAGCAGAGGATTCCATCAAAATGGTAAGAATATGTAGCAAGGTCGAGCCTAAATCCATTACCTACATATCAGTTTCATGGTGTTTTAGTCCATATTACACGTGTCATAATCTGTTGTGTGTTTTATACGAGTTATCCATGAAAATTTGTAAATCTTGTTTTTTGGTAAGCATCACGTGTGACTAGAATTTTTGTGGGAATTTTGAATCCTCGTGAAGATGTAACATTAAAAGATATGTCGAGAGTTACTATACAACTATTAAATCACCAGTAACTGCATTCTGTTTTCCAGTCAGAAAATATGGGAAATTTTGGAATTCTCATAAAATTATAGCCTTGTTGTCTGGCTCATAATTAGCTTTTTATGCCTGTTGTTTGGTCAACCCTGTGGCTGTTTTCCACACTGATAAATATTAAGGTTGTTTACCATTTACATGGAAATTCCAAAAATTTCGGTTGGAATGTAAATGGTAAACAGTTTTTTCGGTTCGTGCCGTGGAAAATTTCCGAAATTAATGGAACTTCTGAAAAGGTAGTCCAAACTTCCCAACCAGAATTTCTGAATGGGAAATTGAGTACCATTTACAGTTCCCAGTCAGTCGTACCAGTTCCAGGCCTTATATGGAGCTATTTTCATCTGGAACGGTTTGTGTACAAATGGTAAACGTTGTTTTTTCCGATTGGGAAATTCAGTTTTGGAAATTTTGTGTACCATTTACACCGGAATTTCCAACCGGAATGTCTGTGTAAATGGTAAACAACCCAAGTCTTATAACCCATATTTTCTCTCGCGCCTGATTGGTTGAATGCGTCACGTGACCCAATATTTTCTCTCCGCGAGCGTGAAATATCAGCGAATAGACTCCCTGTGAGCGTATAAGCGCACGTCAAAGAAAATATTTGAAGGATGATAACAACAACAACCAGGCTACATTGTGGCATCAAAACATGCCCTGATAATTATGTTGTCCTTGGGCATTATCTGATCCTTAAAGCTCACAGTTTCCCTTGAGCAACACACTCGGGAACTGTTCTCTTCTCGGATCAGATAATGTCCACGGACAAAATATCAGGGCATATTTTGATACCACAAATAGGTTATTGTATTTATATTCATCATAAGTTTAAAATAAGTGATCAGTGTTTTCACTATAATTTTGTAGTTTAGGTTCCCCACAAAGACAAAAATTGTGGGACATTTCAGAGACACAATGGGTCATTATAGAATCTCTGGAGCCGATTACCCAGAGCATCCATCTCCCATACTATGTCTATGATGCAGCCTTTTTACAGATCAGGTTATTTTTCGAATGCATTTCCAGTTTGGTTCTGCTAGCCAATGACGAGCAGTTGTGCAATTTTAATTCAAATGATTAATGATGTTGCAGCCATGGTGGTTGACTAAACAAGAGAAGCTAACATTGAAGGTATCTTTTGTTAACAAGATGCTGCAATGAAAGCGAACAATGAGAAAAGAAATCTAAAAATAACCCGTTCTTGGAAAATGCTATATCACGAATATACATGTACTGTATGAGGAGAAATGAGATCCTGCTATCAAAGATATTATTTTTATTTTTTCCTTTTAGAACTACATTATACAAATGTAGTTTTTTCTGCTCTGTGCCCTTAGACCCTTGAAGTATATTTTTAGCTCTGCATTTCAAAACAAAATGTGAGGATACTGCAATGGCACAGTTTAGTGTAGTCTCCCCTGTAGCTGTTGTGGTTAAAGTCATGCAACGGTCCCTCCCCACCAATGGCTGCTCACCTTTCCCTTTGTATTCATTGCACCAATCGGATGACTGATATTGTCTGGAGTAAACCGATCAGAAAACAGGAAATTGTAAATATAAAAGTATGTGGGGAGGGAGCATTGCATGAATCTAACCACGACAGCTGCAGGGGAGACTACATGTACATTTAGGTCTAGTGAGAACACTGACTGATCCCAAATCCATTTTGTATTTACCGTATTTTATCACATACAAGCTGCACCTTTTTTAACTTTCAGATTTTGAAAGTAACAAATTGCCACAAAGTTGGGGGTGCGGTTAAATAAATTTTATGTGAGTGTTTTCAGAAAACTTTTTTTTGCAATGACCGTAAACAAAGCCATATGAACAATAGAAATGGCACATTCAATTCACAGAACACGAGTGTCAGCAAGATTTCTACTCAAACTCATCTCCTTCGCTTTAAAGAAAACTAGCTGTCCAGTTGCCTGTCATCTTCTCTGATAACTCCTCGAATGGTTCCTAGTTTTGTTAAAGGCCTTAATTGGTCATGGAAGCCTTCAAATTTTCAAATAAAGTATCATTCTCATTGAGTTCATGTTCAACTTCCGAGCTCACGCTCGATCTCGGACGTTTGAGAAAACTCTCGCCCCAGGCCTCCTTGAAAATCCAAGATGGCAGACCACGGACTCAGACACACGCTCGTACAGTTTCGCCAGAAAATCTTACTTTCTTGTGCGCTTAAAGGAATGAAGTTCCTTAAATATGTTGTTGGTTAATGAGGGAACAACAGCAGAAGAATTCTGAAGTGATTTAAAGACAGCAGGTTAAAATATACACAAGAAAGGATGAGGAAAGTTGTAACCAATTCGTTGTTGTGATATGACGATCTCTTATGAAGAGTTTTGCTTCAATTACGGGCATTTATGAACTCGAACACAAGACAACTCTTACTGAATTTTGTGGTGCGGCTTATACACAAGGTTTTTCCTTAAACCTTTCGGGAAAAACAAGCTTCTGTTTATCAGGCTGAAGTTAGGGGTGTGGCTTATACGTGAGGTGCGGCTTGTACGTGATAAAATACGGTACATGTACATGTAGATTTGAGTTACTTTGAGACAAACCATCCTAGTTTCGCCCTCTAAGTTTGAGATGGGGTATACCGTATGTTTTCTGTTCAATTTTCGAATGCAGTGTTTTGGCATTTTTCTCTTTATTTTTGCCCAGTTTTTGTGTGGAAAATTAACGTTTTATGGGATACTATTACAGCAGAAAGCTTATCTTATCAAAAGGCTGTGGTATGTGCTACATCTACATCAGTAATACAAAGTTATCTGTGAGCTTGTGTAAATAAGCAAGCTCCTGATATCCCCACTGTTATCGCTTGTAAGAGCCTTTTGCTAAATAAATGGACTTATTCTGGTCTGAAATGGGTTACCAAATTTAACCCTTTAAGTTTGAGATGGAGTAGGAAATTCCGATTTTTAGGACTGAGAAGGGGTAGGGTTTCTTTGCTCCCGGCAGAGCGCCCCAACCCCCGAAAATGGTGGAGTTACCCCCAGGATCATAGTGTTGTCATTGCCCTGTTATTAGGGACTTTAAGAAACCACAACCGCAATGTCTAGGACAACAGCATCAAACAATAGCCTTAAGGTTACCAGATACCTTCAAAACGAAAAAGATGGGGAACATTTTTTTCACGCAGAAATGTAGTTTTAGTGCTAGTGTCTCATATACCAAAAACTCCATTCAAAAATAATTAATATTGACGGAGAAATACCAAAAGGAAGCTTTTAACTGGAAGTAAAAGATTCTGTTTGATTGACAGCAGATCAATAAACACATGACAAGTGCTCACTCGCCCATAACGACGGTGTGGGGAAAGCTAGCACATAATGAAATTCGTATTTACGTTTATTAAGAAAAGTTTTTCCACACACGATTACATAATTCCATCAGTTGTTGGCCTTATGTCTTCCAAAAAGCAGCAGGATGCCCTTAGCTTGGAAAACAAAGAAAAAAGCAAAGCAAAAGAAGGCCAAACAATGCATACGACTACGAACCAACTAGATAAATAGAAGTCCTCACAAAACCCGACAAGGGTTCGTATTTTCACTTTCAGACAGAGTACTGAGTGGTCCACATCTGAACTTAATAAAAGAAGAATTGATAGGAGCCAGCCGAGAGAATATTTGTTTCCAAGAAACCCGGGTCAAGAAAGCTTAGATGGAAACGTAAAGTCTCACGGTGACTCTGAATCGCTTGAAACGATCTCGCTATTGCCGTGCTGTTTCAGACACCTGCAAATCTCTGTCTCCTATACTAACATATGCTGGCATTCAAGGCATCTCTAGGTGTTCACCTTGGCTTTGTCCCTTGAGGTCTTTTTGTCTTTCCCATTTTTCAAGTCACACAAGAGAACTAGAACAACTGGCTATATTAACATTTTCTGTGATGAGAAATGATTGGCCAAGAGCTCTGTTGGAGAGGCGGGGCTTCAGATTCATGCATAGCAGACAGCTAGATTTTTTTAATTGCTATTTTCTACGCTTTCGATTTTCCACCAAAATGGAGTTTTTAAAAAGCTCCCACTCGAGGAATTTATTCGTTTTGTGTGAAATTTTCACAAAATGTCAATTGATATCACAGCTGCAAAAGCGTGTTGGGGAATTGGGAAATTCTAAAAAGAGAGCCGTAAGCTTTAAAATGACACATGAATGATTTACATGTATCTACAATGTTTCCTTGAGGCGCTACATAATTTAGACTGGAAACGCACGGTCCTGAAGGTATCCAGTAACCTAAATCCCAAAAATCCAATAGCTGCACGTAAAAATTCACGAAGTCGCCTACATTTCAACTGTCCTCTACAAAAACACAACATGAATTTTACGTTTCATTAGGAATGTGAACATCAAAAAGTAAATCACTCCATCTTTTGATGGACCTGAAGGGAACTCTATGCTTACCATATTTTTCAAAGGTTTGGTTATGAAAAGTAATTAAAGGTGAATAAAGGAAAGAGTAAACACCAAAGTTTGGGAGAAAACACTTTTCTACGCCCCGTCGTCACTGTCCTGGTTTCTTTAAGTCCCTATTACTCAAATGTAGATGGCTAATGGTCATGTAAAAAAAAGCAGATCTTAGCAGCTTCATTTTTATATATAATTATATGCCATAATGTTCCTTGTTACATAAATACTACCACCAAGTGTCCTAGTACTGTATTGTAGAATCATTCAATTACATCCAGTTATTTTATTTTCAGCTTTGTCTAGCATTAGTCCTTAGTATCTTCATTGGGCTGGGTCGCTGTGCTGATGAATCAAGTGCAAGACTCATCATCTCCAAGAATGTTCTCAACCAGTTTGTAGTTGAAGGCAGAGATCTGACTGTCCATTATAATATCTACAATGTTGGTACAAGGTACAGTACATGTAGGGCTGTTTCCTTCTACATTGTACTTATATTCACTTACTTAGGGCATTACCCTTCCCAGTTCTCCTTGTTGCTAACTTGTAATATTTCCATAAAATTGGGGTGCTGCTGAACAGACAACTTCGCTCCCAAGGGTCTTTGCACGCCTAATCCAAGATGGCATCGAAAGAACTCCCAGAACAGGCTGGTCATGTGACCCCTAAATATAGCCATCATATGGGCATATTTTGAGTCTGAGCCTCCACCATCTTGGATTCATCATCGCTGAAGAATGGTTAATGGTTGAAGTACATGATCCCAATGAATTCCAAACATTCATTCTACATTGTACTTTTACCCAGTTTAGAGGCAAGCATGGAAAAAGCAAAAATGCTAAGTACTTAATATGAATTTGCAGTTGTTTTTATCGAATTTGAACGCACAATGTAAAAGACAACATCAACAGTTCATTTTTTAAATAAAAATGCATGTGCTATTCGAAATTCTCCAATCAGTTCACGTGAAATGTCTACTGAGTAGCCAATCAGTGGCTGAATCCCAGCAGCCTGTACCAAGGGTTCTTTCAATGCCATCTTGGATTAGGCATGTAAAGACCCCTGGGAATGTCTTTTTTTGAGGTTACTGAACAGATAATCAATTCTGCTGAACACAGCCAATATTATTAATAATACATATTGTTAGATGATGATGATTAATAATAATTGATACTTTCTTTAAAGAGGGTAGCACCTAAAAGCAAAGTTTAAAAACTTGTAGCCCCCTCATTGACACTTTAAACCTTGTATGGAGCCAGTTCTTAAAGGCCCCTTTGTGGACCATTGTGCTTTGTGTAACTCGAGCAAAATTAATCTTATATTATATGAAATTCAGAACTTGAAAGTGTAAAAACAATGGCAATATAATTTAGGATTGTGTTTAGTATTCTGAGGTGTGTAACAATAGCTACACCATCGCAATTAAGCATAACCGTTGATATTGAGAGAGTTCTAGTAATTGCTGTAGTGATTTATATATTCTCATTATCTTTCCATAGCCCTGCTACAGCAGTGACCTTGACAGAGACTTCCTTCCCCGAAGCAACATTCAATGTTATTCATGGCCTGACATCAATTAAATGGAAGTCCATAGCTCCGTATCCTTTCTTGCAATTACTGACATAAACATTCATGATTATTATGTACCACACTGTATTATTACCACAAAATAATGTTTTACAGTATCCAGAACCTTGAGTGTACAAACTTCAAGGTTTATTCAGGAGTTTCATTAGAAGCCAACTACTGCTGCTGTTTGGTCAGCAACTTGTCCTCAAACAGGGTTGCAACCCACTAGCAAATGTGGGCTAGTGGGATCTTTTTCACCTAGCAAAATCTGGAGGGTACTGGCAAAAAAAATGGCACATACTTGTATTCTATACATTCATTGTATCACAATACATTTTTACTTTTAATCATGCATTGAGTAAGAATTAAACCTTAGTACAAACTCTTGTAAATATGCCATGTTTTTTCAACTGGTGTTCAGATGCCAATACAATTTTTGTATGTTATTGTATTGCAGACATTTAAATGCTAGTGAATATTTTTTCACTTGCAAATAAAAAAATCAGCTAGAATTTTGGTAGTTTGCAAGTATTAATTTCGAGTCTAGCCTGCAGAACAGGCACTTTGAGACAAGACCCCAGAAAGTACATTTGTAGGTCTTGCAAGTGAAGCGAGATCATTGTGATGCGAGCGGAATGAGACACACACGTTTTCCTTTCTTGTGCCAGTCTCATTTTTCCATTGTCATGTGGCAAAATACAATGTAACACTGAGGGCCTGTTTTGCAGGCTATTTTGAGTCCTGCTCAAACTGCTACCTACTCTGTCTGTCACTGGCAATTAGACGGCCAATTAGACAGTGTATTGGAATTACACAAATACAAATGCTTACTTTTAGCTCAGGGTGACATTCTCCAAGATTTATTAATAATAAAAGTATATATAAGATCAGATACTTGTTATTATTGTTTTGCTATCTATTAATGGTCTAGATATGAATTCCCAAAAATATAAATTGACATCATCTTCACCCTTGAATGAGGCTTTAAAGTTCTCTCAGTTACCACGCCCAGTTCACTTGACCGTGTAGGTGTAGGACCTGGCAGTAGTTTGAGTGAGACTTAAATTACCTAAATGAACTTTTCATTACACTGTACATGTGTACCAGTGTTGTTTATCTTCCCCATCAGGGCAGCAGACCTACATGTACACTAGTTTTTTTTACAGGAATTCTAAGACATCCATGGTTCCTGCTTGAATAGTTTGTAATGACCTACAATGACTTGCATTGACTTGTTCTGACATTTGATATGGCCCAATGTTTCTTTGAAGTCATCATTCAGATTTGACACAGTCTTTGTTTGTTTTCTTGGGGCGCCGGGGTGGTGCAGTGGTTAAGTATTTTGCCTCTCACCTCTGTGGTCCAGGTTCGATTCCCATTTGTGGGGCCATGCAAGTTTGGTTTGTTGGTATCTTGCTCTTGCTCTGAGGGTTTTTCTCTGGGTTCTCCGGTTTTCCTCCCTCCACAAAAACCAACACGCTAAATTCCAATTCGATCTGTGGATTAGCCAGGTCCTGTGTTTGATCAGCCTCTATGATTGTTTCAGGTCCCATTAGAAATTCACAGTTTTCTTAATTGTGACAAGTTTGGAAATCTAACCTTCAAAATTCTAAATATTAATATTTTTTAAACCATTCTGTTACAATGTAGGTTGTTAAGCTCAAAGAGAATAATCCTTGACTTGTTCCAAGTGGTACAAATGTGTCACACACTATTATTCTCGAACCTCTGAAAGCTGGAGTATTTAATTTCAGTTCTGCTAAAGTTACCTACAAGCCAACTGAAGATGGACCAGAACAGGTAAAAACTACCGTATTGCCTCAAGTACCGTATACAAAGCTGCACCTCATGTATAAGTAAAAACTAGTGGTTCAATATAGGAAGTGAAGTGTTGCTACCTGTTTAGATATATCAGGGTTTTCAATAGAAGCCGGCAGCCAGCGAATCTCGTCGGGTATTTTACATGAAATCGTCGCCTACTTTGATTGAAAAATTCCCCAAAAATTCGATATTTGCGCCAATGGCGCTCGATGCTCGCCGCCTACTCTTCAAGTTTTGCCACTTACTTCAAATGTTATTGAAAACCCTGTATATATCTTAATAAATAGTGCTAAATAGCCATAATTTTGTTAAACAATTTAAAAAAATTGGATTTAGTGTCATTTAGCACTATTTCATTCATGGATCTAATGCTATTGATGTGCCCCCAAATTCAAAAGAGTTAAACGGCTACTGGAGTTTTCTAAGCAGTAGAAACACATATTTTTTTATTAATTGAGTATTGAACAGAAGTACATATTGGTACAGTCATACAACTCTATCTCTTTGCAAGTCCTCACTCTGGAGTACGGTAAGTTTAGTGCAAAATGTTTCAAACAATTTCTATAATGTCAAGTGTAAATTTACATGTAACCCTTTCAGAAAGACAGTACAAATTAATTCATTGGGGTCATGAGCGTTTTAGTGACAAATCGAGGGGAAGACAATATGCTCTTGTTTGACCGACGCTAACCAGTTCAGTTCCAGAGTACAAATACAGTCAATGAAAAATTTTAAAACATTTTTTGTTAAACTTACCGTACTCCTGTGCGAGATAGAGTGGTCATACCATGTGGTATAAGTCGCCTTGCACCCCGTAGAAAATTTATGAATCCCATTGCTTGCTCCAGTCTCAAAAACTTTGCTTACATGGAACGCCTGACTAATTTATTCCTACAAATGGAAAGACAGACAGGGAAGAAGGGATCTGGTAAAACCCGATTCTATTCGTTTTGTGATTGGTTAACGATCAAGTGGCGAAATTACAACAATCATCGACTTCTGATCCACTGATCTTTTATCTGGAGACCTTAAATAGTCGAAAATGTGAGGAAACAACTTTGCGTATCCTGTGGGCGAAACGCAAGATAACAATACATTCTTGAGAGTTGATGACTATTTATTGCAAAGCCTTTTGCTGTTTTGCCTTCAGTCTGAATTCAGGTGTGACATGCGCCCTAATGCCAATTACAGAATATTTGTACCCAATGCAACTGCGCATGCTCGAGAATCGGGTTTTACCAGATCTCTCCTTCCCTCCCTCATTTTTAGAGAGATCTGGGTACGAGATTAAGGGTGGTGGAGAGGTGGTTGCCATGGTACCTCCTTGTTGTGCCAAAATTTACACTTGCAGCACATACATGTACGTGTATATACATGTATACCTATAAGGCACCTAATCCCAAGCTCGTCTACATTGTATTGGTGATGAGTTTAACCGTAGTTGTGTTTTTGTTGTTCAGGTTGCATATTCTACATCACCTGGTGAGGGCGGCATTATGAGCAACAAAGATTATCAAAGGAAGCACTCCCCACACTTGGTATGTTATTCACTTGATAAGGGACACCTTCAGAACCAAAGCTGCATGCTCTTGTCGCTCAGCCATAGAGCAGATCACTAGTCGTGTTGTTCTAAAATAAGTTATATGTACAGGCCTTGAAATTTAAACAATCCTTAGTTGCCACTTGGTGAATTTATAGCACTTTCGACTTTCAGAAATGTATTGATAAAAAGTTGTTTTACAAGCAAAGTTTGGTTGACTGGATTGCATAAAATTATAGATCCTTATGATTGTGATGGAAATATCAGAGTAAGTACTATACCATTGGCATTTAATCTGTCACCTATCGATAATTTCTTACTTATGAGGCTTGTAAATGCAATACCACAATAATGGTGCAAGCTCGTGAAAGAAATTCACCCTTATCTGTTGAAGGAGGATTTCAATCCAAGCGTTTTTTATTTGCGACTTGGCAATGAATATCTTGCCATAAGCAAATGTAAGTCAATAATTATTTACAACAAAATAGTATCAATGAAAGTGACTGTGCCAACAGCCATGGGCAATTATGAACAAACTTATAACACAGAGAAGTTTGTGTTGGACTGGAAAGTTATTTACATACTTCCTTTCAAATCTACATTGGATACCAAATTACGTGAGATTCAATACAAGATTTTAAATCGAATACTCTATACCAACAAGCTTTTGTTCAAAATTGGGAAAACTGCCTCCCCGTTATGTTCCTTCTGCCAAAACGAAATTGAAAGTATATAAAAAAAATTCGTTGATTGTGAAGTAGTTAGAATTTTTTGGAATAGACTGAATAGTTGGCTAGGACAACATATTAAAATAACAAAATTCTTCGAAGCTAAGGATAATCTTTTAGGAATGATTGATTTAAAGGAAAATTATATTTTACTTAATCTTAATTGCAAAATATTACATTTACACTAGCAAACTGAAAAAATCTCTACTGTCAAATAAGGCTTTTCTACTTAAAATTAAAATGAATTATGAAACTGAACGTTTCATTGCGAGTAAAAGAAATACCCTAGCAGTTCATTTAAATAAATGGGGACCTCTCGTAGACCCTATAAAGGAACCGTGGCTGCCACCTTACAAACCCCAATAACTAGTAAAGAAATATTCATTATTTGTTTTGTTTTTTCCTTCAGTTCGTTAAACTGAAGTATCTGTGTTGCTTGTTTTGTTGTCCTCCTCGTTTAACTGTGTAATACGAAAAAAGAAAAGAAAAACACTTGTATATAATTATTGATACTAGTGAAATAAAATACAAAAAAAATATAATTATATTAATAACGGGTGCAATCAGAATACAGGTTTCGAGCAGTACTGTATTACTCTGCTCCCAGCCTTGTATGGCCCATGGCAGCTCGGCTATAATTTAATAACTACCGGTATCAGGGAACGAGCCAGGCTGTGCCATTCCCGCTTTAAAAATACATTTGTCCATTGAAAAAATACAATAATGGTCAAATTGACCCACTTTGGCTGCTTCCAAACGAAATTAAATGCCAGTTCACTCGCAAAAGGGCCAAATTGTCCCTTCTGGCTCAATTTCTGGCCCAATCCCTGCCGGTACATCAAATACGCAAGATTAAAACCACAAACTAGAACCAGTGGTTAGCCTTGTTGAACTACCATATGCACTGTAATGGTACCAAGTATTTTTAATACATGTATTGTACCTTAGTTTTGTTGATTGACAATTCTCCTCAAACTACTCCCTCGCCCCCAAAAACAGAAAAACGAAGAAGAAAAATGAGAAGGAAAAAAGAGAAAATTTTATCATGAAATGTACAGAAAAGCCAAATTCAAGCTTACCGGTAAATAAATGTCAGATGGATTTTGATCTCCTAAAGGGTACATTGGTGTCTCATGACCTAATCGGCACAAATTCAGAAATTGTCCTAAAACCGTGTATTTCCAATGATGTAGTCATTAAACTTTTTATTTCAGTAGTTTTAAAGTGCTCCAAACGTTTATTTTATTGTCACAAATATATATATTCTACATCAAGGGAATACAGTTGTAGTTGAATGGTAGAATATTTATTGATTTGAGTGTTGTGTCTGCGAGTTATTAATAGAGGTTTATATCCCAAATGCTAATGAGGGACGTCTATTATTTGATTTTTATAAAATGGTTGTTAAATTCACCGATGCAAACTCCGATATCGTAGATGTTTACAAAAGGTCACTTTCCTCTACCAACTTCTTTTTTTATCATATACATGTATGATTCCTGGTTTGACGTTACATCATTAGCATTTTGCAGATATAAACCTCTGTAACTCGTAGATTCAACACTCAAATCAAGAAATAGTCTACTATTCAACTATTCACTTAATGTAGAATCGATATTTGTGTTAACTAAATAAACGTTTTAAAAGAACAGTGTAAAGAATACCCATGCAGGAACAAGTGCTGCATATACATATCACAACATGATCAAACACTGGTACAACATCAGATTATCCCTATGAGGTCATCACGGGAAATCTCCCACTCCACCCTCCAAGGGTCTTGATAAACATTAGTTTAGAAATAACATTTCTGTAATAATTCAATTACAATCATGGGGCCATACATGTAGCTAGAAAAGAATGTTCATTACAATCTTTGGTAAAACTTGTTTTAAGTAGTAGAGTAGACAGCTACTTTTATTCAAAAATGCTGAAGTACGCGGAGCCTCTGGGGGCAATGCGTCCTGCAACCAGCTGAGTAATTTGGTGCACCCAGACACCCTGTCCTTATAAACGTTTCCTGGACCGTCATGGAACCATAGCCCACTGCCCTGCTTAACCTCCTCCACAGGCAACCTTTACTAATATCTGGAGTTTTGGGTTCCCTCTGTCAGGTCAGTAATCCTGTACCGCTCGAGACCTGTATTCTGATTGCACCATTATACTGTAGCTCTATTGTTTTCGTACTGCACGTTCTAAAGGTTAGGATGTTTTGTATTGTTTCGAGCGGTACAGGATGGCCCTGTCAGGTAAGGGAGAGCTCGCTACAGTCTTTCTCCTCCTCACCACAGCTAACCCAATCCTGAAAAGTAGAGTGAAGAGTAGAGTTGATGAGTGACTAGTTCCTGTAAAAACTAGTGTTGATCTGCGTCGGCGGGGAAGATAGACACTGAGTAGCAGCTGATGTTTCGAGCGCTAGCCCTTCGTCAGCTGCTACTTGCTCCCCACGGTAATTAGAAAGTGATGAGTAGAGTTGTCTACAGTGGCGGCTAGGCTTGTATCATAAATATAACAGGACCATGTCTTCTTTTAACAGGTCGACTGGGGTCTGTTCAGTCTGATGTCAATTCCAACCATGCTATTACCCTTCATGATCTGGTACCGCAGCCACAACAAGTATGAGAACTTCAAACTCAAGAAGAACTGACACAACTGTACTATATAACTTCACTGCACTGCATCATCCAACTCCACGCACATCACAAACCAAGTTTGTATCATCATTAAAAGGCGACAGTTACTTCAATTCAGTTCATGGTACTTGTATTCCTTGAAGTATAGTTCTGCTGTAGGTTACTGTTTGTCCTGGACGTGGAAAGTGCAGTGATAGCTAATACTCCATTGTAATAAATAATTTTTACTTTGAAACTTTTGTTTGTGTTCACTTTTAACTTGTGGATGCACGCAAGCGCAGAAACAATTTATTGGGGTTAGGGGGAGGGTCGGTCGCTCACTCACTATGTTCACTATGGTGTTAGCACGCCAGAGCCTGGGAAGCAGACTGATGATAGCAAGCGATATTCTATTTATTCATTATTTGCATACCGATTTTAAAGTTTCATCAGTCGATGTTTCAATTCATGTGCCTAAAATTGTCGCTTCCAGGTCCCCATCGCCGGTTTCCTCTTCGTTGTTGTCTGTTAGTGGTCTTTGGTTTATATATATATATACCTAGATCGCATCCGTCTAATCCATGTAGGTGGTGGTTGTGCTTAGTCACTGCTGATACTGACGCAAAAACCCAGTTACGCTACACTGTATAACTCGCGGTGCACAACGCTTCCTCGACTCGGGGATTGTTGGGTTACCTGTGGGTTTTGCCGCTCGTATCTTTGTCCTGTGTGAATGGTCTTTCTCGATACCCACGGGGAAAAAATATCTTCAGAAATAAAAAGTTGGTAAGTTGTTTGGAAGATGTTTTCGCAATTTGCGGCCTTTTAAGACAGTAAGGCCTTTCGAAGATGCTATGCAGTCAAAAGCGGGATTTATCGACTTAAAGCCGGCAGGTTATGCATGATCGATGACTCGGCACAACAGTTATCCAGGGAGGTTATAGATAGATAGATAGATAGATAGATAGATAGATCGTTTATTACAAATATTTCTCACTTACAGCAAAAACTGAATTACGGAGATTTACATTAATATGGTTCTAGATAAGTTAACTAAGTTTTAAGAAGGATATACTATATACTTCTCTAATTAAACTAATGCTATATTACAATTAAAAATTTCTAAATACATCGATTGTAGTTACTTACAATTGTTATTGTAATCATTTGCGCCCGATATTATAAAGGTGTTTCTATATCTATTAGTTCTACATGATGGTATACACATAGGATTTCTACTCCTTAAGGTAACAGTTGGGCGCGTTGTATTAAACGGTAGGAGGCCATATAGATTTCCCTCTGGATGCGACAGTATCCTACGAAATAAACTCTGGCAGAGTTGTGACCTACGGTCCGCAAGGCTACATAGACCAGAAAAGTTAAGCTGGTCAGAGTACGAAAGATCGTATCCATATATAATGCGTAGGGCTCGTTTTTGTATTCGTTCAAGTGAACAGCTAAGATAATCTGGGAGACTATAATGAAATACCGGGCTGGCATATAACAACACAGATTGAATACAGGCAGTATAAAATTGGACAAGTTCGTCTGCAGAAACATTAGCGCGCTTAAGCTGGACTAGGAAGTATAGTCTCTTTGACGCTTTTTTGATGGTGTCCGAAATATGAGAGTTCCATTTAAGATTATTTCGTCCACTTCACCAAGAGTTGCCTCCCCTACCGTAACGGTGTCATAAATTCTCGGTGTTCTAGAGAACGAGATTTTGAGTTCTTTACATTTCTTTGGATGCAATTCAAATCTGTTCTCTTTAGACCACTGATCTACACGATTAGTTATCTCCTATGCGTGGCTGCATTCGTTCTTTTTTATTACTTCGTGAATTGTGGTATCGTCAATAGCCAGGGGCCTAATTTGGTACCCTGAGGTACCCCTGCCGGCACTGACTCCCACTCTGAGAAGCAATCACTTGCAAGCTTAACACGTTGGCGCCTATTCGATAGAAAAACGCAAATCCAGTTCAGAATATGCGGGTTTATACCGTAGTTGGCGAGCTTATTAATTAATAGGGTGTGGTCGATCAGGTCAAAAGCTTTCCGGTAATCTAAGGCAAAAACTCTGACATCATTCCCTGACCCATCGGTTGCTTTGGACCAATGGTGTATCATGCTTATCAAGGCGTGACTGGTTGACAGGTTAGGGATACACCCAAACTGGTCAGGTCCAATGTGCTTGAGCACCGCCGGTTTTACGTGAGCCTGCACTACAAAATCTTCAGCCACTTTAGATAGAGTTGGTGTTAACGAAATAGGCCTTAGGTCTTTTGTGATATCTTTAACATGTGTTACTTTCGGGAGCGGAGTGATATTCGCACTCTTCCATAAAAGGGGCAGTTTTTCCTCTCTAAGGGTGGAATTAATAATTGATGTCACCGGTACGGTCAATATATACGAATACTCCTTTAAGATCCTGTTCGGGATATCATCTGGGCCATTCGCTTTGCCAGCACAGATTCTATTTAACTGGGCTGTTACTGACTCAAGGGATACCAAAGGCTGGACAGCATCGCTTGAGTCGAACCGTGTGTCTGTGACTAAAGGTTGATAAGACTGTTGGGGCTCTATACACTGTATGTTGGGTATAGTCTGTACAGTTACCAAATGTCTAGAAATATGTTTAGATCCACTCTGACTTGCCCTTTGCAATGAAGCTGTCACGGGAGCTGTTGATCAACGAAACCTCGATCTTGACCGGAACTACATGGTGTAACCGTTTCAATTTCAATACTTATTTTTTGTTTGCCTTGTTTCACGGCTAACAGTTGTATTCTTTATCGTAGGAAATGTGACTGGCTCTTTTTTTTGCTTTTTAAAAAAAATTCAGTTGATTATCAAGCTTGCATTTCTTCGTGAGTATAATATAACTTCAAAAATCATGCATAATTAATTACCATTCACCCATGAAGTTTTATATAGTGCCACACCTGACGTACAGTGCAAAGTCGTATAAAGACCATCCTAGTCAATCCTTATAAAACCAAGGGCTTCACCGTGAATCTTTATAAAGACCCTCACTCGTACAGTGAAAATCCTTAAAAAGACCCTTTGGGGAATCTCTGTTCATAAGATGAGACTCGGGGTTGCTCAACCAACGGTCTTAAGTGCAATGACTCGATGAGCTTGAAAACAAAGACCGGCCTTGGCTCACAGTTATTCATACGCAACCGGCCTATTACGACAGCATATTTTCAGCTCCGTATTCCAACTGCGCATGTCAGTTCTGCACAACGTAGCTATTCTTCGCTTTCCATCTAAATTTCTGAAAATTATCTTTTAGAGGTAACGCTTTTGAAGCCGTTCAATAAACTCGCAACACGTGTTTTATCAGATCTAAAAACACTCGGGCTACGCTCGTGTTTTTAAATCTGGTAAAACACTGCTGCTCGTTTATTAAACATTTCATATATTTCAGCCGGATTTAAGACATTAACTTAAATTTATATTTGACGTAACTCATAAGCTAAAGTATCTTTAGTTATTAGTTCTGCAAGCTTTGCTTTATTTATCAAGCCTGAGTTCCTCGAAGCCCGCGCGATTATTTAATTTACAATGACGATTTTGATTCTCTTGGTAAAAGGGTGTTTCCTTATTCTAGGATTGCAATAAGTTTTTAATCCCAAATCAGTCCACGAGTTTGGATTAGCTCAATCGGGCTTTCAGCAACTGTGCCCTGGTTTTACTTTTCATTTTTTGCTTTGACCACTCAGTAAAATTTTATAATACGACTTGTGGCCTCCAGACATGTGTTGGTGTTTTAGCATTAAATTTGACACTGCTTCCTTTTGCATTTTGTTTTCAGCATTAGAATACATCACTTTGGTTTAGAGCGGTTTTCAGTTGAGTGTAGTAAAACCAAAGTAATTACATAGCCAATCACAGGAGCAAGTGAAAACACAATGAGGCAATCACGAACTGAAGTAATTCACGATTAGTTTTACTTGAACCAATCACGAGGCAAAGCCAAAGTAAACGCAATCGTCGATGCTGTCGCTAAAACAAAACCTGATTGCGTGTTTGCGTTTGGTTTTAGTTTAGAACTTGATTAGCTGAATATAAAAGCTAAGCAAACGCAAAACCAATGCAATTACTTGTTGCTTTCGACACTCAATCGATTAGTACTGACAAATTCACGGACACGAGGTCTCTGGGAAAACCTCGCTATTTTTAACATGCCGGAAGAAATTAACGAGAAAAGTCATTTCTGTTTCGATGAAGCGAAGGTTTGAAAATACGGATAACTCATTTCAAGCCAAGAAGACGTGCGACCGTCTCTCCATTGGCTCCTGTACTAGTTTAAAGTGCCCCTACGATCAAATTTTGACATATCAATGTTTTTGCATATTCATAAAGTAGAGTTCATATATTATTACCAGTTCAAATTGTTTTTCGATACAACGACAGGAAGTCTTATTTTTTTAGCTCCGAATATTGAATCTACACGTCCGCCATTACTGGAAGCCGTGCCCTTTGTTCAGCTTTAAACAAAGGTTTATTCACCGGAAATGATGTCATACACTTAACGCTCGCCTGCAGAACACAACGCCTGGAGGCATATTTCTACTAAAAACGTCTTCACGTACATAAGAAGAAAGTTATATTTATCTTTGCGAGGTTGGCTACTTTTTTATGCACGCTATTTCGCGCCACGAGGTTGTCGTGTTAAGTGTATGACATCACTTCCGGTTAATAAACCTTTGTTTAAAGCTGAACAAAGGGCACGGCTTCCAGCAATGGCGGACAGGATTTTACCGGTAAACTCTCCTAAAATTTGTGGTTTAAGATGCCCATTTGGGAATATTTTTTACTATTTCGGATATTTCTAATACTGATTGACCTATAGACACTGAAAAAGTGGCAAATCGAAATGGTAAATTTTCGTCGTAGTGGCACTTTAAGAGCATGGTAGATTAAATTATATTGTGTCAATCGATTTAACGTTTATAACTGACTCCTGCTCGGCTGTTAATGTTAACATTCTCAAAACAAAACTCCATCCGACATATCTTGAATGCTAACGTGAATAATACAAAAACAAGCGAAACGATTTGGGAAAACAAAAGGATTCGGATCACTAATTTTCTCGTGCTTATGTAATATTTTCGCATATTGCGATTGGTTGGTTAAGAAATTAAAAAGTTAGCGAGGTTTTCCCTGAGACCTCGTGTCCGTAAATTTGTCAGTACTAGTGTGGTGTCGGGATATGAATTTTTCGGGTCAACGTCAATCATGCTTCTTGGCTCAAGGAACGACCGCGCCAACGCCACGGATTTCGATCGATGAAACTCATTCAAAATGGCTGCTATGAGAAAGTTTAGCTGAGTTTGTTTGGGCTTCGCTTCGCGAGTACCTAATGTTACCGTTTTATATGCATACAAAGGTAAGATAATTATCATACTGTGTGTTGCATAAGTTTGAGCTCGATTCGACGCGAATTTCTTGGTAAAATTTGTTATTTTGTGGAGCTTGTTGTGATTGCTGGAATAGATTTGATAATTATGAAGGGGATAGTTTTTTTAAGAAAAGTTCAAAACTAACATAAATAACAACGAGACACAGTTTAAAGACGATATTCAAACTTTATTTTTACAATTTCATATATTACACTGTGGCCACACTCCTTTTATACTGGAACTTTTATATTAGACCCGTTTGAGATGCTGCTGCAGTTATGTGCCGAATCTAATGAGATGAACAAAGCCGCCCAATTATTATTTGTTTCAATTACGTTCGGCACAAGTAGACATGGAGTCTGAACCGAGCCTAATGATGGATCGATGTAGGGGCGTAATTCACATTTGTATAGCGTCTGTCCAGGCTCATTTTTCCCCTGAACCGAGCCTAATGATGGGTCAATGTAGGGGCGTAATTCACATTTGTATAGCGTCTGTACAGGCTCTTCTCCTCTTCCTCCCCCCCCCCCCTATTCCCACGAGTCTATTCGCAGGTTAATCTACAGAAGACGAGCAGATTGAACACAGATGAACATACTATTATCCTTTTTTTCAATTGCGTTCGACACGAGTGGACATGGAGTCTGAACCGAGTCTAATTCCCAGGATTTTCGGGTCGGAGTGTACCACCCTGGTCTCAAAACCCTGACCCTATTTCAGACCAAAATACAAGATTTCAGACCTGGGCCGGGTTGTTCAAAGCCCGATTAGTGCTAATCCAGGGTTAATTTCCATGACAACCAATAGGTTCTGTGCAGAGTTAATCCAGGATTAACACTAATCGGGCTTTGAACAACCCGGCCCTGTACTCTATTTCATAATTCGGGCCACCTAGGAATAGGTGAATACATGTAGTTCTAGCATATTTTTGTGTCACATGGTTTGTACTAGGGGAGCCGGATAATTGATTCACTACTCATGCTCGTGATATTTTTTATAATAGGGTGGCGAATGGTGTCAAGAAAAAGGTCTCGCAAAAAGTCGGTAAAGTCTCGAAATCTCGCATTTTATAGGTCGGATCTCGTAGTCTCGATTTTACTTTCCTTTGCCCGTCTCAGATTTTTTTGGAGAGGGTCTCGGAGTCGCGCATTTTTACTCTTTTTATTAGCTTTTATTGGGGTTACGGTTTTTTGGCGACCTCTGCATGTGTTTTATAAGGTACGCGAACGACAGCTAATTGGTTGAATGGTGAATTCCTCACCTGGCGTGATGAAAGTTATTGGGTGTTTCGTCATAATAATTACAGTAGAGCGTTTTCACGTGACGTCATGCCGGCCACCATGTTGGTTTACCTTTAACAATAGATTCTTCGTTAGCTTCTTTTGTTAGGTATACCAACATGGCCGCCATGCCCTTTGAATCTCTGGCGATTGAGTGAAAACCATCTATAACAGTCTTGGGCTCGGATATTGAAAACGGACGAGCTCGGGCTCGGATTTTGAAATCTCAAAGTCTCTGGCTCGGATTTTGAAAACGCAAGTCTCAGCGTCTCGCGAAGTCTCGGATTTACCATTCGCCACCCTTATGATGGAATGGACCTTTCGCAAGAATGCAATCACGTGTTTGTACTAGATGGCAAACAAATCTTAATTCACACATTTAAAGGTACGAGATCGATGGTGCTATTAGCAAAACCTGAAACAGCGTTTTTAAAGATAGCTTGCCATCCAGCATCCATGGCAACGTCTTTCCTATGGAGATTACAAGCTGAATTAATTCGTTAACAAGTATTATATCAGCACGACTTCTACAAAAGGCCTATTACAACTGCTCCCAGTAATTATAATAAATCAACTTCACATAACAGTCTCTGAACTTAACTTGCTCAAAAATATTATAATATTAATTGAGATGTTTTTATTTTTTATTTTAGAAAACTTCTTTTTAGCAGGGTTTACCAACCCATACTTTTCAACATTTTTAGAAATCAATGCTTTTCAGTAGGATTCATGCACTGGTAATATTATTTCTAACTTCACTGTCCAAGCACAGGTGCTATTGTAGCATATATGTACATGTAACTGTTCCTTTAGCGAATAGCTATCCCTTACGAATATTTAGGGATGTGTCGTTCTAAATGTGAAATAGTCATCTATCTAGATCTGCATGCAGTTTTATTACTCGGGCTGCCTGTGGCAGGCACGAGTCTAAATCTGCAGGCCGTTATGCCATCTTAAGATTCTGCGGACGCCATCACCTTGTTACTCGGGCTGCCTGTGGCAGGCACGAGTCTTAATCTGCAGGCCGTTATGTTTTGTTTCATGCAGCAAAATTTCTGCGCATGCGTTAAATTATGCATTAATTGTTGGCGCTAATAGTTTTATCTCCAGTCCAGTCGCCATCTTAAGATTCTGCGGACGCTATCAGCTTGTTTGAGGTACGTTTCGTAGGTTTTATGCCACATTTCATTTTACTCTCGGTCATAATACATACCAGCGCAAACACCGTGATCGGTAGGCCAACACGTACTAAAATAGTTTTGACCGTGTTTTGGGCTGGTTTACCGATCTCGTACGATCTCTCTGTGTACGTTATACAGGTATACTGAATAGCTAATTTATAGCGAAATATAGCGATTTACTAGCAAATATATATACTGTGGTTGAGCAGTTATGGGTTACTACCCTCTATCAAAGTCTGAAGACATCTGAACTCCTGAACTCCTGAACTGTGAGAGCAACACTGTTGCTCGTCAACACGAAGCCAGAAATACACACTCAGCACGAATATTTTATGATGAGCCAAGCAATATTCAACTCTCAAGGTAAACTTAAACAAGAAACCTCTCACGGCCGAGGTTTTGGTTCGAGATATTAAAGGCTTCCAACAATTCCCTTTATAGTTCTGTAATATAATGAGCAGACTGAAGTTTTGGGAATGAGGATAAAGCTTTTAATTAGAGATCCAACAGGCATTTCAGCTAATAATCTTTAATCCAACAAATACCAATATGGACTCGTAATGGCTCATCGTGTATAGCTGATTTATAGCATTTGCATTTGTCTAAGAAAGCTTTCTCTCGGCAACGGTAATTAGAAGTGTTTACGTTTTTACTTTCAATGGCCTTTTTCGACTCGAAAGCAGTTTATTACGCACTCATTTGAAGCTATAAGTGCTTCGTCGTCGTAAAAAACAAATCACACACATTTTGCCATTGTCTGAACTCGTATTGACGCCATAAAATGTCCAAAACTTTGCAGTGAAACAACTCGCTACGCATTTTATGACGTCATTTATATGATCAATACGAGTTCAGACAATGGCAAAATGTGTGCGATTTGTTAAAAATACATTTGAGACAATCATCTATTAGCACTCGGAACCTGCAGTATAACAGAACAGCAGACTAAATTGTAAACGTGTGTTACATGAATAAGTAGTGTTTAAATTAAAAGGTCAACTTCTTTAATTTACATACGAAAAAAACAAAAATATTAAATTACATATATACTAGGGGAGCAGAGAATGAAAGTCACCGCGCTACCGGCCACTCCTAAAGACTGCTAAATTCAGCTAATAATTCTTCTCTTTGGTTATTACTAAGAGGATTTCAAATTAAAGCCGGTGTATTTCATCTTCAATCTCATGTGGCCCGAGTGAAAGCCCAGATGGGCTCTTGTTTTGTTTTATAGTGTTTATTTTCTATTTCTTGAAGGAGGCTGAAATTTATAACGAAACGTGATTTCCACTCGTTTTTTTTTTTCGATCACGGGGGTCGCCGTTCCCGAATTCTTACTCATGTCATGAAGTGACCGAGTGAAAGTGCCGACGTTCTGGCCTGGAACTACTGAAGAATCGGGCCATTTACTGCTATATTCGATGCCATTACTTTTAAGTAATGGTCCAGATAAGAACTGTAGTAGAATCTATTGTTCTGCGGCAATGAGCCTCCCCCACATACGATTTTGCTTGAATATGCCTTAAGTGCTTTAGGAGGTATCTACAGTCCAAACTACATCTCGAAAATAAAGTATTTTTATGCCATTGGCTCTTTTTTTCTGTGAAAAGGCAGAGAAGCCACCATCTAGCCAATCGGATATAGAGAAAACAAAGGATTTTTCAATCGCAAATTTGAGAACCTTCCCCTCACACGATATTCTTCGAAATTCAACCATAGTTAGTTTGATCAAATATAAATTCAAACCACAAAAAATATCGAATTTAAATGTATTATTTCGATGGGTTTCTATTGAATTTATAAGTATCAACCAATGAAATTACGAGAGAATAATAGAAAATTAACACCTTTTAACATTCCTTGCCGTAGACACTACAGTTCTTATCTGGACCATTACTTAACAGAAACGAATATCAAATAACAATGCAATCTGGTAAGTTTTATGTGTGTTTTACTTACAAATGTCGGTTAAAATTATTTCACCGCCACGTGCGTTTAGGAGCGCCAGCTAATCCCTAATCCTTTCTTAAAATGTGAGAAATTTCCATCCAAAGTCGTCCTAGAAAAACCGTCAACATCTTGCCATTTCCATCGAAGAAACCTTTGGTTTCAGCATAACTTCGCTTGCGTGGTGGTCGTCGTGTCGAATATTTAAATAAATCTCTGGGTAAAAAACGTCCGACAAGGGCGCCAGGTTAAATTTACATTTGTTTACATTTGAGAGATGGAACTCCAAATTTGAGAGAAATTTCCTCCGCTACGGACTTTCTCTCCCGGGTCTCCGCCATCTTGTATGTGAATAAATTAAGTGACCCACAGTGTCCTGAGCGATAACACGTGACGCCGAGTCGACAAACACTTTCTTGACTCGTAACACGAGTCTGTATGCAGCCTATACTCGGGCCTCCCGGTTAGCTCGGTGGTTAAGCTCCGATCTGTCGTGCGGGAGGTCGAGGGTAGGGTCTTAAAATAACTGAGTAGAACGTGCTACCTTTGTGAAACAATCTCGTTCTCGAACTGCAAATGGTTAGACCGGATATGGACGTAAAAGCGTAGGTCCCACGTCGGCCTCAAGTTTATCAGTCTCACCAGACTTTCACGAGTTACCGACGCTAAATAAAGTTACTTTACTTTACTTTATATACAATTAAGGCATTCCACCAGAAAATATATTAATGAAATATAAATATCCATGACAGGCAAATGTTTTGCGAAAGGACATCTGTGTCCGGTGCGAGTCAGCTGCGAAAAAAAATGCCATTGGCTTTCAAGATATCACTTACAAACTGTGCTAAATTCTCAATTTTCTTTCAGACTCGTTCTAAGATTGATTTCGGGCCGAAAATGGTTAGGGTTTTTCTTAATTTTGGGGTTAGAGTTTTTAGAGAAAATGAATTATTAATACGCCGATTTGTGGGGTATTCTGCAATCACTCCGCAGGTTCTAATAAAACATAGATAATAAGTCACTTGAGCAATAATTTGTGATCCGATCAATCCGTGTACCGATCGACCGATCCAGATTTTCCAAGGCACCTTCATGACGTCTTCACTGACTCAGCGAATTCGAACCTTCGTACATTTGCACTCAAAATAGAAGTCAATACTTTATTTCAACTCGTTAAATCCACCAAACAAAGATCGCTTACTCTTATGCCTTCCATTAAAAAATTGTTTTAGATGAGTAATCACGTCAAAGTTGCATTTTCAAGGAAACCAGCAACTCGCGGATCAAAGGCAAATATCGACACAATAGTAAGCGCTACGTAACCTGGCTTAGTGGGATAACCCGCTAGCCTCTGCTTTCAATCCAAGATGGCCGAACTGCGATAATAGCGAATACCCTATTCCAGACTAAAAAATTATTACCCCTATTTCAGACCAAAACAACTCCAAAACACCATATCCGTACAGTGTTTGTATGGGGGTGTGTGTTTTTCTGGGGGGAGGGGGGTTTCGAAGCACATCACAAGTACATCTCATTGGCGTAATAAGTTATTTTATTTCATATCTATTCTATAAGAATGTCAACCTCACTTTTCAGGTTTGCTATACAGAAACAGGACCGACATGAGAGATATGTACATGGCCATATCTAGGATACATTATACTCGTTAAATGGACGGGGCTCTTCTAGTTAGTTGGGCTCGTCCAATGGCTATCTGTATAGTTCTCGTAGCTCATGGTTTTCATTCGTTATCAAACAATTTGTACACGTATTCTAATAGATCTTTGCATCAAATTCCCAGCATCGGGATCAACTTTATATTAGTTTGTCTCTTGACATTAATAATTTACAATAGCGACACTTTTGACCCTCAGTGTAGCTGAGGAGCTCCAACCCAATCGTTCTTCATAACGGGGTACTGTCAACCCCCAAATGACAAACTTTCTCACGACGAAAGACAAAAATAACTACTCAGATTACCAGAGTATGTTTTCCAGGTATACTGGAGAAAATCTGAGAAAATATTGATGAAGGATGACAAAGATTCGACTGGATGAAAAATACTGCTTTTAAGAGAAATTTAGAGCAACTTCAAATCGGTTGACTGTAACCAAGATCAATTTTCTAGAATAAGCCTGTGTAATCCACTTTAATCTTTGACATCCTCTTATCGATTTAAAAAGGAAGCATATCAGGACATTTACAAAGTATCTCAAAGTGTATTTTTTGTAGTTTTGTGTTAAAGAAACTTGAAAGTTCAATTCGGTTTACAGTTACAACAGGTCAAGCGTTGAGCAAGAAATGAAGTTAGTTTTCGAAATTTGATTTCATTCTTTGTTTCAAACTTCTATTAGTAAAACCAAACTTGCAAAATTCAAATTGAGCTCCAATCGAATTTTGATTGTATTTATGTGCAGAAGGCTTGTACAACTTATTCCATAGCGTATATGAATAGACCACCTCGAAGTTTTCGACGCCATTTTGAAAGATATGCAAGAATTCCTGGCGCGGTTACTCAGTCCCCATACAAACCACGCTTCGTCAAAGCGCTCTAAAGAAAATTGTAATTACGAACCGACAACAGAATTAAAGTAAGATAATAAAGATCATTTGCGAATTTAAACCCAGTAGGATGACTTTTCGGCCAGATGATTTTTGATCGAACTCTGCAAAGAACCGGGAAGAGGAGAAATTACGGATCACAAATGTACTGAAATAGCGAACTGAATATTAAAATAAGGGTTAAAGTAAACATTATATGTAGGAATAAAACTTTTTTGTGGTTTAAGTTAATTTCGAGAAGAAAAAAAACCATGTGCTTATGACGACGACGCCATGTTTTTGAACAGTTTACACCGTATTAAGTCCGATCAAAACTCATCCGGCAAAAGTCATCCTACTGGGTTCAAATTCACAAATGATATTTGTTCTTAACTTACCTTTGATTCTGTTGTCGGTTCTTGTAGAATTATTAGGTCAGCTTGCCGTAATTACAGTTTTCTTCAGAGCGCTTTAACGAAGTGTGTCCGAATTACAAAGGTTTGATGGGGACCGAGTAACCGCGCCAGGAATTCTTGCATACCTTTCAAAATGGCGTCGAAAACTTCGAGGTGGTCTATTTTAGTCTCCTTCGCAGCCGTTGTTTGGGTCGTTACGCAAACGCTAGCCCCAAGAACGACTGCAAAGGAGACAATTTGAATTTAGGCTGTTTTGAATTTTGCAAGTTTCATTTCAACAATGGAAATTTGAAACGAAGAATAAAATCAAATTTCGAAAAATAAACTTCATTTCTGGCTCTTGGGAGGAACGCTTGACCTGTTTGGACTGTAAATGGAGTGTCTGAGTTACACCGGCATCTACTCAAAACTTTCAAAGTGTCCATCAGGGTTTTCAAATGCGCTGCGACTTGGCCTTGCTTACGACATGTTCGCGTTTGCCAGTGTAAATTTCACTGGACGAGTTCAGGTTGAATCTCTACAACGTTGGATGAAGAATCGTGTTGGTGACTGCCTTTACTAGTGCCTCACATACAGCTATCGACACCAATCAGTATTTGGTCCCAAGGTCTTAAATAAATAATTCTTCAGTTCTACCAACAATGAAAACACAACATATCCAGGTGACATCGCCATCAAATGAATACGGGAATATGAGACTACAAGGAAATAGTAATCGCGCATTTTTAAAAACCTGGTTTCTCAGTATCTCCTGAACCTCACACAAACTACCACTACCTCTCTGTAGATTGTCAAAGGTCTTCGAAGTCTATCTGCTGTACGATAGCATTTTGTTTTTAATCTTTCACTTTTTAATCGATATCAGGCAAGCCAGAGCTTAAGCACGTCAATACATATCAACACAAGGTTTGTTTACCCAAGTTAGGCTGCAGCGAACACAATAAAATGACGCAATTAAGTTATTTTCTGCAATGGCAAATGAGGATAATTGACTACGAGTTTGAGCTTACTAGTGAGTTCTATCAATCCACTATATTAAAAGGGATTATCGCTGCACAAGTCATGCCAGTACTACACGCAAGGAATAATGTTACACCTTGACGTTGTCATGTTCTAAGCTCTTGTTGCGGCACAGCTATAGTGTACTCAATTCTTTCACTCTTGCTCGAAATCCGTTCGACGCCACGATTACACCATCTGAAAGGACAGCCGACTGGCCATGAACTAGTTTACCTGTGAACCCTAGGCCAGTGAGAACTCCTCGTTTACCTGGGAACTTCCTTTCGAAATGGTTAGGGTGCCTGCGATGTTTCGTTCTTCTAGACTGATTACTACCACTGATATGTTAATAAAAAGAAACGAGCACACCACGCAAGCGCAAAAGATTGACTGCATCAGAAGCTCAAACTCGTACCCAGACCCACTCTCGTACCCAGACCCTGTGTTTCACTGTGCATGCTCGACCGTCGAACATGCGCAGTAAATATAGGGTCTGAGTACAAGAATGACCCCAACACTGTATCTCCCTTAGATTGACTATCATCATCAATTGTCAAAATCGCTAGAATTGATTATAATCCTCAATTTAACCTAGAGGTTAAAACCAGTCAAGTATAAAGATAAACAATTATCGAATTCCGAACGGCGGTAGACGCGCTTAGTGTAGTGATCATGACGTCTGTACTACCAAGCACTACACGCAAACGGCTACGAGTTCGAGCCCTCAAATTTTTTTTTATCTCGTTTACCTTCCTTTCTTGTTTACCTGTGAACCCTACCTCTAGGTGAGTAAGTCGTTTACCCGTGAACTCGTCCGATAGTTAGGGTTTGGTTTGTAGTTCGGGTTAGGGTTTGTCTTAGAATTATGATTATAATCAATTCTAGCGATTTTGACAATTGATAATAGTCAATCTAAGAGAGATGACGCGTTGATGTCCCATAAGCTCACACTCGTACCCAGACCCTGTTTCTCACTGTGCATACTCCACCGTCGAAAATGCGCAGTAAATATAGGGTTTGGGTACGAGTGACCCAGACCCGATGTTTCTTACTGCGCATGCTCGACGACATCGGGTTTGGGACGATATTGTCAGAAGGGAACAGCATCAACCTATTTAAAACGTTCTTTCAACTTATCAACACTTATTATTATTAAATAAAGTTAATAATCAATATCAAATGATTCACATCATCTAACTACTTATAAATGACTAATAGTTAATATACTGATTTAGATATTATTAATTTCATTAGTAAAATATTATTTACTTTTAACTTCTAGTTAGACAAATTTTATATTAAATATATTTGAACTAAGATATATGTTTCCTTTAAATTCCCCTCTTAAACTAACTTGGTCAAAACCATGATCCATAACCATGCGTTATTCGTCGTCGTAAAAGCTCTGGTCTTTAGGAGTTTGTTGTTGTTGTAGCTTAGAGAACAGTCATGCAATCTTGCGGGAATTTGTGTGGCAAATTCTGGATAGAAATCCATTTTCATGACGTCACGCATACAAATTGTGCTCCTAAATGTGAGGAGTTTTTCCTAGTGAGAGGTAAACTCAACTTCTCACAAGAATGAACGTCTTTGCTGGTAGGCTTGTAAATCTTAAAGCAGCAAAGAAAATTATATGAAATATGGACTATATAGGCCCTCTAGTTTGACATCTTAGGCAAAAAATAGGCTACTTGCGGTTGGTAGAAATGCCATGTTGTCAATCCTAGCCACATCACCCAGTCACCAAATATTGTAAGATAACTTCTCTTTTAATTTGTCGAGGTATTTTTGATCATACTTTTCTGTTACTCTGGTATGAGTTAAGACACTTGGTATTGAACAGCTAGATCGGATTTCAAATTTTAATGACTATAAATAAATCAAATCCCACGGGAATACCAAATAGGGTCATGACCTTACATCAGTTGACCGACAATACTAAATATGGCCCTTTAGTAGATCAAGGGTACACCAAAGCAGAGATAAAAATCGTGTCACGATCTATTGAACACGATATGGCCCCAGTTTAGATTTATGGGGTACACCAAATGCAAAGATCAAAATCGTGTCACGATCTAATGAACATGATATGACCCTAATGTAGACCAGGGGTACACCAATTGCATATATTTTCTAAGTAGTTTCTAAGCCTTATCTCTCATCTCCTGGGGCTGCTTGAGGAAAGTTGAAAACTAGGCTGGACCTAAATAACCTCGGGTATAAGATCACTCTTAAAAGGTACAAAATTGGAGCATGGCAATAGCACATTTCTAAAAGCCCAACTCAAAAGAGAATCGAAAATACGTACAACAGTCAGATTGTAGAAATTATCAAAAAGATCCTGTTCCCAGTAAAATAAATAGCCTAAGCACTAGGACAGAACACGTCCCAGAGTCTAAAAAGTAAGACGAAATAGAAGTAGTGGACGACTATCACGAAAGCATATCAAACCGTTGCAAAACAACATTAAAACTTCATTCGTAACCACAAAACTGGACTGCAAGAAGTTGACAATGTTCTTCAATAGCTTTTAATTTGATGAAGTATTTTCGTGGTGAAGTAGCTAATTGAGTTAGCATATTAATTCCGTTGTATTCATATTTTCACATTATATTATTTATATTTTTAACATCCTCATTAAACATAATTCGGAACTATTGTTTTCGAAATTTCATAGTGATTATCAATAATATTAATAAAATTCAGGTTGCAATATTTCTAAACACTTGGCATTTTTCGAAACCAGCAGCAAGGAAAACATAAATGTAGCTAGAATATTTTCAGGTTTACTGCGACGGCGTATTAATGGAAAACTAAAGTTGATCTGTTATTACTTACTAAGCAAAGCATCTATTGAGGATTACTCCAGTCTGGTTTGGCTGAGACAGTAATTACGTTAGTCAGGAGGGGGAAAATCAGTGTATAAAATACTAATCACAAATGTAGGTTTAACTCGGGTAACAGGCGGTATGCTACTAGAGTTCTCTCACACAGCACAAAGACCACAGTGAAATCCAACCTCATACCCAAAGGCTTTATGCGCCTAACCATAGCAAGGACTGGGCACTAATCAAGCATTAAGCTGAGAATTTGTCACACTTCCAGGGTGGCTTTGAAGGCGGAAGGTTATGCACTAGTCGATTCCAGCAACGCCCATTTCCCTTCCACCCCGCATTAGACAATTTTGAAAAACAAATTCCACACGGTGGAGACAAGCTAGGTGTTCAAATGCCCCTCAGTGGAGCCAAAGAAATAAGGAAAATTCCACACCCCCGGTAACATCCATACAGACAACGAGGTCAACAAAGAAGCTGGTTTCTTTCCGATAATTATTTTCAGTGAGTGTAAAACGCCTTATCACGGAGTAGAATATTAGAGATCTTTTTTTTAAACACCAGACGTTTTTCACAACATGGACATCACAAGACAGAGAGAACACTGGACTGAAAACGGTGGTAAAATCTTACTAACTTCGAACGCGTTTCTTGTCGATCAACAGGGACGGGAAGTTCACGTATTACGCGACGACGTCAGATCGTGCCCCAAAAAAGGAAAATTTGAGTTCCGGTTGCCGTTGTAAATGCCCCACTCCCGGGATCTCAAATTATGCAAATGTTCCACCACTGATGCATTATGCGTTCGGGCTCCATAAAAAAAAAAATCGTCGTTTACCTGGAAACTTGTTTTTTAAGTGGTTAGGGTAAGTTTTATGGTTCGGGTTCATAGCGCGTGCCGAACCATTACTACGCCATCTTGGATTAGGCGCGCAAAGGCCCATGGGTACGAGGGTGCTTTTTGTGTGTCTCCTTTGAAAACTTTGATTCTTTTCAGTGCAAATTGTGAACTTTTCGGAAATTTCTTTTCTAGGTGTACAGCCAAACGAGTAGCAGAGTAATCCCCCGCAATCACACCTCTCATCGTCCGGCGAGACTTTTCTATTCACAACACCGCTACGTCAAATGAGCAAGAACACGCATAGAACTTCGCCTCCAGAAAAGGCACCAATTAAAAAAAACAGTTCATAGATTTGTAAACATGCACCTAAGGCAGTGCCTTTACAACAGTAAAATATAATTTCCCTTTCTTTGTTTAACACTATCACTTTGTTAATTAATCATTTAATAATTCATTAATTAAAAACTACTATCACTACAATTTTTTTGTGTTGGTCCATCATCAAAACCAATCGCGATGGTGATTACCTCGTTGGAGACACAATCTGCAGCCCATTAACGCACAAGCAACGGTGGCACACCAAGGACAAGCATTTTGGGCACCCCTACATTTTAGCTACGCGTGCTAAAACATTTTCGGCACGGCGGCACGGCGGCACCACTTATTTGTCGTGTAAATGGGAATGTTCCGAGTACGCGTGCGCGAAGATCAAGGGGTGCTGAGACCTTGTGAAAAGGTACTAGTCTCTGTGCGCCTGTTTGGAGTGCCATGCCCAAGACGCTTGTCGGCTTTAGAAAGATCGAGGGCCCACAGAGCCAAATCCTTACTCATCCTTGTTTTGCGAACATGCATGTAACTTCTTCTCAACTGATATTCAATACCTTGTTCCCCGATAGATGCCTCACTTGTCACGCACAAAGGTTTCGGCGTGATGCTTTTGGGTAAATAGGCCACTTCCGCGGTAAGTTTTACTTGTCACGCACAAAGGTTTCAATACGAGGCTCCGTGCTAAATTAATTTTATTCTTTTCTCTGTGAATTTAGCACGGGGCCTTGTATTGAAACCTTTGTGCATGACAAGTAAAGCATATCGCGGAAGTGGGCTATTAAAGTTATGCTTTTCTCGGAGAATAGAATAAATTTCATTTACCCCGTAGCCTCGTGTTGAAATCTTTGTGCGTGACAAGTGAAGCATATATCGAAAGTGGACATATTAAGTAATAGAAGAACTTTACTACGACGAAAATACATTTTAGAATTAAAAGCTTTCTTGATTGTTGTTTGGGTGGCTCTTCTGATTGGACGAAATGAGTTTCTACGCAGAAGTAGTTTTAAATCAGTTTTAGTGGATTGAAGCATTAACTAACTAGTGGTGGGAATTTATCCGGTGGATAGTTACTCTTTCAACAAATTGGGCCGTTAACGAGTCAAATTATAGATCAACAGTAAAACTAACACCCCATTCACGCTAAAGATTACATGTGTAAAAGCTGTTCAATTAAACAAGTTTAAAATAATACATGTTCACACCGCATGCTCGCTGGCGCTAAACTAGTTTCAAACTGACCTGTTCAAGGTAGTCTTAACCCTGTGTTACTAAACACATTCAAGACAAGGGGCTAGATTAGCCTGCTATGCAGACGAATTTTTTTCACTCATAAATTCGAAGAAAAAAAACTAACGTCTGCTTACCCGAGCGCTTAATTAGTTTCCAATATGCAAGCACGACGTCAGCACGTTTGTTTTATTTTACTGTCCAATCAAAGCCATTGTTAGAATTTTAGTGAATTGGCGCGCCAGTGAACACTCTCCTATGATTGGTCAATGGTAAATGTATTGTCTGAATTCCTTTTAAATGTAACATTACGTCACTTTCCACGATATGGAAGGTAAAATATGATTGGTCTATAACACAATGAGGTGTGCATATTGGAAACTAATTAAGCGCTCGGGTAAGCAGACGTTACTTTTTACTTCGAATCTATGAGGGTGAAAAAATACGTCTGCATAGCAGGCTAGGGCTAGATAAACTCAGTTTAATTAAACAGGTTTAGTCGGTGTGAATGGGTTATAACAACAATCCAACTTTTTTTTATCGCAACAGCTAGTATTAAAGTATCGAGTAACGTTCAGAAGTAAGCAATGCATATCAAACAAACCTTGGACCACATAGTCTGCCACTCACTCAGAAATAGGTGGCTGCTGTACATTGGACCACAATCCCTTGCGAGCCTAACTCAGTCCAAATAATACTTACATATCTATTCTCTTAAATAACAACATTCTTTTCGCATAACTTTTTAAACTTTTAAATTATTTCAGAGTGATCCCATTTATAACGGTTTAAAGTTTTTCACACGCGAAGAATTGTGGATCAGAGTACAAGTCGCCATTTCTGGTACGGTTGTTCACATTCGGGTTCATAGTAATCGAAACTATCCAAATTCCAATCGAATAGCACCACCTTAGTCTAACCTAGATGACAGAACAACACTTGTTATCCTCGGTTGATGAAACGGCAGATGCCACCAAGAGAACGTGAGATTTCCTCACTCATGGCTAACCTTCGTTATTTCCATGCAATAGTCAAAAGTGTCACTTTCTCTGCGAGTAACAATATCCTCTCCAGCAAGTAAGGGGACAGCATATTTTTCAATATTTCTATACCTCTTTAAGACTGATTTTCATTTCCTCGCGCACCAAATAAATATCATATAACACATTTTTTTCTCGAGAATATCTTTCTGTCGCTCAAAAGGGAAGCTATTTACAATATCGATAGCATAATATATCATCTCTGGTATAGTATCACTTAAATAGATGAACACTACTTCATGTGGCTATGCTGAAATCAGGTCACCTGAAGATGATGACGTCATAGTTGCTATTGTGGTGTCACTGACGTCATGTGGCTATGCTGAAATCAGGACGTCACCTGAAGACGATGTCACAGTTGCTATGGTGGTCATTGACGTCATATGTTACTATGCTGAAGCCAGTGACGTCACAGATGACGACGGAGCATCTGAGGAGAGTGCAGATGTTGATGTAGTGGAGACCGTGGAAGCTGTGTGGAGGGTAGTATTAGCTGGGCTACCGGCTGAAGTGGTGGTTGTAGTTGGACTTGTAGAAGTCGTGCTTGATTCAGTGGTGCGATTAGCATCCTGAAATAAGATATCTCACAGGTCACCAGGGTATTCTGTTTAGTGGGGGAGAAGGGGAGGAAGCTTTCCCCCAAACACTCCAGCTCCTCAATATACTAGACCCATCCCCACCAAAATAAAAACTCCAGGTAAAAACTATTTTGCATTTCAATATACAATGTAACTTTTAACTCGAGCATCTAAATTGTAAAAGTTTTCAGGGGGAGCATGCCCCCGAACCCTTCGCCTACTCGAAACGTCCTCCCAAAACCAAAATATTCTAGACAGAACCCTGGTCACTAACCAACTCCTATAATCTGATTTCTTTTTACTTCATTTCTAATCCATTTAATACGAATACCTACATTGTGGGTAGGCCGCAAAAGCTGGAAAATACCCTAAAATTACATCGCCTAGAAAATGCACGTTTCTGGAGTGGCCCATCCTGCTTATCATAGTTTCGCGTGGTGTTACGCGTTACTGCTAAATTCGGATCTCCAATAAACCTAGTGCTCTGACCGAGCCACCATTGGCGAATGAACAATAGGGTGGCCAAGCACAAAAAAGAACATGGCTTACCAAATAATACGACTAACCCTAACCAACAAACCACAAATTCCCTTCCGATCAGCTAGGACTTTACCAAGTTCTCTCTCTCTTACAAGCTGGCTGTGTTTATGATAATTACGAGCACACCTATGTATTCCCTAACAATAACAATTTTTAGAAGCATGTGGATTTTGCTTAAGAGATCCATAAAAAACGGAGCGTCAATTTCAAGCCCTAAAAAAATTAGACGACCGAAGTCCCCCTCCCCTCTCCCCCCGGGCTAAGAACATAGCTACAGAAATAACGACGCGTACTGAGACGCCTCCAGTTTTCAAGTTTCCAAACTAAACAAAGAAACAGACATTACACTTTGACGGTAGGTGTATGGATACCAATAACGTTAATCACACAGTTTATTGGTCACGATTAGGAATCACTCAACACAGTGCAATTAAGCTCAATGGAGATTTGGCGTTATTTTCCTAAATCAGGCGATTTTCTTAGTGGTTAATAGAAAGTGAAAACTTGAAGCACTTAGTAATTATACTGTTACAGAAACCATGTCCTTGGAAACTCTCCTCCAAATTAGAAATTTGTGAGTTGATTGCATGTGGATTTTTACTATTTTGAGAAAACCAAATTGCGATTAAAAAGTGCCTAAAAGCCCATTTTTAAATCATTCATATCGATTCTACATCAAGTGAAAAGGTGAATAGTAACATATTTCGTGATTTGAATATTGCGTCTGAGTTATAGAGGTTTGTATTTCCAATATGCTAATTATGTGACGTCACAGGAGGCCAACAAAAGGTCATTTCTTTCTCCTTGTGAATGAAACTATTTCTGATTTATACAAAATATTTGGTAAACATGGATAAATAAAACATATCAACAACAAACCTAACTAACATATGGTGCCCGAGCCGGGAATCGAACCTGGGACCGCAGTGGTGAGAGGCGAGTGTGTTATACCTGCATCATGTGTAGAAAAAATATATATTTCTGCCAGCACGTTTTTGTATAATAAATGAACCTCCTGTGACATCACATAATTAGCATATTGGAAACAGAAACCTTTATAACTCATAGACAACACTCAAATCAATAAATATTTTGCTATTTACCTATATTCACTTGATGTCGATTTTAATTATTATTTTTTAAATGGGCTTATAGGCACTTTACAATGCTCAGCCACTACGAACAGGGATGTTGTCGTTATTGTGGTTCCAAGTCCTTCGGAAACCCTCAATAAAAAAGCAATTATTGGACGAGGCTGATCAATATATGATTTGTTCATGGCGAGCTAGCAGTTATTTACAGAGGCAGAGTACAAGAACTGATAGCGAGACACAGACAGATCATGATATTTTGCTCAGCCTCGACCAATAATTGTTTTATCATTCAACAAAATATGACTTTACCTCGAATGTCGAAACTGGACATTTGAGTCTCCAATAGATTGCAAATCTAGCCCGCTAGCAGTTCTTATGGTACCATGGTTGCCAGGGGTTCTCTTTCGAGCCTCTGGAACCCAGGGTATTCTTATGGGTGTTTTTTTCGGATTGGACTACCTGTGTTGCGCGGTCAAAATGGGGCAAGGAGAAAAGGAAATAAGTCCCCTTCCCCTCCTTCCCTTTTCTCCTCGCCCCATTTTGGCCGCGCACCACAGGTAGCCCAATCCGAAATTGGTATTGCAAAAAAACACCCATAAGAGCTGCTAGCAGGCTGCTGCAAATCACAAAACAGTCACTAGTGCGCATGCTCAGAAAATTATATACAGCAAACAATTATTTGCAGGTGAATCAACCAATCAGAATTCGGGATGAGAGTCGAATGACGACTACAGTTAGCAAAAGTCATAGCATATAAGAAACCGAGTCATTCGCTTTTATCACACGACGGCCAAACCTCGTACTGAGCAGTTTCAGAATGAGTTCAGACGGTTGTTTTTTTTATTCTCCTCCATGAGTGTGAAAGGTAGAACCTGTTATCAAGTCTTGGTAACGCTGCGAAGCCATAGCTGAAAACGTTTCTGATCTTCCTATTTTGACAATTTTCAGTAGATGGTGAAAATAATTGCAAGTCATCTAAATTTTAATACCGGTATTTCGAATTTTTCTGTGTGACTGTCACCGGTACCACTTAGACAACAAGAACCAATCCCATTGCAGAACGAAAACAAAGAATTCCAACTTACGGTTATCTGAGCCAATCAGGGTCGAGTACAATACAAGTACTTCAACTTGTCCGAGTTTTGATCCGATAAAGGCAAATTTGGTGAACTAGTTTTGATGTCAAAGTCTTGAATGACGAATATCTTGTGGATATGTTAGGATTTGTATTCAGTTGGAATGCTCTGTTTTCGTTCTGCAATGTGATTTGTTCTCGTTGTCTGAGTGGCCCCCGCTACAGTAGTCGCAACTACATGGAAGTGATTCCCAAGGACAAGGACAAGTGCAAGTGCTTTGAGTATTACTAGTTACAGATTAAGTTTATGTATGTCATGCCTGGCACACCTACAGTTCAGACAGGACTCACAAGTTCGTCTGCGGCCTTCTTCCAGTAGTCATAGTTATCTGTAAGGTGCCGAATGGTCTCTGGTACATATGCGAAGGCTGAAAAACAAAGCATATAGCAAGCATGTCGACATGTCTGTATTGCAGAGATTGTATTCACTAATTCTTGCTAATATTTAGGGGAGCCTTATTTTGGGAATACAATAACCTATTTGTGGCGTCGAAATATGCCCTAATATTTCCCAATGGCGGAGAGAGAATATCGGGTCACGTGACGCATTCAACCAATCACGCGCGAGAGAAAACATTTGATGGGTAAAAACGCCGGAAATTGACGGTTATGTTCTTTTGGGGCATATTCCGTTTTACTTTAGGTATGAATAGAATAGCGTGCTGGACCTGGTTGTTCGAAGCAACCGGGGTGAAATCACTACGATTACAGATTTAGCGCTATCCTACGGATAAAGTTACCCTTGCTTCAAACACCCGGTGCCGATTGCAGAATGAATAGAACGGTGGTTTACTCGGAAGAGGTTAAATTTCTTTTGATTTTTTTTGGCGGGATATCGATGCCGCGCGCGTCCGGCCGATAAAAACAACTCGCTTCCTTCTAATTCTACGTTAGTTCCCAGGTCTCCTCCTACAAGATCATCCCGTTTTCAGAATATCTGTTCTTTTGGGAATTAGTATTTCGCGTTTTTGTTATTCCTATACCGGAATAGGAATGGCCAGACTAGTCCCAAAATAATGCGCCCAAAATATTTATCAGAATACTCATTATTTAGTGCATACAATAAATAAAACAGAATACGGACGCCTCTATAATACGGGCACTTGGCTCCGTCGCTTCGGTGTCCGTATTAACGAGGTTCGGCTGTACTATCTCTCTATTGTCAGAAAATAGCTCTTTTGGCGTGTAACAATAGGAGCATTCAAAACCCAAAATGACTTACTGCAAGAGACCATCACGTAAGAGAACTGATCTCCGTACCCTATGATAGTCTGCGCCAATCTATTTTTGGCTCAGTGGACGTCACGATGCTATTTTAAGATTCGGTTCCAGCTCCTCACGGATTTTCATCGCTCCATCTCATGAATTCAACCTTGATTTCAACAAAGAAAGAGAGGCGATGGATGCGAAGCTTCAAAACTCTGAATTATGGCTCTGAATTATGTGTTGCTCCATAAACTTACTACCCGGACTGGTATGGGACGGATCTGACCTGATCTGACTTGAAGACTCGATAAAATGAACTTTGAATTTAATTAATATAAGCTACGGAGTGTAATTTGAAAACCCGTTAAAAATATTGCCGTTTGGATTTGACTGGGAAACTGTAGGCTGTATTAAGCCAGACCCGTAAGAAATTCGGATGTGATCTGGAAGCCGTGAAAAGAAACTAGAGTGACCTGAATTTCGTGAAACTATCAAAGGAAATGAGCCGTATTCCATTCAGTTTGTAGCCGGATCGGCGAGCATGGAAAGTCTTCCAAAAATTATAATAAATTAACAATCCGTATCATTGTTATTGAAACTTCGCTTAACCTTATAAATACTCGTTCCCTGTAGTTCATATTCATGTATAGCTAGATAACATACCTAGGGAACTGACCGGATTGTTTGCTCTATTTCATCAGGCTAATAAGTGTAGAAACGTTCAGTTTATAGCAAGCAAGCACGCATCGACTTTTGACCACAATTTTGCGAAATTATAAATCCAGTTAATCTGAAACACTGACTGACTGAGTTTGGAATTATCGTAAACAGACGCTTACAATTCGCTAAAGAAATTAGAAATAGAACCTATAATATCGTAAATAATCGGACATGCTTTTGCAACATCGTAATCAATATGAATCTGTAGAGTAACTGTCGTGAAAGTAGAAAATTGTGAATGCTTTGATTACTGAGTAAAACACTGAATGCATTCTTCTGCTCTCGCCGCCCGCCGGGACATTCGGACACGTGACACCCAAAACCAATCGGATAGAATGGTAAAAATAGTCCAACTAATTTATGCAAGCTAAAAATAAATCGGCGCAGACTATCATGGGGAAAGAGGCTAGTATGGGGGATCGGTTCTCTTAGGTGATGGTCTCTTGCTTACTCGTATCCAATTTCTTTCATAAACAAAAATATATTTTCTATTTTTTTTTTCTAACACATTTTCAATTTAGACTATTGCAAACAATTTAACGAGAATTTGTTCCAACCATTTGGGTTTTCCTCCACCGTACCGAAAATAACTTTATTTACCCACAATCCTTTGCGCGCGAAAAACATTAAATCCGTTAGAAAATCGCGGTAGAGGTTTTAAATCTTAAAACCAAGCGAGTACAAATGCTGTTGCCAATCCACTGTTATTGAAGAGAATAGAGGATTTCTACGTGTTATTTTGACCGTGTTAGGTTCGCAAGGCATTGTGGTCAAGTGTACAGCCGCCATCTTTTTCGGTTCGGTGTTTTTGGGGAGCAACACGGAACCTCTGATTGCACCCATAATACTATACTTCTATTGTTTGTGTACTGCACTTTCTAAAGGTTAGGTTGTTTTCTATTGTTGGGTTGGCCAATACTGTCGCTCATTTCGAGAAGTACCACCCGACCCGATTGGGGAGACTCGCATGGAATGTATCCACTATAAGTTAAGACAGGACGTGTAAAACATGATAACAACTTACCGTCCCAGGCGTCGTATAAGTCACTTACAAAGTAGTCGATAAACCAAACCTACAAACAGGGAGGACAGAATATCAAACAACGAGTGTCGATTTAGAGGTCTGGGACCTAGAAACCGCCATTTTGAATGTCCTGACAGCTCTTCCAAATATGAAATTTTCCTAATATGGAAGAGGCCACGGGAAACGACACTTTTGCTGGGGCGGCCTTCACCTCCTCGGAACGTGGAATAGTACTGGCTCTCCAAACAATGCCTAACCCTGGAACAATACAAACCCTAACGGCCCTAAAACAATGCAATTCTTTGTCAGTGCAGTCCAAATGGGGTCCAATAAAATGCAAGGTTTTGAGAGGTGAAGGCCTGCTGCTTTTGCTTGCTATTTTATTGATACCGGCTATGGCGGAAATATCAGTTCAAGTGCCTATAAGCCCTAGCCAGAAATAATTTATTTTGGCGCAGTAAAGTGTTTTAAATCTTGTTCAACCATTTTTGGGCGATTTATGGTCATAGTATTGCTATAAAAAGCATTACAAATCCTTGAAATGACGTCATTTAATGGACGTTATGCTAATGAGTTGAAAATGACTGAAACCTAATCCTGAAACTCGGGCCTTTCACCATTGTTGAAAGGTGTTGAAAGATGTTGAAAGCATGTTGAATAGTTAAAATGCGTTCAAACTTTGATTCAACATCTCTCCAACATTTAATTGATTTCTATATATTGTTCTCGGAAATGTTGAATCATGTTGAAACCGTTTGACTGCTTCATTCAACATTTGTTGAATATGCGCGAATGCGCACCTATGGCGGCAGGGTGGACGAGAGCAGTCTGGTACTCATTCCTAGGTCTCTCGCAACTTATTAACCCAACACTGTTGAACCGATGTTGAAACCATTTGACCCCCATGCTTTCAACATCCTTCAACATGATGCAACACATGTTGTACCGATGTTGAAATTGTTTCACATCCATGCTTTCAACATCCTTCAACATGGTGCAACGAACGTTGTACCGATGTTGAACCGATGTTGAACCGATGTTGAACCAATGTTGAACCAATGTTGAACCAATGTTGAACCAATGTTGAACCAATGTTGAAACCGTTCGACCAAGGCTTAGGTGGCCCTGGTTACAGTAGTATCAGTAGTAGTAGTAGTATCAGTAGTAGTACAAATGTGACCACTGGAATACCAGAAAGGTAAACCCGTGAATGGCGTACCTGTGACCTTGGCACGTTACATGTAGCTCTGTCAAAAACTGGCATCACAACTGGGAGTCCTCTCTTCTTCTCTTCATCAGTCTGGGAAACACAACAAGTGCAACGAATTATATATAGGTAATCCACTTTTTAAAGGAGTTACGTCAACCCCAAAATGTAAGTTTCGCACGAGGAAAAGACAAAAATAATTACTCAGATTAGCACAGTATGCTTTCCAGATATATTGCTGGCTTTCACTCAATCCCCAGAGATTCGAATGACAAAGGGCATGGCGGCCATGTGGTGCCCCAACAAAAGAAGCTAACGAGGAATCTATTGTTTAAGGGCACCAACATGGCGGCTATGACGTCATGTGAAAGCCAGCAATTGGACAAAATCCGAGACAATTTTGGTGAAGGATGGCAAAGATAGGAGTGGATGAAAAATACTGCTTTTAACAGAAATTTAGAGCAACTTAAAATTGGTTAACAGTAGCCAAAATCACGTTCCTAGAATAAACATTTGCAATCCACTTCAATCTTTGCCATCCTCTACCGAAAAAGTTTGAAAAACATGTCAGGGCATTCACATGGGATTTCTCTTCTATGTCAGAATGGTATTTTTGTTGTTTTGTTTTACAGTGTGACTACTATATAACCGGGGTTATATAGACAACGAGAACTAAACACAAGGCAAAACGAAAATAAAGCATTCCAAAGTACATATCGTGCCTATTCACGCGACTTTCTTCATTCAATCGTGCATATTCACGCGACTTTCTTCATTCAAAAGACTTTTGACTAGTCCAACTAATTTGCATTTTACCGGATCTAAGGTCGAACAAGTCGTATCAAGAAATGGGTAAGCAATCTCGAAAACAATCGCAATTTTTTTTTTTCATTCATCCCTTACCAACAACAACAATTTTATTTACCCTTATGACTAAAGTTAATACAATTAAATAAGAAGAAATATAAATACTAAGGGGGCGCTGGCTTCCAGAAATAACCATATAGGGTTAAGGAACCAGGAAGCCAGATTTAAAGGAAGAAATATAAAATACAAGGTCAGAAATATAAAATACAAGGTCGGAAATATAAAATACAAGGTCAGACATACAAAATACAAGGTCAGACATACAAAATACAAGGTCAGACATATAAAATACAAGGTCAATTTAAGGGTATTACCGATTAGCTTCAACAAAAGATCTTACCATACCATGGTAAGTTCGAAAACTTTTCCAGATCTATTAGCAGCAAAGCAAAGCGTGTTGTTCGTGTTAGACGAACAACAAAATAAATTAATCTGACTGCCCGCATAATTGAACTGACTGCCGTTTGTGTGTGAACAGAATTCTATGAACAGACGAACAAGAAAATAAACTTAGTCGAGAAATAATTATCGCCCGCCTACACTGCGAAAGGTTCTGCTCGTTTCATACTTTGCTGAGTTAACTCGTTTATTAAACTGACTGCCGTTTGCGTGCGAACAGGATTCTATGAGCAGACGAACAACAAAATAAACATAGTCGAGAATCGGCCTGCCTACACTGCTTTTCCGAATCGATTCGGAAAAATTCCGGTTATGGCCTTTCGAATTTCGCAGAATTATCCGTTAACTTCACGAAGTTAATACGAATGATTCGGTCAACTTCGGTTATCAGTCGAGCGTGGAGGATGTTCACACATATTAATCCCTGCTATTGTTCTCAAGATTGCAACCGAACAATAGGGCACTGAAATGCTATTGTCTTGTAACCGACACTGATTGGCTCAAGTAACCGTAAGTTGGAAATGCCGCTTTGTTTTCTTTCTGCAATATGATTGGTTGTCGTTGTCTAAGTGACCCTGGTTACAGTCAGTCACACAGTAAAGAGACTTGAAGGCTGACGTAATTCGATTGACAGTGCCCCATTAAAATTGTCTCGATTCAGTCTTTTCACCTGGTGGCCATCTTGGATTCAAAGCGAGGCAATCCTTTGTTTTTGCCAGGTTAGCCTCACAGTGAGATATAGTCAAAACGAGGCTAACCTGGCAAAAACAAAGGATTGCCTCGCTTTGAATCCAAGATGGCCACCAGGTGAAAAGGGTAATAAGTTCATGTCCTAGATACAACAATAGGTTAATTACGTTCTATTATGTTTCGGTCATAGAACGTCAGTAACATATTGGTGTATCTAGGACATGAACTTATTAACGTGAAAAGAGTGAATTGCAATTCTACTGATTCCTTTATTCATGAACATCACCAAACAATACTTTAGACAAACCTGGGAGAAATACTCCTCTGCTATCCTGTAGGCCCACTCTTTACAGAGATATCTTGGCCGCGCTGGGTTAGCAATATCAGCACATTTGATCAACATTCTTTTTATTAAGGTCCTGTTTTCTGGAGTGTTTAGTGCTGTAGCTGATGATGTCGAAGAATCTGGAGTGCCACGTCCACTATGCTATTAAATAAAGAACATCTATTATCTGTTTGTATGTTATGTCGCAGGGGGGAGGGGGAGGGTGGTTTTAGAGGGGGGAGATGGGGGAGGAAATCAAAATCATTTGTCCTGCCAGTTTACTGATAGTTCATGTGTCTCAAGCTCTGATATCTTTACCTAGCTGTTTAGCCACCATTTTGAAACAAAAGCAACCTGGTGATTAACCATTTTGAACTGCTGACTAAATTGCAGTTTTAGAAGGGAGGGGGTAAACTTGTATTTTGGGGTCCCAATTTTAGTGTGTTCTCAAGAGTAAACTTGTGGAAATGTTCACAATTTAAATTATTATTGCTGTTGTGATATCCTGCGTAGCCTGTAAAATCACGTAAACGATGACGTCATCGTCACGACATCACCACTAAGTGATTTATGGGGAACCAATACCATTTCTGAGTAATGGTTTTTCTTTTGTATCCCAAGAAGAAATATACCAATTTCTATAATTGGCAAACAAAGCATTGAATCCGCTGGAAAACTATCAAGCTGAAAGGGTCTATACCATGTCTGTCAAAGTTTGAGCTGCCTGCCATTAGAAATGAGGGAGATACGGGCATTCATTTAAAATCACGCGACCGATGACGTCATCGTTACGACATCACTAAGTAATTTATGTGGACCCAATACCATGTCTGTCAAAGTTTGAGTCGCCTGCCATGAGAAATGAGGGAAATTCGGATTATACTTCAAATCACGTGATCGTTGACGTCATCGTTACGACATCACCACTAAGTGATTTATGGGGACCCAATACCATGTCTGTCGAAGTTTGAGCCGCCTGGCATTAGAAATGAGGGAAATACGGGTTGTACTACAAATCACGTGATCGATGACGTCATCGCTACGACGTCACCACTAAGTGATGTATGGGGAACCAATACCATTTCTGAGTAATGCTTTTTCGTTTCTTTGTATCCCGAGAAGAAATGTACCAAACGGGCAAACACACAAATGTTCAAGTGTACACGTCCAATATGGTTATTAGAACAACAGCATTCCCGACCTATCATACTAACTGTTCACGTGTACATGTCCAAATATGGTTGTAAGAACAATGGAAAATCTTACGCGCCCGCGAAAGAGACTAAAACGCATCCAGCGGTCCATACTGTCTTCTTCCTCTCTGATTAGGTTGCTCCCAGTTCCCCTAGCTAGTGCTCGCAATAATTAAACAAATGTATATGTACGTACCACAGAATGTACCTCGTCCAGACTGGACGACCGTCTTTTGTTGATGCTATTGACAAACTTGGATAAGTGCTCAAAGTGACGCGTCATTTCTGTTGCCATCACCATGTCGACAATTGCTTGTCGGACTGTGCGGAAGTCCTCTCTGTTAATGGCAGAAAAAAATCCAGGTTAATGAAATAACCAAATTTATGTTCAGCGAAAGCACAGGCAACCCAAGCTATAATTGCGAGTTGTTGGTGTGTTTATACGTCAGTATATAGGTTTAACTTTTGTATGGGAACTACTATAAACGGGGAAACTTTTACCATAAGAGCGGTTTTCAGTTGAGTGTAGTAAAACCAAAACCTGAGCCAAACAAAATGAGCCAATCACGAACTGAAGTAATTCACTATTGGTTTTACTTGAACCAATCACGAGGCAAAGCCAACGCAGTCGTCAATGCTGCCGCTAAGACAAAACATGATTGCGTTTGGTTTTAGTTTAAAACTTGATTGGTTAATAACTGGAAAATATTTCTCACCCAATAGAAAAGATAAGCAAACGCAAAACCAAAGCAATCACTTGTTGTTTTCGACACAACTGAAAACTGCTCTATCATGGCCTCACATTAAATGAAATAAACGCACCTTTGCTCTATCTGTTGCCCTTTGTCGTTTAATGGCGATTTGGGCTTTTTCAACGGACAACAGATAAAGTAAGGGAACAATGATTTAATTTGATGTTAAGCTATAATAACGGTACAATGTAATTTGTTCCCCGTTTAAAGTAGTTCCCATACAAAGCCTATATACTGATATATAAACACACCAACTCGCAATTAGAGCTTGGGTTGCCTGCAGTGAAAGAGACATTGCTGTTGTGGCTGCTCAAGGTCCTAATCTCTAGAGAAAGAGGTTGAAAACTTACACATCTAGACCGATGAAGATATTGGACTTCTCATCGCGTGCAGTCAGCTTGAATGCAAGTGCCGCATGATGGCTTTCTAGTACAGCAATGTCATTATAGAGTATGGCCAGTTCACTTCCAGCATTACACAGGAATGAGTTGGTGTAGCCAGGATGATCAACATCGTGGACAATGGCTGCTATTAAGGACGCTACCTCATCAAGTGGCTCCAAAACAGCCTAACAAAGACAGGAAGTCACTTCGTCATTCAACAGTTACTGCTAGAGCAGATTTCGTATGAGTGGGACAAACTGCGGCATGTCCGTAACCGCGCTGTACCGTATTTCTGTAATTTGATTGGATCAGCAGGACAAAAACAATAGGAAACCATTTCAACGTCACGACATGCCGTGCTGTAGCCAGTGCTGTAGATTGTCCCACTCATACCAAATCTGCTCTATTGCAAATATATATTTAGAAGAAGCCTGAAACATGAAATACCAGACATATTGTTCCCATAATTTTTTTGGGGACAGATCAAAGTACATGTGTCTACAGTACCGTCCAATACCCCCATCTTGAGTGTTCATTTTGCACCCATATTTTCGCGCTTTGACTGCCAACCTTCGCAAAAACTTTGTTTACGTGGGGTACTTGTTTGCATCTGTACTCTAACTCAAGCGCATGCATTCATTGTATTTGTAAACTCCATTACTATCTGTCATATTTTTTCGATTGCTGTAGAAGGAATTTTGTGCAGAGCCGGGTAACCATTTCCAATTCCCAGTTTGCACTATTATGTCAGTTAATACAACTAGCAGAATCCTTTTCGAATTCTTGTTCTTATTCAGATTTTGAAACCCCTCTGAGGAAACATGATCTCGAGTTTGAAATAGACCAATCCAAGGTAATTTCCACCATCTTGTAGGGGGTGCAAACATGGCGCGAAATACAGTGGTGACCGAACACGGGAAAACATACCTTAACACCTTTCCGTTTATCGTTCTAAGTCGTTTGGTAGCTTGTAAAGTAGGCTCGGTTTCCAGCCGTGGGGGTTTCGGTGAGCCCGCGATTCTCTCCCCACTCACGGCTGGGTGCGCGAGCTGAGACATTGTCGGTTTTTAGCCAATGAAAAACTTGCCACTGAAATCCTGTCGCTGAATGTATTTGCATAATTTACATTGTAAACTTTTCAAAGTGGGAAAGCTAGGCTTTGGATTGCTGTTCCAAAATGCGTTTGAAAAGTTTGGTTTCGAATAATTCAAGGATTCACACAAGGAAGCAGTAAGAGAGTTAGTTTGGGTGAAGACACTTTGTCAGTAAACGCACCGGCTTTGGAAAGTCACTTGGGAAACAGTCACTTGTACCGAGCTCGACGCTAAGCCTGTAATGTTCAGTCATTTCTCGTTTAACTTTGCCTATGCAAGACCAGGTAACCATTCTTACTCCATATTAAAAGAGTTATAAGAGAGGAAATCACGTCTGACTCAGGCCACGTTCTGCGATCACAATCCACTCGCTGCATCATACCCCGGGATCAAACGTGTTTTACAATTCTTCATGGCTATATGTACTAAGTTTGTGAAATTTTATAATGTCTCCAAGACATACTCTATACACAAGTACTGAGCGGGAATACTCGATTCTAGCTCAGAATCGAATATATACAAATATAGTTCTGAGATAACATCTGAACTTTATCCCCGTAAATTTCGGCTTTTAATTTCTGTCAGTCTTGAGCGGCACTAATGTTAAAGAGTAAAACATTATGCCGCCTGGTTTCTCAATTATTTTAAATGTTGTTTGTTCTTGAGAATTCATTTCACACTTGGAGTTTTAGTTTAAAGAGTTACAATGTGTTTTGAAAGTTTAGAACCTACGCTACAGTCGTGCAAGGGTAAACAGATTTTCTTGTCAAAACACGCAAATTGAATAATATTGAATTTTAATCAGGTGACGTCACGGACACGGTGTGTAGACCGCGCGCCCAGCCGTTAGTGGGGGGAGGCTTTGGAGAAACGACACCCAAATTGCTGAAACCGAGCCTACTTGTAAAGTCGTTCAGGGAATTTGCTAAAGTGTTTGGAAATTATGCATGCCGGTTTTTGTAGATCCAGAAGCCGTTTAGCTCACTGGAAGTACCAAACTGCACGTTTAAACGGCAACTCGTTTGGAAATTTTCGCTAACCGTTTTAAACTTGGAAAGCGTTTAGAGTAATGGCTCAGAAACGTAATGAAACGATCATAGAAATTTCGAGCGATCATATTTTCGTACTGACTAGAAAAGATGACAAAATAAACGCACTATCCGTGACTCCAGTGTTGCCTGTGTCTAAAACTCACCTGTACTAGCTTTTGCTCTGAAGATCTTGGCTTTTCATCATCTAATTCTATTCCTCAGTAGTTATAAATCTTAAAGCCCTCTGAGCGAAGAATATGTGATATCTTCCTTACGATTTCCTTTTGATCGGTCAAACGTGTCACATGAGAAAGAACACAGGTATCCTGAACTGTATCTCGTAGTTTTTCTACGCGCCGCGACACTAGTTCTTGTTCAACTTTGTTAAAAGTTTTTATTACTCGAGCTGCCTGTGGCAGCACCGACTCTAAATATGCAGGCCGACATTTAAGTTTTTTTTGTTTGTTTCATGCAGCAAAATTTATGCGCAAGCGTTAAATTTCAAGTTCACCACCAATCATATTGCACTGTGCTGGTCACGTAACAATCTCCAGGTTAATTTATTTACATAATTTAATACAGTAAAATCAAGATGGTGAACCCGCGAGGAAATTTCTCTCTAATTTGGAGTCCCATCTCTCAAATGTAAGCAGTTTAATGTTTTATTTAACTTCACTCGTGCGAAAGCCTTCCAACAGGCTCAGGATATTTCAACTGGCGCTCTTGTTTGAGGTACGTTTCGTAGGTTTTATGCCACATTTCATTTTACTCTCGGTCATAATACATACCAGCGCAAACACCGTGATCGGTAGGCCAACACTAAAATAATTTTGACGGCGTTTTTGGCTGGTTTACCGATCTCGTACGATCTCCCTGTGTACCGCGTTATACAGGTATACTGAATAGCTGATTTATAGCGAACAAGAGCCCATCTGGGCTTTCACTCGGGCCACATGAGATTGAAGATGAAATACACTTTCATTTGAAATCCTCTTAGTAATAACCAAAGGGAATAATTATTAGCTGAATATTAGCAGTCTTAAGGAGTGGCCGGTAGCGCGGTGACTTTCATTCTCTGCTCCCCTAGTATATATACATGTATGTAATTTAATATTTTTGTTTTCTCGTATGTAAATTAAAGTAGTTGACCTTTTACTGTAAACACTACTTATTCATGCAACACACGTTTGCAATCTGTTATACTGCAGGTTCCAGTGGTAAACAGTCCGAATTTGACCAAAGTGAAACGAGCTGCTCGCGTCCGTATATATATATTTCTTCGTTATGCACTTTTGACATGATATAATTCTTCAAATGGCACCATTATTATATTTCTACATGTCTAATAATACAGTTCTCTGCTGTAAAAAGAATAGAATATTCTATAGAAGATTTCTTGTCCTAAAATTTGGAAACGTAACACATGCATTTGACGCTAGAAAGTTCAGTACTTGCGGAAGTACGCAAGGTTAATTTACTAGTGGCAGTTTACTAGTTTGCACTATCGGCTGTTATGGAATGGAAACTTACTTTCACAGCTTAATATGTACGTCGATTAGTCAGAAGGATATCTTGTTTAAGATGCTATGGTCCTTTCGGCATCAGGAAATTTTTAAACGGGAGTTTTCGTACAGTATTTCAAGCTATGCTGTAGCGCGAGTTCAGTTAAGGCACAAATGTCCGTGAAACTAATACCGTGTTCATTATTATCGGTTTTCTCTATGGGTTTTCATGTATTCAATAATTACTTCTGGAGCTTCATATGTATGTCGATTGGTCACAATGATTTCCTCTTTCAGTTTTTCCCTTTAGTTTGGACATTAGGGATATATCCTTGGATATTTCGTACAGTTTAGCGACCGTGTGTCGAAAGTAGAAACGGTTCGCTAGTCACGAAAGTGCGTAAACAAACTGTCACAAGCGGTTTCATAGCAGCTCGATGTTTGACTCTCATATAGTCGATGATAACTTATATAGCTTCATGTGTATGTCGATTGCTCACAAGGATTTCCTCTTTCAGTTTTTCCCGTTAGTTTGGACATTAGGGATTTATTCTTGGAGATTTCGTACAGTTTAGCGACCGTGTGTCGAAAGTAGAAAAGTTCGCTTGTCACGAAAGTGCGAATACTGACAAGCGGTTTCATAGCAGTTCGATGTTTGCAGACTCTCACGTAGTCGATAATATAAACTTCTATAGCTTCATATGTACGTCGATTGCTCACAAGGCTATCGTATTTGAGTTCATGAGGTTGTTTTGCCATCAAAGAAAGGTTTTATCTAACTTTTCGTACAGTCTTTGCACTCCGGTCGGTTCATATCATTTCAGCCTCGATCGTTTCTAAGCCGTAGATATATATTTCTTCGTGTCGCTGTTTAAAACTGCCATATCATTTATAATATGACTTGAAAAGTTTCCATGTGTTTCGTGAACTCTACTGGACATCCAAACCCTCTTCGCTTCTGGTTAGAATGGCAAAAAGCTTCCAATTTCTTGCGTTTTTCGGCTACTGTATTCAGAGGACTCAGTAGCGGTCTCCCGCCGGTAAGCATCACTTTGCTTTTTTGTTTTAGTCAGTGTTGCAGTTTGCAACGACTAATTTTGAATAAACAAATAATTAAAACTTATTTAAGCACATCTTACATTTCCATAAATGACCAAAGGAGGCAAGGACGAGTTAAAAACGGAACACTGATGGAAGTCGATTTAAAAATCGGTATTTCACCCCTTTGAGAATTTCGTTCCGGGCTAGAACATAATTCTAAAATCATCAGATTTTCACACATGCGCAGTACCGTGACACAGCGCCTTTAATTATATCCGCAGTCTGTGCGGCTTCCGGTTGACCTTTCACGATTACCATCATCGACATTACATTACGCGGCGTCAGGCGGCTCCGTGTTCAAGTATGTGCACTTGAACAGTGTGAGCTGATTGGTTAACGGGACCGGAAGTCGACAATTTTGCTGCACTGAACAAAAAAAATAACGGTCTGCAGATTTAGACTCGTGCCTGCCACAGGCAGCCGAGTAAAAACTAGATTTAGCCTGTATATTTATAATATATAAAATGTATATAGTGGCACCAAGGGAACTAGTACTACTACTACTAACAGAGGAGAGAGTCAATGTATTTAGCATAGTATTGCTATAATTGGGGACAAATTCATTTACTCTATATCTATACGACTATATAATTCCACTACACTTGAGGGTGGTCACTACTAGAGATTTGGTTGCATTCTCAGTGTTGGTCTACAATTTAACATTGTGATCCAAGAAGACACAAAGCTTTTAGAACAATTTGCAGATGTCAGAGCAAAGGCATGCAGTACCAGTTCTCCCAGTTATTTTAATGTCCTACCTGGATTTGAACTCACTACCTCCTGCACAACAGACTGACACTTAACCACTGAGCTTACTGGTTCTGTGATGGGCCAAATTTTGTTCAGATAAAATTAATCCAATTCTATTAAAATAAAATTATAAATACATCTGAGACATTGAATAAATGTAGTCCATGGAGTTTTAGCATAGTTTTTGTCATAAATAAATATTATTATTATTATAGCCAGAGAATAATACTGGTTCACTACTCATGCTCTTGCGATAAGTGATAATGGATATATAATGAACTACAGATACAGATACAGATATTTTTATTAGCTCCTTGCACAACAAATGGTACATTGGAATATAGCGCTAATAAAATATAATTTAGTGTAAACATTAACATTTAGATGCTAAATCGATAAAATTGATGATCTTAAGATCATGCTCTCATAGACATACTTTGCTGCAAAACGAGCTACTTCCATGGGTGGATTTATGACCAAATTAAATAAATGGTCATCAGACATATAACTTGTATTGTATTTTGTATTAATTTTAAGGGTGCAATGAAAATCGTTTCTTATCGTATCGTACGTTTCACATTTAACAATGAAGTGGAACTCGTCTTCTAAGTTTTTATTACAGGTGGGGCATATTCTATCTTCCAGTTTCGTGTAGGGCCTAGTGTACCTCCCTCTTTCGATTTGTAGGCAGTGATTACTTATTCTGAGTTTTGTAAGAGCGACTCTATGATTTATATTAGGGACAGCGTTGAGATATTTTTCTACTTTGTAATCCGTTTTAAACAATCTATATGTTCTAAGTTTGTTGCGGTGGTGGGGATTTTTTCTTTGGTCGTTAAATACGTCACTTAGCCAATGTTGGTATTCCATGTCTTGTAATCTCAATTTAATTTGAATTAAGAATCCCTCGTAATCAGATATGTCTTGTTGCGATAGCCAGATATGACCAAAGCCAAGTTTATATATTTTATGTCTTATTTTTTCTCCCCAGAATACAGGTTTTGGGGACTGGAGACAATCTATATAGGCAATTTTTGAAAGCTCAAAATTTTCCTTTGTTATTAACTTTGACCAATATTTAATGCTTCTAAAAGTAGATTCTAATTTAATTGGATATCTACCCAGTTCCGCTCTGCATCCATTGTTGGCAGATGTTTTACTGGTACCAAGCAACATTTTACAGAATTTTACATGTACGTTCTCGAGTGGGTCATTTTGAATCAGGCGGTCTTTATCATCCGCTCCCCATATTTCACTCCCGTAGAGTAAGATTGGTTTAACTAGCGTGTCAAATAGTTTTATAGATAGACTTATGTTCGATCTGAAGTGGACACCGGTTTCGTTCCTTATTTTGTACAATGCCTTCAACGCAGTTTTTTTTAGTTCTTGTCTGGCTAAACTAAAATTACCGAATGTACTTAGGGTAAGGCCAAGGTATTTATACATTTGGGTATTTATTAATTGATTGTTTTTAAGGTAAAATTTGTAGTTATTCATTCTTTTGCCATTATTGTTGAAGATCATTACTTTAGTTTTTGTAATATTAACCTCCAGACGGTTACTGTTACAGTAATCCTCAAGTGTCTTTAAATGATCTTGAAGGCCTTTAGAGGTTGTTGATAGCAGGACTAAGTCATCTGCGTAAAGGAGGCAATTCACATTTGTTATTTCCTAGTGTGACTCTCTCTGTGACTCTCTCTTCTACAACTGCCAAATGCCCCACGTATGCCCGGGGGGGAGGGGGGGGGGGGGTGTTGTTAATATATTGTAACCAGGACTGCTCAGTATTACTTTCGTTCTGGATGATAGAACGTATTTCTCAGCAAATATTAGCTTTTATGCATCTTTTAAAAGTAAAAAGAGTTTGTACTCTTTCTCTTCATATTTATTTATTTATTTATTAACACTGTATTAATTGTATTACTATATATATGCCAGCGTATATATTGTAAATAACTTGACCAAATGGAATAGTTTGTATATGTATTTGTTCATGTCCTGCGACCTACTAATTTAATTTCAATTCCATGTAAACTGGCTCCTGGCATTTTTAACTTCTCAGTTATTTCAGGAAGCCAGTACCCTCAGTAAATATGTATTTTTTCTTACCATTAATTTGTCACAATAGTAAACTTTGTAAGGGTATAATAAATTGTTATTGTTGTTGTAATCTCTCCAGCACCACCGGAAACATCTAACGGTTTTAATCCCAAGAAAGAGAATCTGGCTGTTAACCTAAACATATCAGCACTTATTATTGAATCAAAAAGACCTGTTCAATGTCACTAGAGAGCATGATTTCGCAGTGATACCTTTTATGATTCAGATTTTTGGAGAGAACTGCTCGGGTATGTGAAATGATTGGAGATACTGTAGTATGAAAGTTACATTTTTCTCTGGTTCGCTTTGGCTTTTAGTTACCCTACAGACTTTTCGACGTGATTTTACAAACAAATTATTTTTGTTTTTAATATCTCTGATTTCTCTCTACTCCGTCCTTACGGCTTTGTTTTCTAACTCGCCTCACTTTTCTGCTTTTCCCTAAAATTCGTTTAAGTAATTAAGATGTGCTTGCGACTCGTTTTATGACAATGAGTGTTTGCAGCACGTCTCTGTGTACATGTGATTATGTACGCGTACATGTCTGGTTCTTCGACTTAATAAAATTTGCAATTATCTTCTACTGGCATGTCTGCATTCTTCCAAAATTGACGTAATAATCATGATCAGAAGGATAACACTGGATATAAATAGACTTGGTAAAAAAGTACACTGACTATCGCAAAAAATCGACAAAGAAATGCAGATATAAACACGCAATGATTTCAACCTCACCGTACCTTCATGACCTGACAAGACACTGTTCAGTTTCACTTTCCCTCTCAGCTTTGCTCTTGAGTTGAAGTTGAGTTTGGCTTTGTTAAAGACTTCTTATTCAGTTGTATGGTATTGTGCAGTATATTTGAGTATACCAATCCACAGAGATTCAAATAACAAAGCCGTGGCGGAAGAGAAGCTTAAACAAGAAATATTTTGTCCTCCTAGAAAAACACAACATATTGCCATTTCTATCGAAGCAGCCTTTGGTTTCAGCAGCAAATTAACACGCTACATTCCAATTCGATATGTGGAGCTTTCATCATACAGCCCTTTCCGGCCATCTGGGTAAAAAACGCGATCCTTCGGCTCCGACAAGAGCGCCAGTTGAAATATCCTGAGCCTGTTGGAAGGCTTTCGCACGAGTGAAGTTAAGTAAAACATTAAACTGCTTACATTTGAGAGATGGGACTCCAAATTAGAGAGAAATTTCCTAGCGGGTCCACCATCTTGATTTTACTGTATTAAATTATGTAAATAAATTAACTTGCCGAGTGTTTCGTGACCAGCACAGTGCAATCTGATTGGTGGTTAACTTGAAATTTAATACATGGGCAGAAATTTTGCTGCATGAAACAAAAACAAAAAATAACGGCCTGCAGATTAAGACTCGTGCCTGCCACAGGCAGCCCGAGTAAATATAGCGATTTACTAGCAAATATACAAATTGACATAGCTAGCTCAATCACAGGATGGACAGAATACCACTTATATGGTACAAATACATACGAGAAAAACAAAAATATTAAATGACATATATGCTTGGGGAGCAGAGAATGAAAGTCACCGGCCACTCCTAAAGACTGCTAAATTCAGCTAATAATTCTTCCTTTTGGTCAATATTACTAAGAGGATTTCAAATGAAATGGTATTTCATCTTCAATCTCATGTGGCCCGAGTGAAAGCCCAGATGGGCTCTTGTTCACTCTAGAGAACGGCTAAAGCCTATTCTGTCACCTTTTCAGCTGGTTAGAACCGAGTAACTTTTATCTCGTAGTTTTGCTACGCGCCGCGTTGTTGTTCAACTTTTCTTGTTTGAAGTTTTTATTCACTCTGTAGAGAACGGCTAAAGCCTATTCTGTCACCTTTTCAGCTGGTTAGAACCGGGTAACTTTTATCTCGTAGTTTTGCTACGCGCACTCAACCTTCAACTTCAGGGTCAACTCCAAATATAAGCAGGCGGAGCAACTGCAGAATACCCGGCAAATGAAAAGATACCCCCAAGGCTCTACGGGCTACGCGTCGTTGATGCCGAGTCTCACACCCGTGAAGCTAAGTCTTAATGAATTCTTTATAGAACGAAGCTATGCTACGCGTGCTACGCGTCGAATGGAAGAGTAGAACGAAGCTGTGCTACGCGTGCTACGCGTCGAATGGAAGAGGTGGACTGAGGCCAAGTCACACCTGTGAAGCTATATCTTAATAAATTCTTTATCGAACGAAGCTGTGCTACGCGATGCTACGCGTCGAATGGAAGAGGTGGACTGAGGCCGAGTCACACCCGTGAAGCTTTATCTTAATGATTTCTTTATAGAACGAAGCTGTGCTACGCGTGCTACGCGTGCTACGCGTGCTACGCGTCGAATGGAAGAGGTGGACTGAGGCCAAGTCACACCCGTGAAGCTATATCTTAATAAATTCTTTATCGAACGAAGCTGTGCTACGCGTCGAATGGAAGAGGTGGACTGAGGCCGAGTCACACCCGTGAAGCTATATCTTACGCGTCGACAGTTGTTGTGGAACTTTGGGAATGAAACTTATCGGCTCTCGAACTCAGCGAAACTGTTGAATTGTTGTGAGAGCGAAAGGTTTCTTATGAAATCTGACCTATTTACCAATTTCCCGCGAATTTCACTACTGCTTTGAAGCTCCAGGGGTAGTCATTGGCTAGTTGGTTCGAAGTGTTGACATTTGCTTAGATGAGGTGTGGAATGTTCACAAAACTTTACACGCCAAATCTCCGACTAGGTTTTTTTTCGTATCCCCTCTCTTTGAATGAATTAATAGGGTATGCAGACTTGCCAGATTTTGATAAAACTCGGCCAAAAGACAGATAACTTACTGACAAAGAAAAGGGTGTGAGCGTTTAGCAATATTAAAATTATTTTTCCCCGTAGAGTTCCCGCGTAATGTGACTCGGACATTATTGAAGACTAAAACTTTAGGAATGACTTGCATTTGAATGAAGTAAAATTTTAACAAATGCTCACACCCTTTTTTTAGGCTGTCATATGCTGATTGACATTGTGCAGTTGCATTATTCTTATGCGTTAACCCGAAGGCTGCTAATTCACTTTTATTAACCTTGTCAGTTTTGCGTTTGTTGGCTTGGCATTGCTTTACAATTAAATATTATTTTTAACAAATCCATTCAGCGTATTCTGCACTTCATAAGCTTTACAGAGGTATATAGGTTTCTCTAGTTTTCTTTAAAACGACGCGCGTACAAAATTATTAACGAGAGAGACCCGCGAAGGTATCCGGTAACCTTAAGGAAAGCGTTTATAGAATTTGGCAAGCCATTCTAATTAACTTCTTACCCGTGTAAACGGCTTTCAAACTCGTTTAAACGACTTTCAAACTCGTTCACAAGCCGTTCGTTTAAAGCCGTTTAACGCTTTTCCCGTCTGTCTGCGTTACAGACAATTGTATGGGAAACTAAAAACACGTTTGCACGCTTCCCAGCACAGCTACATCCCTCAAATTTCGATCAGTTAATCTTTTACCTGGTATCTTAAGTTTGTATCTGAAGAATATTTCAAAAATTCGATTTTACGGAAATTATTTGGCATCGGATTCCCATACAAACACTGTATTTCGCGTCATGTTTGCACCCCATACAAGATGGTGGAAATTACCTTGGATTGCTCTATTATCGTAAATTGTTATTGGCCGCCGAAATTACAATAATCGTAATTCTCGTGACCAGTCAAGGATAAAGATAAACATTTGTCACATTCCGAACGGTCTGCGCTACACTACACTACACTACACGCAAAGGGTTATGAGTTCGAACCCCAGTAGGATCGCTTGAAAAAACTTTTTCTCTTCTTCACGTTCTCCTCTTGTTTACCTGTGAACCCTAGCTCTAGGTGAGTGAGAACCCGTCGTAGGGTTAGTTTTGTGGTTCGGGTTAGGATGTCAGTAGAATTACGATTATCGTAAATTGTTATTAAATTTCAGCGACCAATAACGTCAAATCGTAATTTCAGCGGCCAATAACAATTTACGATAATCGTAATTCTAAACCTCGAGAACACGTCTGAGAATACCAAGCAAATGGTCCAAATTAGAAGAACAAAAGAACCAGCGTAGTTGTAGTTGTATCAACTGACGTATAGTGCAAACCGCCAATTGAGAAGCACATGACTATTTTCTACAATGCGCACACTATTGTTGTGTTTATATATTAGACATATATTGTGTGCTCTGTTCCAATCAAGTTTGGGGGAAATTGTCTCCTATGAACAACCAATGTCCCAAATTGGAAACGCAATGGGACATGTACCTATTCGTTTGATTTCTAGAATGAACACTGCATCTTGAAATACTCAGGTCCGGTTGTTCAAAGCAAGGACTGATTAAATCGTGGGGATGCTAAATTGCGAGCCTCCGATTTCCCGTATCAGGTAGGTCCTGTATTTATGCACACATTTGCCTCTATAAAAACTTATGTCTATATAACAAATCACTTAACGACTGTCCCCTCGGGAATCAGTGAGTTTTGTTTCCCCTCGACTCCGTCTCGGGGAACATCGAGGGATCTCAGGGAAACAAAACTCACTGTTTCCCTCGGGGCCAGTCATTAAGTGTATATTATTACATAGTCATAAGTTTTCCAGACACCACGCAGGCTCTCATTGGCTGATTCAGGGTCACGTGACAGTCATCAAAATACAATATTTCCCTCGCGGGCAACAATTCATCAATTGTTGCCCGCCACGTGATCACATCGTGACAGAAGATGGCGTGATGTGTCGCGTGCGCCACTGACTAGCTAAAGCGGGAAACATGCCTAGATTTTCATCAAAAGTTGACCGTTTTTCGTTGAAAGAAAGCATTCAATATGGAACCAGCTCCTAAGAAACAATTTACATCTTTATCCAGCGCAAGAGAGAGAAATTGGTAGCTAAAATGGATGCAAGAAAGAGACACAAAACGATGCTCAAAATGCCGTAGTAACGCTGGCAGCGTTTTGTGTTGAAAAGCAGCTTCCCGAAGAGAAGACGACAAACCTCGCTCGTATCACTATCAGGTATTAAAACATAATATGTCTATATAACAAATCACTTAAAGACTGTCCCTTCGACTCTGTCTCGGGAACATCGAGGATCTCAGGGAAACAAAACTCGCTGATTCCCGAAGGGACAGTCATTAAGTGTTTATTGTTTCTCTTGTGTTGAAAAATGAAAGTGAAACAGGGACATGGCTATACGTCTATTGATCTATTGCAGGCTTTCGCGTAAATTAAAGGAGGCCAGCTTGGATTTGACAATTTTCGAGAGCTCCAATTTAACCGTACTAAGCTTTCTTCCAAGTTTAATTCTTTTCATCCACAAAGGGGAGCAGACATCCAAGGCCCGGTTGGTCAAAGCATGTAATTATAGAATACCCCGCATGTCGAAAGATCACTTAAAAACTCTGCTAAACTGTGCCAAACTCTCCATTATAGTGCAGGTTTATGTAGAGTCATTCTATCAGCGGCTTCCCCGAGGGGTCGACTCCCGGGCTGACCAGGGGGATTGTAAAAACACAGAAACGATATTGACGACTTCCCCCAGGGGTAAGGGAATCGTTCCTTTCAAAGTCCCCTGGTTAGGTCTTCCACGACCTACAATCCCCCGTCATTTTGCACGAATGAGATCGATGGAGCTGAACTGACTACTGAATCTCGTTACTAACGTTATTTCTATAACATTGAACACTATTTTCAACAGAAAATGGAACTTTATTAACAAGTGCACTTCAACGAACTTCATAGTATCTTTAAGGAACAAGACACACTTCAATGTACTTCAGTTAGTAGCTAATAAGGAACAAGACAGAAAGTCCTCGGTATATCTCATATCACGCTTTAACTCTTGTATTAATTAAAGAAGGAACAACAATCTCCGTGGTTTATAGTTTCATGACAAAAACAATTTGAACAAATCCCCCACCCCAGTTTCCAACCCTAAACAAAGTCGAGCATTTCCCCGACCCCAGGGGCAATATTTGCATTCAATCCTCCTGCATTCCCCCACATATCTCCGTGGTTAGCCCGGGGTTGCATTACTTTTGGTCAAAATTGTTAGTTTTTTTTTTTATTTCAGGGTTAGGTTTTTAGAAGGTTTGTATGAAAATTTGGGGAAATGAATTAGTAATGATCCAAATTGCGGGGTATTCTATAATTATTCCTTGATTTATCTTTGGAAGAGTTTGGGCCATTTAATTTGGTATTCGAAAATTTATTTTAGGCCGCGTGCGGGTCGCGATTGAGTTTTGACCATTTCGTTTGAGACTCAGTTTTAGCATTTACTTATCAGTAGACAGCGAACGAAGAGAATGCATTTCCTTCGTGCGGCACGCACTTGCACTTTAGTCATCCTCTTAAATCGCTAATCCTAGCCGTTAAACTGTACAGAATACAAGTACGGATTTAGTGCTATCCAAGGAATAAAGTTACCCTTGCTTCGAACTACCGGGCCTGTACTTTAAAATTCTGAAGAAACAAATTTGCAGCAGATTCTGGCAGTTGTAGTTAAGTGTTTTATCGTGTAATTTCCTGCTTGTAACGTTTACTCTCCGGGGGGGGGATACTCTACCCAAAGTTGGGTAGGGGTGTGCCGCTGGGGCTCTGAAACCCTTACCCTGTTAAAGACACAAAAAACTCAAATTTCCATACCCTGTTCAAGACAAAGTGTTAAAATATTATATCCCTCTATAAGACAAATAACAAATTATCTATACTTGGATGTCAGAGTTTGTGATCTTGTATAATGAGTGTCATAACTAAATAAGTCTTCATCAAGCATTAGACTAAATAAAGCACTAGATAAATACCATACCCTGTTCAAGATCTGTCGATGTGAAAATGGATACCCTGTCTAGACCAGGAACTCGAAAAACCATACCCTGTCCAGCGGATCATCCCCGTATAGTCCATATATGGGAGTACCCCCCCCCCCCCCTCCCCCCCCCCCCCCCCCCCCCCCCGCGGGGGTTTACTTTCCGTGTGGATTTGACAGGCTTACCTTAACCCTTTCCTTATCAAGAAACACCGCCGTAGCATGCAGCACGTCAGCTGCGTGAGTCGAGTTGTGATAAGCATTTTTACGATGATAGTTGGCTTCTATCAACTGTAATGAAATTGAATCATAGCTTCATTTTAGACAATACAATACACACAGAGAATAGAGATAAATATGTAGATTAAAATACATAGAGAATACATTACTAGAGAAGATATTACACAGAGAATAAAAAGAAAAAATATGAAGATAGAAAATACATACAGAATACATTACTAGAGAAGATATTACACAGAGAATAAAGAGAGAAAATATGAAGATAGAAAATACATAGAGAATACATTGGGCTATGTGCACAGAGTTGGTGTACATTTGCGTTACATCAATCAGACGAAAGTAAAGGGAACCTTTCAAGTGCACGAAAGACACAGTGATTCTCAATAGTAAATTTCCGATTGGAGTCGCAAACTCGAAATGATCCCTGTTTTCTTTGAAGTGTGACCCTGGAAGTTTCAAGTCGTGTTTTCAAAATTGTATTTAGCCGACCAATCAATCAAACAGAGTTTGCTCTCAGACAAGGCTTCCAAACATGCTCTGGATTATTCAGCGAATAAAAATGACCATATATGGAATAAAATGCCTGCCGGCATCTGTGTCTAGACTAGTTTTTATTCGCTGAATAATCCGGAGCATGGAACCGCTGTTACACGTTTCAACTCCCTTATTGTTTCTGCTTACTCTTAATTAAACCTAGGTGGTACTCATTTGATTGATGGTTGGCTGAATGCAATTTTCCAAACGAGACTGGAGACTTTCACAGTGGCACTTCAATGAAAACGGAAATAATCTACAACAGCATACATACATGAAGCCAGTTTTTCATATAATCTTCACTTATGTTAAGTTTTTCACAGACCCGGAACCTGCTTAGAATTTTCAGCCCCAAAAAGTACAATGGTCTGCAAAAGAAGATGTAATATTATTATCATCATGAAATGTACATCAGTACAACACGAACATTAGCTGTACATTCAATGACAGTATTTAAAGTGCAAGGAAATTAACCAGGGCCATGCAGACAACGAGAACTAAACACATCGCAGAAAGAAAAAAAACGTTCAAAAGTACAAATCCTAGCATATCCATGCAAAAGATATTGACTAGTCGACCAAATCCGCCTTTTATTGGATCAAAGCTCGAGCAAGTCGAAATGCTATTGTCTTGTACTCTACACTGATTGGCTCAAATAACCGTAAGTTGGAATGCTATTGTATTGTACTCAACACTGATTGGCTCAAATAACCATAAGTCGAAATGCTATTGTCTTGTACTCGACACTGATTGGCTCAAATAACCGTAAGTTGAAATGCCATTGTCTTGTACTCGACACTGATTGGCTCAAATAACCGTAAGTTGGAATGCTTTGTTTTCGTTCTGCAATGTGATTGGTTCTCATTGTCTAAGTGGCCCCGGTTTCTGTAGTCGCACCGTAGGTTTCAAAACTGAACGTCGCTGTTTCTGGTTTCCACATTTCAGTCTAATACTGGTTGGTATACTAACATCCTACGTACATGTACAAACAGAACATTCAACATCAAATGTATGGAAGTTAAAAGTGCTTCTAACACTTCTTGACATTTTTCTACCTATGAACCTTTGAAAGGTTTTGAGTATTTTTGCAAAGAAATTTGTGGTTTACAGGGAATACTCTATGTTCTACGCTTGTTTGAAATAGTGAAAAATTGACGTTTCCTGACCCATGACCGCATTTGAAAAAGCCTGGGTCGATTCCCGGATAGACGTCATCTAATTAATTCGACTTTGCAATAATTTGAACAAATACTTAGCATTTTGTCTAAAATGACTTTTTTCTTTACTACTGCAACTCACAAACTGTGTATATTTTCTATAAATCGATGTTGTTGTGATAGAAAGGCGCCATGGAGAATAATGCATTAATGAGATGACCTCTACCAGGGAATTAACCCATGGTCATGGGTCATGAAAGGTCATTTTTTCACCATTTCAAACAAGTGTAGAACATAGAGTATTCTCTGTAAACCATTTTTTTTCCCAGAAGTACTCAAAACCTTTCAAAGGTTTATATAGGTAGAAAAATTTCAAGAAGGGAGCACTTAAAAAAAAAAAAAGTAACCCCCTTTATATAATAGACCTTTCCCACTTGGCTCAATGTTGTCTTATTTCAATTTTTTCGGGAATAATATTCTTTGTCCAACGTATTTCCATTTCACTGTATCTCCTAATGCGTTAACGAAAAATAAAAGAAATACACAAGGATGGTCACGTGATCTGAAATGGGGCAACATTGAACAAAGCGAAAAAGGTATATTGTTGTAACAAAGTACTATCTCTTAATAAGACATACAAGTATAACTCCAAGCTCCAACCTTTCTAAATAACTTTCATTGGCAACAGAGAGTATGTCATTTTAAAGCTTATAAAATTGGCTATAGTCACTCCTTCAACTAAATGCTTTTGCAAGCAAAGTTTGAGCACTGCTTCTCTTTACAAAACACAGACCAGAAGTGTTCACCATCAAACAATCCAGTGGGAAAATAGAATGGTAAAAATAGAATAGAAATGGAAAATAACATTTAAAAAAATAATAATAATGGTACACGCGTCCACCAGAAAGACCAAAGAGTGTGGAAGAAGTGGATTACCCCAACCTATAGCCTCACATTTTCCAAAACTTTGCAAATGAAATGATGTGTACAACTTGATTTTTCCAACCAGAACTTCTGAGACTGGTTTTTGAGTGTAAGTAGTAAGCACCCCTGAAGTTCATGTTCGGTGATCCATTCATCACTCTGGTGCTAGGGGAGAAATAGGGAGTACTTACAATATTATTGCACACAAACCTGTGATTGGAGGCTTTTTCTAACTTGAGTATATCAAAGTCCCAATCAGCTTCGTCGACCATAGCATTACTAACTTCAGCAGGGATCTCAGGTAAATGACTCAGAGTCCCCCCTCGACCACCCTGAGATAACGGCTTAACAGAATGAAATGTATGACCTAAACAAGAAAGAAAAATTAATTAATTAATTAATTTCTAACGATAATTTCTAACGTCTCTGGGAACATCGAGGATAGTGGGGAAACAAAACTCACTGTTTCCCTTGGGTCAATCATTACAACGTACGTGAAAAGTATAAACCACAACAAATAAAATACCGTATTCACTCACAGATAAGCCGCACCTTTTTACCTGAAATCTTCGTTTAAAATCGGGGGTGCAGCTTATCTAAGAGACCATCTACCGAACATAAGGTCCGGAAATTTTAACATTTAAAAGAAATACTACGCTATACTAATAAATACTACACCAAACCAAAAGAAAGTAAGCACTGGCCATTGCTTTAGTAAGTTAGGTGGCTCCTAACAGATCCATTTATGTTGTGAATATTTGTTCCTCCACTGTCAAGCGATTAAATTCCACGCTAAATTGCACAATGTTTCTTTGCAGCTTTGCAGCTTTGCACTTTAACAGCAAATTTGTCGAACATATCTTCCACCTCTCTTTGAGTAACAAGTTGTTCTCCAATAGATGGCTTCCAGATATCCTTTTAGGCATGATAGCAACAGACAGCTGATGAAATAGCAAACTACTCCATGTTGTTTTGACTTCGTTCAGCAAAAACAAAACGTTTAGTGTCCAGTTCTCTCTCTTCCAACAGGTGCCTGGTTACTAAGCTACGGACGAACGTGAGCACGTTGTTGGCTTCGTTGACATGTAAAATTCGATCTAAAAGGTGACCTGAAAAAACAGATCCTGGTAAACAAACACTATGGAAAGATAAATCATATATCTAAGTATGTAGACATGAAGTTTATACTATTTCAGAGCTGAAATTACAGGTACAACTTTGGAGTTTTCTTCCAGTTTGAAAGTCTGATGAAGGTTTATACAATGGTTGATCTACGTTTGATATTCTTCCAAAAAACTTTTTTCTCCTGAATCAAGCTTCTTAACTTGGAGTGCGGCTTATCTGCGAGTGCGGCTTATCCGTGAGTGAATACTAAAATATTTTCAGTTTCTGTGTTCTATAATGTTTGTATTTTCAACAATTCAGCACTGATTCGGCCATTTCAAAGCAAATAGGCCTTTTGCAGCTAACAGTCACGTGCTGATAAAATAGTCACGTGCTGATAATATAGTCACGTGCTGATATAATACAGTCACGTGCTGATATAATACTTCGTTAAAGGGGAACTGAACCCTAAAATCAACCCAATGTATATACAAACATCTTTTCTAAATAAATAGGTTCTGCTATTTTATTTCTCTGTGTTGCGCGTCTAGGAAGAGAAAATCTGAAAACCTTCCTCATAACCTCCGCTATGTACAGACGGCTCAAGTCTTGTAATTTGTGACGTAGGATACGGGGAATAAATTAGTTTTGCCATGCTGTCCCCTACATTGAATAGCAGGACTAACGACTTCTAATTGCAGACCATTGTGTTTTCTTTGTGCTGGAGGTGTGATCGCTTTTCCTTGGTATGTGTGACGTACGTTATGGGGAAATTTGCACTGAATTGAGCCGCCACACAATATAGATTTTTCAGCGGAAAATCGAACTTGGAGACTGATTTTCTCCTCATAGACGCGCAACACAGAAAAATAAAATAGCAGAACTTATTTCTTTCGAATACATCTTTGTATAGACGTTGGGTTGATTTTAGGGTTGAGTTCCCCTTTAACGATGAATGAGCTCGTAGTCCCCATGGGAAAGACGTTGCCATGGATGCTGGATGGCAAGCCATTTTTAAAAACGTGTTTTAGAAAGATCAACAATCGACTGGAGGTGAAAAATAGCATTTATAAACAGGTTTTTGCTAATAACAATACCGATCTCGTACAAGGCCTCTAAATAAATGAAGTTCAATATTTTGTTGCCATCCAGTACATTCCTGTACAATCACGTGAATGCCTCGCTGCAAAAGGCCCATTCAGAACCTTCAAAGTCCAAAATTAATGAGATTCCACGTATAATGTACATCGTGATTTTAAAGGCCATATTTTGGGCCAAAAAAGTGTGCGTTTTACACTTAAGAAATAGAAAACATTTCCCGTGTTTCTATAGAGTTATAGAAACACGAGTGGGAGTTTGGGAGAACGAGAAATGCCAGTGGGAACACGAGCCCGAAGGGCGAGTGTTTCCACAGCTATTTCGAGTTCTTCCAAACTTCCACAAGTGTTTCTATAACTCTATAGAAACAAAGGGGAAATGTTTTCTATTTCCTTTATAAAATAAACAAATAAAAGCACGGAAACGCTCGCTTAATTTGATAACCAAAACGTAAATTCTCACAACTAGCTCAAGCGCGCGCTCAACTTACTATGTTTCTATAGAGTTATAGAAACACGGCTTACAGCCAATCAGAGCGCGCGTACTATCGAAACTATTTTATAAAGGTAAATACGGTATACATGTATAACATACACCCTGTTGGTTGAATTACGGTTGCAAACAAACTAAAGTACATGAGTGGGCAACATTTTAACAGTGCATTGTTGCACGCTAGCTCAAGTGATCAGAGCATGACAGGTGGCATGATGTTGTGCATTTTTTGGTTATGCCAGATGTTTTTGTTTGCTTATTTGATTGCCTTTCTCTCCACAATATGGATATAATTCTTAGGCTCTACAACAAATGCCTTGATGACAAGACCCTCTGGAAACCAGTGAATTTTGTTTCCTTCGAATCTCAATGCCTAATTCCCTTAACTTTATCCCGAGATCTCAGAAAACAAAACTGACAGAACCAGACATTAAGTGCTTATTATGATATTTTCTTACTCGTTCTTGGAACATCACATCCAGATCTTCTCCGTCCCTGTGGGGAAATGTTCATTGTTCTTATTACCAATACTATCAAGAGTAACACAACAAATTATCTACTTATTTAAAAAAATCATAAAACCAGTTGCCAATTAAGGCATTTCATTAACACAAGCAGATGAAATGGCATCAAACAACTGTGTACTGAAAATTAAAAAGATTACACCATCATGACTGCAAATTTAATGGAGAAATCTGTACAGAAGATAAGTTGACAGTGAGTCTACTGCCTGTACAGGTAATGATGTCGTGAGATCATAGCAGAGTGGAAAACCGGTTTTCCAAACATGAGTACCGTTTTATACATCTGACCGATCGTGACCTTCTTAGTGCTATCGTCCAATCAAATAATGAGTACAGATTCTGTAGTCATGAAAGTGAGATTCGCATCTCATGAGACCAGACCCCCTCCTCTCTCCTTCTCCCCGGATAAATCCCTATGCAATGGATAAATATAAATCTAACCAACAAGTTTTATCCACTGTATAGGGATTTCTCTGGGCCCGGTCGTTCGAAGCAAGGGTAAGTGCTACCCCAGGGTTAAATCGCTAATCCGAGTTAAGCTTGCTTCAAACAACTGGGCCTAGGTCGATGCATTATCCATCTTTTGACCAACTGGACCCTGGCACTGAATCAGAAACTTTAGTTTCTTTTTTTTCTCAGACAATACCCTGCACCAACATTAGCCCTCTTCTTGTCCTGAAATAAAATAGCTTTACTAAGTTACTAAGAGGAAGGAAGAACATCCTACATTGCTCATTAGTCCACCAACAAGATCATTAGCCATGGCATCTTCATCAGTAGACAAGTTTCCTAAGAATACTGGAGAGTACAGCTCAGCTGTTCTTAGTATCTCCTGCAATACAAATTACAACATTAAAATTCTCAGTTCCACTTGTGACGTCACGAGTGAAAAACATGGCCATGAAATAGCGTCTGGCAGTCATTCTTCTTCATAGTGAAGACTTCAAGCAAAGGGAATTAGAGGGTGTATACAGTGTAGGTACTACATTTAGGAACTACTGGTTCTGTGTGTTCCACTTGTGATGCCACATATCCAAGATGGCCTGTGTTTTTTTAAATCTATTTTTTGGATCTATTCCGTGTTTATTTTAACACCAAATCTATATTTTGGGTTATCAAACACACAAACTTCATGAATATATAATTAAAGGTGGTTTATATGCCTTTAATATACATTAATTTACTTTTCACTGTGAATTATACTATAAATGAATTAAAAGGTAATGATTGATAGCAATGTGTGTTATTAGAGTACGGATGCTCAGACATCATTATCAATCGTCTTACATCCTCCTTTTGTTTGACTTAGGGCACATTTTTTTGGGAGAAATAATTTACTCTTAGTATTCCAAAAAAGGATTACACCAAAAAAAAGTTATTGTTTACATATTTATCAAACACAAAAATACACATATTAAAAGTAGCACTAAAAGTAGTGACTTCTTTCCACAATTCAGGAGAGGGATATGTGCAAGATTTTGAGGTATTCTAATTTCGGAATAGATGGAATAACTCACAAAAAAATTGCCCATATTATTTTACGAAACAAGTACAAGTCATGTTGCTGTGGAACTGCCACTCTATCAAAGTGTAATATTTCTTACCACAACTCTGTCCAGGGCTTGAACAACAGACAATGGGCTGTTTTCTTGTGCAGCATTCAACATGTTTATAACCTAAGGGAAGAGCTAAAATCAGCTGAACTCAAAAACAATTTCCTGAACCAAAATAACACAGACAAAATAACACAGCATCGAGATGATGGAATTCCAGAGTTTTCCAGGGTACAAAAAAACAATTTCCAGGACCCTGAAATCTGAGATTTCACGAAAAAAAGTATAATAAATTATCACAAGTTATCATAAATTATGCTACATGTATGTTATAATTCCAGGAATAGATGGGGGAAATAATTTTCCAGTTTACCAGGGCCCTGGAAGAAAATTAAAAAAAATTGGGACTTTTCCAGGAGTAGTGTGAACCCTGATAACAATGAAATACCAGCACTTCAAAGATTTAAGGTACAGACTTGAGCGTTTTCAATAAGTTTTCACACAGCTGGCACATATCGTGAAATAGCCGAAGAAATAACTTCAAAACCTTCCCTTTTCATATGCTTTTTAATAGAGATCCTTACTTTGCCTGGGTAAAGTAGCCAGCACAAGTAACTAGAGTAGACTGTGAATTTTACTGGCTGTCACTCAACTTCACCTCAAATTATCATTAGTTTAGTAAACATAACTTCATTCTTTGACGACATGATAGGGAAAAACATTCTAAAGGATACCTTTGTTATTGGTGCTTCTATTCTTGCTGTCATTGACGGCCGCCGATGGATGCTTCCTACTGTTTATAAATAAAGCCAGCTAAGTTCATACTTATACCATATTATTATAGCATAATTGTGCTGTTTATATGCTCGAACTTAACGGTTGTCCACTAGTCCAAAACGAGTAAAAATCAAGAAAAACAAATACATTTCCCCCCCAATCGGACGAGTAGATTTATTTGTTCTCTAAATATGATTTTCATTCAGAACCAGAAAATGGCACAAACAATGAAAACAGTGATGATTTTACCTGCAATCGCCAACACGGATGAAAGCAAACAAAAAAAAACAGCCTTTGCTAGATTTTGGCAACTAGATATCATGAATTGAATCATGGGAAACAATATGGCGTTGTGTTCGTAGCGACAACATACCAATGTTTTACGGAAGGGAACAAATAATAATACATTGGGACTGGTAACTTTCCATTATTCTTGGACCAGTACATTTTAGCTCACTGGTTCCATGGACCACCAAGGCAAAAAGTCAAGTTCGAGCATTGAACGCACAATTTTAAATAAATTCTTTATAAAACTGACCTTCATCAGCTAAGAAATCATTCTAATTCAAAGCTCTTTATCATTACTACTGACATTGGAAAAGCATATTAAAGTGCCTATGAAATGAAAATTTAGTCAATCTTGTTTGAAAATCCTTTTGGAATGAGGAAGGGTGGCATTTTCCATCTGTCAATATCTCATCTCGTTCCCGAGATTAAAGATTTTTGTATTATACAACTGAGATTATTTATGACACAACAAGGTCGACACACCCTGGAGCCAAATCACAAAATGAAGAATATTTCTACACATAGTTGGTAAAAACAAGGGCGTAAGCGACTCCTGATCACATTCTAAATTCTCCCTCAATTTCTTTGTTTTCTAAGGGAAAATTTGCGATGTACATGTATAGTAACATCTTCTCAGAGAAGACATGCATTCATGGACAGCAAGAAAAGAGAAGAAACACATAATAACAATCAGATAGCATTCACAAATACTTGTGAAGGTATTTTCTCTCTAAGAATTTACCTCAAATTTCCTCTTACAATAATTATTAATCTGTCTTGTTGTTTATAAAAAATCACACAGAAAGTTATCTTTTTGTTTTGTGGTGGTTTCTTCATTGTTCAGTTCAGGGTATTCATGGCAACAGGCCACCATTTTGTCTACAAACCAATGGATAAGACCCACTCTGATTGGATAATAAATTTAGCCATTGAAAGTGTGCATATTTGTTTTCAAATAGGCTCCAGTGCAGGTGGGCATTTAAAGAGACAGCTTATTTCACAAATTTGTTTACTGCCACCAGCACAAAGCGGGCAAAAGAACCCAAAGAATTTGAACTACAATTTTAACTACATTTGTACTACACCATCCACTGAAACTGGAGAGAAAAACAAGGAGCTTTCAATTCAAATGGCTGGAGGACTGTCACTTTTAACCATGGCTTTCGTATGACCAAGAAAAAACTGTGATGTATTCTATCTGTACACACTGTACACAACAACGAAAAAACAATGCAATGATGGAACTTAGGGAGCTCTAAAGTAAAGACCACATAGATGCAATACAAGAGAAAAGTATTAGTGCAGTCATGGAGAAAGCAATCGAAACCTTGTGGACAGGTGAGTTGTTTTGCAGTCTCTTTGTCTAGAACAAAAACTTAAGGTACCTGTATATGAAACTGGGCTGGGATCCTCACAACCTAATGAAAGTCCCATTTTCATGCCTGCATACAGAATTTTCCAAATCTTACTGGTTACTTGCTTTGAGGGTTTCAGTATGACTTAAAGAGCAAGGCGCTAAGATTCCCACACACCATGATGTAAACACAAATGATCCCATTGAACTGCATTGGGCATGTTAACATGAATGAATAATTTCATCTAAATCCATGCTAAAGTGACAGATGAAGTCCTGGCCCATTGTACAAGTAAGAAATGAAGCTCTTTCTCCATCACAATAACATGCATTGACTCAGTTCTTTGAGAAAGTGCTGATTCAAGCTTTCATCAGACTTAATGATGTCCTCCAGCACTCTATAAACGGGGGGAAATGCTTTAAAAAGCCTTAATTCTGAGTGTTTCCTCTAAACAACTCACTGCTGTGCTTGTTGGAAAAGCTTCTGATGCGAGCAACATGGCTGACTAAAAAGTATGAGCCCTCAGTATTATAGGTCAGTTGAAAGTTCCATGGCAACAAAGACTAACAGTCATCTATCTTTTTTTGGGGGGGGGGGGGGGGGGGGGTTTCTTTCCAGAGTAGAAATAGCTAAAAATCAGTTTCAAAAGCTCAGGGCTAGAGGGTTAAACATAATTATGAGGGGCCCATGGTCCATGGCCCATTATATTGAAATCCTAAAATGAACACTGTACCCTACTGTCTCCTTCACCAAACACAATTTACTACTGTGGGCACATCGGAATATTTGGAACAATGTAGACATTGTATGCGACTGACTCAAAGCAAATTATTTCATTTACAAATGTAACAGAGACAATATTATTTATACATGTATTGCAATTTTATGTACAAGGTGAAATGAGCCTGGGGCCAAGAGTCATCCCGCGGGTCATCCCGCGAGACAGGCCATTTGCAGAACTATTTTGAAAAAGCTGTGTTAATTGTGTTAATTTTACAGACAGAAAGATGAAGGATTTTAAAATACGGTCGAAAGATATTCTTGAGAAATGAACGATTTGGGAAATCTTTAAATTCCACTACACGGCCACGAAAGACAATTTTCAGCTGAAATGGTATTAAAACAGCCGACCATTTCAATGATTTATCGCGGGGAGATGGTAGAAGAATCATAGATTTAGGAGATTTACCCGACCAATTGAATGAAGGTTGTTTGGACTGCCATGAATCGCTGCAGTCTTTTTGCCCAGCGCCTTGTGCTTTAGGCCTGTTGATGCTTTCGAGTTTCGTCAGTTTCTCCAAACATGGACTCGGCCGAGTATAAACAATGTGTGAATACGGTCAAAAACGGGTAAACCTCTTGGAAATCCAAAGAAGAATGAAGAAGGAAGGACTGTATGGGGTTTGAGCACAAAGGAAGCAGTAACAGGCTTGATTTTCAATGAAGAAAGTCGAAAGACGGGACTGACTCTTTTCCCCACCGCCATCTTGAAAATCTCCCAGAATGCAATAAAAGAAACCAATTTTCAGACTTACTAGGGAGGCCTTGGTAAAAAATGTCAATTTTTGAAAATAAAATTAGCGATAAAGAGGCCTACCGTCCACATAACTTTTTAAAACGCGTGGATACCCCCATTTTTCTTTTTGTAATCTATAATATAGAAGCTAAACAACGTTTTCATATATTTTTTGTCTTTATAAAATTGAAACTTGATGTCCATTTCGACAAAAAATATGTGTCTGTTCATGGTCACTAATGAGGCTTACAAAGCAAAATTTGTACAAAAAAATGATAATCATTGTAAGATAAATGGTTTGATTGGCATCCTTTGTGAAGAACGCTATGTCTAACGTTTTTTGCCCTAATATTTTGCCAGATAACCCAAAATATTAATCGAATTAAAAAATAGTTTCTCGGACAAAGAAAAATGCTGAGTCAGCACTTTATTGGATTTTCATCCTTAATTATCTCTCTTAAACATATGGGTACCCCATACATTTTTTTCTGATTTCAAAAGCTCCTTAGGGGGTTCAAACAATCCATATAGATTTTTAGAAAACAAATTGGTTTGGAATTAGTAGGCACCGTCCTTAACACTGTTAGATTTGCAATGAAAATAAAACTCAAGGTATCAACCACTTTTGCTAAATGTTTGAGAAGAATATCAAATGCATTTCCAACTTTTCTGGACCAATAATGATGGGCTGTGTGCAAAAATGGCTTAAGTAACTCCTGATCACATTCTAAATTCTCCCTTAGAAAACAAAGAAATTGAAGGAGAATTTAGAATGTGATCAGGAGTCACTTAAGCCGTTTTTGCACACAGCCCTTCTTTCTTGGCATGCATGGTCTTTCAAATGCATTCAAATGCATATCAAATGAATTCCTGACTTTTCTGGACCAATTCTTTCTTGGCATGCATGGTCTTTCTGAGCTACTCTCTGCCTCTAATCGGTCCATGCAACAGGGGTTGTTCAAATAATACTAATCTTAGTTACCGTTAGGTAAATTGCTACTAAAGTCTACTTGCTCCGTATGGCCAGTACCTGTGGCAGGCTGTCGAAGAAATAAGAGAAAACAATCGTCAATCTCAGGTAGCAAATCCTCAAATTCTGAATAAAAACATATGAAGACTACTGTGTGTTGCTTTACAGTAAATGCTGGTTGATATTACAGCAGTCTGATTTCAGGTCTTCAGGTTGCTGTTGGACAGTGTACTATAACCGATTATTCCGAAAAAATATCTGATAGATTTTCAACCTGGCAGGATTCTGGTCCAATTGCTTTCTGTTTCCTTTCATTCAAGGTTTTCATGAAAAGCAATGAATTACTGTCCTTGGGCAGGCCCGAGTCTTAAATCGCAAGTGTTTTTTATTTATTGAGTAATACAGTACCACTCGAAACCTGTATTCTGATTGCACTCATTATACTGTAGCTCTATTGTTTTTGTACTGCACGTTCTAAAGGTTAGGGTGTTTTGTATTGTTGGGTAAGCCAATGCTGTGGCTCATTTCCAGCCGTACAGGCCGGCCCAAATTATTGTCTTACTGCTAGAGCAGATATTGTATGAGTGGGCAAGTTATGTCAATGACGTATGGTGCAATTACTGTAGTATAGCATGCCATGACACTGAAATGTTTTTGTCTTACTGATCCAATCAAATTAAAGAGTTATGGTACGTAATAGATACAGAATGAGTAGCCATGCTTTCAGCTCGAGTTTGTACGTCCGATAAAGCATGGACACAAATTATGTATCTGACTTATCACACGTCTAGATGTATAGAGTCGTGTTTCAGTTATTTTAGCAATACGACCTATTTTGGCCAAAAAAATCGAAGCAAACCTTTATGTAAATCAGGATGAAATCTGTATTAGATTTACAGATCACTTATTGCTCAGTGAGTTCCTTTGTTTTTGTGTCATGAATTAGTAATGAGTTTGATAAAGTAAGTTACACTATGATTACGATAAGGCTACGGAAATGGCATATTTTTGTCCCACTCATACAAAATCTGCTCTATAACCTCAGCTAGGACAATAATATTATTGACAGAGAGTATAAAATTCCAACTACTGATGCTCTATACAAATGCAGATTTAAGAACTTACTGTCTCCATATGCATGTTGATGTTCATGTTTACTTGATTGTGTAGTAGTGAGTTTGCTTCTTTTAATTCCCTTTTAACTGTCACATGATGAGACACTGTCACATGATGAGACACTTTCCTGTGAAAGTATTAAAGTACACATTTATTTCACAATGGCAACACACAATAGCAGTAAAAAAAAAATATTAGAGCAGATTTCATATGAGTACAGTACAGCATGCCGTGACATTGAAATGGTTTCCCATTGTTTTTGTCCTGCTGATCCAATCAAATTGCAGAGTGATGGTACAGTAAGTTATAGTACGGTTATGGTAAGGCTATGGACATACTGTACATGTAGTTTGTACCACTAATACAAAATCTTCTCTAATATTATGCTGTTACTAATAATATACTAGTAGAGCGGATTTCGATTGAGTGTTGAAGGCAATCCGTGATTGCTTTGGTTTTGCATTTGCTTAGTTTTCCTATTGGCTGTGGAAAATGTTTTGTGATTATCAGCCAATCAAGTGCTAAACTAAAACCAAACGTGTTTTGGTCCATCACACTATCAATCATCACACCATCCACAATTGTGTTTACTTTTCCTTGTAATTGGTTTTGTGATTACTTTGGTTTTGGTTTTAGGACTCAATTGAAAACCGCTCTATCACTTTCCAAATATAATTTGCTGGCTGATTTCCTAGTTTCATGTCTGAACTCTCGTGTACAGTACCGCCAAGAAACATATGTACATTTATCACGATTTGCTCGTGAGCAGATCGCGATCACTAAGTGTGATCTGCTCACGATCTGCTCGCACCCTGCTCGCAATATGCTCGCGATCACATCGCAAAATGATCGCGATCAACTGGTGATCGCGGTCACAGAATCGATTCTCAACAGAAAAAAACCTAATGTATCAGACTGCAATTTCTGACTGTTTAGCCAAATGTTTACTTCGTTTGTTGACGGCGGTGTTGAGTAAGAAAGACAACGCATCGAGTGTGAACGAGAATAAAATATTTTGGTCAAAGATTGTTCTTAAAGAATGTTTACTTCGAAGCAGTTGGCTTTGTTTGTTAATAAGAACGCGAACGGCGGTGTTGAGTAAGAAAGACGATTCATCGAGTGTGAACGAGAATAAAAGTTTAGTCGAAGATTGTTAGCCTGTCTTAAAGAATGTTTACTTCGAAGCAGTTTGCTTCGTTTGTTAATAAGAACGCGAACGGCGGTATTGAGTAAGAAAGACAACTCAAAATGTTTAGTCGAATATCGTTAGCAGGCCGCCTGTCTTAAATAATGTTTACTTCGAAATGCCTGCAATATCTCATTTACTATAAACTTTGAATTGTGAATAAAATAATTTGAGTATTAAAGACAACCCATCAAAAGAATTTAGTCGAAGATTGTTAGCGTGCCGCCTGTCTTATAAAAGAATGTTTACTTCGAAATGCCTGCAATATCTCATTTACTATAAACTTTGAATTGTGAATAAAATAATTGTGTGGATGAATTCTGGTGGTCTTGTCCTTTATTATTATGAATGTTGAACGGAATATGCTAATTTCGCACCAGTTGTTGTCAATGTAGTAACGGAAGCTAAAATAATTCAAGTATAGACGTTTTTGCGCGTCTTTCATTAGAAACGTGGCTTTAGAAACCTGGCTTCAAAACTCATTTCAAATCTCACTTCAAAACTTCACGTTCCCATACAGTTTCAGCGATTTTGACAAGCCTGTCTAAAATCGAGACTAACACGCCTGACTGATTGCACGTGGGAATTCAGACTCCGAGAAGTTGAGAAACAAAAAAAGCACTGCAAACATTTGCAATGATTTTAACCGAAACCGCTGACAACACAAGGATTGAAACTAAAGAAGCAAAAGTTTATTTGGTGTTTTGCTTTGCGCTCTAAGCGGTCCCGCACCGCTGTTCGGGGAACTAATTAATATAAGCGAGTGGCCGTTGTTTTGTGATTATTTTGTTTCGCTAGTTCAGGATTACATATTTTATGCTAGTTCTAGATTATTTGGTATAGATTTTCAGTAAGGTTATCAGAAGAAATGTAAGGACGCATTACAAGCAAGCTGTGAAGCAGGATGGATAGAAGTGCCTTCCCCGACAAACAAACTGCAGTGTTGAATAAAAGAACAACTCTTCCAAGTGTGAAATGATCGAGAATACACTTTTTCCGAATTCTGGACGGATGTCTCGACAACTGTCTCGAGAAGTTTTAATTTTTTACAAATGTAGACCTTAATGGAGACGTTATTATTTATTTGGTGAATGACAGGCACTATATGAAGCTGTGTTCTCACAAGATCATATACAAAGTTATGGCTAAGCAACATGGAATCAGAATTGCTTCGTTTTCTGCTCAACTTTATACCATGTTTCATACACTTCTTATTCTTACTTATTCTGACTTTTGCATGCGGACGTTTGCTCGCGATCAGCTTGTGATCGCAAGCAAATCGCGAGCAAGGTGCGAGCGGGTCGCGAGCAAAGTGCGAGCAGATCGCGAGCAAAGTGCGAGCAGATCGCACTTCGTGATCGCGATCTGCTCGCGATCTGCTCGCGATCAAATGTACATATGTTTCTTGGCGGTACTGTACTCATTTGTATTATTTCTTAACCTTAACCAGTAGCAAGCAACTTCTTAATGTTTGCACCTAATGATACCTGTAGGCCAACTGTTAAAATAATTTCTAATAATTCTAAGCTACTGCAAAGTCAATTATAGTGGAGCACATACAATGTACATGGGCTGAAGGAGCGGAGCACCATACATATAGCAAATGATCGGAAAAATTGCTTTGCGTGTGTCCGTCCAACTGCATCGCTCACCCATGCGCATACCCCACCTCTAACATTTGTGACCTCTCACAGGGAAACGTACACTAACGGATATCTGTTAAACGGGCAAAAATTAACGGCTAACGAACGGATAGCAAATGCTTTTACAGAGCATTCAAACGGTTTAGTTAACGGTTCTAACGGGCAAGCTAACATTTCTAACGGTTTACCAAAGCGTTCTAACGGACAAGTTATTGGCTCTAATGGGCAAGCTAACGTTTCTAACGGTTTATCAAAACGTTCTAACAGATGGTCTTGGCTATCTAACGGTTTAACAAAACGTTCTAGCGGATGATCTCGACTCTATGGTTAACCAAAACATTTATGCATTCTGTCACCAAAAGACAGGATTGCATTACGAAACACCGTCCCAGCCCTGGTTTGGTATTTTCCATTCATCTGATAAACTTCTGTAGTTTCAAACTCAGATCCGTCAGTCCTTCAGAATTTTTGTTCAAGTAATTGCGTATGTTTTCTTTAGCTTTCTCTGTTGACATGTGCTTTCAGCCGTGAAGACTGATTGTCTGGTTTTTGACACAACAAGAATGCCGCAAAATTCGCGGGAAGTGAGATTTTATTGCATTGTACAATGTAGTTTAAATCACCACAAAGTTCTTTTTATTTAATGTGATCGGTTTTCAAAGGTGAGGAGGTCTGAGTCTTGAATTCCGCAACACAGAAGTGTGACATTTTCCGTTAACTGATTTGAATAATCAATGACTCTGCAGTGTTTGTTTTGCGTTGAGATGCTTATGGAATCAAACGGTTTGAAAATGTTCACTTCATTTACGTACATGTATCTGAACAGTTTCCACATGATGCGAAAAATGGTTTCAGTCCATAGTTCTCAATATTCACAGTTTTAATTTGTTGTCTGTTATTTAGCGTGAGATCAGATCGCACAAACCGTATCGAATCTTTTGGAGTTTTGATTTCAACCCCTCGGTCCAAAGTATCTCTCAGCTAGTCAATAAACCACAATTCCTAGTAATCAGTCACTCTACTGTGATCAGAAATAATTGGAGCTCTGCCTATAGGCTTGCCTTTTTCTATTATATTATCTATTATCTTTAGTAATAACATACTTTACTAATCTGAGTGTCTGCTCATCTATTTGGGGTTGACAGAACCCCTATAAATCTGGGGGAGCCTCCCATATGAAAGTAACAGGGATGCTCGTTGTAAATATTAAAAGGAACCCAGGCTAAAAGGTACCAGAATCTCCTTCTGTGGATGTGGCTCACATTTGTGTTTACCTCTATGAGGTAGCAATCCCAAAAACACAAAATTAACTCATATTTGATTCATGTGATGTTGACTGTGAAAATACCAAGACACGAAGCCAGGCCAAGAGATCATTAAAGGGACTATGTCATGGTACTGCGCATGTATCGAGTATTCGCTCGGTTGGTGGCTGTTAATTGGATACAAACAGTTTAACTTCCGTCCCTCGATGTTTGATTGAAAGGATTTTCAATATTTTCCCTGGAGACTGTTCATATAAATTGTTTGTTAGTCATTTTTGCATATTTGCTTTGATTTTAAGCATCCCACATGGCCGAGAGGTTTGTTAGTTCATGTCACAATCGGTGGAAATAGCTGTTTCCAGCCTGGAATGCGAGTGTAAAGTCTATTACCGTGACACAGCCCCTTTCATCGATGACAAGTAAGTTCTTACATTTGTATCTTACTTTGAATACCCAGCTAAAAGGTAGCATGATAGCCACAACACTCTACATAATGTAAGTGGTACCAAACTACGCATTTTAACCCCTAAAAGGTATGGTAAGCATCCCTGTCAGTGCCATAATTATAGGGAGTCCCCCTGAGTATAAATCCAGTACATTATTCAACCTTGTTACTTACCCTCCCTTCCCAATGATTGGAATGATGTGAACATTTTGCAGGAATTGCTCTCCATTTTTTCGTTTCCCCATATATGAACCTTCCCAAGTCTTAGAAAGAAACTCATGGTTAGTACTTGAAGCATACTACAAAGATGCTTTGGATGGAAAAAACACCTGGTCTGGTATAATTAACTAAACAGTCAATAAATATTATTACAGTACTGTAGTTCAGTTAGGTTAGTTATCTTTGATGTGCCGCAGTCATCAATCCAGCTGAATTACCTGAAGATCCATATCTTATAGAATAAAGCCATATTACATTACGTACATGTATGGATGATTATTTATTTATGATTATAATTTTAGTCATTTTTTGTTGCAGTCATTATCCCACACAGTCTCTCAATAAAGTGATGGTGTCAAAACATTATCCTGTACACTCTGTTGTAACTGTTTTGATCACCCAAGATTAGACTGCATGTGACTACAAACTAGGTTCCCAATTCCCTCTCATAATTATGAGACCACTTCTATGTCACATTAGGATGGTCAATTACGAGAGGTTCAACTGTTATATATAAACTAAGAAGAAAGTATTTCATGAAATTACCTTCCCTTTCTTCAACTGTGCACAAATTGCCTCATATAACTCCTGCAACAGATAAAACATTTTTTTTGTTATGCGACTTGATACTTTCCTACCCAAACATTGCAATGGACCATTTGGTAGCCTTTGAACACTAATATTTTAGGTTGTTTTTGTGTAATAAAAGCAACACTTTCAAGCGGGTCATGTTTGAATGTTTGAGTTTGAGGTAAACAGGCAAATGAAAAGGAACTAATTCAAGGAAGTCAATATTGTATTTTACTCACATTTCCTTCTTCCAATTTTATTACTACATTGTATTTGCCATGTTCCTGCTTTTGCATATGATTAGATAATCCCCACAAACTATACCAAAACGGTGCTTGTCATGGTTGTGCTGTAATTCATATCGGTCCCACAGTCAAATCCTGACTCAAAACTGATTCGGACTCAAATTCCTAACTAGAAACCCTGACTCAAAATCCTAATCTGAAATCCTGACTCAAAGGATAGGTAAACTGCTGAATCTTGATTTGAGCTCCTCCCACTTTGATGATTGATGGAAGACATTGCAGTTTTCCGGTGAAGAAAGTATCAAAAGCCTGTCGTGTAACAACAAAAATGGCTGTAATGTCCTCACATCTAACTAAATAAAATGACTAATGTTCTGTGTCCAAAATTTGCAAGGAGGGTATACACCAATGTATGATGCTTTTCTCCTTCATACATGTAGCTACAGTGTAGTTTAGGGGAGCTGGGGTGCCATAGTGGTTAAGTACATTGTACTTCGTCTCTCACCTCTGTGACCCAGGTTTGATTCCCAGACGCGGCGTCATGTGCTTCAAGGGTTTTTCTCCCGGGTTTTCCGGTTTTCCTCCCTCCACAAAACCAATACACTAAATTCCAATTCGATCTGTGGATTAGCTGGGTCCTGATAGCCTGCGTAGCAAGCCCAGGGGGAATGGGGAAGATTGGGAAAGAGGGGAGAGGGAATGAGGAGAGGGGAAGAGGAGGGGAGGAGGAATGGGGAGAGGAAAAGGGAAAGGAGGGCTTGCAACGAACCCCCCGTTTTTTCCCTTTTAACGTTCATTTTTTAGACGTAAAATTCCGATTGGCTAAAGCCGTGTTCAATGACATTTGATTGACACTTGTAATAAAAATAGCAGTTATGGCGCGATGCAATGAAGAAGTGTTCACGAAGTCGAAGGACTTGTTGGCCATTTGACCCACCAGATTTGGAAAAAGTATCTTCAACTTCTTGTAGTTTATAGAGCTATTAGTAGATGTACAGCGATAGCTTCAGGGTTGTCGGAAAAACGAACAGCGAAGATCCAGGCGGAAAAACGAACCCCGAAAAACCGAAGACCGGAGAAGAACTGAAGTCTGTTGTGAATTTTTCCTTGTCGAAAATCGTATGTTTAAGCCAAAATGTCTTGCTGGAAATCTAGTACGGATACCCTAGAGGTTTCAGAGAGTTTTTATTTGGTGAAAATCCATACAGAACTCCATTTTCTAGCCCAAATGTTTGATCTTCGGCTTCGTGGAGAAGGCAGTTTACGTTCAACATGGCGGCCCGTCTTGTTCAACCAGTGCTGTATACAGTTATAGACTTAGTCTAGGCCAACTTTAGCAGCCTTGAGTTGCCTAAGAAGCAGATTCTTTACGGCTAGGATGTCAAGTGATTCAGGATAGCTACGTCTTGGGAACAGAAACTGCGAAGTTGTATTTTATTTTGATGCAAATGTCTGAAGGGTTGTGTTTTGTTACGCCAGTGTTTGGAAAGCGAAAGTCGTGAATGGACGAAAAACATTTTCAAACTTTTGATGTAGAAACACTGACTTGTATGGCCAAATATTGTACTACACTTGGATAATATGTACCCAGGAGACGTCAATAGCTTTTATTGCACTCAATTTGGTGCAGAAATGTGTGTTTGCGTACAAAACGCTCGCCAGATTGAGAGAGAAACCAAAATGGTCTTGGCTAGGCCAATTTAGTAGCCTTAATTTACCTTAGGTTGCCATAAGAAGTAGATTATTTACGATTAGGATGTCAAGCGATTCAGGATAGCTACGTTTTAGGACCAGAAGCTGCGAAGTTGTATTTTATTTTGAGGCATTAGCCTCTAGAGAGTTTTATAAATACTTAGTAACGCGAGTGTATTGTGTTTTTTCGTGTCGAAAAACGTATGTTTAAGCCACAATTTCCCGCTGTAAATTTAGTATGGAACCCCAGGGGTTGTAGAGTGTTTATTTGGTGAAAATCCATGCAGAAATCAATTTTCTAGCCCAAATGTTTGACCTCTGTTCTTCGTTTTTCCTAGGGGTCATTTTGAACTTCCTTCGCACCGAAGGTCAAACATTTGTAACAGACAGAAACAAGGAAGTTGATTGGTTGATTTTGACAGATGTCATGTCAGACGACACTGAAAATGAATTTATAATTTGGGGGCGTAAGGGAAAAAACGGGGGATTCGTTGCAAGCCCTCCTTTCCCTTTCCCTTTCCTCTCCCCATTCCCCCTTCCTCACTCTTCCAATTCCCTCCCTCTCCCCTCTTCCCTCCTCTTCCCAATTCCCCCTGGGCTTGCTACGCAGGCTAGGTCCTGACTTTGATCAGCCCCTGTGGTTGTTTCAAGTCCAATTAGAAATTGACAGTAGTAACAGTGCAATTCTGAACCTGGGGCCACTTAGACAATGAGAACCAATCACATTGCAGAAAACAAAGCATTCTAACTTGGGGTTATTTAAGCCAATCAGTGTAAAGTAGAAGACAATATTTAGCATTTCAACTTGCTCAAGCTTCGATCCGGTAAAAGGCAAATTTCATGGAGTAATTCTCAAGTTGAAGTCTTTTGAATGAAGAAATTCATGTGAATATGCTAGGACTCGTATTTTGGAATGTTTATTTTCGTTTTGCAATGTGTTTAGTTCTTGTTGTCTAAGTGGCTCCGGTTTCAGTAGTTGCACTGTAACCTTTTCTTCTTGTGGACTTTGCCTTACCAGATAACAAATCTGACTTTGATTGTTTTTATACCCACTAGAATGCCAAAAAAAAAGAGACTAAAACTTGGAAACAGGCTTTTATTCTCAGAACAACACTTGAAATCTCTGCCACCTATCCTTCACTAGCTGAGGCCCTTATTTACACTGCTGTCTCGTTTTTTATTAAAATTCCACCATTATACTCTCAGTAGCACAGTACTTACTGGTTTACTTTGTTCTGTATACATCAAGTTCCGCGTATGTCCTATGAGTTCTTGTCTGAAGTAGCCAGTCATTCTTTCAAAGGCTGGGTTCACATACTATAAACAGATCAACAAAAATATAAACAGATCAAGTTATTCAAAGGAGCTGTGTCACGGTGAGGGACACCCCTTAATGTTCTGGGCTGGAACACAATTATTTTAAGTGATTTTCATATAAACTGACGATACTAGCACATGTGTGGGATGGATGAAATCAATGTAAATGTGCAAAAATGTTTAACAAACTGTGCGTACAAATGTAGATCTAGTCTTTAAGGAAAATATTGCAATAGCATATCCTGTCATTGAATCAAACATTAAGGGAGGGGACTTTAACTATTTTAAGCCACATAAAGTGCAAATGAGCCCTAGCCAGTTATCTTTGAAATCAATTGTACATGAAGTGGATAGTCCAATGGTAAAATATTTCTTGATTTGGGTGTTGCATCTACAAGATATGAAGGTTTATATTTCCAATATGCTAATGATGTGATGTCATCACCGACATTTGCTGAATTTCTTTGTGCTTGTGAATAAAGCTATTTTCTAATTTATATTTTGTTTTTGGTAAAATCACTTTGATAAGCTTCAAATATAACTCAGCATTTAATTTAATTTAAAATAGACAATTTGTTTCTACCAGCATGCTTTTGTATAATAAGTGATGTTGGCGATGACATCACATCATTAGCATATTGGAAATATAAACCTTCATATCTTGTAGACGTAACACCCAAATCAAGAAATATTCTACTGTTGGACTATTCACTTATGTACAATCGATATCAAAGATAACTGGCTAGGGCTCATAGAGCAGTTTTCAATTGAGTGTAGTAAAACCAAACGCAAACTACCCACAGCCAGCCAATCATAGTTGCAAGTAATCACAAGTAACTCTTAAATGGCTTCCCTGTGAACCAATGACAAACCAAAGCAAAACAAAAACTAATTTGCATTTGGTTTTACTTTGGATTCTGATTGGTTGGTTTACTTTCTCGGCCAATAGGAGAGCTTAGTAAACGCAAAACCAAAACACTTCCGACACTCAATCGAAATCCGCTCTATGCACTTTAACAGCCACCAATCAAACATTGATTACAGATGTTCACAAAACCATGACACAGCACCTTTAATATGACAATAAATTGCATGCACACTTGTATACATTGTAAACAATCATGGTTCATTTGTGAGAAAATGTAATAACATCAGTAACAATCTACAATCAGGTCTAAAAGTATTAAAATTCCAGTACTTTTAGACACATCCCTCCATTCACAACTATTTTTGACTAAAAAATAAACTAGAAACTATAAACTAGAAAATATTGAAGTAATTAACAGTACAGCTCGAGACCTGTATTCTGATTGGACCTTTATAATGTAGCTCTATTGTTTTGTACTGCTTGTTCTAAAGGTTAGTGTGTTTTGTACTGTTGGGTAAGCCAATACTGTGGCTCGTTTCAAGCAATCTATCTGGCTCTAATATTGCAATAAGGTATGGTGAGTAATATTGTTTTAAGAACTTTGCATTTACTGTAGCTAAAATCATGTTGTAAGACACCCAAAACTGAACATAATTCTTCTGAAAACGAAGGTTGTACTAATAATCTGTTAACTGTCATAACTAGGGTTAGTTTAAGATCAACTGTCAAAATTTAGTGGGGCAGCAATTCAGGGCTTCTCGTGAACACCTTGGCCAGAAGGAAACAGAAAGCAATCAGACCAGCATCTTGTCATGTTGAAAATCTATAAGAATTTTTTGTGGAATAATCAGTCATATTACACTGTCCAACAACAATCTGAACCCCTACCACTTATAGACAAACTTGTTTGGCTCGAGAGAAAGTACACGTACTTGTCAGGCGACAAGTTTACTGTAAATAATGTTTTTTTTTAATTATTATTGGTGATTGGGTGTAAAACTCTCATGATGATATTCTTCAGCTTACACCTTACCTCAACATGAACTTGATGGTCAGCTTTTTCAGGTTCTACTCTCGTAATCTCTACAGCATCTTGCGTGTGTTCAATCGCCATGACGAGACATGTCGCTGCCCTAAAAACAAAATAATACCACTGCTGATAATAATAAGAATGAAGCTATGCGTATAGACGATCATGAAATCATGAGAACAGGACATATTAAGCCATTAGGTGTATGCATTAACGAAAGTTTGAATTTTACTAGTCACATAAGTGAATTATGCACCAAGGCTAGTCGGAAAGTAGGAGTACTTATGCGATTATGTAATCTTATACCTTGTACAGCTAAGCTATCACTATATATGTCATCAATTCTGCCCCACTTAACTTACTGCCATTTAGTCATCAGACTGCAGGAAGCTTGAACATGTTCAAGGGCAAGCAGTGAGGGCAGTCTACAGGTCTAAGTCAGAGTCATACCTGGAACTCGTGAACTGTGCCAAGCTACCAACATTGTATAATAGACGTTTACATGATATTGCTATACTGATGTATAGGTTAAATACGGACTTGTACCGAGTAGTGTCTCGGGCTTGTTCAAATGTAAAAGTATGTGTTACTCGCTTAGAAATAGTGAATTAGACATACCTAGGTTTGAAACAGTTAGTTATGGAAAGCATTCAATTAGATACTTAGGACCGTCTACATGTATATGGACAAAGCTTAGGCCTAGTCTTAGGACTGTGTCCAGTCTAAATTCGTTTAAGCATAACATAAGAAAGTTAGATAATTATATCAAGCTTATTAGATAATAATTCTTACTGCTGCAAATTATGCAGCTCATGATATAATCAGTTCTGCATATTAATTCTTAGATTCCTAAATACTCCTCGAGTCCCTGACCCACAAACACAAAACAGCACTTTGCGGTGGCAGGTCCTCGCGCCACAAATTCCAATACTTTCGTCGATTTCAAGGTCAAAAACCTCTCTAAATTCATCAAAGACTTCCACGAAGCTTTGCTGGTCAGAAGGACGACCTTTGGACTTCGATCTCGTCAATCTCCGAGTAGCTGACTGCGAGGTTTTCAAATTCGAACGAGTTACCGGCCCCGGCGAAGATCGAGAACACGGTGTAATTGTGCTCTTCAGTCTTCCAGATCTGCTAGATCGTGGACAAGACATGACTAGATAGTTGACAAACTTAATCTAAACACTCGAAAATTGAACTTGTAAACTGTTGTAACTGAGACTGACCTATCTTGTTGAAAACCAGAACCACACTGGATCTGACTCTGTCACTTGACAGTTATAAACAATATGCAGAAACTTATTATCATAACAAGGGCTCCAGGCCCTCTCGTCCCTTTAGGAAACTATTTCTCTTTACACTACCTATTCATTGCATTCATAGTCCATTACAAGAGAAATATATTTTTATAATAGATTTAATTATAGTTATAGTAGATTTTAAAATTGTACTTCAAAAACCATGAATAATTAATGAGCATGTTGTCCAATCAGATGAAGCAAATCAGTCACGTGCATGCTCCTTTATACCTGATAAAATCTCATCATTCTAAAAGGCCCGCGGAGGGATTTGAATTCTGTCCCAGAGGGAAACGGGATTAATGATTGAGACAATGGAATTTCTATTGATGTTTCAGCTTTCTCACTGAATTGCTAATTAGGATGAACGTTTTATATAAAGAATATTAATGAACATGAAATTTTATATAAAGTTTCATCCTAATTAAGAATTCACTGATAAAGACCCAAAGATAGCAAAAAGTACACGGAACATAATGTACCTAGATAATAATTTTTGCACTAAATTTACTAATATCAGCAGACTACCGAGATACACAGATAATATTTTTAAAATGAAGTTATCCAACTACCATTACTTGTTTACCGAGCCACTGTTTAGTTCCAATTATTAAACCAAACTCAAAGCCGTAAAATTATAAAAACGTGCATTAAACTTACATATTTTGTGCCGGAGTCAAAAATTTAGAATCTGCCGTCATGTCAGTCACATCGCTTTCCAAGTCTTGAACTTTATCGAGGTAAACCACGACACCAAATCCTTCAAGTGCAGATTCTTCTTGCATTGCGAAATGCCGCTTCAAACAACATAGTATGGTAATTTCTTCATATCATTCCCTTGAGATGTTCGTAATTGCAGGCGGTGATTACTCGAATATTTTGCATGGCGTTGTGAATACAAAGGTTCAATGGTTCATTAAGTAACCATTCCCTTGAGATGTGCGTCTTTCTTTCATTGCATTCTTAAAGCGTTTTTGAAGCCGTTTAAAACACTCACAGCACGTGTTTTATCAAGTCTAAAAATTCTGGGGCTTCGCCCTCGAATTTTTAAACTTGATAAAACACTGCTGTTCGTGTTTTAAACAGTACATAACTCTAGGTAGGATACATCTTGCCTTTTATCTTATTTTACTCTATCTTTTGTAAAAGTGTCCCCCATTAGCTGAACAGCTAAACACATTGACAGTGAAATAAAGTTATTATTGCTGCGAGCACAGCGAGCAGCAACCTATTTCGGATGTCTTTGATGTGCCATCACCGACCTATTTCGGATGTCTTTTATGTGCCAATACCGAAGTTCATATGAATTCCTTTGGGTTCCTCGACCTACATTGTGCCTCGTTATCATTTCATCGGAGCAGAGAACTGGTAACTACAACCGTGCTTTCGGTTCATAATTTGCCATTGGCCATAGCGAATGAGACCTCAACTATACCCACAATAATCCCCGCTTCTATCGCTTTAGGTAAGTACATGTAGGATATTTCACAAAAAGTTATTGAAACATTCTATCAAAACATTAGGATGCTGTTTACTGCTTTGGGTTGTGAAAGAAAACCCTGTTTCCTTGGTGAATGCAGCTTGTATCCAAGCAGAGTTTCTGTGTTTGATTATTTTCTCACCAGAGTAACAGATGATACAATCAGATGTTTTCCCGGTGCTGTGGGATTAAAGCCTTGTCTGACGGATGTTCCTTGCTTTAACGAACTGAAGAACAGCTGCTTGACCCATTGTGTTTACGCATTTAATGCAAATGATCAAACTGAATCAATCACAAATGAACTGGGTCGTTGCACAGTTGTGACTGTCGATCTTCACATGCTGTGACGTCCTCTGTACATATATGACAACAAACAAACGGGAAAATATAATCTATTTGTTTTATATAACAATTGCCAAGCTTTTTTAATGAGAGAAACACTGAAAAAACAAACTGAATGCGCGCTGTCGACGATAGCGGCCCTCGCTACATTTCAATGTATGCTGCAATCTTGTTTAAACATATATTATTCGATGCACGGATGTTCAGCGGATTATAACTTAAGAAGTCAAATACATTATCAATAATTAAGCAAATAAAGGTTTTGAGATAACCTTGGAAATGGTTGTCTGTCGATGGCAGATTATTCAGGCCATTTATTTACTTACTAATATCACACGGCTCTAGCTAGGAGTCAGATTATTAAACTACAATTTCATATACCGTAAAGATTCGATTAAGCGCCCGGAGTGCTGGGTCGTGGGGGTGCTTATTCGAGAGGGGGCGCTTATTCGGGAGGGGGTGCTTATTTCATTTTTGAACAAATCCTGCAATCCGAGTCAATAAAAAAACATAACTTTTATTAAGATCCTAACAAGAACTGTAACATGTAATGTGCCCGAATATGATAAATAAAATTTCGAAGTTGACTTTGTACCAATAACACGCATTTCTTATATCGGGGGAGGGGGAGGCACTTATTTCAGAAAACGCAGTGGAAGGGGGGCGCTTATTCGAGAGGGGGTGCTTATTTGAAGGAGGCCGCTTAATCGAATCTTTACGGTACTCTACTGCTTGCAGCACGTCACTTTTGTTAGAAACCTCTAGTTATTATTATTACACTGACACGTTGTACCCTATTCCAAAATGGTGAATCTTGTTTGACTAGTATAGATAGCAGTAAATAACAGTTGAATGCTACCATGTTAAAGAGTATGCCAAGATTAACGATACTCTAATTGTTGGGGGCGATAGCATAAAATGGTACTAAGTTATTAAGATTTCAACACAGAGTTTTGTATGGGTTTGAGCCAGTTATGCCCAACTAGCCTCGTTTTCGTGATGGTCCCTGTATTTAAATGTCAATAACTTTGCAGCAATAAAAGACCAAACTCTTTAACTTCTCAGTATACATACTATAGCATGCTTTAATACAGGCGGCATTCACTTCACCTAAGATCATACATTGTATGTTTTTGGCACTATGAAAATTAGAGTGGCCATATTGGAATAGGGTCTAATATTAAAGCTATACATTTGATGTGCATTGTATTAACTAAAGACAAATAAACTTGAAGCTGGTGATCTCATCTGAAGGGCCTACAATTTATTGTTGTTGTATCTGAGAAGACATGAGGTTCTACATGTACATGTACATGTACATGTATATTCATGTGCAGTTTAAGATTGTGTTCGCAAAGGCAGCACCTTACAGACCCTCAGTGTCTGACTGCAATGGTAGCTATACCTTTACCTATATGTAGCTATATCCTACTGCACCTCTAGCTATAGCACTGTAAAATTGAGCTAACCTGGAAGTAGAAGTCTTGGATGGGTAGGCTACGAGTACATTAAAGACTACTTCAACAGGCCATTCTTTATGTAATACCATGATCACCTCAGTTTTCTTTGTTTGTTCAAGTTCAAGTTCAAGTTCAAGTTTATTTCACACTATTTATAATGTTTACAATAAGGAGAGTAGATAAAAATGTATAAACAAAATAAGTACATGGAATAAATTAAAAGATTCAAGTGTACAGTGGTCAAAGTAGCTAAAAGCTTTCGAGTTGGCCACTGCTTACATACAAATAATAATTGAATAACTGAGCGTAATACATAGAATATATTAAATAAAGTATTGATTAGAGTAATAAATTGAGCTTGAGAGGAACTACAATATGAGAAAACGAAAGAAAAAATAAGGAGAAAAAAAGAAAAAGAAAGAGAGGATTAGGAGGAGAAATAGTTATTGTGAGAAGGTTTATAAACAAAGTAAAATGGTGCTCTTAAATTTGATGATTAAGCAGGTAAACTTTATATTGTTTTTTGAAATTGTTTGTTTTTGTTAGGTGCTTTAGGCTAGTAGGTATAGTTTCCCAAATTTTCATAGCAGTGTATTTAAAAGTAAATTTACCTAAGTTGGTTCTAATTTTAGGGGGGTAGAAATTTTTCCTAGCTGCATACCTGGTATTTAATCTCTTAATTTAATCTCTTAATTCCCTCATCAGCATGCATACTTTTTCTAATTTTCCCTCATTGACATGCAAGAAAGAAAATTAGAATGGCATGCACACTGATGAGGGAACACTGGAATGTCCCTTGGCACACCGGGTTATGGCACACTAACTCAGTGTTAACCCTGTACCCTTCCTATTTAATGGCTCAGGAAAGTTGTTCTCTTCATTTCTCAAACCTGGTTCTTCCATGTGGGATACTTAAAACCATAAACGTGACGTAATTAAACTCCATGCATGTGCTTTGAATATTATTTTAGTCAACTACATAATTACACGCTTGTCCCAAGGGGAAACCAGGGTTATTCAATCAATGGTGCTCAATCAAGCATAATAACAAACATTTTCAAAAGCAACTCAACTGCAATGTCTTTAGTTTAGGCAGAGAAAACTAAACTTCTCAGAGATTTGTCTGTTCCTCTGTGATCATAGTATTACAATTAAGTGATAACATGACATTTCAGGAAATTAGTACCGTAAACAGCGGCAGATAAGCCGCACCTTTTTACCCAAAATCTTTGTTGCAAATCGGGGGTGCGGCTTATCTGCGAGAACATCTATAAAAGTTCAATAAATTTCCATAAATTAACGTTTTTAAAAAACAAAGTCGGACTGATTAAAACTACACAAAAACAAAAAAGGAAGACAGCACTAATCTTCACATTCGAAAGCTTGGTGGCTCATAAAATAGCCATTTGTGTTGTCTGTTTCTTGTTTGTTACTTGTTCCCGGTTGTTCTGGACCCTTCCATTAATAAATCTTCTTGGTTAAAATATTTTTTTAAGCGGTCAACAGTAGCTTTTCTCAATTAACAACTAAATGTCACCAGACATGGAATCTCCATACTCGTGATCGTGGTAGATGACCAACTGGTTTGCTGTTGTTTAGTTCTTTAATAGTAAATTTGTCGAACTGATTGAGCAATCAGTTTCTCCCCGATAGATTACTTCCAGATGTCCTTGTAGATGACTGTGATAACCACGTACAGCAGATGAAAAGGCAAACTTCTCACTGCGCTCCATGTTTTGATTTTGTTCTGTGCACACATGGCAGCATTCTAGTGTCCAGATTTCTCTCTTCCAATAAAATGTGTGGTTACTAAGCTTTGATGAACGAGACTGTGAGCATGTTTTTGTTGACTACATTTAGCTAACAATCTACATGTACCTTGGACGAAAAGGTACCGTCAAACAAATGTTATGAAAAGTTCTATTGTATATCTGTAGGCAAGTAGACATGAAGTTTAAACACTTTCAGATTTAAAATTATGGGTAAAACTATGGAGTAATCTTGTTGGAGGTTCGATGGGGTAAGGAAGGTGATGAAGATTTCTGATCTTGATTTTCCTTTCAAAACTTTTTTTCTCCAAAATTTGAGCTTCTAAACTCGGGGTGCAGCTTATCTGCGAGTGCGGCTTATCTGCTGGTGTTTATGGTAATTAAATTTCCCCTCAAGCCTTGGGAGGATCTGTAAAATTCCTTCCGCCTGCACCGTCAGCACTTCCACAAATCTTCCCTCGGCTCTCAGGGAAATTTAATCACTAATTTCCCACATGCCATGTTATTACTTATAATTAAAAGCCAATAATAGTCCTTATAAATTATTATATCAATCTGCAAAGAACTCATGTAAGATGCACAAGAATACCACAAATATGAGGCCATATTGGGTAGTAAAAATATAATGGCTTCCTGGTTGTATGCATAGTATATATAGAGGATATTACATGGCCGCGCGGAGATACGGATTTTATCTCCGAGTGTTGATGAAATATCTTACGAGTGAGCGCAGCGAACGAGTAAGATATTTCATCAACACGAGAAGATAAAATTTGTATCTCCAAGCGGCCATGTAATGTTCTGTTTAATATATAATTATCGATGAAATACCAGTTTCAATCACCTACTAAAAAGGCTAGAAATCCTTGAAAGCAAGTCATATTTTCAAAAGTGATATCTTCACGTGTGAAGATATCATTTATATCTTCACACGTGAAGATATCACTTTTTAGAAAGAGATATACACTGGTATTTCATCGAAAATTATATATTAAAGATAGATAACACTTTATTTAAAGAGGGTGCACAATTACAGTAAATACCGTATTCTCCCTTGTGGCCCCAACAAAAATAACAAAAATACAAAGATCACTCTAAAAAAGTTTGAAAGCGAAAGCAATATATGAAAAAATATAAAATATATATCCTAATTTACTTAGTTCGCGAAATATATATCATAGACCATTAATAAGTTTTACTAACACGAAAATTATCAGGAGTGTACTTAGACATTGAAAATTGGAAGTACAGTTTCTTAAGTGAAATTATTGATTTACAATCTTTAATATCATTCGGTAGAGTGTTCCACATGTTAATAACTGAATTGAAAAATGTTCTGCAGAGACTGTTTGTGCGTGGGACAGGAAGTCTATACTTAGTATCAGATCTGGTATTGTATATACATGCAGTAATTTCATTAAAAAAGAAGCTGAAATTAACTTTTTTTTTAACTTTGCCCAGTTGTTCTCCCAAGAAAGATCTCTCTAAAAATGCAATAAAAATAGGGGGTCACCATTCTCGTTTTTGCATGAAGTAGCTACAATAGTTATAGTAATTTAGAGGTCCCACAACAGAAATATGCGAAATGTCAGCATGAGTACACAGCACCCATCAACTGCGAGGTATAAATGTTAATAGTGAACAAATGAATTTATTTTGCAGTATGTATACCAAACTTAACATAAAAACCTTTAAAATACTACAAGTGGACAGTACTGTTAGTAGCAGAATATAAGCATAAAAATGAGCTACTTACAGTCTCCAGAAATTAAAAATTATTTATACTTTGGTATCTGTTGGCCAACCTTGCTCTAATTAAATATATAGAAGTAAAAAGGGGAAGTCACCATTTTCATTTCAAAAATATTTTGCAAAATATCGCAAATTTAGCTCCAAAACAGACCTTTCCCAAGGATTGAATGGGACGAGTTTCGTAAACGTCATCTTAAATCGCCCAAATGACCTAAGTTTTCATTGCCATTATGTTAAATAAGTGTTAAAATATGTAAGATACAGAAATACACCCAAACACAGATATTTGTACCTATGATTTTAGATTTCATCATCATCATGCGCAGTAGATACATTTATGTGCATTGCAAAACAGGGGAATCACCTTAATAACAAACAACTTATTAGTTGGCTAATTAGTTAATACAGCTGCATATTTTAAATTCATATTTTGGCTTGCCTGAAGGCTTCCAAAATACTTGACAAAGTGTGTTATTACTAATATTATGACTCATAAAATACTAGGTGCTTATTGACAGAGTTGGAGGGCCGCCAAATGGGGAAATAGATGTATTTGGCTCAAGGACTGAAAGCCAACTATTTTCCCATTAATTTGGTCCAACCAAACTTGGTCATGATCAATCATAAACATTTTTATGACCACTTTCAAAATTAATGGAGAAACAACAAGCAAAAAATCGAGCAGGGCTGGACAGCTTTTTCCAAGGTGTTTGATTGCGTAAACTCTAAAGATATGCTACACACACATTTTACACACACATTTTATTTTTCTATTCTAATAGTGTCATTTACAATCTGACTGGTCCGCAGGTAGCTTAAAGCTAATCTACGCGGGCCGAGTCTTATATAAGTAAATATACTAATTACAGTTTAAAAAAATAAGTTAAGTTTTACATGTAATGGAGGGAGAAAAAAAAGAGAGAAGAAAAGGAATTATAAATATGCTCATAAATTATTGTTAGTACATTGTTCAGCCGTACTAAGAAAAAAACTACAAAATAACTGTCCTATACACCACATTCCTAAGGGCGTATTCTCTGTATTTTAACAGTTTAGCCACATGCACAATGTATGGAAAAACAACATTCTTGCCATGTGAAAGAGCACACCAACATTGGTGATCCTGTAGAATTTGAGTGTTGTAGCATAAAAGGCTGTAAAGTTACAGTGATTTAAAATTAGAGAGATTTGTATGAGAAAAACCATGTTGGCCTTTACAGCCTTGCTTTCAAGTTTTTTCTTCGTTTAAAATGCCAATAACTCGACAGCAATTTGAAACATTGCTTTCAAACTGTGGTCAATTACTAATTTAGGTACAATGCTTCATGTGGTAGCAATAGTTTCTCTGTACATATTAATCTTCCAATTTATGCAAATTAGGTGGTGGCCATTATGAATGAGGTCTATTCTAGGTATGTTACCTCAACCGGAACTGTGAGCGCACTTCTCCTTGTTCCAGCATCTGCAGCTCATTGTGACATGCACCAACGTTAGCATTCTCCACAAAACGCTGCAATAGAACCCAAAAAGTCATGAAACACTTTACCCGAGTATCAGGCTCTCAAGAAGGGAAGACGGGGTAGAGAAAAGAAAAGAGAGTCTGACAAAGAGCCATAGAGAGAAAGGTTTTCCACCTCCAAAGCTTAAATGTACATCATCGCACCACCACTTTTTAACTAATAAAATATATTTCTGGTTTTCAGAGATTGACATAACTGTTATCACGGATTGAGCTCCGACTCGGCAATTTATAGTTTCGAAATATCGGCCAGATTTTACATCAAGGTTTTTCAATCTCTGTGAAGAAAATTTAAGACCTCAGTATGGTACTTGTATTTCATCTGTTTCTTTGTTTTGTGCTACGACTAACACAGAGTTCTGCTGTCCCTTCAAGGCTAATAATCCTATAATTTTCTCTAAGCTTTTGAGTTAAGTTATGTTGCCATGAGAATTGTTTTGTCAAAGGTTTATACAAGGATGTGCACAATTTTGCACAGCTTTGATACTATTCGCTGCAAGCTGAGAAACTTGTTATGTTTTTATCAGCTTCAGTGGACTGACGGTGACGATCTTTGATTCTCCTGTTGTTCGGTTTCCACAACTGTGAGAAGATCTTGGGAAACAACTGGTAGTACAATTAAACTTGTCCATATCCCACCAGCAACACTCCAAGGACATTCTTTCTTTTGAGAAGTATTTCAGATACCAAATTTTTGTTCACTAGTGTAGTGTTCAAAGTAAGCTCGAACAGAGCTAGCATTTTCACACCCGGTTTTGAGTCTTTTGTTTTTTATCCAATTTGCACAACATCCAACATCCTAATCTGGACGTTTGAAACAAGTCCTTGAATAGTTTTTTGTCAGGCCTTCCTTTCTTTTTCCCCTCTCCCCATTCTCCCTCTCCCCTCCCCCTCCCCTACTGGGCCTGGTAATAAACACCCAAAGTACTCTTTCTTGTAAGCCATTGATAACTTGTCTAGTGGTTTTAATGTATGTGGTTTCAAAGTTAGAGTATAATATTATTGGGTAATGATAATATTGGATAATATAATTATTCCTTAATAATGTATTTACCTTTTACTGAAATAAATTATGTTCACTTGGCAATCTAGTTAACCTTTTTAAATAGCTAAATGTGTGATGATTGTTGTTGTTGATTTTGCTGTTCTCTACATGTACACAATGTATGTGGCCTGGAATTACATGATTGCACAACAAACAACTGTAGAATGAGCCAGACTACATTTTATACTAAAGGCAGCTGCAAACACATTGTTAAGCAGCAGGAACCTTTACATGCAGTCTGGCTACATGATGTCGCACAATGCTAGCTTTAATACATGTAGGTTAGGTTTATTCTTTCAAAACTGACTGGCCATGACTTGGCATGCTTCAGCTGTCACTAAACTACATGTAGCTACACTGTAATTTAAAGGGATTCTTCTTGCAGTTCATATAAAAACAAAATGAAAACATGTAACAGCTAAACATTAATATTCTAGTACTGGTAAGAGGTTTTTTGGGGGAGGGGGGCATAGTGATTATTTAAGGAGGGGGGGGAGGGGAAGGAGTTAAACAAGACCATGCACAGCTCTAATCCATTCATAGGTATAAGACAGTATTCTTCTCATGCAGGGCTGTCATTAAGGTTGTAAGTTGCTGGACAACTGTCAACAATAGCCACATTTTTTTGTGCCATAAGCTACAACTCTGGCTTTAAGTTTCACATCAAGTAGCCGGCGATCATCATCAGTTTGTGGTGATAATCGCTGGTAGCTGTCTTCTAACGACAGCCCTGTTATGATTCCTGACCACCAGAGGGATCAGTAGGAATATTTACCCTGTCAAAGCCAGTCTTCATTAATGGAAGGAATGAGGGTTCATCAGCACCTCTAGGACTGCAAATAAAAACAATAGTTACATTCCCCAATAGCTGGAAAAACCCTAAACTAGTTGGTTTGTTCAATTCAATTATTTATTATGCTCATTACACTATATACATTAATAATAGCACTGGTCATTTGCAAAACATATTCAATTGAAATTAGAGCCTGGAAGCTAAATAACCCATAAAGTTGTTGAGTTAGCCCCCAGCATTTTGGGTCTAAGGGAGCAGGTCAAACCAGATGCCCTAGATAGGGACCCATTTTTTTCAACAGACACAGCTGTCAGCCCAGGGTACCACTCCCATCCCCCATTTTTGAACATCTATTTTCTTTTCTGAGGGGCCTAGTGGTAATTTTAACACAGAGAATGAAATAATAATGTAAGACAAAACATACAGTTGTCGGATAATAATAACTGAACCAGATGTAATCATAGGTCAAATCATTGTAGTGAGTGGCGTGACAGAGAGTGAGTGACGAATGAGTGTGGTGAGTAATGTGAACATGAACGGAAGTGAGTGTCATGAGCATTATAATTAGTTTAGCAGACGGAAATCTAGTAGTGATAATGGACATATAATTATAATGGACAATGTGTAGCGATCAGACTAAGCGTCTCTGAGCGGAAGAGTCAAATTTGTTGTGTTATTCAGAGTTCAATTGAACATTCAGAACAAGAAATAGAGAGTAGAGCATGAGAGAGAGAAGTAAACAGTGATTACAGTGAGAAAATAAACGAAGAAACAAACCAACCAGTGACTGTGTGGGCTGAGCTGGGTCTCTAACGGCCTATTCCCAACACAAGTGGCACCCCCGACGGGACAGTGAAAAATAGAATGGAAAACCTTCTTGAGAATATCAACGCTAAACTGGAACTCTTGCAGTTTACACATGAGGAAACCCAAGGGATTATTGAGAAAGCTAACCTCGAAGAGATTGAGAGACACCAAGATGCGCTTCGGTCCTTGGTGAAAGAAGTACAAGGATTTAAAATGCAAGTACAAGCAGCCAAATTTCAAAGCGGCAAAAAGCCCGTAGAAAAGCAGGTACAAAAGAGCCAAGAAAACCCGCAAGCACAAACACATGCTTGAAGTTTTCAAGCTCAGCAACAAGAGAGTCCAAGAAGAGGGTGTGTATACTGTGATGACTTAAACCACAAGTCAACCAACTGTCAAAAGGTTGTCATGCTAGCCGACCGGAAAAAGATTCTGGGAGAAAAGCGATTGTGCTTCAACTGCACAGGTGCTAAGCATAGAGCGGCAGAATGTCGAAGTCGCTCGGCGTGTATACACTGTCAGCGAAGACATCACACTTCAATATGTGATACACCAAGCGAGCAGATGCTCAAGCAACTGGTGCGGATGGTGGAGCTGTCGTCGATCTGGTTGTAATTGTTGAGATAAACGGCATCAAGTGTCGAGCTCTGTTAGATACAGGAGCAGGAAGTTCCTAGCCTCTTCAATGCTTTTGGATCACCTGGGAGTACGCCCACTTAGGCGGGTATCTTGCAAAATAGAAATGATGATGGTTACAACTACGAGATAGCTGAAAATTTACGGGCTGAAAATCAACAGTTAGAGACTGAATTTACCAGGGTCGACAGGAAAGAACTGTTAACCCTTAGAAATCCAAGATATCGGGAAATGTCTAAGAAATATTCTCATCTGGAAGGAATAGATTTTGCAGACATGGAAGAGAAATGCTCGCTATACGCCTGGTCCTCGGTGCAAGCGACTACGCCCAAATTAAGACCAACAAACCCGCAAGGGTGGGGCGTCAGGGAGAGCTGGTGGGAGAATACACAGAATTTGGGTGGACGATCATCTCCCCAGGAGGGGAAGTTGATCTCGCCAAAATGTTCCTTACTCAGACATCGGTGGGGGACTATGAAGGTCTCTGCAGAATGGATGTTTTGGGGCTGGAAGACTCTACAACCGGAGACCAAGAGAATGTTTACAGTGAGTTTAAGGAGCAATTAGCCAGGAATGCGGACGGCTGGTATGAGAATGGCCTGCCCTGGAAAGGAAACCATCCTCCCTTGCCCAATAACAAGGCAGGGAGTTTAAGGAGGCTTCACAGTCTTGTGCGTAAGCTGGAAAGGGAAAATATGCTTGAGAAATATGACATCATCATACGAGATCAGCTCGTGCAAGGCATTGTGGAGCATACAGGAGATCAAGTAAAGGGCAGGGAGTTTTACATTCCCCACTAAGCTGTTGTGAAGGCAACCGTTGAAACAACGAAGTTGAGAATTGTGTACGATGCATCTGCAAGGGCCAGTGAGAAGGCCCCTTCACTCAACAAGTGTCGGGAAACAGGGCCATCCTTACAGAACAAGTTGTGGAGTGTTCTAGTACATGTACGTCGCAGGTGATCTAAAGCAAGCTTTCCTCCAAGTACGGATAAAGGAGGAGGACTGTGATGCTTTGCGGTTTCACTGGTACAAAGATTTAGCCACGAAAGAAGTGGAGCCTATCCTATCCATTCATCTCCATGGATTCAGGGATGCAAGTGGAAAGGATGTAGCAGCTGTAGTAATTGGCGTCGTAAAGCAGCCATCTCGCACAATGCAAGGCCTGGTGGCAGCAAAATCGTGGTTAGTATTAGGTTAGAAGGGCCTAACCATCCCTCGCCTGGAGCTAGTATCAGGGCATATGGCTACCAACCTGGTACATAACGTGAAGGAAGCATTGCAGGGGTTTCCGGTGGAAAACGTACACTGTTGGCTCGACAGCAGTGTTGCTCTTTACTGGATTCTAGGTGCGGAGGACTATAAGCAATTCGTGCATAACCGTGTGCACAAGATCCAAGCTAAGGATTATATCCAGTGGAGACACGTGGGGACCCTTGCCAACCCTGCAGATCGTGGAAGCAGAGCAAGTGACGTTAAGGAGTCACGCAAACTATGGTGGCAAGGACCAGATTGGTTATCGCAACCACAGAACTGGCCACCAGACATTATTACCACACCAACCGCAGAGACATTGGCGGAAGCCAAAACAGTGAAAGAATTGTTTGCGGTGGCAATTGCGGAGGAGGATGAGTTTGATCGGCTCATCAACAAATGCAGCTACTGGAAAGTTATGAGGGTGTGTGGGTGGATCTCGCGGTTCACCCACAATGCCAGAGCCAGCAAAGAAGACAGATTTGCAGGACCTCTCACCACAGAAGAGATCTACCAATAAACGTTTTTCTGGGTGAAAAGGGTTCAGAGTCGTAATCGACAATCTGACACATTCAATGAGGACCACTGCAGTTGAACCTACAGCTGAACAGTAAGGGTGTCTACGAGTGTCACAGGAGAATTCTTTGGAAAGCAAAGGAGAGGAGTTTGAGTAGAAATCTTGCCGACACTCGTGTTCTGTGAATTTAATGTGCCATTTCTATTGTTCGTATGGCTTTGTTTACGGTCATTGCAAAAAACGTTTTCTGAAAACACTCACATATAAGCCACACCCCCAACTTTGTGGATTTTTTTTGTTACCGTAATAAAATACGGTATATTTAAAGTTTTTTTTTTATGAAAATGATGCTGTCAATAAAAACCTCAAGCAAGAAAACTCTGCTTAATAAGATTCCAAAAATAACCAGCTTACCATTGTTTCACTACTGCAATAATAGAAGAGGTTTCACTAGGTCGTGTTGTTCTGATGTTCCTGTAAAACAAAACATTATTGGAATAATTATAGCTACCACAGAGGCTCAGAACTAAAGCACATTGGCAAACCCTAATACATAAGACTCATCCGATCGACTGTCTTCTGGAATAAGAATATACAGAATGATATCAGTACAGATCGCATATATCAAGACTTTTTAGCCACTGGAATACCAAATGTATCCAGCAATGCAAGTGTTTGTAGGCATAGTGTAAAAACCCCATAAAAATGTACTGTGATCATAGATAAAAGCTTTTATGCATGTCATCACACTGTGATCACAAAATGAAGTGTGGAAGGAAATGAGGAAGTGTGATTACAAACTTGTGTGATCATATTAGTGTGATCACACTAAATTTATTTGATCACACATATATACACTGTAATTAAAATCATGATCTGATGCATATTCTTCCAGAGATTATTCCATCTATTCTTATTCCAGAATACAGTCAATTGAACACCCATTGGGGTCATCTTGTTGTATCTATTCAATCTATACACTGATTGGAGGCTTCAGCTTGTCACTTAAATTACAAAATGAACACATTTTCAAGGCTGTACAATCTCTTATAATGGAGACAAATTGTTTTACAAAATTTGTCCATGTATTTTATATGATTTAGTTGTTTTGCATGACCATGTACATGTATACAATGTACGTATGCATGTAGTTTCTTTCCTTTTTTTACCCTTTTTATTTAATTGTTTGTAAATGTTTAAATGTGTCAGCTCCCACTCTTGGAGCAAAACACAAAGAATTTTATATGTTTAAATAAAAAAATTATAATCGTAATAAAAATTTCTACTTCTTGTCATTAAATTTTGACAAGTTTGCACTCAATTCACATATCATTTCATGACTGGAATCCTCCTGTTATTCCTGTGCATTTTTTGTCTTTATGTACCCTTAAATGGGCTATATCATGGTGTTGCACATGTATTGAATCAATGTTCAACTGTTGGCCGTTAATAGCTGATATTACAGTTGAGTCCACAAATAGCAGTTTCAGCGGAATTGACCCTAACGCCTCACATCAACGTAATGAAACACTATTCAAGAATGATGGTTTCAATGGTGCTTCCTTATATTGAAGAGAGGCGTTCAGGTCAAATTAAAGTGTCAATACCGCTGAATCTGATATTCGTAGACTCAACCGTAATATCAGTTATTGGCTATAAGTCTCCTTCCTTGATGCTTGATTGAACTAAATCACAATCTTTTCCTTGAAGACTACCGTAAACACTCACAGATAAGCCACACCTTTTTACCCAAAATATTATTTCCTAATTGGGGCTGTGGCTTATCTTTCTCAAACTCATTAATAATTCATGAGCTTTTTAGTCAATTAGAGGACTGCATTTGGTCAGGTGGATGAGTTTGGAAACCCAATGAAATACCAGTTGAAAATCACTAGTGTTTCAACTAATTTTCATCCCTAGTGATGAAATTGTTCTTACCATAATTTCCAGCCTATTACCCGCACAGCGAATTACCTGCACCCACTTATTTTAGAGTCTCAAAGAAAAATATATTAACAGATTACCCGCACCGACAGATTACCCGCACCTCTCAGTGTAAATTTAGGTAACAATACCGGTACCTCAAAGTAGGTTTTAATTGTTGTGTCTTAGTAGACATAGGAACATCAGCATGTTGATAAATAGAAGTCGTAAATCCATTTGTATACAGTGCGATTTCACAGCAATTTAGAAATTAATTGACACACCTCAGCATTTTAGAGTTCGACTCAAAGTATTTCCGGCATCAGGCAAAATTGTTCAGACACAAAATGAATATAAAAAAAACTTTCAAAACATTTAATTCGGAAACTTCAATTTCTAAACGAAAATTTGTCTTTTGGAAATGTTTGGTGCATGTATCGCAAAGCAAAACAAACACTGCCGACTAATTGATTATTCAAATCAGTTCGTGGAAAATTCATGCTTCGGTGTCATGGAATTCGAGAGACTTGAGCCTCCTCACCTTTGAAAATGGATTCCACATTAACAAAAAGAACTATCCAGAATATTTTCTTTGGTGGATCTTTTCCATTTTCACAAATAAGTTGAGAAGCTGTGTCGTGAATAAGCCACACTTTACTACCCACGAAGTTCACAGAGCGTGACACTCTGGTGTTGTTGTGTCAAAAACCAGACAATGTCGAGAGAATTCACATGTCAACTCCAAGAATGGGATCTTTTGATAAGCTGGCTTCTTGAAAACATAAGCAATGATTTCAGCCAAAATCCTGAAGGATAACGGTCAAGTGTGAAACTACATCGTACAGAAGGTATATAAAGTTTATCAGATGAAATAAGGCACCAAACTAGCGGGATGGTGTTTATACACATATGTAGTAACGCAATTCTTGTTTCTCGTTACAGCACTCCTCAGTGTTTGTTAGATCAGAAATGGTTTCAGTTAATATATCTTTTGGTTTCATACAAAGCTGAAAAGATTTGGACGAAATAAACACGGACACTAACGGCGATCATTGTTATTTTCTATGGCGAAAAAAACGTTGGCGGCTTTTCAGTTTGGCAACAATTTTTTCATGAGACAACAGCGATTTTTTTAGGCAAAATTTTTGCCAGCAAAAGGCGACCGCTTTTCGTTGTTTTAGACAAATGCGATTGCTGTGTGCCGCCGGCAAATAAGGGGCGAAAGGCGATTGCTGTAACCTTGTGTGACAAAGTTTTAGTCTTTAGAATTTAACACATTACATTACCCGCAGCAGCCGTGGTTTGGTGAAAAATTAACAGATAACCCAGGGTAATAGGCCGGAAATTACAGTAATCATCATATTCATTAACCACTAACTACTTACATGTACATACTGATAAACTACAAGTAAGGAGTGAAGAAGTAAAGAAATGACAAAGGAGAAAAAGTGTGCTTCCACTCAAGTTTTATTTTTTTGTACTGTTTTATTGTTTTCTCAATATTTGGATCCCCTGATGAAACAATACAATTCGTGTTTGAAATAGTACATGAAAACATCTTGAAAAGGTTCCATAAATTTCCATAAATTATCATTTAAAATTATTAACTTAAGCTATACTAATAAAAACTACAGTAAGCACTGGTCAATGCTTTTGCAAGTTTGCTGGCTCCTAGTCCTAATAATTAATTTTGTTGTTGAATACAATAATTTATTCATTCCTCCACTGGCCCACACATTCATCACATTGATTTCCACCTCTCTTTCAGTAACTAGTTCTTTTTCCTAACAATGTACAATGTAGATGACTTCCAGATATCCTAATTGCAGACATGACAGCTACAAACAGTTAGTGTCAGTGTCAAACAGACAGTGTCAGTGACATGCTAGACCATCTGGGGTGGAAGTCTTTACAATCAAAGAGATCCTGTGCTCTCCTTTCAATCTTGTATGAAATGAGGAACAATTTAGCTTACGTAGATAGTACTAAGCTTCAATCTGTAACATACCGCTCCACTCGTTCTTCTGGCCATGCATATACACATGTAAGCTACCTGTTATTAATTGCGACTACTATACATACTCATTTTATCCCAGAACACTGCAAGCATGGAACAAACTATCTAGTGATATAGCCTTGTGCAGCTCTCTGTCTGTTTTCCAGGGCACCATATCTTCAATTTACTAAAAAAATCTTTTGTCATCAGATTAGTATTATTCATTTATCTATTCTACATAGTAAGGCAGTCTAAAATGCTCAGATGTGAGGGTAGACTTATATGGTAAATAAATAAACAGCTGATGAAAATGCAATCTTCTAGTGTCCAGTTTACTCCCTCCCAATCATATGCCTGGTTACTCACGTGAGTATATGTTGTAGGTCAAATTGACCCTGAGTCAATTCAACCTAGGTCAAATTGACCCCAAGTCAATTTAACCTACATGTAGGTCAAATTGACCCGAGTCAATTCAACCTAGGTCATATACATATATAATCGCCATGACCCAGTTTGCAACCGCGGCGTCCTCAAAAACTATCGCGGTCATTTGTGCGGTGGCCGCGGTCATTTGTGCGGTGGCCGCGGTCATTTGTGCGGTCACCGCGGTCATTTGTGCGGTCACCGCGGCGCCGTACTGCGGCTTCGCGTCTGGTGCACGAGGTTTTTCCGCGGTCGGATGTCCCTATAATTCCCGGCGGTACTGTATATAAAGTTTATCAGATGAAATAAGACACCAAACTAGCGGGATGGTGTTTATACACATATGTAGTAACACAATTCTTGTTTCTCATTACAGCACTCCTCAGTGTTTGTTAGATCAGAAATGGTTTCAGTTAATATATCTTTTGGTTTCATACAAAGCTGAAAAGATTTGGACGAAATAAACACCGACACTAACGGCGATCACTGTTATTTTCTATGGCGAAAAAACTGTTGCCGGGATTTTCAGTTTGGCAACAATTTTTTCATGAGACAACAGCGATTTGTTTTAGGCAAAAATTTTGCCAGCAAAAGGCGACCGCTTTTCGTTGTTTTCGACAAATGCGATTGCTGTGTGCCGCCGGCGAATAGCGATCGCTGTAACCTTGTGTGACAAAGTTTGTCTTTAGAATTTAACACATTACATTACCCGCAGCAGCCGTGGTTTGGTGAAAAATTAACAGATAACCTAGGGTAATAGGCCGGAAATTACAGTAATCATCATATTCATTAACCACTAACTACTTACATGTACATACTGATAAACTACAAGTAAGGAGTGAAGAAGTAAAGAAATGACATAGGAAGAAAAAGTGTGCTTCCACTCAAGTTTAATTTTTTTGTACTGTTTTATTGTTTTCTCAATATTTGGATCCCCTGATGAAACAATACAATTCGTGTTTGAAATAGTACATGAAAACATCTTGAAAAGGTTCCATAAATTTCCATAAATTATCATTTAAAATTATTAACTTAAGCTATACTAATAAAAACTACAGTAAGCACTGGTCAATGCTTTTGCAAGTTTGCTGGCTCCAAGTCCTAATAATTAATTTTGTTGTTGAATACAATAATTTATTCATTCCTCCACTGGCCCACACATTCATCACATTGATTTCCACCTCTCTTTCAGTAACTAGTTCTTTTTCCTAACAATGTACAATGTAGATGACTTCCAGATATCCTAATTGCAGACATGACAGCTACAAACAGTTAGTGTCAGTGTCAAACAGACAGTGTCAGTGACATGCTAGACCATCTGGGGTGGAAGTCTTTACAATCAAAGAGATCCTGTGCTCTCCTTTCAATCTTGTATGAAATGAGGAACAATTTAGCTTACGTAGATAGTACTAAGCTTCAATCTGTAACATACCGCTCCACTCGTTCTTCTGGCCATGCATATACACATGTAAGCTACCTGTTATTAATTGCGACTACTATACATACTCTTTTTATCCCAGAACACTGCAAGCATGGAACAAACTATCTAGTGATATAGCCTTGTGCAGCTCTCTGTCTGTTTTCCAGGGCACCATATCTTCAATTTACTAAAAAAAATCTTTTGTCATCAGATTAGTATTATTATTCATTTATCTATTCTACATAGCAAGGCAGTCTAAAATGCTCAGATGTGAGGGTAGACTTATATGGTAAATAAATAAACAGCTGATGAAAATGCAATCTCCTAGTGTCCAGTTTTCTCCCTCCCAATCATATGCCTGGTTACTAAACTACATATGGCAAAATTTGAAATTAGGAAAATCAAGATTAGAAAGCTGCATCACCTTCCTTGCCCCCGGCTCGTCGAACTTTCAATGATATAACTCTGTAGTTTTACCCATAATTTTAGATCTGAAAGTGTCTACTTACTTACACATATGTGACCGAACACAGGAAAACATACATTAACGCTTTTCCGTTTAACGCTCCAAGTCGTTAGCTTCCCGTTTAAATGGCTTCTAAAGTCGTTTAGCTCATCAACTAAAGCGTTAGAAAATTCTCCTTGCCCGTTTAAACGAGTTGAGAAGTCGTTAGCTCAGCAAGAGAACCCGTTTAAACGACTTTGCAACTCGTAAAAAAATTTCGGCTGCCCGTTTCAACAACTTGGAAAGTCGTTAGAAATATTTCACTGCCCGTTTAAACGACTTGCAAAGTCGTTAGGAATATTTCACTACCCGTTTAAACGACTTGCAAAGTCGTTAGGAATTTCACTATCCGTTCAAACGACTTGGAAAGTCGTTAGCTCAAACATTATAAGCCGTTTAGTTAGTCAGGTTGTTGCATTTTTCTCTACGTACATGTACGTAAAAATAACGACTTTAAATATGACAGTAAGATTATTTATGGTCGTTTTCTTGACGCGCGTTTTACGTCCTACCCTGGGTACCAGAGGTTCTACTGCCTCCCTTCGCGAAAGTTAGGCGCGAAGAAGAGCGAAACGACGAGTGTCTAGGAGCGAAGCGAACCTCTGGTGGCACGGCTTGCCATTCTCACTTCCATGTTCGAACTAGTATCACATTTCTCGAATAACCGGTTTTGCAGTCTGTCAGTTCGCTGTCAAATACATGTTTACACTTTTCCGCACCACTGATTATCAGTGCGTGTAGCGCAAACTGGTATTATGCTAATGACTGTTATTTGTATGGACCTGTGTTTCGTCCATCAAGTGCATGTTTATCCAGCTAAAAATGAAACTAAGCTCCTACTTTAGCAGGCTAGTGCATTGTCGTTTGTTGTGCTCCGTCATCAGAAGAACACGCTAACGTGCAAATGAATTTTTAAAATTTGCATGTACTTGCAAGTTGAATCTTCCACCTCCCTGGTTGAATCGAGCAGAACTGACAATGGAGGTCATTAGTCACGCTGTTGACAGATTATGAACGTCCAGTTTGCCGCTTGTAAACAAGAATAAGCAGTCACTCCTTTTCCCTCCATTTACCTCCATTGATAGTCACCAAAAGACAGGATTGCGTTACGAAACACCGTCCCAGCGCTGGTTTGGTGTTTTCCGTTCATCTGAGAAACTTTAGCTTCTGTAGTTTAAAACTCAGATCCATCAGTCCTTCAGAATTTTTGTTGAAGTAATTGCTTATGTTTTCAATTGAAGAAGTCAACTTTTAGCTGGAGATGCAAAGATTCTCTGTTGACATGTGCTTTCAGCCGTGAAGACTGATTGTCTGGTTTTTCACACAACAAGAATGCCGCAAACTTTGCGGGAAGGGAGATTGCATTGTAGTTTAAATCACCACAAAGCTTCTCAACTTTACTGGCAAATGATAAACGTCTACTAAATAGAATATTCTGGAGTTCTTTTTATTTAATGTGGATCGGTTTTCAAAGGTGAGGAGGTCCGAGTCTTGAATTCCGTGACACAGAAGTGTGACATTTTCCGCAAACTGATCAATGCTCTGCCGAAGAGTAATGATTACTAGTCAAATCGCTTTAAAAGTAACGATAATGAAATCATTACTGCGGATATTACCTATATCCAGGTTCACAGCGTGCGAGGGACAGGACTAGAAGCAGTTCGCATCAAGTGTTTCTTGGACGTGTGATATTGCATTGATTTGTTATCCTGGGGGTACAAGGCGTGGAAAAAGCAGAAAATTAAATTGGATAGACACCAATGGTTCCTGCTGGTCTTTTATCCTCACGGATACCAAATCGAGACATTGCAACTCTTCCAGAGGGCGCGTGTTCGGATAGCGATACGACCTTAGCCACAAGCTTAGCCAGGGTTCCGCAAGGTAACCCGTTGAAGTTTTTTTGCTAAGCATTTAAACGACTTTTGTAACCGTTTAAACGAATTGTAAAGCTGTTAGAAATTTTTCACTACCCGTTTAAACGACTTGCAAAGACATTAGGAATATTTTATTACCCGTTTAAACGACTTTCAAAGTCGTTAGCTCCTTGAAGCAAAGCGTTTAAACAATTTGGCAAGTCGTTTGAATTTTCTCCTTGCCCGTTTAACGACCTTGTAAAGTCGTTTAAACGGCTTTAAAACCCGTTAGCAAGCCGTTCATATTTGCCCGTTTAACGCTTTCCCGTTAATGTACATGTATGTTTTCCCGTGTTCGGTCACATATACTGTACAATAGACCTTTGATTGTTAGCTGAATGTAGTCCTGAATTTCACATCAACAAACACATGCTTGCACTACCGTTTGTCAAAACTAAGTATCCAGGCATTTTATTGGAAGAGAGAAAACTGGACACTAGAATGTTGCCATGTGTGCACAACAACATGGAGTGCAGTGAGAAGTTTGCCTTTTCATCTTCCATATGTAGTTATCACATCTACAAAGACATTTGGAAGTCAACTATCAGGGAGAAACTGATTGTTCATAGAGAGAGAGAAAATCAATTTGACAAATTTGCTGTTAAAGTACTAAACAGCAGAAAAACAGTTGGTCATTTACCACGTGAGTATATGTTGTAGGTCAAATTGACCCTTCAGGTCAAATTGACCCTGAGTCAATTCAACCTAGGTCAAATTGATTCAACCTGGTGTTTGTGTTAAAGTGCCACTACGACGAAAATTTACCATTTCGATTTGCCACTTTTTCAGTGTCTATAGGTCAATCAGTATTAGAAATATCCGAAATGGTAAAAAATATTCCCAAATGGGCATCTTAAACCACAAATTTTAGGAGAGTTTACCGGTAAAATCCTGTCCGCCATTGCTGGAAGCTGTGCCCTTTGTTCAGCTTTAAACAAAGGTTTATTCACCGGAAGTGATGTCATACACTTAACACGACAACCTCGTGGCGCGAAATAGCATGCATAAAAAAGTAGCCAACCTCGCAAAGATAAATATAACTTTCTTCTTATGTACGTGAAGACATTTTTAGTAGAAATATGCCTCCAGGCGTTGTGTTCTGCAGGCGAGCGTTAAGTGTATGACATCATTTCCGGTGAATAAACCTTTGTTTAAAGCTGAACAAAGGGCACGGTTTCCAGTAATGGCGGACGTGTAGATTCAATATTCGGAGCTAAAAAAATAAGACTTCCTGTCGTTGTATCGAAAAACAATTTGAACTGGTAATAATATATGAACTCTACTTTATGAATAATTATGCAAAAACATTGATATGTCAAAATTTGATCGTAGGGGCACTTTAAAGGTAATGACTGTTTTCTTCAGGATTTTTTTTCAAGATTCTAAAAAGGGAACTTACATTGAACGTTCATTGATATTATGGTTTTTAAATGTAAGGGATTGGGTCAGTTCACAAGGAACATTATTTTAAGAAGTACTATATTTCTGTGTTGTTTAATGATTAATAGCCCTAAAGAACCCTACATTAGTGAGCACCTGTTGTTGGGGTCTTCTTAAATGTAGGGGAAGGGTTTGGTTTAATTCACAGGACCACTAAAGAAGGATTACAGTCTGTATTATTTAGTGACCAGCTGTAAACAGCCTAAATAATATTAGTGAGCACACGTTGTTGACGGTTAGGGTGTTTTTAAATGTAGGGTTAGGATTTGTATTAGTTCTCAGCATCATAGAAGAAGGATTACAATCTGTATTATTTAGCAACTAATAGTTCAAAACACCCTAAATAAATTAGTGACTATAGCTCTAAACACCGAAAATTAGTGAACACCCATTGTGGACGGTTAGAGTGTTTTTAAATGTAGGGTTAGGTTTTGCATTAGTTCTCAGGACAATTGAAGAAGGATTACAGTCTGTTATTTAGTGATTAGCTCTAAACACCCAAAATTAGTGAGCAAGCATTGTGGACGGTTAGGGTGTTTTTAAATGTAGAGTTAGGTTTTGCATTGGTTCACATGCAGGACCATTGAAGAACGGTGGGTGTAAAGTACAGGTCAGGTTACAGGTCAGGTCACAGGTCAGGTCACTTCTTGTTTACCTGGGAACCCTAGCTCTAGGTGAGTGAGAACCCATCGTTTACCTGTGAACTCGTCCGATGGTTAGGGTTAGGTTTGTGGCTAGGTTAGGATTTATCTTCGAATTAACAACCTGACCTGTGACCTGTACTTTACACCCGCCGATTGAAGAAGCATATTTCTCTGTTGTTCAGTGACTTACCGGTAGCTCTAAATACCCAGAATTAGTGAGCAATTGGGTTTACTGAGGTTACTGAGGTTACTGTTAGGGTTTGGATTAGTACACAGGTCAATTAAATAGATTTATAATAGTGTTAGGAATGAGTTTGCTTGGAGTGGGGTGTTAACTGGCTTTTAATGAATCTGCTTGTTATTACTTGCCCTGTGCATGGAAACTGGCAAAGTGAAATATAACTGTTGATAAGTTCTCGAACATTTATCTATTTCTGCGTCTTTTCACACCTCTGTAGGCGATTCTTTGATGAGAGACCAAGACAATATAATACAGCATTTCTTTGAGTCACTTTCCAATTGTGTTTTATTCCATTTGAAAAGCTGAGTTTAACGAGTACGAGCCGGTAATACTCCAAGATCCTCTGCACTCGTTACTTTACTGAGATACTGTTTAACTTTTGAATCGTAGAAATCTTCTTCTAGATACAATGTTAGAGGTGATTCGCTTTCTTTTCCCTTTCTTCTCCCTTTACTTTATCTGTCAGTGATCTGAGTGATTACTCTGCAAAAGTCGGTTCGGTTACGTCGACACAGTTTTTTTTGAAGTACGAGTGGAGCCGTAATGAAGTACACCTGATCATCTATAAACGATGTATTGTTCCTGTATTTTTCTGGATTTAGCTTTCTTACTTCCCTTGAATTGCTACAGTTTTCATGAAAGACCAAACGAACGCAAAGTCAACACAAACTTTATAGTTTGGTCCGAGTTTAATATCGTCCATGTTTTTCGAAAGATGTTTCCAAGTCCGATTTTGTTAGCAGTATGCATGCGTGCATAATGAGAGGGACTGGGTTCCACGTTTACTCACATGGAGAATAAATGATCTGCTCAAATCAACAAGCACTCGTGGCGCAGTGCAATAATCCACTGGATTAATATCTACCAGGCATTCCTCATGATTCAGCCAAGTTAAGCCCAATCGGGTGAGGTAAGTAAATGGATGGGTGATTTAAATGTAAGTGGTCAGGCAAGACATCAGGGGGGTTAAGAAAAGGATAGAAGTAGGGGGTGGTAGTAGGAAGAGAAGGGGGGATGTAGGAATAAGAGGGGAGACGTGGGTTGTCAAAACAATTTTGTAGGGAAGGGGTGGGTGATTTTTTTTTTCTTTTTAGTACTCCCCCCTAAAAAACTAAACCCCTTTTTTTTATGAATCCCAAAAAATAATAAATCCCTTTTTAGAATCATTGATAGCCAAACCGGAGTCAATTTGACCTGCAACATATACTCCAGAATAGTGAGGTATTTTCTGGCTCTCGGAGGAACTATAACTGTTGAAATTACTGGGAAACGGCAACACTGAAAAAAGCTTTGCGGTGGAATGAAGATTCCTTGTCTGGTGTCATTCAGTTGTTCAAGAAAAGCGACTGTTAACCGCTTAAAATAACTTTAGCGAAGAAGATTTAACGGAACAAGGGTCTCGAACAGGTAACAATTGATACAAGAAACAAACAACACAAACAGCTCTTTTAGGAGCCACCAAGCTTGCAAAAGTGATGATCAGTGCTTCCTTTCTTTTCGTTTTGTGTAGTTTTAAACAGTCTGACTTTGTTTTGTTTTTTTATGTTAATAATTTATATGGAAATTTATTGAACCTTTTCTAGATGTTCTCGCAGATAAGCTGCACCCCTGATTTGGGTAAAAAGATGTGGCTTATCTGCCAGTGTTTACGGTACAAATGTATGTACAACAATCAAACTGTAAACAATACTTACTAAATACATGTAAATGATGTTTGAAAAGAAGCGTATGTAAATGTTCGGTTTAGCCATTCGCATGAGAAGTTATTTCAAACACTCGATCATTGTTCGTGTTTCATCAGGGGATCCCAACTATTTCGAAAATAATAAAACCCTCAAGGCTTTGCCTCTCTGGTTTCATTTGTTTTCTCAATGTTTGGAACCCCTGATAAAACACTCCAATTCATGTTTGAAATAGTACATCATGCATAATATAAGATGGTAGGCATGAAGTCCATACTACTTGAGTCAGAGCTGTAGACTGGAGTTTTCTCCACTTTGAAAGTAAAACTTCTTTTCGAAAATATGTGCTTTCAAAATTGGGGTGCGGCTTATATATATTTTTTAAAGAGTTTTGCTTTTTATAGGACTATAAATTATATATATATAGATGTGTATCAACATTTTGGTCAATAAATTATGTAACCTATCTAATATCCATGCAAGTCAACTTAGTCCAAGCTTATGCTTTCAGAGGCATGAACAGTTAATAGCTGAAAGTTATGTTCAATCATCAGCAAGACCAACAACTATTATTTCCAAATCTGACAAGGATGCTGAAGCAGTTAAAAGTTACAGTAAGTTAAATAGATCAGTTTGCTGTTATCTGTTCAGGGTTTGTTCTTTGGATCTGATTTCCTTACAAGGATTGACAAGTTATCCTTGAATCACAATCCTTAATTTCAATTGCTACAAACAATTATTACATTGCTCAAAACAATGAAATACATTGTAGCACAGAGCTGGCATTTTTCTTTTTTTCTTCAAAAGAATCACAATGTTTATCTGGGGTTTCATTATATTTCAAAAGTAGGCATAACAGGCATTTAACCTTGCCATGCACATACTAGTACAATGTATAGTACAATGAAGGAGCTAGCAGCCAAAGTTCCAGTAGTAGCCACATTGATACTGGCCGTGATGATACTAATTTATGCAACAAACTAGAATCTTAATAATGCCCAATTAACATACAAAAACACTACCCACCTGCACAGTTTTTCACCATCGATAGGTGTAATGTCTCGCATATCAATAAAGATAACCTGACGAATGAAGAATCAGAGGTTAAGGCTATGGCATGTGACAGTTTTCCAGACCAGGGCTACTTTCATTTGCACAACAATACACTGCCAACTCATCCATCAATACAAGGTTCAGTCTCAGGAGGATGGACATGAGTCATTAACTCTCTGACGTCCTCTAACCCAAGTGAGAGACATAAAAAACCTGTTAAATGATCAAGCACTTTGAAAAAACCCAAATCCAAATCAATAGAAATATTAAAATGCAAGACAGTTACATATATCTACTTCCACTTGCGAACTACTGTTAAGCATGAGCTTTTTTGAACTGTGTTTGTTTATGTTTGAAAGCTGGATGTCTGGCAGCACAAACCTTTTCCATAAAACATCAAACTAATTAGTTCCAACCTTGATATTGACAACCTAATTGACATGTCTTCTAAATAAAAATTTTATACTGTCATGAAACCTAGTTGTCTTGTATCTCTCATAATTCTGTGTCCAAAACTTTAACTTTACCTACATTTCTACGATTTAGCATGAAGTCAAACCTAGCTGAAAAGTTTCCAAACCTGAATCTCATGCTGCTGAAACATGAAGGCAGGACATGTCAACATCATGGTTACTTGTAAAGTTTTATGTTGCCAGACGCCCAGGTTTCAAACTTAATGGTAGCTCACAAAAGGAATAACAGTCATAATACGTAAAAGTAAAAGTATTAAATGGCTACCGAGGTTTGAATGGCATGAATGGAAGTACATAATGACTCTTATTGTAACTTTATCTCGCTTCAAATACCAACAAGATTTTATTTTGGAGGTGATTATTTCATTATAAACAAAGTATTATATATCTTGTATGAATTCTAACCAACATCTGCACAACATAGCCCATTTAGGCAGTTTATGAAGTCAGGCCAAATTCAGGCATTCAAAAATATTACTTTTCATAATTTTGGGAATTTTACAAGTTTGGAATCTTATTATTTAAAGATACATGTAATATCAAGTCTGTAAGCTGAAAAGTTATTAGTTACATGTATTTCATACAAATGTAGTGTAAATAAAAGCGTATTGAATTGCAACTTTCAACTTTCTCCTCAGCAACAGCTTTCAGAATGGAACATGCCTCTACAGGAATATTTTTTTGAATAAGCTGCTGCGCAATTAGTTTGTTATTCATTTCAAATTGTGGAGGTTGGTGGGAAAAAAATAACAGTAGGGTCACTCATGAAAAACACAACAGCAGCATAGCTAGACTCACTATTTTAAATCGGATTGCTCATTATAACAAGCTTATTAACAATAATGTTGTGCCAGTGGCCTTATAGTTTATAAAGCCATAAAAAGAAGAGAAGAAAATATTGTTTATTTTGAAAGAAAACATTATTTTTTTCTAATGGAAATGTCATAATTTTAAAAGTCTAACTCCCACTACTGGTGCTAATACATTATTTTTGACATGCAAGGTGAGTTTATTGGTGTCTCACCCTTGCATTGATCATCAAGCCTTGCACAAAAATGACAACAAATTTTTTTTCAAATAACCATCCTATTTTTCTTGTAGTCTCCGTCTTTCTCCAGCGATAACTTTGCATGAACGCTCATACAAAATAATTGATATACATGTACCAAAAAAACAAGCTGTTTTGTTTTTCTAAGAATGGTCTTGCACCCATCTGGCACAAGCCTCTTCAACTACTATGAGGATTCACTTCTGCAACTTCTGGTTTTTCTAAATCTCCCAATAAAAGCTATAAACTACAATCCCATGAAATCTTCCAATTGAAAAGTTATTGGGAGTGTGCACAATACATGTAGTTCAATAATGCATATAAATTATATTTATTTATTTTATATCTATTTCATTATTTTGAACTTTCAAACCAGCACACAGAATCTATCACTCACTTCAGGTTGGATGTTCAGATATACCTCCATAGCAGCTTCTGAACTTTTACAAATCCTGCATTTGTATCCACCTCTCTCTGCAGCCTGAAGAAAACTCTCTGTTTGTGCATCTTCTTTAGCAAAAACTAGCATAACCTGCAATAATGAAAACGAATGATAAGTTAAGCCATTAAAAGCATAAACTATCTTCAACTACAAATACTAGATAATGGTTCTTGATTGAGTGTTGTAGAACCAAAACCAAAGTAATTAAAGAGCCAATCATGGGAGAAAGCTGAAGTAAGTCATGATTTGTTTTACTTGAAAAAGTAACTGGTCAGGAGGAAAAGTAAATGCAATTCTACTATTTTCACCTGGTGGCCATCTTGGATTCAAAGTGAGGCAATCCTTTGATTTTGCTAGGCTAAACTCATTCTGATATCCCTCAGTGCGAGGCTTAGAACCTAATAATGACATTTGTATAGCGCATAATTATACATAAATGTTCTATGCGCTTGACAACTACATGTACATGTACTAAATAACCTAGCAAAAACAAAGGATTGCCTCGCTTTGAATCCAAGATGGCCACCGGGTGAAAAGAGTGAATCAAGGATAACTAAACCAAACAATGTTTGGTTTTAGTTTTCAACTTGATTGGCTGAAATGACAGTACTTTGCCTGTCTCTAATTGGCAGGATAATCGCAAAAAAAATCCACAGCCAATATAAAAGCTAAGCAAACGTAAAACCAAAGCAATCACCAAATCACTTTAGACACTCAATCGAAAACTACACTAAGTACTGGCTCTCTTGCTTGCCTTGATTCAACCTAATGGCCCTGAAATTTGAAAATAAATTAATGTGCAGACACTCTTCAAGTGCAAATTCTTCTCATTTTTTGGCAAAAGAGAAAGAGAACTTCTGCTTGCATGATACAAAATCTAGCTCCTAATAAACAATGTAATATCTCTTAGATCAAGCACTCGATTATCAACTATAAAACTACATACTAGTAGGTTCATGACTATAATTATAGTCTGTGGTACTAGTCGACACCCTAACATTAAACTCGGCTGCCAGCACAGATTACACTCATGGACTGTAATCTTAATCAAAAGATAATTTTGTTTCTCACAATATCGATATATATGTATAATTTTTTATATACATATATAAATAAATATACATACTTTCATACCGTCGTTACATGTACTTATAATAGTATTTATTTTGTTCTAAGTTTCCTCTCCTCCTCGTGATGATGTAAATGTGCATATTTTCGTTTTCTATATAGGATTAGGGCCGCCTAGAATAGCGCCTAGCTACCTGAGGGCCAGCCACATTTGTAAATACAATAACTATCTTTAGTTAATTTAAATTTAAAAAAACTGCTTGCAAAAAAAAACTGTCTGTAATCAGCTTAAAGTGCAGGCATCAACCTTGTGAATTCTTGGTATATTTCACATGCAATAAAGACAATTACATTGTAGGTCTTGTCAGCTCTTCTAGTAATAGTTAGTAATTATAAATTTAACCTTTTTTTCTCAAAAGGTCCGGGCAGCATACTTTCGACTCAGCTCATTGATGTCATATCAAGAAATAATTTACTAGATTCCAAAAAAAAGAAGCTCCAGACTGTTATTTTGCTCCTTGCATTTTCTTTTGTATGCTACATTCTAATGGTAAAATGCTCTAAAATTTGTAATTGCAAAACGGTAAGGTAAGTGATTCTATTATCGGACAGTTTATCTTGCATGCTTGTGGCTACAAAACGAAGTAGACTCTCGCCAAAAATGTTCTTCCTTTATAAACTTTAGTTCTTCTGGCAAAGTTTGTGTACCATAATACTAGTTCAGTAAGTGATTTTCTCCCGAAAAAATGGACTGAAAAAGTCACAAAGGCAGCAACTTTTACTCGGTTATTTTAAGACCCTGAGCATTGTTTTGAACCCTCAACCTTCCGCATCAGACTGGTGCTTAACCACTGAGGTAACCGGGAGAGGGTTCTGTGGAACCTTCTTGAAACTTGGTCTCAGGGCAGTAGAAACTTAACACAAAAAAACATTCAGTCTCCAAGGGGTTAAGAATATCATTTCGAGTGCTCAAGAATAGGTTCTACACAAGCATAGGATCACTTACATGTACCTTATAGTTAATGTAATACCATGCTCAAGACGTTACTCAAACAAGTTTATTTTGCAATGTAGCACTTTTCAATAAATGTAGTCAAGTCTTTAAGCATCAACACCTTGATTAACTTCCACAGATAGTTAAATGACCAAGTTGGACTGGCCATAAAAATCCTTATAACCCATTAAATATTTTCTCTCACACATGACTGGTGTAATGTGTCATGTGACCCAATATCTTCTCTCCACTGGGCCACAAATATCAGTGAATACACCCCCTGTGAGTGTAAGCACATGTCAAAGAAAATATTTGAAGGATATTAACAACAATAACCTACATTGTGGCGTTGAAATAATAATATGCCCTGATATTTGTCCTTGGACATTATCTGATCCTTGAAACTCTCAGTTTCGCTCGAGCTTCGCTCGTGGGAACTGTTCTCTTCTTGGATCAGAAAATACATGTGGATGAAATATCAGCACATATTTTGACACCACAAATAAGTTACTGTTAAATATATTTTTTAATAGGTAAAACCCTGTTATGATGGAGTACATGTAGGTGGTATATCAGTCCAAATGCTTGATAAAACTTAGAGAAAACCTTTGTTTGAAGATGGGTACAGTCACCTACATTTGTAGATCTTGGCTTCTAATGAAACTCAATCAATCAATCAATGATCTTTATTTATCCATGATAAAGTTTAAAGCTTGGAGCTTGTGGGGTCCTGACTTAACATAAATGTAATTAATTACAGAGCTAAAATAGGTACTTTGTAAAACTACATGTAAGATACTAATACTTAATTAAATAATGACAGCACATAAGAATAACTGGAATTATAATAATTAATACCAATAAATAGAGCGATGATGCTAAATCTAAGCCTAAAACCTTAAATCTCTAATATCTCTTACGTTTCTATTACATGTAGTTTGCACAGATATTTCCTTAAAGTCAAGATTTCTTATCAGATCATAATTGTTTAGAAAGAAAGACTATATTCTGAAAGACTATATTCTGAAAGACTATATTCTGAAAGACTATACCGGTATGTCCCTTTTACAATCAGGCCTTAAATTTAACATTTTCAGTAATGCTAAAATCAAAGCACACTTGCATTTTCAATTTCTCCTGGCACAAGTAACAATATCCTTTAGTAAGTTTGCATTTCGATTAAAATATTTCACATGATTATTTCCGACCATGTAGGAAAGAGCCTGGGAATGAGGACGATCATGTGGATATTATTCCTTTTTCGATGTTGCTCAAATCAATAATGATAGTCTAATGATATATACTAGAAGTAATCGTAGATTATCAAAGTGTGTTCGACATATATTTTTGTATAAGAAATGACTGGGCATCTTGTGGTGACAAATTAAAATATTGTTGCAGTGGTGTGGACTTCTGCGTGAAAACAATTAATATCCTGATCAAAAATGTCTGTCCTTATAATAAATAAATGTCAACAGTTTTGAATGTCTTGATTATAAGTTATTCAAGGGGATGGACCTACATGTATTCAGTTAAATAGGTAATCAAATGACTGGAAATCAATGTGGATCTTCAAGAAAGTTTTAGCAAATTATAATAATGCACATTGATAGTTTAACCGTGTGATGTATAGCATTTGAATGATCAAGGCTGGCTCCACAATACTGACTAATGTTGGTGATTACACTCCAGTGTAGAATTATAAGTTATACCATGGCATGAGGGGTATTAGTGATTTAAATTGCCCCGAGAGCCGAGGAAAGATTTGTAAAAGTCCCGAGGCCGCTTCGGCCGAGGGACTTTTACAAATCTTCCCGCGTCTCTGGGGCAATTTAAATCACTAATACCCCAAAATGCCATGGTATAAGTTTGTTATACCATGATCGCCGAGGAACGGAACAAATCTCTGAGAAGTTTAGTTTTCTCTGCTGAAACTAAAGACGTCGCAGTCGAGTTGCTTTCGAAAACGTTTTGTTTAATGCTTGACTGAGCGCCATTGATTAAACGACCCTGGCTTCCCCTGGGGAAAAGCATGTTGTTTTTGAGAAGAATAACACTAAAATACAATGTAATTATGCGGTTGACTAAATATTCAAAGAGCATGAATGGATTTTAATTACGTCACGTTTATGGTTTTAAGTATCCCACATGGAAGAAGCGGGTTTGAGAAATTAAGAGAAGAATATGCAGATTGAAATAGGTCATCCCACATGGATTACATTGAAGGTTATGATGAAGACAGGTCAGTTTGGATTCAGTATTTTTCATCCGGGAGCGTAGGGCTAGTCGTGCCAGAGGGGAGCAGGAGTTGATGCTTTTGACCTTCTCACTTCCAGCCTGCATTCTCTTCTAATTTTCCCTCATTACGCATGCAGGGGAAATTTAGAAATATGCATATTTCTAAATATCCCTGCCATCAGGGAAAATTAGTGGTTTAAATGTGCCTCGGAGAACAAAAGAATCCGAGGCTACCATGGTATAACTTAAATTATATACCCCCGTGTGTAAACTACACTCCAGTTCCTTCAGAGCTTTCAAATTATTCTTCAAGTGAGGTCAAGGCCGCCTACAGAATATCGAGTGTCCATTGTTACTGCAGAATAATTTCTGATCAATGTTAGTAGATTATTAAATATGTCATGTGCCTGTAAGCTTATATGTCAACATATCATGCACACATGATATTTGCCATTGATTAGAGTACATGCACGCACCTTGTGTTGATATTTTTAAAAGTTCCTTGACTTATCCAACTCCAAGTGTGATTCTAGATCAACTCTTAATTTGCCTGAATGCAGTGTTAATATGCATAATGGCGCAAATTATATACACACACGTGTAGTGTTTAAAAAGCTAAATCTTCACAAATGGCACAAGACATTGTCAAATCCAATACAGTGAGCAAGCCAATGGAATATTCGATCGCAGATTCACTCGGTTTGTCGAAGTTGAATAGTCGAACCACCGTCCCGACAAAACAATGCCCATGGACATGGTTGACTTGATATAGTTCGGACATCAGACTTTGCCAATGCTCCAGAAGTAGTACTTCGCCTTCGGGGTCGCCTAGCCAGTAGTATTAATCTTGTCCATCGATGTACCCAGAAAATAGTGTGTGCATGTGTTAATGATTCAAAATGTCGAAGATTTGGAACACCGCCTGCCCGTGAATCTCGATTCTTGCCGCTTAGGCAGCAGTATGGTGATTGTGGGCTACCTGTGCTTTCATAGACACAGGGACCAGATTAGGTCAAAATTCATGGTACAGCTTGCAGAAAAAAGCAAGTACTTAACTTTTCTACTTGCAATAGATAAAAATCAACTTGCATTTACTGTAGCAAGTAAAATGGCTGAAATTTGAGGCCTGGCAATACAGCTGTGTTTCCTGCTTTTTCCTCACTGCTAATGCTTCTTTCTATTACTCAGTAATTATTATAACTGTGACATACTTACAACTTTACCCAATATTTTTGAGGGGAACATTATTATTTCCCGAACATTCCCATCATATAAAAACTCTTTTGGGAAACTAACTGAGCTCTGAAATTATATTTTTTCCATTTAATAGCAACTAAAAAACACGAAGGTGAGAAAAACATTTATCTATAATTCTGGAACAGGTTTGTATTTTCATTTAAGAAATATTTTCCAAGATTTTATATGCTTGGTTTCTAAGGAATTAAAAGCCACAAGTAGTTACAAATAGTAACCTCACTTCTTTCCAAAAGATATAGACCTTATTCTAATATGGCCATTCTAATTTGCATAAAAGAGTTTCAATTGTTCTGTATTGGAGAAGAGTTGTTGGAATTAGTTGTTGGAGTTAGATCTAATTCTACCATAACCTAGTAAGAGGTAGTCCTGCTTGGGTATCTCTACAAGACTATTTACAATTTTGTACAGCAGAGTTACCGTTAGCCTAAACTTGCAACTTGATACAATGTAGTTTCATCTCTAATTATGCAAACATATTAGCATTTAAAATCCAAAAAGCATAAGAGTGAGGCTAGTCAGTCAACATGTAACTCTTAGCCATACAAAATTCTATAAATTGAGATCTCAATAACTTAAATGTATGCACTGATCAATTGAAACACTGACAGCTTGAATTTTTGAGCAAGCCATGCTGGAACTTTGATGGTCCAGTTGCTGAATAAAAAATACTGTATTTCTCCATGGTATATGGCTTTTATTTTGTATAGAAACAAAAAAACATGGCTAAAATCTTACCTGACGATCGCCACCACAGATGAACAGGGCTACAGTCAAATCCCTACCCCTCTCACAAACTTTGAAAGTGCATATACATGAAGCAAATCAAGTAAAATCCCTGACCCCTTGGGGCCACAAAAACTTGTCAATCACCATCAAATCCTCCACATATTCCCACCTAGTCCTGGGAGGGAGGGGGTTGGGATTTCAATTGATAAGTGCATTAATACCATTTCAAACTATCATTAGCAAACTTCACAGGTCCACAAATGGTGACATACTCTTTTTAATGTATAGAAACACTCAACAGTGACCTCATTTATGCAATCTACGCACCGTATTCATATCTCATGCCTGCGCGAATAGAGGTCTGATAACAATGGTATCAGATTGAGGCCAGTTATCCCAAAGATTGCAAAATTAGTCAGCAGGGCCCGCATTGCAGCGTGAGATCACAAGAATTTGTACATTAATTTTGAAAATATCCCCTGAAATTCACAGGTGGGGGAGCCAAGTCTCCCCTCTTTTCACACTTCCGTCTCCCCCTTCTATTCTCAAAACGAAAACTTGCAGATTTTTGATGCCTTTATGAATAAGGTCAATACATTTGCAAACAACAAAAAATATACAACTTAACAGCCTCCACAGAATGACCTTGGCATTAAAAGAAGAACTGTAATCTGAACACAATCTTCTTCATACATGGAGTTAAATATGAAAAGATTAATTACATGCATAGAGGATGGTAGAACAGTAATATGGACATAATATATATTGTTAAAAATTTAATGTGAACAGCAACATAGAGTCTACCTGGATTTGTTCTGTTTTGGATAGAGCAAATGCCACGCTTGTAGAATCAAAGAGTGAATGGCTTAAACAGCTAAAAATATATTATTTTATCCATACTTCAAAACATCAAACTAAATTTCTTACTTTCGATATGATTAATACAGAGAAGTCTTGCAATCTGCATGCCAAATTCAAGTCCAAACAATTTATTACCACACTATACAATCTGAGATCTTTATATCAATTATTATTGATAAATCCTTCAGGGTTAAAACTTCTCTCACTCTAAAAATGATATGGGGAAAATGGCAATATTTTACTTGCTTTTTAAAAAACACTCAAAGAATAAAAACAAATTTATTATTCCCAGAAATGAATAATTGAAGTATTAAGGAATGGTTGTTACACAAGGCTACTGTGCTATTTTTTCAAATGCACAACACATTCCACATTGTTCCAATGTCATTTCTCAGATTATATGTTAGGTAGTTAATGTAGATAATTTCAATCACTTTCAGCACAGCCACAAAGTGACATATTCACAATGCAAGTAATGAAAGCACACTTTTGGAGCGTCAATATTATTCGGTGAAGAAGGAAAACAAATGTTTATGATTCCTTGTAAGAGTTTGGACTTCCCAAAGACCTTGGCTATTTCTAACCCTTCTAAACCTGTGAATTAGCCAGGTCCTGGCTTTGATCAGCCTCTATGGTTGTTTCAGATCCTGTTAGAAATTCAGAGTTTTTAACCAAATCAACTAGCAAACTGCATGTTTTTTAGCCACATGTATAACACATAAATGTTTTAGACGTTCTTTATAGAACTAGAATAACATCTACACCAAACTGTAATAGTCCAAAAATATATGCACTTGTATGATCAACTAAAAGTCGATTAAGCTATGTTAACTGTAGTGGGGAGCGAGTAGCAGCTGACACCTCGAGTTCTAGCCTTCTTTTGCTCTGACGAAGGGCTAGCTCTCGAAACGTCAGCTGCTACTTGCTCCCCACAGTGGTTAGCATACCTCAATCAACTTTTAGTTTATCATACCAGTGTTTATCTTCCCCGCCAATGCAGATCAACACTAGTTTTTACAGGAATTAGTCACCCTTCATAAAAAAATACGAACATGTGAATCACCCACAGTTTCCAATATTTTTCCCATATACAAAGAAGAAGAAAAATACTAAAATGGGGTAATTACCAAAGTCTATAACATGATTCAATGAACTCATATTATGTAACAGTGACACATATTTTGCATGCTAAAAATGCAGCCTATGATCTGAAAGGGTTTTGACACGGTGCAAAGAATATCCACAGCCAACTCAGAGCGGACAATTTTTAAAGCATGACAACGTGCAGCTCGATCGAACAACCCCTGGTTATGACAGGAACAACATCAACAGCGCCAAAACCAACTGGATATTCTACCACACAAGTTCCTTCACCGAAAACAAAACAATCCGCTACTTTGTTCATATTCACTGAAATGTAACAAGGCAAAACTACAACCTGGTATTATAAAGCTTAGGTACATTTCTTTTCGACTGCTGAAATCAACAAGCGATCACGCAAACAAAATGACCGGCGAATTCGGCTGTTCGGCCACTGCAATGGCTTTCACTATTTCAGTAAGACTTCCTTCCTCGTCCTCAATAGAATAATGAAGATTATGTGGTAAATTACTGGCACAATTCTGGAGGAAACGCGGGGTATACGGATTCCGACGACTTCTACCGCGCAGCTCAGCAAAGACTAAAGTACGGCTCTTTTTATTTCAATCGAAGCTACATGTATACTGGAATACCATCGTCAATTCTTTTCTTTTTTTCAAGCAATGATTTTCAGTTTTTACGCTCTGTTTTCAAAAAACTTTTTGCTTTGCATCGAGCAATGTTTTCTTCGCAGGGAACTTTGCACAGCCCTTTAGGGGTAAGGTTGTTCGAGTGACAGAAAATAGTGTTGAAATTTAAAACTGTACTCAAACGAAAGCCGAAACAGGAGTTCGAGAAAATCATACAGATATAGAAAAATATCTTTTTTCCAGACACTAGGAGACAATGTTGAATAGGAGAGACCTGTAAGATTGATATTAATAATTGCATTTTTTGGGGTCTAAGACTACGCGCAGAGAAAAATGCGCTTGTTTTCACGATGGTCAAACACCATCACAAAAACAGTTGAGGAGATCAGAACAATGAGGACTCGAGGTGAAGACATTACTCGCTCAAATTTAGGTTCTGCAGCTAAATATTCTCCTTACTACAGAGAAAACCCGACTCATAGTTAGGTGATAGGAAGGCTAAGCCCCAATGTCGTTTCACAGCAAAAGCGATCACCTAATACGTTTTAACGCAACGAAATCTTTAGTAAACAAAAAAAAAAACATACGGCAGTGTGTCCGACCTGATCCGCTTACAGAAGCCAGAAAGAGGATTTCTGACATTTGGACCGTGGAAAATACTCAACACCTCGGAAAAGTGACGGTGGTTTACGAAAACTAGTTCGATTACTATAACTGGGGAAGAAATTAGGTTTTCCTGTTAAAAGCTGTGAGATTTGGTGGACTGCAAGCGCTGTTCGAGTAAATGGTAGCTTTACACTACAAGCTATCATTTAACTTTACGGTGAAAGCAAGCTTGAGATTTTCAAATAACTCGTGGAATGAGAAGAACGATGCTGATAGCTTAGGTAATGTTTCTAAGCCAGTTATAAAATGGCGCAACGGCCCTCGAGACACGAAGAGCGGCCAAGCCATGGTGTTGTAAGCTGCAAAGAGCTCAGGAATATGAAAAAAATTTGTCGGGGCTGGGAATTGTTTTTTTCTTTCATATAAACTACGCGATCATTTACCTGCATTGTAGGCTGGAAAAGCTTCATCGGTCCCAGTGATAACCCTCTCTTCTCAGTCTAAAGAAAATCATACAAGCACAAATTTAGAGAGAGAAAAAGCACATCTGTAAGTTATATGGTGTGTGCGCGCGATCAGTGGAGGCGATTGGCCGGCCAGGGTTTGTATGTTGTAGCAGCCTAAACTCAACAAAACCAGGAGGTTCTTTCTACCTTTATACTTTCCATCATCCCAAAGTCCTGAGTCTGAGTTTCCGCTTCAATCGAACTGCCTCTTGCTGAATAATGACTTCGTTTGTAGCTTCCACGATAACGAGATGAAGAAGACGTTGAGATATGCGAACCCGAGTCAGAACTTGAACGAAGATGGCCGACTCCAATCTCACTTGGTGAAGACGCTCTCGGCCTTGGACTAGATCCTTCACGTATTTCTTCGCGAATAACAATTCCTGACTGCGACACGTGAATGCTAGGAGCACAGCCCATGAGGGCTTAGAAATTTGCTCATTCACACGGGGAACTATTTCCAATCCACTGAAAACTGTTCCAAAGCCACTCAAACACGGACGAAAATGTACCGTCTTTAGACGTCGACGGTCTAAAAGCGCATCCAAAAAACACACTGCTTCCTTGTTGCAGACATGTGTTGGTTCATCCAGAGAATATTCAGCCCCAGATACGATCTAATTCCATGGTAGGCTGACTTCTCCTCGGTCAACCCTAAAAGAGTTGATATTTCGTCAAATGCAGTGTTCCACAGAAACATTAAAAGGAAAAGCAGTGAAGTGGATATGGAAGTTCGCGCACAGTACTGTTACTTGGGAACGCTGAGACCTTTGCTGATGTCAAGCGCTGCCGGTTTTGTCCAATCCCCGCTGGGACTCAACCCATGTGACTGATTTGCAAGTGCTCGCCAACGAACCAGCTGCATGTAGCTGCAGTTTCATTGTTTATCGGGTGGGGGGAAAAGATGCAAGCGGTAAAGCATACAAACTCCAGTTAAAAAGATCCGAATTTGGTTGATGTTCGTCGAAAATCTCACCACCGCGCTGGGGGTTTCTTGGTCTCTTATAGGTTAGATTAAAATTGTTCCAGCTGGGGTCTGAAAAATGGTCGCTGTAATACTGATGTCACAATGACTTGCCAAATGTACACAAAACTCAACGAAACGCTTGACGTCAAAATAAGGCAGATAGAATGGCAGAAAAGATTTACTGAGAAATATTCAGTTTTCAAAGAGAGGTGAGAAACGAAAGACTATATAGCTGAAATTTGCTGGGGTGAGTAAAATTTCCAGTTTTCTTTAATATCTCTAGATCTTTTAGTCGAATATAATTAGTTGTCGTATGGCGACTAACAGTTCAAATCTTAAATGCATTTTCTTCAGTATTAAGAAAATATTCATCCAAAAAGAAATTCATTATATTTTGATTATTTATTTATTTATTTTTCACTCTGTATATTGTTCACTTTCAAGGCCAAATGTGCATGCAAAGAAGGAATAAGTTTCTCCTTTTGAATTTGTGTTCTCCATTTTTTATAATTCTTTTGTAGGGAAATATAAAGCGATAAAACAAAAAACTTGAATCATTTGTTAAAATTCAGTATAGAAAATTACACGATCTTGCATGTAAGCTTTTCCTCCTTTTTTTTCTTTTTTTTTGCGCTAGATACAAGTCTTGCTTATCAGTGACTTATTTTAGAAAGTATTCACTGGAAAACTATACTTCATCTTTCTGTTACGGAATGCCTAGTGTACTTCTTACACAGATATAAAGACTAAATGTACTAGATGGCGAGAATGGGGTCATACCCCATGACGTCACACCTTGGCACGCCCGTACCCCACTCGATCCAGTCCAGCTATCACTTACCAAGCACGTTCCGTGTAAACCTTATAATATTGAGTTATCAGGGCTTCGACGAATAAACCTAATCGTCTGTATGTCAGAACTATATTCAGACAGTTTTACATTATCGTATCGCGGTCACAACGAAACCTAAATAAAGTTTATCAGTAATAATGTCGGTAACTCGTGACAGTCTGAGACTGATAAACTTGAGGCCGACGTTGGACCTATGGCGATTTTACGTCCTTATCCGAGAAGACGTGAACGTCTTACCATGTGCAGTTGTTTCACAAAGGCAGCACCTTCTACTCGGTTATTTTAAGACCCTGGGTGTTGGTCCGGCCGGGGTTTGAACCTGCGTCGACCCGCTCTCGCTCAACAGACCGGAGCTTAACCACTGAGCTAACTTTAACCAGGAGGCGGTTAGCTCAAGTTTATGTGGGTAGAGGAAGTTGTATTAGCGATGACAAAATTAACAAAGAAGAAAGGAGGAATGGCTAATAGATGGTATTCACCCGTTTTGATATGGAGTTAGGTGCAAGGTTGACGTTTCTATTCGATGTAGGTTTTAAAATCACTTGATGTTTATGATGTTTATGAAATAGCCCAGTTAGTTGATCTAAAGCACTAGATTTTCCCTACACCGCTATTTGATATTTACAAAATTTCGGTATCCCTATTAGGTCAGTTCTTTCAAACGATCTCCTATAAGATCGTTGAACATATTATTTTGCGCTTGGATCCGGCAATTTCTATATATTGCCGACAACAAATATATATCGTTCGATCGAGGTCAGCTGTACTGAAATGGTTTTGTTCAGTATAGGTTTCGAATATATGTGACACACTCAACTACGTAATGGCTATTGTTAGCGTACTTGATCCTCGGGTTGATCCTCTGACCAAAACTGGCGTTGACTATACCAGTGGACTTCACTGAACCCTTTTTGAATTTCAACCTCACACAGCAATCGATATCTAACACAAAGAATAAGAAAACACTAGTCCCGACCTCTTTATTAGTCACATTCATGTAGTTGTTCGCTAGCTTGCAGGCCCGCAATGTGTGGGCAGTCCATGCAGATTGGAAGACGGAGTTTACCAGACGGACAAGCAAGAACTAGGTAGGTTAAATAAGCGCCAATTACGACCACTCTTTCCGGCTCAACACCCTTTTCCCTCGCAATGAGTCTTCCTTTTCATCAAGAACTGATAGCAAACATTAATTTGAATTTCAGCAGGCAATATCTCACCCTGAATCACCGCGCCCACTTTCAGCACTCAACTCCATTAAACAATTAACAGTTTCATATTTGATTAGTGTTACTATGTCATAGAGGTAACCATTTATATGACTGTCTTTCTGACTGTTTATTTTTATGTACCACGTGACATTCCACATACAACTTTCAAGGACAATAGCCGGGAATTTAACTTAAAATATTCCGATTTATAAATATTTACTATATTTGCATGTTAAATATTACTATATTTTGGTTGTATTTATGATACAATTCAGTGCCATTCATGGAGAATGGGTAAATTTATGAACATTTTCACCGAGCGCGGTGAAGGCAACACCAGCACTTCCCGCGCCAATCAACCGGCGCCTACTTCGCGTGATAAGTAAACATGTGGTTAAAATCGCCATTACTTTGGATAGAACTGCTACATATTAATTGTCCAGTGACTCCCTTGAAAGGTGGAGCGGAAGACGATCTATAATATAGTAGTACAGCCCAAAACTAAAGGAAAAACAGAAACAGGCGGCACGTACGAGAACCAAGCATCCATTCGATCAATCAGCGTAGAGTTTTAAAATATTATAGCTGTCCTAGTTTATAAATTTACCGATGACTAAAAAGTTAACCTACGCTGGAGAGAATTCAGAAAGTTTTGTCGGCTTATTTTTCGGTATATATCATATCAAACAATTTGTTGATAAAAGTGTCGTTCCTGAGAGCTACCTGTGATATTCCATATATGGTCAATATATTCCATATTTGGAAAGCAGGACGGATCGTCGAATACTAGAACACATTCAGGAAGTGTAGCGAGCCGGCAGAAGAGAGGCGGATACAACGTAGGCTACAGGAAGTGCGATTAAAAACATCGAATCGTTATTTGAAAAGGATGAGCGTATGCCTCGATCACTAGCATCTAGTCAGGCCCAATACTCTGAACGACAATAATTGTTTGATATGGTCGTTTTTGACACTGACAAAGCTAGGAATCTGATAAGCCGGGAGAACCAGTATTATTTATATATATCGTACGTATGGGATATTTTTTTCTCTATTGCTTGAGCATGTTTTCATGCTATTCTCAATGAAACTAGATTTTAAATGTTAAAATGCATGCAAGGAAAAGGAAATTATTCTATTTTATGCATGAAAGTTAAATATATACTTTTTGCTGATTTAATAAGACGTGTGCGAGGTCCTTAATAACCGTACTGAGTTATGGACCGAGTTGCCGTTTTTTCTCTGCTCTGATAGTCCAACTGAAGTGTGTTTAAACGCTCAAAGAAAAACAAAACAATACCAAATAGTACTGCTACTGAAGCACTAGAGGTCCTGGGTTGGAGAACACTCCATCAACGGCGTCAAGCCCATCGTTGTATTTTTATTTTTAAATAAAGGAGAATAATTTAAATAATAATAAATAAATAAATTTTGAACAATAGATGGTTTGCACTCAATCCCCAGAGATTCAAATGACAAAGGGCATGGCGGCTATGTTGGTGTACAGAACAAAAGAAGCTAACGAGGAATCTATTGTTACCTGTACACCAACATGGCGGCTATGCAAAGGGTCTATCTTATAGAATTTGATTTTTAATCTTACACAGAACAGTGAAATTCATGGTTATAATACCAGAACCAAGTCAAATTTACATTTGCCAAAGCCTAAAACAAACTGGGGCAAACAAAAACTTTCATACCATGCATCAAAGGACTTTAATAACTTAGATTTAGATGTTCGGACTGTAAGATCATTATCTCTATTCAAGCTGAAACTCCGTTTATACAATCAATCGTTTTGAACTCTAACCAACCCTGCTAGCAGAGGTTCTTTTCTCGTACCCTCTCTCCAGCTCCACTATTAAACGATGGAGAATAATAATAATTATTATTATTATTATTATTATTATTCGCTTCAATTTTGCGGAAAGTTATGGACCGTAAACCGACCAATCATTGCTCACAAAAATAATAACCTAACAATATTTGTATGGCTTTTTGCCGCACGTACCAATGTATGACACAATGAACCAAACCTAGTCTCTGAGCTCGCCACTAGAGGCTTAGTAGCGCTCTATGAGCCGTAGGTTCTGTTTCTCCGAAGATCAAATTGTCAAATTGTCTTTATTCATACAATAAATAACATATCGTATGTTACAAATAAGCATAATGTATATAAACTATGTAGATGTATATAGTATATAACTAAAAAAAAAAAGATCAGATTACTAGATAATAACTAAATAAGAGCCTTTTAACGTACATTTTGTACATGTACGATGCCTTAAATCTCTTCATGTTGATGCTCGGAAGCTGGCTGGTTTTTCGACGAAGTCAGTTTCAAAGAACTAGACTTAACCTTGGGTAGTTTGCTACAAGGCTACATTTGCTAAAGATCAGCTTTGCTGTATAAATTGTTATTTATCTTTTAGCTGGTTAGGTCCATAGCTCGGCTCCGATGTTCCTATTGGAGGATTTTCGTACATGCGATATTTGCTGATTCTAGTTTTAATATCATAAGGCCATTACCCGTTCATCAGTAGCGGGTCTGGACGGCAACACATCAGTGGCTTGCGCATGCTCTGTGTGACCCGACTATACTTTATATGGAGAAAACGTGCAGGAGCACCTACCGCCTTGTCAAGCGAGTGCACCGGCGGTCAACTTTTCTCCATATAAACACTTTGGCCGCCGGGGCCGGGCATTCGGTTCATAATGAATAAGGCGGTAGGGTGCCCTGGCGGCTCCCCCGAGGGTCACCCACGAGCCAACTTTGTGGTTTCTCGTGTACACGAATCGAAGTCTCGAAACCATTGTTGGCTAGAGGCAGTCAGTGAATAGGCGGTGTTAGGTCGTCCTGGTTTTGTTAAGTACGGGAATTCAGTTGTGTGCGTGTGAGATCATCCAACGTCATCACGGCGTTTTCCAATCGTTTTCGGCAAGGCAAACGTTCCCTGAGGTTTTTATATTCTTGCGAGCTGTTCTTGTATAAACAGAAGCTTTTACCATGTCAACACTGTCGATAGCGATTTAGTTTTGTTTCAGATCGTAAAGGGGCCAAAACCGTTTACGTGTTCAAACGATCAATCGGAGAGGGTATGTCATGATCACATCTGACCAGTGAAGTAGATAACAATCTTATCGAGTGTTTTTCAAAGTACGTACGATAAAACCAAAACGTTCAAACAGTTCTTCTCGATAATGCGGATTACGCATTCCTACATTCCTAGGGAGTGAAAACTCTTGTAAAAGGTCTTGAGTTGACATGAACAGATCTTTCCACATATAATGCTATTAGGAATTAAGTACTGATGTATTGATTAGAGTTTTTAAAGGCAGCTAAAGTTAATGACTTCGCACATGGCAGGCGATAGCCTGAATTTCAGCCGTCTGAAGACGGCTGAAATTCAGGCTAGGCAGGCGATTAAATTTTTCAGATGGTCCGCTCACGTGCTGTTTTTATGACACGCGCACGGAGTGACGGTCTTTTTTGAAGTCCCAAAGCGCGTGGGCCCGTCCTGTTTATTAGGAAATAAAAACGCGAACGCCCGCCATATAGACCCTTTGCACGTTACGTCATAGGCGCCATGTTAGTGTACAGTTAACAATAGATTCTTCGTTAGCTTCTTTTGTTCTGTACACCAACATGGCCGCCATGCCCTTTGTCATTTTTGACAAGAATCTCTGGGGATTGAGTGCAAACCATCTATAGGCGAATCTTTGTTTACGTTTTTTCCTCATTAGCATACACCAGACTTCAAGTGACGTACATACAAACAAACAGAGTCCATAAATTGAAAGAGATTGTCACACTTGATAATCACCGAAAATTTGAGAGGTATGATAAATAGATTTTGAGGAATGAGCAAAATGTACAATAAAGAATGTGTGGCTGTCAGCAACTCTTGCCACCCAGCCTATTTTACAGCTTTGAAAAGTCAATTTCTCCGTAAATATTTAACATATCAATCTCAAAATTTTGGTGATTACTAAGTTTAAATTTCTATTTCAACTGATGAAGCTGTTTGTTTTGAAGTTTAATTTATGCTAATGAGGCAAAAATGTAAACAATGACGTCAGCAAGGTTAGCCTATCGAACGCACGGAGACTTGGTACAAATCGTCACTTGGTGGAGGGGTGGGGAGAGAAAGAATCCCCCCCAGTGACGATTTCATGAGTTCTACTCCTGGTTCTACCAAGTCTCCGCGCGTTCAATATGGCGGCCGTTTGCGTTTTATATCCTCAGAAACAGAATGGGGCTCTCCCCCCTGTGATTCAATTGTGTAGATTGGACTTTGCAAACGCGCGAAGGAAATTCTTCCCGCTCTCCTTACGTGAAGAAGTCACCAAGGTCAACAAATCAAACCGTTCTTGATCACTGCCAAGTTTATAGTTATATCAAATGAATGTGTTAACATGGTTTGATTTGACTCTAAGTTACTATTATTTCCTGCAAACGAGTGGTGTGAAGAAGCAGTATAGACTGTTTTTTGTTAGTTTTTGTTAGTGGAATAAAAAGAGATCAAGTGATTGTGAAATCCCGCATAGAAAACAATAAATACTTTCTGTGAGTCCCCTTCAAACCAGAAAACACTCGTGCCGCATGAAGAAATGGTCATTCTCTATTACAATAGGGGGGTACTCAAGAAAGTTTCATACGGGGAGGCTCCGCCCCGAGGTTCAAACCCTTACCTTTTTATATACCATTTTTGACAGAAAAGGTTAACCCTTTCATATACCTTTTACTAAACTTTTCACTTGAGTGACCCCTTAAAATACTTGGATGAATCAGCCGTTAAGGTGCGGCTGTTCGAGGTATTTTGAAATGCCCTTTTAAATACCCAAATGACAGTTTTTCCTACCCTTTTCGATACTTCAACTCGTGAAATCCCTACCCTTTTATATACCTCCAGCCTGAAAAGGCAACCCTTTCTGGTGGAGCCTCCCGGTATAGTCCATTATAGGGAGTACCCCCCCCCCCCCCCCCCCCCCGGGAAAAAGACCTTAATCACGCAGCGGCCATGTTGCATCCCAGGAAGGTAAAACCTTTGTTCTTGCACTTCCAAACTCGACACAGAGACGAGGCTGGAAGTGCAAAAGTTATTGTTTGTAGCCAAAATGGCCGCGGAGTGACAAAGGTCTATTAAACAATACAATATCCTCCATGATCTCTTTCACACAGTGCAGCCTTTTCCCGGCATTTCCACAGACAAAGTTTGTTAGAAATAGCTATAATCCTTCTTGGTACCGCGAAAAAATGTTACACTTCGCTGGCCAAAAGAACGAAGGCTCTGGAGTTCAAATACAAGTTTTCGAGGTATTAAACTTTTTCAGTACTTAGTAAACTCACAGCGAATTACAAATTAAGAAAACCTCAACCTGTTGAAGTCTAAGGCTTAGCTTTTAAGTAGTTTTCTTGATTTTTACAAAACATTTCACGTAAATACGCGTACCCGACGTGCTTAAAATTAGAAACAGGGGCTGGTGATTGTCTGGAAGAAGCGCGCGCGACCGGTACGTGTCAAAAGCATATGCGCGTAACGTTTTGCCGCTGTGTCTCACCTATTCTACCACCCGGGACACCTCCCGGTCTTACCTTTAAACAAAATATTTTTGTCTGATTCTGCTCAAATTTTCACAAACAATACACAATTTATTGATACAACTGATAATGTCAAAATCATGAGCTGATCACACATACTACTAATGACGTAATTGTGACATAAGTCGACCCCACTTTTTTGGCATTTTGAGCCCGCATTACTCGAAATCTACAATTGGAGAAATGTTTTTCAAAGAGAAGCACATCAGAACAGAGGTTGTTTATACCTAGAGCTGCCACGGCTGTCTAACGGAATAGGCACGTGCATTCAAAAGTGGAAAAATTATCATAATGCCAGGAGGTACAATGCACAACCAGTTTCTGTAACAACATACGCAATTATTTTACAGAAATTAGTTATCCCTTGTACCCCCTGGTCATTATGACAATTTTCTACATTTGAATGCACGTGCATATTCCGTCCGTCAGCCGTGGACGCTCTAGATGTAAACAGAGCACTATCCAAAAGCTCGGCTCTCATGTGCTCTGCTCCTCTTTGAAAAACATATATCCCGCAATTATAGACATTTCTCAGCGATATGTTTTGGTGTATTATTCTTATAAAGATTAAATTTAATGCTCAAAAACTTTTTTTTTATCTCTGGAGCGGTTTTTTAGAAAACCTGAAATTTGTAGAGTTGAAGTTTTTTTGCAATTTTTCGACTTTTTTACTCTCTCAAAAGAAATATTCACAACATTTTCTCTGCTTTTGCGATCACAATTTGATTTGACATCAAGATTTAGTAAGCTTTGGGAAATACTTTAATCAGTTTGGATCAGTTCTGATCACTTCTGTTGACAGAAAGCAAGGTGAAAAATTCAGAGCCCAAATTTTCGCCAATTACCTTCCGCCCAAGGGATTTTGAAAAATATTGCACTGTGTATGCGTGTCATAAGTTTGAACAGTTTCCAGTTGTTTGAACAAAATCGTTCGACTATATTTCGAGTAATAGCACAATATCAAAAAAGTGGGGTTGACTTACGTCACAATTACGTCATTAGTATGTGTGATCGGGTCCGGATTTTGACATTATCAGTTGTATCAAGGTTGTATCAATAAATTGTGTACTTTTGAGCAGAATCAAGCAAAAATCTTGAAAGTTATGAGAATTTGTTTAAATTTGCAATGTGGCTTCGGACACCTTAATCTCGTTAAGAACCTATAGCTATAGGACTAACAATATTCAATAATCAGAGTCTATATAAATAAACTACTTCATTTGTTTCATTCAGATTGCTCACATACCTTGTGTGCTATCAGCATATTAGAGTCCAAGTCCAATTTTATGGTAGCACGATTGCTGCTTTCTGAAATTCAGAGCATGAGATTTTATTAGAGGTATTTCTTAGACCTCGAACAAGGCCAAGTATAAAATCCTGATGAAGGTTGGCCGTGCCAGCCGAAATATTGGTCAAATATAGTTATTCCCCAGCCTTGCATCGTTCTATTGTTACATACGTAAGCATAATTTGTTACTGCGCATGTTCGACGAAAATCTTGGCGCTGAACAAAAGGTATGTGTGCTCTGGGTACAAGATGTCACGCGTTCCGACTTACAGCTTTTCAAGACCTCGAGCATACATGCATTAGTTGTTGTACAATTAAGAAATAGAAAACATTTCCCGTGTTTCTATAGAGTTATAGAAACACGAGTGGGAGTTTGGGAGAACGAGAAATGGCAGTGGGAACACGAGCCCGAAGCTGAGGGCGAGTGTTTCCACAGCTTTTTCGAGTTCTTCCAAACTTCCACAAGCATTTCTATAACTCTATAGAAACAAGGGGAAAATGTTTTCTTTTATAAAATAACCCACAGAAAATAAGTACTAGCGCGCTCAACTTTCTATGTTGCTATAGAGTTATAAAAACACGGCTTTCAGCCAATCAGAGCGCGCGTACAATCGAATCTATTTTATAATAATCAGTGTGAAACGCGCGTTCTGATTGGTCAATAGCCATGTTTTCCGAAATCATTTAGGTAATTATCTCGTTTTTTCGCTATTTATTGTATAAAACAAATAGATCATTTTGCCGTGGGAGTGTCCTTTATAGATGCACAGATATAAACTATATATATTAATTAACAGATGAAAACGTGACTATGATAAAGTCACGCCACTCCACTGCATCTCATGGTACACTTCTTTGTCTCGTCACGTTGTCACGTCATGTTCAAAGTGCAGAAACATGCTACTCTTCATCAATTTTTATACATATGAATCTTTGAAAGGTTTTGGGTACTTTATAGAGAGAATACTCTATGTTCTAGGGTTGTTTGAAATGGTGAAAATTCGACCTTTCCTGACCCATGACCGCGTAAGAAAAAGCTTGGGTTGATTCTTGATCTTACGTCACCTCATTAATGCATTATTCTTCATGGCGCCTTTCTACCACAACAACATCAATATATAGAGAATATACACAGTCTGTGAGTTGTTTGTAAAGAAAACAGTTATTTTAGACAAAATGCTAAATATTTATCCAAATTATTGCAAAGTCGAATGAACTGGATGACGTTATTGACGTAAGATCAAGAGTCGACCCAGTCTTTTTCTTACGCGGTCATGGGTCAGGAAAGGTCACATTTTCACCATTTCAAACAAGCCTTCTCTGTAAGCCAAAACTTAAAGTTTGAATAATGTCGCTTGTTTTGAACTTTTACAGTTCAAAATACTGGCACAATAATAGAGCTCTTTAGTAATAACAACGTGTTCTTTTTAGAATTTTGATTTATTTGAGTATAACAGCTTAGAATTGAAGCCCCATTTTTTGTATACGTCGTTATGACGTCATAAATATATTTGTGTACCCTCAGAAAATAGGCAGTTCAATGTTTTTGGAATTTTATCAATGAAATGCATTTGGCTAACACTTACAAGTCATAGTATTCTCTTTAATAATATTTTTATAGTCGGCAATCTGACTTAAGCTTGAAGTATGACGTCACTAATAATGACGTCATAAAAACAGTAAATCGTCCATAACTTTGAATATGTTTATCGTAGAAAGTTCAAATTTTCGGCAAATTAACATATTTCATAAAAGCTTTCTGATGACGTAATATTTTTTAAACGTGTTTTAAAGGTTAATTTTCACCAAAAAAGGTATCCCTTATGACGTCACAACAACGTCACAATACAGAAACAATTGTCCCGAAAAATGTAGTCTTACTTTGTTACCAACCTGCCAACATTTCGTCAAATTTACAGTAGAAGTAAGGAAATGGCGTTACGTTTACGTTTTATGTTACACTCAACCCCGTCGTTTTTACGGTTATTCGTGCCCAGCGTGATCGTAAAGATGATAACACACTGCCTCCAGTGGGGATGTCATTATAGCAACACGTGTGGGATGTCATTATAGCAACACGTGTGGGATGTCATTATAGCAACACGTGTGGGATATCATTATAGCAACACGTGTGGGATGTCATTATAGCAACACGTGTGGGATGTCATTATAGCAACACGTGTGGGATATCATTATAGCAACACGTGTGGGATATCATTATAGCAACACGTGTGGGATGTCATTATAGCAACACGTGTGGGATATCATTATAGCAACACGTGTGGGATATCATTATAGCAACACGTGTGGGATGTCATTATAGCAACACGTGTGGGATATCATTATAGCAACACGTGTGGGATATCATTATAGCAACACGTGTGGGATGTCATTATAGCAACACGTGTGGGATATCATTATAGCAACACGTGTGGGATGTCATTATAGCAACACGTGTGGGATGTCATTATAGCAACACGTGTGGGATGTCATTATAGCAACACGTGTGGGATATCATTATAGCAACACGTGTGGGATATCATTATAGCAACACGTGTGGGATGTCATTATAGCAACACGTGTGGGATGTCATTATAGCAACACGTGTGGGATGTCATTATAGCAACACGTGTGGGATGTCATTATAGCAACACGTGTGGGATGTCATTATAGCAACACGTGTGGGATGTCATTATAGCAACACGTGTGGGATGTCATTATAGCAACACGTGTGGGATGTCATTATAGCAACACGTGTGGGATGTCATTATAGCAACACGTGTGGGATGTCATTATAGCAACACGTGTGGGATGTCATTATAGCAACACGTGTGGGATGTCATTATAGCAACACGTGTGGGATGTCATTATAGCAACACGTGTGGGATGTCATTATAGCAACACGTGTGGGATGTCATTATAGCAACACGTGTGGGATGTCATTATAGCAACACGTGTGGGATGTCATTATAGCAACACGTGTGGGATGTCATTATAGCAACACGTGTGGGATGTCATTATAGCAACACGTGTGGGATGTCATTATAGCAACACGTGTGGGATGTCATTATAGCAACACGTGTGGGATGTCATTATAGCAACACGTGTGGGATGTCATTATAGCAACACGTGTGGGATATCATTATAGCAACACGTGTGGGATGTCATTATAGCAACACGTGTGGGATGTCATTATAGCAACACGTGTGGGATGTCATTATAGCAACACGTGTGGGATATCATTATAGCAACACGTGTGCAATATGACGTCACAGAACAAAACTATATCAGTTTCTAAAAGGCGCAAAACTATATTTTTGAAGAGAGGCAAAATCAGATTTAGTATTTTTGACTTGTTTTGACTGTAGTTCTTGTCAATGAACTTCTAGTATTTTAATATTTTATGGCTGATCAGGTCTCGTTGATAAATCCAACGTACTTCGGACAGGATTGTCGCATACAGTTTTTGCTCTTTTTATCACTTGCAAAAATTATATATTTTAATCTTCTCCAAATACATTTAAATTATTGGGGCTTTTGACATGAGTTCCCATTGCCATTTGTTCTAAACTTTAAAATGTTCGGAATAGCATGCAAAGGTAAGCCTTTGATTTAAACGATAAACGATCCTGTACCGATCGACCTCGCTTTCATGATTCGACTTCAAACATCAGTACGTTTCTTTCTTTTTTTTGAGGGGTGGGGGTGAGTTTCGGAATACTAATCGAGTCCCACTCTTTCATGCATCCCTCCCCTCCCTCGATCGCAAAAGGCCCGGGGTGAAGTCGGGTTGAAGTCGGGTTGAAGTCGGAGTGAAGTCGGGTTGAAGTCGGGTTGAAGTTGCTGGGGTGAAGTCGGGGTGAAGTCGAAAAACGCAGAGAAAAGATGGAGTGCCATTTGAAAATTGGGAAGATTAATTACACCATATTAAAAGCTACGAAAAAAATCTGCGTTGTACTGTTAAATTGTTGCTAAGTGAAACACCACTGAAAACGTAAGTGAACAAAAGAGTTTAAAAAAAGGGAGAGTCCTTCGAGCCGGATTCGAACCAGCGACCGGCTAAGGATGACCATGCGAGTTACGTACTACAGTCCTCCGCTCTACCAACTGAGCTATCGAAGGCTCCTGTTGAAGTGTAGCAACAACTACTCAAAACTGTTTAGGTGTAGTCACGCATGCCCAAGCTTTTTCCTGTTTGAGGGACGTTTGTTATTTTGATGTGTTGCTGTCAACTGTTCTTATCGTCGAAGCGTGCTAGAGGATGAACAACTTCGCAACTAACTCATATCATGCAAAATATATTATGTTATCGGTAAAGTGGCAAACGTCATCCGTTTTTGTCTGACTTGTCTTCAACTATTTTCAGTCAGGTTCCTTTCATTACTAAGACCGCCAAAACCGGCCAATACGAAGCATGTAGCGGAACAAATTTAAAATATTGCATCAAATCTAGAAATATCTAGAAATCTGTAAATATATGTTGCGATATCATTTCAAGGGATGAACTGACGACTTAAAAGTCAGAGCCGTATAACAGCGATCGGTTGACTCCAAACGCATTTGTTTTGGATACTTTTTTCGTTTCTTTCGATTTTCACCATTTTCGATGCGCTGAAAATCGGCTCAAAAACCATTCCCGTTTGGACTTGAAATCAAAAGCAAGCACAAAATCAGCACTCAGTAATTTTATAATACCTTCTTTAAGAGTCAACCCTCTTGTTTATGACGCAATAGCGCTGCGGTACGGTTTTGAACCTAATTCCGATTTCCGGATCAGGATCTTCGTAAAAATATGTCGAATACCGACAGAACCCCTTATTGCATGTTACTGGCTGCCCAATTATGATCGCAAGTTTTAGCAAGTGTGAACGGAAACAAAATCAAACCAAATTGAATGAAGTATGATAACTTAAATTGCATCTCGCTTTGCTTTATTGCAATTGCTTTATGCCGTTGATACAACTGAGTATGCTTCTGATGCGTCTCCGATGGTACTGCAGTTCCTCATTAACTCTGATCTCAGTCTACTTTCTACATGGTTTGAGAGTAATTATTTACAGATTAATGTGGCGAAAACACAAGCTATGGCCATTGGACCGTCGTCATATGCATACGACATCAAACTCGATGACTCGGACATCAAAGCCACTGACACTCTAAATAAAGATCCTTGGGGTCACTCTGGAGCGCAAACTTTCATTCAAGGCGCACATTGCAGAGCAATCGAGGAAGGCTTGTGCTAAGGCATCAGCACTGCGAAGGCTGCGCAGATTCATCCCCCAATACGTTATGATTCGCCTCTACAAAGCTTATATTCTCTCCCCCATATGGAATACTGTGGTCCACTCCTGTGAGGGATTGGAGAGGTTCAAACCTACTGAGGACTATTTTGGGTTTGTCCACTAAGTCATTGTCATATGATTATCTTCTCAAATATACCGACACAGGAAAATTGGCTCAACGTACGTAGGAACTGTCAATCACTAATTCATTTTTTTTAATACATGAACGATCAGGGTCCAGCTTATATATCAGTGACTTTTTCAAGTTTAATGTGGTAAGCTACAACTTGCGCGGAAATGGTACCAGACTAGAACAGCCTCGTTTTAATTTGGAATGGCTTCATAAATTGTATTCATATATAGCAAGTGTTCTGTAGAACAAACTACCTATTAAAATAAGGGAATGCAAATATATTATATCTTTTAAAAGCGCTTTACGATCTCATATGTTATCGTCATAAATAATTACCTCGAAATTTCTAATATAAATTTATTATAATAAGTATATATGCATAGTTTAATATATATTTTTAATATTGTAATATTTCAAGACTTTGTAATATTTTAAGTACTGTTTAAAACACGAACAGCAGTGTTTTATCAAGTTTAAAAATTCGAGGGCGAAGCCCGAGAATTTTTAGACTTGATAAAACACGTGCTGTGAGTGTTTTAAACGGCTTCAAAAACGCTTCAAGAATGCAATGAAAGAAAGTCGCACATCTCAAGGGAATGGTTACTTAATGAACCATTGAACCTTTGTATTCACAACGCCATGCAAAATATTCGAGTAATCACCGCCGGCAATTACGAATTTCTCAAGGGAAGGACATGAAGAAATTACCATACTATGTTGTTTGAAGCGGCGTTTCGCAATGCAAGAATAACCTGCACTTGAAGGAGTTGGTGTCGTAGTTTACCTCGATAAAGTTCAAGACTTGGAAAGCGATGTGACTGACATGACGGCAGACTCTAAATTTTTGGCTCCGGCACAAAATATGTAAGTTTAATGCATGTTTTTATTATTTTACGGCTTTGAGTTTGGTTTTAATAATTAAACTAAACAGTGGCTCAGTAAACAAGTAATGGTAGTTGGATAACTTCATTTTAAAAATATTATCTGTGTATCTCGGTAGTCTGCTGATATTAGTAAATTTAGTGCAAAATTTATTATCTAGGTACCTTATGTTCCGTGTACTTTTTGCTATAGGATGAAACTTTATATAAAATTTCATGTTCATTAGTATTCTTGATATAAAGTCTTCATCCTAATTTGCATTCTTTTGTAATACCTTTGTACCCCATATTCCCCTGGTACCGAAATCAAAGCCCTCCCCGGGCTTTTTAGAATGATGAGATTTTATCAGGTATAAACGAGCATGCACGTGACTGATTTGCTTCATCTGATTGGAAAACATGCTCATTAATTATTCATGAGTTTTTGAAGACTTTTTAATACTTTTAAAAGTGTATCTAAACTTTTTTGAACTATAACTTTGTGTGTATTTTTATTTGCCTATTTTTTGTTCACGTTCACGTTTAACTCCTATAGGTGACACTTGGTTAAATAAAGTATTGTATTGTTTGAATTGAGTATAATTCACTTATGGTGTGAACCATTATGCCTGATTCATCAGCAGGTACGTAATTTTTATAGGCTTTCCTATAAATATGCTGTTCCTAAGGATTTTTAAAATTTGATTTCTAAGTAATAGATAAAGAATGAGTGGCCGATCTTTATCCGATTTACAAACTCGAGCTGAAAGCCGATCGTTATCCGATTTACGAACTCGAGCTGAAAGCGAGAGTTTGTAAATCGGATAAAGATCGGACACGAATTATTTATCTTACTGATCAAACGTCTAGATGTAGAGAGTTATCATTTCAGTTATTTTGGCGATACGACTTATTTTGGCCGAGAAAATCGAAGCCAAAGTTTATGTAAATCAGGATCACTTATCGGTCGGTGATTTCCTTTGTTTTTGCTTCATGAATTATTAATGAGTTTGATATGAGATACATGTCGCATAAAATCTAAATGTAAAAAGCCATCGGTCAATGCAGGTCTTGTCTTGAGAAATATATAGTATAAGTATATAAACACACACGCGTGCTTTTCGCGCACTCTGATTGGTTAAATACTTCATCCGTCATTTAAAGGAGTTGTGTCACGGTGAGGGCCACGCCTTTATCTTCCAGGCCTGAACGAGATTATTATATAAACTGACGACCCTAGCACACTGCACACGTGTGGGATGGATGAAATCAAAGGAAATCAGTGCAAATATGATCAACAAACTGTGCGTAGATCTAGTCTTCAAGGAAAATATTGCATATGATTTCAATCAAGCATTAAGGGAGGGGACTTTAACTGTTTTAAGCCAATTAACAGCAACCAATCGAACATTGATTCCAGACATGCACAAAACCATGACACAGCGCCTTTATCTAAAAGTGCATATGAAGCGAAAATTAAGTTGATCTAATGTTAAAATGCTTTCGAAATGAGGAACAATAACATTTTCCGTTTGTCAACATCCCATCTCGTTTCAGAGATATTCAGGTTTTTGTAATATGCAAATGAGATGACCTGTGACGTCATATTGTTTGCACAGCCTGGAGACAAATCACAAAATGAAGAATATCTCTGCAGATATTGAATAAAAACTACTGAAACTTTGCACATGTATGACACTATGGAAAGTACACATCATTGTGCAAATTATGATGTTGCCATGGAAACTCTCATAGCCCCACGCACCTTTCACCTTGAACGTAAAATTCCAATTTCTTTCCTTGTTACAAAAAATAAGTTGCTTAAACTACTCACATACAATGCCTACATTGTTCCAAATCTTATTTTGGACCCACACAAAAAAAATTGTGTTTGACAAAGGAGAAATTACGGAAATTTGTATTATTTGTAGTGGAAGCCTGGGGCCAGAGTGTTTTCATGGCAACATCATAACTTGATGTGTATTTTCCATAGTACCAATACTTTTTATCCAATATTTGTAGAGATATTCTTCATTTGTGATTCGTCTCCAAGGCTGTGCAAACAATATGACGTCATAGCTCATCTCATTTGCATGTTACACAAACCTGAATATCTCTGAAACGAGATGAGATATCGACAAATAGAAAATGTCATTATTCCTCATTTAGAAAGCATTCTAAAATTAGCTCAACTTAATTTTCGCTTCATATGCACTTTAATGCACTCAATTCACGCGTGATGATTTTTGAGATCGGCAAACTGAAATCTCCAACATGGAAATAACCACTGTCATCTCAAAGAGCACCTATACATCAACAGTTTTGGAAAGTTTTAATAGCGTAGGATGAAATTCCGAAAATATATTTTAAAAGGATGGGATTTATAGACTTTTGTATGGGATTTTGCAGTCGCGCTATTCAGCCTCGGGTTTTTTTTCAGATTCAAAACCGCCATAACTATGTATACGCAGAGAAATGTAATTTCATTTTCCAACTTCTACATAAATATGCTCTTTTAGAGGACATAGTTATTCCTCTTTAAAACCTTTAACTTTGACATTATGCAAATTAGTGTACGCATGACTGCAAACTCCCATACAAAAGTCAATAAATCCTATCCTTTTATTAAAATATATTTTCGAGATTTCATCCTATAGATGGTTTGCACTCAATCCCCAGAGATTCAAATGACAAAGGGCATGGCGGCCATGTTGGTGTACAGAACAAAAGAAGCTAACGAGGAAGCTGTTGTTAACTGTACACTAACATGGCGGCTATGACGTCACGTGCGAAGGGTCCATACTGTTAAAACTTTCCAAAATTGTTGATTTATAGGTGCTCTTTGAGATGACAGCGGCTATTTTTACGTTAGAGATCCTAGTTTGCTGAACTATTTGAAATGACAGTAGCTATTTTTACGTTAGAGATCTCAGTTTGCAAAGGGAGTCTTTGACAGCTATTATTTTGTGGCCAATCAAAGCACTCGCTCTAGGTCCCTCGCGTAAACCGCGCACTGTCGTATTGGCCGTTTCCCAAAAAGAGGCAGACAAACTAGTGAATATCGTTTCACGGTTCGTTTTCACTTGACGCATATTTATTATGCTTTGCGCTTGTGCTTGCGTCGCTTGTAAAAAACAGGCTTCAGCACAAGAGTCCTCAACTGACTCGACGCAAGCACAAGAGTCCTTATTTCACAGTGGAAACAGGCTCGACGCAATTAAAAGCACAAGAGTTCTGATTTCACAGTGGAAACTGACTCGACGCAATTAAAAGCACAAGAGTTCTGATTTCACAGTGGAAACCGACTCGAAGCAAGCACGAGAGTCTTGATTTCACAGTGGAAACTGACTCGACGCAAGCACAAGAGTTCTGATTTCACAGTGGAAACTGACTCGACGTAAGCACGAGAGTTCTGATTTCACAGTGGAAACTGACTCAACGCAAGCACAATATTCCTTATTTCACAGTGGAAACAGGCTCGATAGATAGATAGATAGATAACCTTTATTTAAACACGATTAATGTAAAAGCTGAAGGCTTGTGGGGTCGTGTAAAAGAAATGTATATAAAATTAAATAAAAACACTATCAAATTGAGACGTATGTATATACATATATATACTATTTACAATATCAATATCAATAATGCTTAGGGCCAACGCCGGACTCCCCACGCGACGAACACCGTCCAAACAAAAGGCGGTGGAAGATCGAAGCGACCTCGCTATCATGTGTCCTAACGGCGCCCACCCCATGAAAAGCCCAACGCCTGCTCAAAGCTCAGATTAATAAAATCTTTGTGTATAATTTACAATCTATATAGTTAATAATAAGTAATACAACTTTTATATTTGATCTCTAAAGTTAGTAATATATAAATCCTTCAACTCTAAATTTCGTAGTAGCTGAAGTGACATCAAAACTAAAATTCCCAAATGATTTCGAGCAGCTAAGATGGGATATTGTTTCTTTAAGACCAGTGTCGGGAGCGAATTGCGTGCCCTTAAGGCATAACCCTTTTTCCGTTTCAATACAATCGCCTTAATTAAAATATTCGGTAGACGTTCATCGTAAGCCTTATAAAACAGTTTAAAGATATCTAATTTATATTGAAAGAAAAGAGTGGACCATTGGGCGTGCTCTAAAACATCAGTAGAAGGCATGTCCTTTGGTAAATTAAATATAATCCTAGCCGCTCTACAATGCATCCTTTCTATAGAGTTAAGAACTTCCTTATTACAACACGCGCCCCACAAGATTATGCCATATTTTACAGAAGGCAAAATGACCTTAAAATAGAAATCCTGTAGAATTCTCTTAGATAAAAACCTAGAACGTTTTAATAAGTTTAATTTTGTGGCAAAACTCTTCTTAAGATCTAATGAATGTGGTACCCAACTCAGTTTATGGTCCACAGTCATTCCTAGCAGACGCGGCGTTTCCGTAACCCACTTAAGGGTTGAGTTCCCCAAGAACACTGGAGGGGCTGAACCAACAAAGGTCCCCCTGCTAAACAGCATCGCCTCACTTTTACCTGGGTGTCGTGTTAATTTGTTATTATGACACCATTAGTACATGCAGTTCTTGAAGGGCCTTGTTTAGCTGCGCTATAGCCTTTTCTATTGTATCGCTGACACAAAAGATCGTAGTGTCGTCAGCATACCAGTATAAAGTGAACCCGAAACAACAGATGATGGTAAATCGTTCGTAAACAAGGTAAATAATGTCGGACCTACGACAGAGCTCTGTGGAATTCCAAATGAGACCGGCAGCATTCCAGATTTAGCTCCATTTACCACCGTAAATTGCCGTCTTCCATTTAGATAGCTTTTGAGCCAGTCGAGAAATGTGCCCGTAATGCCAAAATGCCGTTGTAGCTTCGCTTCTAAGACAGTGTGAGAAACACTGTCAAAGGCCTTTTTAAAATCGACAAAGGCCACAGCCACAACCTTTCCGGCGTCAACAGCTTTTCTCCATTCCTCAGTCAGATGTATTAGCAACAGTTCAGTGGAGTGTCCAGGGCGGTATGCCCACTGCCTGTCTGACACTAAATCGTTGTCCTTGAATGTGTGCCGCACGAGTGTATCATTCGCTTCGGACTCTAGTATCTTACTTGGCACACTAAGTATTGATACCGGTCGGTAATTACCTCTGTCAGATTCGTCGTCTCTTTTGAAGATTGGAGAGAGTCTAGCCGTTTTCCAACAAGAAAATACAGTCCCTCTCGCAATACTGTACCGATAGAGTCTGGTCAGAGGAGGGACAATGGCGTTCCCTGCTAACTTCAGAAGCTTCGGCGATATATTATCAGGGCCTGCTCGACGCAAGCACAAGAGTCCTTACTTCACAGTGGAAACAGACTCAACGCAAGCACAATATTCCTTATTTCACAGTGGAAACAGGCTCAACGCAAGCACAAGAGTCCTTATTTCACAGTGGAAACAGGCTCGACGCAAGCACAAGAGTCCTTATTTCACAGTGGAAACAGGCTCGACGCAAGCACAAGAGTCCTTACTTCACAGTGGAAACAGGCTCAACGCAAGCACAAGAGTCCTTACTTCACAGTGGAAACAGGCTCGACGCACGCACAAGAGTCCTTATTTCACAGTGGAAACAGGCTCGACGCAAGCACAAGAGTCCTTACTTCACAGTGGAAACAGGCTCGACGCACGCACAATATTCCTTATTTCACAGTGGAAACAGGCTCAACGCAAGCACAAGAGTCCTTACTTCACAGTGGAAACAGGCTCGACGCACGCACAAGAGTCCTTATTTCACAGTGGAAACAGGCTCGACGCAAGCACAAGAGTCCTTACTTAACAGTGGAAACAGGCTCGACGCAAGAACAAGCAATGACGCAAGCTAAAGCACAAGGATCAAAATGTTTCCTTTTCCTTGTGCTTGCGCCTGTTCGCGTTGTGCTCGTGAAAACCGGAATACAACGCAAGCACAAGGGAATCTTTGACAGCCAATCAAAACACTCATTCTAGTCCCTCTATTGTAAACCGATGACGGAAGCTGCAGAAAATACACGACCGGTAACTAGTGAATCTTGCGCTTATTTCACGGTTCGTTTACACTTAGGGATGCAGGTTGGCGCAGTGGTAAAACACTCGCCTCTCACCGCTGCGATCCCGGGTTCGATTCCCGGCTCGGGCACCATATGTGAGTTAGGTTCAAAACTCAGATGGGGCAGATAATTGAATTATCTGCTAGCAGATAATACTTAGCAGATAATACTTAGCGCTCGAGTAAGCAAATACGACAATTTTACGGTAGAAGCAGGGCACTTATTTCGTTATTTTGAGCCATTTTAGCTATGTTTCTAGTCATTCTTTTCTCCTAAACTCGTAAAATAAATGCAATTTTTAGCTCGAATATGAAAGAAAACATCTTGAATCATGCAGAAATCCAATCGTAAACAAACCAATTTTATGCGGCGTTTCATTTAGCTTATTTTTTATTATTTTATTTTATTTCAAGATTCGCCCAAAGGGCAGGTGTTGTATAATAGGACACGAGGTCCCCTACTAGATACAGAACACCGCTACCCCCACCTCTATAAGAACATCGTTACTCTAGCCCCACCCTTACGCTACCCAGTTAAAAACATATGTATATGTGTGTAGAGAAATTAATGAAAATAATTTCTATATAGCAGCAAAGAAAAAAAGAAAAAAAACTTAGACATATTCAAATGTATAAAGGTAAATGTATAAAGATAATAAATAAATAAATAATCAAGAATGTTAACTAACATCTACAAACCGACATAGCATTAATTCGACGGCACTTAGGACATAATAGCTTGTACGTACGAATATTGTCAGAATCAAAAATTGTGTCGAGTCTTTCAAAGAAAAAAAGATTTAAGATCTTTTTTGAAAATTCCGAGAGAAGTTTTAGATTTAACATCAACTGGTAAAGCGTTCCATGAGTGCACAATTCTGTTGAAAAATGAGTCTCTGAAAAGAGAAGTTCTTGATTTCTGTACATTAAGGTTGAGGCCTGATTCAGAGCGGCGACTACGAGTATTACAAAAAGATAAGTAACTGTGTATATCTAACTTGACATCGCCAGATTTACATTTAAAGAAAAAAACAAGATCAAGGTATTCTAGCCAGTAATTAATGGGTAACAGGTTCTATCTCAGTAAACGTTCAGTATAGTTAAGGCCAGAGATTTTACATATAAACCTAGTAGCTCTTCTGTGGATTTTTTCTATTACGATTACATTATAAATCAAAGACTATGGTGCCCAGACTTGAGAACAAAAGCACAGATTTGAGCGCACCAGAGAAATATATAACAGTTTCGAGGCGTCTTGATTTAAGTTTCCCGCACAGTTTCGCTTGATAAATCCTAACATTTTATTGGCTTTGGCAGTAATTACCATAATGTGGTCATTCCATTTCAAGTCTTTGGAAATTATGATGCTTCGTTTACGATAGCTTTCTCTTTTGCTAAAACTTGAGCTTAAAAATGTATAATAAAACAATTATTGAATTCGGTTGTTTGGCTTTTTATCAGGCTAAAACTTTAATTTGTTCAAAAGATATATAAAGATATTTAGAGAGATTTTCGAGATTTTTAGGGGAAAAAATGAGATTTTTAGAACTTCTTTTAAGAATATCCGGAAAGATTTTTAGGCCATTTTGGGGGATTTTTGTAGCAAAACCAACTTAATATAGAACCAACTTGAAATAAATCTTATTTTAAATAAACTAGCCCGTGTCTCAGTAAATAGAACGGACTGAAGAGTGAAGTAAGTTCTATATCCCTGAACGGGATTTTCCCGTTGAATGAACCATATAAAATGAGATATATAGAACCAACTTGAAACAAATCTTACTTATAAACTAGCCGGAGTCTCTAGATAGAAAGAAGTCATCGTCGAATATCTCTGAAGCGCTCAGGCAGTATAGATCAGTATAGTAACTCAGTGGCGGATCCAGGATTTGAAAAAGGGGAGTGACTATTTTGACCGGTACAGTTTCTGGTGCGAAATTTCTTACAAAATTTGAACGAATGTATTTTATTTTTACGAATTCTTATACAGAATGGGGGGGGGGGGGTGACATGTCACCCCCGTAACCACCCCTGGATCCGCCACTGTAACTGAGAGCTAGCTGCCAGGACTTCCCGCTGGATGAACCAACTGGACAAAAATGAACTGGAACGTAGAACCAACTTGAAATAAATCTTACTTCAGTTTAAATATATTAACCGGAGTCTCTAGATAGAAAGAGTTAAGTCATATATCCCTGAAGCGATCAGGCAGTAAAGAACTGCCATGACTTCCCGCAGCATGGATGAACCAACTGGGGATAAAGAACCAACTTGAAATAAATCTTAGTACTTAAGAACCTTGCCGGAGTCTCTACCTTAGAAAACGTTCTATATATATCCCTGAAGCACTCAGGATCAGAACCAACTGAGTATATTATAGAACCACTGTCTTGAAATAGGCCTACTCTGGAATAAGTCTCCATGCAGATTGAACACGTAGTAAGAATTAAAGCGAGGAAATAAAATTGACAGTCTCTTCAGTATCTGGCTCTCTTGACTTTCCTATTTCGCTATAAGCATGTCATTTAGTTCAATCAGTGTATCAGTCCAACAAGCTGTACGGCCAGTAACGTGTTTTCCACATTCTGAAAGTGTCACGTTCATCTCTTGAACCCTTGAAATCCGCATTAGGAATACTGAAATGTTAGTGAATCGGAATGAGTAGTGACTTTTTTATTTCTTCTTGTAGGGCAAATATTTTCAGCGTGGCCAATTTTGGTTGCGTGTACATTGTGGCAGTCTCTTTGGACAATTCATAAGCTTGTGTTGGCGGGAATTTCTTACCGTGTATAGATTTAAATCATTTATTACGCCATAGGTCTGTAGCTTCTCACTACCGTTCAATTTAAATTACGTTGTCTTATAATATCGCCAATTCGTTTTGCGAAACCCGCCATTTTTATCCATTCAACAACATCAACTATATACACTTTCGCAAAATCCTCCGATTTCTCATACCTTTGCTGAAAATTCCAAGCTGAAAAGTACTAATAAATGACGGCCCTTTGAAAGACAATACACTGACAATACTTTCCGGTCAGCTTCAACATTTCGGCATCCACGGTAATTCGTAAATCGCTACCGGCCGCTTGTCAAAATTTTACTCCGTACATCGCTGTATCCGTGACTTTATTCAAACCCAACTCACTCTTTCCGGCTTTATTTCAATTTCATCCCTGTTGATTTAAAAAGCGAACTAGCAACACTTTTCTTTGAACACTGATTGACGCTATATATATTTAGCGAGGGTCAACCGGTATCTAAGAGTATAGTGGCTCGTTATGATTCGAAGTATAGTGGCTCGTTATGATTCGAAGTAAAGTCATTCGCAGTGGCGGTAGAATTTGGCGGAATCCCGGTAAAACATACCAGAGATGGCAGAACTTATGTAATGAAATATTCCGCCTGCATCTGAGTGGCAAAATAAGTTAAGAATGGACCGAAAAGTGTTCGATTACTTCGCGGTTGTCGTCGACTACTTATTTGTCCCCCTGCTAGAGCGTGCATTTACATGCATGCAAAAGGTTATCCCTGGCAGAAACATTACCCTATAGAGTACCCTTACCAGTCATGTATTCGAAACCGGGAAACAAAATAGACTCTGCTACGAGGGTTACTCTATCTCTATGTAAATATACAGAACTCAAGCCCAACATTTCGTGGTTGATCCGCGTTCTGCCGCAATTTACCTTTTTCTCTGAGTATAGACCGTTCTTGGGGAAAATGTAACTAATTAGTAATTAGTTTAGTAAACCAAATTCACTTGAAAATCTAACCATTTACAGACGTCGAATAACGATGTAAAAGTCTGTCAAATGTTTGTAAGATGTGAGTATTTTACAGACATTTATAGACTTTATATAACGTTTGGAAAGCATCTGTAGCTGTACAAATGCACAAACATTTTACAAACAATTTTTAAAAACAGTGTAACATGTCTCTAACTAAGATATGCTTATACACTGACTTTTTGTATAATTCTCTAAATGTATTAGTACCGATACTGTGTAACGGCACATAACAAACATTTTTACAAATATGGCATCAGTCAGATATTTAACAAACATTGTACAAAATCTTTAAAATGCAAAATGTTCACATTTTACCAACATTTTAGACTTTTACATAAGGAGTTATCGTTATATTTTTCTAGTGAATGAGAGTCAATAAAACATATACATACAGTGGCAAGTTCAAGAAAGAATACACAGCGAAAAGCAATATTAGTAAAACATAGCGAAAGACTCAATGGAAAGAGAACGACGAAGGAGGAATCTCTGACAGCAAGGTAAAGAAAAATGTATTGAGATCAGTGATAACTTTTCAAATTCTAGATATTTATATTCTCTTACCGGCCATTGTAATCGTGGTTTAGCCCGTGCGCCAACTCCTGTTCAATCATCTGAGCTATTCCTGAATATTTATTACATCTTTTTTGACACCAGATACCGTAGTTTGCCTACGTACTGCCGACGATCATTTCCCATAACTAACGCAAATAGAAGCATTTCGTCTGGTTTGTTCACGTCTTCAGTGGTATCAGCTATATGATGTCTACCGTGAAGAACACTCGTCACCACGCACAGTAGGCGGTAAAGGAACCAGGACAGTGATAGCTGTAAGGACAAGACACGAACAAGTGTTTTTTTACCTCGAATTTGTTATCGTATTTGTTATATTTGTTTCTATTATGCTACTATTATTTATTTCATGTGCTTCTGATTTTCGAAAAAGAGCATGCATAGAGTTCTTTTAAGGTCAAACGAAACACAAAGTAACTTCCTTTCTATAGTTACTTTCGTACGTTCTCATTCTCAACTAAACGTTGGAATTTTCACGTTGTGTTTTTGAAGAAAAAGGCCAAAATGAGGGCCGGGCTCCTCGTATTTTTAAGTGTATTTTGTAACTAAGACGTTTGTTATGCCTTCGTGGTTGCTATAAAGATAAGAAATAACTTAAGAATTAAGGACGGTTACGTCTCAAATGACGGCGTACGGGAACTCTATCCTTGTCCTATTTTTCGAAAACTTAGATGTGAAAAGGAATAAAAGGCGAAACCAAGAAACAAGGAGGAGGCTGAAGCGTTTTAAATTTTTAGGCTGAAGCTTTTGTATTTTTATGTAGTTGACGAGATGAGCCACAGGAAGCCCGAGCTATATGTAAACAAACCTGAGCCACAGGAAACCCGAGCTGCATTATTATGAGCGCGCGCTAAATCAACACATTCACAGCAGAATCAAGTCAAAAGGTATTTTATTTCACAATTTGCTAAGAAATAATGGATTATTAAAACATCAGTGACAAATACACAAAATGGGAGGATGGTTAGCCTGTGGTTAGTCCATCTATAGTGTACCGAAGTGTGACGTCACAAATTTACAAAATTTAGATGTAGAATTTTGGGACCCGATTCGGAAAGAGCAATATAAAAGAACATTACATATCAAAAATGAGGTGAATACGATGAAAAGCGGCTGAGATATGGGCATTGGAATATATAATTTTCTTTAACACTGATCACTGTATTTTTGTCCTGGCTCCTAAGTTTACGAGCCAGGACAAAATACAGTGATTTGTTCAAGAAAATTATATATTCGAATGCCCATTTGTTTGTTTGTATGTACGTCGCTTGAAGTTTAATGTGTGCTAATGATGAAAAAACGTAAACAAAGTTGTTGGCTCGCTGTTTGTCAGTTTTCAGTAATATAATTCGCCTTCGTTGTCCTGTTTCGAGGCAACGGCGGAAAGTAAGTCACTCCGAACTGAGTTGAATCCCGGGTTGAATTAGCATCTTGTTAACACGGTTTATTTCTGTTGTTTCTCCTGGGGTGGCCGCTTGTTTATCCCTTCGCTTCAGTCAAAGACATAATGTTAGTTGTTCTGACAACACCTTCGGACTTTTCAATTAGAGCAATGCGATTGGTTCTCCAATAATTCGCTGACCAATCACAACACTCGGTTTTCAATCAGCGTACTTGCGCGATTTCCGGAAATTCTCGAAGGGTTCCGATATTTAACGGGAATCCCAATGCACTAAAAAGTTGTTCACATCGCTAAAATAATGGAAGTAAATTAATGTGCCAGTCTTGACCAGCGCTATAACCCTATCTCCTTGTACACAGGCCTAAATAAGTATACCGTTGCTTTAATTTCATGCCGGTGTATGTCTATAACATCTTTATTGCTTCTATGAAATACTGTTTGCATCTAATATCTTAACTAATGACTCAATCGAATGAGAAATATTTTAAATATATATTATCTAAATATTTAAAAATTATTCACCGAAGTGGAGGTGAATAGTGGTGGATATTTACAGAGCCGCTTCGGCGTATATACCACACTCCAGGTGAATAGCCAGCACCAAATAGTTATTTTATTTTCTGTCAAATGGACAAAAACTCGCGCGACATGATCGCTGCTTTACTCGGAGGTGAATTTGAAATCATATTCACTGTTCGAGTAGCCAATCAGAGCGCGCGAAATGTGATATTCACTAGTGTGGTATATACTAATAAGTGTTATCGACCAAAGACTGTCTGATAGGGGGTCTATTTGTTCAAGCTTATAGCTTTCCATACACTCATCACATGCCTCTTGTACGTAATGTTTATTTCTTAACTATTTTAAAGATTGAATTTTTTTTTTAAATGCGATGGAACTGAATAAAGTTGTTGTTGAAGTTGAACAAGGTATTAATGAGCGAGGCACTCTCTAACGATGACAGATGTGAAAGATTCGCAATGGTTTAGAAAGAGATCTGTTCTAAAGCGGTCAAATGAACCTTTCAATCATTGTTTCAATGATTGCATCCTAATCTTGCAGTGGACTCCCTGTGGTCATGTGTGGGCTACCTGTGCTTTCACAGGCGAAAGAAATCGAGATTTCACCTTTCGCATAAATTATCTCGGCTGGGGAACTGGTAACTACATATATATGATGCTCGGAGCAAAAAGAAAACCGCAATGGCATATCAAAGTGCCGTTTAACTCTGCCTAAATGTAGTGTTAATTCGTATAACCAAGATGTACACTCGGAATGCATGTGTCACTGATGTGTGTCACAACTCACGACATGTAGTTTTGGTATCTGTATGTACAGCGAAAAGCAGAATCCAATACAGCGAGAAAGCCAACACCATTTTCGATCGCAGATTCACTCGGTTGTTACTGGATAGTTCAACACAAATTATGGCCGAGTTGAATGATGTTCAACTTCGCTAGTGTCGTCTTCAAAACAAATATAGTTTGCCGGACATCAGACTTTGTCGAATGCTAACACTTTCCTCAGGCTTTGATATATCGTACTTGCGAACTTTTTAAACATTATTCAAGGGCACCCAACGAGTACTTTTTGAAATCCGTTTGAAACCAGTTGTATGCAGCTTATCTAGCCATTTGAAGGCGCCTACTATGTCTTTTGACGTATTATAGAAAGCTATTAGCTGTTCGGATTTTCCAGGTGGAAATCGCGTCAACCGAAAATACTATGGCAAAATATTCCCGGCCTACGAATTTGTTAGTAGTCTAGAACAGAAACAAGAATTTTCTAGCCCAAGTAACTTCATGTTGCCAAGTTTTTAGTGATTCTTTTTAGTGATTCTTTTTCCTTTAGGCAATTCTTAGGGAATGAAAATGTGTTGTTCTGACTCTATTGATGAGACGAATTGGGACGTACGGATATTTTAGGGGAAACCTTTTAGTCTCCCTTTTCTTCTATAATTTTCTAGGGATTGAAAACAAATTTTCTAGCCAGTATTTCAGAAAACAATTTTCTAGGGACAAATTTTTCAAATCCGAAAGTTTTAGGCTAACTTACTCTCCCGAACAGCTTTTTAACCGAAAACGTCGTTGGGTGCCCTTGATTATTGCATTGGATTGAGGGAAATTTAAAGTACTGAGTTCATTGCTGTGTTCCCTAATCAATATTAATCTACACTGAATTTATATCGGGCCGGGACCTGAAACAAGGCTGATCAAAGCCAGGACCCGGCGACCAACATTGACCATAAATTATTCTGCAACTAACAATGGCACTCAATATTCTGCAGCCAACCTTGTTCTGAAGCTCTAAAGGAACTGCATGGGCTGTAGTTAAGGTTATCGTATAGCTTCAGAACAGAATTGTTAAACAAGGTTTAGAGTGTTAAGTATCCAACAGAAAAAAAAATGGTTGAATTTTCTTTTATCTAGACGGAGAAATATCAAAAAGAAACATTTTACCGAAGATTGCGTTACATATTTTGATTGACAGCTCATACACCACATCAATCGTCATGAGCATTCAACCGTAGCTATTAAAGGAGCAGTGTCACGATTCTGATTGGTTGTTATAGACAATGGCAAAATCACGCTATGTCACGCGCCGCTGCAAATTTCCCTTTCGATTGAAATAAATAAAATGCTGCTTTATAAAAATATAACATCAAACCTAACCATATAATACTGAAGTATAGTTTTAAAGCAATTTCGGCTCGAGATATTGTGCAAATACGCCGATGCAAGCGGATTACTCACGGACTTCTACTTCTGTCACATTTTTTGATTTCTTGTCCGCCTGACACATTTTCAAAACTTTGGGCATGAATACTAATCGTGACACTGCTCCTTTAAAGCGCCGGAGTTGTTGTTTACCGTTCAGTTCGGAGTTCGCTCTGTGGCTTGTTGTCAGCGTTCTATCGAATCTTTTCTCACATAAATATGTCATCGTAAATTCGAAGCGTATTCGCTAAAATTATCCGTAGATGTCTTCTTCAAAACAAGTATCTGGTCCTTTGAGTTCAAGAAAGAGGAAAAAATCAAAGAAATGTTCGAAATTATATATTCGAAATTATATATTTCTACAATAACATGCCCAATCTCTGACATTTTCCGGAGCATATATTCACCGGTTGATTATTCGGGTAATTTATATTATCTGTCCTCGTGCTTTTCTTTCGTCTTCCGCGTCCGTTTGGTTTGCTTTGGTTTTGCCTTCTTCTTGTCTTTAGCTGGTTTATCCGTTGCAATATTGCCTTATTCTGGCGTTTGATCGGTTTATTCTTGGTTTTGCCCATAATGAAGTGTGATTGAAAACCCGAAACTAACTCAACTGAGCGCGAAGACCTTTGATTGTATTGCTTTCATGCCGCTGAGAAATTGGTGGGAAGTCTCAGTGACTGGTTGAACATCATTGGCTGCTTTTCATAGAAGGTGTTTGATTGCTGTGAAAGGGGCGGGGCACCAGAATCAGTCTCGCCGGCCGGCTAAAACTTTTCAGAGCGTTTTCTTGACTTTCTATTTTCGATCTAAACATAGTTTAAAAAAAGTTCCAACTCGATGCGAATTTGTGCGAATTACTTTAAATTTTCACAGATTGTTCGCAATTATATCAGCTAAAAATCTGTGTCGGCGATGTTTTAATTTTTTAAAAGAAAGGCGCTGACAGCGATTCCCACATCTATACTTGGATTGCGCGTTAGCAGTTTCACGAAGACCAAAATATCTTCAGAACGGCTTCGAATTTCCACAATCGCCGACAAAGTTTCGTAAACAGGGTCTGTGGGAGTCCAGAAAAGCAAACAGATCTTAAATTCATTAAATTGCCGTGGAGTTGGAGCTCTTGGAAACCAACTCGCTTGTTCGGAAAAGAAGTTTATTTTAAATCGCACTTTTATCAAAATTACAAACCTTAGGTATATTGTTGTAGTCAATTATATAAGCTTTAAAATGAGGTAAAATTTATCTAAATACGACGAATATTCGAGACGCTACTTAATTTTATCCGGAACAGTACCCTGAAGGTATACGATAACCTTAATTGTTTATACACTCCAGTTTATGTTCTAAACTGGAGTGTACTTAGTATTGTGAATGCTAGGAACTGGAATGCGGTTTATACACATCTGAATAGCCGTAGCTAGCTATAGGGTTGATTGTGTTCTACACTAACTGGCTCCAACTTTTGCTTTACACTTGTATACCATACAGCAAAATGTGCTACGAATGCTCAAATGAATGATAACCACATGAAACACACATGTACATATAGCCACATAAGCATCGCATCCAATGATTTAATGTTACACAAAGGTGATAATTACAGTTTTATACCAGATGCATCTCCTTGTATATTAACATATAAGTCAAGACATTCAAAATTAGGTAAAAAGAAGCATTTTTGATCACGGATTATTTACACCGTCCATATCATTGCAGCAATCTTTCAGCCTTTTGTGTTACCACAGGAAGCCCAGTCCTTTCTCTTACAAAAAAATCTGTCGAACGCACTTTTATAATCTATGATTACTTCTAGTATAATATGATTATATGATATAATTTGATTCCCAGTAGATCATCCTTTTTATATATTGCAATCGAAAGAATGAACCCCTTTCGGGCGGGTTTCCCCCGCCTATCGGGGCCTTACACTTATGGACGGGGGTACACTTTTCCTCTTGGACTTTCTCAAAATGCATTTTGCAAAGTTTGAGGTGTATATTTAGGAGCTTGTTGTAAGTCTACCTTTTCCTCAGTCTCCCTCTTCTAGCCATTCCTCACCATCTCATGCTTCAAATAGAGGCACTAGTATTTTGCTTTCAAAAGTCGTATCACATCGGAGATCTAATTCGGCAATGCATAGTAACACTGAGAAACAAGAGAAATCCCAAGCTCTCCGCGTTCGACATGAAAAATGAACCAGGACACCCTGAGAGCGCGCAAAAGAGAAACGAGTCCAAGAAAAGATGGCGACAAAAATACAAGAAAGCGTTCGACAACCTGGAAGCAGTCATTCCACCTCGCTTCTTTGCTAAATTAGATAACAGAAGGAGACGAAGCAGCATCCTGCTCGCTGCAATATGCTATATTTTTGAAATTACAGCGAATATAAATGCCAGCAAGTTTATTCTTCTAAGGGCCCGTTTACAAGGAGATAGCGTGACAGAGTCCATAACGGCTGCGAAGGAGACTAGGGTTACCCTAGCGCTGGGTCATTTCCTCTTATTTTTAGCGATGTGTTTACAAGCAGGCGGGACAACTCAACTCGGCTGCCCGGGTTACCCTAGCACTAGGGTTACCCTGTCTGAGAGCAAGGGTGACCCTAGCACTAGGGCTATGTTTTGCCCTTGTAAACGGTTTGCTAGGGTAACCCGCCTACCCAGGTCAACTCTATTCTAGAGCCGGCCAAATTTCACATTGCAAGTTTCTGAAGTTCTCTAGCAATTAGTCGGAAACATAACAACATTCTAGGATACTATGCAACTGCAATAAAGGGCACCACAGAAAGAAGAATCGACGTTAATCCACCAAAACCCGCCAGAACTCTATTCGTGTCCGCCATGTTGTTTTCTATGCTTGAATGATTTTGGCGGCCGCGAGCCTAGCGGTTCACAGGCTACCAAAAAATCAGTAAAATCAAAATCACTTCCACAGATCTGTTTGAACCGGATAAAAATGAAAGAAAAGCGAAAGAGTAATATTAGTAGCACATGTTTTCATTCATTAGTATGACATTTCATAAGAAACGGCTTTTTAAATGAATAATATATTTGAAAGAGACTTCAACTGGCTTGTGTTGAGTTGGCCCGGGCAGTAGGGTAACCCTACCTGAATAATTTTGCTTGTAAACCCGGGCTATCTTTGACCCTAGTGCCAGGGTATAAACCCTAGTGCTAGGGTAACCCGATCTCCTTGTAAACAAGATGTTTCCAAATAAGAGTGACTCTGATGAGCCAGTTCTGCCGCAAGCTGCCTTCTGTGCCGCGAGCTTCGTCTGCAAAACAAACTGTTTCAAAGCCAAAGGAGAAGAAATTCTCAGGAATCAGGATCTGAATGTGGCAGTATAGGTACGTATTAGATGTTGTCGGAAGGTTCAGAAAATTGTACATGCTTCGTTTTACTTGTCATTGAAGTTATAGTAAAGTTTTGTTCTCGAGGGAACTTGCTACCTCTACGCCTGATGTTTATTAGCCTTTGTCGGAAATAATCGTGAGTTGAGACGGACAGTACTGGTCACACGAGAACATCAGAAATGAGCTGGCTGAAGCACAGGCAGCCCAAGCTCTAATCTAGCTAATACTGACAGCGTTTGTATGGGAATTTTAACGAGCTAGAAATACGAAAGAATTAATGAATAAAATGTCTTACCTTGCTTCCATAGTGTATTACTTGCTGTCTGTGTGGTAACAGGGTTGATATGAAGCGATTTTAGCGAGTTTTCATTTTCTCTGCTCCCCTTACTAAGAGAAAGACAGCAAGTAATACACTATGGAAGCAAGGTAAGACATTTTATTCATTAATTCTTTCGTATTTCTAGCTCGTTAAAATTCCCATACAAACGCTGTCAGTATTAGCTAGATTAGAGCTTGGGCTGCCTGTGGCTGAAGAGAAGAGCAAATAAATTAATACAAGCTTCGCGTTATGCCGCGATGTCCGCTATCATCAACTGAGCACAGTTTTGGATTTGAGTTTTTCTTACAGGAAACGCGGATGGACGTACGCCGACCTGAAAGTTGTGTTTTTTAAGTTATCACTGCTTTAGATGTATGTAAGTTAACAGCACTTGGAGTTTCAACGTACCACAGCAAATTGTGTTATTACAGTTGTAAGAAAATTAAATTAAAAAAATAAAGGGCTGTCATGTCAAAGAAATTAAATCAACAGCATTAGGCCGATAGAACTAAGAAAGGTATTGGGAAAGAAAGGTGTAACATGAACGAAAAATGAAAAAATGAAAATTCCAATATCTAGATGACGAAAAATTTAGTTGGATGAGGTGGAGACGATGATGTTGTTCTTGTCGGCATCTCAAACGATTTTCCCACAATCTGCAATTTATTTTGATTCTATTAAAAAAAAAAAAAAAAAAAAAAAAAAAATCAGTATTGAAAGACTTGATTCTCGCCCCACCAGATTTTCCCTAAAGAGAGTTTATTTTGGAAACTGAATAACTTGTACCAATAACCAGAGTGATTTAAGGAAATTGGCTTCAAAATTATCTTAATATACTAGTGCTAGTAATATACTGCAACAAAAAAGATTGATTAAAAATAGCCTTAGCGGTCCTAAAAATGTTTGGACTATGAAAGATTGCCCAGTTTTAAGATTATAGTGGTTGTACTATAAAAGTTATAGTTTTGTGGTATGATTGTTGCATCGTTTATTTATTCTTACCTCGGAAAATAACGGCTTGGTATATAACGTGTTACAAGATACAATGATACGGAGATACCAAGATACCAAGATACCAAGATACCAAGATACCAAGATACCAAGATACCAAGATACCAAGATACCAAGATACCAAGATACAGTGATACAGTGATACAGTGATACGGTCATACGAAGATCTCAAATTTCCTTTAAAATTTAAAAAATGGGGAAAATATTTTCCCACAGAAATGTAGTTTTGGCTAGCCTGAGTTTCAGCCGTCTCCTCCGGTTCGATCCTCCAAACTGGAGGAGACGGCTGTAATTCAGGCTAAGTTTTGGCAGCAATTTTTCACATACCAAAAACTGTTAAAAATATAAGTACGCAAAAAGGAAGTTTTTAACCGGAAGTAAAAGGTTATGTTTGATTGACAGCAGGTCAATTAACACATGACATGTGCTCACTCGCCCGTAACGAAAGGCATAAATTCATTTCATGTTTATTGAGAAACGTTTTTCCACCCTCGACCATGGGTTGTTGGTTGTAGTTATGTCTTCCAAAAAGCAAGCAGGGCTAAATGCTCCAGCAGGGCTAAGCTCCATGCAGCAGGATGCCCTTAGCTTGGAAAGAAGCAAAACAAGGCCAAACAATGCATACGACTACGAGCCTCGCAAAACCTACCCTGGGTACCGCTAACATCTGACGTTAAATTAGAGAATTTGACAGGACTGGACGTCTGACGTTAGCAGGGTTAACTGTTATATGCAACAGACTCCTGGTCACAACTAAAACGGCAAATGAATACCTAGCTCTCAATAGTAACGTCATCAGTATAATAAATAACTCATCAAGCACAAATATTTATCGAAGTTCTTATTACATGTGTGCAACGGTGTTTATCTAATGCACTAGTCAATTGAAACCCCCACCCCCCTGGTCCCGGGAAAGGGTGGGGGATTTGACAGAGACCTGATCAAAAATCATCAATACCCCCACCCCAGAGGCTTTAGTTCAGATCAAATGCCCCTATCCCCGGGGCAAGAAAGTTGAGATCAAAAATTTTGAAGGGAAAAACACTTTTAAAAGGAGATATTTTTAATGTTCTTCTTCCAAGATTTGTGTAGCTTTTATAGTTTTCTTTAGTAATCACACGAACTAAGTCTCTATTGGCTGAAGTTCAGCTTGAAGGAGAACTCGTCTGTACTCTAAAATCAACCCACCATCTATAGAAATATTTATTCAAAAGAAGTATCAGCTTGTCCGCCATCTTGGAAGCTTCCATACTAGTTCCCGGTTCCCCTCTTCCCCGAGGTGGGGACACCCGAAAAGTCGAAGTCAGTCAAATCTACTACCCCCACGGGACAGACTGTGGTTCAAAAGTGATCAATGCCCCTGTTATCCCCAACCCTTCCCCGGGACCTGGGGGGTGGGGGTTTCAATTGACTAGTGCATAAGGCCAGATAAAAAAAATTGCTTGTTTAGCGTCCCCGCCCGACCTGAGAAATGTCCCCGACCTCTAATTGATTTTATTTTTTATTTTTCATAAAAAACTTTAGAAAGTGTAAATGCGCCCGCGAACACCAATTCTTGTACCCAGAGGTGAGTGAATAATGTCTAGTCAAGACAAAATAAGCTTCACATATAAAAAAAAAAAAAAAAAACTCCCTCCCTACCTGGAAAAATTGAAACGGGTGGACGCTAAACAAGTTATTTTTTTTATCTGGCCTAAGTGTGTGCAACGGTGTTTATCTAAGTGTGTGCAACGGTGTTTATCTAAGTGTGTGCATATCTAAGTGTGTGCAACGGCGTTTATCTAAGTGTGTGCAACGGCGTTTATCTAAGTGTGTGCAACGGCGTTTATCTAAGTGTCTGCAATGGCGTTTATCTAAGTGTGTGCAACGGCGTTTATCTAAGTGTGTGCAACGGCGTTTATCTAAGTGTGTGCAACGGCGTTTATCTAAGTGTGTGCAACGGTGTTTATCTAAGTGTGTGCAACGGCGTTTATCGTTTTGTCCCTATGGGCCGCCATACCTTCGTGAATAAAAACTCCTTCGATAGTGGCACATTACAGTATATCCGTACCTGAGCACCTATGGAACCAGGGTACGCAAAACCCGACAAGTTCAGACAGAGTGCCGAGTGGTCCACATCTGAACATAAGGCCATCCCTATTTTTTTTCCCGTTTCTCATCGGTGGGGTTTTCAAAAATTGATAGGAACCAGCCCAGAGAAGATTTGTTTCCAAGAACGGTTTAGATGGAAACATTAAAACTCTGAATCGCTTGAAACCAACACCACGATCTCGCTATTTGCCGTGCTGTTTCAGGACCTTTCAGACTTCTGCAAATCGCTATCACTGGCACTTAACGCCTTTGATTTCTGTGCCCTTCCTTTGTCATTTATAGGTGTTCGCTTTGGCTTTGTCCTTCAAGGACTTTTCGTCTTTCCATTTTCCAAGTCATAAGAAAACTAGAACCGGCTATAAAATGTTCGCGATGCGGCGCGTAGCTTTGATCGGAAATCAACATTGCATTGTCGGGAAATCTTGTGCTATTTTCTACGCTTTCGATTTTCAACCAAAATAGACTTTTTTTTAAAGCTCTAACTCAAGAAGAATTTATTCGATTTGTCTGATTTTTTTACAAAATGTCAATTGATATCTCTGCTGCAAAAGTTGTTGGGGAATTGGGAAATTCTAAAAAGAGAGCTCTTGACGGTGTTTCCCGCATATCTACTCGGATTATGTTTTCGCCTTTTCACCGAAAGCATGATAACTTTTGAACTAAATCGAATTTTGATATTCCCCTACACGGTTTTGTGCGTCACGCCACGGCTGCAAGAGCTCAAGTGACCCATACAACAGTCCGTTTCATACTGAACCTGTATTTAGCGGGGCCAATTCGCGTCCGCTTAAAACTAGGAAATTTGAGATGTTCGTATCACTGTATCACCGTATCACTGTATCACCGTATCACTGTATCTTGGTATCTCCGTATCATTGTATCTTGTAACACGTTATATACGAAGCCGATCGAAATAACACCGTTGTTTAATATGTTATAGATGGTTTGCACTCAATCCCCAGAGATTCAAATAACAAAGGGCATGGCGGCCATGTTGGTGTACAGAACAAAAGAAGCTAACGAATAATCTATTGTTAACTGTACACCAACATGGCGGCTATGACGTCACGTGCAAAGGGTCTATAGAACTGAGTAGGGGGCGATTTGGTGTGAAATCATATGAGTAATTACAAAATTATACAGCCGATTAGCGCCGGGGGAGCACAATAATCAAGGAGTAGCATGGAACCTCTCGAGACTTGTATTCTGATTGCATCCGGTATAATACTTTCTATTGTTTTTGTACTGCACTTTCTAAAGAGCGTCTGAATGGGGTTAACTGACTACTGACAAACGGCCTTAAAAACAACTGACAAATGACGACTTTTTTATTGACAACTGAAAAATAACTGACAACTGACGAATTTGTTTTTTTGTGGGTCAAACATTGGAAATTTTCTCAAGTAATGATTAACTAGGGCTAACTGCCAAATGGCCAAATTTTAACTGACATGTAGACCCCCCATTCAGACCCTCTCTAAAGGTTAGGGTGATTTCTATTGTTGGGTAGGCCATACTGGTTCTATTTAACAATTAGACTATGAGCTCGAAGTTTCTATCGGCTGATAGTTGACGAGGAGTGTAGCTCCGAGTCAACTATCAGCCAGAGGTAAAAAATTAGAAAACGGTAACGAGAAAACGAGTAACGACCAAAAATTGCAAGAGGTAAACAAATTAGAAAACGAGTAACGACCAAAAATTGCAAGGGGTAAAAAATAATAAGAATTCTTTACAGAAAATATTTACAGAAAATTTACGAAAAAGTCGACAATGCACCGGCCTTCCATTTTCGCGCCACAAATGTCACGTGACAAAGAATAGAGGTAGATGACGTGATTTTCTCTCTTGTTTTCTCTCGGTTTTTCTCGCACAAGTTCGATTTGCATGTCAAGACAAATTCCAGGGCTACGATAACGGCAACAAGGCCGAGCCTTTGTAACTGTTTTACAGACTGTGGTTCTTTATATTCTGTCAATTTTCGGCCTCGATGTTGGTCGCCATTTGTTTGACTCAATTCCTAACGTTGTCATTGTTCTGGACATTTTTCTTGAACTTAGATGACCCCGATGCAGCAGTAATCATCTCCTCCGATTCTTCGGAAGAGGAACAGGAGGAAGGCAAGTAGATTTGCTCTTTTCGCTGAATTATGATACATGTAGATTATGATGCAAGGTAAACCCCGAGGAGGGGACTCCCTATATGGTACTGACGGTCGTACCTTTTAGGGGTCAAAAATGCGAATTTTGGTACCTTTTAGGGTGTTCAATTTAAAACCCACAGTTTTGATCATCGTGGTACCGTTTAGGGTATTCAAAATAAGCCTGGAACGTAGGGAAAGTTGGAAAGGCTGGAATCACTTCGGAAAATAAAATTTTCGTTTAATAACCGTTCAGTAACTTTGTCGGAACTTTTGGTGAATTCCCATTTAACTTATGCTTTTTGGAATTAATTAATAAATTCATAATTTCCCACGACAAACTCAGCAGCGTGGTCAATGCATGCATGTGAATCATAATTTCATCGAAGCAAACCTATCGTCATAATTCAGGGAAAAGAGCAAATCTACTTGCCTTCCTCCTGTTCCTCTTCAGAAGAATCGGAGGGGATAGTTCAAGAAAAATGTCCAGAACAATGACAACGTTTATAGGAATTGAGTCAAACAAATGGCGACCAACATCGAGGCCGAAAATTGACAGAATATAAAGAACCAGTCTGTAAAACAGCTAGAAAGGCTCGGCCTTGTTTCCTTTATCGTAGCCCTGGAATTTGTCTTGACATGCAAATCGAAATTGTGCGAGAAAAACCGAGAGAAAACAAGAGAGAAAATCATGTTACTTAAACCTCTAAAGGACGCCATGACTAAAGTCCAGTCTGCATTCTTTGCCACGTGACATTTATGGCGCGAAAATGGAAGGCCGGTGCATTGTTGACTTTTTCGTAAATTTTCTGTAAATATTTTTTGTAAAGAATTCTTATTATTTTTTACCCCTTGCAATTTTTGGTCGTTACTCGTTTTCTAATTTTTTTACTTCTTGCAATTTTTGGTCGTTACTCGTTTTCCCGTTACTCCGTTACTCGTTTTAGTAACACCCAAGCTTATAGTCTAATTGTTTTAGTAGAAACCAACTTAAACTGAAGCAAGATTTTTTAAACATTTTGACGACTTCGCAGCCATTGTGCTTTTGAAAACCTTGTGCTTTTGAAAACTTCGAGTAGCTTAGCCAATCAGATTGCAGGATTGGTGATAGAACGCTAGTTTTTTTTTTTTTTTTTAATTCATATTTATTTAAATTTTTGAAATTTTTTAACATTACATGTTGACAAAACACTCAATACATAATACACAGAAAAACATAAAATAAGGGTTACCTAAAATAATATATCAATATGCGTATACTGCTAACTGTTCTTATTAAAGGATAGGTATAATTTTTTCCCATTTGTTGTAATGTTTTAATAATTTTAATTTTTTCTTTGCAATATAAGTCTCAATATTATAGATATATTTTATATTGGCTTTAAACACTTTCATGCATGGAATTGTATTTCTATATTTGCATTTATAAATTAAGTGTTTAGCAATCAATATAAGATGATTGATCAATACGAAATCCTTTCCAACGTCAAATTTACCAAAAATAACATCTATTTCTGTTAAATTGTCTATGTTAAATTTATTTATCTTAAGCCAAGATAAAACATCGCTCCAGAACATTTCTATAATATGACACCCATAAAGTAAATGCTCGATAGACTCTTCTTCATTTTTACAAAAAGAGCACATAGGGGAATCTACAATTCCAAAACGAAAAAGTTTGAGATTTGCATATAAGATACCGTTCAAGATTTTATATTGAAATTCTCTTGTTTTTGTATCTAGAGTTACAATGAATGGTAGGGAATATATTTTTTTCCAGTCAGTTTTTAGATTCGGATATTTGTTTTGTAATTTAAATCGAGCATTGGGAAGTATCTGTTTGGATGCTATAAATTCTTTATAAACATCTTTTGTCGAGACCGTTATAAGATCTACTCTTTCTCCTGCTACTGTAATCTGAACCGTATCAGTAATTGCCTCATTTAAACAATATTGATTTGTTTTGATGGTTGATCTCCATTGAGCAGGTATTGCAGTAACTATACCAAATAAAGTTAAAATATTTGCTGTTGTTAATTTGAATTTATCTATTAAGTGTCCTTGGAGAAATTTTTGATTTGTGGATATTAAGTCTCCTATTTTAATAATATTTTTATTGTAAACATAAAATGGTTTAAAAACTGACTTATTTTTAATGACAATAAATCTATTGTTCCAGATAATTTCGTTTATGATGTCTTTATGTGAACTTGGTGATTTACTGTTAATGGCAGACCACGCATCCAAGCATTCTTTGTAGTAGGCTGGTATATTTATTTGGAGTTTTGCGGTGTCGAAGTTACACTGTAATAGAAATTTCCCTCCCACCATCTTAAGATAAAAATCCAAACAGAGCTTCCATGGATGTCTACAGCTTTCCAAATATTCCTTAATACACATTATTCTCTGGGCGTTTATCATGGATTGGATATCCAGCATCTTTAGACCTCCCTCGTCAATATCATTTATTAGAGCCATGCGTTTAATTTTGTCTTTTCCTTTCCAAATAAAGTCGTATAGCAAAGTGTTAGCTTCTTTGATAAAGTCTTTTGTAACTGGGATTAATCTCGCCTATACATTAATTTAGGTACAGCAAACGTTTTAACAATTTGAACTCTGCCTATAAGAGTAAGCCCCCTCCACTTCCACATATTTAATGACTTTTTATTTGTTTCAAGACTTTATCAAAATTTAATTTCCGTCTCCCTTTTTCATCATAATCAAAATATACACCTAAAATTTTTACTGTAGTTTTAACTTTATGATTACTAAATTCATTTTGAGGTAACGTTGATAATGTGCCCATTCCCATTATTTCAGTTTTTTCATCATTCACTTTTAAACCGGAACATTTTGTGAATAGCTTAACTAAGTTGAAAAGGTGGTGAAATGAGGATTTATTCTTTAAAAAGCAAGTCATATCATCGGCAAATATCGTTAGTTTTGCTTCCTCGTCTTCAATTTTAATTCCCTGGATATCTTTGTTTTTCCTGATTTTAATTGCCAGAGATTCTAGTACCATAATAAATAGAAGGGGTGAGAGAGGATCTCCCTGTCTAACGCCACATTCTACCTTAAAATACTTTGATGCAACGCCGTTATTTATAATACAGCTCGAAGTATTCTTATAAATTGTTTTAACCCATTGTATAAAGGAAGGTCCCAAATTGAAGGTTTCCAATACTTTAACTAGATAATTGTGGTTAACAGAGTCAAACGCTTTTTCAAAGTCAATAGCAACAAGTATACCAGACACTTTAATCTTTTTCGTATACATCAAAATATCATCTATATTCCTTACCGCGTTAAAAATGGACCTTCCCTTTACGAAGGCGTTTTGGTCGTAGTGGATTATTTCGGGCAGAATTTTTTCTAGTCGTTTCACCAACACTTTTGAAGCGATCTTTGTATCAACATTTATTAGTGAGATCGGTCGCCAGTTTTTAATATATCTTTTATCCTTGTCTTTCTTTTCTAGTAACATTATAATAGCTTGTTTTTGTGAGATGGACAGTTCACCATGTAGGTATGCGTAATTAAGACAATCAACCAAGCACTTTCCGAGTACAGACCAAAACACTTGATAGAATTCAATGGGAAGTCCATCGTTTCCAGGCGTCTTACTTTTTTCAAAACTTTTCAAAACGTTAAAACATTCGCTATAACTTAATTTTCCTTCACATACCTCCCGTGATTCCTCGTTTAAAATAGGAATGTTTGTATCCAGGAGAAAGGTATTTGTAATATCTTCATCGTAGAGGGCCTCCATTCCACTATACAGTTTTGAATAAAATGTATGAAGTTCATTCATGATTATTTTCGGACTCGATATAGTTGTGTTAGTGTCTGTACATAATTTTCTAACTGAGCTTTTTTTCTTTCTCGATCTCTCAAGATTCAAAAAATATTTGTTGCTTTTTTCACCTTTTTCATACCATGTGGCTCTGGACCTTACAATTAGACCTTGCGTAATGTAGTCATACTGACTATCATAGTCCATCTTCAAACATTCGTACTCATTTATATTTGTAGAAGTAGGGTCAAGATCACATTTTGCTTCCCATGATTGTAGTTCGCTTTTAATTCGGTTTAATTTTTCTCTTCTTTCCTTTGCTTTCTGTTTACTATATGTTATAGTTTCTTGTCGTATTTTATATTTAATAAAATCCCACATAATTCTGGGATCCTCTATCGTATTCAGTTCTCAGTCCATTCGAGGTATTTATCTTTTATTAGATCGACATACTCTTTGTCTTCTAATAAGCTTGAATTAAATTTCCAAAATGAAGGTCCGTGTGTCTGTTCCTCTAATCCATTTATTGAAAGCATAATAGCCGAATGATCTGATTTAATAGATGGTATAATATCTACCTGCTCAATCTCCTCTAGAACGCTAGTTGGTTTCTACTAATTCCAATTAGGCATAAATGGATGAGTTTAGATTTCAAAAGGGATATTCTGAATTTTTACTCAAAGTTTACAGCAAAGAAAATGCTTCTCAAATCCTTTGATTTCGTTGGCTGATTTGTAAGGTTCCAGCATTTTGATTGGTTCATAAAAATGAGACGATTACCAACATGATTTGGTTTATAATCGCACTCTTTTAAACCAATAAGATTGCAGGAAAAGGTAAACGTGTTAGGTTCTTAATTGAGAATATAAAAAAATGTTGAAACCTGTGGCCCAGGTTTACGGTGGCCCCAAAGGGACATCCTAATGACACTCTACTTTTTTATGCATTGCGACTTACGTTGCGGGTTACGGAGCGAGTTGCGACTTACGGTGCGACTTGCGGGTTACGTTGTGACTTACGTTGCGACTTACGTTGCGACTTACGTTGCGACTTACGTTGCGCCTTACGTTGCGAGTTACGTTGCGAGTTACATTGCGGGTTACGTTGCGGGTATTTTGCGTGTTACGCTCGTGGCTAGTGCTGAAACAAGCAACATGATGGGAGCTGTCTGCATGATCTATTTTGCATCGTTCTAAGTCTAATGCCATGGACGTTTGTGAGAAATGTAATAATTTCTGGTCCGCTAAGACCAAGATTAAAATATATTTCAATAACATTTACTTCATTCCGCGACGAACCATCGTTTTCGCTTGCACGAGAATAGATTGGAAGCACTGCTCCCGACGAAACTACATGGGTAAATACAAAATAGATCATACAGACAGCTCCCATCATGTTGCTTCAGTTCAGCACGAGCCCGCAACGTAACTCGCAACGTAACTCGCAACGTAAATCGCTACTCGCAACGTAAGTCGCACCGTAAGTCGCAACTCGCACTGTAACCCGCAACGTAAGTCGCAATGCATAAAAAAAAGTAGAGTCATTAGGATGTCCCTTTGGGGCCACCGTACTACAGGTTCGATCCCCGGACGCGGCGCCGTATGTGAGTCGAGTTGTTGGTATCTCGCCCTTGCACGAAGGCCGAGGGTTTTCTCCGGGTCCTCCGGTTTTCTTCCCACTACAAAAGCCAACGCTCTAAATTCAAATTCGATCTGTGGATTAGCCGAGTCCTGGCTTTGATCAGCCCCTATGGTTTTTCAGATCCCGTTAGAAATTCAGTGATGTTGTCACGGCTTTAAATACCGTCGTCTTTTTGACCACACCAGATTCCATGCGAAAGCCATTCGACAGTTGCTTTGCGTTGATTGACGGAAGCCCACTGACGAACTCATCCCTGCGAACTTCCGAAGGGCTCTTACTAGTTTTGCCGCATGATAAACCAAGATTAGCACGAAAAAAAGTGGAAAAGAATTCTAAAACAAAAGCAAACAAAGGAAGCATGGGAAAGTTGGAAGCGTAAAACAAGAAAACAAGAAAAGACACGGCAAAGAACAACAAAAGACAACATATAACAAGCTGATATTATTAAATGCGCACTAAAATGCCCCGTCCATACGAATGCGTTTCCATTTGAAAGCGCAAACGTTTTGTTGCGTTTGTATCGCCCGTCCACACGAAAACATGAAACCGCAAACATTTAAAAACGCTCTCAAAAGTGGAAAGATTGGTAACTCACTGAAAACGCAAACTTTTGAAAACGCTTAGTTTCAGTCCACCTGTATTCTAGTTAAAAATCCAAGACAGGACACGGACAGCTAGTCGAATCGATCTAACAACGATCTGAAAATGATTTCAGATCGATGCGAAAACCCTGTCCAGACGAATACGTTTTTAAACGTATTGTGATGAGAATATAAAATTCCTGAAAGATGTGGCCAGATAAATAACGAAAAAAAAATACGAATTGTGTCGTGGGAAAATTACATGACTCCGACTCCGAGCGCGCGCAACATGTTTATGCAGACGTCACAATCGATGTTACGTCGCCGTGTATTAAACAGCAATCTTTTAATCTAACGAAACCAAGACGGAAGCCATAAAAAAAGACCTCGAAAAACAACAATGGAGCAAGAAAACAGCCAGAAAGGATCGGCAGGAAGTGACGCTAAGAGAGCCAGCACTTTGACAAGTTATGACGCGCCAGGAGATGGCAATCCGTTCGGACAACAACATTTCCCGGCCCTCCAACAGGACTCGCAGGCTTCTCAAGGGTTTCCAGCGTTGGGTCTTCCTGGAGTGTGATGAATCAAATGCCAGTTTACCCCGCACGATTTCTTTATCAGTATTATGTTCCCCCTGCAACGATTCCTCGCTCTGCTTTTGATTGTGGAATGTTTACAAACTTGAACCCGAGCGAAGGTAAGTCTGCTATGCATGACACTACATCCGAGTCTGACAATAATATTGTTGTTTACGGAAATTTGCATTACGTTGTAAAGTGACCATTTAAATCACTGATTAGAATTTACGCTAACTGATGAAATGAAGTCAGAACGTTTTGAAAATTAGATTAGATTATTGACTAATCAAAAATCGCACGTGAAAAGAAAGCGACGTCATCAAAGCAGAATCGACACAAATAAAGTTTTTTAAAAAGCCTGGAAAAGTCTACTCGATTTCTTTCAGGGGCTGTTCATCCCTAGAACAAACACCGAGAGCTTCTCGTACGCTAAACAGAGGAGCATCTCTATGGAACAATCTTCTAGTGAAGCACAAAATGCTACCAGTGCCAGGCACTTCTTGAACTCTCTTTAGCTTTTATAATTTAGTAGATTTTTAATACTTTAATAATTATTAATACTTTTTATACATCTATTTTTCGTTATCTTCATTAGGCAATCCAATAAAATGTTTCGTTTGCCTGGGTCGGTCGGTCGGTAAAAAACATTTACGTCAGGGCTTGAAGTCGACTACTTTTTCCTCTACTAGTTGTGGATTGACAATTTGCATGCGAAAGGCAAGAAACTAATACGTAGAGAGCTAGGAAAAAAGGTGTAGTTAAAAAAAATATTCAATCGTTTTTATTTTATTATACTTTTTCCAAAAAAATGAGCGATGGTAAACGCAACATTTCATTGGGATGGCCTTATTTATTAGTATAAATTGTAATTTAGCGCACGGCTCTCTGGAAGAACATCCTTTGTAATTTATTATTCCGTGTATAAATAAAGAGTATGTATGTGTGTGTATGTTATGTATTTCTGTTCCAAGTTTTCAAGTTACGTGAGTTTGAATTCACTTTTTCAATGCGGCGGAATCGAACGTCTTATGGCGGAATGGATTTGAACGAGTACCCCTTAGAGCTAATATGCGGAGAGAGCGATGGAAAAAGAAGAAATTAAACACGAAACATTTCGGTAGAATCTCTGGAAACAGTATTGAATGAGTGAAAAAAACTGCGGAATTAACTGACGACCCCGCACGATTTGGAGCCCAATCAACTTGTAATCAAGACTTTTGGCTCCAGCTGTAGCTTGTTAACAAGCCCCAACAACAAAACTTATCCGTAACTCGTATAATAATGATGCACATTAATAAATAGATATATAAATAAATAATACAAATTAGTAAGAGTACTGTGATACCTGAAGTAGCATATTATCGAGCCAGGCATCGCAAAATATATGAATTAAAGACAGTTGTATTGGCTCAAAGCACACACAAATTAACTGACACTATAAACAAACCCAATCCTCTCTTGACATTATTTCCTCGATTAAATCAGCGTGTAATAATAATGATGATATCTCATAGCTATCTCCGAGGTCGTTAACAGCTTTGAAATAATGTCTTCCACAATTGACCTATATCATTATGACGTCACGGCTTGTTTATGAGGGGGACGGAATCGACATGAACAATAGAATTTTGAACTAAATCTGCTCTGCTGAGGAAAATTTAACTTCGAATTGTCTGGTTTCCAGATATCAGCTGTATCAATGTTGATCCCACAATATTTACCGTATTGGTGGCTGTTACCGCTATTGTACATTCTAAAAATGCATTTGATAGCGATGTCCTTTGTGTTGTTGCTGTGATCCGTGATCCTCAGCGTTTAAACAATAGATTGTTTTGATTTGACGTCATAATGATATAGGGCAATTGCATCCTTTGCTGACGACACGAATAGCTTCAACCACAAACAGTGGACAAACATGAAAGCGAGGTCGCGCCTGGGGCTCGAGCCGCTCGACAAAATGAGTTTGATTCTTTTATGCAATACGTACGAAATATTTCTTTCGTAAATGGTGGGAATTTTCTGGTAACCTCTCATTACGCGGGAGCACGTATTACGCGCGACCGTCGACGCCGCCACTCGCGCGTTTGTCAGGTTGGTCGATGGCAAAATATTTGCTATACTCTAGTGTGGTTTAGCAAAGCAAACTTATTATTTTCCCGCCTGGAGAATAGCAGAAAGAGCTACAATCAACGGCACCCTTGCAAAGTACATGAAACTATGGTCCACGTGAAATTGTAAAATTGGGAGAGAGACTTGTTGAGCTTACATACTTATCCTGTGTATCCGCCCTTGTATTTTTCCGGCAGTCTTAGTTTGTCCTGAGCGGGGGATTGGGACGAACATGAAAGCGAGGTAATAAATATGAAAGCGAGGTCTGACGCACTCGTGCTTCGCGTCTCGGGCTGGATGGCTCATATACACATGTAATATTTTTTTTCTCTTAAACAACCTTAGCCCGCCTTAAATGGCCAAATACAACTTTAAGCATTTTCCTTAAACCGCCTTTGATCGCACAGTTAACTTGCACAACTCCGCCTTAACTCGCCGCGAGTTTAGTCCCGGCTATATGTTGAGCGCGGGGGATTGGGAGAAACATGAAAGCGAGGTCGGTAACATGAAAGCTGGTGCCAACGGACTGGTGCCGGCCCACGTGCTTTGCGCTCAACTGAACTGATCAAAATTCGCTGGTACAAACAAACAGAAAAGAGCGCTACACGCAGGCTATCACAAACTATAAAACGTATGACATTACCTCAGTCACGCATTCTTCAGCAATGGTGTCTCCTCCACTTCATTGATTCTTCCCATACCGAATTTCGATGCAAACCAATCGTATGTTTCGTGTAGAAAGGCCTCTTTTTACTTCTGGCCAGTTTGAATAAATCCCTAATCTCCAAGTACGTTTGATTGGATTTCAGATAATCCCTTATTTGATCAATATTGGTTCCAAATATGGTGGGAACTGAGGTTAGGCGCTTCCGGCAACTGATTGCAAACCGCCCCATATAGTTTCTTGTGTCAATCACCAGGCAATAGCCAATAGCAAAACATTTTGCCGTCGCGGCGGGAGTCGACGGTTGCGCGTGCTCACGCGTGATGAGAGGTTAAACGACTGATGACGTCTGTCAATCAAGACAGCTCAACTTACAACAAGGAAACAATGGTTCCTTTTTGCATTTTTGGCAACATCGCTTCTCAGCTAACACAAAGTGTAATAATTTATACTTTCGTCTTTCAATGAAAAGTGAAATATCACCAAAAAAAACATGGAGATATTTACCGGAGATATGTTTTGGGCTAAGATACAAAAATTCCACCATTTCGTACCTATATTTCGTATTGATTTCATAAAAGGTGAAAGCCATCAAAACGGTGGTCACTTTGTTCGCCTTTTTCAAATATCAGAATTGCTACTTTTATGAAAAAGTGGAATTTCCGGAACCGACCATTGATCGATAAGAACTTCTACTTGGGCCGCTATGAAGTCAATAACAAGTTTTACCTTTTTCGCTTTTCTAGGAGAAGCACCGCTAATGACTAAAACGCGGCGCGATGCGTATGTTGCTTGTTTGTGTCTGTCGGAAACTTTCAGCTCATTTCCTATATAATTCGAGAAGCGGTTTAAACAGTCAAAATATTATTGCAACACTTTCGTCTCTTTGAATTAGCAGCCAGTGCGGATTACCGGTCGCGAGAGAAGCGGCGGCGTAGCAGGACGGTGTTCAGTCAGGAGCAATTGTTTGTCCTCGAGGCGGGATTCCAGGAGAAGCACTACCCAGACAATAAACTGCGTCAGGCCATCGCAGCCGAGGCTGGTCTACCAGAAGACCGGGTACAAGTATGGTTCCAGAACAGACGAGCAAAGGAGAAGCGATTAATGGAAGACAAACTAGTCGCTGAACAGGAGGGACCGAGAGACAGAGAATACCACGGGTGGGTTACTATTGATTTGAGTTTCATTTTTCTATGGCATGGTGAAAAGTGATGAGATTGCATGTGACGTCATCGCCGCCATCTTGGCCGGTTGACGTTTACAAAGATTCCGGCCGCCACGGTTTTCGCATTTGAATATCTGAGAATTGATTGCAAGCCAGCAATTTAAAGGTTTGATACTACACATATATCTAGAAAAGTAGCAAGAGCTACTTGACTTTTTAAAATGATTTTTTTTCCACATGGCATACCTTTAGGCAAAAGACCATTAAAATAAGCTTGGTGTTGCACGTGATTTCGAGACGATTTTTAATGCATGTTACACGAGACAACGGCTTTTAGCGCAACATTGATGTGGCAACAAGTATGTTACTCCGGTAGATTTTTAGCGCAACATCAAGCTAGTACCTAGGCTGCTACTCTGACACTCGTTAAAAAATGGCGGACGAGTGAGGTCTTTGTTTGTTGACGTAGCCTCGTTTCCTTGGGCGTAGAGAACAGGGTGTTACGTGAAGCAGGTTTTTAAAGGTAATTCAAAAACGTGCAACTTGTTGCCACATCGTTTATTGCGTTAAAAATCGTCCAACACCGTGTTGACTTTTTGCGCAACATTGTTGCCCGGGATTGTTGCACGAAACATCGTCGTTAAAAATCGTTGCGTGCAACATCACCTTAACGCTAGATACGATTTCATCATATACTTTTATTTCAAAAGGTATTCCTATAAACCTGACCGTATCTAACTGGTTCCCTCTTAAAGATGAAGAAATTATTTCATCCTTTTTGACGATAAAGAATACGCAGTTAGAAATAGGTAGTGATGAGTTTGAGGGTATTTCATTACGGCTGATTTTTTCTTTGTAAATCACTCAAACTGAAAACGTTCACACTCAAATGGATTTTTAAAGAAGGGATGGAAAGGATTGTTTCTAGTTTTCCTATATCTTTACAACCGATTTCAGTGTTACGTACATAAGGCCAATCATGCTTGATTTCTAATGGTTCATCCTTAGTATTCTTTCATATTCCGAGTACTCTACAGATTCGTTCCGGATCAGAAATGGCGGGTATTTGCGCGGAATGATGGTGCCGAATGATTGTCTCAAACACTTGAAACCTCAGTAACACTGAAATCGGTTGTAACGTCAATAACTGGTTTATTTGTAGCTGAGAGAAGTAACGCCGAGACCCTGACTGCCATCCGTTCGCTGTGAATAATACTGAGGTGAACGGGACCGCACAAGAGCAGAACAGGCTAGTGGTAGAAGAACATACAAACAACATTACCAATGGTTCGTACCTCATTCCACAATTCGTTGATGTTTACTCTGACTTTAGTATCCGTGTGAGCCTGTCCGCCGTCGATAAGCGTCTTAGCTCTGCTTTTCCTATGCGGCAAATGTTATGCTCCGCTGGCCGAAAGAACGTAGGTTCTGGCGTTCAAATACAAGTTGTCGAAGGCTTAAACTTTTTAAGTCGATAATTTTCTAACTTAGTAAACTCAGTGAATTACAAATTAAGAAAACTTAAACTTGTTAAAGTTTTAGGCTTAGCTTTAAAGTCGTTTTGTTACTTTGGCGAAAGAGTTCTCATAGGCGCTGGGCTCATCAAAAGGCATGCTTGTTCCGGCTATAAGTTGAATGTGGGGGATTGGAACAAATTGAAAGCGAGGTCGGTAACATGAAAGCGAGGTGTGACGCCTCGCGCCTGGGGCTTGATAAAATGAACAGAGAGCCGCTACGTACGCAGGCTCCCACTGACTATGCGGTTATTCGTTGTTTGGGCATGCGCTTATTTTCAGAAAATATTGAAAATGTTTCTCTGAGTTATGTTCACTTCTGAAATTATCTCTTTTGTCGGTCGAACGAACTTGAGTCATTGTTTCTGAAGTTGGTCCAAAATTCAGTGCATGGATCCAAATGATGCTACAAATATAAGTCGAAATCAGTTTCTTTGTAACCCTTTATTTCAAGTCTGGTGAAATAAATAATTTATGTCATGTCGGCGTATGGAACTCATTATTTTTGTGTGTAAATGAATTAACCAGTGAGATTCCTCGTTCCATACCTCGTATTGACCATTTGAATGCGGTATTTTGTAACCAAGTCGCTAGCCAGCTGAGGAATCGCGTACCACGGCTTATAACCGGCCACGGCTTATAACCCCATTCAGACCCTCAGTTAACTATACCGTAAAATCCCGGTTATAGGCCCTGGGCTTATACTCATTCGTTAGGGTTTTTTGGTGGGCTTATAACCGCGGGGGCTTATATCTTTTTTTTGGGGGGGGGGGGGGGGGGGGGGGTGTGTTTGGGATTCAGAGGAAATGATTTTATGAAAAATGTCTTTGCTTGATTTTACCAACCAATGATAGTAAATAAATACGAAATAACAACAACTTCTGCTCAAAAGATTGGATACCGTATATATAATCAAACTTGAAAAGCAAGTAACCACGTTGTTTGGTTTTTAGCAATGTTTTTATGTCCGATTATATATTAACATGGAATCATAAACGGCATAAACATAAGATGGGCTTCTAACCGGGGGAGCTTATAACCGGAAGGACATTTACGTTAGCAGACGGGTGGGCTTATAACCGAGGGGGGGGGGGAGGGGGGGCTTCTAACCGGGATTTTACGGCCATATTTTGTTTTTCGCGAGAAGACGGCGTACACGGGGCGACGATCGAGGCATTTGCGCGGGAATTGGGCGGATTCGGACTCTCCAGGGACGACGCGCGGAATTAAGAAGAAAGTTTGGCCTCGGCCCGTGCGGGGTCTGAGCCCGAGTAGGGGTGGTTACACAGCGTTCGAAAGACTGCAGATCGGGATTCTGATAGCTTCTGTGTTAAGAAAGATAATATATTACGGTATGTGTAAGTTAGAACTCCCTGTGACCTTTGGACACGTTTTTTCGGCCAGGTCCACCACATACGCAAAAAGACGAGGGCTGCACTTTTGACGACAATCCCTTGCGAACCTAACAAAGTACAAATAACAAGTAGAACTCATGTTCTCTTGAATAACATTGTCTTGGTAACAGCAGTTGTACTGGCTTGTTTTAAAGATACAAAACCGCTCTTCTGCGATTTTATAACGGATTTAAAGTTCTTTGCACGCAAAGGATTGTGGGTAAAAGTAGAACCGAATGAATCACTGCATTGTCGTATTTATTTCAGACCACATGGGAGAAGCCAGCACATCCTTTGTACTTATTGACAGCCAGCCGTCAATCACGCCTGTAGTTATAACCACGTGTACTGCTACGCCCACTACGACAGCAACAGTCATCGATATCTCCCCAAACGAAGACACAAGCAAATACATGTTGACGAACCTTGATAACTCCAAGTTTGTCTTTGCCGGTCTGAGCGGACAGCATCGCAGCACATTCTACAGTCAGTGCAGCCTCAGCTTCCGCCGAAAACCTTCCTAAGTACATTTTTGAGAATTTTAGTGGAAATGCAGTGCAACTGGGGTACCGAGGTTGCAGATCATGTTGTTGTCTTGGGTAGCGGAAGCCAGTTTACAGCAGGTACTACAGAACTGCTTGGCAATAGCACTTTGGCTTGCACATCAGGCGATTTGGAATGCGAGGGAGGACAAACAGAGCACAATGGATCGACGACTGCGGAAGAAATTGAACGACCCACTACATAGATTTAAGCTTTTCCTTGAAGAATGACAATCATTTCATGTAGAAAACGAAATTTGACAAAGTGACGTTTGGTGTAACTTTGTGTTGATACTGATTACATATACCCTAACGATGGTATATAGAGATTTAGAATTTAAGAAAATGTTGGTTTACCTCTTGTACAAAGATCTCCGATTTTAATGACAAACTAAGTGATATTGCCGTCATACAACTCTGTGAAGTAGGCAGAGTTCCATACTGTTTAATTTTGCCAAAAAAATTATTCATTGCACTTATATACATATTTATATTTTTGTAAATATCATATTCATCCAAGACGAAGGGCATCTTGAATAAACAGATTGCTCCGGCAACATTTGACTTCTTCAAATAGCTTCGTTCCCTCTTCTTGTAGCAGGGCGACGGATGAGTAAATATGGGAAGGGTTACCTTAACAAAATGGGCGCTCTCTAGCCGCTTCGGAAACGAGTAGGGGACTGGGACCGAGTGTACCAACAAGAAATAATGACACGATTTCAAAAACCGCGAAAATAGGAATGGTTACAGGAGACAATTGACCTATATCACTATGACGTCATATCAAAACAATCTATTGTTTAAACGCTAAGGATCACGGTCGTGGGAGGGGGACAAAACAGGGACAAAACAGCAACAACACAAAGGAAATCGCTATCAAATGCATTTTTGAAGAACGTAGAATAGCGGTAACAGCCACCAAATACGGTAAATATTGTGGGATAAACATTGATACACCTGATATCTGGAAACCAGACAATTCGAAGTTAAATTTTCCTCAGCAGAGCAGATTTAGTTCAAAATTCTATTGTTCAAGTCGATTCTGTCCCCCTCATAAACAAGCCGTGACGTCATAATTATATAGAGTAATTGCCTCCCCCTTACATATATATTTCTCCTATATTACAGACTTATGAAAGCTTGCTATTCAGTTCATATTCATCCAAACATCCTAAAATTTGGTATTAAATGATACGTAGGATGTTTACACGATGGCCCGGATATACAAGGAAAATGATTCAGGTAGGGTTACCCTACTGCCCGGGTCAACTCAACACGATGCAAGGCGCCAATATCATGAAATGGCAGATACGAGTGGAGTTTTGGTGGCCTAACGTTGATACTTCTTTTTGTGGTGCCCTTCATTTATTGCTGCTGTTATGTGGCCTACTAATTGCTAGACAACTCCAGCAAGAGTTGTCCCAGGTAGGAGAGTTATCCCTGGCGAACCGTTTACATGAAGTTACGCGTGCAAAAGTGCTCTTGTGCTGGGATGCACACCGCCGGCAAAACGGTATGCTCCGCTGGCCAAAAGAACGAAGGCTCCGCTATCAAATACAAATTACCGAGGGATTCAACTTTTTTAGTAAATAATTTTATAACTTAGTAAACTCACAGTGAATTACAAATTAAGAAAACTTCAACCTGTTAAAGTCTTAGGCTTAGCTTTTAAGTAGTTTTTCTTATTTTTTTTGACAAAACAGTTCACAAATAGATGCTTTTAAGCAGAAAACTTTAAATCACGGGTATGTGCCTGTTGTTTCATTTCAGTTTTCGCGGGAAACTGGGGGCGACCGCGCGCCGACAAGAAATAGCAAATACGCATGCGCGTAACGTTTTGCCGCGGTGTGGCTAGGATGAACCCACCTATCAGGTACCGGAGACAAAACCGACCCTTCATATGTAGTACAAGGATTAGTAATAACCTCTATCATGTACACAGCCCCTAATTTTGATGTGATCTTTCGTGTTTTGGGGTTCATTTTAAAATGAAATTAATTTTCCATGCACACTTGGTACCACTTGGTCGCAGTCCAAAGTGGCCAATTACAGCGATCGGATCTAAAACTCCACACGAGTCGGAATATGAACAAACACTGGTAGCTTTAGCCCCTTCGTTTTAGTATCACATGACTTCCAGCCGAATGCTACTATGCCAGGCCTTTTGACATGCTTACCCTGGGTGCCAGAGGTTCTACTGCCCTCTCTAAAAGCCCAATTAGTTTAGATCGACGAGAACCCAGCCTTCTCGTCGATCTAAACTTTGGCTTGGAGAGGGCAGTAGAACCTCTGGCAACCCAGGGTAGAATATGCCAGGGGCATTTATGATGTTCTTTGCATTTAGTCGACCGTCAATCAAACGAGTCCCCCCTAGACTTATGTAGCCGTCTGAAATTCAGGCTAAGACTTATGCACTTATCAATTAATTATGTGGGGGATTTGATGGTGATTGCCCAGTTTTTGTGGCCTCAGGGGGTTGGAGATTTTACTCGATTGTACTTTCAAAGTTCGTGGAAGGGGTGGGGATTTTACTGGAGCCCAGTTCATCTGTGGTACGATTTTAGCCGTTTTTTCCCCCGTTTCTATACAAAAATGCCATATACTATGGAGAAATCAGTATTTTTTAGCAACTGGACCATCAAAGTTCCAGCGTGGCTTGCTCAAAAATTCCAGTTATACTGTTTGTTCCGGAAACCACATGAAGTAAGTGCAATGATTGCATGTGACAATCCAGGATGCAAAATAGAGTGGTTCCCGGACACTTTCAGTGTGTTGGACTACAGGAGGGAGAGCAGCCTCACCTGCAAACAAACTAGTTGAACACTTTCAATGTCTATCCATGCTAACCTGCGAATAGGCCTGTCGCAGGCTACATGTACATCCACACCAGTATTTTTTACGTTATTATTTTTTGTTTCATTAAACACGATAACTTTCAACAAGCCTCAGATAGCAGATTCACGTTAGTTTTAGTGCTATAAAAATACATAACACAAGTAAGACAATTGTTCTAGAGGTGGGGATTAGGCCCATTTGACTGCATAAAGTGCCCCAGGCGGGTGGGCGTTTTCTTACATTGGGGACTTTTTCAAATCAAATCCCCACCTACCAATTGATAAGTCAAATCTAGGTGCGGTACGCCTTTGAAAGCTTTGTATGAGAACAGACCGTGATTGATTGACGGTCGGCTAAACTTTCACAGTCGCACTTCAATGAAAACGTGTAAAGATGCGCGAGATTATAAACTCAAGATCAACAAGTATTAATCACTGCCGGGCGCCACTGAACGTAAACCAACTACCGTTGAAAACAACAATAAATGTAGTCAACATTTAGGACATTAAGAGTACGTTTCCTGCATGCAAAGAACAGCATAAATGCCCCAGGCATAAGTCACATGTCAAAAGGCCTGGCATAGTATGCAGCACTAGGCCGGACGTCATGTGATACTAAACGAAGGAGCAAATCGATGATCCGGAAAATTGTGGTGTTATCAGTAAGGTACTCTCTTAGTATTTTCGGGCTACCTGTGTTATCCGTATGGTACCCTGGCTTAGTAGTTTTTCAGTATTTTTTCATTATTTCACTCGTGTGGCAGATCAATTACAGCAATTTTCAATAACACGCGGACTGAGAACTCGAATGTTGACCAACGTTAGTTGTGATCGATGGCAGCGTAAAACGACGGTGTGAAGCTCGCGTTCCCACGTGAATCCGCGATGTTGAAAAACTTCCCACCGCTGTCATATTTGTGATTGACGGCAGCGAAAAACACAAAACGTTGGTCGACATTAGATATCATTGAAAAATCGGTGTTGTCGTTACGCTTTCAAGCTCCGAATTTCTAGCCTGCGTCACATCCGGACTTTTCTCTGGTATAGTCCAGACGACAATAACCAGGTTTTGTTCGGATGAAACGCAGGCTACGAATTTCATGTTCCTTTGAGTTTTGTTATCATTTGAAAATATCATTTCTGTTTTGCAAAGTCTTCAAGTGTCTCGAAGCTTGACGTACGCGATTTTATATTTGCGCACCTTTTAGGGTTTTTAAACCTCCTAATCAATTCGTACTTTATAGGGCTCCTTTTCAAAATGATCTCCGAACACTCCCATCATTTTGGTACCGAAATCCAGTCGACCGTTCCGCTTTGTGTGACCACAGGCAGCCCAATCTCAAGATGTGTGTATTTATACGCTTACAAATATCGCTTGAATAGTTCATATTATAAATAACATGTATGTTAGACAAATAAATACACGACTTCACCCTACAATGTTTCAGTTGTGGTTATTCATACCTCTGAGCTCTTCTAGGGTCGTTTCCGCTGTTTTTTTCGAACCTCTCTTCCTGAGGTGAGGAAGGGAGGTTCGAAAAAATCAGCGGAAACGACCCTAGAAGAGCTCAGAGGTATGAATAACCACAACTGAAACATTGTAGGGTGAAGTCGTGTATTTATTTGTCTAACATACGTGTTTTGGAAGGATTTATAATATGAACTATTCAAGCGATATTTGTAAGCGTATAAATACACAAATCTTGAGATTGGGCTGCCTGTGGTCACACAAAGCGGAACGGTCGACTGGATTTCGGTACCAAAATGATGGGAGTGTTCGGAGATCATTTTGAAAAGGAGCCCTATAAAGTACGAATTGATTAGGAGGTTTAAAAACCCTAAAAGGTGCGCAAATATAAAATCGCGTACGTCAAGCTTCGAGACACTTGAAGACTTTGCAAAACAGAAATGATATTTTCAAATGATAACAAAACTCAAAGGAACATGGGCTCCTGAAAGGTGTAATTAATCATGTTGTAAAAGCACCTTAAAATAAATCATTCTAAACCGGTCCTAAAAGGTATGATTCGGATTCAATAACTAAATCGTGCTAACAGGACCCCTTACGGTGCCCCTAAAAGGTACGGTCACCCTATAGGAGCACCCTTGTCAGTTCAATATGGGAAGTAATTTGTTCCTTGGGACCCATCCCTACAACCGCAACAATTTAAAACTACCAAGGCATTATGTTTCACTTTCGTGATGATAATAATTTATTCTTGAGCTTTTTCCAATATTCTATTTCGAAATATATCACATGTTAAAAGAGAAAACTATCTATGTACAGTGAAATACTAAATGTACGTATCATCAAACGGAGCGATTACTGGATACCTTTAATAAATCTAGGACTTCGACCGATCAGCTTACAGTGGTACCATTCAATCTCGTTCCCAGAGCCGGCGATCTTTTGGCCAGCGCCAAGATACTACCTAGGCAATGCCACACAGCGGTCAAAAGTCTGCGCATGCGTCAAAAGTCTTGCAACAACAACATATTCCAAAACAAATTCAAAGCGAGCCGGCGGCGTCACTGTTCGCACACCCGTTTTAAAACCTTGATAACTTTTTTGGTAAATTACAATTTTTTTGGGTAAACTCACAGCTTGAAGTTTGTTCAATTTCCCGTCGACTGTGAAAATATAAAGCTTAACTTTTACGTACTTTTCTTAACTTTTGGGGGTAGAAGTTCACAAGCCGAGTCTTTTTTGAAACACCGGGTTGTTGTAATATGTTTTACGGTAAATTTTGCGCGGGAAATTCGCGCTGCCGCCCACCAGACTGACCGTAATACGCACGCGCAGACGTTTGACCGCTGTGTGAGGCAATGCTACCTAGGTACTCCCACACCGCAATCAAACGTCTGCGCATGCGTCAAAAGTCTTGTAACAACATATTCCAAAACAAATTCAAAGCGAGCCGGCGGTCGTCACTGTTCACACCCGTTTTCAAACCTTGAGAACTTTTTTGGTAAATTACGAAAAAATTGGGTAAACTCACAGTTTGAAGTTTGTTCAATTTCCCGTCGACTGTGAAAATAAAAAGCTTAACTTTCACGTATTTTTCTTAAATTTGGGGGGTTGATGAAGTTCACTGTAATATGTTTTAAGGTAAATTTTGCGCGGGAAATTCGCGCGGCCGCCCACCAGACTGACCGTAATACGCACGCGCAGACGTTTGACCGCTGTGTGGTAGGTACGTTACACGAAGTCACACAGCGGTCAAACGGCTGCGCGTGCGTATTACGGTCAGATTTCCCGCGCAAAATTACCTTAAAACGTATTACAGTGAACTTCTACCCCCAAAAGTTAAGAAAAATACGTGAAAGTTAAGCTTTTCATTTTCACAGTCGACGGGAAATTGAACAAACTTCAAACTGTGAGTTTACCAAGTTCTCAAGGTTTGAAAGCGGGTTTGTGAACAGTGACGGCCGCCGGCTCGCTTTGAATTTGTTTTGGAATAGGTTTTGTTGCAAGACTTTTGACACATGCGCAGACGTTTGACCGCTGTGTGACACGAAGTACCTATGGACCTTGGCGCTGGCCAAAAGATCGCGGGCTCTGGGAACGAGATTGGGGATTTTTAATTTCAAAGTGACAAGAAAGCCTGTGATTGGTCCAAATCTTGCCTCAGTATCTCACTGAATCTTACCTGATCTCGCCAATTCTAGCCATCCACAGAAGCCCACTTCACGTTTAATTTTTAGAATGCGTCTCCCATGAGATCGATTTCCGCTAGCCAATCACTTTCCGTACTTTTAATTCAAATGGCTACATTGGTTGACCAAACAAAAGCAGCTAACGAGGCATCTTTTGTCAACATGCCGCGATGAGAGCGAACAAAAAGAAATTAAATCTAAAAAGAACCCAGTCTGGAAAAAGCGCTGCATCGTGGATGTTCCGGGTAATGGGCTCCTGACGCCACAATTTACATTTCCCCTAATCTTGCTTAAACTCGCCATTCCCCACCCTTCCCGCCGGTTCCTTACCTCATAAGCCTTTGTTGCTCATTTCACTTAACGGCGAGATTTGCACCAGTAACAGGCCTACAAGAGCACCTCCAAAAAGTCCACATTCGCAGATAACAAAACTCGCAATTCTCACGCAGCAAAAGAATGCTAATTACGCGACCAGCATTCCCTAACAGAAACAGTGCCTCGAGGTCGATTCATTTCGCTAAGTTTACGGCTACTACTTTATGTAGCTGTGACGTAGCCTAAATGCACCCCAATTAGCTTTGTTGACGGTTAGGGTTGTTTTTAAATGTAGGGTTAGGGTTTTATAAGGGTTGGGAAAGTGTGTGCAGCTACATGAAGTACTTGCCAAGTTTACTTGAACAAGTGTTCTACCGTAGAATGTTAGGGTCAATTACGATTTCTGGGAAATCCCCACCCAACCCCCCGCTTCGACCTAAATTTAATGGTTAATCATTAATTACATATGTATACCCAAGGGAGAGGTGTAGATAGTTTCCCAGAAACCGTGATTGAGCCGGATTTTGCCACCTACTGGATCCAAGACTTCTTTCAATATAGGCAACGATTGATGCCTAGAAGAAGAAAACATGCGCTTTTCAGCACTGATCAAGTTCCTCAGGAAAGAAACTACGTTTTAAGGACTAAATAAGGGCTATATATTTAATGCTTCTTTAGGCATTGCATTAACTTAACTGCGAAGCAAAATCTGTGGATGTCCTGTGTTCGCTCGGCCAAAAAAACTAAAAGGGTTGGCATGAGTCACTTCCCAGTCTAGCGTTCGAGCAACCTGATTTTTTTACCTCTCCATTTTAGTGAGAATTACTCAATTAGTTCTTTACCTGTGAACTTTAGCCCTAAATGGGCGAGAACTCGTCGTTTAGCTGGGCACTTGTTTTGGAAATGGTTAGGGTGAGTTTTTTGTTTCGGGTTTGAGTTCTGGAATGGTGCTGTCTAGAAAGAATACAGTAACAGTCGAATTGCTATGCTATTAATCCTTTATATTACTCTCTTATCCTTTTATACGAATAGTGTTTTCTTTAATTTGATACCTGATAATACCGAAATGACAGTGTTTATCCTCGGTTTCCTATACTATTGTCTCGTAAGGTGACTAGTTCCTGTAAAAACTAGTTTTAATCTGCGTCGACGGGGAAGATAAACACTGGTATGATCAACTCGGTTATTAAAGGTATGCTAACTGCCGATGAGAGCTCCCCACGCGGTTAGCATACCTTCATCAACTTTTAGTTGATCATACCAGTGTTGTCTCGTTAGTCTCATTGGGGCTGGAACAAATCTGAATCAAATCTGATTTAGAAAAATAATTTCGCAAGTATTCCGGTGGCCGACGAGAAACTTCACTACACGCACCTTATTTACGCGCACACCGCATGGCAAAACGTTATGCTCCGCTGGCGGAGAAGCACGCAGGCTCTGGGTAGGAGTACGTAAAGACCCTCGGAACGAGGTTGAGTTTTCGTTAGATTTCGAGGGCTTAAACTTTTTTAGTAAATACTTTTCCAACGTGGTAAACTTACGGTTAGACTTCACTGTTCTGTAGGTCGTATCCTATTAGAATTCAGTGATAAAGAATCCCATTCTTTTAGGGTTAGGGTTTGTATTGTTTTAGGTGTAGGCTATTGTTTGGGTAACCAATAACATTTCAGGTTGCAAACGGTGAAGTCTGCCCCTAAACTTACAGTGAATTATAAATTACGAAACTTCAACCTATTAAAGTGTTAGGCTTAGTTTGAAAGTATTTTTCTTGTTCTTGTTCACACGTACCTAAAATTAGAAAGTTTAGGCGGGAAACTGTACGCGCGTGCACTGGGCTCATCAACAAGCGCATGCGCGTGGCGTTTTGCCGCGGGTGATTTAATACGCGGCGGACAATGACTAAAAAAACCTTTGTTCTTGCGTACACAAACCCTTCAATGTGAGGCTGTGTACGCAAAATACATTGTTCTGATTCGAGATGGCGCTCGCGTGAATAAGGCGTATTTTCAACATCTCTCGGAGTAAAAGATATGGGATACCTGTGGTATAGTGTGGGCCACAGGAAGCCCGGTTTCCTTAGAGTTCACATTTTCATTGGTGTTTAAATTTAAAACCTTGAACTACAACCAAGAGCAGACAAAAACAGAGGCTGTTATGGGATATCCCACTGCGATTCAGTTGCTCAACGTGACTAAAAATAAATAGAGTATTTGGCCCAGATGCTTTGTACTCTCTCTACAGAATCTTTGACTCCACGCTGAGTGACTCCAGCTCAGTAGGTGACACTCAAACATGTCCAACTGAACTTAATAAATTAATGGTAATTTTCTCTTATCTACACTGTGGTTTTAACCATTCATTAAAGTTATCCTGTGTGTGGTGAAGTAATATCGACCTGATAGGGTTATTGTCTATACATAGCTGTTTCTTGAACAGTTTTCAATCCAGGTGAATGACATTTGACGACGATGCACCCCCCAGTTGTCCAAGTAGACTTCCATGGTCTGATAGATACATTGAGACATACTGAAATACAAACCACAATAGTGAGAACAATTATTTTTAAGAGCTAAGTAATTTTTGCGATCTATAATTGGCAAATTTGCGGTCCATAACTTCCCGTGCGGACCTTCCGACACTTCTGGTCTCAAAGAAAATGAAGAAGCCCTATAATAAACACCTTATTAACCTCGTTTTTCCCCTTTTTTGTGGCACGTCCATAACTTAAGGTACAGACCTCACACTCGGTTAATAAGGAGGTATTTACAATATTCAGTCAGGTAAAATAAAAGAACTACACAAAAGTCCAAGAAGTCAAAAGCATCATTTGCATGGTTATTGTTCATAGCGACTCTGACGTAGGGAGGGGGAAGAGAAAAAAAAAAGGGGGGGGGGGGGGGGGGGGGGGGCAGTTATCACACTGTAAATTTATCCACTCACAATACTACAGGTAATCCTTTCTGACATATTATTCAATGTAATCTTGAAGTTCTTTCTTTTGCACTGTAACTACATTTGTATATGTAAATAGTGTGAAATAAATCTGAAAATCAATTTGAATAAGGGAAAGTATGTAATACCTGTTCATCTGAATGAAGAAATCGGTAAAGATCAAGTCCTGATATGAAAGAAAATAAGTATAACCATAGTCAACAACAACGAAAACTACTTTATGTTGTATACCTAGGTTTTACAAGTATATGCATGTAGATGAATTACAACCGATTTCAGTGTTACAGTATGTGCATATTAGTTATTTTATCTTAGTTACTTAATTTAACATATGATTACAACATTATTAGTATTCATTAACAATATTTAATATTTATAAACGATTGTATTCCTATTTAGATTATAATTAGTATTCTGTATTTTTATTAGATTATTGTAACATAGGATATGTATTTTATCAGTGAATTAAAGACCATTATTATTATTATTGTTATTATATATAGAAGTGGTTATGTACAGACAGTTCTATCCGACAATGGAAACAATTAGGGACTTTATTAAAGGAGCTGTGTCCTGGTTTTGCGCATGTCTGGATCATGTTTGTTTAGTGCCTGTTAATGGCTTCAAACAGCTAAAGTTCCCTCCCTTAATGCTTGATTGAAAGTATTATGCAATATCTTCTTTGAAGACTAGATCAACGCACAGTTTGTTTGTCATATTTGCACATTTACTTTGATTTCATCCATCCCACACGTGTGCTAGGGTCGTCAGTTTATATAAAAACTACTGAAAATAATTTTATTCCGGTCCGGAACGTAAAGGCGTGTCCCTCACCGGGACACAGCTCCTTTAAGACACCACAACATCACAAAACAATTTCTAATTTACACAATACAGTAACTGCACAATACTTGCAGTGGTAAACAATAGTCCAGTTAATACGAAAATTACCGCTGAACGCAATGACTACAAACGCATGTACGCAGGATTAGCCTCATTCTGAAGTTAAACATTCTTAAATACGAGAAGGTGCAAAACGCGAAACTACAACAATACAGAGTTGTGAATAGCCCACCTTCTTGCTGGTATTTACGAATGTTTAACTTCAGAATGTGGCTAACCCTGCGTACATGCGTCTGTAGTCATTGCCACATTCAGCGCTAATTTTCGAATACGAAACTGGACTATTTGACTGTTGTCTGCAAAAACGAAACGTGAAAATACCGAGTGTTACGATTATAAAAGAACAGACCTTTCCTTTTGTACAGTAAGGTCCAGTCCGCCTAGTCCAAATCGGTCTGATAAATGGAAAGCGGCCTAAGTAATTTGAGGACTTTTTAAGACCTTTCCCAAAATTGAAGTACGTACTTTTCAAGGATATTGCAAGAGCTGTCATATAATTCAAGGGCTTTTTGAGACTGTGCAAACCATGATATAATAATCATCATAATAATAATGGGTTAATCAGTGGCATATCAATGAGGTGGCTCTTCATCCACTGATGGGACCTACGATTTAACGTCCTTATCCGAGAAGACGCGAAGGTCTAACCATTTGTAGTTCAAGAACGAAATTGTTTCACAAAGGCAGCACCTTCTACTCAGTTATTTTAAGACCCTGAGTGTTGGTCAGGCCGGGGCCTGAACTGTCGACCTCCCACACAACAGGCTGGGGCTTAACCACTGAGCTAATGATTTATTCTCATGATATAACAATGAGAGTAAATCACAGGAGTTTGAAGCACCCACCTTGGAAATCCAGAGGAGGTGGTATTGGGTACCAGTTTGGGTGATTGAAGAGCGAAGAGTTGGGTGATGTTGAGGGCCCTGACACTAAGCTGTTAGATGGCGGCATGATTACAGAACTTGAAGTTATTCTCCTGGGGTAGCCACTGCTACTACTCACTGTGCTGCTACTGATTGGATCACTACAGACAACGAACAAATCAATACTTTATTAATTTGTTAATATAATAAGATTGAAGCTTGCCAAAACCCAAAGTTAGTTTAAAAAAAACTATTTGAGGCCATCATATTGAATTCTTTAACAAGTATTTTTTCCTAATTTTTACTTCTGAAAAAATATGCTCGGACTCAAGGACGACTTTTCAAAATGAGAAGTCAAATGCAAGGAGTTTTCAAGACTGCACAAACCATGATATACATTTCTCAAACTCATGAATAATTAATGTCCCCAACAGCCAATCGGGTCATCGTTATTTTGGCCAGCTGGATGAATCTCAATACCCAATGAAACACCAGATCAAAGTTGCTCCGATTAGTTCAAACACTGATCAAGACACTTGAATTTTAACTATCAAGTAACAAGGATTACATCATATATAATATAATAATAATACCTTTATTTTAAGAGGGTAGCACTAAATAGTGTACAAACACTAATGAACTTGTGGCCCTCTATCTAAAAATACACTAAAATCTAATTACATATAATACTAGAGATAAAAAGATAAAACTTTGGCTTTACACGAAGAGAAATGAAGGAAAAGATGGAAATAAAAGTCAGCCGCGTACGCAGTGTCGTTTGATTGATCAACAGAAAATAACAGTGGCAAACTTTGTGATCAATAAATGTATACAGCATAATAACAGGCAAACAATACTTCCTAATGATTGATGAATACAGGTATTGTTTGAGAAGTCATATCAAAAACTCATTCTGCACGTTTGCCAGTGGTAAGAAAACACCTCGAAAGCAATAAATCTTTTGGGGCTATGCCTCTCGAGATTCATTTGCCTTCTCAGTGTTTTGATACCACAGTCGAACACTTAGACTCGATTTTGATATTATAACATAAGTAATATTGGAGCCATTTTAAGCAGAAAGTGGAAACTGGTATTCAGTTATATTAGGGGAATTTTCTACTTTATGTATTTAAAAGTATGGTCCCTTTAAGGTTTAAACATGATACATTTCTGAGAAACAAGGGAATAAGGTTACCAGAACATGTCCTCTTCGTGCTGTTGTAGATCTTCTTCTTCCTCCTCCTCCTCTTCTTCTTCCTCTTCTTCTTCTTCTTCCTCCTCCTCTTCATCATCGTTTTCACTATCACTCGAGTCCTCCGTCAGGTCTATGATATCATGCTCCTTCTCTACTGTAGTTGGCAGCTCTGAAGAAGCTACAATCCCAGACAAAATTGTTGAGACAGTCAATGAAAATAATGCACCTATCAATGTTAAGCTACAGAAGGGGCAGGTTAGAGGCATACGTGGGGGATATGAAGAAAGAAAGTCTGCCCATGGTGGGGGATTTTGATAATCTTGCGAGGCCTGGGGTCGGGTCTTTTGACTTGTGACAGTTGGAAGGCTTGGGCCAATCAAGATGCCATCTTGGATTAGGTGCGCAGCGACCCCTGGGAATTAACGAAAGAGGTTGCTTGGTGCATGTGCATCGAAATCTCAAAATGGCAGCCAGAAAGGTTCAGAAATTGAAGATACGCCATCTGTTGTTATCTCTTTTATAAGTGTAGCCCATTGAGGAAATACTTATCCTCAATCTTGTTCATCAGTCTTAACAATATTTGATCCTATGATATTGTAGCCTGTAAAATTATTTTGATTTATATTAAGAATCGGTGCATTTTAGGTGAAAGTACATTGACATTTAAATAACAAAGCAGCTCTCAAATTTAAATGACAATTATTGCATCGGAGACTTGTCAGGTAATATTAGATAATGCATTTTATCTTCATTTACATTACAACAAGTCTTAATTCTCTAAAGATAACTCTGGGGGATGCTGGTGGCGGGAAAGAGATCAAATTCATGAACATATAGATACATGTACATTCGTTGAAATACAGATTGAAGTTGTTTAAATGGTATTATTGTTTAAGAAACAATCTGTGTAAAAACTAGGCACAATACTATTGTGCAGATGCAATTCGCTTTACCCACGTTAGAATTTTCTGTTTTTCACAGATAACTCATCAACCCTTAAATGATAAATTTCTGAAATCAAATCCACTAAAACTGTGTTTTAAAACTACTTGCCTTTACCCTGCAAGCAGAGGGTCTCTCATCTATTTGCCTTTCCTGTCGACAGGAAAGGCAAAGAGATGAGAAACCTCTGCTCGCAAGGATAAAGAAATAATGAAGAAAGCTTTCAATGTTAAAATGTTCCCCATGTTTAATTTTCATCATATTTACAGTTATGAGAGTTTTCACTAAATGCAATTCAAATCTGTTTAAAGAAACTGAGAAAATCATATTATTCTTAGAGTTTTGATAGATTTTGATGCTTAAGCCAATGAAGTGAACGATTGAAACAATGCCACAATTACATGTAGCACCTTTTACATTCTACTCATTAGAAATGCCTACATTTGTATCTCTTGCATGGACCATTACTAATTAATAAAAGTTGACTTTTGTATATTTTTGGTGTCATTCATTTGATCAATGTCAGAGTTTCTTCCAAGGAGGGCCAATTACTGATACTGTTTTGACCAATGAAAAACTCCCAGGGGTGTGGCATTTGATCATCTGAGTTCAAATCCCCCATGTATGCTCGGCCAATACCACAATACCTAGTACCTAACTCATTTTATTATATGAATCTTATGAGGAGGTCTCTACTCTATAAGCCATGTGGTTTCCAGAGGCCTCCTCACCATAATTGCCTAAGCTTCCACTTATTTAACTTGTAACTAATAGTAACTGTTCGTTGTATTTAGCACAATATTCTTAGTCAAATCAATTGTTAATACTAGTTAGCTAATTTCTCTGTATAAGAAATCTATTGTAACTATTCAAATAACTTAATTATTACTTTCTCCTGTCAATAATATTCCTGTACAAATCACAGCGCTAGGCCGCTTTGTATTGTAGTCAGTATTACTATTGTTACTTTGTTACTCATATAAAAAAAAAATGGTGAATAAAAAAAACTTAAAAATGTAATGTAAATGTACCTTCCAGCCTGCATGCCCAGCCATTGGACTGCCTAGTGTTTAGCTACCGTATACTGTTACTTAAAGTGGCCCTAACCACATTTGAGTTTTATTTATTTTCAAAGTCTAGATGAAAATTGAGGAGAAGTGAGAGGGAAAATAGTAAAATTGGTGCAGCCCCTAATTTTTTAATCATCATTGAAGTCCCTGAAATTTGTTTTGCGACCACAAAGTTTGAGGTCTTGGTCGAGTCAAGAAAAAAACCATTATTCACTAGCACTTGTTGTAGTTTCTATTGTAATCCTAATCTTGCATCCAACACAGTGCACAATGTATTAGAGCAATGCTTCTAATTAGTGTACTGCTGCTCAATCGTGAAAAGAGCGTTTCACCTTTTTTAGCCAACTCCGACCGGTCGTAGACAATCAAGGATTCAAGAAAAACAAAACTTTTTGCAGAAGAAATAATCAAATTTCAGTAACTAAAAAGCAATTCTACATCAATAGTTGAATAGTAAAATATTTCTTGATTTGAGTGTTTTGACTATGAGTTGTAAAGGTTAATATTTTGAATATGCTAATATGATGTAAAACAGGGCATTTGTTATTATACAATTTAATCATAAAGACCAATGTTACATCTGAAGCTTATATCAGTGATTTTACCAAATATTTTGTCTAAACCAGAAAATAGTTTCATTAACAAGAAAGAAATGACAGAAAATTCCCTGCATTGGAATATTCAAAATATAAACCTTTATAACTCAGATGCAACACTCTAATCAAGAAATATTTTACTATTCACCTGTTTACTTGATGTTGACTCGATTTTAATCATAACAAAAATTGGGCTCATTGATGCACTTAAGTGCCCGATACCCCATTTTAGTTTTTCCCTTTCAAAATTTAGATGAAAACTGAGGACGAATGAAAAGCAAAAAAATGAAATTGGTATAATACCCGTTTTTTAAAATCATGTTATTAATTATCAGTTTGTAACTGCTTAGTGTTACCGTCAGTAAATAAAGTCTTATTATGATTAAAGTCCTGTACATTTTGCTTCATGACTGAGTTTGGAGTCTTGGTCGAGTGATGTAAGATCAGGGAAAAAGCCATTGCCAATGCTTCTAATTAGTGTACTGTCGCTCGGTCATGAAAAGCAGCGGTTGCTTTTCCCCTTTCTTAGCAAACTTCAACAGGTTGTAGATAATCATGGATTCATACAAAAACAAAACATGTTTTTTTGCAGAATTACTCTAAATATTGAGAATTTATAAATATAAAGAAACAAAACAATTGGGGTTAACAGCACTTTAAAGAAGTTATAGTGGGTACGTATACCGGTGTCACTCTACTAAAACACTAACCTGATCAACTAAAAGTCAATTAAGGTATGCTAACCACCGTGGGAAATGAGTAGCAGCTGATGTTTTGAGAGAGCAAAAGAGGGAATTGTGGGTGGGGAAATGGTTTATATAGTGTTCAGTGTTTTAGTAGAGTGCTTTTACTTAACCCGATTTACTAATTAGTATCTGATATTCAAAAAGAAACGAAAAACAATGGAATTAGGGTCCAATAGTGATTATTAGTCTAAATCTATTTCATGTGTAAAGTAAAATCACTCTACCAAGACAACAATAGTAAGAGGATTTCTAACTCATTAATGATTCATGAAGCAAAATCAAAGGAAATCGCTGAGCAATAAGTGATCTGTAAATCTGATACAGATTTCGTCCTGATTTGCATAAACGTTTGCTTCAATTTTCTTGGCCAAAATAACTGAAAACATGACTCTACATGTATACATCTAGACGTTGGATAAGTCCAATACAGAATGTGTCCGTGTTTTATGGGATTTACAAACTCTTGCTTTCAGCTCGAGTTTGTAAGCACAGCCACTCATTCCATATCTATTACTAACAATATGACTACCTTGAATAACAGGCTTTGGTTGTGGGACTATTGGACTAGATGCTATGATTGCTTTAATCGCTGCTTTGCTTTCTTGTTCTGCAATATAAGAACAGTGACTTCTTAATAATGGATTACTAGAAAAACTAGCATGAGTTGACAAGTTAAACACAAAACTCGTCAACTGAAAGTTGATGCTTCAAAAAAGTGCTAGAACACTTTAAAGGAGCTCATTCAACCAAGATGCATTGCGAGCTCAAATTTCTCGATCCACCATTTTCGGAGCTAATCTTGAAACAAATCCTATTCCATCGGTTTCACAGGGACATAACAGTTGATTATTTATAGGGGAAAATGTTCCTTATTTTATTAGATTTTGTGTTCAGTCATATATTTCCGAATTTTCACCTGCCAGGGGAAGTATTTAACGTACTCTGGAGTCGCCTTTGGTCAGTGAAATTATTACTAGAGCCTGTACTGGAGTTAGCCGACTGTTTGATCATAATTCCTACAGTTTATCCAAACCAGGGCCTTTCTACATTGGCTTGATCGGACTGCTTGACCTAAATGGCATGAAATTTAAAGGTCAGAAGAGCTGAGCCTTTTGCTAATAATCATCGGACACGTACAACATTTAAAGCAAATTGCTTTGACTTAAGACTCGAGTATGCTGTACACGCGTGGTACATACAAGATTACAAATCTCGCAGTTTCTCTCTTAGTCTTATAGTCTTGGTTTTCACTCAATGTACATGGACAACGCTGAGACAATTAAAGTAAGTAAAAGTGAAATGGTTTTTTTTTACCCAGCATAACCAATGTACGATTAACGGAAGTCAAGGGGCTTTTAAAATGACACAAACCGGCTGAAATTCAGGCTAACAAACAATAACATTATACGGATTCGATTCTTCAAATTTGCATATTGCATTGGCGAGTCAAAATGTGGTGTGGAGAATGCATGGACCTTGAACACAAATAGAATGTGGCAAACAGTACTTCAACATTTGAAACCAGCATTTTGGCAGGGACAACCTCGGTCAATTTAGTTGGAAAATTAAGACCCCCCCCCCCGACCCCCTATTCAATGATGTTAAAACATGGTCCATTTCAGTTTGCCTACGCTCTCATCACTGAAATGGGGGGAGGGGGGGATATTTTTTCCTACTCAATTTGACCGAGATTGTAGCTCCTTTCGACTACATGTTCTTGCATGCACAAGCCTAGAAAGGAAAGAACTCTAAATGTATAACGCTATCGTAGAATTGATTAATTTCCTTGCCACAAAATCTGCATCGCTGGAACTTGGTCCAGAAGATGGACAAGTTGGTTCGCTAGATCGAGCATGAGATTGATTGCTAGCATCACGTCGAGGAATTTTGTAATTCCACTCATTCTATTGTATTTCTTCAAGTATAAAGGTAACCGATCTCCCTGCTGATCTCGGCCATTCAGTTCAACTCGTAAACTCTATTTATAAACAGCCCAATATCACATTTTTTGATTGGCAGCTGTCCGATTTCAAGTAGTTTCCCGTATGAAAACAATAACAGTGACTCGCAATGCATCTTGGTTGAATGAGCTCCTTTAAGGAGAACTGAACCCAAAGGCTATAAAAAGATGTATTTGAAAGAACAAGTTCTTCTAATTTAATTTGTTATTTATCTGCGTTGCACATCGGAGAAAAGAAAATCTGACAAACTTTCTCACAACCTTCGCAATGTGCAGATTGCTCCCTATATGGCACTGAAGGGGATGCTCATCATACCTTTTAGGGGTTAAAAATGGATAGTTTGTACAATTAGGGTGTTTGGTTTTAAACATCCACAATTGCAATAATTGGTGGTTTTCATCATCATGACATGTGATTGCTAAATTGGTTTGCATTCATAAAATCAAATAAAACATCTTAGTCCTTGTAGACTACCAAAAATACACTTATAACCCAGATTTTGGGACATTAGGATATTTTTTAATGTATCTATAGGCCAATGGATGTACAACACTTTTACAGTACTTTGTATGTGGCTGCCATCTTGGTGGAGAGGGACACCAACATGGCGGCCATAAAACGATAATACAAATAAAGCTTAATTTCCCATCAAAATCATTGGGTTTCAATTCAAAACTCTTTGAATGAAACATTTACTTTTAAAGATTTATCAAGTGAAAAATTATTTTTATTGACACCATTACATGCTGGGACTTTCTGTCATAAAATTCGAAACTTATTTACTCTATTACAATACACCATATCGATGTGAAATTTTATGTTACTTTAGACTTTTATTATCGATGTCTAGAATATATACAAATAACAGCTTTGTAGGACTTTTAGTTTAAATTTTAGATGATGTCACATGAAAACCACCAATTGTGGTACCTTTTAGGGTATTCAAATTTCAAAGACGAAAAGAAAAGGAAAGAAAGCGAGATCTTTAATAAAAATCCTGCAATTTTCACTTAATTTTGTGTTTTGAGATTAGTACCTCTTAGGGGTAAAAATAAGGGTGCGTTCGATTGACCGTATTCCGGAATAGGAATAGATGGAATAGTCTCTGGAAATCACTGGTTCAGGCATATTTTTCACTGTAAGCTACAAATGCTTGCTGATATATGATATTCACAATACATTTATTATTCCAATGGCTAAAAAATCCCAGTAAATGTGATTTGTAGTTATCATTCTAGGTTTTCTTATTCCGGAATACGGTCAATCGAACGCACCCTAACTTTGAAGCATGCCCCAAAAACAAGATTTCGGTACTTTTTAGAGGTACCTTTTAACATTTGCAACTTTTACGTGGGAGGCCCCCCTCCTCTGATTTTGCTCTGCTTACCTGGATTTTCTGGCAAAGTTGGCCTCCAAGATCCATCTTCAAAGAAAGCTATCTCATTACAATTAATACTTGTTGAATCTAGAATCTCTCTGAACAAGCTGAAAACAAGAATTTGAAATAGATAAGAATAACAAATGATTCAACTGATATGTATATATATATAATATATACATGTACAGAGGTTATTAGTTGGCTAACCAGTTAACACCGCTGTGTCATACATGTACATTGTATTTTGGTGAGCTGGTTGGCCAACTAAACAATATACATGTAGATACAAAAATACTCAATTCTGATTGGTTGAGAATAGATGTGTTAATCACTTTAACAGCAGTGCAAACACAATTAATTCAATGCAAAAACTAGTTGATTCAGTTCTCTTTTCCATTTTTGTATCTATATTATTAACTGGTAATAATTATTGTGCAATGTCCAATTAACGATTCATAGTGCTCGTGATGTTTGAAAATTCCACAAATAACACTTGTCCTGTGGACTCGTGTTATTTTGTTAGAATTCTCAAACGTCACTCGCACGTCTATTAATCATTAATTTAACTTGCACACTAATGATTACCAATATTAATAAGTTGTTTATTAATATGTAAATTTACAAAGAAACTGCACTATCCCAAGATGGTTCTCACATTTCTTGCATTCTTGTGCATATTTTGTGCATTATTTACAGATTTATATTATTAATATTGTTTACATGCAATAAGGGGATGAAACTAAAAGAATCTGACCAATTAATTCATTTTGCTTGTATATGCACTCTAATAAATTTAGTAGAGAAAATCGCATGAATACAATACGCTATACGTGATTTATGGGCAATGAGTGATATTTTGAAAGTTCTGATATTAAATTGCATGACACTTTACGTGACTGCAATTATCAGAACTTTCAAAATATCACTCAGTTGCTGTGAGCATGCAACTGTGCAATCTATAACCTTTTTATGCACTCGTTATTGAACAATCAGAATCCATACATTTTGTTGAGTATATTATAAAAATAATGTATTATACCGCAATATTGTACATTGTATGATGATTCACAGGGAAAAATTTCAAAAAACCATTCAAAAATGATAATGGGTTTTATAGAATTCCCATGATTATTAAATACCATTAATGGCGGGGTAACTTATTGTTTTTTTTTCAATCTTGGAAAAAATAAACCAGTGGACATATCAGCTAGTCACAGCCTTAAAAAGAAGACCAGTTTTTCTGTAGAATGGCATACAATTAAAAGCAAGATAAACCATATTAGATCTCCAGCTCTGATATTATTTTAAAGGATGCTAATTATTGGAATGTTGGGGGGGGGGGGGGGGCTTATTAACAAAAACACATTCAAAGGGAGACATTTATTGGAAGGAGGGCACTAAATCAAACCATTATGGTAATTGCAAATGACTTGGAATCATTTCATTATTTCACAAGAAAATAACTTACATGTAGTTAAATTTATTAATAATCTTGAACATATAAAATTCTTGTTTCTTGTAGGAAAAACCTGCAAGCTTCAATGAGGATGGACCTAGTATTCCAATACTATCAGCTAAGATAATAGTTCAAGTTGCAATATGTACAATGCAATAGCATTTAGTTGTCTGAGGACATTTCCAAACAACAGATCCTGTCATCTGTAAAGTGTTATGGCTTGTGTAAAAAAAAACATCAGCCTTGACAAAATAGCAGGGACTGTTAAAGTGCCACTACAATGACATTTTTAGATAGTGATATTTTTGCATATTTGTAAAGTATTAAAGTTGCAGTATTTTTCCTATCCACACAGTTTTTTGATATGATGGGAAGTCTTATTTTTGGGGATCCAAATCTTTAGTTTTTATGTCTGCCATTATATTACTCGAACATCTTCTGTAACAGAGCTATGATAGAGCTAGTTTCCAGTGGATGTGACATCATTTTCTAAACACAATAACATGCAGGGCAATGATTCACACAAACTTTCGCATGAACTTATAAGTAAAGTACATGTTTATACTATTTTTTTCCAAAAAGGAAAGGCAAGAACAAAGTTTTGAATGGAAATATGCATTTACAAGAGTGACACATTGAGAAAATGACGTCACGACAGCAAACCGCTGGTCGAAAATCGATTAGTATTTGGAATTAACTTCAGTAATGGTGGACGTGATTTCGATGGTAAACTTTCTGCAAAATTCATTGTTTAATTTGGTCTTTGGTAATATATTTCACTGATTTGGATATCTTTGACACTGTCATTTTGAAGACGCACAACAGACATGGTTGAATCTCATAATAGTGGCACTTTAATTGCCAATTATCTTCTTCACAATGGTTAAAGGGTAAAGGTCCTCTTGAGCAAATTGAAAGAGCCAATGTTTGCAAAGTCTAAGTTTTTTTAACTTGAATACATAGCTGACGTATACATGTGAAACTAATTGCTGTCATTAATTGGATCAAATTGTTCTGATTCAGTTCATTAACATGCATACATATATGCTTTAAATGCATATACATGTAGTAACCTTGAGGTTATTGCTGTACTGTACACTGTCTTTGGTACTACATTGTACATATAGGTGACTTAAAAACACACTCAGGCAATAAATGTTGGTTGGTACTGTAACAGTTTATTGTGCTCAATGTCCTATCTTGATTTTTTTAATAGCAATAATTATGCCCATTGGGAAACTACATGTACATGTATATGAGGACATGCAGCTATCCCATTGTTTATAAATAAGTTACCTAAACTATTTGAATGTTTTATTTCAAAATAACGTCATCATGGGAATTTGGTAAACAGCAGCTGAAACCATCACGGTTTTAAACAAAATCCCATGAATGGAAGTCTCCAAAAAACCATTAATGGATTAAAGTGTTCAACTTTTACATTAATGGGAAACCTATTATACATTATTGGTTTTATAGTAAATCCCATTGCTGTTTATTTCTAAATACCATGAATGTTTTATTGTAAAATAACATCATGGGGGGAGAAAGCTAAAACCAGACCATGGTTTTAAACAAAATTCCACGAATGGAAGTCAACAAAAAAAACATTAATGGGAAGAGTTCAACTTTCACATTAGTGGGAAAACCTACATTAAACATTGTTGGTTTTTAAGAAAAATCCATGAATGTAATTCCTCAAAAAAACCATTAATGGGAAGAGTTCAACTTTCACATTAGTGGGAAAACCTATATTAAACATTGTTGGTTTTTAAGAAAAACCCATGAATGTAATTCCTCAAAAAACCATTAATGGGAAGAGTTCAACTTTCACATTAGTGGGAAAACCTATATTAAACATTGTTGGTTTTAAGAAAAATCCATGAATGTAATTCCTCAAAAAACCATTAATGGGAAGAGTTCAACTTTCACATTAGTGGGAAAACCTATATTAAACATTGTTGGTTTTTAAGAAAAATCCATGAATGTAATTCCTCAAAAAACCATTAATGGGAAGAGTTCAACTTTCACATTAGTGGGAAAACCTATATTAAACATTGTTGGTTTTTAAGTAAGTCCCATTGATGTCTTTCTAAAATACCATGAGTGTTTTATCTCAAAATAACATCATGGGAATTTGGTTTTCCACTAATGTTAAAAAGCTGAAACCCATCATGGTTTCAGAGAAAAATCCAAGAATGTAATTCCTCAAAAAACCATGAATGGGAAGAGTTCAACTTTCACATTAATGGTTTTCTCAATGGGAAAATGTATATTTCCCATGCAAAAAAACATCAATGTTTTTTTGAAATTTTTCCCTGTGATTATTACCTTGTAAAATGCCTTCTTTTTAGCTACCCCTTAAATATTTCCTTTATAAAATAAATCAAAACAGAGTACAAAATGGAAACTTTTCTATGATCTTATAGTCAAGTGTTTTAGAAACATGGCTTTCACCCATTCAAAGTGTGCAGCTTCTGTGTGGTATTTAAGGGTTAGAGACTGGTGTGAGTGATTTATCGGCAAATACAGGCACACTCTGACTGTACGATGAACGACAAATAATGAATACCGTAAACACCAGCAGATAAGTCGCAATCGCAGATAAGCCGAACCCCGAGTTTAGAAGCTCAAATTTTGGAAAAAAAAGTTTTGAAAGGAAAATCAAGATTTAAGAAATCTGCATCACCTTCCTTGCCCGGTTGAACTCTCAACGAGGTTACTCCGTAGTTTTACCCATAATTTTAATTCTTAAAGTGTTTAAACTTCATGTCTACTTGCATGCCTACACATATACAATAGAACTTTCCATAGCATTTGCTTCATGGTACTTTTTTGTCCAAGGTCAATTGTTTTAATAGCTGAATATACATGTAAGTCCTGAAAAAAAAACATGCTCACAGTCGCGTTCATCAAAGCTTAGTAACCACGCATTTTATTGGAAGAGAGAAAACTGGACACTGCATGACACTAGAATGCTGCCATGTGTGCACAGAACAAAATCAAAACATGGAGCGCAGTGAGAAGTTTGCCTTTTCATCTGCCATACGTGGTTATCACATCTACATTGTACAAGGACATCTGGAAGTCATCTATCGGGGAGAAACTGATTGCTCATAGAGAGATGGAAAATCAGTTCGACATATTTACTGTTAAAGTACTAAACAGCGGCAAACCAGTTGGTCATCTACCACCTGAGTACTCCAGAATAGCGTGGTATTTTCTCGCTCGCGGAGGAACTATAACTGTTGAAGTTACTGGGAAATGCTGAAAGTGCAAAAAGCTTTGCAGTAGAATGGAGATTCTGTGTCTGGTGACGTTTAGTTGTTTGAGAAAAGCGACTGTTAACTGCTTAAAAGATCTTTTAACGAAAAAGATTTAACGCAAGGATTTGGAAAAAGTAACAAACAAGACACTGATACAACACAAATGGCTCTTTTAGGAGCCACCAAGCTTGGGAAAGTGATGATTAGTGCTTCCTTTCTTTTTGTTTTGTGTAGTTTTTATCAGTCTGACATTAATTTATGCTAATTTATTGAACTTTTATAGATGTTCTCGCAGATAAGCCGCACCCCCGATTTGCAACAAAGATTTTGGGTAAAAACGTGTGGCTTATCTGCCGCTGTTGACTGTTATCTGCATGAGGTTGAAGGTGGAGTACAGTACCAATAAGTTTTGAGCTCATTGTAGTCATCAAGTGCCTGTATTTTGTCAATAAATCACTAAGATAAAGTTTCTAACCTTTTAATATTCCAACTAAGTGCTGTTGTCACAGTGCTATCATTAGAAGCTGGCTACCGTCGATTATCACAAGCAACTATGTTACTTAATGTTAAACTTAAAGCTGGAGTTGTAGCTTATGGCACAAAACCGGCTATTTTTCAGTTGTTCAGCAAGTACTTAAAAACTTTATGACAACCCTGAGTCATCCATACAACACTGTCATTAGCCAATCCCATGCAGATTTCGTAGGAGTGGGACCAACTATGGAATGACTACGGCATGGTTACTGTGCGGCATGCCGTGACATTGAAATGGTTTCCTATTGTTTTTGTACTGCTGATCCAATCAAATTACAGAATTACAGTACAGTAAGTTACAGTACGGTTACGGTACAAACATGCTGTAGTTTGTCCCACTAATACAAAATATGTTCAATTAATTTAGAATACAGGGCTGGAAATTTAAAAAAAGTCTGGTCGCATTTTTGCGACTAGATAAAAAAAATTGTTACAAAACAGAAAATTTTAGTTGAAAAAAAAATCTTGATTCAGTGGCACTACAACAAAAACTGCACCTGCAATGCAGTTTGAACAGAAAATTATATCACTGGTGGATAGTTCAGTGGTGTAACCATAACTAATGGTCGCCAGTTTTGCCCCCAAATTGAACAATGGAAGTGTAAGGTAGGATATTATAAAAAATCTCATTCTTAACCAAGACAAACATCTGTTTTCATAATCATAATAATGGCTATATTTCAATAGTGCCATATCACCACAGTCTCATGGCGCTTTACATAAATTATTACTGACATAATTTTTAATCCCATCAGTGAATTCTTCGGACTGCTTATGGCGCTAATAGCTGTTTACAATGTTGAGTGTGTGGTTTACTACAATAACCATGCTGCTGTACCAATTGACAATCCCCTTTTCTTTTTCTCGAGTAGTACAACAGGTTCTTTCACGTCCCCTTCAAATACTGATTAGAAGTAGGAGACAGGGTCAACAGCTTATAAATGTCACACAGGAAAGTTATAATGAAATGCCATGACTTTTCCACGACTAAATTTTAAAAATCAAGGACTCAAATTACATTCTGGAGACAAGAAAACTAGAAAACATCATTTAACTGGGCATGTCTACCCACTTTAATATTGCTTGAAAACTTTTACAAAGGAAGGAATTACTACCAATGGAGCACATCCTTATTTTAACGTAACATATTATCTTTTGCATGGACTCCACAGGATTTAAAACAATCAAGTAAAAATCATAAAGTAGCAGATGGATAATGATGAAGAGTGCTGAAAGAGAACCTACATTACTAATCTATCTAGAATTCTGCAAGGAAAGTCAAGCATCAAAACATTCCAATGGTTGATGATATAATAAGATTCCATGACTTTTCCAGACCTGGAAAATTAGTTTTGAAATTCCATAGTGACCTTTCCATGACTGTGTGAACCCTGATACATATTATAATGTCATTTCTCTTTGGATTAGTAAACAAGCGTAGAGATGTACACAAAGGACAAGAGAATTAGGTCCTAATTGATAGAAAACACTGTCTATTGTTTGTGCTGTCAAGTGCCAGCCAATCAATCAGATCTCGCTAGATGATTACTCAGTTATCATGTTTCTGATCTCACTCAAACTGGATGTTAAGAGTATTAATTAAAAGTAGACCGTGGAACTACCTGGTTAGAATAAATCCACTACATACGTGTATATGTGCTTACATGTACATGTATGTGTTAATCTTAAGATTACGAAACATGGGTTTTTAAATGCAGTGAGATCTGTGTACAGTACTCTCATTGATGCTTTCAAATTTATGACAATGTTATTGCTATAAAAATCCAATCTCAACCTAAAATCCCCATGTAAGTTTTGCCACAAAACTATGTTGCTTCACATCTTAGATGAACTCATTGACCAGATCTTACCCATCAAGAACCAGATTTCTAAACATTGCCTTCTGGTCACAAACAGGACATGCCCAAGTTGTCTTCCTATAGAGAAAATGATAACAGTGATGATAACAGTGATAATAATAGTGATGTCATATGAACAGTACATACTGCTGTATTTTATCACTTATAAGCTGCACCCTACTTTGACAACCTCACCAACTCAAATTTGAAGTCCCCTAAAAATGTTTTGGAAAAGTCTCAATTACCAGCCGCATTATGATTTTAGCGATTTCTCTCCAAAACCAAGTGAAGTTTCCAGCAACTTTTTCTCACTTTTTGGAAGTTTCTGGATCTCAAATCCCCTCAGATTATCTATAATAGCTTGAGGATGCCTTACGTTCCAGTTCATAAACCTGACAAAAATACTGAAAACTCAAAGCTAAACACATGGAAGTCCTTCTCCATCAGATTTTGGCCGCCATCTTGAATGTAGACTGCTGACCACGAGATTGAAGGCTCCAACATGGCGAACAATGCGGTGAAGATCCGTATTTTTACAAGTTGAAAAGTTTTTGAAAAGTGCTCTGCCTTAAGCTGCACCCCTAACTTTGGGAATGTTTTTTAAAATTTTGTGGCAAAATACTGCAGCTTATAAGACTGTGATCAACTACAGTAATAGTAATAATTATAATAATTACATGTAATAATGGTGATGATGATTTAAAAAAAAAAATTGACAACCTCGAGTAGAGAAGTAAAATAATGTAAAGCACTTTTGGGAACATTAATGTCTCTATCGATTCCAAATCTGTTCTGTTCTCTCAGATCTTTAGCCAATTGCCTTTTTAGGTCAGTATAAAATCCACAATTGGTGAGAAAATGTTTTTCATCTTCCTTTTCAATGGTACAAAAAGGGCACTGCGTCTCTTTGGGGGGATGTACATGTAAGAGCATACATGTCTCCCCTTTTCAATCATTGGAATTGATATTGATATAGGTTTGGAATTGATATAGACATAACCCTTAATGACTTTGTAGTATGATTTAGACAATAATTACTTACTTTTCATTCATTTGGAGGTAAAGTGCTGCATCAAAACACTGAAGATGGTTACAGGTTACAGACCTGAAGTAAAATATTTAAGAGTTAAACATCAAATTGTTTTTTAATAGGTAATTAAGATGTGTATTTTCACGGATAAGCTGGAATGAGCACCCAATGGGGGTTAAAATGGGGGCATCTTAAAGTGCTACTAATTTAAAACATCTTTTAGCAAATTCCCCTGCATGAGCCACCATCAAGGTCTTGTTCCAGCTCGTCCGTGAGAATATGAAATTTGCCTATTGACAAATGTGGAACTACATTTGTATGAAGTTTATACCCTAAAGCAACTTTAAACATGTTGTAATATACATGTATGTAAAATACAAAATGTATGTTATCAAAATTTATAACCCATCAAATATTTGCTCTCGCATGTGATTGGTTGAATGCATCATGTGGCCCAATATTCTCTCTCCACAAGCAGGAAATATCAGCGAATACACCCCCTGTGAGTGTATAAGCGTGCATCAAAGACAATATTTTAATAACCTACATTGTGGCTTTGCTCTCGGGAACTGATCTCTTCTCGGAACAGATAATGTCCCTCGACGAAATATTAGGGCATATTTCAATGCCACAAATAGGTTATTGTAATTACAAATGTATATACCAACAGCAGAATATTTCTGCACACTTACCTACAAGGTAATGTCATTTTTGTTTTTCCAAGCTGAAAAATAAAAGATGTACATCAACATAAACTTAGCTGCATAAAATGTACATTTATAGTTGACTCCTACACATTACACTGCAGTACTAGTAATTATTTAATGTGAAGCAGGAATTTGAGCTTGAAACATTAGGCCCTTGCAATGTACATGTATGTAAACTTTGACAGAAAATGCTCGCAAATTCATTTACAAGATTGGGTGTCAATGCAAAGCTTTCCGAGAGACCTCACTGCTGAGGGGAGACATTAGAGAGAGTAACTACAAGTAAGTACTGTACTTTTATTATAATAATAATGGAAGGGAATATTTTAATAAGAAATAAACCACTCAGAGAACTCATACAAAACTTCATCTGGATTATTCCATATCAATGACTACCCAGTAGTAAAAACATCATGATTGTTTGCTGTCTTTTGAATGACAAAGCTGGCAGCCAGAATTGTGAAAATCACAGAGGATGTAAACAGCTCGAATGGGCACCAACATCATTTGCACATTGAAAAATTGCAGACACAAATATCCCTCCAATTATAAGCCCAGCAGATTATAAGCACACCAAAAAAAGTCCTTTGAGGCTTTAATTCGGAATTTTACCGTATTTCACATTTAGAGCTATCCTAGGGATAAAATTATCCTTGCTTCGAACAACTGGGCCCTGAACTGCAATGAAAAGACAAGAAAATCCCAAGTACTTCCTCTAGAAGAGTTTAAAAATATCACAAATAAGTTTGTACTGACAGTAGGTACAATGTACAAGGAATAGCAAAGAGTTCTTAGAGCAGTCTGATTAATTGTCCATAATATTTCAATAAAAAGAAAATTACATGGTGGTTTGAAGATATGAAGTTTACCCTCTTGAGTCAAAAATCATTTCATTTGTTCGCTGTACTCACTCCAGGGCTAAAAATAATGGCCGGTCAGTCACCAGTCAAGATCTGTATTTGGTTGAAACTGCAGTAACATTTACCGGTCAAAATGACCAGCAAGGCAAAGATTTGATCGGACAAGTTCCAATTCTAGCCGGACATTGTCCGATGACCGGCCGTTATTTTTAGCCCTGTCACTCAACCACAAAATGTCTTTGCACCACCATGTAATATCCTCTATATATTTGTGATTATTCATAGTAATCAGATATCCATTATTTAAATTCCAGATAATATTCTTTGTATCTAAATTAGGACTGATTGCAATTGCAATAAGAGAAATGTCATACTGCAGGCTGTGTGCAAAAAGGGAGTAAGTGACTCCTGATCACATTCTAAATTCTCCTTCAAATTCTTTGTTTTCTAAGGGAGAATTTAGATCATGATCAGGAGTTACTTAGGCCCTTATTGCACACAACCCATCAATTATTACTCACAGGACATAGTAATGCAACTCTTAGACTCGTTGTTGCAACTTCACTGTCAGGATCATGTGCTAGCTTTTCTTTAACTAAAAGGAGGCGAAAAATGGAGAATATGATCAATATTAATATTACTATAATAATGACCTATAAAAGAGTTTCTTACTATTAATGGTGATATTTTAAGTGTTATTTTATGAATGATGTTTTATTGGCTGATTTCTTGTCCAATTAAATGATTTACTTCACATGGGCAAGGAAAATCTTTTTGATCCAATATTTTTGGCTTTGTGTATTTTTACAAGGGTTCTTACAGTCAACACAATTCATGGTTTATTCTACGAATGTAGCAAGATTGAAATGAATATTCCTATTAACCTTATTCATAAAGGCATCAAAGCAAGGGGGCTGCTATGTCGATCTGTACTGAATAAACATTGTGTACCATTACAGAGTACTGGCTGATAGAAGGGTAATCTCTGATGTACATGTACAACTTACTGAGTGCTCTGGAGTGATCAGGGTTCCTATAACCACGTGTCTTCAGTCTCTGTATTAGACAGCTAGAGGTGACAAGCCTTACAAGTCTTACTACTACTACATGCCTCTGTAAAAAATATAAATATTCATGTATGTTAAAAGCTAGATGTTTATAAGGATAAGTTAATTAAGGGCATGTTTGATTGATGGCGTATTCAGGCATAAGAATAGATGGACGTGATTGGTGGAATGCCTCATGTGACCTGATATTATTATATTTTCTCCGAAAGTGGGAAATATCAGTGAATACACCCCCTGTGAGCGTATGAGCATGCATCAAAGAATATTTGACAGATGATAACAATAATAACCTACATTGTGGCATCGAAATATGCCCTGATATTTGTTCTTGGACATTATCTGATCCTCGAAGCTCACAGTTTCCCTCAAGCTTCACTCTTGGAAGTTGTTTCACGGACATAGAACGCAGTGAACTGTTCTCTTCTTGGAACAAATAATGCCCACGGATGAATTATCAGGGCATATTTTGATGCCACAAATAGGTTATTGTATTTATATTACAAAGCTACAAGTACAGTACCGCCGGGAATTATAGGGACATCCGACCGCGGAAAAACCTTGTGCACCAGACGCGGAGCCGCAGTACGGCGCCGCGGTCACCGCACAAATGACCGCGGTCACCGCACAAATGGCCGCGATAGTTTTTGAGGACGCCGCGGTTGCAAACTGAGGTGATAAACCGAGGTGCTTGCCGCGGTGCCGCAATGGACATACATGTACGTTGTTAGCAGTCTTCGTACTTGAAAGCTTTGAATGTGATGGATGACAAACAGCTTATGCATTGAGCCTAATCACCCAAAGAACGATCACCGGCATTAAACTTCTCGTAAACAATCTTCTGTTAACTTTCGAAAGTTGTCTTTCTTACTCGAGACCGCCGTTGGCATTCTTATTAACTAACGAAGCATAACACCAAATAAACTTTTGCTTCAGTGTAGTTTCACATTTACGGCAGATCCTTGTCTTGTTATTAGTATCAAAAGGTTTCGGCAGAAATAATTGTAAATGTTTGCGTATTAAATTCTCAACTCTTCTTGGAGTCTGAATTTCCACGTGCAATCAGTCAGGCGTGAACGTGTCAGTCTGATGTTTTTACAGAACATCGACAGAGTTTTGAAGCAACGTTTGTCATATTGAAAGACTTCTATACCCTTACCAGAAAACTTCTACTCGGAAAGTGCAATTCCTTTTGAATTAAGAGCTTTAATGCATCGAATCAGATCAGTCAATTCGCGTAAATGGAAATTACTTTCCCCGCGGTATTTGTGTTAGAAATGAAACATGCGTCTGGCTGACAGTTCACGATTGACAGGAACTTTTATTATACTGCGCAGTAAGAATCTTGACTTTTTGACGCCTCTGGCACGCAGGTTATTTACCAAAACCATCTTACCGTACGTTTGTAAAACTGTTTGTTATGAATTCGAATTTGTCACGCGTTAATCCTAGTGAAAGAAAGGTTAAAATACGTAATTGTGCAATCAACAGACACGTTTCGGATCACGATACTTCGATAACTCGGTCCGAATTTTCGCTTGACAAATCGTTGAAATGTCGCTGAACAAAGAGCGAAATTCGTCGAAATATGTTTGCATGACTTTTGCACAATACTGTAACGAAGCCAACCGCTTCTTTTTAAGCATTTCTTAAGCCACGGCACGCTAACAATCTTCTGTTAATTTTCGTAAGTTGTCTTTCTTACTCGTGACCGCCGTTCGCCTTCTGATTAACTAACGAAGCCAACTGCTTCAAAATAAACATTTTTAACACACGGCTCGTTAAAAATCTTCTGTTAATTTTCGTAAGTTGTTTTTCTTACTCGAGAACGCCGTTCGCGTTCTTATTAACTAACAAAGCCAACTGCTTCAAAATAAGCATTTTGTAAGACACGGCGTGCTAACAATCTTTAATTGTTAACTTTCGTAAGTTGTCTTTCTTACTCGAGACCGCCGTTCACGTTCACGCTCTAACGAAGCCAACTGCTTCAAAGTAAAATGTATGAGATGTACATGTAGATGTTACATGCGGTCGCGGTTAGCGCCGCGGCATGACCACCGCGGCACGATTACCGCGGCGACCTCAAAAGTGACAGCGGGCATTGCATGCGGCACAGCCGCGGTAAATGTCCCTATAATTCCCGGCGGTACTGTAGGTTCTTGTTTAATGTACATGTACAATTAAAAAGAAGTCCGTTTACCTGTCCATGTCTTGGGGTCCATGTCATGTGAATGTGATTGGGTACAGTGGAAGACAGACGACATAGGGACGTAATATTGATAGGTCTACTGGGTCGTCTGTGGTCTGTACTTCCAGGGGGGACATAACCCTACAAATTATGAGCACATCAGTGTTCACGATTCTTCATAATTTTTACTCCTCAGAGCCAAATAAAGTTCTTCTTGAAAAGCAAGTTACTTTAATTTGAAACTTTAACACTGACATTATGAGTTACACATGTACACAATGAAGGAAAAAAGAAAAGGGAAAAATAGAAGTACATACACTCAGATACTATACTATAAGGGATACTACATTTAAAATACTTGTGGTAAGTTATGGGTCAGTCTTAGTTGGTTCTAGAAACGTTTGCTGTTTTGAAGGAAAGTTTGAACACTTTCTTCTGGAGTTCTGTTAGAACCTTTGGGTAACCATACAGGAATTTGTTGTAATACATGTATTTGCTGAGAGTGCTCTGACACTCATGTAATGACACTTGCCACTCAAAGATAAAAACCATATCTCTGCATGTCCATGCAACATCCTCTATTTATCTAAGTATTATATGGGCCGCATCAGGCAAAAAGGGCCCGGACGACATTCAAGTTAAATAATTCCTAAAATGGTGTTCCTAATTACAGGTTGAAGATTGTATTGTATTCTTGACGAGAAGAGCTACATTTCATTCCTAACAATAAATGTCAGTTTCAAGAAATTTACAACAAAAATCAGGGATGAAATTTACGTGATTTTGATGCAAGGGCCCGATTACAAATATGACCACAAAAATTAGGAATCCTGTCAGAGGGGATGATTTTGATGTATGACATTCAGTTATACCTGCTGGCATTAAAGAGTAAAAAATAAATAAGATGAACAAGATGATCACTTTTTGGCCAAAAAAAATATTTTCTGCAGTCATTCTACTCCCATAGGCTGCTCATAATGTGATTTTAGCAATAGTACAAGTTACACCTTGAAACAATCGTCTGATGATAAGGAATCATTTGCGCCTGCTAAGAGTGTGATCACACCCTCGTGTAAAAATATCGTAAATTTCGTCTTCGATTTCACTGGTAATTTTCATGAAATCAACACTACTTGTTAGTAGCACAATGTGGTGCTCGCGATGCATATTGTAATGGTACCACAAGTATAAAAAACATGGTACAATTTCAAAATACATTTACATATTATGTCATCCAGGCCCTTTTTGCCTGACGCCGCCCATAATTATATCATTGCTTCAAGTACTTGTATAATAAATTATAGTGGTACTTACAGGTAAGGGACATATTTTTCCATTCACTTTGACACACACTGAAGATGGAAAGTTATCTTCTTGTTCACAACTTGTTTCAAACAAGCAACACCTGGCAGAGGCAATAAAAATACTTTACAAGAAGCATGAATCGCCTAAAGGCTCACTAAAATACGCATGACTTGTAAAAGTACACAGCTGTATTAGATGCTTAGCCAACTAATAACCTCTATGTATATTGACATGCTAGTCTACTGAATGTGAATGTTTTGTGTGTTCATGTTTGTATGTCTCTCACACTATTGCCACTTCTAGTATTACTCTGTGATTGGGTTTCACTCTCTTCAAAATGACTGCTAGTGTTTGAGGTTAACACGTTTTTCAAAAACAGTTGCCTAAGTTTGGGCCATGGCCTTTATGCACGTGTGGCCTATCTGCACGTAAATACAGTGCATAATGTTTGCTACCCTTTCTATTTACTGCAATTCAGTGTAAATAGAGCAGATTTCGTATGAGTGGGACAAACTGTGGCACTGACTACAGCACGGTTACTGAACAGCATGCCAGGACTTTGAAATGGTTTCCCTATTGTTTTTGTCCTCAGTGTTGATCCAATCAAATTACAGAGTTACAGTACTGTTAGCAAGTTACAGTATGGTTAAGTTACGGCTACAGAAATGCTGTAGTTTGTCTCACTCAAAGACATATGAAATCTGCTCTGTACCCTGATATAATTATAATTATTTCATGAAAAAGATGAAAGAAAGCGCTATATTTCGATGAATAATCACCCTCCAGAGGTATTTAATATTATTGGTCTGAAAAGGAGGTGATTATTCAAGCAGGGGAACTATTTGACTGGGGATAATTATTCAAGGAAATATCATGATTGTAAATTAAGTTCTATAAGGGAAGGCATCCAAATATCGGAATACCTTACCGTTCCAATCCAATTGAAAGTCAATGCACCAATTCCGATTTTGATGAAATCTGTAAATTATTTTCTCATTTGATTGGTATTTTGTCCAATAATTTATTTGATTGGTATTTTAACAGATTTGATCGGTATTTTGTTCGATTTAATCAGTATTTTGTCCTATTTGATCAGTGTTTTTCCTGATGTGATCGGTATTTTCTTAGATCCGATGTCATTGGAAAAGCTTCACTCAATGTCGAAGTATATTTATACAGTCAGATATAAATCTCCAATCTTGAGTTACAAATGTCAATATGCTTCTTCATTTGTGGTAAGAAAGTAGATCTACTCTTTATATATTTCTTCAACATGTGCAGAAAATTCGTAGGTAATCATTCATCAATAAAATATTAGTCTGAGAATTTTTTTGCTGTAATACTTATACTTCTCTAGTGACCCATCTGATTGAAGTGAAAAAGTTACAAACTCGGCCCTAAACAAAATAAACTCAGCCGATAAGTATGTGTATGCTAAAAATGTTTGTGTCAAAAGATGCCACACTCGGAAGAGTAATACAGTACCGCTCGAATCGGTAATGTTACGGTTAATTGGACTGGAATTACCAACCAATATTTGGATGCCTTCCCTTATCACACATTGATTCAAATGAGTTTGATAATACTAAATACAAAGTTGCACATTACATACCCATTACTGATCTGCCGGCTAAAGTTACATACATGCAGATAACCTACCTTAATTGTACTTGGACTGTAAACTCACTTTTTGAGTTTGGCCGTATATCCCTAAAAGAACAAAATTAATGAGTCACTAACCCATTGTCTACTGGGACAATTTGTCTTAAATTAGTGAAATCCAGAATGCTAGCTAACACAACCCTCCCCCTCAGTCCAAGTTTGGTTATGTACTGCTGACCTTTTAAGCCAAGGGCTCAGAATGCCATTCGGGAGGGTTTGACAAGATCGCAACAGTTTGCAAAGCTTGCTCTTTTAGGGTTTTGAATGAAAACAGCTCTAATTTTGGACAATTCAGCCACTGGAAGAGGGCCAGCGGACATCATGAAGTCTGACAAAGGCTCAAAAGTGCTTGCCTCATTTTTAGTATAAAGCTTTGTGAGGGGTTTTCATTGCTTTTTTGTTTGTTTTTTCATGAAAAAACAGTGAATGAAAATCCTGAATCTTTACAGTTGATGATCTCTTTACCCAGCTAAACCAACTGGACTGCATTTTTGATACTTTAAGGCATTGGCTTATGTGTCAGAATCACTTCACTTGGTTGTAGGGTAAGAAGATTCTAGAAGTGAGGTGAAATTGGCAAAATTCAAAAAAAGGAAAAAATGCCACCAAAACAAATGTGTTTTTCTCCAAAGATTGGTGTCAATCACTCAATGTTATTAACCCAGACTGAAATAATGTTGCATTATCAGAATTCCTTCATGTCTAGATTTGATGCAAAATTTTCTGGGAGTTCCTGTTGTTTATTGGGGCAGTTTTGGGTGGCTTAGGAGTCAATGAGTTAAATAATTAACCAGCTAAGATGACAGCAATACATGTAGGTGATTTGAGGAGTGCTCATGGAAAACTGTCAAGCCAACACAGAAAGCAAACACTAACAAGACTACAATCTCTGTCAATTTGCATTGAAAAATTACCTCCCCTCCCCCATATTTAACATCATTGAAATTGGGGGGGAGGTCTAATTAATTTTATTTTGTCAACTAAATTGACGAAGATTGTACATCAAAACTACCACAGGGTACCCACAAGATGCTAAACTATTTAACCTGACCTTTTGATTATTCTTTAATTAGATGAAGGGGTGTATCACAACTTCCTTCAAGCTAATATGGTTATTCATTTATATTATTAGCACAAATTATATATGGATATATTCCAATGCATTTCACAAGGTTGCTTTTGTGATACAGACTGCTATTGTGGTGCAAAGTGCTGCCGTGCAGTTTACAATGATGAGTGATTGTAAGTACCTCAGAATACCAGGCTGTTGTGTCAGGAGATATTCCCCTACTCTTTCTCAAAATAACAACAGGTTCTTTTATGTTCCCCTCGTATAGATTACAAGAGAAAGGAAACAAGGCCAATGACTTGAACCCTGACCACCTGCACTATAGACTGTGCTCTACCAACTGAGCTAACCAGTGAGGCAATAACAGCTACTCTTGAGATGCTACATTGTATTTACTAATAAACATTTTCAAAAGTGTCAGCCATTAGTTGACCAACAGCAGACACGTCAGTCGGTGGACAAAGTACACAATCATACAAAGGTTTACCTTGATGTGATTATTTGCTGGACTTGACGAGGTGTCAAATGGAACACAACATAGTTTTCTTGATACTGAGACATTCCAAGGGGCACTAGTAAGATACAAATATCAACAATTAAATTCCCTGCTCCTGTTGAAGTGTATTGGAGGTTCAGTGCCCAGGCTGTAAGTAGGGTCAGTGCTCGATAGCTTAGTTGCCAGACAACAGGCAACCAACCAGCCCAGTACACTGGGTCACATGTAAGTGGACAAGAGAAAAGGGGAGGGAGGGAGGGGAAATCTACCTGAGAGGAAAGCTAATCAATCCCAGCAACTGCGCCACAGGTAGACGATTCCGCTGGAGTATTTAACCATGTCTAAAATGCATTTAGTCTATATTAATTAGCTTGGTTATGCTAATTAACAATAGCCCACTTTTGCTACATGTATATGCTTCCCTTGTCATGCACAAAGGTTTCAATATCAGACTACAGGGAATAATTAAAAAAATGTGACCTTATACAAGAAAATGTACAATAACGCTTTTCCGTTTAGCATGCTAAGCCGTTTGTTATCCGTGTAAATGGGTTAGAAGACCGTTTACATGGCTTTGAAAGTCGTTTACATGGCTTCCCAACTCGTTTACACGGCTTCGAAAGTTGTGTACACTGCTTCGAAAGTCTTTTTTTTTTCTGCCCGTGCAAACGAGTTGTGAAGCAGTTTCTCGGCTAGGCCGTTTAGTTGCCGTGATTTAGATGAACTACAGTGTGCAAAAGTAATGCAAACATATTTTGACGAATTTCGCTCTTTGTTCCTACGAATGCCGCCAAAATTTCAGGCACATTTTCGTTCGAAATTTTGACGAAGAATCGATCAGATACGCAAAATTTCTAATGCCAAGGCGAAATATCATGACATTTCCCTTTATAATGTCAAACGAAAAATAGGAACAGGATTCTGAAGAAGTTGATTCAGTGGCTGAAGAAGTCGCAGGTTTTTGGAACTGTTTTAACCCACCAAAGCCTGCAAAAACAACCACATCTATTTGTGGGCCGAACGGAGTCCCACGAGAGAGACGTCTAGGATTCGAGCCGAAAAATTCCATACTGATGACGTAAAATCACAAAACCGCAAGGTCTAATTCATGGCATGGAAACGAGGCAGAACAAACACAGCTCCAACCATGCTTTGAAAACTGAACGAATTCTTCTAGAATATAACTCCTGAAACCGAAATAACCCCAGCAATTGACAAAAGACAGTCTTGTGAACAATTGTCATACAGGATAAGCTCTAAAAGTGATTATCCATTGCACGAGACCTGATAGACCGAACAGTTTACTTATGCGCTAGAAACTGAACATTACGACAGAAATTATATGCACCAAGCTCTGAAAATCAAATGAAATCTCTTAGAATGTAACTCCTGAAACCAAAACATCCCATTCAACTAAGAGATGATACCCTTGTGAACAATTGTAATATGTTTGAAGTGATGAAAATGATTTTTCACTACGCGCGAGCCGATAGACCGAACAGTTTACAAAAGCGCTCGAAACAGCTACGGCTTTCATGAAAATACGCTAACATTTGAAACTTTGACATTTTGCTCAAGATTGCACAAAAGACAGTCTTGTGAACAATTTTCGTACAGGATAAGCTCTAAAAGTGATCATCCATTACGCGAGACCCGATAGACTGAACAGTTTACTTACATGCTAGAAACTGAATGCCATGATGTTTTTTGCAAGTTAATAAATATTGTGGCACTAATAGGGTTAATCGATCTCTGTGTGTAGTCAAATGGTTCTATACCATTTGACTCAAGCAAGCCAAGATTGTAAACGTTTTATATAGCCGTTTGCTTTTTTGGGCTATCTTTCCAACTCGTTTACACAGCTTCGAAAGTCGTTTACACGGCTTCCCAACTCGCTTACACGGCCTAGAAAATCGTGTAAACGACTTGAAAAGCCGTTTGTTAGTAGTTTATTTTACCCGTTGAAACGGAAAGTCGTTATTGTACATTTTCTGGTGTAAGGTCACAAATACATTCTATTTTCCTTTTACAAATCATTGACCATTACTTCCTAAAGCCTCATACTAAATTCTTTGTAAAGTGAAGCATATAATGTTATTGGAAGTGGGCTTTATAGACTCAGGGGCCAAAATTAACAACTGGCATGCCTTGCCAGTCAGCAGGAATCAGCCTCAAACTCTGTTAAATTATAGAGTTTTAAAAAAATTGCCATTCCTTCAGTTTTCAAGATATGAACCTAAAACTTGGGCTTTTTACTAATTTAGGCTTGCTCTTTCCATTTCTGGCATCCATGTTGTTCTAGTGTCATTTTTTTTATTGACAGGCTAAAAAGGTCATGTGATCAGGTCCTGCAGAGAGCCTATTTCAGCTACAATTGGACAATTTCCAAGAGCTCCAGTTTAACTTTCTAAGCTTTCCTCAAAGTTTATTATTCAAGCCTACATCCGGGAGTTTGATAAAGTGACTGGTCGAGACAGTTCCAACGGACTCATTTGAATGTAATTTGAGTTTTTGCTCTTAATACTGTAGTAGTGTTTCCCCGCCTGGTAAACGCGAACAGAAAGGGAAACAGTTCAAGCATGATAATAAGATGATTTCCCCACCATTTCCTAATTTTCTTTAGAAATGTTTCAGGCCCATTAGTGGCCTTTGAACATTTTAGGTTTTGTACAATGAAATCAACAATTTGAACTTAGCTGGTCATGGTAGATTGATTGAAAAAGTGTTGAAAGAATGAAAGTGGCAGGAACATGTTGCGAATTAAAATCTCCAGAAATGGTCATGGTTTCAACCAATAAGTGCATAATTTTAGACTTCCCACAAGTCAACCTCTTTATGTTTTCTTTATTTCGAGCAAAGAAGTTGTGAGAGATCTGTACCGATCCGCAAATGATCCCAAAAATGGATTCAATGTTTTAGAAATCAAAAATATTTGCATAAAGTTAGTTTCCTTTTTTCATACAAACGGTACCTTCTACGGTGGCTCGTAAGATTGTCGCTAAATGAAGATTCCGAGTAATGCACGAAAGCCAACGACACATTCAAATGCTCCCGAATAAAACTTCACAACCACTTATCGACAATGTTAACAAACACACTATCTTACGTGCGTCATAGGACTCGATAACACAGTGTCTTAAGAAGCAGTAGACACAAAAACCAAACATCAATGAATGTACAATGTAAGTTCCCCTTCTAGAATCTTGAACAAATTACCTACATGTAGGTTGAATCAATGTGACCTACCGTAGGTTGAATTGAATTTGACCTAGGTTGAATTGAATTTGACCTGGAATTCAATTTGACCTAGGTTGAATCAATGTGACCTAGGTTGAATCAATTTGACCTACCGTAGGTTGAATAGAATTTGACCTAGGTTGAATTGATTTTGACCTGGAATTCAATTTTGACCTACAACATATACACAAAACAGCTTTGTAGGACTTATAGATTTTTGATGATGTCAAATGAAAACAAAGAATAGAGCCGTAGCTTGGTTATGCTAAAACAACTACTTCTTGCTCTTGGTTTCTATTGACTTGGATAGCTGACTCCCGGGGAGAGGGGTACTCCCTATAATGGACTATACATGTACGAGGAGGCTCCACCGAAAGGGGTACCTTTTCAGGCTTGAGGTATATAAAAGTGTAGGGATTTCACGAGTTGAAGTATAGAAAAGGGTAGGGAAAACTGTCATTTATGTATTTAAAAGGGCCATTCAAAATATCTTGAACAGACGCACCTAACTGCTGATTAATCCAAGTATTTTAAGGGGTTACTAAAGTGAAAAGTTTAGTAAAAGGTATATGAAAGGGTTACCTTTTCTGTCAAAAATTGTATATAAAAGGGTAGGGGTTTGGACCTCGGGGCAGAGCCAACTCCCCCCCCCCCCCCCCAGGAGCTGACTCTGGGCTGTACCCCTTGGCCAACTATCTGCCGATGGAAACCTCAAGCTCACAAAATTGTACAACATGCATACCAAGGAAAAACAACCACACCTTCAGCACAAAGAAAGCACAATAGTGTGCAATTATGAGTCGTTACTCCATCTATTCAACGCCGAGAACAACATGACAAAACTTATTTATTCCCTGTATCGTACGTCACAGATTACAGGAATTGAGCCATCTGTACTTAGCGACATTAGGCAGGAAGATTTGCATATTTTCTTTCCTTTCACTCAAAACACAGTAAAATAAATTTTGGTACCAGTCTTTTCATGTTTAGATCTACTCATTGAGCATAGATTTTAGGCTTCAGTTCTCCTTAAATATGAAACGAAAAAAATCTGAATAAAATCTTTCACCTCCAGCACACATAATGCAAATATGAAGCAATTGGTATGACGGGTAGTTTTCAAATACGTTAGAAAGTTCAGATGAGAAAGTGAAAGGAAAAAGAAATATGGCGATATGTATGAGTACAAAATACACTTAAAACTTGACTGACTTAACTTGACTGTGCTTCTGTGATAAGTTAACGAATAAAAGAGTCAACTACAACAAAAAAAGAATCGAATTTATTATTGTTGTGAATTTCGCCATATCCGTTCGTACATGCATACGTACATGTAACCTTTCTATGAACCCTTGTATGTTATAACGAATTCCGTTATAACATCAGTCGTTAAAACATAAGACGACGACGACAGAATATTTAAATCTCTGGGATATTTGTTACGCACTTATAAACCATTTGTCATCATAAAACCTACCAAACTTTGATTAGTGACAGAGGTTTCGTGACAGAGCTTGTACGATGGCCTAGCACAGACACTGTTATGTTGTAAAAATATCCTTTCTTGAATAATCTGTAGCCCACTGGCGGCTCATAAAGACCTCAGTGTATTACAAATAATTGTCAAGAACTTATTAGGATATCTGTACAATGTGGACCGATACTTCTTACCTAAACTGGTTGGTCGAACTAAATCGTCGATGTATTCGAAGAACGGTAAAGACACGAGCCTGACGTCCGGGTGAACAGGAACACTGTTGGACAACTCACTCCTTCGATTTTGCGGTACCAAACTGCTCCTAACTGGTGAAACAATCCTTGGAGGAGAAACTGTTTTTCTGGGATATCTTTGGTGGTAAAGTTCGCGTATTTTGGCTCGTATTGGATAGTTTCCTTCGCATTTTAAGAGCTGCAACCCTCGCCCCATAAGTTCATGTTTTCGACCGGATTTAGAACGGCCCGCAAAGCCCAAGAGAGTTTGTAGTTCTGAGACCCGAAAGCTCATCAACATGTGCTAGAAGAAAAAAGGAAGCACCAAATTAACACCTTATCTTTAGTTTGGCGAATAAAGATGACTGAAAATTCGTTATATTTGGCAGCATTTTCTTACCCGAAGTTCCGCCGTTTCTTCCATGTTTGATCGATTTTCAAAAGCAATAAATATTGTCGGCGTATGCGCGCGCAAACGCTCCGGCACCACAGGAAGCCCAATTATTGATCTATTATTTTATTACGTTATTTTTGATTGAAAATGGTGAATAGAAAAATAACATAAGGGAAGGTACATTTAATATGGAATGGGGGAGGGGGTTTGAAAATATTTTAGGGTGTGTAGGGGGAGGGTCGAAAAACTACTGAAGTTACAGGGGGGTGCTGAGAATTTAAGTGTTTCAATTTCAACATCTTAGTATTCCCCCCCCCCCCCCCCCCCCCTCAACCCCCCTTCCATATTAATTTATAATGTACCTTCCCTAATAAAATTAAACGTAATACTAGTAAACTCAAAAAAATACGGCAGGGGATCATGCTATAAAAATTACCATAGTAATTCCCAGCATTCAATCACACTTTTAGATGATATAGTTTATTCTTTATTAAATAATAAGTTATAGTGGAAGCTATTTTTCATTTAGTCTTCTTTCTTTTATTTTAATTGGACTGTGGAGAGAGGGGGGGTGGGGATGAGATGCACTAATGCAGAAATAAATGCCTCCGTTGTATCTTCTTTGCACATAACAGAGTGCTGCTCCTTACTTTAAACTTCTAGAAATCCTTAAACTTGATGTTTTTAATCTTAAAATATCTTCCCTTGTACATAAAATTAAGTATGTGTCAATGGAAATCCCTACTACTTTTTCTGACTTGGTTCTGTATGCCTCTGAAGTTCACAATTATAACACTAGGTACTCCTGTAACCAAAACCTCTACAGACCAGCCTCGAGAACAAATTATGGACTTATAAGATTTAAAGTAATATATGTCATCAAAAATATGGGAAACAGTACCAATCGAGATAAAATGTTTGCCTCATAACAATTTTAAAAAACAATATAAGCTCTTCCTCCTTGAAAGCCAGATATAAAATGTTAGCTGCATTTATAATATATGTATATATCAATTATTATTTATAAATACTTACTGTAAATGTCTACATTATTCTGTATTGTAAAATTACCATATATCCAAACCTAGTTTGTACATGTAAGCAGCCTTTATTTTCTTCCTCTTCTCTCATTATAACCAACAGTCATATTTTTTTAAACCCTGTAAAGATACAATCAAGCCTATTCGTTTATTTATTCCTCCCCTCATTAACTTTCAACATGGTAGTGGTTAACTCGAAAGCTTTTGCTCCTTTGACCACTACACACTATCATCTAAAGATTGTAATTATTATCTCCTATTTATTTTTCTCTTTCTTATGGCTTGTTATATTCAACCAATAATTGTAACATATAAACAAGTCTGAATAAATTGAACTTGAACTTGAAATATCTATTCTTTTAAAATGAAAGTGTTTTTTTTTTTGTGGAGGGAGGAAAACCAGAGAAATTAAACCCTCGGAGCAAGGGTGAGATTCCAACAAACTCAACTCACATATGGCGCCATGTCAGGGGATCGAACCTGGGTCATAGAGGTGAGAGGCAAAGTGGTTTAAGGCACATTAATTGAAGGGCTGTGTGCCACAAGGGCCAAAGTGACTCCTGATCACGTTCTAAATTCTCCCTTAGAAAACAAAGAACTTTAAGTAGAATTTAGAATTTGATCAGGAGTCACTTACTACCCTTGTAGCACACAATACTTCAATTTGTTGAGCATGTGGTCTAGAGTTTTAGATTCCTGCCACGGACTGGCACATCCATATAGACTCTTTTCTGATCCAATTGCAAGTAGCTTGAAAAGCTTTGAATTCCCTCATTTAGGAGCTTGGCTGTCAGAGAATGGGGTAAAGTTGTGCACCGTCTGCCTTCTGGAAGTGCAGTCATTTAAACTGAAAGGGCTACAACGTTAAAAATAGAACTTTACTTTACTCTGAAATTATATAATTATTTATCCCCATAGAAGGTTCAATTATTTTTAAGAAAATAATTAAAATTATTGAGAATGGCATTATTATTATCTAGAAAAGCCTTTATTCCTCCATTACCAACAAGAAGAAAGGAATTTAAGAGTATTAATAATAATAATATTTACAATATCATTATTATTCCCCAAAATAGAGGTAGCTAGTGGTTCATATATGGCAAAGTAAACATTAATCACTAGTCACCACCACTGAGGAGAATAATAATTGTTTTAGTACAAACCACACAAGTGAAATGGCCAGCCGCAAATAGCGATTCTTTGTATCAGGAAACAATGGGATCTCCGATTGGCACATTAATGACAATGGATGACATGGCAGTATCACTTTAACCTGCATGGCAGTGCAAGGGGAGGGGGAGGTAAGGAAAAAAAGGTAGTTAACAAACAAACAAAAACTGACCTGACAACCATAGTGGCTGATCAATGCCAGGACTCAGCTTAATCCACAGATCGAATTGGAATTTAAGCATGTTGCTTTTTGTGGAGGGAGGAAAACCGGAGGATCCGGAGAAAAACCTTGCATCAAGGGTGATCCAGGGATCGAACCTGGGCCACAGAGGTGAGGCAAAGCGGTTAACCACTGCACCACCCCAGCTCCCCTAGCTAACAAATGAATTCTTCATGTGCAAGACTGAAATTAGTTTAAAGTGCTGCATATTCTGAGTTTGAGTAGGCAATTACTGTGCACAAAAATAACTACTCATTTGTAGGATATATTCATTTGGATTGGTCACTCTTAAGGAGGTTTTTTTTTTTTGGGGGGGGGGGGAGGGGCATATTTTTACTTTTGAAGTTATTTGCAAATTAGTTCAACTGTACATTTGCTTGGATAGGAACTTCTCGTACAAAGTGACAACTATCAACTCGAGCAATGACCGGAGGAGGCTCAACCCCTTCAGCTGGCACGACACGTGCACCGCCATCATGATCAAGGTGAAATAACCTCCCTACATCACCAGAAAACCCAACCGCATCGTCCAGATTCCCATTGTCGTAAAACACACCATGCAAGCAGTCGTCTAATGTGTCAGAATTAAGTGTGTTACTCGTGCTGTCGTCATTTTCCTGGCCAGAACTCGCAGTCGTCCTAATTTCTTCTTTCCCTTGATCTCGGTTCATGCACTCCCTTGCATAAACAAGATATTCTCTCAAGTTCAAAGCAGCGTAGAACGTTTTCCACCTATCACCGGCTTTATCAATATGTGTAAATCCATCTTTCAAGGGTCGAACTTCCATGCTTGTTGGCTGAGCTTTATCTTCGAGTTCATCATTATCGCAACTTTCAGTTTCAACAATCATCTCCGCCATCTTGAATTACAGTCATCAGCCTCGACCTCGCTCTCAATCCGTTACTATAGTGACGTAGGGGTCTTCAAGCTGCCGGGTCGCTTTTCTGTCAAATTTCTTTTAATTCCTCACTTAAAACTTCGTATTTTAAGGAGCACACATCAAAGATGAAGAAGGGGAACATTAAAGCGGCGAAAGCGGTAGGTTAAACTGCATTTTTGAACAGAAGTTCTTGCTTGGTCTGTTTACGTCGGTAATCGAGTCCGCCATTTTGTTGATGAGGTCGGACGACTGAAATTGTTGATGCAAAAACTCGTAGATGTAACTTGTTCCTCATCAAGTAAACTTTTCCAATGAGAATTAATGCAGAAATAATGCAAATTTACACTGGTATTGGATAGAACAGTCGATTTGAATGTAGAATAACGATAATAATTAAGCTTTAAGTTACACTTACTATTATCTATAAAGTATATAAAGTAACTTCTCTTAAATAAATCATACAAAACCTAATGGCCCATCGGTAATCAGACTAGACATACATATTTGTAACAGACATATAAAATCCCGCAGGGTATAACGATGATAATTGATATCAGTTAATAGATTGATGATCAATGGACAATCAATGGTTATACAGGCCACCGTGTCCGTGGGAACAAAATTTTGTGGCCGGGGTGTAATTGTTTGTGAAAACGTAGTGCTGGCTGTTGCCATTGTGTAGAGGTGGCCGTAACGCGGGGAGGTTTCAATAACAGTAAATGTATGGACTGGTGGCCCGGGACAAATTTTTGTTGCCGTTGAGTAGAGGTGGCCATTGTGGGGAGGTGGCCCTACCAATACCATGCATTTACTGATTTAGCGATTAGCATCGATTTCGATTTCAATATTGATTCATCAAACAGTATTGATTAGTATAAAATTCCTTCATGATTATGTTTTATTATTTAATTATACGAGTGACAGCATAAATTAACCACTTATATAAATATGTGTCATTTTGGCACAGTGATGATATAGATCACAGTTGCATGCTCATCTGGTGCCTCGAATAAACCAGTTCACAGTAATTAATTCTGACATTTTGAAAGGGGTGCAAACATGGTGCAAAATACAGTGTTTGTATGGGAATCCGATGCCAAATAAATTAATTCGTAAAATCAAATTTCTGAAAGATTCACTGTCTGCAAACTTAAAGTGCAACTAACCCCTTTTGCAATTTTTATACATATGAATCTTTGAAAGGTTTTGAGTACTTCTGCGAAGAAATTGTTGGCTTACATAGAATACTCTATGTTCTAGGCTTGTTTGAAATGGTGAAAATTTGACCTTTCCTGACCCATGACCGCGCAAGAAAAAGCCTGGGTCGATTCTTGATCTTACGTCACCTCATTAATGCATTATTCTCCATGGCGCCTTTCCATCACAACAACATCGATATATAGAGAATATACACAGTATGTGAGTTGTTAGTAAAGAAATCAGTTATTTTAGAGTAAATGCTAAATATTTATTCAAATTATTGCAAAGTCGAATGAGTTTGATGACGTAAGATCAAGAATCAACCCAGGCTTTTTCTTACGTGGTAATGGGTCAGGAAAGGTAAAAAAATCACCATTTTAAACAAGCATAGAACATAGAGTATTCTCTGTAAGCCAAAAATTTCTTTGCAGAAGTACTCAAAACCTTTCAAAGATTCATATGATTGTATAAAAATTGCAAAAGGGGTTAGTTGCACTTTAATATGCCTGGCACAAATGATCAAGAAAATGGCGGGGTTCCTATATTTTTAAAAGTTTTGGACATAGAAGAATGAATTTTTCAAGGTGTATAAAGGAATGTAAACAAAACATAGCCTGATAAGTTAAGCTAATATAGCCATCATTATGATATCACAATGACGTCATAAATCCTTTGCTGATAGGTTTCTTATAATTTTTAATTACCTCTAAAACATTATATTATACCTCTTTAAAATCTCTTGTTTATGAGAATGAAAGTATCAAAAACCCGTTGAAAAAAGAATCAAACTCACCTTAAAATATTGCCGCCTCGCCCTAGACCCTAATAAAAGAAAGCTCCCTTAAACAACGTGTTCTTTTTAGAATTTAGTTTTTTTTTAGTATAACAGCTTAGAATAATGAAGCCCCATTTTTTTGTATATGTCATTATGACATCATAAATATATTTGTGTACCCTCAGAATATAGCCAGTACAGAATATTAATTTTGCAGTTTCATCGATGAAATACAGGTGGCTAACACTGATCACAAGTCATAGTATTCTCTTTAATAATATTTTTATAGTCTGCAATCTAATTTATGCTTGAAGTATAATGTCACTAACAATTTATATTTATCATAGAAAGTTCAAATTTTCGCCAAATGAATATATTTAATAAAGGAATTCTGATGACATACAGTGTAATATGTTTGAAACATGTTTTAAAGGTTAATTTTCACCAAAAAAGGAGGTGTCCCTTATGACATCACAACAACGTCAGAATAGAGAAACAATAATAAATATTGTCCCCAAAAGTGTAGTTTTACTTTCCCTTGTTACCAATCTGCCAATATTTTATCAAATTTAGAGTAGCAGTAAGATAATGGTTTTACTTTTACATTTTCTGTCACACTATGGACTATACGGGGATGATCCGCTGGACAGGGTATGGTTTTTCGAGTTTCTGATCTTAGACAGGGTATCCATTTTCACATCGACAGATCTTGAACAGGGTATGGTATTTATCTAGTGCCGTTATTTAGTCTAGTGCTTGCTGAAGACTTATTTAGTTATGACACTCATTATGCAAGATCACAATAAACACTGACATCCAAGTATAGATAATTTGTTATTTGTCTTATAGAGGGAAAATTTTAACACTTTGTCTTGAACAGGGTATGGAAATTTGAGTTTTTTGTCTTAAACAGGGTAAGGGTTTCAGAGCCCCAGCGGCACACCCCTACCCAACTTTAGGTAGAGTACCCCCCCCCCCCCCCCCCGGGACTCAACCCCACCGTTTTTATGGTTATTCGTGCCCGGCATGTAAGATACCAGGTAAAAGATAAACTGATCAAAATTTGAGGGATGTAGCTGTGCTGGGAAGCATGCAAATTATGTTGTTTTCAGTATATATTCCATACATTTGTCTGTAAATTTTCCTACATACTTTGACTCATTGTTACAGACAAATGTATGGAAATTGAATGCCTCCCCCACCAGGTATGGGGAACAAATTAGTTTTGCCATCATGTTGTCCCTGGCATTGAAAAGCTGGACTAATGCTTCCTTAAATTACAAACCATTGTGTTAATTATACATCCCTTTTTCAGGACAAAAAACCAGGTGTGATCCCCTCCAATGTTGCCATGAAATCAACTAGCAAGATAGCTACTGCAAAAGCCAAGAGAAAGGTATAATATTTCAGCTATACATGGCTCAAAATTCATGGTCGCTAACTCACTAAATGCAAATCCCCCCCCCCCCCCAGCCATACATGTCCGTAATACGTACGGATGGCAAAAGTTTATTTTCGTTTTGCATTATTCAAGCCACTGTCAGCTTGTCTGTTTATTCAACTGCGAATGCTAATATTGACAGCAAACATTTATTTTCATTTCACACTATTCAAGCCACCATCAGCTTGTCTGTTTATTTGACAGCAATTAATTAAATGCTAATTATTAATTAATTAATATATTTGCATCTTATTATTTGATATTCTTGCAATCTAGAATTAAATTTATTAATAGAGGAAATGAGAACTGAGAAACTATAATTTATTAATGCATCCAGTATATAATTATAATTCCTATTAAATTTATAATGAGCCACTGAAAACTCCCAGCCATTTTTGCATTGATTTCTTGAATTTCTACAGGATGAGGATGACATGACTCAGATTGGCGATGACATGGATGAGTGGATGCAGGTAAACTACATGTCTTTGAAGCTTTTTGACAGCAGTCCAGACAGTTGAATACAGTATTATAATTATATCATTATTTCAATTGATTGCTGCTGTATGGTAGATGTACATGTATGTAGACTATTAGTCATATGTACTGATGCTATATTGCATGACACCATAAAGAAAAAGTCTTCAGCATCTTTTTCCTGTAAACTATAGAGTAGACAAACATCACTGACAACCCACAAACATTAAAGTGTGTACACTGTACTTGCATACCACTGGGAGGTGTTTGTCAAGCTGATACTGAGCTGCAACCTGATGTTTTTAAAACATTTTTCAGGGCCATCATTAGAAGCTGGTGACACTGTGTAAAACTTAAAGTGCCTATAACCCCCCAAAAATATTTTTTTGAATTGAAACTTTAAACCATTATTTAGAACTTAAGGCAAAAATAGGAGGCTAAAACTCAACAGTATTTTTTTTACGGCGTTTCAAAGTTGAGAACCAGAACATGTGGCCGTCAGTTTTCAATTCCCTTTGGGAGCCTGGAGACCAGTGGCCTGTGACGTGTATGTAGTCAGGCGTTCGTTCAATCCCATACAAACGTCTCTTATTTCTGCGACTCTTGCAAGCTCACCACATGATAAATATCCAATGAAATATCACCAAACTTGGTAAATTTACTAATTTCGTTGTGCTCTTTCTTGTGATGGAGTTTATTTCCTATTGATTAGACTAAAATAGGACGTTTTTCCTTTTTGAATACTTTTTCTTATTCAGATTTTCCAACTCCTTTGAGAATACCAAGACAATAGTCTAAATTAAAGGAACAAAAGAAACCGTGCAAAGGATTCTGGTAGTTGTAGTAAAAATGCGCCCGATTGACGTCATAATTCCAGGCCCTCACCAAGACTCGCGCTGACTTCCAACTGGAAACAGGAAGCCCAAAACGGATGTTTTCGCTAACTTTGACGCCAGTAAAATCGTCGAAGTTTAGTTTTTTCACTTTTATTTTTTCGAATTCTTTGTCAGGGCGCTATACAGAATAGACGTCAAAAATATTTTTTTGGGGGTTATTGGCACTTTAAAGCCAGAGTTGTAGCTTATAATTATTGTGGGGAAAAAAGATTATCTTTCACAGTTGTCCAGCAGCTTAAAAACATATTTCTTAAAAGCTCAACTGTGCCTGAATACTCTAACATTAGACTATTTGCATTAATTACTGACAACAAATCAGGCTAATTAACTTAAGTGTAGTGCATGTCTACAGTCACAATTGTAGGGGGCTGTGTGCAACAAGGGCGTAAGTGACTCCTGATCATGTTCTAAATTCTCCCTTAGAAAACAAAGAATTTGAATGAGAATTTAGAATGTGATCAGGAGACACTAAAATATGCCCTTGTTGTACACAGCCCTTCAATTATATAAGAACCTGTTCTACCGGTAATAACTTAACATGCGAAACGTGAATTTCTGGGTGGGTGAGAATGTCAGTGAGAATATAGGACAGCAACAAAAGCAACTGACATGTACCCATTCTCAAATTGTGTGGCATATGAGAAACTATTTTTTGCTTATAAATGTTTTAATTCATTCCTCGATCAGCCAAGTTGAAAATTCACAATATTGCAACACAATATAATATTAATAACAACACTTGTCTGAATATTTAATATGTATAAATAATGTCTAACACATAAGAATACTTTTAGTTGTAGTAATAGCTCATTTATTTTATAAATTATATAAATTATTAGACATTGATGGGTCTAATATATAATTAGACATTGCAAAATTAATGAATGAACATAATAATATTTTCACAATTTTGTGAAATTTTAACCAAAAAGACTTGATCCCAGAGTACACTGCGATGGCGGGGTAGCAGCGCTAGGGCATGAAACTGCAACTGATATAGTCACCAAATAAATGCGACTAAAACGTTATGTTTGGCGACTAAAACTTAACGATCATGCAGTCACCAATGCAACTTGGCTACTAACATTATTTTGCTGGCTGGTGACTAGATATTATTTTCTAGTAAACATGAGTGGTGATTTATACTAAGGATAATTATTGTTTTAATTTTAATGCATGGTTAGCCTAATTTCCCAGGTCAATTCATGCATGTGTGCACAGATGTTTCTCAGACTTATATATTTATGGCAAAAATTATTATTTGCATCACATTTCTCAAGTTTCTTTTAATGATATGTTTGTGGTGTTCAAATCATAATATTTAACATTTATAAACTGCAAATTGTAAACACTCATGGTTTTTTTTTTCATTTATATTTAATATTTTATGCTAGCATTTTGTCTGCAAATAATGTTACCCATGTCATTTCGGTTTCCCAAGCTAAGCTTATAACCTCATTTAAACACTAATGCGCTAACGTAAAGAATAAACATGAATTATGTTTACAGCATTACATCTCTAGAACCAATAGTCCTTTGCTTCCAGGGGCTGGGCACCCAACATCCACTCATGTTGTAAGTTCTGCAGCTTTAAATGCTTAAATTTAATTATATAATACTTATAAATAATCCAAATGTATATTATTTAATAACTCTTTGGTTAACAACTTCTGGTACTTTTCAGTAATTGTCTTTATTGTCAATTTGATTTCTTATAACAATCAATAATATATCAATTTAATGCCCAACTCTTTAAACAAAGTCAATTGAAATCAATGAGAAGTACATAAATTAAACAACGACTTCTCATCACAGTGTACAGTGTATATGTGTCTTAAACGTAATCATATGAACACGACAATGATGTAATCGTGCATATATAAAAAAGCAAAACAATTTTCACAAAATAGAATTAGTTTACAACTAGCTATAGACCTCATTCATAATGGCCGCCACCTAATTTGCATAAATTGGAAGATTAATGTGTACAGGGAAACTATTGCTACCAGTACATGAAAGATCGTACCTAAATTAGTAATTGACCACAGTTTGAAAGCAATGTTTCAAATTACTGCCGAGTTATTGGCATTTTCAATGTAGGAAATACATGAAAGCGAGGCTGTAAAGGCCTACATGGTTTTTCTCATACAAATCTCTCTAATTTTAAATCGCTGTAACTTTACAGCATTTTATGCTACAACACTCCAATTATACAGGATCACCAATGTTGGTATGCTCGTTCGCATGGCAAGGATGTTGTTTTTCATACATTGAACATGTGGCTAAACTGTTAAAATACAGAGACCACGCCCTTGTGAATGAGGTGTATACCTACCTGCATTTTTTTTCAGCTAATTGACCGGAAACACAACATATATTTTGTTTGGCCTGTGGAGGAAAAAAGTCAGAATAAATGAATTATTGTATAAAGTTAATTCTTAATAAATTCTCAAGACGTTTTTTAGTAACCTCTAAATATACTGCTAGCTATTTTATTAGCAAATTTCCTCTGGTTTTCCGTGGTGTGGACTCTTATTTACCACGATTTACGTCATCACATGGCATAAAAATGTGTTGTGGACAAAATTTTTGACCATGTGATGACGTAAATCGTGGTAAATAAGAGTCCACACCACGGAAAACTAGAGGAAATTTGTTTTTTACAACAATATTAGAAAACGTACAAGGAAGTTTCGTTACAAAGCGTGACAAAGCGTAACAGCTTTGAAAGAGCCAGCATTGTCTATAACTTTCTCGCGTCAGCACCGTTGTCTGGACTCTCATTTACCACCGCACATCTACCAATCAGATCGCGAGATTACCGGCAATTGTGGTAAAATACTAAATGCTGAAATTATTCCTCTCCATAAAAAGATCAACTAAAATAACCAAATGACAAACTAAATCTAATACATTTCAAAATGTTCAGTGCTATGTATCTTACATGGCTATAATAAACAGATATCTGAGCCAGATACACGATTTTTTCTGAGGGGGAGTTTGAAAGGGGGTTTGATAGGGGTAATTGAAATTGATCATGGCAACTTCTTTGTTTTTCTTTATAAAAGGGAGAGAAGAAAGGGGGGTTCAATTGAGAGGAAGGGGGGTTCAATTGAGAGGAAGGGGGCTTCCCCTTTTATCCCCTGGATCTGCCCCAGTGTAAAAGTATAGTCTGTCATTTATACCGTCTTTTGGACATTTCCACCATAAATTACAAAATTGCTTCTTAGATAATTTGTGTGATTGTTATATGTACATAATTATATAATTATAATTATAATTATATAATTATAATTATATGTACATAATTATAGCCCAAGCAACTCATCAAGCCTGATGATCAGCTGGAGCTGAGTGAAACTGAATTAAAGGAGGAATTCACCAGGATACTTACTGCCAATAACCCACATGCGCCCAGCAACATTGTACGCTACAGCTTTAAGGTAAGGAATGATTTCAACCAGGAAAACACCTTGAGGCTATAATTTTATAAGTGTATGTATTACCAGGTTTTTTTTCTTTTGCCGTTTCGAATCTACCTGACATCCCGATGTAAACGGCAAAAAAATGGATGTGCGAGTTTCCTTCTCGTGAAAATATTTCACTTCCGGTAGAAAATAACCGTGTCAAAGGAGACCTGGGGAGAGTTTTCCTGTGACGTCATGTCAATAACACGAGGCCGTAACGGTCCTCCGAAAGTAACGGTCCCCCGAAAGTAGTGTTAAATTTTCGACCCGTCTCATGATTCCCGAAAGTAACGACCCCCCTGAAAGTAACGACTCCCCCGAAAGTAACGAACCCCCCCCCCCCCGAAAGTAACGGGGGGTCAATACATGCTGTTATTCAGGTCAAGATGAAATGTACCACGCATGAAGAGCAAACAGCAGGGCATATTCCTGATTCCTTGGCAGAGGTTTTATATAAACCTCTTGTCGACGGAGATATCTCAATTACTTCAAAGATGTCCGGACAATCCAGGAGTGCACCAGGTACAGAAGGAGAGTCCAGGAGGGGAAATCGAGATAACTTGTTTCTATGAAGTCCCTTTGAACAGTGGCCGGAAGCTATCAGATCTAAAGAAGTCGTTGGAAGAGAAACTGTGTTCCTTGAAGACTGCTGATGGAACAACCTAAGGGCTGAGTTGAATCACAGTTTTATTGCACTACATAGTCGTTGACTACTGATAACGTTATAAACAATGTAGCTGATGTAGAGCCGAAAATGTGTTGTGTTCGGTGCGGTGTAATAATGATAATGCTGACCGTTATAGTTTGCTGATTTAGAATTAATTACGCGAATTACGTACATTCAGTTTAGGAGTTTCTTGGAAACGGTAGCTACGTAAGACAGTCAACAAGACACGTAACTTATCGTAAATCATAATGTTTTTTTGCTCCCCGAAAGTAACGAACTTTCGAAAGTAGCGGTCCCCTAGGCTTGCTAAATCAGAAAGTAACGGGGACCGTTACTTTCAGAATTCTACGGTATCTGATAGGCAAGGTTATGGGTAGGCTTGGGTTTCAGACGTGGGGCTTCAACCCACCACCCACTGCGAACTGGGAACTCCTAAGTTGAGAGTGTGCGCTGCCCATTGAGCTATCGCGATATAATACATACATACCTACTTTTATTATCCACTCCCCTGCATCGCCCACCATTGCTGGTTAATGAGGCAGCGGGAGATTCAAATACAGAGAAAACGGTCACAAAAAACCCTGTACCTTGGATAAAAAACTTGAAAAAGTTAAATAATTGCAGCCGCATCGTTGATGTGAGAAAGGAGAAGCTAATGTGATCTAGGAGAGGCGGTTTCCAACCTCTGATCCAGGGTACATTTTTGGCCACCAGATGAATTGAACTCTTCGATTGAGTATTAGAGTGTTGAGTCCCTTGAGGGTGTTTAACAAGCGAAGCGAAGCGAGCGGGATTTTCAAAGTAGAAAATTATTGAGCAATGATCAGCGTGTTGAGTCCCGTGGGAGGTGTTGCGAAGCGAAGCGAGCGGAAGTTTTAAAGCAGCCAAAGGGTCATGAATCAACGACTGGGAGAAAATTCCGAAAATTGAGAACGGCTTGGAACACTGTTAGCCATTTTGCCGACAGGCTTTTTTAGCGCTTCGGCAACTAATTAGCTCAGTTTCTGTGTGAGTCCGATTTTGCTAGATTTTGTGGATCCGATTTTGTTTGACTTCTAGGATAAGCTTGAATAACATCTCATTTTAAAGCTACTTATTATATGGCAGGAGCTACTTCCGGTCAAATGGCGCGCGCTGATTGGCCGTTTAGCCTCGCAAAGCCTCTGTCTGTACAGAAAAACCGCGGTCTGATATTTCTCTGTACAGACCTCACGCTCGGTTAATAAGTAGTTAATCTTCCTAGAATCTGTATTCAGAATTATTTGCGATGCGATTTGAACACGGGTGATGGCCTCTGTTTTCTTTTAGTTTCGGCGGGAAACTGGGGCGCATGCGCGTGACGTTTTGCCGCGGTGTGGAGGTGGTGTAGGTGGCGGTTAAAAGGTGGCGCAAATTCTATATGAATATATTCAAATGCGCTTCACAAGATTATATTTTGTGATACGGACTGCTATTGTGGCGCAATGTGCTGCCGTTTCGGGAGACAATCCCCTACTCTTTCTCGAAATATCACGGCAGGTTCTTTTACGTCCCCCTTGTATAGATTAGAAGAGGAAGGAGACAAGGCCAACGGCTTATATGTTTATACGGGATTCGAACCCCCGACCGCCCGCACTCTATACCGTGCTCTACCAACTGAGCTAACCAGTGATGCGGTTGGACAGATGCGAGTGGTAACATTTTTTTCCGGCGATCGCCCGCTGCCGTCACACACTAGAAAAAAACCTGAAGTCTTTCAAAATAGTTATGAAAGAGAACCTAAGTAATACGTGACTTTTAGTTGAACATTTATTCTCTTTTCTTTTCTTCATTTTATTAAATATTTTTATTATTAGTTCTTATTTTTCTTTCCGCGTGTTACCTAAAAGGTATTGTGGAGTATTAATATTTAACAAATCAAAGATGGTTCTCCATAATAATACACGTTCGAGTTCTTCAAAAACTACGGATGCACGAGCGGAAAGCGAAGCATTTAGCAGCTTTTCAAGATCTACAAGTTTATTTATACAAGCAAGCAGGCACAAGCAGATATTACAATATTACAATGCTACTAAATGAGCAATAATGAAATATGTTTGTACTTATGTACTCGTATTGGACCTCGACAGTGCCTAAATTTGTTATAGGACATAGGGGAACCATCGTCTATTTGTTTTCTAATATAAAACTCGATCTATGCGGAAATATATTCTCGAGTGTGCATTCAGTAAGGAAGTCAAGCACGCTGAGCAGCCAATGAAATCGCACGTTCTTAGGATGTTCACTTAATTTATATTAGTCCCAAATCATTAGAATGAGTCCTAAGACCAAAAATATTGGGTAACCGAACAAGATTCAAATCACAGTTGTCAGAATTTTTTTATTACATTAAGTTGTATGCATTCCAATATTCTATCTTCATTTTTGTAATTGGTTTAACACAAATTCACATAGCAAAAATAAGAGGGAAATTTATGATTGTGTTCTCAAAATTACATCACAGGAAAACTCTCGCCAGGTCTTCTTTGGTGCGGTCATTTCGAACCGGAAGTGAAATTTAACGTTTTCAGCTAGCCAACTAAATAATCGCAATACAATTTGTTTGCTGTTTATATCGTGATATCATGTTGATTCGAAATACCTTATAATTATACACTGATTCAGAGATCTGATTCAGCTGATGTCTTAACATGGTATCACAATGAACTTAACTGCAGTAAATTATTGTTTCTTATTAATCACAGGATCGATGTTTCAAACAAACTTCCAGTGTGGATCAGTTGGCTATTCATTTTGCGTTAGATGGGTAAGAGCAACAGTAGAATCACAATGTCATTTAAAGGAGAACTGAACCCTAAATCAATCCGACGACTATACAAACTTGTATTCAAGGGAAATAAGTTCTGCTATTTTATTTCTTTGTGGTGCACATCTAAAAAGAGGAAATACGTTTCGAAGGTAGAAAAATAGCCGATTCTCCGCTGATAAAGCTAGTTTGTGTGGCGGCTCAATTCTGTGCTTTTTTCCCCATATCGTACAACATGCATACCAAGGAAAAACAACCACACATTCAGCACAAAGAAAGCACGCAATTCACCCTTCTCATATAGCGGCCATGTTGGATAGAAACAATAGATTTTGCGTGGCTAGCCTCGCACTGAGCAGATTCAGAACGAGTTTAGCCCGCAAAAACAAAGGTTTTTATTCTCCTGGGACTCAACATGGCCGCCGTGTGAGAAGGATGAATTGTGAGTCGTTAGTCCATGTATTCAACACCGAGAACAACATGACAAAACTAATTTATTCCCCGTATCGTACGTCACAGATTACAGGAATTGAGCCGTCTGTACATATAACTAATAGCGGCGGTTGGGAGGAAGATTTGCATATTTTCTTTCCTTTCACTCAAAACACAGTAAAATAAATTTTGGTACCAGTCTTTTCATGTTTAGATCTACTCATTGAGCTAAAGTTGATTTTAGACTTCAGTTCTCCTTTAATGCTGTCATACTAATTAATCATATCTGAAAATTGACATAGGGTTAGCAAGGGTGGGAGCAATGGTAGCCGAGTGGCTTGAGCACTCGCCTCCCACCTCTGTGACCCTATCTCCAGAGCCCGCGTTTCGGGGAGAGATTCAGCGAGAATTTCCACATTAATTTTGAAAATATCCCCGAATTTCACAGGCGGGGGAGCCAAGTCTCCAAGTCTCCAAGGGTGTTTTTCTGGTCGCCATTTTGGATTTTCCTCTCCACTTTTGAGACTGGACAGTAATGGTTAGAGGGGGGATCAATTTTTGGTGAAGCACATGGTGAATAGTGCAGCCCTGTGGCCATTAGCTGTGCATGGAGACACACAACATTGACGGTTTGAAGGGATGCAAAAAGGCTCTCCTCTCATTCCAAGAGGAGGCTACAATGGTTTCCCCCTCAAAATGGAATTCTCCCCCATTTTTAGGAAAAGGGGGAGACATGCTCCCCCGAATTTTAAAGTGAGAAGCGAGCACTGTATCTCACCCTTCAAGGGTTTTTCTCTGGTTTCAAGATCCGGTTTTCCTCCCTCCTCAAAAACCAAGCCTCTCGCTTGGGAGACCCAGTATAACGGCTTCCTGTAATCTTCGACGCAAAAATTAGGATGTAGGGACCTTATGCACTGAGGTATAGGGACCTTATGCACTGAGGTATAGGGACCTTATGCACTGAGGTATAGGGACCTTATGCACTGAGGTATAGGGACCTTATGCACTGAGGTATAGGGACCTTATGCACTGAGGTATAGGGACCTTATGCACTGAGGATGGAGACGGCAGTGATGCCCCACTACAGTGGGGAAAAGTATGGAACTACTTACCACGTAAAATAAGAGAATTCAAGTCTTTCCCTACTTTTAAGAGTAAAATTGCTGCTCACATTTTTCCTCCATAAATTTCTCAAATCAGTCATAGCTGATTTACAGTGGCGTCTACGAATAGCAGAAACTGCTATTCGTAGACGCCGCTGTGATTATCCTATAAATATTATATTTCAGCCAATCAGAGCTCAACTTTACTATTAAATACAGAGCGGTATTTCATGGCTAGATCAAGGCCAATCAAAATGCAGGAAGTTTCGCGCCCTTTCTTTATCAGCGAATAAGAATTCACCATTTTGAATACATAATTAGTCTGCAGACGTGCGCGGCCGCCACTCGAAATTTGTGTTTTCCGGCATGAAAATTTGCAGTCTATCGTCCGGTAAGTTACTTTGTTTTCGTGATAAATCTTTTTGTAAATTTGTTATTTATAGGATAATATGGTTATTTCATGGTTTTCTATAGAATACTGGCGAAAATTTAACTCGAAATTCATATTATTTTTATATACAACTCCCCTAAAGGCTCGTTAAACTAAATAATACAAATTTCCCGTGAAATATTCGCCCGTATTCCATAGAAAACCATGAAATAACCACTAATTATCATCAGTTAGATCTCATATTGTTAGAATTTATTTTATTTACCACTAGATATAAATAGTCTTAATTAATTCATATTGTAAATAGTATTATATATTATTAATTATAGAATACGTTCTTAGACAAATTACCTACTTCGTTACAATTTTAGTTATTATTTATTATCAGAAATAGTTGGTAAATTTTAAACGTGCCCCTTGTGGAAACCAGTTGTTGTTGATGGGGGGGGGGGGGGGGGGGGGGGGGCTAGGGTGCCCGTGACCGCCTTCCCTTGGGTCAATTATTAAATGAATAGCAAGCAAACAATCCCATAGAGGTAAGCGCCTCAGTTTGGCGCTCGTGTCGGGTTGTGTGCATATTCACGTGCAGCTATTGTATTTTGTAAATAAAGACTATAATTTTATGCCGTCGTCCTAGACGTTGCCGTCCTGGTTGCATAAGGTCCCTATAAGTTGAGCGTGGGGGTTTGGGACAAGCACGAAAGCGAGGTTGGTAACATGTTTACGCTCGTGCCACCCCAGGCATGAACGAGCTTCGCGCTCAACTCAACTGATCAAAATTCGCTGGGACAAACAAACAGCAACGGGGGCCACTACGCAGGCTACATACTTGACGATTTGTACTTCTTTCTTAGTAATATGCTACACAAAGATTCAGACGAGGCACGTCGACAAAGAACACGACAGGGCCTGGCAGATGGTAAATAATAAGATACCAGTATTTAATTTGATATATAATAGAAATTACGGGAGCATCCTAAGAACGCGTGATTTCATTGGCTGCTCAGAGTGCTTGATTTTCTTATAATGCACGCTCGAGCATTTATTTCCGCGTAGATCGAATTTTATACTATAAAACAATTAAAAGATGGTTCTCCTATGTCCTATAACGAAATAATGCACTTTCGAGGTCTTGAAAGGCTGCTAAATGCACTCGCATTCCGCTCGTGCATCGGTAGTTTTTGAAGAACACGAGCGTGTATTATTTAAAGGTTAGAGACTGATGTGAGTGCTTTATCGGCAAATATTCCACGTATTACCACCCACTCGAGCAACTTGCCACGCATTAAATTTCCATGTTGCAAGTTGCAGCAACAAGTTGCAGAATGTAGTTACATTTGGGGTGCTTACCATTCACACCAAAACATGCGGTTGGAAATATAAATTAAATGGGGAAAAAATGGTACGTTCGTCCACCAGAAAGACTGAAAAGAGCGGGGAAAATGGTACGCGCGTCCACCTTAAAGACTGAAAAGAGCGGGGAAAATGGTCCTCAACTGGTAGCCCACGTTTAGTTTTGGAAAGTTTGGATGGCATAGCAAGAAAGGCTTTAAAGATATCGCAGCTCAAAGTTAGAGACTGTATGAGAATAATAATAATAATATATACAGCTTATATAGCGCTTATACAAACAGATCTAAGCGCTTTACAGGTATCTAAGATATATAAAAATGGAATATATCACTGAATAATCTAAAAATAAACAAAAATAAAAAATAAAAAGCACATAAATACAATAAAAAATATAATAATAAAGAGTATTAATAATAAACAAAAAACTAAAAATAATTTCAATCATAAGCGACATGGAACAGATGCGTTTTCAATTTAGTCTTAAAGTCAGATAACGTTGTGCATTTTCTCAAGGTAACAGGTAGCCCATTCCACAGCTTTGGAGCCGCCACGGAGAAGGCTCGACCTCCATAGGTTTTTAAATTATACTTTCGTTCCCTCAACAGGTTTACTCCACCTGATCTAAGGTTCCTATTAGGTCTATATTGACTTATCATATTCCCAATATAATTCGGAGCAAGTCCATTAAGAGCTTTAAAAGTCAATAGCAAAATCTTATATGTTATCCTCTCCTCAATTGGTAGCCAGTGTAACTGCATAAGGATTGGTGTTATGTGATCGTACTTTCGTGTACCCGATAATAATCGTGCTGCTGCGTTAAAAACACACTGTAACTTTTTCGTCTGGTTCTTAGGAAGTCCATAGAGTAAAGCATTAGCACTATCTAGCTTGCTGGTAACAAACGCATGCACAAGCGTCACAGTAGTCTGGAATGACAAGTATCGCCTGGCACGAGCAATGTTACGTAAATGAAAAAATGCAGATTTACAGGTGTTATTAATTTGGGACGTCATAGTCAGAGTCTTGTCAAATATGACCCCAATGTTCCTTGCTGAATGGCAATGAGGAGAATGGCAATGAGGAAAATCAAGCCTCGTTTTGGTGTTTTTCAGATACTTTAGCCTTAATAAATTAACAAGGGTTGGATATTTCACTTCCAAACTTATAAACCTTACTAACACACACATGTCTTTTTAAATGGCAGAGTTTACCCTCCTGAAAATATCAAGTTTCAACATTATTCAAATTAGCCGCGGCCATAGTCGCATTCGGTGTTTTATACCAGCTAGTACAACACAGACATATATTTATTGCAATTCTAACCCATCTAATCATAATATATCATTCTTATTTTACATGATGGATTCCTACACAGGGCTTGTTAACCGTCTGAGATCAATTTGTTAGTAAACCATTTGCTCTTTCATATTGGGGCCGTTTGTATGAGAGAAATAAGACGCGGCTTACGTAAGACGCGAACTGATCCCATTTATGCGAGCTAGACTTGCATAAGACGCGAAGTTCTCGTAAATGGTTCACGCCTTGGTTCACGACCAGCAAAGTGTGCCTCGTTTTCGGGTATGGTTGTCATGGTTATATGTTGTGTCGACATGTGTATCCAAATGGCGCTGGTTAGCAAGAAGGCAAAACGTTTGGCGTTGTTAAAGAAAAAACGACGTGTCTGAACAGTTTTAAATTATCTTTTCCATTGAGGATGAGTTTTTGATTAAAAGGATTGTTGAATTAGTACTTTTAGAGTACTAAGTACTTTGAGAGCTCTGAAAGAAACTTGCGTCGTTCGTTTCGAGTATGATCAGCAGACTCAAAAGCAGCCGCCATCTTGTCCTTCGCTTCCGGCCGGGTATAAGACTGGACAACAACAATAAAATGTACGCATGCGCAGTAACTGTTCCCGTCTTCAACAAGAAACAACTGTTGACCCCGTTTATACGTGAGTTTTCTCGTTTTATCTTAGATGCGGCATCGCTAAGAACAGCTAAAAACCCTAGTCTAGAATAAGCCGCGTGCTATGTTAGTCGTGAACAGAGCTTTTGTACCTTTTATATATACGAGCAGTTCGCGTCTTGTATAAATGGCCCTAAGCTTCGTTTTCACGTGACGTCATCGAATAATCTAAACTATATGTTCTACGAAGCTGTTCTTTGTATATTTTCTAGACATCGATAATAAAAGTCTACACAAAATTTCACATCGATGGGGAGTAAATAAATTTTGAATTTTATGACAGACGACCCGGTTTAAGGCCTAAAAATCCATGTAATTGTGTCAATTTCTTTTTTAACTCATTAAATCTTTAAAAGTTGCATTCAAAGGGTTTTGAAGTGAAACACTGATTATGGCCGCGGTGTTTGTGTCCCAGAGAGGGACAAAAAGATGGCGGCCGCATACAAAGTGCCAAAATTTGGGTTATAAGTGTATTTTTGGTAGTTCTACAGGACCCAAATGTTTTATTTGATTTTATCAATGCAAACCAATTTTGCGATCGCGTTGTCATGACGATGAAAACCACCAATTATCTGTACATGAGGTCTTCTGTAATCGATGTGGAGGCACAAAAATAGTCCAAGCCGTCTAGAAAATTCAACCATTTTGTGGGTGCTTGTTGCGACCTAAGAAACCCTACCCCTTCTCTGCAGACCGAACAAGAAAATCTATTTTCCTTCATCTCGGACTAAAGCCCGGTTTACACGATAAGCATTTTAGAGCACGGCACTCCTAAATTTTAGGTACGCGTGCCAAAACAATAACGGAGAGGGTTTGTGAAGTTTCATCTCTTTTAACTTTGCGTCCAGTATTTTTTCTTTCCTATAATAGTTATTTTTGTCTACTGTTACAACATTTTTGTCCATGATTGTAGAAGGTCGAAAACCCCACCCCATCCCGTATAGCTTTTATGTTGAAGTACCCCCCCCCCCCCCCCCCCCGCCCCCCGCCATGTGCTGAATCTTTCCTGAAACAATACTGTGATAAAATGACGTTCGTTTGACTTCAGCTGACATGAGTGAAGCTAGTGAGGAAGATGCTGACAAAGAAAACAAAGCAGAAGAAGAAAAGGCAAGTCCTGAACATTGGTGACAATTCATTAATTGAATTAATTATTGCAGGCTATTAATGATGATACAGTAGCTATACATCAGGGCCTGGTTGTTCGAAGCAAGGCTAAGCGCTACCCCGGGGTTAAATCGCTAACCCGAGGGTAACCCGAGGTTAATCTGTACAGATTACAATTACAGATTTAGCGCTATCCTAGGTATAAAGTTGCCCTCGCTTCGAACAACCCGGCCCAGGGTTGTTGCTAAGAAAAATGTGTTAAATATACCGCTGGCTATCAATGCAAAAAAATATGTCTAAGGCCTTTGTTTGCGGACGAAATGACAGCTGGCAATCGAGTCTTCGTAGCCGAACCCAGTGCGGACCCGTCGCTAGTTTGCTACGACCAGAGCTGAACTGGAATGGGGAAACATTGGTCAGCTGTCTAGAGAACAGATGCTTTGAGCCATTTCCTCGACGATCTAATCCTGTACGCGTCAGCTTAGCCTGGACCCATTACCCGGAGGTTCCATATGTACTATATATGTGAGTTGGCGTATTTACACCTTGCCACTATTTGTAGATTTTTCTCCATTAATAAATGTTTCCTTTATGTTTTTTTTTCACGAATAACTGTTTTTCTTTGTTCGAAAGAAAACAACGGCGAAAATAATAGCCTGTATCGTTCGTTCAATGCGTTCGATGTTTGCAAGAAGGTACATCGTCTGTAAAACAATGAAACATGGTTCTATAAATAGCCCAAGGTGTAAATACGCCAACTCAAAGATATCAGGTATGGGAACTGGACGCTTCGCGTAATGGGCTCCTGGCATCTGTCTGCGTGTTTTTGTTTCGTTTATTTTTTGGATTGGGCTACCTGTGGCGTGCCCTTCTTTTCTTGACCGCGCGCCACAGGTAGCCCAATCCGAAAACAATGAACGAAAACACGCTTGCAGAATAGAGTCAGTAAGGTGCGTGTGTGTGACGTGACGTCGTTTTGTTATTGTTCTATAATTATACTAACCAAATATGGGCATATGGGCCGGGGCCCCCAAATCCACTGTGACACCGGCGCTTACCGACAATACTGATACATGCAGGACTGATTTTCACCAAGTTTGACGTGTTTATTGTTTGCTTATTCCAGGAGAAGGGAGATGAGGAGAAGGCAAGACCAGACTCTACTGGGACAGCTAAAAAAGAACAAAAACTAACAAACCAGTTTAACTTTAGCGAGAGAGCTTCACAGACCTACAACAACCCATACAGAGTAAGTATCACTTTGTATAGAATCTGTTTTGAATTGCCAAAAAATCTGTCTTGTAAATGCATTATTACTTTTGATTCCAAAATAGGGCCCTGACCAAACGATCGTACGCAAGTTGGCGCAAATTTCTAAATAGAATGATGTCCTTTTTTGTGATTTCTTTTGCTTTTCTGACCGGGAATTACTTTTGTACACGATTGTTCCACCGTTCCAAGCTTTTATAACAAAAACAGACTTGCAAACTACTTGCGTTGGTGGTCAAACGGCGAAAAGCGTGCGTTGAAATTTGAGCTTGATCAAAGCATAGCTAATAGAATGGAATGTTAGTAAACCTGGCAAACTTCAAAGGGGCTAACAAAGGCGCTGCGATTTATGTTGGTAGGGGGTAAGACAAAAGATTGTGCACGGTCATAGTTCATTAGTGTCCCCTGAACGACTGAACCCACACGTTTCTATTGGCTGATTGATTAACATATTGGAATTTCTATTGTGTTTTGTGCACGGTCACGGTTGAAAAAAGCGAACATTTAAGACATATAACAAAGAAGGTCGCTGGGTTTCGTAACCATTCCACTCTATTAACTATGATCAAAGTGAACACAAGGCGATGCAAGTAGGCGCAAGTGGGTAAAGGTATATAAAGCAACCTTATTTTTACCGTTTTCGTTGAAGTGCGACCCTGAAAGTTTCAACTCGTGTGGAAAATTGCATTTAGCAGACTGTCAATCAAACGCGGAGTCTTGTCTTTCAAATCTTTTACCGCCTTGACTTAATGAGATTTTGACTGACGATCAGCTAAATGCAATTTTGCAAACGAGGCTTGAAACTTTCAGGGACGCACTTCAACGAAAACGGTAATAACGTCGGCAACTCGTGACAGTCTGGGGAGGGCCAACATGGGAGTATCCCATAATTCCTTTGTCTGAGATATATCCCATAATTTCTTTATTTGAGAGGTGGAGGTTAGATTTAGGTTAGAAACAAAGGCATTTTCGGCTATTTCTGGTCAAAATAAGTAGCCCATATCGATGCTGATATGAATTTAAATGACGAGGACGTTGTTTTGCTGTGTAGCGCATTAAAATCCATTAAAACGTCGAGAAATGCCGCCACTTTGAAGTTTAGGTTACACAAGTAATATTCTTGGTGCTTGTTCGCTTTAAAAGGTAATAACGCACTTTCCAGTGTCTTATTTAAAGAGCAAATGACAGTCTGACATTTTTACGTCCTTATCCGAGAAGATGTGAATGTCTAACCATTTGCAGTTCGAGAATGAGATTGTTTCACAAACTTAAGGCAGCACCTTCTATTCAGTTACCCTGAGTGTTGGTCCGGCCGGGGTTTGAACCCGCAACCTCCCAACCAGGTAACCAAACGGAACGCAAGTTAAACAATTGCGTTGACTTGCGACTCTGTTTGGCCGGCAGGGCTTGCTACGCTTGATACTATAGGTCCAAACTCTGAAACGCTCATTCTTTGAATAGGCATAGTCACAAAAGCATTCTGAAAACTCGTTTTAGCCTTTTCTTACGACATAAGCAACGTTGGTCTAAAACGAATTATAATATAACCCACATAGTACGAGCGCTCTGATTGGCTTATAGACTCAAAAATATATGGCCTATTGTGCCGGTAAACACATAGAAATCGGCACGCCAGCTTGCGTTGTGTCGTATAGTTACATGTATATCATAAAAGCAATAGACGACACATTTCAATGTGTTTACTGGCGAAATAAAGCACTTGGGATGTTGGCAGAACACTTGAAATGCTTGAAAATCACGCGCCTTCGGCTTGTGATTTTCAAGCATTTCTTGTGTTCTTCCAACATCCCGCGTGCTTTATTGCGCCAGTAAACACTGTCTTTGAAACGTGTTGTCTATTGCTTAAATGGAACACAAGTCACAGAAGATGTAAGTGCATAGGAAGAGAGCAAGAAATCGATAATTCATGTCTTCCTGGAAAAACACCGCGGTAAAACGTTATGCTCCGCTGGCCGAAAGAACGAAGGCTCTGGAGTTAAAACACAAGTTTCCGAGAGCTTAGACTTTTTAAGTAAATAATTTTCTAACTTAGTAAACTCACAGTGAATTACGAATTAAGAAATTAGACACGGGTGATTGCCATTGTTTCTTTCAATTGGGGTTTGAAAATGGCGCGACGCGCGCGCTGGGCCCATCAAGACGCATGCGCGTGATGTTTTGCTGCGGTGTGGCCTGGGAATGCTGCACCTTACAGTACATTTTAAGGTCACGTGACTACGATCTAACTCGATGACCCATTGGCTGAATCGGTCTATTGTGAGCTGCGTTTATAGACTTGCTTGTATGTATATGACTTACGTTAACACAAAAGGAGCCTTAGAAAGGAAGCTTCCTTTTGTGTTAACATGCCTCGTATATTAGAGCAGGTTTCAATTGACTGTAGTAAAACCAAAACCAAAGCAATCACAACGAACCAATCACGAACTAAAGTGAATAGCGATTGGTTTCACTGGCATGAGAAAGCAACCAATCAGGAGGAAAAGTAAACGCAATCGTGGATTGATGGCGTGACAGACCAAAACCAAAACCACGATTGGTTTTACTCTGGAATTTGTTTCGCTGACTGATTGCAAAACATACTCACAGCCAATAGAAAAGCTAAGTAAACGCAAAACCAAAGCAATCACCGAAAACTTTCGACACCCAATTGAAACCTGCTCTAGTTCCCCTAACCTTTCATTTCTCTGTTCTCTGCAGGAGCGCGGCACAGCGACCGAACCTCCACCCAGAGCCAACTTCTCTGCTTCTGCGAATCAGGTAATGTATAATGTTGCTCTTGAGCTTACTAAAAGTACGGTCTTGGCCACATGCCATACGCAATACCTCAGCATGTAACCTGGGTCGAACCGTGAAAGCGAGGTCTGTCTATGTAGCTGTTCTCCCAAATTTAAAACATTCTGGATTTTACGTAAGTGTCTTCTTACCATTGTGTTTTAAGAAATGTTCCTCAACTTAAAAATGTTGGAAATAGCAGTTATGATAAGCATTATAACCTTTGAAATAACACGAAAGTGACTATTTTCAGTGTAATTGAAATCCTAATTACTCTGTTGCAATGAATGCTATGGCACTCAAATTTTACAGAATTACTTATTTTTGCATGCTATTTTATCTGACAAGATTGATTTTCTCATGTGTTGACCAGCGCTCATTGTTGATCAGTGTACATAGAAACAGTAATATTCCTGCATAAAGATCTATACCCTGAAATTTCATTGGATACTAAAAGAAAATCGTTCTTAGCAATCCAATCATATGGCAGGGTCGCATGTAGTGCATCAAACGCTGTCTGTTTTGTTTCTCCTCCCCTTCCCCTGTCTGTTTTGATTCTCCTCCCCTTCCCCTGTCTGTTTTGTTTCTCCTCCCCTTCCCCTGTCTGTTTTGTTTCTCCTCCCCTTCCCCTGTCTGTTTTGTTTCTCCTCCCCTTCCCCTGTCTGTTTTGATTCTCCTCTCCTCAAATAAACTAACTCTGGTCTATCACGATTCAAAACAATTTCATCAAGAATCTGGGAATCAGTACCTCTTACTATAAAAACCTTGCCCAAAACCAGCTTTAAGAAGCAATATATACAGTTCTTACTAGAGAAACAGTCATAATATTAAGATATGTGCCTTATCTATGTAAGACAAATTTATACAAATCAGCTACTTCCCTATATTGACATTTTTTATTCTTTTTTTTTCTAAGATAAGATCAAACAATAATGTAACGTCCTTCAAAATCTATACATAACTACATGAATTTATTTAAAATCTCACTTCGTACTATTTTTTATTATTACTTATTAGCTATATATTCTATTTCTATCCTCATTTAGTTTTATCAGTGTACATGTAGTGGTCAACTCGAAAGCCATTGCTACTTTGGCCACTACGCACATGTTTTCTTAAAATACCTATTCTTTTTTCACTTTATTTCCTTTATACATGTATATTTATATGTTGTAAGATAAGGATCGATGCGGTTATGTGCAAATAAATGAATCTTGAAATGCTGTCTGGTTTGATTCTTCTCCCCTCCCCTCCCCTAAAAAGAATCGAAGACAATTGAGTGCCTTTAATTGAAATATAACTGATTGTAAATGTATTTCTTGTTAAAGTGGGAGATCTATGATGCGTACGTTGAGGACTTACAAAGACAGGTACGGCGTTAACCTAAAACGTATATATAATCTATTTGTTTCTTGCATCCTGTTGAACTATACTTGTGAGATTCGGCACTTAAACAAGAAGTACCGGTATAAAAGGGAAAGCTTCTCCTCTTTTTCACGCATGGCGAATTCGACATTTGAAATTCAAGTTACATAGCAAGTAAAGAACGAAGGCGAATGAATCAGCCTCTCCTGTTAAAATGCGACGTTTTAAGGGTTTAAAATCAACCAAGCCATCTAAAAAGTGAACAGAGAGAAGGTATAAGTTGTTTATTAAAGACATTAGGCGGTGTTTTATGACTGTTGACGAACTCTGTAGCCCTTACTATGAAGTTCGTTTTTTTATGTATTTGATTTGAATTTCGCGCGATAAGCAATCAGTAGGGAGCACTGAAGCGGAACACAACAGAGATGTTCACTCGACAAAGTGACAACTGAAGATGTCAGTGGCCTGGCCATACCCTTGATCTATTCAAAGTGCTTGGCTTGGGATGCAGTGCCGGGGACGACAGGTCAGGGCTAGATTAGCCTGCGTCGCATAGGGTTCAGTTCGGATGCGGCGCAGGCTAGGGCTAGATTAGCTTAGATTCCATCCGCCAGAAGGACGCAATCCCAAAATGCACTGCACTAAAATACTTCATTGAGAGCAGGAACTGGTGTCTAATGAAGTAAAGCCTACTAATCAAACAGCATGCAGTATAAAAGTTCTAAAAAAGCGGGGCCCAGTGTTGACAGCCAATCCCTCGTGGCGCGACGGTTAGGGTTTCGGTTAATAGAGCGGTTTTCAATTGAGTGTAGTAAAACCAAACGCAAATTACCCACAGCCAGCCAATCATAGGAGCGAGTAATCACAAGTAACTCATAAATGGCTTCTCTGTGAGCCAACGACAAACCAAAGCAAAACCAAAACCAATTTGCGTTTGGTTTTACTTTGGATTCTGATTGGTTGGTTTACTTTCTCAGCCAATAGGAAAACCAAAACACTTCCGACACTCAATTGAAATCCGCTCTAGATGGGTTAGGGTTTCGGTTCGAGTCTTTGTGGAGCCGATATTTTTTTATGTATAGTTGAGGGAAGCGTACTTGTTCGTCTAAATTTATGTGCCGCTTTAGTTTGTACCCTAGAAATATAACATCGAGAAAATTGCAATTCAACCTTCTGGCGGATGGAATCAGCCGCGACCGGGACGACACCAAGGAAGAAGTCTTGGGCCTGAAGACTGGCATAATTTTAGAACTAACCTAATAATCGCATGCACTGCACTAACGCACATGCTTAATCAAACGCTGATTGGCTGCGAGGAACGCAGTGGGAATGGTCGTAGAATGGCTATTTTGACTGACGCATCCTATTTTCCTTACAGTGACGAAAGCAAAAAATAAGAAAATGGAAATAGTTCATCAGGCCATAGGTCTTTTCTCGAATAGCATTACTTTTTGAAATATTTCTTTAATCGAAGTTCTTTTTTTACGATTAGATTTATCACACTGAAAATTGTAAAACTCAACTGTAACGTATTGTAGAGATCTGTCATAAACCTGAGGAAATATTCATGTTTAAAAGTATGATTTTTACAAAGAAATGTGATGAACCCACACAAGCGCTGTGCTGGTTCATACATTTCTTTGTAAAAATCGTACTTTTGAACTTGAATATCTCTTCAGGTTTATTAGTTGGCAGATCTCTACGAAACTTATTACTATTTACAGTGTGATAAATCTAATCGTAACAAAATAATTTCGATTCAAGAAATATTTGAAAGAGTCATTCTATTCGAAAAAAGGCTATGTAATATCCCTGTATCATGAATATGGATATCAGTAGAACGCAGTGCCTTAATAAACATTGCTGTTGTGAATATTAAAACGGCGTTACCTTCTTTCAATTTGAAAGGAAAAAATCAAAGAGAAAGAAACACGAAAAACTCAGACACTGAAAAAAGAAGACGATAAGAAGAGGAAGTTAACCCAAGTTGAATTGCAGGTATGGGTTTACACTTACTGGTACACTTACTGGTACATTTACTGGTACACTTACTGGTACACTTACTGGTACACTTACTTGGGCCGCGTCACGTAAAATGGGCCGTCCGAACAAGATAGAATGTAAAAATCTATTGAAATATATCTGTTTTGTATACCTGATTTACTAATTAAAATCTGTTTGTGATTACCTATCATCCAACGATTATTTTAAGGTATAACTTTGTGGAATATAATAACCATAGAGAATGCTGTTTTTGGCAAGAAAGTGATCATCTTATTCATCTTATTTTAATTTTTACTCTTTTAAACAAGAAGGTATAAACGAATGTCATACATCAAATATAGAATTTGCACTATGTAAATGAATATCTTTACCTTTCCCCCATCTTTTCGTTATTGTGGATTCGGTAGTCACCTATCTTGTTCTAACATCAGGGCGATGATATCACGCGGATTGGAAAGCCATCTCAGATAGTAGAGAGGATGGTGAATCAAAATACGTTTGACGACATCGCTCAAGGTAAGCACTTGGTAGTCGGCACGCTTGTACGTGTAAGTTCAGTTCTAGGTGGTTGGGTTTAAGGCGTCTTTGTTGATTTTGCCAAAGATGAAGTTTTTCAGCAGGCGCGGCTATCTTGTACTCATTACTCGATCAATATATACATACAAATTAATATTATGTAATTATATTTTATTTGCCTTTTTCTAAAATATATTCTTGTAACTTTACTTAGTTGAAGAATATAGACCAACCGTCATGCTTTGCGCGCTATGGCCGCCATTTTGTCACAGTTGAAAAGTCGGTGTTGCACGAGTTTTCTTCCAATCTTTTGAAAATCGTTACAGTCCTGTTGTTTTGTGTGATAGTTTCAATTTGAATCTGTTTTTGTAAAGTTTCGTTTGTAGTTTTCCTGTTTAGTTTGATGGTTTCACGAAGCGGAAATAATCGAAAGGCTGCTAAGCATCACGATTGGGCCATGTTCTTTAACTTTCCTTTTTCTAACTGTAAATATTCATATATATTCTTTGTAAAATCACTTTTAAGTCGAACACAATAAACCTTGAAACCAATAAACACAATAAACCTCGGCCAAATGCTGAAACCGCGAGGATGGTTGGGTAATAAGTCGTCTGCATTGGCTGTGTGTGTGGTAGGGGAGAATGCGGGAACATGAGGCCCGTTTCGCATTAAAAACGATGACTACAGACGTACTTACTCAACCTTAGTCCGCCTCATTCTTATGTAAAATATTCAAAAATACTAACGACAAAGTGCTGCCAGTTGAAACAGAGTTGTGGGGTATTCCCCAGAAATTTGGATGGGCGTGGGCCTATTCCAGACTAAATGTTGTAAAACGACACCCTATTCCAGACTAAATGTTGTAAAACGACACCCCATTCCAGACTAAATGTTGTAAAATGACACCCTATTCCAGACTAAATGTTGTAAAACGACACCCTATTCCAGACTAAATGTTGTAAAACGACACCCTATTCCAGACTACATGTTGTAAAACGACACCCCATTCCAGACTAAATGTTGTAAAACGACACCCTATTCCGGCTTGGTATATAACGTGTTACAAGATACAATGATACGGAGATACGGAGATACCAAGATACAGTGATACAGTGATACAGTGATACGGTGTTACAGTGATACAGTGATACGGTGATACAGTGATACGAAGATCTCAAATTTCCTTTAAAATTTAATAAATGGGGGGAAAATACTTTCCCACAGAAATGTAGTTTTGGCTAGCCTGAATTTCAGCCGTCTCCGTTCCTACGAAACAGCACGGCAAATAGCGAGATCGTGGTGTTGGTTTTAAGCGATTCAGAGTTTTAATATGTTTCCATCTAAGCTTTCTTGAAAACAAATCTTTTCTCGGCTGGTTCTTATCAATTCTTCTTTATGTTCAGATGTGGACCACTCGGCACTCTGTCTGAACTTGTCGGGTTTTGCGAGGCTCGTCATTTATAGGTGTTCGCTTTGGCTTCGTCCCTCAAGGTCTGTCAAGGACCTTTCGTCTTTTCCATTTTCCAAGTCATAAGAAAACTAGAACCGGCTATAAAATATTCTCGATGCGGCGCGTAGCTTTGATCGGAAATCAACATTGCATTTTCGGGAAATCTTGGTCTATTTTCTACGCTTTCGATTTTCAACCAAAATAGAGTTTTTAAAAAGCTCTAACTCAAGAAGAATTGATTCGATTTGTCTGAATTTTTTACACAATGTCAATTGATATCTCTGCTGCAAAACAAAAATGTGTTGGGGAATTGGGAAATTCTAAAAAGAGAGCTCTTGACGGTGTTTCCCGCATATCTACCCTTATATCTTGTCGGATTTATGTTTTCGCCTTTTCGCCGAAAGCATGATAACCAAATCGTATTTTGATATTCCCCTGGACGGTTTTGTAATACGATTCCTCCGAAATGCGACAAAGCAACCATAAAATATTTTTTGGAGTTGGTCTCCGATCTAGTGAGATGGCTTTCAGAAGCAAACGGGATCGCAAAAAAACAATAACGAGAAAGCCGAATTTGCACAGAAAATAATCGAGCGAGCTAATTGCAATATCACCCAGAAAAAAAATCAAGCAAGGGCGAAACTTTAAAAAAATCGTGCACGGTTGTGATGCCAGAAATAATTATTGCAGCAACTGAGAAGTCGTAAAAAAAATTCGAGCAAAATAAACCGGGCCCCCTCTCCATCAATTTTCAAATGGTCCGTCCCTAAATCTAGTTGCCAATGAGAATAAAGCTTTCAGCGTTAATTTCGTATTTGTGTTGCAAAAACCTTTCTTCAACGAGGGCAATAAAGTGGTTCAATGTTAAATGCGTAACGTTCAAAAGTTAAAATTAAATAACAAAATAGTCAGACAAAGCAGTCATGCTGAAAGATAATACCGTTAAATTAGCGTCACGCCACGGCTGCAAGAGCTCAAGTGACCCATACAATAGTCCGTTTCATACAGAAACCTGTATTTAGCGGGGCCATTTCGCGTCCGCTTAAAAAAAAGGAAATTTGAGATGTTCGTATCACTGTATCACCGTATCACTGTATCACTGTATCTTGGTATCTCCGTACCATTGTATCTTGTAACACGTTATATACCAAGCCCCCTATTCCAGACTAAATGTGGTAAAACGACACCCTATTCCAGACTAAATGTGGTAAAACGACACCCTATTCCAGACTAAAATTAAATGGAGAGATTTATAAACCCTCTCCCATACTAAAGCTTTCAAAAAATTGCTACCCTATGTAAATCTTTCCATTTTGGTCTGGGATACCCTGTTCTAGACTAAAATGCTTGAAAACCATACCCTGTCAGGACGCGACAAAAGTCACGTACGATAGCCCAGGGCTAGTGAGCAGGGGGCCGAAATCTACTTATTTTAACAATTAGGCAAATCGTTTATGTAAAGTATAAAGAGGATAGGACCTAGGATAGTTCCCTGGGGAATGCCACAGGTTAGGGGTTGGGTGTCTGAGAGAGAACCATTTACGAAACATCTTTGTTTGCGACTATCCAAATATGATTAGAACCAGTTAAGTGAGGCGCTTCTAACACCATAAACATTTAATTTAGATAATAAAATGGCATGGTCAACAGTGTCGAAAGCCTTCTTAAGATATAACTGATCGTAAACGATTATCTCAAAAACCAGTTTGCCACGCTGGGGATGATAGAGATAGGTCGATAATTGTTTAAGTCGGAACGTTCTCCCTGTTTGAATAATGGAATTACTTTAGAACATTTCCATTCACTGGGAAAAACACCCGAGACAATGGATCTGTTAAAAATCAAACAACCGACGGTAAATTAAGTTGCTTTACTTTACTTTTTACTTTATACCCATGGGCTAGTGAAGTAAGATTGAAGCTTGTCCAAAGGACAATCATCAAGTTGTATTTTCTTCTGTACAACACGTATTTTGTATAGCTTATGTAGAGGAGTTCCCCACCTCTTCTCCCGGTTGTGAATAGCCCATCTTGTCGCTGGAAAAATATAACACATAACGAGGCAAATGTTGAGTAAATGCGTCTGTATAGTATGGCATCCAGTCTCCTGTTTTTCAACAAGTGTATTATCTGTGGCTGCAGATTTCAAGTACTGGGAAGATCCTTCTGACGAGTTTAGGGAACCAGACGGTACACTGCTTCCACTGTGGAAGTTCTCTTATGAGAAAGCAAAACGGCTTTCTGTGACATCATTGTGCTGGTGAGTCGTGTGGAGTGGTTGGTATCACATCCTTAGTAGAGCGCATTTCGCATTCCCTAGCCTTACCGTAACCGTACTGTAACTTGCCGTACCGTAACTCTGCAATTTGATTGGATCAGGAAGATAAAAACTGTGGGAAGCCATTTCAATGTCGCGGCATGCCGTGCAGTAACCGTACTGACACAAGTCAATGCAAGTTTCGAAATCAAAACTTGCGCTCAGAATGTGAATAAGTGGCCAAACGACTCGCAAGTTAGGTCGCAAGTTAACGCAAATTTAGCCTTAAAAAGTCGGCATTTCCGTACTGATTAGTTATAATCAAATGTTATTGATAAAGGTGTTTCTTTACCACTTTCGACTTGCAGTGAACTTGTGTTGGGTGGCCCAACGGTGAATAACTTGCGTCGACTTGCGTGCGAATTTGAACTCGATCAAAGTCATCGTAAGTCCATGCAAGTGGATGGCCAAACGAAACGCAAGTCGGATTCATCTCTATTTACATGAGAACGTTGAACAATATGAACGCGGAGACGTTTTACTCTAGTGTACACGTAGTCTCTGGATTCATCTCTATTCCAATGAGAACGTTGAACGATATGAATCCGGAGACTTTTTCCTCTAGTGTAAACGTAGACTTGGACCTCGTTTATAAAGTCGGCTCTGAAACTTCTTAAACTTCCCAATAATCGGGCCTAGCTATTTTGAAATATGAACTCGTTTCTTAGGTTTGGTTAGTGGCTAAAAGAAAGACATGGGTTGCAGACTTCTGACTGTATATGTTGACTGTTCTTGTGTGTGGTTGGACAGAAATTGAAAAAGCACACGAATACATGAACAGTGATGATCGTGTCATTGGCGCCTTGCTACAACAGTAGAAAATCTGTGTTCTTGTATTTATGCGACGTTCACAGTTATCCTTTGTTTTTTTAACGAAAGGCTAGTTTGTAAGCGTTGTCCTGTTTTATATTGTTACCAGGAATCCGAAATACCAGGACCTGTTTGCAGTTGCATGTGGCTCTTGTGAGTATGAGAGTAATATATACAGTACCGCTCGAAACCTGTATTCTGATTTCTCCCATTATACTGTAGCTCTATTGTTTTTGTACTGCACGTTCTAAAGGTTAGGGTGTTTTGTATTGTTGGGTGAGCCAATGCTGTGGCTCGTTTCGAACCGTACAGGCCGGCTCGAGTATGAGTCCCGTTTTTTTTTTTTTTTTGGGGGGGGGGGGGGGCACTCTTGTTTACGACATAATATATATGTGTGACGCGGTACTGGGTCCGGTTTTGAACCTAATTTCGATTTCCTGGACCGGGATATGCGTAAAAATATGTCGAATTCCGGGTCGTAGACGATTCAGAATAATCACACAGGGAACAATCCGGCTTCGTTTTCACAATAACTTGGAAATCCGCGTTTTGGAGTTCTATTTTGTCGTAAAGTCGGGCCCGATTCTGGACCAAATGGCCGCACATTCCTAACCATGCATGTATCATGTGAATCTGATAAGCTTAGCTACCTGGAATGGAGTAACTGTGCTGAGAAGGAAACTAATTGCTGACGCTGGGCGGCATATCGGGGCCAATATAGTGGTTAATTAAATGGTTTTCTTCGTTAAATCGACCCTTTATTTTGCCGCAAACAAACGCAAAACGAAGGTTTCTAAAATTCTAGGTCGTTTTCACTTGTGAGAAGGATCCTATTGTACTCTCTGTTTATTTCCTAAACGATCTAAAACATAGAAAGGAAAGGAGCATTAAATGTTTCTTTTTTTTGTTTCATTTATCAGATGACTTCCTAAAGCAGTCCCATGGCACACTCTGCTTCTACAGTTTAAAGAATCCTTCTTTCCCAGAGTGAGTATATCCGCTGTCATTTGAGTCGCCAGGGAATTATACACTGTGCTGTGGTTGTTTATTTTTGGTAATATTAAGATACAATAAAATGGGTCGCGTCACGCAGAAAGGATGAAATTTGGTTAAGTTCATATGATAGTGTTCGTAATAACAGATTGAAGGTTTCGTTTTATTTTTGACATGGAGCGCTACATTTCATTCCTAAAATAGAATGTCAGTTTGATGAAATAGAAAAATCTGATGTGAAATTTACGTGATTTTGATGCGAATACTCGATTACAAATATGACCACACAAATTAAGAATCCTGTCATTGGGGATTGTGGAATGGAATAAGGCAAATGAAACGGTATATCCGGTGTATTCGCCGCCATTTTGTTTTAAGTCATTAAAATCGTGCTGGAAACCTGGCTGCAGACGGGACATGGACCGAGTAGATTAGTGTAAATGGTACACAAATGTTCGGTCATTTCGGTTGGAATGGAAAAAGAGGAATACCTCCGAAGGTATTCCTTCCTTACTGAAAACTTTCCAGTGGAATGAACCGTTCCATTTGAAGTCCCAACTGAAAATACCGAAAATAGTAAGCGCTCTAGATGTAATAAGTAGAGGAAATCGCATGAACGCGAGTGCTATACGGGATTTACAGGCACTGAGTGATATGTTGTTGAGTATGTTATAATGGCGCAAAGCAAAATAAAGTAATTACCTGCATTAGGATACCTTGTGGTAGCTCTTCCCTGACAGGTCAAGTGTTGGTGCGTGAAGAACTACCTACTTATATTCTTTAAAGGAACACTGTCAACCCCCCAAATGATAAACTGTCTCGTAACGAAAAACAAAAATGACTACTCAGATTAGCAGAGTATGCTCTCCAGGTATAATGGAGTTGTGATGAAGGATGGCAAAGATTAGGGTGGATGTAAAATACTGCTTTTAAGAGCAATTTAGAGCAACTTGAAATCGGTTTACTATAAACCGAAATCAACTTTCTAGAATAAGCTTTCGTAATCCACTTTAATCTTTGCCATCCTTGATCGAAAAAGTTTGAAAAGCATATCAGGACATTCATATGGTATTTCTCTTCTATATCCGGGTGTTATTTTGTAATTTTGTTTTAAAGAGAGTTGGGGAGCCGGGGTGGCGCGGTGGTTAAGCGCTTCGCCTCTCACCCCTGTGGCCCAGGTTCGATCACCGGACGTGCCGCCATATGTGAGTTGAGTTGGTTGGTATCTCGCCCTTGCTCCGAGGGTTTTCCTCCGGGTTCTCCGGTTTTTCTCCCTCCACAAAGACCAACACGCTAAATTCCAATTCGATGTGTGAATTAGCCGGGTCCTGGCTTTGATCAGCCTCTTGTGGTTGTTTCAGGTCCCGTTAGAAATTCAGTGTTTTTTTTAAAGAAACCTACTGTGCTCCTTTAAGGACTTATAATTGCTTTGTGTTTGTTGTAGGTATGGTTTCCAGACGGAAAGCGGTGTCATGTGTATCGATATTCACCCAGAACATCCACACATTGTGGCAGTTGGATTCTATGATGGTATGTGCGTGTATGTGCGAGTTTTTAAGTATAAGTGAGTTAGAGGAATACTATAAAGAATTTATAAAATAGATTCGACGGTACGTCGCCCCAGTCTAAATGGAGTATGGCGGACGGACAATCGGAGCTGGAAATTACGGTTAAAATCTTCCCGCACCATGTCAAACCTTAAGTCGAAATCCGTAAGTATTTAGTACTTTCAAGAGAGCATAAGTAAGAGAGGTAGGCTTTAGCACATTCTGCTCGAAAAAAGACTATTCTGCTCGAAATTATGCTCCAAAAGTACTGTTATGCTCGAATTTATGCTTCTGAAAAATTCAATATTCCTGGGTTCAAAATATAGTCAAACATGAAAAATGAGCCATGATTTCACCCAACCAACGTATGCGCATTTATTAACTAACATGGGTAACAAAAACATGGAAATGGAAGCAGAGATATCCATTATCCGACTAAACCAAGAATCCGAGACAACCATATCAGAAACTTCTTGTTTTGCTCGTACCCAGCTCCCTCACGTTCCCACTTTTCCTCGTTTCCAGGCCCCAAAATATGCAAAATGGCCTATTCTGTCCGGATTATGCCACAATTACGTTTTCTGCTCCTGAGGTCCTCTTATGCTCGAAATTCTGCCGGCAGAATGTGCTAAAGCTTAGTGGCGTGCGATGATAATGTCTAATAAAATCTAGTTTTAGTAATCGGAAGTAGTTGAAGCAAAGTTGGCTCGCGCGCGTAACAACTAAAAAAAATGGCGCGAAAATATTGGCGTCATGATCAAAAGCCGGCAAAACATTTTCGCGGCATTTTCTTAGTTGTCGCGCGCGCGCCCACTTTGTTTCAATTACTTCCGGTTACTAAAAATATATTTTATTCGACATTATCATAGCACAGGCACGCGTAATGGAGACTCCCTCTCTTACTGATGTTCTCTTGGTACTTTTACTTTCAAAATCTGAAGAGGGCGGGAAAAGGGTAATTTTGATTGAACATCGAAGCACTTTAACAGTTTGATTACTGTAACCAGGGCCACTTAAACACATTGAAAAACGAAAATAAAGCATTGAAACTTATAAATCCTAGCATATCCATGCGATTTTCTTCATTTGGAATACTTCGATTTCAAAACTAGTCCATCAAACTTGCCTTTTACCGGATCGAAGCTCGAGCAAGTTGAAATGCCATTGTCTTGTACTCGACACTGATTGGCTCAAATAACCGCAAGTTGGAATACTTTGTTTTCGTTCTGCAATGTGATTGGTTCTCGTTGTCTAAGTGGCCCCCGTTACAGTAGTATGAAATCTGATATACGCATGCGCGTATTATTTTATGATGAAACTCCACAGGTAGCGTGGCAGTGTACAGTGTGAACGAAAAGTTAGGCAAGGCGTTGTATCACTCGACCGCCAAATCCGGCAAGCACACGGATCCTGTCTGGCAGGTAAACATAGCCATATACACAATAATGACTTATTACGATCTGCAGTGATATGGTAATCCAGTGAATATATCGATTTATGTTGAGCGGGTTTGTTCCGAAATTTGTTTTCATAACGGAGCTAACGATGAAGGGGCACTGTCAATCGAATTGAACCTTCAAGTTTCTTTACAACAAAACTACAAAAATAACACCCTGAGATAGAAGAGAAATACCATGCAAATGCCATGATATGCTTTACAAACTACAAAAATAACACCCCGAGATTGAAGAGAAATACCATGCAAATGCCCTGATATGCTTTTCAAACATTTTCGATCAAGGATGGCAAAGATTAAAGTGGATTATAAAAGCTTATTCTAGAAACTTGATTTCGGTTACAGTGAACCGAATTTCAAGTTGTTCTAAATTTATTTTAGTATTTTTCATCGAATCGAGATTTTGCCATTCTTCATCAAAATTGTCTCAAATTTTCTCCACAACCGGTACCTGGAAAGCATACTCTGCTTATCTGAGTTCTAATTTTTATCTTTCTTCATGAGAAGGTTTATCATTTTGGGGGTCAGACAGTGTCCCTTTAATGGAAGAGACAAAACGTTGCTTCACTGAAAAGGCAGTATCCTAACTTTTCCCGAATGTTGTTCCCATCAGGTGAAATGGCAGAAGGATGACTTGGACAATAATCTGAACTTCTTTTCCGTGTCATCTGATGGTCGTATCGTCCAATGGACGATAGTGAAGGTATTGTAGCTCTTGTTAAATTACTTTGGTACAGGCCTGTGATTAGAGCCGGCCTGTACCGCTCGAAACGAGCCACAGCATTGGCTTACCCAACAATACAAAACACCCTAACCTTTAGAACGTGCAGTACAAAACAATAGAGCTACAGTATAATTGGCGCAATCAGAATACAGGTTTCGAGCGGTACTGTATTACTCTGTGATTACCCTGCAGTCGGAATCAGACTCGTTCCCAGTCAGTACTATGTTATAATCGGCGGCGCGGTACTAAGACTAGCAAGCGCGCGGGGTGTCATGGGAAGGTTCTTTCCCCTGATCCTTTGCGCGACTTTCCGTGACACCCCGCGCGTTTGCAAGTCTTAGTACTGCGCCGCCAATTATAACATAACATAGTAGCGACGACAGAGCTGAATAAATACGATCTCGGGGTTAAAATAATGATTATCATTAATTGTCAAATCGATTTCAAATAATGATAATCATTATACTTAAAACGAGTCAAGGATAAAGATAAAGATTTGTCACGTTTTGAACGGCGGTTGACGCGCTTAGTGTAGTGGTCATGACGTCTGCATTACCAAGCATTACACGCAAACGGTTACGAGTTCGAGCCCGAGAAGAGCGCTCAAAAATATAACTGCGCTTCTTGTTTACCTGCGAACCCTAGTTCTAGGCGAGTGAGAACTCGTCGTTTACCCGTGAACTCGTCCGATGGTTAGGATTAGGTTTGTGGTTTGGGTTAGGATTGGTCTTAGAATAATGATTATCATTATTTTAAAGCGATTTGATAATTAATGTTAATCGTTATATTAACCTCGAGAACGCGTTGGCTGAATAACTAATCTCGACCCAGACTCATTTACTGAATAACGTGACCCGAGTAGACTAGGGACGACAGCAGGCGGAATTAGAATAGGGGTGCTTATTTAATTTCCTAAACCAAACACTCCGATTCCCTTACCGTACGATTTCGTAAACTTTATTATCAAAGTAAGTACGGAGAAACGAAGCAAATATAAAATATAACACAATTGTGTTAGATTATCGCTGACATTATCGTTCGTACACGCTGGCGTAGTCAACCCACACGCATTATACTAGCGCGTGTCGCATTCAAAAGTTAGTACATGTACATCGTAAGAGAGCTTGTCATATATTAAATGTTGTTTGATATGAGCGTGTTGTGCTCTGGAGTTGGGGGGGGGGGGGGGCGCTTATAAGTACAAAACTGCTCTAAAGGGGGGCGCTTAATAGAGAGGAGGCGCTTATTTGAGAGGGGGCGCTTAATACAGCATTTAAGGTATATATGTTGCGTTTATTTTAATACTGTAAGGTTTGGTTATGCAACTAAAACTTACGTTGGTTTAATCCGTTCGATAACAGAGTGAGCTGCTGTACACAGACATCATTACACTCAGGTTAGCAGGCAGCAACTCTGAAGAGCCTGACGGGACACAAATAACCAGCCTTGGTAAGTATGAGGGAATATGTGGAATAACTACTGAGGAGAATATGTGGAATAACTACTGAGGGGAATATGTGGAATAACTACTGAGGGGAATATGTGGAATAACTACTGAGGGGAATATGTGGAATAACTACTGAGGGGAATATGTGGAATAACTACTGAGGGGAATATGTGGAATAACTACTGAGGGGAATATGTGGACTAACTACTGAGGGGAATATGTGGACTAACTACTGAGGGGAATATGTGGACTAACTACTGAGGGAAATATGTGGACTAACTACTGAGGGGAATATGTGGACTAACTACTGAGGGAAATATGTGGACTAACTACTGAGGGGAATATGTGGACTAACTACTGAGGGGAATATGTGGACTAACTACTGAGGGAAATATGTGGACTAACTACTGAGGGGAATATGTGGAATAACTACTGAGGGGAATATGTGGACTAACTACTGAGGGGAATAGGTGGAATAACTACTGAGGGGAATAGGTGGAATAACTACTGAGGGGAGTAGGTGGAATAACTACTGAGGGGAGTAGGTGGAATAACTACTGAGGGGAATAGGTGGAATAACTACTGAGGGGAGTAGGTGGAATAACTACTGAGGGGAGTAGGTGGAATAACTACTGAGGGGAATAGGTGGAATAACTACTGAGGGGAGTAGGTGGAATAACTACTGAGGGGAGTAGGTGGAATAACTACTGAGGGGAATATGCATGTGGAATAACTACTGAGGGGAATATGTGGAATAACTACTGAGGGGAATATGTGGAATAACTACTGAGGGGAATATGTGGAATAACTACTGAGGGGAATATGTGGACTAACTACTGAGGGGAATATGTGGACTAACTACTGAGGGAAATATGTGGACTAACTACTGAGGGGAATATGTGGACTAACTACTGAGGGGAATATGTGGACTAACTACTGAGGGGAATATGTGGACTAACTACTGAGGGGAATATGTGGACTAACTACTGAGGGAAATATGTGGACTAACTACTGAGGGGAATATGTGGACTAACTACTGAGGGAAATATGTGGACTAACTACTGAGGGGAATAGGTGGACTAACTACTGAGGGGAATAGGTGGAATAACTACTGAGGGGAGTAGGTGGAATAACTACTGAGGGGAGTAGGTGGAATAACTACTGAGGGGAATAGGTGGAATAACTACTGAGGGGAGTAGGTGGAATAACTACTGAGGGGAGTAGGTGGAATAACTACTGAGGGGAATAGGTGGAATAACTACTGAGGGGAGTAGGTGGAATAACTACTGAGGGGAGTAGGTGGAATAACTACTGAGGGGAGTAGGTGGAATAACTACTGAGGGGAGTAGGTGGAATAACTACTGAGGGGAGTAGGTGGAATAACTACTGAGGGGAGTAGGTGGAATAACTACTGAGGGGAGTAGGTGGAATAACTACTGAGGGGAGTAGGTGGAATAACTACTGAGGGGAATATGTGGAATAACTACTGAGGGGAATATGTGGAATAACTACTGAGGGGAATATGTGGAATAACTACTGAGGGGAATATGTGGAATAACTACTGAGGGGAATATGTGGAATAACTACTGAGGGGAATATGTGGAATAACTACTGAGTGGAATATGTGGAATAACTACTGAGGGGAATATGTGGAATAACTACTGAGGGGAGTAGGTGGAATAACTACTGAGGGGAATATGTGGAATAACTACTGAGACAAACACTTGCAACTGAGATTATCTTTCATTTGTAGCCAGAGCACAGTACAAACAGTAAAGTGCATTTACAGCTTGTGTTGCTACCGCTTTTATTTAAATTGTACATCTTCATGTAATTATTTGAGACACAGTTTTGCACTAAAGTCGATACAAAAGGTAATTCGGCAATTGTTTATTCCTTAGTCCTCTATAGGTAATATAAGCTAATTGCCTACTTATTCAGAGATTGAGCCAGAAATTGAGCCAGAAGGGACAATTTGGCCCTTTTGCGAGTGAACTGGCATTTAATTTCCTTTGGAAGCGGCCAAAGTGGGTCAATTTGACCATTATTGTATTTTTTCAAGTGAAATAAATTGTTGTTGTTTCGTTGACCGGCCCTCGACCGCCTGAGCTACTCCCTCTTCTGTGCCGTAAAGGTTCAAGTTATCATCTAAACTTTTGTCATTTCTCTTGCAACCGATTTCAGTGTTTACGTGCACAGAGCATACATTCGAGGCGGTCATTCGAGATGCTTTGTAACCAGGCTCACTTGTTTATCGTGGTTTTGGCGTACTGAATCGAATAACTTAGGTGCTTTTTCATATTAAATTACTCAACAGACTTCGCTAACATGCGTTGCCGACCAGAGGTTGCGGAAATTTGCGTTGAATGATTATGTCGAATAAGTATGTCGAATGATTGTCTAAAAAAGTTCAAACACCGCCTATGCACGTAACACTGAAATCGGTTATAATCTGCATTTAAGTACTGTGTTCTTTCTTCTTTCTCTCCCCAACAGGTTGCGGTACGTCGTTTGATTTCCACAAGACAATACACTACTTGTTCCTTGTTGGTAAGTACAACATCATTTCCCCACTTCCTTGATGACGTCATAATTGTTTTATTTATTTATTTATTTATTTATTAAGCTTCCAACAGTTAAATTACATTGAAGTACAAGCGAGAAAGCATTCATATATCCTAAATTTAACTGTTGTGGAGAAACTAGACAGATGACCACCTGTAAATTTAGTTCTCCAAATAAAACTTAGACATTAAAAGAAGATAAAAAATCACTGAAATTGGTTTCGTGGCACTGGAATTAAATTAAAGATACACCGGAAATCCTACAATTAGTACAGCGGCATTTAGTGGCCCAAGAACAGGTGTTCGAGGTTTCGAAATTTTCCCAATAGTAGTAATCGTGATCGCGATAGTGATAGTAGCAGCAGCAACAGTAGTAGCAACAGTAGTAGCAACAGTAGTGGCAACAGTAGTGGCAACAGTAGTGGCAACAGTAGTGGCAACAGTAGTGGCAACAGTAGTGGCAACAGTAGTGGCAACAGTAGTGGCAACAGTAGTGGCAACAGTAGTGGCAACAGTAGTGGCAACAGTAGTGGCAACAGTAGTAGCAACAGTAGTAGCAACAGTAGTAGCAGTAGTAGTTAGTAGCAGTAGCAGTAATTAGTAGATAGTTTATTAGTAATTAGTATATACAACACGGGAACCTACATAGATCATGCAATTTGATTGCCTCGCTATCTCGGAATAATGAGCAATAGCCACCTACAAAACTCGGGATAATTTTGAAACAAAATGGTAGGCGTAAATTCACGTTTCGCGATTTTTTCTGATGCGGAAAGTTTAGAAATTCAACAAAATGCAGTGCCCAATAGCAGGTTCCCGTGTTGTATACACTAAAACAATTATTCGCTTCAGGCTCAGTCGATATTGGTGAATATTCACCAATATCGACTTCGCCTTCGGCGAATAATTGTAAATTATCAGATAATGACGTCACATCTGAATCCGTTGCACGGACGAGTTAGAACGAGCCATTAATGGCGGCTCGTGCGGGGAATTTGCTAAACACTATTTAGCATCAGAACAGAATCCCCACACGAGGCGCCATTGAGTGATTGTACCAGCTCGAACGTGAGAATACGAATATTGTCTATTTGCTATAATCTATTTAGCATTAGAAAAGAATCCCCTGCACGAAGCTCCATCGAGGGCTCGTTCCAGCTCTTCCGTGTGAATCCACAACTTGCCTGGTCGACTGGAATTGGTTTTCGACTAATTAAAAGAAACAAATACATCTGAAACAACACATGAACAATATTTTATGTTATGTATGTGTAGGTACCGAGGAAGGCAAGATTCACAAGTGCTCCAAGACCTACTCGAGCCAGTTTCTTGAAACATTTGATGTAAGTTGAACGCTATACCGATGCCACTATGGGGGTGTTTACACGATACCGGATCGAGTGTCATTCCGGAACGAAACATTTTGATCCGGTACAAGAACCGGAGTGAGCTCATTCTGAAATGGCTCGTTTCGGTATGACATTTCGTACCGGTATCATGTAAACTATATCGCTGGATATTCCGAGTTTGAGTAGCCAATCAGAGCAGTATATACTAATGCTGGATATTCCGAGTTTGAGTAGCCAATCAGAGCAGGCGAAAAGCACTATTCACTTGTGTAAATAGTATATATTCCGAGTGTGAGTAGCCGATCAGAGCAGGTGAAAAGCACTATTCACTTGTGTAAATAGTATATATTCCGAGTTTGAGTAGCCGATCAGAGCAGGTGAAAAGCACTATTCACTTGTGGGTATATTTACTAACTAACTTGTGTTGTTGTTACTGCAGGCACATCACATGGCAGTGTATTCAGTGAAATGGAATCATTTCCATCCCAAAATCTTCATTTCCTCGAGCGCTGATTGGACGGTAAAGCTATGGGATCACACCCACTTGTAAGTAAATATATCTCCTAGTCCATTACCAGGTCTCAGTCATGCGAAGCATGTGTAGTGTTAATTCTGGATTACATGTTAACTGAGGAGTTGGGTTCTCTTGGCAAAATATGTATTTCCCAAATCCTGAACTAGACTACGAGTAGAAATCTACTACTCATTGCTCGTCGATAAAGCCTGGTTTTCACTAGCGACGGAAGCAGAAACGGTAGCGTAAGCATAAGAAACTTGTGTTCTAGTGAAAATCAACACGATGGAAGCATAAGCATAAGAAACTTGTGTTCTAGTGAAAATCAACACGATGGAAGCATTGGCATCAGCCTCGTTCAGAAATGAAAACCTCGCTTGTATGCTATATTTATATTGCTGAGGGCCTGAGAATGAGTATTCTGATTGGCTAAATTCTTCCGCTTCCGCTTGCGTTTAACTAGTTTTCACTGGAACGGAAGCGACGGAAGCAAAAACGGTATACGTAGCGTAAGCATAAAGAAACTTGTGTTCTAGTGAAAATCAACACGATGGAAGCATAAGCATAAGAAACTTGTGTTCTAGTGAAAATCAACACGATGGAAGCATAAGCATAAGCCTCGTTCAGAAGTGAAAACCTCGCTTGCATGCTATATTTATATTGCTGAGGGCCTGAGAATGAGTATTCTGATTGGCTAAATTCTTCCGCTTCCGCTTATGATTACGTTTAACTAGTTTTCACTGGAACGGAAGCGACGGAAGCAGAAGCGGAGCCGTAAAAAGAAGGAAACCTTCCGTTCCTTCTGCTTATGCTTCCGCTTCCGCTTAAGTCTCCGTTTCTTGATTTTCACTAGAACGTAAGGCTACTTCCGCTTCCGCTTCCGTCGCTAGTGAAACCAGGCTTACGTTTTTAACCCCAGATCATTAGTCTATATACAAGTTAGGAAATCAAATTAATGATTACATTTATACCTGGATGGGACGAGTAAGGTGCGAATAGTTAGCACTTAGAGCAGATTTCGTATGAGTGGGACAAACTACGGCTCTGACTACGACACGCTTACTGTACATCATGCCGTGACTTTGAAATGGTTTCCCTATTGTTTTTTGGTCTTTCTGATCCAATCAAATTACAGAGTTACGGTACTGAAATGGTTTCCCTATCAGTTTTGTCTTTCTGATCCATTCAAATTACAGAGTTACGGTACTGAAATGGTTTCCCTATCGGTTTTGTCTTTCTGATCCATTCAAATTACAGAGTTACGGTACGAAGCGTATACGAAATCCGCTATATCTCGTGAAATCGATAGTCGCAGCTTGCAAGACTCCTGATTAACAAAGGCTCCTTGACTGATACTGTACTGCCGTTTGTTGTTGTTTTTTCCCACCAGAGAACCCATGTTTACATTCGACCTTAATAACTCTGTTGGTGACGTCACGTGGGCGCCGTATGCATCGACTGTGTTCGCAGCCTGTACTGCTGATGGCAAAGTAAATAATTCCTTCTGTAGTGCCCAGGGTGGAGGGGCACTGGAAAATATGGACCTCTTCCATGGGTTGGAAATATGTTGGAAATTATAATTATAATTTCCAACATATTCCCAGCATATTTCCAACTCGTGGAAATGAAATTTCCATCCGTTAGAAGTGTGCAAAACCTAGAAACTTCCAACTTATTTCCAACGTATTTGCAACATTTCCAACCCATGGAAGAGGTCCAGATTTTTCAGTTGGGGTGGGGGTTGGTGACATGGATGCTGTCAAAACTTTTACAAGTAAGCCCTAAAACGTACCAGAATCTCGTTCTGTGGGCGTGCCTCAAACTTATTGTTACCCTAATAAGAGGCACCAATCCCAAAACACAAAATTAATGACATTGATCCAAGTGCAATTGACTAATTGACTGTGAAAATACCAAGACGCGAATCCAGGCCAAGAGATCATTAACGAGCTGTGAAGGACCTGTGTACATGAAGGACCTGTGTACATGTAGTGCTATCTTCATTGTATTGTAATCCCTCGAGACTGTTTTGCATATCGACAACAATGCTGCTGGTCCTAGCACTAGAGTCGACCTCCTTTCATGTACACAGGCCCTTTGTAACACTAGTAACATTTCCCTGGTAACACGGTACAATTCCAGTTGATGTCTGACTCTTGGATCCGGTTGTTCAAAGCTAGCTTATTTTATCCACTGGATAAGGATTTATCCGGTGGATAGCGTTATCCACAACCGAACCCAGAGGTATTTCTTTTTTTACAACAACTGCTCAGTTTCTCGTTTTCTAATTGGCTGATTGCCATTGAAAATAAGAGGACATACCCTTGCACGTGATCGCTCGCGCACGATTGCTGGCGTGATAGCGCGCTAGAATCACTTTCCCCTTCTTGGCCATATTTCGCTTCACTATTTTAGTTTGTTGTTGTAAAAAACAAATTTACGATAGTTTACCGTGGTATGTCCCTTCATCGCTTGGTCAAAATTTGTTGTGGATTCACACGGCTTGATGTACGATGTGTACTCGGCTAGCGCCTCGTGATGTACGATGTGTACTCGGCTAGCGCCTCTTGAAGTCCACAACAATGTTGACCATGGGATGACGCAAAACGTGGTAAACAAGAGGACATCTGGCCATGATAAACTATCGTAAAGTAGTTCAATTGATTTGACATGCACACAACAGCAACAAAGGACCATTACACACTACGACTACCCTAAATGGAAAACAAAAATCCAAAATCCTACAACTGAAATATTTCATAGCGCGCTAAAGCTTTCCATACGTTTGCGAATGTAGATGCTGCGGTTTCAATCTCGTTCCCAGAGCCCGCGTATCTTATGGTCAGCGTGTCTTGTCGCTGACCATAAGATACGCGGGCACTAGGAACGAGATTGCTGCGGTTTTGTGTCGTGAACTTAATATGATCATGCACAAGAGCGAACAGTAGCACAAGTATATGCAGTTTGTAACATGTAAAGTCGGCTGCAACCAGAGATTCGGGCCCAAAGCCAGCTAGGGATTGGCGATAACGCCGTCATGTTGAATAAACAATTTATGATATGCCCAGGAGGCAAACCATCTAGGTTCAACGAATTGTTTTAGGGGATCTTTGTTTACATTTTCGTCTCATTAACATAAATCATACTTCAAGCTGCGAACAAACGGAGTCCACATATCGAAATAGAAAGTCACACTTAGTAATTACCGAAAAGTTGAGATCAATAAGTGTAATAGTTTTTGAGAAAACGGCTTTTCAAAAGTGCAAAATGTACAAAGAATGTATGATGAATGTGTGGCAAGATCGTCAGAAATGATCGCCCTATTGCAATGCTTCGTTAAGCCTGCTTCACACTGGCGACGCAAGTACCATACGCAGACGCAGCGCCGTATACGCAGACGCAGGGCGGTAATTAATAACCGCAATTGCGGCACTGCGTCTGCGGATGTTGCTTGCGCTTGTAGTTGCGTCGCAAGTGTGAACCAGGCTATAGCTTTCATTGTTTTTTAACATGGCAGCGTTACCGGCAAAGAGGTCTATTTAACAATTAGACCCGCAGCCCGAATGAGCTACGAGTCAATAGCCCATGAGGCGCAGCCGAATGTGCTATTTAACTCGTAGCCCATGAGGGCGAGAGATCTAATTGTTTTAGTATGAACTAACTAGCCGGACAGTAGAAAATAATAGATAGAAACAAATTGAAGTTGAAAAACTGTTATTATTTCGTGAAAATGCGTGCGGTTTTTCTCTACCATGGGCTATCACAAATAGACCTATAGTAGGGTAGCCAATCAGAATGCAAGATTTGTAATAGTCCACTAGTTGGTTTATACTAATAATCGTTGGTTTATACTAATATTCTTTTACTTCATTTATCCTTATATATGTGTATTATGGGCGTGTTTTTGTTTTGCTTTTTGACAGTGTGGTAGTATGGGGTTGAGGTAGGTTAGGTTTTTAGTCAGTCGCAGTTCGTTTACATATTGTTATTATGATCTTTTAATCTTCCCAGGTGCATGTCTACGATCTGAACGTCAACAAATACGAGCCTTTGTGTGAGCAGTCAGGTTAGTTTGTTTTTCTTTGTGGAAGCTTTAAAAGAGTGTCCATAGAAAAGTCTGAAGGAAATATGGGAAGGGGGGGTGGGAAACTCCCCGGAATTTTGGGTGGGGTATGCTTCACGGGTCTCAAACCCCTGACTAATTTCACACCAAAGTATTTGATTTTCCATACCCCTTTTAGACTTGACCCCGAAAATTGTACCGTGCAACGCACCACTTAAAGCTGCCTTTAATCGCGTTAACTAATCCTATGATATTTTTCGTCAGTTCTCTTTCTCAATTTATTTTGAAGATCAGTGTCAAAATAACAAGAGAAACTAAGACAAATCAGTGAACACGTGCGGTCTCATACTTCCGTGTCAAAATCATCCCCTATTCCAGACTAAAAAGGCAAACTTTATAACCCTATTTCAGACTAAAACAGCTCGAAACCCATATCCTTGGGATTATTTTTTTAGGGGGGGGATATCACATGACTTGCAACGGCACCATGTGCTCACTCCCTTCTGGGCGCGCGTACCGTATCGTTGTAGTAGAGTAGATTTCGCGTGGGTGGGACAAACTACGGCAATAACTACGGCACTGTTACTGTACGGCATGCCGTGACGTTGAAATGGTTTCCCTGTTGTTTGTGTGCTTCTGATCCAATCAAATTACAGAGTTACGAAATGGCAAAGCTACAGTATGATTACGGTATCATACGAAATCCGCTCTACTACCACCGTATTTTCGGGTGAACGAAGATATTTCCCCTTAATTGGTTTTTCGATAGCAATTTTGATGTTTAAACAAATCGAAGCAAACAATTTCGAAGCAGACAACGAAAGAACAACAAATTCAATGTTTATATTCGACTAGACAGTCTCAGGCTGCAATCTCCTGCATGTTTGTCCTGTATTGTCCTGTCCGGACAGCTAAAGGCCTCCTCTTGAGATAGTCCACGTTGTCCTGTCCGCCCCATCAATTTACATTAAAAGCACTTTAGGAACCAGTCATTAATTAGTGTGGGGGGAGGGCTGGTGCAAAATGGGAGTGGGTCACCAATTTTCATGCAGAAAATCGGGGGGGGGGGGGGGGGGGGGGGAGGGGGCATAGTAAGCTAGAGGGGAATAGGGGGATGGGTCATCAAAAATTTAGCATGACAGTTTTCATTTGCACCTCCCCCCTTAGTTAATGAGTCCGGGCCGGACACAGTTATTTTCAGCGATTATTTTCGCGCACATATGGGATCGTTAAAATCAAAGCAAATATGCAAAAATGACTATCAAACTGTGTGTATATCAAGATTTCAAGGAAAATATTGCATATGAAATCAGTCGAGCATTTGAGGGAGGAGACGGTAGCTGTTTGTAGTCAATTAACAGTCACCAATGTAACATTGATTCCATACATGTACAATTACATGTACAATTACACCATGACATACACCCTAGAGCAGATTTCGTATGACTGGGACAAACTACGGTATGTCCGTAAACTTGCCGTAATCGTGCTGTAACCGTGCTTTGCCGTATCTCTGTAATTTTGATTGGATCAACAGGGCAAAAACAATGGGAAACCATTTCAACGTCACGGCATGCCGTACGGTAACCGTGCTGTAGTCAGTGCTGTAGTTTGTCCCACTCATACGAAATCTGCTCTATTGCTGACTTGCACGTTACGTCATCGCCGCCATGTTGGTGGACGTTAACAAACGATTCCTCATTAGCTTCTCTTGTTAGTTCCACCAACATGGCCGCCACGGTTTTGTTATTTGAATCTGGGGGGATTGGTTGCAAGTCAAGAATAAGTGCATTGTTTCCACCATTGTTTTTCCCCAGTTGTTGCAAAGAAGAAGTCGAAGTTGACGCATCTGACGTTCAACCCAGTTCACCCCATATTGATACTCGGGGACAGCAGGTAAGCCAAGCAAGCCGAGATTTTATCGCATAAGGAAACACAAATCTACAACAAGTATCAATCGCAACTATGCTGGATTCACGTTTGCAGGTTTTCGCGATCATATGAAATTCCTCGATAGAATCATTGTGATGGCAACATGGAATAGCAGTCCATCCACTTGGAGAATATACCTCAGGGAGAGCCATAGTTTACTCTCGTCCCGAATTAGCATCATAAAGGCTGGTCATAAATTTCTAGGGGAAGGGGGTGGAGAAGGAAATCAAAAAGTTAAAAAATATATAACAATAAACATGAAATATTATGCCCCTTCCCCTATAACCCTGGCCTATCCCCCCCCTGCTAATTTATGTTCCTAAAGAACACGATGAATAATACCTTATTCACATCAACTAAACTTGTTTGATTAATATGAGTTTTTCTAGCCCCTATCTTGAATGTGTTTAGCTACACAGGGTTCAAACTACACTTTGTTGAAACTAAAAATATATATATATATTATTTGTTGTAGCAGGCTGATTCTGGCAGCTTACAGCTGATGTGGGCCTGCTTTATTCCTTACACACTCCCCGGGGGGGGGTACTCCTGTTTGTGACGTATTATGTATGTGCCGCCCGGGTGGGTCAGGGTTTTGAGCTCAGTTTGGGCAGGTAGGGTCAGGGTTTTGACCTGATTTGGGCAGATCAGGGTCAGGATTTGAGTATAATTTGGGTGCAGTCAGGGTCGGGGTTCAGTATTTTTTAGGAAGTTCATTTTTTTTAGCTACTATGTCAAAAAAAGACATTCTGTTGCCGCGTTTTGATCGCCTGCCCACATGCAAGCACTGAGGTTCCCATACATCGTGACGCCGCTAATTCGTACTTCAGTACAAGTTTATCTATGTACTTCATCTGCTGATTTGTTTACCCAATGCCACGTCCCGACTTGAAATGTTCCGTATTTTGCATGAAATCCCGGTACGCGGTATACCAGACAGGATATATATCCGACCGTGTTTTGAAAACAATTTAAAGAAGGGGCAATCAGGTTGTTTTTTTTCCCAAAAAGGGGGCAATCAGGGTTTTGGAGCTCGGATTGGGTCAAACAGGGTCAGGGTTTGAGCCTCTTGGCCTCACATACATACCCATTTTTCATGTAAGTACCCCCCCCGGGACACACTCCTCACACACCCCTCACAACATTAGGGAACTTTAAAAGCAACCACGACGGTAACCTCTAGGACGACGGCATAAAACAATAGCCTTGATTACAACATACAATAGCTGTACGTGCGAATGCACGCAGTCGCCTACATATCAACCTTTGTCTCTGCTTTGTCTGCATGCAAAAACAACGTGAAATCCCCACATTTTACGTTTTAAAGAGAACGCGAACGTAAGAAAGATAATCCGTTTTTCGTTCGGCGTGAACGGAACTCTATGCTCATCATATTTTTCGTGGGACCTACGATTTCCTGCGATCTGATTGGTTCCGGGAGCGGGCGGAACCTACGATTTCCTGCGATCTGATTGGTTCCGAGAGCGGGCGGGAACCTACGGTTTCCTGCGATCTGATTGGTTCCGGGGTCACGGTAACCAGTGCGCATGCTCTCAATTCATTGGAGTTTGTTCTCTCGTATCTTGGCGCTGGCCAAAAGATCGCGGGCTCTGGGAACAAGATTGGTTTGTTCTATGATTCGTCTCAAGTCGAAAGAGAATTGCGTAAAAACGTCAATTACCGGCGTAGGGTCGGTCCGTATAGAGAAAAACTGTGTCCTCGGTCTTGAAAGTAAGTCTCAGCGGGTCAATAACTCATATTTATGTTAAACTTGTTTAATTAAACAGCTTTTAAACATGTTTAAGCTTCAATTCATATTAATGTTTTTCACTCACTTTGCAGGGGATACGTGACATCACTCAAGCTATCGCCCAACCTTCGTAAAGCCACACACCCCAAGGTAATGTACCCTCCTGCTAATATGAGAACTACGGTTCAATGTTTATAAACATTACAGTTGTTATGCTAAATTAAATGTGCAACTGCGACGTGGAAAGGCTGCTTTGTGTCAATAACCACAGCTACACAGTATACACACGTACTCATTGTACTGTAAACCATTTCCATATTATCATATGGATCACTTTCATGTTAATAAAATAGCTATGAATTGGTGGTGCTTGCTTGAACAAGCGTTTTCGTAATGTGGCCCTGATTATATGCACAAAGCATCCAACTGGTTATTTGAGCCAATCAGTGATGAGTACAAGACAGTAGCATTTCAACTTATGGTTATTTGAGCCAATCAGTGATGAGTACAAGACAGTAGCATTTCAACTTATGGTTATTTGAGCCAATCAGTGTCGAGTACAAGACAATAGCATTTCAACTTATGGTTATTTGAGCCAATCAGTGATGAGTACAAGACAATAGCATTTCAACTTATGGTTATTTGAGCCAATCAGTGTCGAGTACAAGACAATAGCATTTCAACTTATGGTTATTTGAGCCAATCAGTGTCGAGTACAAGACAATAGCATTGATCGTTTGCATTGACGTCACAAAAAAAATTGCCTCAAGAAAAAACTTATATTAGTAAAATATTTTTAATACTGTGTATAGAGCAGGTAAAAATATAGAAATGACCGAAATTTTGGAGCAATAGAGTACTTCGTAACCGAGCTGTCGGATAAATAATATTCGAACAATTTAGTGTAATTAGTATGCGGCGGCCATGTTGGTGTACAGCTTTAGTACACCAAGATGGCGGCCAAAAACGTACTCTACAAATAAAGCTGTTTTCTCCATCAATATGATTAGAATTCACTTCAAAACACTTTAGATATCACTTTTAAAGGTTTATCAAGTCTAAAATTTGAAATTGGCCGAAATATATGGATTTCCTTGACAGTTTGGAAACACGCTGAGCTGGGCTGTCACAAAATTCAAAGTACTGTAACTCAAAAATAAATTACCGTATCGACGTACATTTTTCGAAGAATACTGAGAATACCGATATCTAAATCATATTAAAAGAACAGCTTCATATATCTCATAGTTTAGATTTTAGAATTTTGATGACGTCACATGCAAAGGATCTATAGCATTTCAACTTATGGTTATTTGAGCCAATCAGGGATGAGTACAAGACATTAGCATTCCAACTTATGGTTATTTGAGCCAATCAGTGATGAGTACAATACAATAGCATTTCAACTTGCTGTAAGTTGGAATGCTTTGTTTCGTTCTGCAGTGTGATTGGTTCTTGTTGTCTAAGTGCTCCGGTTACAGTAGCGCATACTATAGTAAGAATGGTAGGTGACTTTCCATCGCTGTGTAGCAATCGATATTTGTCTTCTCTAATGCATTGATTCCGTGTAAACAACAAGCTAACTAGGTAACGGTTACTATACCCTTGTAGACAACAGGCTGACTATGGCAACGTGTAGACAACAGGCTGACTAGGTAACGGTTGCTATGTCTGTGTCAGGAACAACATGCTGACTAGGTAACGGTTACTATGACCGTGTAGACAATACGCTGACTGGGTAACGGTTGCTGTGTCCATGTGGACAACACGCTGACTAGGTACCGGTTGCTATGTCCGTGTACACACCAGGCTGATTTACTTAGTAACGGTTGCTATGTCCGTCGGTAGACAACATGCTGACTAGGTAACGGTTACTATGACCGTGTAGACAATACGCTGACTAGGTAACGGTTGCTGTGTCCATGTGGACAACACGCTGACTAGGTACCGGTTGCTATGTCCGTGTACACACCAGGCTGATTTACTTAGTAACGGTTGCTATGTCCGTCGGTAGACAACATGCTGACTAGGTAACGGTTACTATGACCGTGTAGACAATACGCTGACTAGGTAACGGTTGCTGTGTCCATGTGGACAACACGCTGACTAGGTACCGGTTGCTATGTCCGTGTACACACCAGGCTGATTTACTTAGTAACGGTTGCTATGTCCGTCGGTAGACAACATGCTGACTAGGTAACGGTTACTATGACCGTGTAGACAATACGCTGACTAGGTAACGGTTGCTGTGTCCATGTGGACAACACGCTGATTAGGTACCGGTTGCTATGTCCGTGTACACACCAGGCTGATTTACTTAGTAACGGTTGCTATGTCCGTCGGTAGACAACATGCTGACTAGGTAACGGTTACTATGACCGTGTAGACAATACGCTGACTAGGTAACGGTTGCTGTGTCCATGTGGACAACACGCTGACTAGGTACCGGTTGCTATGTCCGTGTACACACCAGGCTGATTTACTTAGTAACGGTTGCTATGTCCGTCGGTAGACAACATGCTGACTAGGTAACGGTTACTATGACCGTGTAGACAATACGCTGACTAGGTAACGGTTGCTGTGTCCATGTGGACAACACGCTGACTAGGTACCGGTTGCTATGTCCGTGTACACACCAGGCTGATTTACTTAGTAACGGTTGCTATGTCCGTCGGTAGACAACATGCTGACTAGGTAACGGTTACTATGACCGTGTAGACAATACGCTGACTAGGTAACGGTTGCTGTGTCCATGTGGACAACACGCTGATTAGGTACCGGTTGCTATGTCCGTGTACACACCAGGCTGATTTACTTAGTAACGGTTGCTATGTCCGTCGGTAGACAACATGCTGACTAGGTAACGGTTACTATGACCGTGTACACACCAGGCTGACTTACTTAGTAACGGTTGCTATGTCCGTCGGTAGACAACATGCTGACTAGGTAACGGTTGCTATGTCCGTGTACACACCAGGCTGACTTACTTAGTAACGGTTGCTATGTCCGTCGGTAGACAACATGCTGACTAGGTAACGGTTACTATGACCGTGTACACACCAGGCTGACTTACTTAGTAACGGTTGCTATGTCCGTCGGTAGACAACATGCTGACTAGGTAACGGTTGCTATGTCCGTGTACACACCAGGCTGACTTAATTAGTAACGGTTGCTATGTCCGTCGGTAGACAACATGCTGACTAGGTAACGGTTACTATGACCGTGTACACACCAGGCTGACTTACTTAGTAACGGTTGCTATGTCCGTCGGTAGACAACATGCTGACTAGGTAACGGTTGCTATGTCCGTGTACACACCAGGCTGACTTACTTAGTAACGGTTGCTATGTCCGTCGGTAGACAACATGCTGACTAGGTAACGGTTACTATGACCGTGTACACACCAGGCTGACTTACTTAGTAACGGTTGCTATGTCCGTCGGTAGACAACATGCTGACTAGGTAACGGTTGCTATGTCCGTGTAGACAACGCGCTGACTAGGTAACAGTTGCTGTGCCCGTGTAGACAACAGGCTGACTAGGTAACAGTTGCTATGTCCGTGTCAGGGAGAACACGCTGACTAGAAAACGGTTGCTATGTCCGTGTCAGGGACAACACGCTGACTAGGTAACGGTTGCTATGTCCATGTCAGGGACAACAGGCTGACTAGGTAACGGTTGCTATGTCCGTGTAGACAACACGCTGACTACGATGGCCACTAAGTAATTATTTGGTTTGACCCTCACTATCGCAACATCAGTCAGAAAGGACAGCATTTACTGAAACTGTTACTGTTTACAATGCACTGAACCAGTGGCATTGCTGTTTAGTTAAACTACCTTTGTCGTAATAACACGTTAGTCTCGTTCTTACTCATTCAATGTTTAATATCTCTAATCTTTCTTTACCTTAACTATGAACTGTTTTATCTTTTTTTCGAGGAGGACTTTTTGTCAGCTCCTTCTGAAGAAGATATACCCGTCATAGTACTTCCTGTGCTCGCTACTGAGATGGTAACACTTTACTCTCTCTCTCATTTTCTCTCTGTCTCTTTCTCTTCTTTTTCTCCAGTGTGTCGTTAGTGCCAGACTTGCCATACTGTATCCGGATGCATACCATGTTGGCTAACTTCTAAAGCTTTATTTATTTCTTACTACGAGTGCCTGCTTCTTGGATTCTTCACGATCGTACGCAGGGGACGTTTCTTGTTCTTGCATTTCAGCTCCCCACTTGATAGTGAGACGTATAGCGGGACGTGTGGAAACTGCTCGTAAAAAACAAATCTCTGATATCCAGACTGAAATGAGAATGTGAAAACCTCAACGAAAACTGAGAACACTGACATTTTGGCCAATACAATCATGATCCTTACAATTCTTTTAGTGTCTACTTTCTGAGGTGTCACTTTTTTTTAGATCGTACTTTTCTTTCTTCACAAATATTTCTTGCAATCAACTTTCACACCGTTCTCGATATGGCAGCACAGTATGGCAGACACCTGATGTGAAGTCGATAAATATGAACATAAAATTGAATAAACACACGCATGACAAGCACTCTTACATCAATAGGAAGAATTCCTCCAGGAACTACTCAGATTGCCCCCCCCCCCTCACCCTCCCCCCCCCCCCCCCCCCCCCAAAAAAAAAAACTCCCTTCACTCTCACATCAAGTCCCGATGGAATTTAGCCACTGGAAGTCACTCACTGGATTATAATATAAACGCGCTCACCCTCAAAGTCTCGAACATTTTTTTCCATTTGTTTTCTGATTTTGCCTAACCTTTCCCTATTTCTGATTTTGTCTGACCTTAACCCCAAATATTTTTCCCATTTCTGATTTTGTCGACCTTACCCCCAAATATTTTTCCCATTTCTGATTTTGTCTGACCTTACCCCAAAATATGTTTCCCATTTCTGATTTTGTCTGACCTTACCCCAAAATATTTTCCACATTTCTGATTTTGTCGACCTTACCCCCAATATTTTTCCCATTTTTCCCATTTCTGATTTTGTCGACCTTACCCCCAAATATTTTCCCATTTTCCCATTTCTGATTTTGTCTGACCTTGACCCCAAATATTTTTCTGATTTTGTCGACCTTACCCCCAAATATTGTTCCCATTTTTCCCATTTCTGATTTTGTCGACTTCCAGTGTCGATTTTGTCGACCCCAAATATTTTCCACATTTTCCCATTTCTGATTTTCCCGTTTTATCTCGCGGATTTGCATCAACTGGTGTCTTCAGGTCGTCGCTCTGGTTCCTTAACCTAATGCGTTAATTTTAAGGTATTCAAAGAATGTATTAGAACTAACCTTGGGCAGTCGTGACGCAATCTTCATCGCCGGTAATATTGCAGGATCCATGCGTCCCGGCCACGTTGGAGACGTTTGTGTTTAGAGAGATTGCCTCGCCAACTTCGAAAAAAATATATTTAGTCCAAGCCTACGAAGCCAATTAAGCGTGGAAAAGTAATTGATTTGATATCTTTATTCGATCTGTTTTCTGATTTTCGAGAGATTTCTTGGGTTGTGGAATCGGGGAGCGACGTAAAGTTCGATTGCACCAAAACAAGTCTGAGTTATTTTGATGTTTGCATGTGTGGGGAGGGGTGGGGAAAAGGGATGCTTTTTGTTTTTCACTAAAATGTTGATGTCTCTCAATTTTCAGGAAAAAGCCAAGGGACCAGAGAACGAGGTCGCTAAAATGGACAAACTATTAAGCTTGGTTCGAGAACCACAGGACAAGAAATAAGCCAGCTAAAATATTCTCCCCAGACCAATTCATAGATACACCAAGTCACGTAAAAACAAACTTCGGATAGTACTCCAGGTTTTTTTCCATTCTTGCTATAATTGAAAGCATAGCAATCATTGTATACTTCACAGGTCATGTATTTAATGAACATTTTATTGCTTTTATGTAAAGAAAAGCCGCCGTGGTAGTCCAACGTCTCTTAGGTTCGCGAGTACGTTTTGCCATAAATGGCGAAGTTGTCAGCCTTGTACAAATGTATGGATATTGTGGTTTTCTTTTCGAAAATCAGAATGAGATTGAGATGCTTATTATGAAATAATGTATGTGTATAATGCATTTAGCGACCAATAAATATGCGAATAAACAGCAATAGTTCATCCTCTTTTTAGTCCGATTTAATCCCAAATTCCACAACATTCATTTTGGAGCCGGCACTGTTGAGCTGGATAATTTAGGCCACGATATTCTTCATTGACACGGGAAAATATAGAGTGCTGGTCCCAAACTTATCGAGGCCCGCGGGCCCAAAATGAATGTGCTGAACATGGGGCTTTGAGTCTATTCATGTGTGGTTTATCACAACGAAGCCCAAACTCTCAAGACCGATTTACACGACAAGCACTGTGGGCACGGCACTCTTAAATGTGGGCCCTCGGGAAGATAATTTTGGGACCCGCACTCTTGATTTTTGTCCTGTAAATGAAGAGTGTCGTGCCGTGCCTTAAATTATCGGCCCGCGGTCCCAAATTTCAGAGTGCCGTGCCCAAACATGAATGTCGTGTAATTGGGGCTTCAGTTTTATATTAGCTCAACAATAAATATGCGAATAATTAACAATTAGACCCGAATGAGCTACGAGCCAATAGCCCATGAGGCGCAGCCGAATGGGCTATTTAACTCGTAGCCCATGAGGGCGAGAGGTCTAATTGTTTTAGTATAAACTAACTAGTAGGACAGTAGAACATAATAATAATAATAATACTTTTATTCATCCTTATACAACAATAGTACATTGGATTTTTTACAGTAATTAAGTACAAACTAACGGACTAAGGTTTTACCAACTAATACAGTAATATCGTAAAAATATTTAGCAGATATCTTCATGATTGACTCATCATTCATGGATAGTAAGTACAGAAATAAAGACTTTCTATCAAATGATTTAAAATTATTATTAATTACATGTAATTTGTTGATGAATTCTTCTCTTATACTCATAAAATCATTATTCTCACAGATCATCACATAATGGTATTCGTCTCCCACTTGATTTGAGTTACAAATGGGACAAATGCGTTTTTCAACTGGGGTATTATTGTATCGTCCAGTTTCTATTGGCATCTTATGTGCTGATATTCTAATTTTAGACACTGCCTGACGATGTTTACTATTTGTGACGTATTTTAGATATTTTTCAAAGTATCGTACGTAATTTACCACCATTATGTACGTGTGAGTCACTTCTATTTTTCTTAACTTGAATTTGCCAGAATTTAATGTAACGATCGAAAAGTTTTGCCCTAAAAAAAATAATGAATGCACCTATACGTTTAGGAGGTACACATAGATTTGAAAATTTGCCAAGATCACAAAATTGTAGTAAATAGTTGGTGAATATTACGCCCTGGGAATTTAATTTCAGACATAAATTCGAGGCTTTGCCGACAAGAGTATCATGATTATAGTTAGGATCACTTAAACGTAACCAATATTTCAAGACCAAAGTTGAAATCTGTACAATTAAAGGTACTCTTCCTAACTCAGCATATACTGCCAGGTTTGTTGCTTTGCGGTGGACCCCCAAAACACGCTTGCAAAATTTTAGATGAAGCTTTTCTACACAATTTACCGCTGTAAATATTTTTAGTTTAAAACTATCAAAACTCGATAATTTTCCCAAACAGTAGACTCCCCAAATTTCACAACCATATAGTAACACGGGAGTCGCTACGGAATTGAAAAGTTTCAATAGTACTTTTACAGGCGCGTTTTCTAAAGTCGAAAAACACTTGAATAAACTATGATAGGCCCGTAAAGCTTTGTTATACAGTAGCTTTTGAGCTATCTTAAAATTACCTGCAAAATGGAATGTAATACCTAAATATGTATATTCTTCCACGTATTCTAAGGTATCAGTTCCGAAGTACCATTGACATTTCGTTAACTTATATCGCTGGGGTTTTGATGCAAAAATTAAAATTTTTGACTTCTTTCAGGTTTACTTGTAACTTCCATTTTTTAGTGTAAGAATTAAGTTCCCGAAGACACGATTGTAACCCGGATTGAGATTGAGACAAAAGGACTAAGTCGTCAGCATAAAGTAGACAATTTAAATTACTTCCATTCAGGTTTACTGGGTCACACCTGTTATCAAATACTTCTGGTATGTCATTTATAAAAAGATTGAAAAGTGTTGGACTAAGGTTACATCCCTGTTTGACTCCAATTTCTGACTGAAAAAAAAGACGTAACGCCTTGATTTACTTTCACTGCGGATTTGACGGAGGAATACATACTAAGTAAAATACGTAAAATGTTTCTACTACACCCATACTTAATGAGTTTAAAGAATAAACCCTCTCTCCAGACGCTATCGTATGCTTTTCTAAAATCAATAAAGCAAGCGAAAAGAGGTTTGTTCTTTGATTTATAAAAATAAATTAAAGTTTTTAACACCAATATATGATCAGATGTTCTGAAACCTTTCCTGAATCCGATTTGACTTTTATTTAAAAAAAAAAAAATTCTAAGAATAAGTTGAAACGAGTATTCAATATAAGGGTAAATTTTTTTCCCAAACAACTACTGATACAAATGCCTACTGATACAAACAACTACTGATACAAACTATCTCCAGACTTATGAAGAGGTACTATCAAACCTTCTGACCACGCTAGTGGAAAATGTCCATGAGAGAGAATTACTTTGAACAATTTAACAAACTGAGGTGCTAAGCTGTCTAATGAAGATTTGATGATTTCGTTACATATTGAATCTCTCGCGCTTGCCTTTTTATTCTTAAGTCTTTTTGAAACCTCCCTTATTTCGTTAATTGTAATGGGATCGTCAAGAATTTTGTTGTTGCCTGAAGCCCAAATATGAAAATCAGTAACAATTTGAGCTTCGTTACTTTGACAGTGTGTTGTAAAATGTATTCTATTTAATTCTTTGAAATAATCATACCAGTCTGTAGGAGATATATCATTAGAAATATCATTGTTTTTCCCATTTGACTTAATGACGTTAACGAGCTTCCAAAACTCTTTTGGATTATTACTTTCTAAGTTACCAATTTTGTCTAGTAACTCATTCTTGAATTGAATTTTTGTCTTTTTAATCAACTGCTTGTATTTCTTCTTGGTAGAGAAAAACTTATGTCTCAAGTAAGGATCACCTGGATATTTTGAAACCAAATAACCCAAATTTTGTACTTCCTTTTTGAACTCGTAACAATTTTTATCGAACCATTTTTGTTTCTGGATGACCTTTTTCTTACTTTTACTTTGACCTATTTTACTCTTAGTAGGTAACACCTTTTTGGCTGTACTGACTATGGTGTCTGTAAACTCCTTTACCAACATATCTATGTTAGTTCCCTCTTTGTCTACCATGGTGTATTGAATCAAACAAGGAGCCTAATTTATTGTGAACCTTATCTGAATTAATCATATTAACAAATTCACTTTTCAAATCGTCGTTCCAAAGAAAAGTCATTGGATGTGACTCCATAGGCACACTTTTTTCTAACATATTTGGAACTTTTGCCTCCATGACGAATGACAGAAAACAGTGGTGCGAGAACTCCGTTACACTGGAGACCGTAAATAGGTTGACAGAGCGAAACAATAGCGTAATCGACCACACTAGCGCCATTATAAGTATGACAGGTAAACTGACCTAGAAAATCGCCCTTACACCTACCATTTAGAGTTACTAGGTTATTACCAATACATAATTCAGAAAGTGATCTGCCATATTTATTTATGTGAATATCTCTAGAGTTTCTTGGCTCCATTATTTCAGAATTAAAACCCGCAAGATTGAAAGAAACGTCATTGACGTAATCTTCTAAGTTTCCCATTCTTGCATTAAAATAATAATAATAATAATAATAATATATACATTTATATAGCGCCATATACACTACCTGTCCTATGGCGCTTTACAATCATAATATAAATCAATACGATGACTATAAAATACTAAAACTTGTTAAAAAAAGTTAAAAAATGGATTACTAATATTTAAAAAACTAAAAACTATATTACGAATACGTTGCTTTAAAAAGATAAGTCTTCAAACGTGATTTAAAAATATTAACAGAACTGCTAAGCCTAATCTCAGTTGGAAGAGCATTCCATAACCTTGGGGCGGCCACCGAGAAGGCTCTATCCCCATAGCTCTTGAGATTAGACTTAGGAATTGTAAGTAGGCACTGATTGGACGATCTTAAACTACGACTAGGATTATAGTGATGAAGTAAGTCACTTATATAAATAGGAGCCAAATTGTTCAGTGCCTTATAGGTTAAAAGTAAAATTTTAAAAATAACACGTTGTTCTATGGGAAGCCAGTGGAGCTGTCTGAGTAATGGCGTAGTGCGAGCGAACTTAGAATTTCGAGTAACTAGGCGAGCAGCGCAATTCTGGACAGATTGTAGTCTCTGAGTGAGATATTTCGGCAAGCCGTACAGCAAAGCATTGCAATTATCTAATCTGCACGTGACAAAAGCATGCACTAATGTTTCAGTACTGTCATCTGACAAATACTCCCTAATCTTAGTTATCTTCCTAAAATGATAGAAAGAAGACTTACACACAGCACTAACATGCTTCTCTAAAGACAAGCTATTATCAAACACTACCCCAATGTTCCTGGCAGAGAGTGAGGGCTGGACTAAATGGTCGCTAACTGAAATTGCATTAAGACATGGACGAGGGCGGTGCTTAGAGCTTATAATAAGGAGTTCTGTCTTATCTCTGTTTAGTTTTAACCTATTGGATATCATCCATTTATCTATATCGCTAACACAGGCTTCAACCCGAGTAACAGCTGATGCTTGGTCTTCGCCACTTAGGGAATCGAAGGACAAATACAACTGAGTGTCGTCCGCATAAAAATGAAACCCCATGTTGTGTTGCCTTACGATGTCCCCAAGTGGCGAAGTATATAACAGATAAAGAATGGGGCCCAGCACGGAACCCTGAGGCACTCCACATGATAAAGGACGGCTCGTGGACTTATCATCTCTAATGTTGACAAATTGATATCGATCGCTAAGATAAGAGCTAAACCAAGTATGGGCCAATCCCGTAACTCCAAAACGATAAGTCAACCTATTTAGTAATATCCCGTGGTCAACGGTATCAAACGCAGCAGATAAGTCTAAAAGGAGTAATATAACAGTCCGATGATTATCTAGGGCCTCCAGAATGTCATTATTTACTCTAACAAGGGCGGTCTCTGTACTATGTAAATGTTTATAGGCAGATTGAAAAACCTCGTCAAGATCGTTCTCGAAAATATAGTCAATCGTCTGCAACGCAACGACCTTTTCGGTGAGCTTTGACATAAACACAAGGTTAGAGATCGGCCTAAAATTAGAAAATTCTTCAAAATCAAGATGTAATTTCTTTAACTTAGGGTTCAGTAGAGCTAATTTAAAACTATCAGGCATCGTAGCAGTGTCAATAGAGAGGTTGATGATCTTGGCCATGATGGGTAAAAGAACAGGTATGCACTCCTTGAGGACAGAGGCAGGCAGTGGGTCCAGGGAACACGACTTTACTTTAGTGGCCTCGATAACAGCAGACACTTGCTCTGGTGAGACGTTCTTGAAGCTGGATAACACACAGCTACACGAAGAGGAAACGCCAGAGAACATGGGCGAACTGTTAGACTCGGCTTCGAGAGATTTACGTAGAATAGTAATTTTATCACTGAAAAAGTCAGCAAATTTGTTTGCTAAATCCTTATCGGAACTGGAGGTGGGATAGAGAACTTCAGACTTGGTGTGAAGCAGTTTATCAACAGTGTTGAACAGAATCCGCTGATCGTGTTTATTGCTCTCGATGATGGATGAGTAGTAGAGAACCTTAGATGACCTGATGAGGGCGTTGACAACATCACATTGCACCACATAGCTCTGATGGTCACTTGCCAGGTGCGAAGAGCGCCAACGACGCTCAAGGGCTCTCCGTTTTCTCTTCACCGCATAACATTATTTCGCCTTTTTTAGAAAAATTGTAAATATTTTCTTGTAGAATGTCAAAATGATCTTTGTCCAATCTCTTCTCTCTTGGGGAGTTTAGAGGTGGGATGTAAACAGTACAAATGAAAACGTCATGTTTCAAATGGAAGAAATCTTTTTCTAATTTCCACCAAACAAACTCCTCACAACTCTCCTTATCGAGAAATTTAACTCCTTTTCGTAATGATGATTTGACTAACACAGTAATGCCTCCAGAGTTCCTACGAGAATTTGGATGGTTCTTTCTACATTTTGAAAAAGCATAAAAGCCGTCTATGTTTAAGTCTTCACCGTAAGGTAACCAAGTTTCGACGAGTGAAGCAAAGTCGAATTTTGCTATTTCTGTAATGAAATCTTTATCAATCAATTTCCCCGAAAGACCTTCAATGTTCCAACTACAGAAACTCAGAAAATTTCTGACCGGGATTTTCATGCTTGGAAAGCACAAACAAAGATAAAAATACTATGAACTGACACCACCTCCCATTAGCAGCCGAAACACTAAACCCTGGAAACTTTCACAACAGAAATGAAAAACATAAGTATATAAACTTCTCTAAAATATCAGTGTAGAAATATATGGAATGAAACTGAAATAAATGATTGTAGTAAGTAGTGTTATACCGGTCTTACTTGAGTATCTAACTGCCGTGAGAGCATGTTCATTGGTGGATAGCTAACCTGTGGATTACAGAACGCTATAGACCCGGTGGAGGCGGCGGCGGAAGAACGACCCTTTGATATATAGATAGAAACAAATTGAAGTTTAAAACATGTTATTAATTCGTGAAAATGCGTGCGGTTTTTCTCTACCATGGGCTATCACAAATAGACCTATAGTAGGTTAGCCAATCAGAATGCAGGATTTGTAATAGTCCACTAGTTGGTTTATACTAAAGAGCAATAGTTCGTCTTATTTTAGTCTATTCACGTGTGGTTTATTTTGCTACGAACCCAAACTCTCAGTTTTATACTAGAGCTAAACAACAACGGGACGGAATTTCAATGCGTTTTTTTCTAAAATCGGGTATGTATTTTCTAAAATCGGGTATGTATTTTCTAAAATCGGGTATGTATTTTCTAAAATCGGGTATGTATTTTCTAGTAGGAGAAAATCACGAAATCGAAAACCACCCATAAATCAAGGCTAAACTGCCCAGGAGTCTCCATTGACATTAAATGTAATGACTACAAGGGAAACGAATGTTTTTAAACAAACATTTTATTAGATTTAAGAGTATTACAGCGACCGTGTACATTCTCTCGTAATCGCGAATACAGATCGTAAGCTTGGGCTACCTGTGCTATCCTAAAAAGGACTGGTTTTCCAATAACATTTTTCATCCTCCTCTCCGCAGGCTATATATTAGGTCATTTCAAGTTTACTCACGGCAATACGAAAATTGGGCAATCCCTTTATGTAGGACGACACGAATTTTTACCAAAAATACAATAGAATAGAATACAATTCAATAGAACGCAACACAATACAATAGAATACAATTTGGTAGCAATTCGTGTCGTCCTACATGAAGGGTGGCCGAAAATTGGGTGCTCCCTTCATGAAGGCAGACATGAATTATTACCAAATATAATTGTATTGTGTTCTATTGTATTGTGTTAATTCTATTGTATTTTGATAGCAATTCATGTGTTGCCCACATGAAGGGACACCGAAAATTGTATTGAAACTCAACTACTTTCCCGTAAAGACAACTGAAATGTCATTTTTAAAGAAACGTGAAGATCCTTTATTAACACAATGTTATGCATGCTTGAATGTTCCTAGATTAATTGACGCGCTCGATCACTCTGCTAGTGTATTGATCAATCTACCGTGACCAGCTTCAAATTGTCGATTTATGACGGTGGACTTTTCGCCATGTACCTGTTCAATTTTGGTACCTCCATGTCGGTCATAACCCTATTCCAAACTAGGAAGGCAAAGTTTATAATAGTAAGCAAATTGAAGGGACCACAGACGAAATGATAAACAACTGGATACCCTAGCGTGTAGGGATCTGAACGACAAAATATATTTATAAAAAAGACAAAACGGTGAGACTTATTTAGCCTACATTGTACCGCCTCTCTTCTGACGGGTCAGTGAGCTGGCAGAAGTAGGATACAACGTAGGTGCAAGACAACGTGCCTATGAAACGAAATATAGTTTGAAAGTCCTTTCGAAATGAGGATGAATGGTGTTTATTGCTTATCAATATCTCATCTCGTTCCAGAGATATTAAGGTTTTTAGAATATGCAAATTAGATGATCTGTGACGTCATTAGTTGGACACAGCCATGAGGACAAATAACAAATGAAGAATAGTCGGTAATAACAATTGAAACTTTGCACACGTACTAGGGAAAATGCACATCATTATGCAAATTAAGATGTTACCATGGTAACACTCTAGGCCTCTAATTTTAATGACAAAAATTTTGTTTCATAGGCGCGGCACTTTATACACCACCCTACCCATATCATGTGACCTCTTCTGTTGACACTCAAACTTATTTTACAGGATGTTAGCATCCATTCTAGTTGAATAATGTCAATTCTTGGGTTGCAACCAATCCCCAGAGATTCAAATGACAAAGCCGTGGCGGCCATGTTGGTGGAACTAACAAGAGAAGCTAATGAGGAATCTTTTGTTAACGTCCACCAACATGGCGGCCATGACGTCACGTGCAACCCAGCAATTGCATGTGAAATGACCTTATATTTTGGACAGGAGAATTTTTTACAGGTTATCTATGGTTGGAGAGCAAATATCCTAATTATGGACAAGAAGAGGGTGTGGCTGATCACATGATTGGACTCATCAGCAACATGTCTCCCAAAAATGAAGTGATAGATACTCTGTGCTTAACACAAATCTTTGCAATGAACTTGAATTTTCAACCATCCCCTCCAACCTTAGGTTTGGTTCTGAATTAGTGTCGAAATAAGAGAAGGCTAGGGAAGCGGTACATTTTTGCCTGTAGCTCCTGTCTGGTAAACAATTATATCACAAAACTTGGCCAAATAACTCGTTACTTAGTGAATATCCAATAGGCTGATTCTGCAGGAAAAGACCAGACATTTATATATTTTAATTTTTTTTGCTTAATTTACCGTCCGAGCCTGTAAATAGGAGACGCACGAGTCCGTTACTAGAAAAATTATTGCATCACGTCTAGACATGCTGGAAAGACGATGTTGCGATATTATGCAAAGGGCTGTATGGCTTCAAAGTCAGAGCTATAACAGGGATCGCTCGACTCTTTCACTATGGAGAAAAGCCCATTTGTTTTGGCGATTGTTTCGTTACTTCGATTTTCACGAATTTCGAGGGGCTGAAAATCGGCTCAAAAAAACCTTCCCATTCGCACTTGAAATCAAGAGCAAACACAAAATAACCACTCAGTCGTTACAGTACTTTGTTTAATCTTTCCAACCAGCAGGTTTGTTTTCACAAAACACACCAAGCGACGGTGAACCACGCCGATGTTTGCACTGCATTTCACTCGACCACATTTTCCTGCTCCCACCTCCGATTGCATGCTGGGTAATGGACAAAAAATCCACAAGCGGTCCCCCCCTCTGGGACTCCGGTAGGGAGCCCCTACAACCAAGAGCGGTGATTTGGACTCAAGCCGTTGCTTTAAAGTGACAAAAACACATCCTAATAGGTTGAGCAGGGGTAAAAGACTGCCAACTGCAGGAGTTCAAGGATTTCATTGAAGAATTTTTTCCCGTGTCTGAAAGCACAAACACAACGGAAAAACCCTGTGAAATCCCCTCACAAGGCCTACTAAAAGCAAACCAAGTAATTTTCAGCCGTCCTCAGACTTAATGATGTCCTCAAGCTCTCTGACAGTAGCATTTTTCTCCAAAATTAGAGCACATTTCATTGGAAACCCTACAGAAGTTGCAATACCTACCGTCGACCAGTTCGTAGTTCACCCGAATGGCATTGTGGAGAAAGTTTGAGCCCTCGGCTTTAAAAGTCAGCAGTATTTAACTACCCCGGGCTAGCCAAACTTGAACTGAGGGGGGAGGGTTGAGTTAGCACTCAGCTCACACACGATCGGACGACAAAGAGTTAAGGCTTCAGTCTTCGAATATTTCGATCGGCACGGACCTTGGTGAAATTAAAGCGGTTGGAAGAAAAACTCTACCGTTGAATCAGCCTGGCCGTTTTGTCGATTTCATTTCAGACTAAACAGCTCGAAAACTTCGTGGCGGCACATACATAGGTCTTTATTTATTAGTCTTATTCCCTCGCGCGCTCGTCCCAGCTTCTATGCCATCCGCTACGACAAACCAAGAACATGAAGATAATCTGTGCAGGAGTTGGAAAAACAGGCACCAAGTCAATGGCAAAAGCCCTGAGAATGCTTGGATACAACGTATATGATATATACGAACAACTGGGAGCATTCCTAGACGAATGGAACGGCCTGTTCTTCGAAGGCAAGAAGCCCGACTTTAAAGCCATGTTTGTTAATGTGGACGCCGTAACCGATATGCCGGCAAACATAGTCTCCGAGGAAATCCTAGAAGCTTTTCCGAACTCCAAAGTAATCCTCACCATCCGTGACGAAGACTCTTGGGTGAGAAGCCTCACAAATCAGTTGAAAGTAACATATAATTCACGAATTAGAAAGGTGGGTTCTTTCTCTTTGACCGCTCGCAGGAGAAGAGCGATAGTCGATGCTTCATTTATTGCGCTTTACGGCAGCAATTACCCGCACGCTACGTGCCTCTTCCGTAAGCGTTTCAGAATGCACAACGATCGTGTCAAAGCCGTAGTGCCCAAGGAACAGTTGTTGGTATACAATGTGAAACAAGGATGGGAACCGTTGTGCAGATTCCTTGGTCATGACGTGCCAACTGAGCCTTTCCCCCACGAGAACGTCAAAGGAGCAGTAATAAAACAGTTTGAACATACAGAAGTTGGAAAAACTATATTTATTGAAGGGATGTTAGGGTTAACAGCCCTTGTTGTAGCTGTAGCCGTTGTTTTGTTTGTAGTGTTCTCTTGGTTATGGTAAAATAACCCACAGATATACTTAGTCAACATAACGCTCGCTCTGTCCATAGTTAGGTATTTTATCTTTCCAGACTAAACTCAGAAATTATATAACGATGATATCTGATGCATGGGTTCTTTTTAAGACACTGGATGTTCGGGGAAGTCGTTCCAACGTCGTCGCATCAGTTAAATTTATCTAAAGCGTCAACAGAACCTATCAGCGGCCATCCCCTGGGAGGGGGGGGGGGGGGACCACGAGCAGGAGAGAGGACTTTGTCAAAGCTCCTTTGCAAACATTGTGATTGATCCCACCCTCTAGGGGAAGATAGATGTCCACATCCCCTCTGGGATCCAAAATATTCAGGTTAATTTATAATTATTTTTTTGACAATGAATCAAGAACATTGGCACAAAAAGTTGCTTAATATATGGAAGTGACTAATGCTTCTAGAACACGCAGCTATTATTATCTAAAGTGCCAAGGAAGCATGGAATAAGATACAAATGGTTCAACTCACTCCAACCTCTATGTTTATAACCAGCAATCGCGATCACGAGGTAGCTACAATCTCGGTCAAATTGAGTCGGGAAAAAAATCCCCCACTCCCCCATTTCAATGATGAGAGCGTAGGCAACCTGAAATGGACCATGGTTTAACATCATTGAATAGGGAGGAGGGGGGTCCTAATTTTTCAACTAAATTGACCGAGCTTGTAGTCCTGCATGACCTGGCCTCTCTTTCGGCCGCTCCGTAGACTGGAGATAGCTTGCACGCAAGATATGAGCCCACTGACATGTTGGTCACCTTGAAATCTCTCCCCATGCCCCAGACATCCTTAATCCTTCCGAGCAATATATGAGCAATACTTCTGTTTGTGACGTATTATGTATGTGCCGCCCGGGTTGGTCAGGGTTTTGAGCTCAGTTTGGGCAGGTAGGGTCAGGGTTTTGACCTGATTTGGGCAGATCAGGGTCAGGATTTGAGTATATTTTGGGTGCAGTCAGGGTCGGGGTTCAGTATTTTTTAGGCAGTTAGGGTCCAGTTTTTTTTAGCTACTATGTCAAAAAAAGACATTCTGTTGCCGCATTTTTATCGCCTGCCCACATGCAAGCACTGAGGTTCGCATACATCGTGACGCCGCTAATTCGTACTTCAGTACTTATCTATGTACTTCATCTGCTGATTTGTTTACCCAATGCTACGTTCCGACTTGAAATGTTCCGTATTTTGCATGCAATCCTGGTACGCGGTATACCGGCCGGGATATATATCCGACCGTGTTTTTAAAACAATTTAAAGAAGTGGCAATCAGGGTTTTTCCCCCAAAAAAGAGGGCAATCAGGGTTTTGGAGCTCGGCCGATTGGGTCAAACAGGGTCAGGGTTTGAGCCTCTTGGCCTCACATACATACCCATTTTTCATGTAAGTACCCCCCCCCCCCCCCCCCCGGGATATTTTCCCGTCCCCCTGAGAAAGATTCTTCAGCCAATCCCCCATAAAGTCCTCATGATATCATTGTCAGCCCAGGGTCTCCCCCCCGGGATGGCCGCTGATAGTTGCATATATAAATTAGTTAAATATTTAGTTGACGCCATAGCGCAAGACCAACTCAGGATCAAACTAAATCAGGAGGGTTGAACATAAATTTCAGGTAAAAATAAAACCGTTGATTTTATACAAAAGTATACTAGTCTAGACGATTCGTTACTGAGCAGAGAGCATCTGCTCATGTAACATTTACTGATTTATACCGTTGTTTATTTTCTTTTTGTGCCGTCCTTGCATCCCGCCTCCGGAATAGTTTTTTAACTAATTGCGGGTTTGGCAAGTTACTTGCTAATAAATATTGATATCAATTAGTACTAAATTTAGTTAAACTAATGTACCGATCAACTCGAAACATCAACATCCCTTCCAGGCAACCTCCGGGTATTTGAATTTTTGGAGTTTGGATTGTTCAACTTCCCGTGTTGTTCAAATGCCCCACCCCATCGTCGTATTAGGCGATCAAACTCCCTACCATCGGGCCATAGTATTAGCTGTGACACCGCATTTTGTTTTTAGCAGACAGTTTAAATGTCCATGAGCAATTTTCATTTATATTCTAATACCTTGAAATACAGCACAAAGCTTTTGGTGTCCGGTCCGCTTTGTTTTTAAGCCAGTCGCTTACAAAAGCAGAATGTTGTCCTTCGAAGTCGTCTAAAGTGACCTCCCCGCTCCAATTCCGCCATGATTTCGATCGAGGAAACCACGCAGCACATAACATGAAATCGAGACGACAACTTGTTCAAATCAGGCTCCGAAAAAAAAACCGGCTGAAATCAGCTTAAAACTACCCAACAAGGAGAGAAACACGACAGAAGACATCACAGTAGCAAGGTAAGTCATTTTATTCAAATATTTTACAGTATTTCTGGCTAGTAAACGGAACTTCGCTACGCTCCCATACAAACCCTTATATTTTCGTAACTTGAGCTCGCTTAACGCTCCCATACAAACCCTTATGTTTTCGTAACTTGAGCTTGGGCTGCCTGTGGTTTATTCAGGAAGTTTTCACGCGAGTCGGTAACACTCACTTTATTCGGCAAAGTCTTTTCAAAGTAGGCGGATTTACGGGTTATCAAAACCTTTAAGTGTCCACAATAATTACAACATCTACATGTTGGCTTCAGGCAAGAAATACTAACAACTAATCATTCGAAGATTGACGAAGATTGTAGGTGGATTGCAAAATCCTTTGTCGAGTTTCTTGTTGCACTGCTCACGCGAATGAAAATTGCAGCGTTTACCGTAACGAATTTTGTCAAAGAAAAGTGAAGCGTGAATTTTAAAATAAAATTGAATTACATGCCTTTATACACATTACTGATAGCTTTTTGCCGTACTATTCTCCACAGTAATAATAATAAGGAAAACATGTATTCATAACCTTTTAAAAGGTTGGAGGGGGGAGGGGGGGGGGGGGGGGGCGAAATCGCTAGAGGGGGGCGAGGAAGGGGGGGGGGGATTCACTAGCGATTTCGGGGGGGGGGGGGGGGGGGGGGGCGAAATCGCTGGTACACCGGCTCTGATTTCGCTGGTCTTGCGGTTACACTAATTTAGGTCAGCTGACGTTAACTAAAAAGTTAACTAACTCCAATTTTCAGAACCTCCTTACGCCCTGTAAATGAGCTGTAAATCACTGTGTCATTATCAACGAAAGTCTTTCGTGGGCTGATCATGTGAACAGCATAACGAAGAAGATTGCATCTGGTATTGGTACGCTTAGAAGAGTAAAACCCTTTGTCCCCAAATATGCTCTAAAATTAATATATCAGTCGATAATTCAGCCACACTTCGACTATTGTTCTCCCGTTTGGGACAGTACCAACAAAGAGCTGGTGGACAAACTTCAAAAATTACAGAACAGAGCGGCACGGATTATAACTGGATCTCGATATGACACCAATAGTAAAGAGCTGCTACTAAAACTAAACTGGATGAGCGGAAGAGAAAGGCAGAGTGAGCTAAAATGTGTCGCAATGTATAAAATTCTAAATGGCTTATTTCCTGAACATCTTAGAGCACAATTTGTCGATTTGGCTAACACCACAGAATATAATTTAAGAGACATGTCAGCCAAACTTGCTTTGCAAAGCCTTAGGTATAGTGGAGCTTCCGTGTGGAGTAGTTTATCTGAGGAGATGCTAGATGCGACTAGCAAAATCGCTCTCCTCTTTCAAATCTCTAACCAGGCAATCTGTCATCAGGGTTAATCATCAGTGATTGACTATTCTTGTGCAATTTTATCTATTTTACACTTGTAATTATTATTCTAGGTCTTTTTATATATGCACGGCGTCTATGTAAAGCAGTTAGCCGTATTTTATTGTAGATCGACCCTTGGTAAATAAAATATTTGACTTTGACAGGGCGTCAAATATATTAGACACTTTTAGCGCGGAAACACGTCACACCCATTCTCAGCTAACAGGGACCATTGCTGTCGCACCACTTATTTTATTTTTAACAATTTTATATTTCAGTGGCATCCTATCAGTGTATATTTTTTTCCCTTAGTGGCGAAAAATATGTTGTCGCACGTCAAAAAATCAATTTTAAATTTAAGGTAATTGAAATACTTACGACTACTTTCAAAGTTATGTTAGCCTGCGTGGCGGGCCCTAAAGGAGGAAAAGAGGGAGCCTGGAGAAGAGGGAAGAAGAGGGGGGGAGGGGAGGGGGAAGGAAAGAAGGGAGGGCCACAGAGGGGCCTCTTTTCCAGATACGATAGGCAACTAGTTCCTGTAAAAACTAGTGTTGTTCTGCGTCGGCGGGGAAGATAAACACTGATATGTAATCAACTAAAGTCGATTGAGGTATGCTAACCGCCGTGGAAAGCGAGTAGCAGCTGACGTTTCGAGCGCTAGCCCTTCGTCAGAGTAGCATGGTTTTCGGTTGGCGCGTAAAGACCCCTGGGAACGAGGTTGCGAGCACGACCAAGTGTTTACCCGCGCCTGCAAACCGGCTGCACGTGCTGCTGTCTTCGACGGTTCTCTTTCGTTTGGTGGTGTGCTGCACTTCTTCAAAATAGATAGAATTCTCTTGCGTTGGAGTGAAAGAATCGTTCCAATATAATATTTGATGCGTAAGGTACATCTTGTACAAAGGCGAGCGGATGTCGAAGGAGGTCCCCCACGACGTGAAGCAATTTATACGAGCTGTTTTAATATCAGCACAAAATGGCATCCGGCAAACGAACTTTGGGAGAGACTACAGAAAATACACCGATACCATTCTTAACTGGAGACAATTGGGGTTTTCGGACCTTCTGGAGTTTCTACTAGCGATTCCCGACGTTGCTAGAGTGGAATATTCACCCAAAGATAATGAAAATCTTGTATTTGGGGTACCAAAGAAGGACGTGTATTCTTCGGAGCATGCAAAAAAGGCTGCAAATAAGAGGACTGGATTGCCTGCGAGACCTCCATCTGAATGGGGAAATCCAAAGGTGTTGAGATAAGCAACATTAAAGGAAGAATGGTAAATGTGACACGAGATAGTTCTTCCTTGAAGGTCACTGTTAGCGTATCAAAGACAGATGCCAGTCAAATCGTGCCGAATTTAAAAGGACTGTATGGGCTGCACGTTAGTAATTTACCTCCTATGTGTACTCAGGTAAGTTCAATTATAGAATACCCTGCAGTTATAGAGTAGTGGTTTTAGACTGGCTACAGGGATACCTAGTTACGTGGTTATACAGAATAAATAGTGTCAGTTTGTATGGAAGAACCTGTAGCCATCTTGGATTCAAAGCGAGGCAATCATTTGTTTTTGCTAGGTTAGCCACGCACTAAGGGATATCAGAATGAGTTTAGCATAGCAAAAACAAAGGGTTGCCTCGCTTTGAATCCAATATGGCCAATGGGTGAAAAGAATGAATTGGTTGTATCACAGGTAGCCCAAGCTTTATATGATCTGTAGAAGCGATTACAAGAGAATGTATGGAAATTTCACTATTATCGCTGTAATAATAACAAGAGGCCCTGAGTGGCCTTAACTCGGGCCACCTAGGAATAGGTGAATATGTTGTAGGTTGTTTCTCAATTCAGGTTGTTTTTAAAACAACCTACATGTAGGTCATTTTAAAACAACCTAGGTCATTTAAAAACAACCTAGGTCATTTAAAAACAACCTAGGTCATTTAAAAAAAAAAAATCACCCACCCCTCCCCTACAAAATATTTTTTGACGAACTACCCCTCCCCTCTACTTCCTTCCCCTCCCTTCCCACTGCCTCTCAATTTTCTCCTTGTCCCCCCTGACACACCTTACTGTACTGTATCACTTACCTCAACGGTCACCCATCCACTTACAAACCTTGCCCGGTCGGGCTTAACTTGGCCGAATCACAAGGAACGCCTGGTAGATATTAATCCAGTGGATTATCGCACTGCGCCACGAAAGCGCTTGTTGATTTGAACACATCATTTATTCTCCAATTGACTTATCGTCAAACCCAGTCCCTCTCGTTATGTGCGCATGCGTACTACTAACAAAATCGGACTTGGAAACATCTTTCGAAAACATTGTATGGACGACATTAAACAACACGTTTATGTTGACTCTGCGTTCTTTTATGAAAGCTGCAGCAAATCAAGGGAAGTAAGGAAGCTAAATCCAGAAAAAATACGTTGTTTCTTGACTTTATTACGGCTCCACTCGTACTTCGAAACAAACTGTGTCAACCGAACCGACTTAGAGTAATCACTGACCGAAAGTAAAGACAAAAGAAAGCGTATCACCTCTAACATTAACTGTATTATATTGTCTTGTCAGTCTCTAATCAAAGAACTCCGAGAATGTGAAAAGACGTAAAAAATGGATAAATGATCGGGCGCTTTCTCAGTGTAAGCATATTAATTATTCATATTGTCGAATTTTCATACAAACCTTCTAAAACCTAACCCCAAATTTGAAAAAACCCTAACCATTTTAAATCCCAAATCATTAATAGAACGAGTCTAAATACATCTGAACTTAATGGAGAATTTAGCGAAGTTTTCAAGTGTTTTCAAGTACACTTTTCTTCAATGGTCCTGTGAACTAATTAATCCAAAACCTAACCCTGTATTTAAAAAAAACCTAACCGTCCACAAGGGCTGTTCACTTACTTTGAAGTCAATGATTTTAGAGCTATAGTCACTAAATTAAGCTTTTTAAATAATGCTTCTTCAATGGTCCTGTGAACTAATCCAAACCCTACCCCTACATTTAAAAAACCCTAACCGTCAACAATGGGTGCTCACTAATTTAGGGTTTTTAGAGCTAAGTCGCAACGTAGAAATGTAATGCTTTAAATTCTTCAATATAGTCATACAAACCCTAACCCTACATTTAAAAGACCCTAAAATGACCTAGTTCATTTTAAAAATAACCTAGGTTGTTTAAAAATGACCTAGGTTATTTATATTTTAAAAATAACCTAGGTTATTTAAAAATGACCTAGGTTGTTTAAAAATGACCTGAATTGAGAAACAACCTACAACAAATACATGGAGTTCATGGAGTTCCAACATATTTCTGTGTCATACATGGTTTGTGCTACTAGGGTAGGCAGATAATAGAAGTTGTCAGCTTGCCTGTTTGTTGCCCCATTTCAAACCATGTGATAATTCTCCAGAAGATTCAGTGCTTTGTTTTCCAATTATAGAAATTGGTACATTTTCTCTTGGGATACAGAAAAATAAAAATGCATTATTGAAGGAAGTCAGGTGGTCTGAAATGGTACAACAAACAGGCAAGCTAGGTCTATTGATTCACTGTTCATGCTCATGATCATTTATACATAATGGGAATCACCTTCTGTAGGAATGCAATCACATGGTTGTACTACATTTGTAGATGGTAAACAAATCTTAATTCATATATTTAAAGGCACTTGTACGAGATCAGTAGTGTTTTTAGCAAAACCTGTTTGTAAATGCTATTTTCCACTTCTAATCGATTGCCATTGAATCTTTGTACACAGCGTTTTTAAAGATACATGTAGCTTGCCATCCAGCATCCATGGCAATGTCTTTCCCATGGCCGCAGGTCACAAGCTCAATTCATTCGTTCACAAAGTATTATATCAGCACATGACTGTTTCCTGCAAAAGGCCTATCACAACTGCTCCTAGTAATTATAATAAATCAACTTTACACTCTCTCTGAACTAACTTTCTCAAAAATATTACAAATATTAATTGAGTATTTTTGTATTTTAGAAAACAATTCTTTTTAGCAGGGTTTAACCAACCCATAGTTTTCAACATTCTTAGAAATCAATGCTTTTCAGTAGGATTAATGGACTGATAATATTATTTATAACTTCATTGTCCAAACACAGGTGCTATTATATTGTGGAATACATGTAACTTTTCCTTTAGCTAATAATAGCTGTAGATACCCCTTGTGAATATTTAGGGTTGGTCATTCTAGATAAATAAAGTCATCTATCTAGATATCTGCATGCAGTTTCATTTTCGAGTAGAGTGGTGAATTTTCCAATATTAGGGCTAGTGTTCATTTTCTACATCTTGCAGGAGGCTGAAATTTATAACGAATCGTACGTAATTTCCACTCGTTTTCTTCTATCACTCGGCTTTCCCAAATTATTACTATGATAGACTGTTCAGACCAAATTCTGGTATGCGTAATCTGAGCACTTTAGAGATTTAGTTTGTTTACCCATATGTGCCACGACTTACATTAGCTAGCCTAGTAACTAGTAGGTTTTACTTTTCGTTTTCCCTCTTGTGGTTTGTTTCTATCTCTTAAAGATAGAAATTTGGTCTATAACTGCCCTTGGCGCGAGTGTTTTGTAATCACAAATAATTGACCGCCAAAATGCTCAGCTATTGAAATTCCACCCAAAATATTAAAACTGTGCGAAAAACTACTACTGCATCCCATGACTGGTGTTCTGCGATCCTCGTTATCCATGATGGCTCAATTGACGTACAGTACACCCGGTAGTTGTTGTGGTAAGAGAAATTACCTCGGAGCGAGTAGTGAACGTGGTCGTTGCGAGAGCTAGAAGAAAGTTGACTAGATTGGATAATAACACTGACTTGACATTTGTGTACATTGCAAAACCATAAAATAACTAAAATATGTCATCGATGGGCTTTTAGCATGCTAGATCCTATTCAAGCTACCTCGCTACGTGGCTTGGAACTTCAAAGTATTCCACCGACCACTAGCTAGCTAACCACCAGAGTGAAAAACTGTTCAGACTAGAGAAGATCGCTACCTCTTGTGGTTAGCTAGCTAGATTTACTAGTCTGAACATACCCTGTATAACTTTATCTGCTGTGTTCATAACTGAAATGCATGTTGGTTATCTCTAATTAAAAGCTTAATTACCTTCATTCACAAAACTTCAGTCTGCTCACTAGTGTATATTACAGAGCTATAAAGGGAACTGTTCGAAGCCTGTGATATTTGGTAGGAAATTCCAAAGTTTAGGACCTTGGTATAGAATCGTAAACTGTTTAAGATTAGTACGACAGGCATGAGATCGATAATTGGATACTGATCTAGTGTTGTACATGTAGTTATGTACTTGACTGCTAGTTATGAATAAATTGAGGAAAGTCGAAGGCAACAACTGATTATGATAACAAAACAAAAACTTTGCTACATGAAATGAGTTGACTTTTAAAATGTCTAGTATATCTAACTGAGCAAATAAAGGAGCAGAGTGAGCTTGGTAATCTGAATTAGTATGGCTCGCACAGCATGCTTTCGTAAATTAAATATTCTATTTAGATTAGTTACATACGTGGATGACCAAGCTATGTTACGGTAGCTAATGTAAGGATATACTAATATATAATACAGACCGAGTTAATTTTGTTTTAGCAGATAAATAAAAGCAAGACCTATATAATTATTATACCAACTGACTTGGAGATTTTTTTGCAAACATGACTGATGTGCTGTTTCCAAGTAAGGTGTTCATCGATATAAGCACCATTGAAATAATGTTATTACATTTTCTTGTTTGAGTAATTATAAGTGATTGCCACGGTAAAGGTAGCCTGCTATGCAGACAGACGTATTTTTTCACTCTCATAAATTCGAAGAAAAAAGTAATGTCTGCTTACCCGAGCGCTTAATTAGTTTCCAATATGCAAGCACGACCTCAGCATGTTTGTTTTATTTTTCTGCCCAATCAAAGCCATTGTTAGAATTTTAGTGAATTGGTGCAGCAGTGAACGCTCTCGTGTGATTGATAAATGGCAAATGTATTGTCTGAATTCCTTTTAAATGCAACATACGTCACTTTCCAGGATATGGAAGGTAAAATCGGATTGGTCCATACCACAATGAGGTGTGCATATTGGAAACTAATTAAGCGCTCGGGTAAGCAGACGTTACTTTTTTCTTCGAATTTACGAGAGTGAAAAAATATGTCTGCATAGCAGGCTAAGGTAAAGGGAAAATTTGTTGGCAATTTCTTCTGTCTTGCTTAAAAATAATATAATCAGATTTCTTGATATTAACCAAGAGCTTATTGCATTTCATCCAAATATCAAAATTATACAATTCCTCGTTTAGCACGAGTTCTAAATCGTTGGGATCTGAATGAGAATTAAAAATGCTAGTGTCATCTGCAAAAAGCAAAGATGTATGCATAGTCCATGGATAAAAGACCCACTGTGATCATTTTTGTATAATCAATTTGACGAATGATAGCACATGAATTACCCTTGTCTTTAGTTTCAAAATAGTGTCTAGCTCGACTACCATGATGATTGTCATACACATGTACCTAAGCCTACCCCATTAAATTAAACAATTATATTTTGGGACTAGGGTCCAAAATAATGAAATCCTAGAATGAACACTATGGTCCATAGTCGTTAAATAGCAAATGATACGAACAACAATGCAGCTACATGTACACGTACATGTAAGTCATAAACAACATCATTCTACACGTCAATCATACAGCATCACAGCTGCTATAACTCTACAGTCTATGATCATAATTATACAGCGTGTATATGTATAGCATCTTTATTACCACCCAACAGCACTGTGTATGACTAGTCTACAAACTTGGGATTTCTATCAACTATCACAGACAATAGTAACTTAGTGGAAGTGTAATTGTTTTAGCATAACCAGAGTTCTCCCAAAGCACCAGCAACCGGTGATTTTCTCAGTCTACTCTACTTGACCATGCTGGCTAGTTCAGTCTCTGTTCTTATATATGGGTTGCCTGTGGTTGTCTGAGTTCTCTTCCGCTGTGGATTTCAACTTCCGCCGTGGACTATTCACTTCCGCCGCAACTTCTGAGTCGGTTGTGCCGTGGCTTACTTATTTGTGCCGTACAATTTGTGGTTTGTGCCGTGAAATTTGAAGGGTTGTGCCGTGGGAATCTTGGTGGCGTGCTGTGAGCTTTGTGGCGGTTATGCCGTGGAATTGGCAGTTGTGCCGTGGGAATCGTGGTGGTATGCCGTGAGATTTGTGGTTGTGCTGTGACTTTCTCGGTTGTGCCGTGACACTTGTGGGCCACCATATGTAGTTGACCTTGTACTGCAGGCTGCTTTGTTGTGGGTTACTTCTAGTACAGTGTACAGTGACTTTTAATGCTTGTTATGCCTCCTTTCAAAGTTAATGAAAACTCTTGTATGGTTATGCAAAAGCTGGGTTACATGTTGTGTAGCCCAACTCAGGCTTCAAGCAATTGGAAGGGCATTCTCTAATATTGCACTATTTGTTTAACCAACAGCAAGATATGCTAAAGGCATTTGGTACTTATAAGTCCTTGAGAGAAGTTAAAATGCTCACCACTTCACAGAACAGGTAATGTAACTATAGGTAATTCCTGTATTTCACTCTAACAACTATGACAAATTATATACAGTATTTTGTAGTTCTTCATACATGTACATGTATTTAAAAAAAACATTTCTGTCAGTGAATTCTTTTTGAACTAGGGGAAATTGTTTTGAACTAGGACATTTTTGCGTACTAAAAATACATGCACCCAGGTACAATGAAGGAAAACAGAGAGGGACTCCCCCATATCACTTCCTTCCCTACCCCTCTCTGGAGTTTTCTCCAGTTTGAAAGTCCGAGGAAGTTTACAATCATTGTATGTTTTATATTCTTCTTTTTTTCCCTAAATCAAGCTTCTAAACTCGGGGTGCAGCTTTATCTGCGAGTGTGGCTTATATGTGAGTGTTTACATATGGTACAATCATATACATGTTTTACTCTCTAGAGTGATTCTTAATTTTCATTCAAAAAGTGACACAAAAAGGTTTGGCACTAGAGCAGATTTTGTGCCATAGCCTCCATAACTGTACTGCAACTTACCGTACCACAAGATAAAAACGATAGGGAACCATTTCAAAGTCAGTAATTATAACCATGCCGTAGTAAGTTCTGTACATAGTTTGTCATACAAAATCTGCTCTATCAGGGCTCGCTGGTGGCTAAACAAAAAATATTAGTCACCTAATAGTAAGTTTTGGTTGCCAATTTTTATATCAGATTGCCCAACCAAACACAAGTTTAAATCCTCTATCACTTTCTTTGTGCCTACTGTGTCATCTTTAACCAACAAACCTTTAAATAAATCAAAATAATTTGTATACATGTACATATTCATCGCTAACAGTCTTTTGGAGAAATCACTGAATCAAAATGCTGCACCTGCTATCTCTATTGGCCGGTTACAAAACGAGCAGGGGACTGGGACCAATTTTATCAGAATTACTCTAATTCTAAAATGAAGTTAATCACATGATAGAGCATGTTGAAATTAGCATGTGTGCCAAGTTTGACGTGATTCAAGTTAATCTTGTCTGAATTATAAGCAATTGAAATTTCTTTGTCCCTCCAAAATTTTACAATGAATGTATGGTTTGGAGGGACAACGTTAAAAAATAAGAGAGTTTGTATTGGAAAATTGACATATTTGATGCCTTCTAGCATCGTCAATATTAAGCAAATGTTCACCAAACTTTTCAGGCTAGCTACATGTAAGTTTGATCTGTTCTTTTGGAAAATAATGCTCACTTTGACTAGTTATTATTTGAATTAGTTTTACTGGCTTGGTTCCAGTCTCCCACTTGTTTTTGTTACCAGCTAATTGGAGGAACCGAAAGAAAAAAAGGCAGAATGGTACCCCTTTGTTGGGTTGCGCCTTGTGGGTAACTCAAAGTGCTTATGCATCCTAGCCAGAAATCGTTGATTTAGGTGTAGTGAAGTGTTTTAAATCTTGTTCAACCATTTTATGGTGATTTATGGTTGTAATATTGCTTTAAAGTGCTGCTACAATCAAATTTGGAAATAAAAAGTACTAATTAAAATGCCTACCATTTCTGCATAATTATGATATGCTTGCACTTGCATGTATGCTATGGGAAGTCTGATTATTTCAACCATACATGTAATTTACAGCTCAGGCTGACCACCATTACTCAGATTTTTCCATACTTGCTTTGATTTTTACCATCCCAAATGTGCGTGAGGTTCTTCAGTTCATATGAAAATCACTGAAAATAGCTGTCTGGCCCAGACTTATAAAGGTACCGGATACCTTCAGGGTGCATTTCCAGTCTAAATTATGTAGCGCCTCGAGGAAACATCGTAGATAAATCATTCATGTTTCATTTTAAAGCTTATAAAATTGGCTACAAGAATAGCTCTTGGCCAATCATTTCTCATCACAGTTCAACTATCTGTCAAGATTTCCAGCCAATGTTGATTTCCGATCAAAGCTACGCGCCGCATCGAGAAAATGTTTTGTTCTTTTTTGTGTGACTTGAAAAATGGTAGACAAGACAAAAAGACCTCGAGGGACAAAGCCAAGGTGAACGTCCGATAGAGACGCCTTGAATGCCAGCATAGTTAGTAGAGGAGACAGCAATTTGCAGGCAACAGCACGGCAATAGCGAGATCGTGGTTCAACCGATTCAGGGTCGCCATCAGATTTTATATTTCCATCTAAGTTTTCTTGGAAACAAATATTCTCTCAGCTGGCTCTTATCAATTCTTCTTTATGTTCAGATGTGGACCACTCGGCACTCTGTCTGAAAGTGAAAATACGAACGCTTGTCGGGTTTTGCGAGGACTCCTATTTGGCTTTGTAATTGTAGCTGTATGCATTGTTTGGCCTCGTTTTGCTTTCCTTTTTTCTTTGTTTTCCAAGCTAAGGACATCCTGCTTGCTTTTTGTAAGATATAAGGCCAACTACCGATGGAATCGCGTGTGGAAAAACTTTTTTCAATAAACGTAAACATTGGTATATGAAATGAATTTAATATGTGCTCTTCCCCACACCGTTGTTACGGGCGAGTGAGCACTTGTCATGTGTTTATTCATCAGCTGTCAATTAAAAAGAACCTTTTACTTCCGGTTAATAACTTCCTTTCGGTATTTCTCCGTCAATATAATTTTTTTTGGAACGGAGTTTTTGGTATATGAGACACTACTACTAAAACTACATTTCTGTGCAAAAAAAATATTTTCCCATCTTTTTCGTTTTGAAGGTATCCGGTAACCTTAAATATATGATAACTGGCCACATATCCACTTTAAGCCTGCTGTTCTTGAGTCCATGGCTATCAAAACTACTGCAGTTTATTACTATTAATGTTGTTGTGATTACAGCTGTGTGTGATGTCAATTGCATGACCAGTAATTACAAGTAAGCGAACATAGACTCATTTGGCAGTCTCAGAGTTTTGTTTTTGGATTTCAAATCTCTACCCACAGCTGGCTCAAAAACCTTGCCATTTCAGCACTAAATTAGCATATTGAGAGAGAAAAGGAACATTAGCGATCAGTATGTCATTTCATTTCATTCTGTAAGATTTGATATGCTTTTGGAGTTTATTTTGATGCAAATAGTTGCATTGATTTTTGTAGTTTCCCAACACCTTGCAGATTTCAAATTGTCAATTGAATCTCCAAATCCATGTGAATAAGGCTTTGAAAAGTCTGTTGTTATTTTATTGTCTATGTTATTGGTCACTCTTGAAATCACATACATGTAAATTGTAACTGTAATAGCAAAGGAAAATGTTAGTCATGAACATCTAAAAAGGAAATTGGACATTTCAATCTTGACTATAACATTATGTACATGCAGAGATTGAGCCAGAAATTGAGCCAGATGGGACAATTTGGCCCTTAGCAAGTGATCTGGCATTTAATTTCCTTTAGAAGCGGGGCTAAGCTGGACAATTATTTTACCCTTATCATATTTTTTCAAGGGACAAATGTGTTGTTAAAGAGGGAATGGTGCAATGGTGCAGCCTGGCTCATTCTTGGTACATGTACTTTAATATCTTATTGCTTTTCTCAAAAGAGCTTTTGCCTTTGCAAAGTATGCAAAACTTATGGATGCAGCCCAAGCCTTAAAGGAAATGGATGGCTACGTGCTGAAGGGATGCAAGCTGAGGGTGAAACCTGCAAACGAAGGAAGTGCAAGCAAAACAACAACAACATCAAAATCAATATCAAATGAGACAACCTCAGTGAAGAAGATTCAGACCTTGGAAAAAGTGCACAAGGTAACACTTTCTTATGGGATATCATATTTCCTTGAAAAATTGGCACTGCCTTCAGAGAAAATATTTGAAATCATTGTTGTGGTGCCCTTCCCGTATAAATCAAGCAGAAGTATGCCTTTTTGAGAAAGATGACTAGAAGGTTGGGGGTTCGAATCCCAGCCGCATCCTTGGGCAAGGACGTATATAAGTTGTTGGCCTTGTCGCCTTCCTCTTCTACCGGTAATTCATACGAGGTGGGCGTGAAAGAATCTGTTGTGTTATTTCGAGAAAGACATGGGGATTGTTTCCCGGCATTATGATACTATAATAGTATCTTCGAACATATGGAAGTAACAATACAAGATAAAATACAACAAGAACAATAATTACAGCACAGGGACAATCCTCTGTCTAATTTTATGCTTAAAAGTGGCTAGATTACATGTAGGAGATGCCCTCAGGTCATCATTCTGTTCATTCCAGTGTTTTGCAGAATGCGATATTAAATTTTGGGGTAAAGGGCCAGCTGTTCGTACTAGGTGAAATGTTGTATGATTTGCCAAAATAATCTCTCTATGCAAATTTTTTTAAGTGCTGACTTTTGGCAAATCAAAATAATTATTGTTGAGCACTGTCAAATATCAAAGACAAAGAAGATCAGGTTTGGGGGCCTCCATATTTTTGTCAGACACCACATTTTAATTAAATCCATTTTTCCATAGCAGTACATCAAATTGGTCTCGGCAAACATTTGGTTGTTGTTTGTGGTTTACAAATAATTTGCATGTCTCAAGTGCAAATGCAATTACCAAAGAAAGCAAATCGTAGTTACAGAATTAGCAATATTTTCATAGAGCAAATAAACAAAAAAAATCACCCTAGTGCAAACAAGCCCTATATCAGTACTAATTTTATGAAATATTTTGTATAAATCAGAAAAATAATAGTTTCATTCACGGGCGACCGTCGGCTGACTCACGGTCAACAGTCGACCAACTGAAGGTTGTTAAACGACCGACAGTCGACCGACATGTGTCGGTTGGTCAAAAAGTACATGATTATCTCATTTGTGTATCCCAAAAGAATGCATGTCCCTCAGTTATCACATATAACTTTATTAAGGCAGGTGTTGGCGAACCAGCATTAACTTCCCAAAGACAAGACAAAAGTCCAGCAAGTACAGGAAATTTGTCTGATCCCTCAGCTGAAGATGGCTTGGTTATTGAGAGGGAACAGGATGGATATCCCCTTCACATCAGCTTCTTCCCACCTAACCCTTCCTTTACAGAGGTATTATATAATAGAGCAGATTTTGTATGAGTGGGCAGGTTACGGCATGGCTGTGACTTTGAAATTGTTTCCAAATTGTTTTTGTCCCTCTGATCAAATCAATCTGATAAGATGATAAGTCATTGGCCTTCAGAGATCTCACTAGAGGGGTTTTAAGCCTATTGAGGTTCTCTATCCACTTTTGATTGATAATTAAACCAGAATAAATCCCTAAAAAGTTATCTGATGAAGTTAAGTCTCTTCTCATACAAGTCATGTAATGTGTGATTTTAATTCACCACTCCTTAATAGTATACTTTCAAATCATCCTCTTGTCCTTTAGATACCTTTTAGTTGTTAACTTTTTAAATGTTGTTTTATTAATCATGAAAGTTGTAAAAATAATGCCTTAATTTGTAGCTTCAGGTATGCAAGCTCTTTTCCAAATATGGAGTTGCTACAAAAGTAGTTATAAAAGAAAGGTAAAGTACAGTAACTTGTAAATTTCTTTCTTTTAGTTTCCACAATTTAAAAAATGCTTAGATGTTCTGCTGGTACAATAACTGTAAAAATGGTCATAGCTTAACCACCTCCCAGTTACACTCAGCAGTTGTAAGCCCTGGCCAAAATAATGTGCAGGGCCGGGTTGTTTGAAGCAAGGTTAACTTTAACCCTAGGTTAGTGCTAAATCTGTAATTGCAATCTGTACAGTTTAACCCAGGGTTAGCAATTTAACCCTGGGTTAGCGCTTAACCTTGCTTCGAACAACCGGGCCCAGGAGTTTAGGGTCTTAATGAAAAATAACTGTCAGAGTAAAAGGTGCACCATTACATAATCCAACAGTAAATGACTACCGGTTGTTCTTCACATCTGCCCTGCGGCCACATCCTTGGGCAGGGATGTATAAGCTGTTGGCCTGTCTTCTTCCACTTCTCTTCAATATGAGGGGGATGTGAAAGAACCTGTTGTTCCTTCTCCTCAATTAACTGATAACAGACACATACATGTACAGTACCGCCTGGAATTATTGAAGCATTTACCGCGGTTTTACCGCGTCCAATGACCGCGGTAATACCGCGGTTTGACCTCAGAATGACCGCAGTATTACCGCGGTAATACCTCAGTAAAACCGCGGTAAACTGCGGTAATTAGTTGGCCGCGGCCGCTGAGATTTGTATCACGCCGAAATCATTGACTTTAGTGCGAAGATGTAGCGATGACTCGGCGTTCTTTTCATTCTTTATTCAACACCGCTGTTAACTTTAGAATCTTTTATTTTCGTTTCATTCAGAACTCAAACGGCGGGTAAAGAAGCACTCATCGGTGAAACTAAGACTTTAGATTTAGAATCTTTTATTTTCGCTTCATTCAGAACTCAAACGGCGGGTAAAGAAGAACTCGTCGGTGAAACTAAGACTTTTAGAATCTATTTTCGCTTCATTCAGAACTCCAACGGCGGGTAAAGAAGCACTCATCGGTGAATCTAAGACTTTAGAATCTTTTATTTTCGCTTCATTCAGAACTCAAACGGCGGGTAAAGAAGTACTATTCGGTGAAACTGAAGACTTTAGAATCTTTTATTTTCGCTTCATTCAGAACTCAAACGGCGGGTAAAGAAGCACTCATCGGTGAAACTAAGACTTTAGAATCTTTTATTTTCGCTTCATTCAGAACTCAAACGGCGGGTATTAAGAAGCACGTTAGAGTTCTGAATGAACGGCGAAAATAAAAGATTCTAAAAGATTCTCCGCTGAGCGCAAAACATAACACCAAATAAACTTTTGCTTCAGTGTGGTTTCACATTTACGGCAGATCCTTGTCTTGTTACTAGTATTAAAAGGTTTCGGCAGAAATCATTGTAAATGTTTGTGTATTAAAATCTCAACTCTTCTGAATTTCCACGTGCAATCAGTCAGGCGTGAACGTGTCAGTCTGAAATTTTACAGAACATCAACAGAGTTATGAAGCAGCGTTTGTCATATTGAAAGACGTGCAAAAACTTCTATACTCTTACCAGAAAACTTCTACTGGGAAAGTGCAATTCCTTTTGAATTAAAAGAGCTTTAATGCATCGGATCAGATCAGTCAGTTCGCGTAAATGGAAATTATTTGCGCCCCCGCGGTATTTGTGTCAGAAATGAGACACGCGTCTGGCTGACAGTTCACGATTGACGGGGACTTTCATTAAGAATCTTGACTTTTTGACGCCTCTGGCACGCAGGTTATTTACCAAAACCATCTTACTGTACGTTTGTAAAACTGTTTGTCATGAATTCGAATTTGTCACGCGTTAATCCTAGTGAAAGAAAGGTTAAAATACAAAACTGGGCAATGAACACGTACGCGAAATTTCGGATCACGATATTTCGATAACCTGGTCCGAATTTTCGTTTGACAATCTGAACGAAATATCGTCGAAATGTCGCTCGCAGGTTGGCGATATTTCGCCTTGGCATTCGAATTTTCGCGTATCTGATCAATTCTTCGTCGAAATTTCGGCGACATTCGTAGGAACAAAGAGCGAAATTCGTCGAAATACGTTTGCATGACTTTTGCACAATACTACAGTATTGTGTCATGACCGCGGATTTTGACCGCGGCTTTCATTGCGGTGAATAATTTGACCGGTAAAACCTCGTCCATGGTGCGGTAATACCGCGTCCAATGACCGCGGTATTACCGCGGTTTGACCGCGACCCGATGCTTCAATAATTCCAGGCGGTACTGTATATGCGGGAGGTGGTCCTGACAGTTAACCGCACACAATAATATTTGTTTGTATATCTACTTATGATGTACATCAATCTACACACTTTATGTAACATAAGATGCAGCTATACACACTCTGCTAGTGTACTCTGCCAGATACGAAAAACCACAAAGATTCCACAGTATATGCAGGGGTTTCAATAAGTTTTTTAGGCAACCGGCGTTCCTGACGTTAGAGGCGGTGGTTTACCTAGTAAACTTTACTCAACACTTAACAAAAAAAAAAAACGATCGTGTGAAGTAGCCGGCGGTAAGAAGCAAAGTAACCGGCGGTTTATCGCTGGTAGCCGCCTTCTATTGAAACCCCTGATATGTGGTAAAAACTAAGTGGAAACGTATTCCCCTGCCCAATGCAGGAGTACTGACTTCTGGGAGGTGAAACTCTGAAAACTACCACAACTCTATAACATGGTCAGCAAAAACTGACATATATAAAGTTAATGGTGGAAAGAAACATCTACATTTGTATAACGTTTTCAATCAGGATTACGAATACATATTTATATACTCAAGTTCCCACCAAAACTACACTGTCCATATATGGAATGTATCCACAGGGATACCAACATAGTCTTTCGGATAAGGAACTCATTTATCTTTTCCTTTCATCCAAAGAGAAATATCATTGCTATTTCAGGAAAGAGTAGGGGATTGTCTCCTGGTACAACAGCCTGGTGTGCACCACAATAGCAGCAGTCTGTATCAATTAAGTCCTCCCTTGTGAAGTGCATTGGAATATATTTAATATATATAAGCAGGGGTTTCAATAGAAGGCAGCTACTGGCTATAAACCGCCAGTTACTTTGCTTCTTATTGCCGGCTACTTCACATGATCATTGTGTTTTTTTGTTAAGTGTTGAGTAAAGTTTACTAGGTAAACTACCGCCTCTAATGATAGGACCGCCAGTTGCCTAAAAAGTTATTGAAACGCCTGTATAAGAATTGGCACTATATACATGAATACCTTGACCGGCTTGTTTGTTCAATTAATAAGGTGACTACTTTTTAATTAGTCATTCCACCAAATGCCTACATTTACATGACTTGTACATGAAGAAAAAGCTTGACAGTGTATACAATAAAATATTATTCCTATAGTTCCCTTGAGTCCTTGATCATGAAATATACCACAGCAACACTTTGCGGTAATGGGTCCAAGCCCACAACCTACTCCCATTATTATTATTACCACCATCATATCCATAGTTGCACACTTGACTTAATTACTTACTTAAAGTATTTACATAATGGACCAAGCCCCTAACATCCATAATAAGTAATATAATTATGCATGTGTATGTATAACTGATGAGAAATACATCCGGGATGAATAAATACACTTTTTGCAGATTCTTATTTCTTACGTGCATATGAGTGTCAAGTCACTCCTGGAGTAATGTACGTATGGTAGCATGTCTGACAGCATTTCCCACCAGTATCAATGAGTGGATATGTACATCTCTATTTAACAATGATTTAGACTATGAGCTTGAAGTTTCTATCGGCTGATAGTTGTCAAGGAGAGTAGCTCCGAGTCATCTATCAGCCATAGAAACTGAGAGCAAGTAGTCTAATTGTTTTAGTAGAAACCAACTACCGCTAGTAGTTCAATCTTAAACTGAAGCAAGATTTTTCTTAACATTTTCATGACTTGCCATTGTTTTGCTTTTGAAAACCGTTTTTTTTTTGCTACTCACTATCTATCACTTTGCTACTGATCACTATCTAATCACAGAGTAGATAGTGAGTAGGTTAGCCAATCAGATTGCAGGATTGGCGATAGAACGCTTGTTGGTTTCTACTAAAACATAATATAGTGCAGTGGTCATGCCAATTGGCAAGGAACAATACGAAACCCCATGCATCTATGTCTAGAAAACAAATTCCAAAGACAATACCTGTGAACAAGAACAAAAAGTTTATTTAACTCTAAATAATGGAATGTTACATTATCACATACATATATACATGTACCTAAAAAGGATAGAAAAGAAATATGCAATAGAGTAGGAAAGTTCCGAAAAAACCACAAGGCTATCGAGTCTGAACTACCTGGTTGGTCAGGAAGAAATATTTATATTTCTACATCATGTATATACAGAAACAAAATGGTTGTGTAAATTAATCAATTACAGATCAAGGAGAAAGTAATTTGGTGAGTTGACTAGAGGCAATATTAGGATATAAATAATGAATAACGAAGTCCACTTAAACTCTTGGAACTATCTTTAACAATATAACTATATCACTAAATATGTCCATCAATCTTTATCTATATATGTATCAGCATATAGGGATGAAATTTTGTTCTTAAAGGGGAACGTACTCAACCCTAAAATCAACCCAATGTCTATACAAACATGTATTCGAAATAGATAGGTTCTGCTATTTAATTTTTCTGTGTTGCATGTCTAGCAAGAGAAAATCCAAAAACCTTCCTCACAACGTCTGTTATGTACAGACGTCAGATACGGGGAATAAATTAGTTTTGCCATGCTGTCCCCGACATTGAATAGCGGGACTAACGGCTTCTAATTGCCGACCATTGTGCTTTCTTTGTGTTAGAGGTGTGATCGTTTTTCCTTGGTATGTGCGACGTACGTTATGGGGAAATTTGCACTGAATTGAGCCGCCACACAATATAGATTTTTCAGTGGAAAATCGAACTTGGAGACTAATTTTCTCCTCATAGACGCGCAACACAGAAAAATAAAATAGCAGAACTTATTTCTTTCGAATACATCTTTGTAAAGATGTTGGGTTGATTTTAGGGTTGAGTTCCCCTTTAAATATAATAATATATGCTTTTTAACAACAGACTTGATTTTGTGTGGTATCACTTCCCATATTTTATTCCATTTGTGGTAATAAATGTTAATTTTATTGTATAACTAGTATTACAGGATTTTATAAAATGCATCTGTGCTCCTCCCCATCCTTGAATAAATTTATGAAGCTGTACATGATATAATTGCAAGTACTTATTCAAGTATTTGAGATCCAGGACAAATGAGCCTGTTGTTTGACTTTAGAAAAACTCCTAAACAGACTGCTAGGTCCTGCTCCTGGACGTCCTGCATAGAGCTAGCCCTTAACAAATTTCATTCACAAGAAAACTAAAATTACAGACTTTTGTAAATTCCCAGTTTGATTCACACATTAGCATAATTACTTAAACTATAAACCTTAAGTTTATAACTCATAGACGCAACACTCAAATCAAGAAATATTTTACCAACTAATTAGTTGACGTATAATCGATTTTAATAATAAAAATGTTGGGCTCATATATTGCATTGTAGAAATTAATTAGCAATATTTTCCAAAGTATTTACAGTATTAATTTTATTAATAAAAGTACTTTTATCTAGAGTTTCAAAAAACCATTAATGCTAATGCGACATGCATTACCTGTTTACAGGTATGCTCTTGTTTTTTATGCCACTCGGAAAGAAGCTGTGTTGACACTTCAGAATATGAAACGATGTAATTACGACAGCATACAGATGACAGTGAGCACACGAATAAAAAAACCTGATGACCTAAAAAATGTAACAGCTGCATTAGAATGCATTACAGGTAAGGGTGTTTGGTAAGGGATTTGAGAAGTTTTTATCTTTCCCATACAACAACATTATTGTACAGTCGTAGACAACTGAAGCGCTGTGTGCAACAAGAGCATAAGGATTCTTCCTGATCACATTCTAAATTCACCTTCATTTTTTTTTCTCAGGGAGAATTTAGCACATGATCAGGAGTCACTTAGGCCCTTGTTGCACACAGCCCATCAATTGTACAGTCATAGACAACTGAAGGGCTGTGTAACAAGGGCGTAAGTGACTCCTGATCACATTCTAAATTCTACTTTAAATTCTTTGTTTTATATAAAGGGAGAATTTAGAACATGATCAAGAGTCACTTACACCCTTGTTGCACACAGTCCTTCAACTAATATGTACCGGTGCATACAAAAGGCATGGGAGGGGCACTTGTATGATACTTGGGTATATGCAGGTATGTGCAGCCATGGGGGCCAGTACTTGTTTTGTACGAGAGAAAAAATAGCTCCCTTACCCAGATTTCCAAGTTATTGTGAAAACAACCTTGATTTTCTCCCTGCTTGATTACTCTGAATCATTAATATCCCTGGCCTCCTTTGCAGATGTTCTTTTGGCTCGTCACCCATTCTTGGGGAAAATGTGTGATGAGCCAAACGAACGTATGTGAAGGAGGGTACTGTACATGTATAACCAAGAATTCAACATGATTGTTTTTACAAAAACTATGGACCCAGAAATTAAAATTAGGTTAAAAATGAGATCTTGGGCCTTTATTCGATAAAACTTTTACACATGTATTTACAAGTCTGGCCATTGTTTAAATGTTGGCAAACAGTTAGCCTGCTTGCAGGCTCTGGTTAATTTGGGGTTTCTGTGGTGGGAGCTGAGAGCAGGGGGAAGGAGGATATAGAGAAAGGAGAGCCTGCAACAAGACCTTGTATTTTTGAAATTCGCCCCCATGATGTCACATACCATTGCAAGTTACACGTTTCACAAAGAATTTTAAAATCAACATTTTCGACGAGATTCTGTTGTAAATGTCCCCTAGCATTGAACCTCTTGTATTTCTACTGCATGTTTGATAATAAATACCTGAGAAAATGAGAGAAAACAGCAGAAAAATGATTTGATCATGAGTGAAAAGTTTTCAATTTTAGCTCGCGCGTGCTGCTTACACCATAATACACACCATTTTCGAACAAAGTGTGTGAGCCTCTTCTAGGTTCAACCAATTAGATAATCCTGTTCGTGGACGAACGGGAAATTTCAAAAACACAGGGTCTTGTTGCAGGCTCTCCTTTCTCCTTTCGCCTCCTTCCCCCTCCTCTTCCCCACCACAGGAACCCCAAATCAACCAGAGCCTGCAAGCAGGCTAGCAAACAGTGGCCATGCACACTTGTAAAATACATGTGTAAAAGTTAATTATTGTGTTGGACCCTGGTTCTGCCACACATACATATTAATTTCATCGTAAGTGAGAGTGCCCACCCCGACCCCCAGAGTGTCCATCCCCGCCCATTCCCCCTCCCCCCTTTCCGGATAAAAATAAAAATAAATTACAGAAGTGTGGGGACTGGGGGGACTGCCTGAACTAAGTACAACCCACAGGTTGTTTAGAACATTCATGTACTTTGCTTGCAATTTATATTGTGACTGTGTGTACTATGACTTAAATAGCTGGGTGTCAGTGTTTCCCCGATCTTACAAAGCCAAATTAAGCTTGAGAAAATAATTGTATTCTCTTTTCCAGTTTTGATATTTTGCAAGGTACTTATACCGGTATTAATAATTCTTAATAGTAAAAAGTTATTGTGGGAAAATAAGTAAGTACTCAATAATAACATGAAGATTTGTGAAAAAAATATTTCTAGAACCTTCTAGACCCAGCTCAAGTGGTTCAGCTTCAAGCTCCAGTTCAGGAATTCATAACCATAATACCATGTCAGTTTTATCAGAGAGCCGTGACACTGGATATGGGTCAGGAGACAGTAGTAATGATATACTATCAAACACAATGGACTGTATTAACCATGGCAATCAAACAAAAGTGAGATTGACAGAGGAATCTTATCCGCTAGGGAGTGGTGCTATTAAGCAAGACTTGGAAATGAGGGTGCACTTAATCTTAAGTAGAGATGAGATGGATATACTAGTAAAGGCCAGTGGTCATCATGGTCAGAGGACTTATGATGTGCTGCCAGACGAGTTAGATATTCTTGTGACAGAAGTAGTGGATAGTTGCCATTTCTGGGCCATTATTGATGATGGGGTAGGTACCTCGCATGTGGGATCCACCGTTTAAAGGGGCTGCCAGTCGTTCATTAGAGGGGGAGGGCTAGTATCAATGCTATGTTCAATGTTTTGCCAACCCTCCCCTTATATTATTTGCAGCACAATTTCTGTAGACTCTCACCCTCCCTCCCCCATCTTTCCCATTCTTGCAAAATTGAAGGGCTGAATGTAACTCCTGATCACGTTCTAAATTCTCCCTTAGAAAACAAAGAATTTGAAGGAGAATTTAGAATGTGACCAGGAGACACTTTTGCCCTTGTTGCATACAGCTCTTCAATATTATTGTACTTTTTAGGTGACCATTGTGCATGACAGTGCAAAAGTAGACTGCGAACAGTCCCTTTATTTTTCTTGGTCTCTGGTCACGAAAAGCTCGAAAAACGATGTTTTGGCCGAGCGCGGATTGGGCGCAAACAAACTCCCCGGAGTGTAGGAGGGTGGGGGACAAAAGAAAAATAAAGGGACTGCAGCCTTTCCATACTGGCACGTGTTCGACCAATCACGATTTTCAGTTGCTCCAGCAACTGAAAATCGTGATTGGTCAATTAAACAATAGATATGTCAGAAAGATATTCCATTTCGCTCGAGAGAGACAGTGCTTTGGATTTTTATCAAATTTTTGAAGCTTTCTCGTCAGCTTGATGGCTTAATTTTAAAGGATGAACAAAAGCAAGCCATTGAGAGCGTATAATTTACGAAACAAAGATATGTTGGCCGTGCTTCCAACGGGTTTTGGCAAAAGCTTAATTTACCAAAGTTTTTTGCTCGCCAAACAGAACAACAACCCGAGCAAAGCCATTCTGTCCTGGTAATCGTGCCTCTGAGAAGCATTATCGAAGAACAGATAAAGACCAATGACTTTTGCCTGAAAGTGAAAGCATTCGAAAAGACGAAAGAAGTTTTGAGGGATATTGGTGACAACAATACACGCACCGCCAAGCAAGTTCTGTCTACCGCCGAGTCAACTCAGCAAGAATCTGTCGTCAATAGTTAGTTGTAGATGAATGCCACACAGTTGGTTAATTGATACCTGGTAAGTTGGGTAACCATCTTGTTGTTCTCTTTTCAAAATTTGCAGTTAATGCCATATGAGTTCATGCAAATTAAAGTGACTTGAAATCTCGTGAGGTATTAAATGTATAAAATTATGCGGGAAACATTTCGTAACTGCAACTATAAACAAACAACTAAGTTTAGGTTTACCACCTCGGTTTAACTTGTGCTATTTCATGCAGATAGTAGAAGCCAAGTCTACAACTATTGACGACAGATTATTGCTGAATGGAGTAGACTCGTCCCTCAACAAATATCGAGAACTCAGTAACTTGCTCGGCGGCGCATATATTTGTTGTCACCAACAGGCAATATCACTCAAAACTTCTTTCTTCTTTTTGAAAGCTTTTGCTTTCAGGCAAAAGTCGTTGGACTTTATCTGTTCTTCGATAATGCTTCTCAGAGACACGATTACCAGGACAGAACGGCTTTGCTTGGGTTGTTCTGTTTGGCAAGCTAAAAACTTTGGTAAATTAAGCTTTTGCCAAAACCTGTTGGAAGCACGGCCAACATATCTCTGACAAACTTTGTTTTGTAAATTATACACTTTCAATGGCTTGCTTTTGTTCATCATCTAAAATTAAGCCACCAAGCTGGCGAGAAAGCTTCAAAAATTTGATAAAAATCGAAAGCGCTGTCTCTCGAGCGAAATGAACATCTGTCTGACATCTCTATATTGTTTAATTGACCAATCACGATTTCCAGTTGCTGGAGCGACTGAAATTGCTGAACGCGCACCAGTGGGAAAAGGCTGCAGTCCCTCTATTTTTCTTTTGTCCCCCCTCCCCCCGCCCTCCTATCCTCCTGGGATTTGGTCCGTGCTCAATCCGCGCTCGGCCAATACATAGTTTTTTGAATTTTTCGTGACCACAGAGACCAAGAAAAATAGAGGGACTGTTCGCAGTCTAGTGCAATAGAGCCTAATGCTGTAGTCTAAAGCAGGACTGGCTGGCTGGCAATGGACTGACAACAGATCAACCAACATTGCAAAATATTATTCAGGGGGTGGGCTTGGGTTCAGAAAGGAAACAATACAGGCACCATTCTTTGAAATAATAATTATTCTGATGAAAGAGTAAACAGTCAAATATACATTTGATACACTTCAAGTTTTTTATAGCCTGGCTGTTAGCTGTTTTCCCATTCTAGCCTGACTGAGAACCCAAATATTTGTTGTGGTCACATGTCAACAGAGTAGAATTTGTTGTTTCTTCAGTAGTTTTAAATTCTGTGCTTTTCATTATACCACAGTCTGGCTTAAACCCTAAATTTTGAACAGTTTCTAAAGGACTATTGGTCTAGTTTAGTGAAACTTCTATAAAGTACTTGGGCAGAAAACATCCATCATGGTGTTCTACACAGTTTGTGAGCACAAGACCATGCAGGGCTCGAAATAGAAATAAAATATGACGTGACATTTCTTTCTTTTGGCAGGCCATTGAGTGTTTTACATCATTTCCAAGCATACATGTATTTTCATAATTCCTAAAAATTGGCCTCCTTTTTGGTCATTGACAGGTCATGCCATGGCATTAAAGCCTATTAAGAGTTCAGTTTTGGTACTGACAGAGCGACCATGGAAAATGATAGCTCATAATTATCCAAGACAATCCAATAAAAAAATATCAAACTACTAAATCAGCAACTCTGCGACAACTTCATGCTCGTTTCATGAGTGTAATTGTGCCAAGGGTGTTGCTAAAATGGAGTAACGAGAAAATCAGTAATGAGATAAGCGATTAAAAATAAATACCTGAACTATAAAACTTACTCTAACCATTTCAAAAAGAAGTTCCATGTAAATGATGAGTTCTCACTCATCTGGCTAGGGTTCACTGATAAACAGTGAGTTCTCACTCACTTAGGGGGTAGGGTTCACTAGGTGAGTGAGAACTCATTGTTTAATTGCCAGGGCTAGGGTTCTCTGGTAAACAACGAGTTCTCACTCCATGTTTTAAAGTAGTGTGGCTACATGTATCTGTGCAAGGCAAGTGTAAGGCAACACAACCTATTATCAGACAGTTTATTTTGATCGCTCCCAGTTGTATAATGAAGAGGGATATTGCCAACGTTTTTCTTCCTTCGTGATCTTTAATAGTCGTGACAAAGCTTGCATAACCTGATTCCTTTCGAAGTTCACTATTCTTGAAAATCGACTGAAGATATTATCCATTGCTGTCAAACCCATTATCAGACAGATTAACCTACATGTACTAATTGGATACCCTTTATTTGACACTCGATTTGTGTGCGTTTTGTAAATTTCATAGGAAAACCTTAAACTCACAAAGGATAGTATTAATTACCCTGACTTGTAGTATCAAAATACCAAATTATTGGGACTGGTTATTGCATGCATGGTCACTTAAGGTTACCGGATACCTTCAGGGTGCGTTTCCAGTCTTAATTATGTAGCGCCTCGAGGAAACATCGTAGATAAATCATCCATGTATCATTTTAAAGCTTATAAAATTGGCTACAAGAATACATAAAAACTTTTGATTTCTTTGAAAATCTCGAATTTTCCACCATCCCATTTCTCCAGTCTAGTGAGATGGCTTTCAGAAGCTCCGACTCCGATAATATTTTTAAGTTTTAAAATCTGTTTGCTTTGTCGCATTTCAGAGGGATCGTATTACAAAAGGGTGTCAGGGAATTTCAAAATTCGATTTAGTTCAAAAGTTATCATGCTCTTTGTGAAAAGGTGAAGACATAGTCCGAGTAGATATGCGAGAAACGCCGTCAAGAGCTCTCTTTTTAGAATTTTCCAATTCCCAGACACCATTTTGCAGCTGCGATATCAATTAAAATTTTGTGAAAATTTCACACAAATCAAATAAATTCCTCTTGAGTGGGAGCTTTTTTAAAACTCTATTTTGGTTGAAAATCGAAAGCGTAGAATATAGTACTTCAAAAAATTTAGCCAGCTGTCGTGCATGAATCTGAAGCCCCGCCTCTCCAACAATTAGCGAGCTCTTGGCCAATCGTTCAACTATCTGTCAAGATTTCCCACCAATGTTGATTTCCGACCAAAGCTACGCACTGCATCAAGAAAATGTTAATCTAGTCCTCTTGTGTGACTTGAAAAATGGGAAAGACAAAAATACCTCGAGGGACAAAGCCAAGGTGAACACCTAGAGATGCCTTGAATGCCAGCATAGTTAGTAGAGGAGACAGCGATTTGCAGGTGTCTGAAACAGCACGGCAATAGCGAGATCGTTTCAAGCGATTCAGAGTCACCGTCAGACTTTTATGTGTTTCCATCTAATCTTTTTTGGCCCGGGTTTCTTGGAAACAAATATTCTGTCGGCTGGCTCCTATCAATTCTTCTTTTATTATGTTCAGATGTGGACTACTCTGAAAGTGAAAATACGAACGAACCAACCCTTGTCGGGTTTTGTGAGGCTTCTATTTATCTATTTGGCTTGTAGTCTTATGTATTGTTTGGCCTTGTTTTCCTTAAATTTCTTTTTTCTTTGTTTTCCAAGCTAAGGGCATCCTGTTTGCTTTTTGGAAGACATAAGGCCGACAACCGATGGAATTATGGAATCGTGTGGAAAAACTTTTCTCAATAAACATAAACATGAATTTAATATGCGCTAGCTTTCCCCACACCGTCGTTACGGGCAAGTGAGCACTTGTCATGTGTTAATTGACCTGCTGTCAATCAAACAGAACCTTTTACTTCCGGTTAAAAACTTCCTTTTGTTATTTCTCTTTCAATATTTATTTTATTTTATGGAATTTTTGTTATATGAGACACTACTACTAAAACAACATTTCTGTGGGAAAAACAAATTCCCCCATCTTTTCAAATTCCTGAAATAGCAATGATATTTCTCTTTGGATGAAAGGAAAAGAGAAATGAGTTCCTTATCCGAAAGACTGTGTTGGTATCCCTGTGGATACATTCCATATATGGACAGTGTAGTTTTGGCGGGAACTGGAGTATATAAGGATATGTCAGTTGTAGTTGTGTATTCGTGGTCCTGACTGCAACATTTATAGACGTTTCTTTCCACCATTAACTTTATTTATGTCAGTTTTTGCTGACCATGTTACAGAGTTGTGGTAGTTTTCAGACTTTTACCTCCCAGAAGTCAGTACTCCTGCATTGGGCTTGGGAATGCATTTCCACTTAGTTTTTACCACATATACTGTGGAATTTTTTGTGGTTTTTCGTATCCGGCAGAGTACACTAGGCTGCATAGTGTGTAGTTGCATCTTATGTTACATAAAGTGTGTAGATTGATGTAATTAAGCATACATGTAAACATGTAAGTACATGTACAATAAATTGTGTATGCCGTTAACTGTCAGGACCGCCTCCCGCATATATGTGTCTGTTATCAGTTAATTGAGGAGAAGGAAATCCGGTAACCTTCAACCTATAGTTTTACATTTTGTTAAAAATAATTAAGCCCTCATTTACTGGGAAAATAGGTCTGATGACACTAACACTGTAAGTTGTGGCATATCTTGTTTCAGTCTAATAACTGGAAGAGACTAGAAGAAATAAGAGAACAATTGCAGGAGATAAATGTACAGCCAGTGCCACCCAAAAAACATCTCCTCGGAGCTGCCAAGTTCACAGAAGATTGTCAGTGGTACAGGTAATAACCATAACTGTTGCTTTAGTTTGTACTTTAAGAGAATTCAGGATCATTACATTCAAGAACTACATGTACCATTATTTTTCAGGTGTTTGACCCTGGATGTGTCTGCCGACAGACAGTATATCAAAGTCCTGTATGTTGATTATGGGAATGCCGAGTGGGTGGCTGTGCAGCAGTTTACCTGTCTGGATGAGAAGTTCTGGACTTTACTTCCACAAGCAAACCCTTTCAAGTTAGCAGGCAAGAAAATGCATGCTTTGTTTCAAGTACTTTTATTGTCATATCCTCCCACATAAAAGCTAATACGGGTATGTGCCGAGCACTGGATGGGATCTGGTTTTTGACCTTCTAGGTCTGAGTTGGGATCCCAGGTTCACTGTCACATGATCTGAACTGGGACAATGAATGTACAATTTATGTCAAGCATGTAAAGCTAAATCGGTGTATTGCTTGTTCATCCTGCAGTGTGTGTTCTAATCCAAAGCTTCTACACAATTTAAGAATCCAGTAACTCCAGGAAGACCCCTAAGTGATCCCCTCTTTACAGACCCCTATCTTTGCTGTTCCAAAAAATACCATAAACCCCAATTGTCATATCCTCCAAACTCCTTCCAATCTCCCTGTCAATAATGATTTAAGATCATACAGCAACTACGGACTACGACTATGGTTGGACATGCCTATCGGTCAGCTAGAGTACTAGGCCGAGTGTGCCTGCCCTATGACTGAGCTGAAGCCATCGCATTGCTGAAAGAATTGACCAAAAATTCCCACATAAGCTATGCCCAGAAATGCTGTAAACTCGAACAGAAAGCAATTTATTGTGTATTTTAAAGGTTAGCTATTGAAATATCCAAAAGACTGGTGGATTTCTTACATTAAATCTGACTAACTTGCTCTGTTGTGATGAGTACAAAAAAACATGCTGACTTCTCACCATCATGGAGTTGCTACGGTACGTACAATGAAATGAATACGAGTGTCTCGTTCCAGTCCTTTATTGGCATGTGTTCGTAGTCATAGACCATAGTCATTGTATCTTAAATTCCCTAATATTAGTTTCACCCCCATCTCCCAGTATAAATGCCAAGCCTGTTAACCTATGACTATAACTTGAATATCAATATAGAATGTGATGAAGTTTTTATTTAATTAGGTAACAGGACTCAAAATTGTGACCAATATGGCCAATGCGACTGAAACATGTTTGGTGACTAAAACTTACCGATTAGTCACCAATTCAGCTACTAACGTGTTCTAGCTGGTGGCTATTATTTTATTTGCTAGTCTCCAAGTGGTAACTAAGATTTTTTTAAATTTGAGGCCTCTATAAGCAACTGAAGCTATTCATGATTAACATAACCCAGCTGCCATCTATTGGCAAACTTGCCATCTGATTGGCTAGCCAGGCAGTGTCTATCGATCGTTAGCATAACCCAGTTGCCATCTATTGGCAAACTTGCCATCTGATTGGCTAGCCAGGCACTGTCTATCGATTGACAGTCGACCGTGCGCATGCTACAAACTAAAATCAAAGTTTTTTCACAGTTTTCTCGATCGTTAAAGGGATACCCGAGTGAAAAACACATTGGGGCTAAAAAGAATCTTCAACATGTTCTTTGTTCAGAAAATGTATTAAAATTTGATCAAACGTTTTTAGTATTAAGAACGAGCACCTCAAAGTTGGCCCCGCGAAGACATGGGCGCCGCCATCTTTGTTTGCATTTACGGAAGTGACGTCACTTCGTCCTACCAGCTACTTGTCTTTGGTTGATTTTCACACGCTCGGAATTAAAATGGATATATTTTCATCGAGATTGCAGAGCAATTCTTACAGAAACCGGAATTATGATGAAGACGACATTATGAGAAAAGTTAAGAAGACTGGGAGGAGGAAGAAAAGCATTGGGAAGGCGAGAAATTATCAGACGAACAACAAGGTCTCGTAACTGCCATTTAATAACAGCAAAACAACATGGCTTAAAAGACTCGAGTGACTTCTGAATAAGTATAAGAACTACAATGTATGTGAGGTACAGTTAAGGCGTTTATCATCCTAAAAACACCTAATAAGTGAGAGAGTGAGAACGCTGGTGGGACGAAGTGACGTCACTTCCGTAAGTGCAAACAAAGATGGCGGCGCCCATGTCTTCGTGGGGCCAACTTTGAGGTGCTCGTTCTTAATACTAAAAACCTTTGATCAAATTTTAATACATTTTCTGAACAAAGAACATGTTGAAGATTCTTTTGAGCCCCAATGTGTTTTTCACTCGGGTATCCCTTTAAGTTGATAGAATGGTGGGTTGGTTACGCTAAAACAATTAGACTTCTTGTTCTTGGTTTCTGTCGACTTTTATAGTAGACTCAGAGCTGCACCCCTCTGCAGATAGAAACCTCGAGTTCGCAGTCTAATTGTTAAATAGTTGACCATGCGTACCCTGCAGGGAAAAATGACATAGAAGAATGCTTCTTTGTAGGTTTTTTGACAGTTTTGTTGATCGCTTTAAGTTGATAGAATGGTGCCTGCGTGGGTTACGCTAAAACAATTAGACTTCTCGCTCTTGGTTTCTATCGACTTTGATACATTGTAGTTCACTTGGGGCAGCACCCCTTGGCAACTATCTGCTGATAGAATCCTCGAGTTCACAGTCTAATTGTTAAATAGTTGACCATACGTACCCTGCAGGGGAAAATGACATAGAAGAATGCTTCTTTGTAGTTTTTTTGACAGTTTTGTTGATCGCTTTAAGTTGATAGAATGGTGCCTGCGTGGGTTACGCTAAAACAATTAGACTTCTCGCTCTTGGTTTCTATCGACTTTGATACATTGTAGTTCACTTGGGGCAGCACCCCTTGGCAACTATCTGCTGATAGAATCCTCAAGTTCACAGTCTAATTGTTAAAAAAAAAAATCCTTTGCCAGGATTGGAACCAGCAGGTGGACCAAGTACAGAGAGAGGAAAGTCTGGCTCCAGATACCTAAATAATATGATTTGCGACAGGAAATGCAAGGCAAAGAAATGCCCCAACACCAACCCTTTGCAGGTACATGCGTAAATTGTTTGCAGAGATTTTTTACAGACAGTGTAAAAAGAATACCATCTAGTAATACCATGTTACCATAATTATCATGAAAAATTGTTGGGTATGTTAGCCCCTGCCTCCATTCCCCCATCCCCAACCCCCAAAGAGAGAGATCAACCTCCAATCTCTGTGGGTGGAGAGAGGTGTCTGATTTCCTCAGGCTATTAGACAGTACATGAATGTCTTTTGATGTATAATTATTGCTACAAAGCTAAAGGTTTAGCATGCAATTTTACAGTCCAAATCAGTTCAGTTAATTCATGACTTTTTGTCTCTTGTTTTGTTTTTGTTTTGCAGTGTGTTTAGTTCTCGTTGTCTAAGTGGCTCCGGTTACAGTAGTTGCATGTTTTTTACTCATTGACCCATTACTTGAACCCATTGTATTCATATGAGAAGACTGTATGTACTGTACATGTTTGTTACTCATTGACCAATTACTTGAACCATTATACTCATATGAGAAGACCGTATGTACTGTACATGTTCTTACTCATTGACCCATTACTTGAATCCCATTATACTCATATGAGAAGACCGTATGTACTGTACATGTTCTTACTCATTGACCCATTACTTGAATCCCATTATACTCATATGAGAAGACCGTATGTACTGTACATGTTCTTACTCATTGACCCATTACTTGAATCCCATTATACTCATATGAGAAGACCGTATGTACTGTACATGTTTGTTACTCATTGACCAATTACTTGAACCATTATACTCATATGAGAAGACCGTATGTACTGTACATGTTCTTACTCATTGACCCATTACTTGAATCCCATTATACTCATATGAGAAGACCGTATGTACTGTACATGTTTGTTACTCATTGACCAATTACTTGAACCATTATACTCATATGAGAAGACCGTATGTACTGTACATGTTCTTACTCATTGACCCATTACTTGAATCCCATTATACTCATATGAGAAGACCGTATGTACTGTACATGTTCTTACTCATTGACCCATTACTTGAATCCCATTATACTCATATGAGAAGACCGTATGTACTGTACATGTTTGTTACTCATTGACCAATTACTTGAACCATTATACTCATATGAGAAGACCGTATGTACTGTACATGTTCTTACTCATTGACCCATTACTTGAATCCCATTATACTCATATGAGAAGACCGTATGTACTGTACATGTTCTTACTCATTGACCCATTACTTGAACCCATTGTATTCATATGAGAAGACTGTATGTACTCAGCCCAGGTGGAAATCTTATTAAGATCTTAATAAGATTCTTATTAAGATCTTAATAAGATTCTTATTAAGATCTTATTAGAATCTTATTAAGAATCTTATAAGATCTTATAAGATCTTATAAGATTCTTAACAAGATCTTATAAGATTCTTATAAGATCTTATAAGATTCTTAATAAGATCTTACAAGATCTTATGTGATTCTTAATAAGATCTTATAAGATTCTTAATAAGATCTTATAAGATTCTTAATAAGATCCTATACGATTCTTAATAAGATCTTATAAGATCTTATAAGAATCTTAATAAGATCCTATTAAGATCTTATAAGATCTTGTTAAGAATCTTATAAGATCTTATAAGAATCTTATAAGTATAAGAATCTTATAAGATCTTATTAAGAATCTTATAAGATCTTGTATGAATCTTAGTAAGATCTTACTGTGCAATCTTATTAGTATAAATTTTATAGTGCCAAATAAACTACATGCTGCCATTATACTTAGTTGTCTCCACCTACTCATTCCCTCAACATGCCTGTGAGAAAAGCTACTACTTACATGTAGGATGATATCTGGGTCTCCCTACTTGGGAGTAACCACTTGTAAACTAAGTACCAGGAATTTTGACCGTCAATAGGCCCTTGCAGCTAACAAATCACATGGTTGTACTGGAGCAAAAAAATATCTGACTTATTTATTCAAAGGCCTTGTACGAGATCGGTAGTGTTATTAGCAAAACCTGTTTGTACAAATGCTATTTTCCACCTCCAATCGATTGTCGATCTTTCTAAAACTGCGTTTTTAAAGATAGCTTGCTCTCCAATCCAGCATCCATGCATGGCAATGCCTTTCCCATGGGGATCAAGAGCTCAATTCATTTGTTAATGAAGTATATATTACCTGTATATCAGCATGTGACTGTTAGCTGCAAAGACCCTATTTTACATAAAACCAGCAACATTTTCCAGTATTTTAAAGCAGTTTATTCTATTGTTTTGTACTTGGTACAATATTTAATAATACAATGATTAATCCCATTAACTGTGAATCCTTAAAAAGCTAATTGGCAATTTTATTAATATTGTATTGTGGCAGTTCTTGAATGTTTTCAATTTGACAATCTGGGTAAAATCAAGTCTGGTAAAACATGGCATTATTATAATATAACAGCTACATGTACAGTTGTATATGATGTCAAGGAGTCACCAGTGATATATATTATATATTGTCAAACTCATTACGGTAATAGTATTCATGAAGAAAAAACAGTAAATTAATGTGTAATACAAAATGTAGGTCATCTGTAAGAGCCAGACAGTATTGCTCAAAATAAGCCCCAGTATTGGCTAATCCAACATTTATTTATACAAAACACCCTAACTTTTAGAACGACCAATGGATGTTTGATAAGTCATAGATACAGAATTTGTGTCCATGTTTTATCGGATTTCTGGCTCGAGTTAGTATATATCCAATAAACATTGCTACATGTACTCATTCTGTATCTATTACATACATTGTAGATACTGTTTACTGGCTGGGAGATCTGTATGGAGAAAACTTAGCCATAGGTCTTAAAATGACTTGAGGTCACAGGCCAAGAGCTGCTTTTAAGACTGAGGGCAAAGTTTTTCTCTATGCAGACCAACCAAAACTGGAACAGTTTCTTTATTAAATTACTTTTATTTTATTTTGTTGATAAGTAGCCTGCTCATAAATCTTCTGCAGTTTTCTCCCTTTTTGCAAGGCTTTCAATACAGTTACGAGCCAGCCAAACAGAGTGCACAATTTCAGTGTATCTCGGACTGCAAAATATGTTAGCCATTTCGGTAACAAAAAAGGACTGGGACAGAGTATGTAAATATTTTTGAATTACAAAATAAACCCCACCACAAGAAATATATACATCAAAATTAGTGTGTTGAGTGAGTTTGGGGACGTTTGGATCAATATCAACGAGGTGGTGAGCTTTCAAAAATCAGAAAAATAAGAGAGCTTGCACCTAGCCATGAATGCACAACGAAACATGTTTCATCATGTCAACCATTAATGTTTTGCCCGCCTACTTGTCACATTGTGGTGCCAGTCTCACCAGGATTCATAGCATTGTTGCCACATACTTTTTGTCTATGTTTAATTTAATTTAAAGGTTTTATTCACAATGAACAAGAGTTCTGAATCTAAAAGCCATAAAAGAATAGAAAAAATATTGGCAGATAATTGATAATTTCGACCTGGCTTATTAACTGCACACATTTTTTTTTCTCAGCACAAATTGTTATGAGAACCAACTGGCCTGAGTACACACACGGTCCCAGTCTTTATCAGTTTAAGAAATGGCTAATAGCAGAAAAATTATTTATCTGGCTCATATAAGTATAAATTAAATTTCATGCTATACACTGAGGTTTTTAGGGCACATTTAAAGCTGTGAACTGATTTAGCAGACTAAGTCCTTATTTTGGTAGGGAGAGCATTCCTTAATTGGCCTATATCATTATGATGTCAAATCAAAACAATCTATTGTTTAAACGCTAAGGATCACGGTCGTGGGAGGGGGATAAAACAGCAACAACACAAAGTAAATCGCTATCAAATGCATTTTGTAGAACGTAGAATAGCGGTAACAGCCACAAAATACGGTAAATATTGTGGGATAAACGTTGATACAGCTGATATCTGGAAAGCAGACAATTCAAAGTTAAATTTTCCTCAGCAGAGCAGATTTAGTTCAAAATTCTATTGTTAAAGTCGATTCTGTCCCCCTCATAAACAAGCCGTGACATCATAATGATATAGGGTAATTAAGGAGCAGCCATGGAGAAGGCTTGGTCACCATAAGTAACGGTTTGACCTGAGTCTACAATGTACATGTACATGTATATGTAGGTACAATTATTATGTGGCCCATTGCTATTTTGACAGCCAAAATGGCATCATAAAGATTCACACTTTTCAACACCTGGGAAGTGTTTGGCCAATCATTGAGATTTTTTAGACCATGTATTTCCTGATATTGAAGAATAGAAAACACAAAATAGAATTCCAAGATACATAATATTTTTGGAGATATATGTGTTTCTTTTGACCACTTGTTTTCATAAATACAAAAATCTTCAAAACAACATGATATTCATTGGTTTTGTTTCTGGTATGACATAGTCCTTAACATGCTCTCCTTGGACTCAGCAGTCGTTGGTTACCTCCTGCTTTGTTCTACAAGAAAACAATGTATATACTGTAGATTACCGACCAAGTACACATGATCGTGAGGTCCAGTCAACATGTTTGAAGATGTACACGTACATACACATGAAGTTATACCACTTATAAGCTAGGGCTCTCTAGAAATTGAAAAAAAGGCTACATACATGTAGTGTCTTATAGGTGGTACATTTATTTTTTATCTGCCATTTATACACTTTCTAGCCATGTAACATTTACTGTACATTTCATATTTAAAAGAGCTTCCATGCTCAGGTTTGTGATATATTTGTGGATAAATAACCTACCACCACTTAAAAGAATATATAGGTTAAAATGCCATAAAATGATTGGAAATTGGAATTGTGCTGGTTGCCAGCCCAGAATTAGGGGAGTGGTTTCCCAAGGGGTAGACCCTCAGACTGACCAGGGGGATTGTAATAAGTGTGAAACAAACTTGATGCTTTTCCCCAGGGGTGGGGGAATATATCTTATGAGTCAAAGTCCCCTGGGTCACGTTTTCCTAATCTCTCTCATATGAGCTTGCCAAAGAGCTTTTTATTATTGACATGTCTAGAATGACACTATAATTCCATCTTTCCATCATTTTCTTGGCACACACGACTTGTAAGTTAAATACCATAAATTGTTTTAATCACAATTCAGAATTGTCCTAGATTGGCTAGAACATACATTATATTCACTACTCTGATTCACTTCTGATTAAACAATCCATATTTAAATATAAACAGTCATTTATCCCTTAATTTGTATGTATGGTTAGCAATCACAAATGCCACGACTTAAAACAGAGTATAAAAGTTTGTAGCAATTAAGTCAGGAGAAAATATATCAATCTGATCGAAGTTACATGTTGAAATACTAAGGGAGTAAGGCAACTAACTCACATAATTTAGGCATGCGAGATTCAGTTGTTATAAATCCTATGAACGTCTACCACAAATTTAGTACGCAAAGGTTGGGTATACACTCATCAAAGCTTCACAAACAATTCAAGAACTTGCCTTCAATCTGCCACTCCAATAAGTTATATCCCGAAGGCTGAATTCGAAGATTCCAATAAAGAACAACTGTTAACCACTGAACGTTGAACGTATGTGGATTGCGGGTATTTGTCGATCCCACGTCTAATTCAGCTACTTGGAGCTGAGCAAGACGGTTGGAAAATAACTCGCGTATGGTATTTTGAGCGCCAGAATTGTTGCGGTAATCTGATTGGTTATGAAGCTGACATTTCAAAAACACTCGCCGACTCGGTGTTAAATTTCATTAGGGTAAGTTGAATCGTTGAAAGCGCAGTTTCCTTGATTAAAAGAAGTCAGGAAACCATTCCTTTTCTCCTAAATGCCTGTTCATCCAAAAAGGAAAATGTTTTGATGGCACGAGAACGAGAATAAGAAGTTATCATAATGTCAAACAGTTGAACTGGGACGCTACGTTCTTCCCCCATTTTGTCCGCCATCTTGTTTTGATGTGGTTACCGCTGACCAGCTGGTGAAACATGCGGGCACATCTACACAATTTACTGGCAAGGCTACAACTTACGGCTTGTAAAATATTTAGCCTAACTAAAACTAACAAAATAATAAAAAAATGTATTTCATTGGGAACTTTGCTTTAAAAGGCTTAAATTTAATTCTGATTTTGTTCCAGAAAGCAGTGTATATCTGTTATTAGTTTGTGTTTTTGAGATACATAAGGGGACCGATCGGTTATTACGTCCCCGGGGCGGCCGGTGGTTTTAGAGAGGGGAGGGGGGGATTAAAGTTTTTGGGTCAACGTTTTTTTTTGGGGGGGGGGGCTAATTTTTTGGCATCAACAATATAAAATGGGGGGTAATTTTTTCTTACATGTTATTGACTAGACTTGGATATTAAAATGTGGGCAGTCAACATATCATGGCAGTATACAAAGTGTGGAATTGCATGTGTTGCTCCTGCTACGAGTGCGAGGGGAAGTTTTGAAAACGTGTTAGTTCTTGGGGGGGGGGGGGGGGGGGGGGTAATTTTTTGGTTTTCTTTCTTTCAGTGGGGGTATTTTAGAACTGACACCACCACCACAGAGTTTTGAACAGGCTAGGCAGTAGGTAGACTACATGTAGGTACATGCCACAAAATTGATTTTTTAAAATATTAAAATTGGCACGTACATGTAACTGCAGGTATGTATGATTAATTAGAAGATATAAACATGTAAAAAGTATTTTAGTTTAGGTATGCACTGGTAGTACTGGTATGTAATACAGTATGCTATAAAAATTATTTTTATTTCTAAATATTGATACATAACTAATATGACTGTCGTTACAATATAATTTATGTAAAAGGTATTTCAGTTTAGGTATGCAGTGGTAAGTAAATGTAAAACTAGGTAGCTCAAAGACATTCTTACCAATTAATTGGCATATATAGGTGTGTAGGTGGTATATAAACAAAGGTATGTATCATGTATTTTTTGACATACCTGTTGGCAGCATAAATGTATTTATCATTAAAGGAACAGTTTATAATATAGCAGTGATTATATACTTGTCACATACCAAATACGTGTATACTTTCAGTTTGGTATGGGATATGCAGAAATGGATAAGAATTAAATCATCAAATTAATTAAGATGTATTATTTGGTCTTAAATTAAGCTAGCTTGAATATTATACATGTATTATATTGGAAACCTTAATTAATATTCTGTTTCTTACATTTATAAGAAAAGGTAAGATCTTAATATATGGACCCTTTGCACGTTACGTCACAGCCGCCATGTTGGTGTACAGTTGACAATAGATTCTTCATTAGCTTCTTTTGTTCTGTACATCAACATGGCCGCCATGCCCTTTGTCATTTGAATCTCTGGGGATTGAGTGCAAACCATCTATAGGAACTCCATTAAGATATCTAATGTTAAGATTTCATATACTAAGATCATATTAAGATCTTATTAAGATCTTGTTAAGTTCGATGTAAGATCTTATTGATATTTCATATTAAGATCTTATTAAGATTCTTATAAGAATCAATCTTAAATGATCTTATTAAGATCTTAATAAGATCTTATAAGATCTTAATACTTAACCCTTAAAGAGCAAATATTAAGATTTGAGTAAGAAAATATATTAAGATCTTATTAAGATCTGAAATCTTAATCAGATCTTATTAAGATCTGAAATCTTAATAAGATCTGATTAAGATCTGAAATCTTAATAAGATCTTAGTAAGATCTTAGTCTTTTTGGGAATCTTATAAGAATCTTTTAAGATCTTATAAGATCTTTTAAGATCTTATAAGATCTTAATAAGATTTCCACCTGGGAGTACATGTTTCTTACTCATTGACCAATTACTTGAACCATTATACTCATATGAGAAGACCGTATGTACTGTACATGTTTCTTACTCATTGACCCATTACTTGAATCCCATTATACTCATATGAGAAGACCGTATGTACTGTACATGTTTGTTACTCATTGACCAATTACTTGAACCATTATACTCATATGAGAAGACCGTATGTACTGTACATGTTCTTACTCATTGACCCATTACTTGAACCCATTGTATTCATATGAGAAGACTGTATGTACTGTACATGTTTGTTACTCATTGACCAATTACTTGAACCCATTGTATTCATATGAGAAGACTGTATGTACTGTACATGTTCTTACTCATTGACCCATTACTTGAATCCCATTATACTCATATGAGAAGACCGTATGTACTGTACATGTTTGTTACTCATTGACCAATTACTTGAACCATTATACTCATATGAGAAGACCGTATGTACTGTACATGTTCTTACTCATTGACCCATTACTTGAACCCATTGTATTCATATGAGAAGACTGTATGTACTGTACATGTTTGTTACTCATTGACCAATTACTTGAACCATTATACTCATATGAGAAGACCGTATGTACTGTACATGTTTGTTACTCATTGACCAATTACTTGAACCATTATACTCATATGAGAAGACCGTATGTACTGTACATGTTTGTTACTCATTGACCCATTACTTGAATCCCATTATACTCATATGAGAAGACCGTATGTACTGTACATGTTTGTTACTCATTGACCAATTACTTGAACCATTATACTCATATGAGAAGACCGTATGTACTGTACATGTTTGTTACTCATTGACCCATTACTTGAATCCCATTATACTCATATGAGAAGACCGTATGTACTGTACATGTTCTTACTCATTGACCCATTACTTGAACCCATTGTATTCATATGAGAAGACTGTATGTACTGTACATGTTTGTTACTCATTGACCAATTACTTGAACCATTATACTCATATGAGAAGACCGTATGTACTGTACATGTTTGTTACTCATTGACCAATTACTTGAACCATTATACTCATATGAGAAGACCGTATGTACTGTACATGTTTGTTACTCATTGACCAATTACTTGAACCATTATACTCATATGAGAAGACCGTATGTACTGTACATGTTTGTTACTCATTGACCAATTACTTGAACCATTATACTCATATGAGAAGACCGTATGTACTGTACATGTTCTTACTCATTGACCCATTACTTGAACCCATTGTATTCATATGAGAAGACTGTATGTACTGTACATGTTTGTTACTCATTGACCAATTACTTGAACCATTATACTCATATGAGAAGACCGTATGTACTGTACATGTTTGTTACTCATTGACCAATTACTTGAACCATTATACTCATATGAGAAGACCGTATGTACTGTACATGTTTGTTACTCATTGACCAATTACTTGAACCATTATACTCATATGAGAAGACCGTATGTACTGTACATGTTCTTACTCATTGACCCATTACTTGAACCCATTGTATTCATATGAGAAGACTGTATGTACTGTACATGTTTGTTACTCATTTACCAATTACTTGAACCATTATACTCATATGAGAAGACCGTATGTACTGTACATGTTTGTTACTCATTGACCAATTACTTGAACCATTATACTCATATGAGAAGACCGTATGTACTGTACATGTTTGTTACTCATTGACCCATTACTTGAATCCCATTATACTCATATGAGAAGACCGTATGTACTGTACATGTTTGTTACTCATTGACCAATTACTTGAACCATTATACTCATATGAGAAGACCGTATGTACTGTACATGTTTGTTACTCATTGACCAATTACTTGAACCATTATACTCATATGAGAAGACCGTATGTACTGTACATGTTCTTACTCATTGACCCATTACTTGAATCCCATTATACTCATATGAGAAGACCGTATGTACTGTACATGTTCTTACTCATTGACCAATTACTTGAACCATTATACTCATATGAGAAGACCGTATGTACTGTACATGTTTCTTACTCATTGACCCATTACTTGAACCCATTATACTCATATGAGAAGACTGTATGTACTGTACGTGTTTTTTTCAGCCCCATGTGCTAGAACTGGAACTGTTTGTAACAGGAGATCAGAATTCTGCCAACAACCATATGGCAGACACTGACTTTGTAAGGCGAGTGAAGAAGGACCAGTTACCACTTAATCCTCCTCCATCCCCCAAAAAATTGTTTGAGATCAATAAACTCTTCAAGATTTGGATAACTTGGGTGAGTGTTTCGAGTTGTCAACTGAAGTACTATTTTTTATTATATGACATGTACGGCCCCAGCACACTTTCCTTTAAAAACCATTAATTACAAAAGTCCCATTATGGCAGCCATACATGTATGTGTCTATCACATGAGTGGGCTGTAAAATGCTGTCCGGCTCTATCTGCTCGATTTTATGCTAAAGCCTTGTTGTTTTGCCATTATTAAAACAAACTAAGTGGTAATATGATAAATAAAAACATTGCCTGAGTTAGTTTGGGGCGAACAGGAACATATTTGGCTTTCAGTCAATTGAAGAGCTGTGTGCAAAAAGGGCGTAAGTGACTCCTGATCATAATTATTCTAAATTCTTCTTCAAAGTTTTTGTTTTCTAAGAGAGAATTTAGAATGTGATCAGGAATTATTTATGCTCTTATTGCACGCAGTCCTTCAATTTGTGTGCACAAAGACCGACCCCATCTGTCCCTCCCACACAGTATGTATTAAGTATCTATTTTTATTGACTTTTTGTTGTTGGCTAGCATACTGGTATTTTGTATTTGCCAGGTCGAGACACCAGAGAAAATCTTTTTTCAATATGCGATGGTGGAGACGAGAAGCCTCATGGATTTACTGGAGCTTTTGCTACTTCAGATTCCTCTAACGGCAAAGGTAAAACTTTGGTAAATGTTTACCTTTCAATTGGTAAAACTGTTGAGTGGTGATCGTCTCAAAACATTAAGTAACTGGAGCAAAATACAATAGGGTGCAGCATAATGAGCAAATCTTACAGGGGTTTCAATAGAAGGCAGCTACCGGCGATAAACCGCCGGTTACTTTGCTTCTTACCGCCGGCTACTTCACACGATCGTTGTGTTTTTTGTTAAGTGTTGAGTAAAGTCTACTAGGTAAACCACCGCCTCTAACGTCAGGACCGCCGGTTGCCTAAAAACTTATTGAAACCCCTGTCTTACATACGATATTGCTTGAATATGTGCTGAGATGTCCAAAATCAAAGTTACAAGTGGAAAATATAGAAAATTCTATGCTGTTGGTCATTTTTACTGTGAAGACTGAAAGTAAACACCATACAGCCAGTAGGAAAAGGGGAAGACAATATATTTGAATCACAAGTTTGAGAACTTTTCCCCAAATATGATTTTCTCTGAAATAAGACAATAGTTAGTTTGATCAAAACTAAATTGAAACTTTAAAAGTTTTCTAATACAAATATATTACCTTCAGTTGCTGATTTTCTATTGAATGTAAGAGTATCAAGCAATGAAATTACGAGAAGGAAGAATAGAACATTAACACCTTTTACATTCCGCTGCTTTTGAATGCTCCCGTTCTTAGGTGAATCATTACTTAAATTTTTAGAAAAGATGTGAAAAATGCATTTCTGAATTTCAAGTATAGTTCCTAATCTTAAGATCAAGCACATATGCACAAGCACATATGATGGTTTAACGGTTCTAGTCAGCTAGTCCCAGTCTACTTTATTTACTTTACATCCAGCTTACCTAAAATTAGACATTATATTTGAGTCAGATCAGAACCATGATAACTGAATAATCCTAAGACATTCCCTTATGAACAAGGCGCTCATTACATATTCAACTAATTTAGCAAAATCTGATTGGCTGGCACTTGACAACACAAACAATAGACAGTGTTTCCTATCAATTAGGAACTAATTTCTCTTTTCCTTCATGCACTTTGCTACGCTTGTTTACTCATCCAAACAGAAATGACATTTTAATAAACAAGCAGCAGTGTTTTATCAGATTTACAAACTCGAGGGCACAGCCAAAGTTTTTGTAATTCAGTTATTTTGGCAATATGACCTATTTCGGCAGAGAAAATCCAAGTTAAAGTTTATGTAAATCAGGATGAAATCTCTATCTCATTTAAAGATCCCTTTTTGCTCAGTGATTTCCTTTGTTTTTGCTTCGTGAATTATTAATGAGTTTGATAAGGTTATTTTAAGTGTCTACTTGCTGTTTTTACAATGCTTTGCACATACACACAACATACTTTTGATGCCTTAAATATTGTACATAGTTGAAAAGTGGTGGAGATTTACCAAGCCGCTTCGGCAAGGTAAATATCCACCACAATTCACCGAAACTGAGGTGAATAATTGTTTTAGCATATACCACGCTGCAGGTGAATAGCCAGCACCAAATAGTTATTTTATTTCCTGTCAAATGGACAAAAAGTTGCACGAGGTGATCGCTGCTTTGCTAGCAGGTGAATATGAAATCATATTCACTGTTTGAGTAGCCAATCAGAGTATATACTAATGATTATTGTAGTTTGCATTGGTGATTTTACCAAATGTTTTGACTAAATCTGAGAATTGTTCCATTTCCTTGATGTCATATCATTAGCATTTTGTAAACTTCTACACCTCATAGATGCAACACTCAAATCAAGAAATATTATACCATTCAACTATTCACTTGATGTAGAATTGATATTTGTGGTAACAAAAGAAATGTTAGTTGAATTTGAATGGGCAGTAATAGCACATAACACATAACACAGGCTGGCCGTGGGTGAATTGCAGGTTGAAGTATTTTATCTAGCAGAGGCAAAGAGCCCATGGTGATGGTGGCCACGGCCTCTTAAAATTCCTTCACTCTTACACTTGGCAGCTGTGTTTGTAAGCAACAATAGATTTCCCACGTGTATTCTCACACTTAGCATTTTCAGAATGAGGTTAGACGGGAGAAAACAAAGGATTTTATTCTCGTGCAACCCAACACGGCCATTGCGTGATAAGAGTGACAGAAAGGAAAAGTTTACTACGCTAAAAATCCAAGTCTCATGATTGGCAGAGTGAGGTAAAACAACTCTGTGGCACCTCTGCCAAACCAAATCGTGGATGGCGTTATAGATTGCTTTCTGCATAAATGCCTATTCCCTGTTTCGATAGTTTATCCACATGTACAGAAAACATGAATATTACCATGTGAAAGAGCATGCCATCATTAATGATCTTATGAAATTTGAGTGCTGTAGCTTGTTACAGCCATTTGAAATTAGAGAGATTTGTAACTATAGAAAAGCAATGGAAGCCTTTCTAGCCTCGCTTTCATGTTTTCCGCATGAGAAAATAACTAAACAGCAATATTGCTCTAAATTCAGTTGTTTTAATGTGATCTTTCATGTGGTATCATTTAATAGTTTTCTATAGCGACCAATTTCGCTTTAAGTCCGCGCTAATGACTCGCCTCGTAAACTCCAGTTCATTTCAAGCTGTTCTAGCAGGTTTACTACAATAAATACAAATAAATGTCAATACATCGAATATAAAGATAAAGGACAAATTCAAAGCTTACAGACATCTAGAGATTAACTTACCGATTATTGACGAACGAATATATATAACGAATCGAAGTACGTCCACCCAACATGACGGCATTAACTCGACTCACAAAAAACGGCGCGAAAACAAATTTATACAACATGCTACAAATGCAAAGAACGCCTGACTAAATTATTTACGAAGTACTCACGAACATTGTACGAACTATAAACGAACACCTAAACAAAGAATTTGGTGGCTACACCGACCCCTAAATGAAAACTATAAGTTCTTCATTTAACAAGAAATCCTCAGCCACCAATGGTACACAATATACTGGCTACATATTTCAATAATGAAATTGTTCAGTGTTCATTCATTCATTTCTCCTTTTTGCTCTAGAGATCCATCTCAAGGCGACAAAGCTTTGTAATCGGGCGTGTTAGGATAGTCGTCGTTGACTTCTTCTCTCCTAAACGCCTGCGTTTAGCCCGGGTGACCACAGTTGAGCTGGTTAACACTTTCGCTGTACGCACCAACCCGTCCTTGCTCTTCTTTACCTCTATCACCCTTGCTAGTGGCCACTGTCCTCTTGGGAAGTTTCCATCCATCAGAAGGACTAAGTCATCTACTTCTATATTTCGCTTTACTTCATTCCATTTCTGACGAACTTGGAGGTTTGGTAGGTACTCCTTCGACCATCGTTTCCAAAATACATTGGAAAGGTACTGTGCCTGCCTCCATTGTCTTCTAGTGCTTAAATCTTCTTTGCCAAAGGCTCCTGGCGGCAAGCATGAGCCTGGTCTTAACTGTAACAAGTGGTTGGGAGTCAGAGGCGTGTCATCCGTTGGATCTTCACTACTTCGGGTAAGAGGCCTGTTGTTCAAAACATTGGTTGTTTCTGCCATCACAGTTGAAAGAACTTCGTCTGACACTATCTGCTCCTTCAGTAACGCCTTTAGAATCTTGCGTACCGATCTGATCATACGTTCCCATACACCTCCCATATGGCTTGCTCCAGGCGGGTTGAAAATCCATTGAATTCCTCTCTGTGTACAGAAGTCGCTGACTTACTGTTGATTCCATTCCTGTATTCCGTCCTTCAGTTCTTGGTCTGCTTTTGTAAAGTTCGTGCCACAATCACTTCTAATCACTTCGGGATACCCTCGTAGACTGATGAATCTCCGAAGTGCATTTATCATCGAATCAGTGTTCAGGGAATGTGCAATCTCAATATGGACAGCACGCAGGGTAAGACAAGTAAATATGCAACCATACCGCTTCATATGACGTCGACCTTGCTTCACTTCTAGCGGACCAAAGTAGTCAATACCAATGTAAGTGAACGGTGGCTTCTCGGGAGTGATCCTGTCACGAGGTAACTCTGCCATTAGTTGTTCACCAACTGGCGCTTTTCGTTTTTGGCTATCCATACATCTCCTTATTATGCGTCGCACTGCCGACCTTCCTTTGACAATCCAAAACTGCTTCCTGAGGGTCGAAAGTACAAATTCCTGACCCATGTGTCCCACGTCTACGTGATGTTGTTCGATGATCAAATCTGTCACATGGTGCTTGTATGGGAGAATCGTTGGATGCTTCAATCCTTCTTCAATAGGGGCGTTTTCTAGTCGGCCTCCAACTACCAATAGTCCATCCTTCAACTTTGGATTGAGCTTGTAGATAGGGGATCCTACCTTCTGTATTGATCGTTTGGAAGCTTGAGCTGAACCATCCTCCTTATATTTAAGTATGTTGAATACTTCTGGAAACGCTGTCATCTGGACATGTCGAACAATTTCTTCTTCTGCTCTGCAAAGCTCATCCACTCTCAAATACCCAATGTTTACATCACCGACAGCTTTACTTTCTTCCTCAGATGAAGCCTCAGTGATGGATGTCTTCTCCTTTCTCTTGCGCACTTTTGTTAGAAGAAACTGCTTGTAACGTAACATCCAAGCGATCGCCTTCTTCAGTTTCCACCATGAAGAGTACCGTTCAATCCAGGCTTCTATCACATTTCTCTCGGTGGTAATGGCATAAATCTGAGCTTCCTTCCTCGCTTCAGGGTCTTCCTCTGTTAAGGCAGGGATTGCTATTGGCGTTGGCCAGTAACTTTCGTCCTTCCAAATGAAGTCTGGACCTTTCAACCACCGGTTATTCTTAAGCATAGCATCTATTCTCAGTCCTCTTGAAGCATCATCTGCTGGATTATCTTCGCTGCTAACATACTTCCACTCAGACGTCTTTGATCCACTTCGTATTATACTGAGACGGTTCGACTCGAAGGTATGGAACCTCTTGGACTCATTATTGAGACATTTCAGCACTGAGGTGGAATCAGTCCAGTAGAATACTTCATTTACTGTCAAGTCTAGTTCCTCTTGGATCATCATGTTAAGTTTGACGGAGATAACTGCCGCAGTGAGTTCCAGCTTTGGAATGGTAATTTCATGGATGGGAGCCAATCGAGATTTTCCAAGAACAAACGTACAATGAATGTTATTGTTGACATCTACTAGACGTAAGTAGGCAACAGCACCGTATCCAATGCGTGAACCATCAGAGAAAATGTGTAGCTGAATGTTCTTGAGATCTCCAAAATCTTTCGGCTTGAAGCATCGGTTCACTTGAATTTCTTGCAGCCTTGGAAGATCTTCAAGCCAATGTAACCACTGAACTTTGTCATCCTCTTCAATGTCACTGTCCCAACCTAGCTTCTTTCTGCAAAGCATCTGCAGCAGTAGTTTGGCTTTCATAGTATATGGTGCTATAAAACCCAATGGGTCAAGTATAGTGTATACAATTGACAGTATACCACGTCGCGTCACAGGTTTCTGCTTCACCATGAGCTTAATCTTGTCAAGGATCTTCCAAACAAATTCATCAGTCTCCACATTCCATTTCAGACCGAGTGCACTTTCGGTTGGTAGATTCTCTATGTCCAGATTAACTACCGACTTCGCTCTTTCAGACTCTGGAATATCTGCTAACACTTCTCTGTTATTACTAACCCACTTCGTTAGCTTGAATCCACCTTTCATCAGTAGTTCTCGTAGCTGTTTCACCGTTCTGATGGCAGCCTCGATGTCAACCACTGATTTCATTAGATCGTCAACGTACATGTTTCTTTCTACGGTCCTTACTGTTTCAGGGTCAAATTGTGTTTGGTTGATTGACGCTGTTTTCTTCAAACAGAAATTTGCACAACTTGGCGAAGAGGTAGCCCCGAATAGATGCTTGACCATCCGATATACTTCTGGCTTTTCTTGTAAGTTGTCATGTTTCCACCAAAGGAATCTTAAGGCATCACAGTGCTTGGGTTCCACTCTCACTTGATGAAACATTCCCTCGATGTCTCCTACTACAGCAATTCGTTCTTGGCGAAACCGGATCATAACACCAAGCAGCTGATTTGTTAAGTCTGGCCCTTGTAGCAATTGTTGATTCAGTGACGTGCCATGGTACTTTGCAGCGCAATCAAACACTACTCGAACCTTGTCTGGCTTTAAAGGATGTGTAACTGGGTGATGGGGGAGGTACCAAACAGGTCGGTCTTTCATCTCCAGTTCGTTCTCTGGTACCTTCTCTGCGTGTCCTTTGTTAATGTATTCCAGAATTGTGGTCCTGTACTTTTCGAACAAATCTCCATCTTTGAGTAATCTGTTTTTCAGATATTGAAGTCTTCGTTCAGCCATCACCTTATTGTTTGGCAAATATGGTGGATCATAACGCCAAGGTAGCGCAACTTGAAAATGACCATCCACCATCTTCAGTGTCTCTTCCATGATATTCAAGGCTCTTTCATCCTCCACAGATACTGCAACCTTAGTTTCTACAAGTGAATCACCGAAGTCTGTTTTCCAAAGTCTCTCTAACTGCAACCTCAGTGTTTCGTTGTCCGTCTCAAGCTTGTGCTCCTTTTCTTCTTCTGGGTTACTATCCGCTGATGGCTTCTCATCATCGACTGACTGCAAACCCTCATTGACAACCACTCTTGGCTTATTAACAGTTGTGAAGTTCCTTTTTCTGTTGCATTGTTCTAAACCTTGCACGATTGGATTAATGGGAATGGACTTATCCTTATTTCCATCTTTAACGTCAAGGGCTTGTTCTTGACCTAATGAGCTATCCATTCGAGTAAAATTGACTGAACAGTTCTTATCTTCTTTATATCCACCAACTGGACCCATCACTGTCCATCCCAGGCTATAACGCACAGCTATTGGCTCACTCTTGTTACCAGCTCTACATTCCAGGGGAAGAAATAAAGTTGGGTTTTCCTTGAGACCGATCAACAGTGTAACACCTCCTTCTCTTGCCTCAGGAAAATCAATGTCTCGAAGATGAGACCAGCTTTCAAGATCTTCTCTTCTAGAAATACAACTCTTGGAAATTGGCATCTGTTTAACAGTTTTCACATTGAGCAATTCAACACTTGTCGTCTCGTCCATTGACTTCACCACTATGTTCACTAGTTTGCTTTCAATCTCGGTTGAACCAGTCATTCCAGTCAAAGTGAACTTGATATTTTCACCATCTAATTTGAGCCTCTTTGCTAATTGTTCATGGCACAGAGTTACCTCCGAGCCACTGTCCAATAAAGCATATGTCTCAATTATTGCACCGCCTTCAATGCCTTGGACTTTCACAGGAACAACACCAAGACACACTCTCAACTCTCCAGCCCCAGTTGTTGCCACTCCAACACCATTACCAACTTCTGTAGGGTCTGACTGTGCACTGTCCCCGGCCCCAGTAGTGGCTGTCTGCTGTTGTTGCGGATTCTGTTGGTCATTTGCATTTAGACTCTCTGTGATGACAGAACGATGCATCAAAGTATGATGATCCTTACCACACTCTGGTATTTGACATTTGAAATTCGTTCTTGGACAATTCCTAGCTATATGACCTTTCTCCAGACACGTATTGCAAAGTCTCTTCCGCTGTACAAAGTTCCTTTTGTCATCATAAGAGAAATTATTGAACCTTTCACATCTCCACACTCGGTGCCGTCCAGAACAAGCTGAACATCCTTGGTTCGGAGAATTCGCGGTACCCGAGTTCCCTTTCCAATTGCTCTGGCTAGATTCTATTCCTGTAATTAATGTGGTAATCTTCAGAGTATATCTGACTGTATCCTTCTTGCTGTCTTTCTCCTTTAACAGGTTACAGTTCATGTCTTGGCCAAACACGTTATCCACTAATCTCGCCCTCGTCTTCACGAATTCGATGAAATCTTCAAACTTAGGCCTGCAACCTGTTTCGATTATACTCCCAGCACGTTCCGTCCATTTTCCTCTTAGGAACATTGGTAACTTCTTAGCAAGTTCTCGTAAAGTGTTCACATGATTCAAATCCGACACATATTCAGGCCCCATGCCTGACAATGCCCTATTTGCTACATCCAGATGTCTTACGAACTCCAATAGAGACTGTCCATCCGCACCTTTCAGTTTAGGTAAGTCTGCCAGCTTCCTGATGTGTGCCTGCGCAATAACATGGGGTTTACCGAAATTCTCGCGCAATGTTCTTTTTGCTTCGCGATGACCTTGTTCAATGGGTAGATTCGCACAACTTTCAACTGCCTCCCTCGCCTTCCCGGTGCAATGCTGAATCAACAGTTGTAGCCTTCTAGATTCATCTGGGTTGTCTCTTTCTAGACAAGTTTCGAAATTATGCATGAACGTGATGTATTTCAGTGGGTCCCCGTCAAAGTGGAAATATTCAATTTTAGGAGTGCTAACGACTTGTCGTAGTGCTTGTACCATTTCCTCTCCACCAGTAAGTTGTCGAGGCTCACAATCTTGTGTATACTGCCTTTGCTGTAGTCCCTCTGTCAACTGTGACCCTGCTCGCTCTTGTTGTCGGGGAACAAACCCAACTGCTTGAGGATTTAAGGAAGCAATATATTTTCTTCTAATTGGCTTTTCTTCCGCCTCAACTTCTTTGTAAGTTTGGAATGACACCTCTGCTCGCTTGGCTTCCATTTCAGCTTTTAACGTCTCTCGCTTCCTCTTAAAATACTGTTCCTCCTGTTCCAATTCTTGTTTAATCTTGAGCTGTTCTAGCTTCAATTTAGCTAGAACTAATTCTTCCTTTTTGCGTGATATGGTGGATAACCTGGAAGAGCTGGCCTTGGAAGCCCCACTGCGCCGACTTCTCGAGGAGACATGAGACGATACGCTGCTAAATTCGTCACCAATATCTTTTCTTTCCCTCTTCGTTCTCCGGCGCCACCTTTTCACCGTAGAATCAAGTGCTAGTTTCCGCTCCATCTGCTCCCTGTAGCTGCCGTGTGCCCTATTCTTGTCGATATCGTTGTCCAACAGAGCAACGAACCTCTCGTGTACGTCAACGAATTTGAACCACGATTCTTTGTATCTTGTCATTGGGCACAAAATGTCACTCAATGTACTGCTGGGGTTTTCTACCAGCGACTGTACCTCATTGTAACTTCTGGTCATAGCTCCAATAAGTCCTGATCTTGAACGACTTTAGTACTTCAACAGCATCTTCTACGATGCTTTCGATTCCTGCATACCAGGTCGCTTCGGCTGCTTCGGCTGCTTCGGCTTGCGACATATTCCTATGCAAATTCTGTCCAAAATTCAGTGTTGTTTTAAGCCTGGCACGTCCCGTACAGTATAAATTACTCTGGACCAATTTCCAAACTTCTAACTCTTCTAGCGGACCAATTTCCACTCAATTATTATCCTATTCGCGGACCATTTTCAATCAATCTTCTCCTTAGAAGGTCATTTAAAATCGTAAACTATAGCGACCAATTTCGCTTTAAGTCCGCGCTAATGACTCGCCTCGTAAACTCCAGTTCATTTCAAGCTGTTCTAGCAGGTTTACTACAATAAATACAAATAAATGTCAATACATCGAATATAAAGATAAAGGACAAATTCAAAGCTTACAGACATCTAGAGATTAACTTACCGATTATTGACGAACGAATATATATAACGAATCGAAGTACGTCCACCCAACATGACGGCATTAACTCGACTCACAAAAAACGGCGCGAAAACAAATTTATACAACATGCTACAAATGCAAAGAACGCCTGACTAAATTATTTACGAAGTACTCACGAACATTGTACGAACAATAAACGAACACCTAAACAAAGAATTTGGTGGCTACATTTTCCTTTAGAGATTTATCTTCCAAATTATGCTGATTAGGACGCCATTATGAACTTGGTCAATAGCTTACTTCTTGAAGAAGCTGATGATGTAGATCACTTTATGCATCTATAAATGTTAAGCCTGAGGGGGAGAGGCAAGGGGGCAGCGGGGGTGGGGATTTGACATTTTAATATAAAAATTCCCCACCCCGCTGCCCTACCTCCCTTATCTTTCCTAGTCAGGGCAGGCATCATGTGAAAATCCCCACCCTCCCCTTTCCCGCCCCACCCCCTCGAGTTTAACATTGATACCGGTAGGTGCATTAGATGGCGTTAAGCTCTGGGAGTGATCCCTGGGAGTGAGCGAGCCGTGGATGGCATCTATTTTGGGCTAAGTTGATTTGGATGTAAAGCAGTACATTGTACCTAGAAATAATACCACAACATATCTGCAGCAGATCCATGATTCTCTTGAGGTAGGGTTTGATAGGTTCGAAATGGGGATTCGACCATAGCAACTTCTTATTTATTTTTTTATAAAAGGGAGGGAGAGAAAGGGGGCTTCGACAGAGAAAGGGGGGTTCAATTGAGAAAACCTATTTTTGTACTCCCTAGATCCACCCCAGCATGTCTATAACTATCAAGTATTGTTTTCTTGTATTACATTTCTTTGTGTAGGTTTTCCCACGACCAGGATGGCTGGCATGTCTCATTCAGCACGATGGAAGAAGAGCAAGGGTTTTGATCCGTGAAATCGTCAGATTTACTGGTGTGTTTCAGACTATAAATGAGGTACAGACCACAGCTTATCAAGAGTTCTTAACATGTAAAGACACGTCCTAATTTCCAGTCAAAACAGGTCAAACGTTCCTCCGTAGACCAAAAATGAAGCCGTTCATTATTCAAAAATTAATTTCATTCTTCGTTTCAAACTGCCATTGTTAAAATGAAACTTGCAAAATTCAAATTGAGCTCCAGGGTGTCTATAAAACGAAGACCGAAGATCAAAAAACGAAGACCCCCTTTTTTCCTGTTCTATCATCCCGTAAAATCACGAAATATCTAACTGGTCAGGAGACCAATTAGTGATAAAATATTCAGGGTCTTCGTTTTTTTAGGGTAAAACTATAAAACGAAGACCCTCTCCCAAATCGCTTGAAATTTGCTATAAGGCCTTAAAACCACTCCAAAACCGCAGCTCGACCGTGCTCGCGAACACTGAAAACACACAAAACCGGTAAAATAATCAGGGTCTTCGTTTTATAGTTTTGGGGGGTAAAATTATAAAACGAAGACAGCTCTCCCAAATCGCTTGAAATTTGCTATAAGGCCTTAAAACCACTCCAGAACCACAGCCCTGTGCTCGCGAACACTGAAAACACACAAAACTGGTAAAATAATCAGGGTCTTCGTTTTATAGTTTTGGGGGGTAAAATTATAAAACGAAGACGGCTCTCCCAAATCGCTTGAAATTTGCTATAAGGCCTTAAAACCACTCCAAAACCGGTAAAATAATCATGGTCTTCGTTTTATAGTTTTACCCCCCCCCCCCCAAAAAAAAACACCCTCTCCCAAATCGCTTGGGAGAGGCGGCTATCTTGGACTAAAACCATTGTTCATGTGCACCAGGCCGCCACGTGATAAAGGTTTACAAAACAGCACTCGCTCACACAACATCAGTAGACCAATCGAAAATTATCCAGTGGTAACTTTATTTAAAATGCCTGTTTCTGAAATGACTGGTAACAAAATCAAATACGTATTTTATGGTGTCTCTAAACTGATTTACAAACGACCTAAATCTTGAAAATATCATTCCTTATTCAGATACCTATATATTTGACAAAACTGGAACACAACTACTTCCGTGCAAATATATATTTTTTCTCCAAATGAAACAAACAATTAAGTCTACTGAGCTTGAAATATATTTGTGGTAAACTTAACGGAAGCATTTTAATTAAAGTCATTTTGTCATGGTAACAAGGTTTAGTGACATTTTGGCGGCCACTATTGGATGGCAATTTACAAGCTTTTAATATACATAGTCACAAAAGTGTGCCAAACTAATTGTATGATGCATTAGAGTTGTCACTGTTTACAAAACGAATTTGGAAAAAAAGAGAAATACTTTGCAATTCTTTTAAAACTACTTTTAATCAAAGTTTCCATTTTCCAGTAATAATTATAATATAGAATATGCAATTTATTTGAACCATTTCCATGTTCGAGTACATGTAGGTCAGTACTCAGTCGACTGGTTACATAATTTAGTTACCATAGAAATCAATACTTCACAGATGTAGTATTCAATCAAATGGTACATTCGCCATGTTTGGTTGATGTAAGTGGAAGAGCCTATGACAAACACTGGAAAAACTGAAACTTCCGTGAGACAGAAATGTCTTGAAATTAGATGATTAGCCAGTCCATTGACTTAGGTTTGTGCAGTTTGTGTCTATTTGATTATGCTATAAAATTCGCTCATTTAGTATGCCCCGATTTTATTTGTTAAATTCATTGAAAAAGTTGTGTTTTCAATAGTTTGTGTGAACGGGACTTATGAAAATGCAATGCATGTTTTGAACATGGGGCCCCTAAGGGCATCTCGTGGATGGTCAGTGAGCTATTTTGGCATATGCTAAAAATCACGTGACCGATGACATCATCGTTACATCATCATCAGTGAATTGTGGGGAAACAATACCTTTAAACTGTCTGGCATTAGATATGAGCGAGATATGGGCATGTACTTAAAATCACGTAACTGATGACGTCATCGTTACGTCATCACTAAGTGATTTGTGGGAACCCAATACCATGCCTGTCCAAGTTTGAACTGTGTGGCATTAGAAATGAGGAAGATATAGGCATGTACTTAAAATGACGTAACATGACATCATCACAACTAAGTGATCGATAGGGACCCACTACCATGTCTATCCAGGTTTGACGTGTCTGGCATTGGAAGGGCACTGTCAATAATGACCAAATCTTCGCGTACCATAAACATCCGTCAATATATCTTCGGTAAATCAAACGTCATTCGGAAAGTCAACGGGGAGTCGTCGATCCACAGAAAAAAAACGATGAATAAATTATCTCGCATCCCTAACCCCAATAACTCGTTCTGCACATGCGTGCATCCACGCATTTCTTTTGAAGTGTTTGAGGTGATTAATTAGCTAGTCAACACGTCTGGAATGCATCACATGTCATGTCAGCCGCTTTACACCAGTTAAAATAGTAGCCTGAGAAAATCAAACACATCTGAAATAGGCATCTGATTTTCTCGGCTGAAATGACATATGATGAATTCCAGCTTCTTCCACAGGCATCTCTATTTAAAGTATCGGAAACCGCGGAAAATCTGCAAATTTCAAGGGATTTGGAGAGTGTCTTCGTTTTATAGTTGTTGTTTTTTTGGTGGGGGGGGGGGGGGGGGGGGGTAAACTATTAAACGAAGACCCTGAATATTTTACCGGTTTTGCTGGGTTTTTTTTTAGTGTTCGCGAGCATGGAGCTGCGGTTTTGGAGTGTTTTTAAGGTCGTATAGCAAATTTCAAGGGATTTGGAGAGGGTCTTCGTTTTATAGTTGTTGTTTTTTTAGGGGGGGGGGGGGGGGGGGTAAACGCTAAAACGAAGACCCTGAATATTTTATCACTAATTGGTCTCCTTACCAGTTGTGAAGTTGCGTGATTTTACGGGATAGAAGGGAAAAAAGTGGGTCTTCGTTTTTGGGTCTTCGGTCTTCATTTTGTAGTCACCCTTGAGCTCTTATTGCTGCCGAGCCATTGGTGAGGCAGCATACTAATCCAGGCGGTCTTTTGGAAGCCAGCATACGTACGTTAACGTACAGTACAGCCAACAGCCGTAAAATAATGCACGCGCAAGAAGTGCCGCAAGTAACTTATTGTGACGCAAGAACACGCAAAGGCCAAAATCAACTTTTTGCGCTTTTATACACGCAAGAACTACTGAACCGTAAGAAGTTCAGACTGAATATTTTGAACTTTACCGCAAGAAGTTGAAACGCAATAAGTTGAAGTCTTAACGCAAGAACTGGTCACTTCTTTGAGCTCGGGAAGGACGCGGCTGTTTTCGCAGGCTGAGATTTATGTTTCCAACTTCAGATATCGACGTTCAACTTTTATAGTGAACCTTTTATTTCCCACTTGGATCTAAAGGTTTACTAGAGTACTGGGTAGAGTAAGATAATCGAATAAATTATATGTATAAACCCAAGCACTCGGCTGTTTTAGCAGGCAAAGTAGAATAAATATTGATACACTCAAGGGAAGTGAAAAATTGTTTGAGATACCGCGTGTTCGAGGTACTAATAGTGAACAAGTGTAAATCCAGGATCCTAAATCCACTACAGGGAAAACTGGTATTAGTTAGCGATAGTATTATCATTATCATTCTACTGCAAATCACAATGAGCGGCAAAAATCTGGCCCGTCGGGAATGAATGTCTCACGCTATTGCGTAGCAATGAAAACGGTGGTATTAAACTAAGCTTTTGAAGCTATCAGTCTTCAAATCCATAATGAGTGTTCCTTGATAGTCTTGACTATCTAACGGATTACCAAAACAGATTATCATTAAACGGATGGTGTTGACCGACTCTCTAAGACGACAATAGAATATTTTGGCTGACCATTGACAAAATTAATAATTATCGAAGTGTCACCAAAAGAAAGGTTGCATGGGATTGCGTTACTAAACACAACAACAATTTTATTTGTACTTATAGTGGCAGATTACATGGGTCGGATTAAAGTAAATAAGTTATAAAGTAACCGGGCACCCAAAATAACTAATGAGCTAATCTAGTCGGGTGCCCATTAAATGATAGAGTTAATTTTGCAAGTCAGAAAAAGGCGAAAAATCAGCAAGCACATAACATTAAATACGTTGAATTAAGCTAATTAAGGTGATAATAAATACACACACAATATACAATGTACACACTCACACTAACTAACAAAGTATACTATTTGTAAGCAGGATGTGGGTCAAAGATTTTATAGATTCATCAACATTGTTCCAAACTTTGGGGCCAAGATCTTATATTAAATTTTCCATAATTTGTACGAATCTTTGAAAAGGAGAAGGTGGATTTAGATGCAAGGCGAGTCCTGTACTTATGCTTACTGCTAGTAGCTTGAAAGAAAGTGTCAAAAACGTTAGGAAGATTGCCCATAGAATACTGGTGCATAAAGGATACAGTATAAAAAGTAATTATATCTTGAAGTTTTAGAAGTTTAAGCTGACTAAAAAGCGGACTGGTATGGGCATCAAATTTTGAAAAAGTAATTATACGAATTGCTTTCTTTTGTAAGATTTCTAAAGGTTTGATATTGGATTTGTAGGTACTCCCCCATACCAGGCAGCTATAAGTGAGGAATGGATAAATGATGGCATAGTACAGCAGGAGTAAAGTATTAGTATCAACAAAATGTCTTAAGTTTGCATAGGATGCCTACTCCTTGATAGTTTTTTGGAGACATGAAAAACATGGTCTTTTCAGTTATTTCCTATCGTTAGTTCGGTGTTTTTATTTCATCTGATAAACGTTACCTTTATGTAGATTAATACTTTAATAGATCCGTCAATCATTCAGTATTTTTTTAAGTCATTGCATAAACTTCACGGGAAGTGTGATTTTATTGCGTTGTAGTTTGTTATCTGATTAATAATTTGCATGAGATTACACCGAATCTTCTGGAGTTTTGATTTCAGCTTTTTAACTTCGTCACGTTGTAACAAGTTAATACACCATCCAAGTCTGCAGGTATCCAGCTAATCTCTACTTCAGTTAAGATATTAAAGAAAACTTTCATGGTTCTCAAAGGTTCCGTTTCTTATTAGCGATCTCACATGTTCTCGTATGCCATGTCTTGAGCGTTCTTGCGGGTCATCTTTTACCTTCATGCGGGTTGACCTTCTTACGGAAAGAACTTCTTGCGGGTCTGAAGTTTTTCCGTTCAGTAATTTCAAGCGCAAGAACCTGTTGGCTTGCGGACGCAAAAGAGAAGTTCTTGCGCGTGCATTATTAAATGGCTGTACTGTACATATGTAAGTACGTGTACAATGGTGTAGAAGGAACCAATGAAAACGCACCTACCATACGTGCATGTAGCAGGAACCAATCAAAATGCACCTACCAGTGGGTTGAAGAAAAGCGCTGACTGAGCAAGAAAAGCGCTGACTGAGCCAGAACATCTCAGCCAGAATGGAAGTGTGTTAGGATGTTACTCCTATGTACCGATCAATTCGGAATAAGTTGTTCAACCCCCCTCCCCCTCCCCTGTGAAGGGTTCGCATACTTCTTTCTTTGGGCTGTTCTGTACAATATTTCTGTCAAAAAAATGCTTGAATATTTGGGAAAAATACGAGTGAAAAGATGAAAAGGTCCTGCAAATGTGTGAGAACCCTGAACAACTACACATACATTGGCCTGCTACTAAGGTGTATTGACCTTCTCCTTAAAAACATTTTGAGAAGGCTGGACAAGATAGGTTTGGCTTGTAAGAACTGATGTGATACTAGCTACGCATGCGACTTCATCAATAAAATTAGTGTCAAGCCCTGACATTCGATGCATTTCTTACTTTTAAGGTCTTGGTGTACCATGTTGATATCGGGAGAACTGAACGGGTGTATGTGAACAATCTGCTGGAAGTTTCCCAGGAAATAAGCAACATTCCATTCCAGGCCAATGTTGCTCAGTTGGCTGGTGTGAGGCAGAACGTTGGCTTCTGGTCACAGTCTGCCAAACAAATCCTGCTTGACAAGAGGACGGAGGTATGACTAAGTAGCTAACATTATTTAATAGACTAGAAGTAGTCATAGATTATTAAAGTGCGTTCGACATGTTTTTTGTAAGAGAAAGGACTAGGCTTCCTGTGGTGACACAAAAGACTGAAAGATTGCTGCAATGATGTGGGTGTAAATTGTAAATAGTCCTGATCAAAAATGCTTGTTTTTAACTAATGTGAAAATTTTGAATGTCTTGACTTATAAATAAATATACAAGGGGATGCATATGGTATAAAACTTTAAATATTTATATTTCTGTTGTGTAACATTAAATCATTGGATGCATGTGGTGCTTATACATGTGGTTTATATGGTTATCATTCATTTGAGCATTTGTAGCACATTTTGCTGTGTGGTATACAGTGTACAGCAATAATTGGAGTTAGTGTAGAACACAATCAACCCTATAGCTAGCTACGGCTATTCAGATGTGTATAAACTGCATTCCAGTTCCTAGTATTCACAATATTAAGTACACTCCAGTGTAGAACATAAGCGGAAATTATTTTTCAAGTGAGAACATCCATGGTGGTTGGCTGCAGAATATTGAGTGGTGTTGTTAGTTGCAGAATGATTAGGGAATTGAACACAGCAATGAACTCAGTACTTTGATCATGAATTTCCCTCACCTTGTACTGTGTTGATATTTAAGTTCCTTGGCATATCAAAGTGTCATTATAGATTAACTCTTTGCCTGAATGTAGTGTTAATTTGTATAACCAAGATGCACACAAGCATGTGTCACTGATGTGTAGTGAGTATAACTTGAGAAATTCAGACTTCTTTATACCTAGGGTAAATACAGTCCAGTTTGGGAAACACTCACTCAGATATTTTGGGCCATATTTATGGTCGAAACTGCAGAGTAAGGACAGGAACACTACTTGCGTAACGGCATTTAAGGCACACATCAGAAAGAGAGACCTCACTCTATTAACTGACACAAGCCATTGTACAGGCTGCCACTTGTGTAATTCCTGATGATTTTAAATAGATTATGATGCATTTATTATAAAATATACTTTTTATTGTACATAGTATTTTATACAAACATCATAATAGTATATTATATAAACATCATATTATTGTATATATAAATATCTTTACTGTACATACATTGTAATAATTATATCAGTGAAAGTAGGTAGATGACCGCGGCGGTTTTAATTTAAATTAGTATATATTAAGTTATCTGTAATATGTATTTATAAGGTTATTCACATTCGTAATTTGTAATCATTTAGGAACATTTATTATTGTATTATCAGTAAACAAAATTAGATTAGGATTACGGTTTGATTATTAGAATTAGGATTGTTATAATATTTTTATTATTAGGATTTTTACAATTTTAACTTAATATTACTTAAGATTACATTATTTAGTCATAGGATTTTTGTTCAATAATATTGCATCTATCTTTTTTTAAATATTTGCTCATATTTATATCCAGTGTCCCCGATTAGTAGGCCACTTGTGGCCAGCTAGAAGTTTGACACGTTAATAAAGTTATTGATTGATTGATTGTCACAACTCACACAAGATACAGGTGTTTAGAAAACTCAGGCCAGGTACTGTTTGTAGTTTTAGTATCTGTATGTACAGCGAAAAGCAGAATCCAATACAGCGAGCAAGCCAACAGAATTTTCGATCGCAGATTCACTTGGTGGATATAGTTCAGCACAAATTATGGCCAACTTGATTGTACTGCAGACCGTGCCGACAAAACAGACCATGTTTGACATCAGACTTTGTCTTATACTCCAGAGGTAGCACACACTTTCCGAATTTCCTCGGGCTTCGATAAATCGTAGCAAATTATTCGCAGATTCACTCGGTTTTTACTGGATCAACACAAATGGATAATTATGGCCGAGTTGAATGTTCAAGTATTTTACTTCTTCGGGCCTTTATAAGTACTTCTTCGGGCCCTGGAACCCAATGTAATGTTCAAGGTGCAAAAGAGACCATATTGGACTTTGTCAGTCCTCCAGATGTACTACACACTTTCCTCAGGCTTTGCTCAATTGTACTTGCGAACCTTTGAAACATAATTGCATTGGATTGTCGGAAAATAAGGCGAGTAACTTACCGATCGCGAGCAAAACAGAGCGGCCATTCTGGTAAAATGAAGAAACCAAGCCACGAGGCAGTAAATACCTGCGTGCGCATATGTGCCGCTGGGTACCCGATTGAAGATTCACATACATCACCCAAAAAATATTGATTGCCTTCCGCCTGGAAATGCACAGGTAGCCCACGCATCACCACAGGGAGCGCTATGCAAGATTAGTATGCGTTCTCCTTCGTCGAATGCAATAATTACTTCGGCCATCAGCATTATGTATTGCAGTCAGCTGAGGCCGCAAGCTGACTGCAATATATCTAATAATGCTGATGGCCGAAGTAATTATCTGTTATGCTGGATTATTGTTCCTCATCAAAACTCTGTGTTCTCTCTTGCACAATATTGACGATTTAAGCCACGATTTCTATTGTGTTGAAATGTATGAACCAGTGAAATGTGTGGTATTGTATATGTTTGCACCACTCGTATTCCTCTTACTTTGTTGCATATAAAGGTTAATCAGTAGCCATTCAAGTTGTTATTTTCCATTTCACCCCTTTAGAGCTCGAAATTTAAAATGCAGTTGCATCACTAACATGCGCAGGTGGTGCATAGTGCAGAAAATGAGGTCCCATAATTGTTAGACGTCTGTGTAGGCATAAAGTGAATGAGTGAAAGCTTTGTGTATTTCAGCTCTCACGTGGGATCATTGCACTTATGACTGGCAGTTTGAGAGTGCCCTGAGTCTTGTCTTGTCTTAAAGCAAGTGAGCAGGGCTGTTGAATATTGCACACTGTAATATTATTAATATAAATTGCAGTTACTGCAGTATGTTGGCTATATCAGACTGCATTCGGTGTTATAGTGCAGAGAGAGAACAATAGGTTTTGACGAGGGTCAGTAATTATAAACACTATAAGCCTCTAGAATGAACACTGAATTTACTATTGATAAGTGTGTCGACTGACTGACTAACGCCTTGTGTATATGTATAACAGGTCATTGATGCGTCCATTGTGAAACAGTACAATAAATATTCATTTGATTTGGAACTCTTTGATGTGGATGGCGTCAGCCTCAATTTGAAGATCCTTGAAGCAGAAAGGGCTGCCTTAAACATGAAGAAGTCTCCTTCAAGGCAGAGTCTGTCATCTGTTGATTCGAATGGTTCTGAAAAGAACCTTAACACGCCATTAGGTAGGTCTTCATAACTCGCTAAAAGTCCTCTGCTGGAATACCAATTTCAGTCGATTTAACCACTGTTTGGTATAAAGTAGAGTCCAGTTAATTCGAACTCCCAGGGGAAATAAGACAGCTCGAGTAGCGAATGTGGAATCAAATTACACAGCATTGTTTCTTCACTCTTCATTAATGACTGCTACTCGTGTTTGTAAATCCGATAAAACATAGACACTCGTATAGGACTTATCAAAATGTAATGAGTCTTGTTTTCAGTTATTTTGGCAATATGACCTATTCGGCCGAGAAAATCGAAGCAAACTGAAGTTTATGTCAATCAGTTTTCCTTCATGAATTTTTAATGAGTTCTATCATTTTAAATGCAAACTAGAAACTGAGCTAGTTCCTTTTCTTACCTAGATGTTAGAAAGTCACACAACAGTGTAAGAACAAGTGAATCAGAAGATTGGGAAAAGCATGTAGAGGACTCCCATGGGAAGCCACCCATCTCTCCGAAATCACCACAACAGTTAACTAGTAACGAAACGTCAATCAAGAATGAATTCCAGGGCGCTTCAGGTGGTCAAAATCCGGTTATGCATTACAACGCTCCAACAAAAGCCCAACCACAGCACTTGGAAAGTTTCAGCCAATCAGAAACTGTGTCTGGTTTCAGCATGCCCATGGCAACAACATCAACTAGAGTGCATGACCAGGTGTCTCCACAACCGGTGTTACCGGCTTTTCGTGAGCAGTCGGCAACGACTATGCAATCAAAGGGTTTCAGCATGACTGGGAATCAGCCAGGTGCCGTTGGTATGCATTCAATGGGGTTGATAAGTGACAAGCAGAAATCTACTACTGCACATTCACTTGGATTCTACATGCCACCACCACCATCTGAGCCTGTAGCTACTGCTAAAACAGGTGGCAGTGGCTCGCAAGTGCAAGGAGCAGGCATGCCACCCGTATCGACATCACAGCCCAGGTTTAGCAGTCCGAATACGATGAGGACTGGAGAGGGCACTCCATATGGAGTTGATCGTACTTCACGTGTTCCTACTGCACAACAGGGACCCAATGCTGTACCCATCTCTGCATCGCAGTCTGAAGGTGGAATTCCGAATGCAATGACAGCAAAGGCAGGTTGGAGCAGTCCGCACGCTGGGACAGGAGGGACAATACAGCAACAGGGTAGTAGTGTACATGCTGTGGCAGGAACTCCTCAAGGGACCAGTACGCATGTAGTGCAAGCAAGCAGCTCGTATTCTATCGGACAGCATGGCCTACACAGTCCAACACCAACTACAATACAGCAGGGAGGGAGCCATATGCACATACCCCCTGCTAAAGTTGAAGTTAGTAAACAACCGTTGATAGAAAACCTAGTTGGTGGCAATTCCCAATCTGGGTTTGGTCAGAACATTTCAAAGACTGCGTCGAAGGAAACAGGGGGAGGGGGGGTAGGGAGACAGACTGGAGGTTCTTTTGAGGAGTGGAAAAAGGAGAAGGAATCTCTGCTTGGCAAACGAGGGAAGCAAGAGATGCTTCTAAAGTCACTCGGCGAAGAGCTGAGTAAGCCAGTGGATTTCAGCAAAATGAAGGAGCGTTTGGAGAAGGAAATTAGGTGAGGTGACCCTAATTAAATTAATGTGGAAAAACGTGGAGGCATGAATAGGAGAGTGAGACGCGCGTCATCTGAAATAATAAAGAGCTTAAGCACCAGTAGCCTGCTATGCAGATGTATTTTTTCACTCTCATAAATTCGAAGAAAAATTAATGTCTGCTTACCCGAGCGCTTAATTAGTTTCCAATATGCAAGAACGACGTCAGCACGTTAGTTTTATTTTTCTGCCCAATCAAAGCCATTGTTTGAATTTTAGTGAATTGGCGCGCCAGTGAACACTCTCGTATGATTGGTCAATGGCAAATGTATTGTCTGAATTCCTTTTAAATGCAACATTACGTCGCTTTCCAGGATATGGAAGGTAAAATGTGATTGGTCCATAACACAATGAGGTGTGCATATTGGAAACTAATTAAGCGCTCGGGTAAGCAGACGTTACATTTTTCTTCGAATTTATGAGAGAAAAAATACGTCTGCATAGCAGGCTAAAGCACCAGGGCCTGGATTAAATCGCTAACCCAAGGTAAACTACAGATTACAGTTACAGATTTAGCGCTATCCGGTAAAGTTACCTTCGCTTCCAACAACCGGGTAGCCGTCCGAGACTCATGAACGTCTGGGCCGGAAGTAATTTTTAGGGGGCGTTACGATGTCATCACGTCCGTAACGTCAATCACAAACGTCAAAACGAGGATATACCTGTCCGTGTTGATTGGCCATCAATGTGTACGAGGTCCGTAAGATGATTTCCAGTTGCCGTCCGTTATTCACAAACGTCTGTTGTTTAAGCTTTCTAATGTTTTGATGCACTCGGACTATACGAAGATGAAGCGCGCTTGGATTTATACGAAAATAACCCATTACATCTAGTGGGGAGGGAGTGTCGTTCTCCCACTTTTGCTTTCCTTATAAACCACACTCTAATAATCGTAACACGAACAGTACACATGAATTTCGCAGCACCCAATCCTTTTCAATGCGATATTAACCACCTCCCGGTTAGCTCAGTGGTTAACCACCGGTCTGTCGTGCGGGCAAACCCCGGCCGGACCAACAATCAGGGTCTTAAAATAACCGAGTAGAAGGTGCTGTCTTTGTGATTGAACTGCAAATGGTTAGACCTTCATGTTTTCTCGGATAAGGACAATAAATCGTAGGCCCTCGGAGATTCCTCCATAGAGGGGCTTTAAGCCTCTTGATGTTCTCTGTTCACCTTCGAGTGTTAAAGTGCCTATAAGCCCTAGCCAGTTATCTTTGATTTACAAGTCAAACTGAAAAACAAAATGACCGACATAGGAAAAATAATCATTGCAGTTTGTCAATTTCGTTTATGAAGGAATCAAATTTCAATGACGTCATTTAAGGGACAAACTATACAGAGTTCCTTTCGCTCTGTTTTATGTCAGCTCCACTTAATAACAGATCATTCTCTAAGATTGTAAGTATGGAATGTCTTACACCTGAAAAACAACTGTATAAATGAAGAAATTCAATGTTACAACTCAATTCACTTCCAACTCATTAGCATAACGTCCCTTAAATGATGTCATTTCAAGGATTTGTAGTGCTTTTTATAGCAATACTATAACCATAAATCGCCCAAAAATGGTTGAACAAGATTTAAGACACTGTTGCGCCCAAGTAAATGATTTCTGGCTAGGGCTTATAGGCACTTTAAAACAGAATAAATCAAAAATTAAATCAAATTATAGACCATATTCCAAAATGGCAAATATTGTATGAAGAGTATAGAGAGCAGTAAATAGCAGTTGAATGCTACCATGTTAAAGAGTATCACGATTCACTGGTCATTTTGTTTACATGTTTTGCCTTTTGTTGGTAAATTTGGCGAGCCGCGCGGAAGGCAAATCAAATTCAAAATTTTGCCGTCCGCGCACTCGACGATCCTCGCGCCTTTTGCGCTCGCCAATAAAAGGCAAAACATTTAACCTCTGGAACCCAGGGTATTTCAGTTACTTGTGAGACGCCAATATAACAATCATGGTATTGGCGTCTTAGAATACCAGCCTCTCATTGGCTCATGTGCGAGCCCTTGCAGTCACATGGGTTCCTGGTCAAGTTCAAAAGTCGTTTGTTCAACAGCATTTATTCAAATCAAATCAATCTTTATTTCACACCTATTATTATATTTACAGTTCCTTGTTTGAAAAAAAAGTAGCAAAATATGAAAAAGTCAATGAAAAAGGCACAATATACATATTAAAGGTGTCTAGGGGCTAAATAAACAAAGGTTTTCTAGTTAGCCCCTAGCCATGTAAAGATACATTATTAATGTAGTAACACAAATAAAACAAAATACGAACAAGAAAATACAGACATATACAATAAGAAACATTGGCAGTTAAAGGTGTGATTTAAATTGCTTTTGATGTAGAAATTGTTTTACTTTTTTAGGAAATGTGAAATTGGTGAGATTTTTTAATTGACTGAGAATTTCTTGCCAGAGATCAACTGTTGCTGATGATACCACAGGCAGCCCAAGCTCCGTATTTGCACTGTGTGACTATTATTTCACAAAATTCTCAGATAAAGAATATAAACTTACCTTAAAGGGATACCCGAGTGAAAAACACATTGGGGCTCAAAAGAATCTTCAACATGTTCTTTGTTCAGAAAATGTATTAAAATTTGATCAAAGGTTTTTAGTATTAAGAACGAGCACCTCAAAGTTGGCCCCACGAAGACATGGGCGCCGCCATCTTTGTTTGCATTTACGGAAGTGACGTCACTTCGTCCCACCAGCGTTCTCACTCTCTCACTTATTAGGTGTTTTTAGGATGATAAACGCCTTAACTGTACCTCACATACATTGTAGTTCTTATACTTATTCAGAAGTCACTCGAGTCTTTTAAGCCATGTTGTTTTGCTGTTATTAAATGGCAGTTACGAGACCTTGTTGTTCGTCTGATAATTTCTCGCCTTCCCAATGCTTTTCTTCCTCCTCCCAGTCTTCTGAACTTTTCTCATAATGTCGTCTTCATCATAATTCCGGTTTCTGTAAGAATTCCTCTGCAATCTCGATGAAAATATATCCACTTTAATTCCGAGCGTGTGAAAATCATACAAAGACAAGTAGCCGCGATACGCTGGTGGGACGAAGTGACGTCACTTCCGTAAATGCAAACAAATATGGCGGCGCCCATGTCTTCGCGGGGCCAACTTTGAGGTGCTCGTTCTTAATACTAAAAACGTTTGATCAAATTTTAATACATTTTCTGAACAAAGAACATGTTGAAGATTCTTTTGAGCCCCAATGTGTTTTTCACTCGGGTATCCCTTTAAGAGTTTGTTGTTGTCCTGTTGTTTCTCTGGGGTCTAGAAATGGCGGTTATGGGGCATTTCTCTCACTTTGGGTTTTTCTCTCCTCTGTCTGCACACTCAAATTCAAACCACGAGGCACTTGAGGCCGATTTTTCGCACGAAAACCCATCCGATAGGCGTAATTTCCTCCGTCAGGTGAAAGGTAGATAGTTTTTCTTACCCCAGAAGTTTACAGACTTGAGAAACATTGTCCTAACTCTTCCAAATGAACTCATTTCTTTGAAAAAGCCCTCATTCGTCGTCAGAAACTACGTGTTTGCTGCTATTCGGTCATGACCGTGGCAAAATACAATACAATACAATACAATACAATCTTTATTTACTCAAATGGGAAATACTAAAAATATACAGAAGTGGACAAACATATAAAGGTAGATAAAATTGTTAAGCAATATTTTGAGTTTGAGAAGTTTGAGCCTGGGAGCTAAGTGAACCGTGAGGTTTTCGAGTTAGCCCCCAGCCTTTGAAAGTATTTTACAAACAGAGAAAAAGGACAATAAGGAATGAAGGTTTATAGTAAAACAAGAATAGCTAAAGATTATCATGATATTTGAGACTACTGGACAATTTCAATATTTACAATAGGTTATTTATCTAGAATTTTTTTTTTTTTTTTTTTTTTTTTTTTTACTTAATATGTTGTTCTGACAGTAGATAGTGTTTTTTTTTTTTTGCGAAGACAAAAACACTAAGGTCTTTTAGGTGGCTAGGAATATCCTGCCAGAGATCAATTGCCTGATATGAAAGCATTTGTTTGCCAGTATTAGTTCGGACACGTGATTTGTATAAATTCTTTTGGGTTGAGTATCTTGTGTTGTATGTGTGTTTGCCACTGGCATATTGAAAAAAATCATTAAACAAGCTTGGAAGGAGACCTTTATGCCACAAATGAACAAACTTTATGGCATGAAGGCGATAAACATTTTCTACAGTTTGAATATCTAAGAGATTTAGTAAGGGGAGAGCGCTTTCCGTATTTTTGCCAAACATAACAGAGAAAAATATTAACCTTGCTACAACATTTTGCTTAGTTTGTATCTTTTTCAAGTGTGATTGGTAAGCACTCCCCCAGGCTAGAATAGCATAAGAAATGTAGGGGTAAATAAGGTTGTAATATATTTGTTTTAGTTGGTGAATAGATAGATAGTGCCTAAGCTTGGATATGATACCAATATTTCTTGAAATTCTAGAGCAAACATATGAAACATGATATTTCCAAGACATTGAATCGTCAATCAGAACACCTAAATATTTTATATGGTCTTTTCTTTCCAAGTGGCACGATCCATCTTTGGTTTGTAATTTTATATCAATTTCTCCGTCCTTTTTCCGCGAAGATTTAACGATCATATAATTTGTTTTAGAAAAGTTTATTGAAAGCTTATTCGTATCGCACCATTCCTTGACTCGGTCCAGTTCAGAGTTTATCAATGCTTCTAGGCTTTTTAGTTCTCGTGCTGATGCGAATACATTGGTATCATCTGCAAAAATTCTAAATGTTAAAGTGTCTGAACAGTTTGGAAGGTCGTTAATGTAGATTAAGAATAAGAGTGGTCCTAGGGTACTGCCTTGTGGTATACCACAGATCATTGTTTGTTTCGTGGATTCAGTGTTTCCTAGCGCAACATATTGTTGTCTGTTCGTTAGGTAGTTTGTAAACCAGTTTAGGGGGACCCCCCTTACTCCATATGCCTCTAGTTTTTTTAATAGTATTTGGTGGTTGACCGTGTCGAAAGCCTTTGAAAAATCTAAGAATACTCCACAAGTATACATATTATTGTCTATAGCTCTTCGAAGACTGTCTACAATTTCAGTTACAGCCTGTGCTGTTGAGCGGCCTTTTCTAAAACCGAATTGGAATTGGAATAAAATATCGTGTTTTTCAATATAATTTATGAGCTGTTTGTATACTAGTTTTTCAAAGATTTGCGTTAGGGCTGACAAAGTGGAGATAGGGCGATAATTGCATGGGTCCATAACTTCCCCTCCTTTATCAACAGGCGTTTCCTTAGACATTTTTAGTACATCCGGGACTATGCCTTGAAGTAAGGATTGGTTAAATATTGTTGTGAGGGATTCACTTATATGACCACCTGCTAATTGTATGCATCTCTGTGGAATACCAATACAGGACTTATTCAATTTAAGCCCCATAATAGCATCATAAACTTCATGAATGCAGATACTTCTGAACATAAAGCTATTTGGAAATGATTTCTTAATGTAACTAGTTGGGCTTATGTTATTTATGGGAATATTCTCTGCTAATTTAGGGCCAACGTTTATATAGTGTGTGTTGAGTTGATGGCAAATACTAGCCTTATTCGTATAGCATTTATTGTTGTATAGAAGTTTCTTAATACCAGGTGAAAAATTTCTGTTTCTGTTTACAACCATTCCAATTAGCTTCCACGTGGTTTTTAAGTTTTCTTTGTGCAAGTCAAATTGTGCTCTAAAATAGCTCTTCCTTGCAGCCTCCTTAATTTTGTTTAATTTATTGTTGTATATTTTATATTCTTTAATCTTTCTCGGTTCGTTGCTTAAAAAATGTGTTCTGAATATAGTTTTTGTTTTCTCTTAATTGAGACAAGAATCGCATTTGTGATCCAAGGCTTCTTCATGTGTTTTCTTTTTCGGTGTGATGCTTTCCGTATCGGCACATGTGTGTCGGATATCTGTTTAAGCGTATCTACTATGTTGTTCATACTTTCATTCACATCTTCAACAATTAAGCCATTGAAATCAACATTCCGTAGGTCGTTTAAAAAATCGTCATTGTTGAAGTGTGAAAAATCTCTAAAGTATTTATTTTCATTGATCACTGGAAGTTTGTTTGCAAATGTGGAGAAGATAGGCAGGTGATCGGAGACATCGGCTAAACAAACACCTGCTTTAATAACCTTTTGAGGCATGTTGGTATAAATATGATCTATTAAGGTGGATGTATGATCAGTGATTCATTCCTCTTTCCGGCAGAGAGACAGTCAATAAATTGCCAGATACGTTACTCTCTCCCCACGGGGTCTAACGTGCCGCCTATTGTACTGAGTAGCCAATCGCGTGGCTACAATTTCAAACAAGTTGACAACGCTTGACGTCGGCTAGTTCCCAAAGATCACGGGCTCAGAACTTGTACATTATATACCTTATTTTGAAACTTGTCTACAAGTGAATCGGCTCTATGGTAAAGTGGTTTAGAGCGCGCGCCTCGAATCCAACGATTAGGGGTTCGATTCCACACAAGCCAGTAACATTTAAAAAAATATATTTTTCTCCTTTCTCAGTTTTATTTTATCTTTTCCTCTATTTTAAGCTATTAGAGCCGCCTTCCGGTAGTATCGTCGTGTACCGTTGAGATCCGTGGGGAATCACACCTCGCGCGCTCGGTGGGTTGTCGTACCGCTATTATAGTATATATTATACTATATTAGAATATTTTATGAACATGCTAATGAAGTTGATATAAATCTGGTAAAAGAAACGACTCCAATCAGCGAATTCTCTCGTGGTCTAATGGTTAGGGTTTGGGTTGGTGGTGGGTAAGCCATTGCATTGATTCTTAACCTGCCCGTGTTCGAATCCCGGTTCAGGCAGTAATTGTTTTTATAGTGAGGATAACATATAATCGTTCTAAAATTTCTAAGTGTCGATTCCGATGTTCGTATAAAATTCCTGAGTCTCAAATTATTCAAAGCGAACGTAGGTAACAAAGGGAATTTTATGACGCAGTTGGTTAAACGGTACACGACGATACTACCCGCCTTCCACACTAAAACTTTGTTTTGCATTGGCTCTCAAGCTCCAACACGGTTATGACAACGATTTTTATTTATATTATTATAGTGTAATGATATAAAATCCTGTGAAAGTATCGAACACTACAGTTTTAATAGATTAACGTACTTTGTATGCGATCATTTTAATCAAAAGAATAGCTTAAAATAGAGGAAAGATAAAATAAAACTGAGAAAGGAGCTTGTGTGGAATCGAACTCCTAATCGTTGGATTCGAGGCGCGCGCTCTAAACCACTTTACCATAGAGCCGATTCACTTGTAGACAAGTTTCAAAATATAAGGTATATAATGTATAAGTTCTGAGCCCGTGATCTTTGGGAACTAGCCGACGTCAAGCGTTGTCAACTTGTTTGAAATTGTAGCCACGCGATTGGCTACTCAGTACAATAGGCGGCACGTTAGACCCCGTGGGGAGAGAGTAACGTATCTGGCAATTTATTGACTGTCCCTCTGCCGGAAAGAGGAATTTTGCCACGGTCATGACCGAATAGCAGCAAACACGTAGTTTCTGACGAAGAATGAGAGGGCTTTTTCAAAGAAATGAGTTCATTTGGAAGAGTTAGGATAATGTTTCTCAAGTCTGTAAACTTCTGGGGTAAGAAAAACTATCTACCTTTCACCTGACGGAGGAAATTACGCCTATCGGATGGGTTTTCGTGAGAAAAATCGGCCTCAAGTGGTACGTGGTTTGAATTTGAGTGTGCAGTCTTTCCTTCCTTTTAGACAGAAAAGAGAGAAAAACCCAAAGTGAGAGAAATGCCCCATAACCGCCATTTCTAGACCCCAGAGAAACAACAGGACAACAACAAGTTTATTTTCTTTATCTGAGAATTTTGTGAAATAATAGTCACACAGTGCAAATACAGAGCTTGGGCTGCCTGTGATGATACAGACTGTTTTCTAATGTTGGTTCTTGTGCGTAATTTATAGAATTTTTTGAGCGCGTCGTGGCAAGATTTCTACAATTTCACCTTCAAATCGTTGTAAATTACAAGATACGAATTCTCTTCAATCCTAACGGCAAGGTTGGCACTGTAGTTTGCGTCAGAAACACTCTTATCCGCTAAAAGTACAATTTTCACCGTCTCAAAGCAGTAAAGTCTCAAAGCAGTAAAATTGCAAAAGTCGTTCAAATCAAGCCTCAAAGTCAAAGAAAAAACCCACTTCTTTTAAAATTAGATAACCCTAAATGCGAAATCACGCTCCTGGCGGGTTAGTTTATTTATGTAAGATTTATATTTGAAACTGATGTTTATTTGACAAGAATTGAATGTAGAAGCGTTGAAGAAATTTCAACGTCACGAACGTTTTCTCCACTCAAGCCGTGAAATCGTTGCCATGGACATACTAGGCGCCTTTTGAGAATTAAAATTACGATCAGCATGAGTTTGGTGCTTCATTCTCTTCTTTCTTTTCCCAATTCCCGAATTAATTGTTGAATCGCGATACAAAACTAATTGCGATTTTGAGACGTTGAGGCGTTGGAAGAAAATATATTCTTCGTATTGGGCTTCGTCGTTGCGCGATTACGCCCAGTACAAATATATTTTCTCCCAACTGGCCGGCAATATAATTCGGTATCGGCGTCTCAAAATCGCAATTAGGTTATAGTATAGAGAGCAGTAAAATAATGCCACTACACTGTAGGCCCTATTCCAAAATGGCGAATATTGTATGAAGAGTATAGAGAGCAGTAAATAATAGTTGAATGCTACCATGTTACAGAGTATGCCAAGATTAGCGGTACTCTGAATTTTAGGTGTCATAGCATAAAATGGTACTAAGTTATTGAGATTTCAATATAGTATAGAGAGCAGTAAATAACAGTTGAATGCTACCATGTTACAGAGTATGCCAAGATTAGCGATACTCTGAGTTGTGTATGGGTTTGAGCCAGTTATGCTCGTTTTCGTGTTTTCCCTGTATTTAAATGTCCATAACTTTGCAGCAATAAAAAACCAAACTCCCTAACTGCTCAGTATACTAATATGGCATGCTTTAATACAGGCGGCATTCACTTCACCTAATATCATACCAAGCCTTCCATTATAACTTAACTCATGACTGCATTTTCACTTTATGTCACTCAGGGTCACGGAAATAGAAAATCGTGTCATCAAGCTCCGGAAGGAAATCGACCAATTGGAAGCCACGAAAGCCCAGCTGCAATTACAGTTACTGAACTCATGATGGGTCGTTAGATTTAACCATGCACGAACTCGGAACTGGTGGCGCTTAATAGTCAACGTTGAGATACAAACCAACGTGTCTCCTACCACAAGAAGTGCTGTCAGGAGTAATGACAAACATTCAGTATCATTTGATGGCAAAGAGTTCTGATATTTAACAAATCCCAACTTCCTAATCAAAGCCTTAATTCTCTTTTCTGGTGCGAATCTCGTGGAATAGAAGATCTTAATGCGGTGGTATTTGTGATGTGCAGACCTTATATGAGAATTCCACACGGACTCGGAGAGTTGCAGAACTGTGACGACTGACTGCAGTGGCCGAAATGTCGTTTTAAGCAAATTAAAAGACAAAGTGTGCAGCACGTGAAACCGATGAAGATGGTGCAACAGAGTTCGGATTTTGTTGTAAGAATCGCATAAATGTTCTCTAGCATCTACTTAAAGGGGCTATGTCATGGTACTGCGCATGTATCGAGTAATCGCTCGTTTAGTGGCTGTTAATTGGATACAAACAGTTAAACTTCCCTCCCTCAATGCTTGATTGAAAGTATTTTCAATATTTTCCCTGGAGACTGTTTATATACACAGTTTGTTAGTCATTTTTGCATAATTGCTTTCATTTTAAGCATCCCACATGGCCGAGAGGTTCGTTAGTTCGTATCAAAATCGGTGGAAATAGCTTTTTCCGGCCCGGGAAACGAATGTAAAGTCTTACCGTGACACAGCCCCTTTAAATATACTGAACGCAGTTCTGAAGTATGTCGAATTTTACCAATGAAGATCTTAGTAAACATCCGAGCTAAACATTGAAAGTTTTTAAAGTGCCTGAAATTGTTTTATTATTCACGTTCTCGTGTTCTGATCAATCTGATGATTCATCGCGTTAGCACGGTAAGTATGGAGCGGTATCCGGGTCAAAAATACTGACGATGTGTCGTCGTGGCTACATAACATGTCGTTCTGTCGTTTCGATGTCTCCTTGCGTCAAGTTGTTGTGTCGTCGTGGCTACATAGCATGTCGTTCTGTCGTTTCGATGTCTCGTTGCATCTAGTTGTCGTGTCGTGGCTACACAACGTGTCGTTCTGTCCTTTCGATGTCTCATTGCGTCTATTTTTGACCCGGATACCGCTCCATAGGTAAGTTGCGTACGGATCTTGGCTTGCTTCACGTTGGATTGGGGAAATAGAAAGTAAAAAGCTCGTTCGGAATTTTACCGTTGACTGCAGCTTAGTTGAATAAAAATAAATTCCGAGTTTTGTGTTCTCTTTCCTTCTTTGTAGCGCCTTCGAGTGACACATGATTTTTCTGTTTTTTTTCTAATTTTTTCATCTGATTTTTCTGATTGTAAATCCGCCCATTCCGAGACCAATCCATATTGAGTTTGAGTCTAGTCCCATTTTACAGGGGGGATTGGCTTGGATTCGAATCGAATAACACAGACATAATCTTCCATCAAAAAACTGCCAAATATAAACTTCATGCATTTCAATTTTTGGTTGTTTCCTCTGATGGAATTAATGTATTGGAAATCAAAACCCGCCTAGGACCCTGGGAGACTTCTATTGACAAGGGAGAAATTCTCTCCGATGCCCTGACCTCGCCCCATTTTGACCGCGTGCCACAGGTGACCCAATCCGAAAAGAAACGACCGAAAAAAAATACAGGAGAGCCGGCAAGCAGGCTACTGCCGGATAAATCGACAGTCCTCAATCGTTTTTCATTCTGTGCCCTTCTTTCAATAAAATTATTACGGTTTTACACAGGAAGGGGTAGACTTGCTCCAAGTCGAACCCGCTTAGTCACTGGGCAAGCGATTACTGGGTCAAAAACCGAGCGCGAGAATCGAAGCGAGAGGCGAGTTCGACTTGTTTCACTTGCATGAAATAACCCACTTTGACTATCTTGCGCACGCAACTAGAACAATGCACATAAAATCTGAATAACAAGAGACTGGCGGGCAACACAGACTATTTGGCGGGCCACATCTATTGTTCTCTGATGCGTGCGCAGCATCGTCAACGTGGGCTACTGAATTGGGGGATTATGTTTTGGCGCGAAAACACGTTTCTGGAGCGGAACTTATATTTCGCGCCATTGACACAATTTTATGAGTACACTCAAATTGTAAATACCACATCTACGGTCGACTGACTTGACACGTCAACATACAATGCCTGAATAATTGACGCTTTGTGATTGGGGAAATCCTAGTACGTCATAAGCCACGCCTCCGGTTGAAAAACGAACCGGTAAATTTGGCGCGCTGCAAGTGGCTAAGAAGTACTTTGAGAAAGTCTAAGGAAGAGTTATAATGCTCTAAAATTTGCGAGAACAGTTTCGATATGCCAGCTAGTACTGTGGATCAGGTGAGCACAAGGACGAGAGTATTTTATTTTCCATAGAGAAAGAAACTTGGAAATACTTTGCTGACTTAGCTATGGCGCTAACTGTGAGGACTGCGTTAAGAAATGATTTAAAATTATATTTCAAAATCAGATGTTTATTCATGTTAATGTATTCAGTTTCAGTGGTAACAGTGGAATACCATTTTATTCCAAAAACTGAGTAAATGGCAAGCAGAAGAGTAAGCTTTCATTTAATAACGAGTTGAAATACAGTTTTAACATGTATTTTGAGTCCAAATATCTGAAGGTTTAAATTCGTTGAGTTGCGCGGACAGTATTCTAGCACCTTGGAAAATACACCAGTTCGTGGTTAATTCCGACATTTCGAAAGGGGTGCAAACATGGTATGAAATACAGTGTTTGTATGGGAATCCGATGCCAACTGATTTCCGTAAAATCGAGAAATATTCACTGTCTGCAAACTTAAGATACCAGCTATATCCCTCATATTTTGATCAGTTCATCTTGTTATCAGACAGTGAATGTTGGCTATCACATATGTAGGTGTTGGCTATCACATGTAGGTGTTGACTGTCATAATTATGTAGGTGTTGGCTGTCATATATGCTGGTGTTGGCTGTCATATGCTGGTGTTGGCTATCACATATGTAGGTGTTGGCTGTCACATGCTGGTGTTGGCTGTCACGCATGTAGGTGTTGGCTGTCATATATACTGGTGTTGGCCGTCATATGTAGGTGTTGGCTGTCACATGTGTAGGTGTTGGCTGTCATATATGCTAGTGTTGGCTATCACATGTGTAGGTGTTGGCTGTCACATATGTAGGTGTTGGCTGTCATATATGCTGGTGTTGGCCGTCATATGTAGGTGTTGGCTGTCACATATGTAGGTGCTGGCTGTCGCATGTAGGTGTTGGCTGTCACATGTAGGTGTTGGCTATCACATATGTAGGTGTTGGCTGTCACATATGTAGGTGTTGGCTATGTAGGTGTTGACTGTCATATGCTGGTGTTGGCTGTCATATGTAGGTGTTGGCTGTCACATGTTGGAGAAGTTCCTCTTTTTCGCGAATAGTGAAATACCAACAAAAAGTTGAGAAAATTGACTTAAGAAATTTCCTAGTTGACTGTAAAAAATACAGTTTTATGAACGCCAGTGAAACCACAAAAAAGGTGACATATTTTTCGTTCTCATCAAGAAGCTGATTTTTATTGTCTTTTGTTAGGAGCCCATAACTAGGAGCGTCCATCCCACATACTGGGCCTGTGTCACAGCGTTTTTACAAGTTAGGTTATTTTTAGAATGGTTTCCCGCTATTGTTGAGTTCAGTGCAATTATCACAAAAGCGTACCATCCATGCTGCTTAGTATAACAAAAGTAGCTAATGAGGCATCTTTTGTTCCGCCACGGTGCAATCTACCAATTGGCGGGGGAAATAATCTAAAAATAGCCCAACTTGTAAAAACGCTGTGATAGCTATTTAGGAGATATGGACGCTCCTAGTTATAGGCTCCTGCTTTTGTACTTTCTGGATTTTAGTGATCGGTTCCGGCAATTCTACTTTTTCACAAAAACCTAATTCCAGAAAGTACAAAAGACACGAACACGAACAAAAAGTATGTCACCATTTTTTTGTGGATTTCACTGGCGTTCATAAAACCTGAAAAAAGTGCCATTTTTTTGTGTAAAATGAGGGTATTTTTTACAGTCATCTAGGAAATTTCTTAAGTCAATTTACTGAACTTTTGTTGGTATTTCACTATTTGCGAAAAAGTGAAAACGAGTAACTTCTCGAGACCTTACTGGTTTTCGTGTTTTTCTTTAAATGCAAAAAAACACCTTTTTCTGCTTTCTTTGTTCGACCGCCTTGATTGACAGCTGTCAAAAAAGCTGGCGCGAAAAACCAGGACTTTTCTGCACATCTTCATCACGTCTGGTCTCTGCTGCATAAAGATGGCCAGTACAAACCCGTTCGTAATAATAAAAATAGGCACCCAATGGCTGCATGTGTCTACTGCATGCTCTTATTAGAAGATCAATGGAATAATGCAAAATTTATTTACACAAATTGTTATGTCACAAAGGCTGGACCTTTATTGACTGGGATTACGCAAATTCTCCTAAAAAATTATTGAGCACACTGTTTTGACAACAACAAAAATTGAGCAAACAACCTAACCCCTAGAACATGGATGTTTTTGCTTCAGTATGTACGCTGTTATCCCACTACTTCTCAGTTGACAGAGCTTGCAGCCTAAGAACGGTATAGAATATTATTTCAGCGGCAGAATAATATTTCAGCTTATTTCAGACCAGGTGATAGTTCTCTAGAGAATTGTGCTTTTTTTTCAATTATAGAAATTGATACATTTCATTTTGGGATACATAAAAAAACGCTGAGTGGGTCTATTATAATTTTAGAAGCATATTAAAATTATAAGAAAAACTTAAAATGGCTTTCAAGGACATGAGTTTAAAAAAGTATGTAAGCTTAATTATTGGTACTGATCATGAGTAAACGATTTTGTTTTATGATGTTTTAAGTCCAGAAAAAAATGTTCTGCAAGGTCATGACTCGAGGAATCTTTAAAAAAGATCATGCAGAAGATTGAGCAGGTGAAATTCTAACCTGTGTCTGTGACGAGTCTCAGAAGCCGGCCCTTCGGTTGGCGCCGAGAATATCGACCTAAAGGACCTAAAACTTGAAAGCATCTTTCATAACCTTTCATTCCAGTGGTTTGACACACATTTTGAAAGCTGTATTTGTAAATAAGAATTAATCAAACTTAACGTGGGTCAAAGATGGCCGATGGCTTTTCAGGAGTGCTTGGAAACGAGGTTGTCGCAAAGCACGATGGGATAGTGTTAACTAACACGACACGACAGCATAGTGTCTACTGGCTTCATAGAAGCAGTAGACACAATCAAAGGCACCCGTTGGTGCACTCGTGAATTGTCATGAGTTTTTCAGTCTTGCTATAGATGAGATTGAGTAACCTCTGTGCCCCCTTACCCCGTCAACTTGGAAATGAACTTGCATCTCAAATATTGCATCATTGTGTGCATTTACACTTGCATTAGTTGTAAATAGGTGTGTTTTGCTCCTGGGATAGTTTATACTGGTAATATTTGTATCTTTTAAAATCCTTGTCTTCAATACTTCAATGTCATTATTGGTATGGTTGTCTTCTCTAAGACGGTTTAAAAGTTCTGCAAATTGCCTGTCATCTTTTTGTCGCATGATGTCTGTTAATTCAAACAGTTGAAAGTGTTCTTGCCAGTAGTTAACAGCCAAAGGACCATAGTTCTTTTTGACATGTCAAATATCCAGTGATCACACACAGGTTTTAATTGAAAAAAGTCTCCTACAGTAATTAAACTTAGTCCTCCAAAAGGCATTTGTGTGCCCATTATCTGTTGTAAGCGTAAATTTAGGAAGTTAAACATGCCATTGCCAAATGCAACCAATGATTGAAATCTCATCAATAAATATGATCTTAAGTTTACTTAGCTTAAACCTGACTATATTAAGTGTGTCTCTGTTAAGTATACAGTATTGCCATCCTCTACTTACAGGAAGTGTAAAAGCAGTATGCATCATATTACCTCTGATATTGAATGCAGCTTTACCAGTAGGTGCAACCTTTAAAGAACTTTAATTTCATCAGGATTTTCACCTGGTACACTGTTTAGATATTTAATGAGAGCTTCGTTTAAAGCATTAGTTGATTTGCCAACTAGCTCCTGCTCCGCCATTTAAAAACAGTCTCAGTGGCTCATTTTTTGTTTTGACAGAATGCAGTACATGATAGAAAAAATATCTTTGTTTTTTATTAAGTGATCGCACTAGTTTTCTGAATTCATGATCCTCCATATGGTTCACTACTAGGTCTTCTTGATCATTATGTCTAGGAAACATTCCCATGTCATCTATCAAATCATACTGATTATGTGGGCAATTTTTTCCAGGATCAAAACATCCATAGAGTTCACTAGCTCCTTTTTCAGCTTGCTTATCTTGCTCGTTTACATGCTGTGTATTGGGTGCTACATTGGCAATACCTTCATCGTCAAGCCTTTCAATATCTTCCATTGCTTTATCAAGAAGTTCAGAATGATATTCATATTGTTCCCTTCTTACAGTGATTGTGTCCTTTTGTGATTCAAAACTCTCTTCATAAGTTTGAAAGTTCAGCATGAGATCTTTCTCTTCATTTCTCCAAGGACTATAAAGCATTAGTTGTTCTCTGTAATAGTTTTCTGGGTCCTTTTCTTTATTGAATCTTACAGAACGAATGATTTTAGGTTTTCTTCGTTTAACAAGTCTCATATTCCACCGTTTAATTGAATTTCTTTACCTTCAACATTATCTTCATTTGTATCATGGTCATCCTTCAATGTTTTCATCAAAATCTGTTTCTGGCAAGTAGTTATCTGATATATTGTCTTTTGTGGATTTGGATTTAATTTGATTAGAACCATTTCTTTGTCTAACGCAATTGTACCAGGCGACAAAGTCTGCTAAACTCAAATTCTGTAAGTTACGGGGTCTTGCGTTAGTGTTTTTACTTTTGCGTTAGTGTTTTCACTTTTGCGTTAGTGTTTTCACTTTTGCGTTAGTGTTTTCACTTTTGTGTTCGTGTAACGGCCTGGTTACCAAACACCTGGTTACCAAAACGCGTTGTCCGTGCTATAAAAATAGTCGCAAAAAAATAGTTTTAAACATGCAGAGATAATAAATAACAAACACTTGCCGATAGTAAATTCGCTCCAGTACATGAAAGCTTAAATCAATCGTTTGAAAGTCTCCAAAACAGCTTTGTCGATGATTATTTTCTTCTCGAACTTCGAGGTTTCCTTCGACTTCGAGGTCCCTTCGAGGTACCATAAATTATCCCAGTCAGTAAGATGGCTGCCGTGGTTCCGCCATTTTGTGATTTTGTGAAGGCGGCCGAGAGGGCCTGGCGCCTGTTCACAATCTTGGAGCCTAATTTTTCCCGATTTCACCCCAATAACTCGTGGGTTGCGTAATCCACGAGTTAAAAATGGGAGGAAAGCTCCGGTTTTCCACCTTGACGACTGCAAACATCTCCCTGATTTTTAAACTCGATGCACACCAAGGAATTTACATATAATCTGAAGAGGAGAGGGAGGTAATTCTGGAAGACTTCAATAAGACGTATTTGATTAACGGAAAGTTTTGTCTGAATAAATTACTAATCTGTTTGTATTTTCCGTTTGCTTTTACTTGATTCCTGATCATGTTGCTTTCGAAGTATTCCATTGCCAAACTGTTTTGAAAGGCGTCGAATGCACTAGTTAGCGCTGAGGTTATCAATCGGTAAAAGGCGCGAAATGACTGCTAACAGCTGTCAATCATGACGGTCGAACAAAGAAAGCAGAAAAAGTTGACCTTTTTTGCATTTGATGATCAATCTAATAAATCCCCACTTGGCTTTGAGAGTTGCATGGCCGAGATAAAAAAGATGCGTCAAGACCTAGCCAAGGTGCATGAGGAGGTGAATGAGGCCAAGAACATGGATCATGCAGGTAAACCATTGAACCATCAGTGCTCAGTGAAGAGCAATCAGTGTGGATCTTTGTAGAGAGAGTCTTTAGGTGCAACATCTGTCTTAGTGTCCCACAACTACCTGTAGCAGCCTGTGGAAAATGTGATTGGATGCATTCCTTTAATTGTGTTGAGCAATGGAGAGAAGCTGGAACCATATGACCCCTGTGTCGTTCTCAAGCTGAATATGCCACAGTACCAATCATCAGAGACACTCAGCAAATACTCAGTATCATCACTGGTGAAATGGACCAATCCCATGCACCAGTGACAGAAGCAAGTGCAATCGAGGCAAGCTTTGTAGTCAGACATAATGAGAATGTTATCCCAGTGGATGATGAAGATGGGCACAAGATACGCAAATCGATTCGAAGGAAAGCATTAATATTCTTCTTAAAGTTATAAATGAACTTCCACAACAAACGTCATGTTTGTCTGGAGTTGGAAAGTAGGCTCAGTTTGGAGCCGTTGGTGTTTGGTGGGCGGGGTTACGGGCTAACCATCCTTACATAATTTGCCGTTTGTTATTTGACAACCTTTTTGAAATATAGGTGCAAAATAACGACTGCAAAAGTTCTTATTACATCTCAGTTCATTTCAGTTGGAAAGTGCGGTTGTGTTCATTCGACAATTAAAATTAGTGGTCACCACGCAGCCAGTTTGCGTTAGCCTCCTCCGCGATTTTTTTCGATTATAATTAGGAGTTGCCTGATTGTGTTGCATGCGGAGGAGGCTAGGGTTGTGTATATGTGAACAGTAATAACGCAACATTCAAAATAAAGAACAGTTCTTTTCAAACTCCTCGAGTAGAACACAACTATTAAATAACGCCCTCTATACGTATTACTGCTGTGTTTTTGTTTTGATAAATAAAAGAAGATTCTCGATCGTCAAATATGTTTTTACATGCGCCGGGCGAGTCTTCTGGTGATTTCGGTGAAGGGGGTAATAGCTGCTTCAAAGAACGTTGCATCGCCGTTGGCAAGCCTTGCATGGATGAAACCCACATTCTGGTTAACCTGTCTGAATAGCCTTTCTCTTTCCTCAATTAAACAAGCATTTTCTCTAAGCGGATCATCCCCAAAACTGCCGTCTCTTCTTAGTCGACCCCCATGCAGCAGCTTCGTACATGTATGGCAACAGCTTCGTCAGACGTAAAGTAAGTAAGTAAGTAAGTAAGTAACTTTATTTAAGTGTCAAATGTATTTAGCTTTGCAACTAATTGGGGACACCAGTCCTACGATTTTACGTCCTTATCCGAGAAGACGTGAAGGTCCAACCATTTGCAGTTGTTTCACAAAGGCACCCCGCCGGGCAGCACCTTCTACTCAGTTATTTTAAGACCGGCCGGGGTTTGAACCCGCGACCTCCCGCTCAGACCCGCGACCGCGACCGGGGTTTGAACCCGCGACCTCCCACTCAGACAGACCGGAGCTTAACCACTGAGCTAACCGGGAGGCGGTGGGAACAGTCTGTTGATCAATGGGTGATAAACGGTTTGACAGCCTTGCTCTTGCATTTGGTATTCTCTTGTTGTCATCTGAAAACGACACAAACAGCTGTTTAAACTATGATTATGAAGCTTAGTCTGTTCTTCCCTTACTTATGCACCAGTCATTTGGGCTAGAAAATTATTGTTTCTGTTTTAGACTACTAACAAATTCGTAGGTCGTTTCACAAAGGCAGCACCCCGGGCAGCACCTTCTACTCAGTTATTTTAACTGAATATGTTGAATATTTTGCCATAGTATTTTCGGTTGACGCGATTTCCACCTAGAAAATCCGAACAGCTAATAGCTTTCTAGAATACGTCAAAAGACATAGTGGTGCGTTTCCAGTCTAAATTATGTAGCGCCTCGAGGAAACATGACCGGAGCTTAACCACTGAGCTAACCGGGAGGCGGTGGGAACAGTCTGTTGATCAATGGGTGATAAACGGTTTGACAGCCTTGCTCTTGCATTTGGTATTCTCTGGTTGTCATCTGAAAACGACACAAACAGCTGTTTAAACTATGATTATGAAGCTTAGTCTGTTCTTCCCTTACTTATGCACCAGTCATTTGGGCTAGAAAATTATTGTTTCTGTTCTAGACTACTAACAAATTCGTAGGTTGTTTCACAAAGGCAGCACCCCGGGCAGCACCTTCTACTCAGTTATTTTAACTGAATATGTTGAATATTTTGCCATAGTATTTTCGGTTGACGCGATTTCCACCTAGAAAATCCGAACAGCTAATAGCTTTCTAGAATACGTCAAAAGACATAGTGGTGCGTTTCCAGTCTAAATTATGTAGCGCCTCGAGGAAACATGACCGGAGCTTAACCACTGAGCTAACCGGGAGGCGGTGGGAACAGTCTGTTGATCAATGGGTGATAAACGGTTTGACAGCCTTGCTCTTGCATTTGGTATTCTCTGGTTGTCATCTGAAAACGACACAAACAGCTGTTTAAACTATGATTATGAAGCTTAGTCTGTTCTTCCCTTACTTATGCACCAGTCATTTGGGCTAGAAAATTATTGTTTCTGTTCTAGACTACTAACAAATTCGTAGGTTGTTTCACAAAGGCAGCACCCCGGGCAGCACCTTCTACTCAGTTATTTTAACTGAATATGTTGAATATTTTGCCATAGTATTTTCGGTTGACGCGATTTCCACCTAGAAAATCCGAACAGCTAATAGCTTTCTAGAATACGTCAAAAGACATAGTGGTGCGTTTCCAGTCTAAATTATGTAGCGCCTCGAGGAAACATCGTAGATAAATCGTTATGTATCATTTTAAAGCTTATAAAATTGGCTACAAGAATACATAAAAAGTTTTGAGTTCTTTGAAAATCTTGAATTTTCCGCCATCCCGTTTCTCCGAACTAGTGAGATGGCTTTCAGAAGCTCCGACTCCGAAAATATTTTAAAGTTTAAAAATCTGTTTGCTTTCTCGTATTTCAGAGGAATCGTATTACAAAAGCGTGTCGGGGAATTTCAAAATTCGATTTAGTTCAAAAGTTATCATGCTTTCATATGCGGGAAACGTCGTCAAGAGCTCTTTTTTTAGAATTTCCCAATTCCCCGACAGTATTTTGCAGCGGAGATATCAATTGATATTTTGTGAAAATTTCGCACAAATCGAATAAATTGCTCTTGAGTGGGGGCTTTTTTAAAACTCTATTTTGATTGAAAATCGAAAGCGAGAAAATAGCACTTCAAAACAATATACCCGCCTGTCGTGTGTGAATCTGAAGCCCCGCCTCTCCAACAATTAGCAAGCTCTTGGCCAATCATTTCTCATCACAGTTCAACTATCTGTCAAGATTTCCTGCCAATGTTGATTTCCGATCAAAGCTACGCGCCGCATCGATAATTTTTTGTGTGTGACTTGAAAAAATGGTAGCGGTAAGAGTCGGCTGGTTTCCCATGCTAGAAAAATGGGAAAGACAAAAAGACCTCGAGGGGCAAAGGCAAGGTGAACACCTATAGAGACGCCTTGAATGCCAGCATAGTTAGTAGAGGAGACAGCGATTTGCAGGCGTCTGAAACAGCACGGCAATAGCGAGATCGTGGTTCAACCGTATGAGGCGCCGTATGGTGCAAAATTCAAACTTTCTCTCGCAAACATGCTGAAATACCCACACATTAACTGAAATTTGTAAACGATAAAAATGTATTCTCGTATACAAACTGAAACGCACATACGATAACTGAAATCCGTAAATGTTCAAAACATTCTCTTTTATACGTGGTGAAACGCACATACTGTAACTAAAATCCCTAAAGGAGAGCCTGAGATTCACGTTCTGTCTATTAAAACGTGTAAGACAATATTGAAATAAAAATATATTAACTGAAAATCATTACCATTGTGTTGAGATTGTTACACACACTGTTGAAATACGGGCTACACACACTGAGAATTACAGTCTATGTAAATGATTTTCAGTATAGCTTAAACAAGATCTCAATAGAATTATGAGATTCTCACTTCATGCCGACTACACATTCCAGGGTATTTTCGTATACGTTTTCAGAGCAACCATCACTGCAAATTTCAGTGTCTTAATTCTGTTCGCGAATTCCCAACGTACTTTCTTTAACAGTTCTCAGTACACTTGTGAAGACATCTCAGTTTGTCCATATGTGGATTCTCAGCACACTTCACGTACACATCTCTGTCACACTACTTCATGTAAGTTCACAAATATGTGACCCAGAATCTCAGTGTGTTCGTGTGAAAATCTCAGTGTGGAAAAGTTCACGCAGCTACTCCATGTAAGGTCGCTACTTAGGGATCAGAACAACAGGCTAGGCTACTCGGCAAAACGAAACATGGCGTCTAATCACGGGTTGATGAACTGGACGTTTTTTACTCTTTTAATATTGCTTTGTATGTGCTCCTCTATATTATGTGAAGACGAAGACATAATAGAGTACATGGAATCACTAAAACGGTGCTGCGAAGAGGCTTGGTATATAACATGTTACAAGATACAATGAACGGAGATACCAAGATACAGTGATACGGTGATACAGTGATACGGTGATACAGTGATACGGTGATACGGTGATACGGTGATACGGTGATACAGTGATACAGTGATACAGTGATACGAAGATCTCAAATTTAAAAATGGGGGGAAATGCTTTCCCACAGAAATGTAGTTTTGGCTGGCCTGAATTTCAGCCATCTCCTCCGGTTCGTTCCTCCGAATCGGAGGAGACGGCTGAAATTCAAGCTAAGTTTTGGCAGCAATTTTTCACATACCAAAAAATCAGTACGCAAAAGGAAGTTTTTAACCGGAAGTAAAAAGTTCTGTTTGATTGACAGCAGGTCAATTAACACATGACATGTGCTCACTCGCCCGTAACGAAAGCTAGCATAAATTCATTTCATGTTTATTGAGAAACGTTTTTCCAGCCCCGACCATGGGTTGTTGGCCTTATGTCTTCCAAAAAGCAAGCAGGGCTAAATGTTCCAGCAGGGCTAAGTTACAGCAGGATGCCCTTAGCTTAGAAAGAAGCAAAACAAGGCCAAACAATGCATACGACTACGAGCCTCGCAAAACCCGACAAGTTCAGACAGAGTGCCGAGTGGTCCACATCTGAACATAAAGAAGAATTGATCTGATTGATAGGAACCAGCCGAGGGAGATTTGTTTCCAAGAAAGCTTAGATGGAAACATATTAAAACTCTGAATCGCTTGAAACCAACACCACGATCTCGCTATTTGCCGTGCTGTTTCAGGACCTTTCAGACTCCTGCAAATCGCTGTCACTGGCATTTAATGCACTAGTCAATTGAAACTCCGGCCCCCCGACCGCCGGGACATAGCGGGGAATGTAACATTTATACAGTGTTACATTTTGATCTTTTCCCCGCCCATCGGGGACAGTTGGCTCTTAGAATACCCGCCCCTATGGCCCCGGCATGTGCTTCAGAATTTTGAAATTGGGAGGAGGCATTGAAAAATTGAATATACATAAGCTTAAATCTGTTGTTCCATTATTTGAAAAAAATACATTTTCTGTAGCACATCACAAGCGGATCCAGGGGAGGGGTTTCGGGGGTTGCAACACCCACTTGATTTCTGTAAATCACTGTAAATTCGTTTTTAAAATCTCTAGAATAAAAAAAAATCATTTTGCAAACCCCCCTTTCACAAAATCCTGGATCCGCCCCTGTACATTTTCTATTACTATACATGCTTTCCGCACTTTTACAGTCTCCACCATTGTCTTGTTTATCAGAAACCGTTGTCTGTCAACAAAAACAACAACAATGCGACAAAGGAATATAAAGGTAATGTCATGCAGCTGCGTTTAAATATATTTTTAAATCTGATATTTTGCCGTGACGCGCAAATACATGTAACAAAGAGTGTGTAATAATTAACACTTCCTGATCTACTACTCGTGACTTAACTCAGTATAAACACCCAGGATTTGTTTAAATTAACTACGATTTTTGCGTCTCCATAGCTTCCGCCATGTTTGATACACGTTGTTGATGCTCGGGCCCAGTCCCGCTCTGTCGTGGCTGGCGTTACAACCACCGCTAAAATCCCCGCAAATTGTGCAAATCGTTACTTTCCCCATTCCACTGGAAAATGCAGCGTTAAATGTGCTTTATTCCACGGCCATGTCCCCGTTAATGCCCCGCTATGTCCCGGCGGTCGGAGGGCCGGGGTTTCAATTGACTAGTGCATAAGGCCTTTGATTTCTGTGCCCTTTCTTTGTCATTTATAGGTGTTCGCTTTGGCTTTGTCCTCGAGGACCTTTCGTCTTTTCCATTTTCCAAGTCATAAGAAAACTAGAACCGGCTATATAATATTCTCGATGCGGCGCGTAGCTTTGATCGGAAATGAACATTGCATTTTCGGGAAATCTTGGGCTATTTTCTACGCTTTCGATTTTCAACCAAAATAGAGTTTTAAAAAAGCTCTAACTCAAGAAGAATTGATTCAATTTGTCTGAAGTTTTTACACAATGTCAATTGATAACTCTGCTGCAAAACAAAAATGGGAAATTCTAAAAAGAGAGCTCTTGACGGTGTTTCCCGCATATCTACCCTTATATCTAGTCGGATTTATGTTTTCGCCTTTTCACCGAAAGCATGATAACCAAATCGAATTTTGATTTTTGTAATACGATTCCTCCGAAATGCGACAAAGCAACCATAAAATATTTTTGGAGTTGGAGCTTCTGAAAGCCATCTCACTAGATCGGAGAAACGGGATCGCGTCAAAATCCCCCTACCCTTCCCCCCCCCCCCAAAAAAAAATACAAAAAACAAAAACGAGCAAACCGAATTTGCACAGAAAATAATCGAGCGAGCCAATTGCAATATCACCCAGAAAAAAAAATCAAGCAAGGGCGAAACTTTAACAAAAGGTTCTGATGCCAGAAACATTTATTGCAGCCTGAGAAGTCGTAAAAAAAATTCGAACAAAAAAAACCGCGCCCCCTCCCCTCTCCATCAATTTTCAAATGGTCCGTCCCTAAATCTAGTTGCCAATGAGAATAAAGCTTTCAGCGTTAATTTCGTATTTGTGTTGCAAAAACCTTTCTTCAACAAGGGCAATAAAGTGGTTCAATGTTAAATGCGTAACGTTCAAAAGTTAAAATTAAATAACAAAGTAGTCAGACAAAGCAGTCATGCTGTAAGATAATACCGTTAAATTAGCGTCACGCCACGGCTGCAAGAGCTCAAGTGACCCATACAACAGTCCGTTTCATACAGAAACCTGTATTTAGCGGGGCCATTTCGCGTCCGCTTAAAAAAAGGAAATTTGAGAAATTCGTATCACTGTATCACCGTATCACCGTATCACCGTATCACTGTATCTTGGTATCTCCGTATCATTGTATCCTGTAACACGTTATATACCAAGCCCTGCGAAGAGGCGGAAAGGTTTTGGTTTACGCACAGGCAGCCCAGACTCGACATATATTTCCCGCTTTTTGGGTTACCTGTGGTATGTTTCATAAGCGATCTCGGAAGATCTCGGAATAAAAGATTGATACTTAATGAAGTTGTGTGAGTGGTTTTGGGGTGATTTGGGGACTTCTAAAGCAGTTTATTAGGCCTCGAGGTTTTGACGGTTGGCCGCGTGTCTACCTCAAAGACACAAATATACACAAGGTATGCAGCTTCGAGGCGGTCAGTATAATCTGAAGACTGCAGATTGCAGACTGCAGACTGCAGACTGGGTATAAAATGCAGACTGGGTATAAAATGCAGACTGCAGACTGCAGACTCGGTATAAAATGCAGACTGGGAAAAAATATAAAAAAACTTACCTGAAGACTTTATCTGTTCTTCATTGGGCTCTATGCAATTTCAGTGAGTTCTGTTGAAATTTTACCCCTCGACCTTGATCTCCACCTAAGCCGGTCTGGAACTGACCACGCTCGAATTTTCATCCAAAATCAATGCCGACCGCAACGAAACCTCAAATAATAGCACAACAGTATCTATTCCAAGAACCTCATGCCATTTAATTGAAATATCCCCCATTTCTGGAGCCTAAATCGAGCAATTTACGCTTGACGACGCTAGTTCCCAAAGTTCACGGTCTCAGAACTTTTACATACAGTATATACCTTATTTTTAAACCACTGCTCAAGCGAATCGGCTCTATGGTAAAACGGTTTAGAGCGCGCGCTTTTCATTCCAATGATCGGAGTTCGATTCCCACACCAGCCACAATTTTTGTAACTACTTTTTCTCCTTTCTCAGTTTTATTTAATCTTTTCCTGTCTTTTAAGCTATTAGAGCCGCCTTCTACACTAAACAAAAACATTGTTGTGTATTGGCTCTCCTCCAACACGGACATGATGAGAAAGAAATTATATCACAGGTGACCCAATTGCTCTGTAAGTGGCAATATTTACTAGCATTTGAATGGGATTTTTTTAGAACTAATATTGAATAAAAAGCGACAATACTTACAGCATGTGTTTATTTGTCCATGCCGCTGCGTGTGGTTGTAATTTCAGCGAGTTTTGACCCCAGCAGTTCTGTACACTGGTGTTATACCAGGGTCGTAACGCGGTATATTTGTTCTCTAGTGGTCCCTTATTTTTACCCAGAACTTTGATCTCTGATCCCAATTTCCCAGTAATTTGTGATCCGTGATCCAGCCAAAAATAAATGAGGTCGTTCATATTCTGATATATTGATCCCGATCCCATAACTGATATACGTTGATCCCGATCCAATGCCCTGTGATCCCGATCTCGGGTCTGATCCCACAGTGAATCGCTCTCTAACTCCCGGGTGGGGGACCTCCCATATAAAATGGGCGGGGATGCTCGTCGTATCTTTTAGGGGTTAAAATTACGGGATTTGGTATCACTTTGGGTGTTAAGGATGGAACGCCAATATTTTTAGCCATCAAGGTATCGTTTAGGGCTGCATGCGCCGGAGAAATAAAAAACGCCGACTATCGCTTGCATATTATATGACGCCACTCGGGCGAGGGCTGTAATTTGTCTGTATGTTTTAGAAAGGTATCTTTTTATAGGGGTCAAACAAAGCTTAGGCCATGCCCAGATTGGTCTCATTTAGGGGTTCAGAGATCAAAGTTCTGGGTAAAAATAAGGGACCACTAGAAAACAACTATACCGCGTTACGACCCTGGTATAACACCAGTGTACAGAACTGCTGGGATCAAAACTCGCTGAAATTACAACCACACGCAGCGGCATGGACAAATAAACACATGCTGTAAGTATTGTCGCTTTTTATTCAATATTAGTTCTAAAAAAATCCCATTCAAACGCTAGTAAATATTGCCACTTACAGAGCAATTGGGTCACCTGTGATATAATTTCTTTCTCATCATGTCCGTGTTGGAGGAGAGCCAATACACAACAATGTTTTTTAGTGTAGAAGGCGGCTCTAATAGCTTAAAAGACAGGAAAAGATTAAATAAAACTGAGAAAGGAGAAAAAGAAGTTAAAAAAAATTGTGGCTGGTGTGGGAATCAAACTCCGATCATTGGAATCAAAAGCGCGCGCTCTAAACCGCTTTACCATAGAGCCGATTTGCTCGAGCAGTGGTTTCAAAATAAGATATATATGTAGAAGTTTTTTTACGGTGGCTCGTAAGGGACATCAGAATTTCAAACCACATTTTTCCGCTAACTCGTCAAAAATGACGAGTTAATTTTGCAAAGCACGTTTTTCGCTGACTAACTCGTCAAAAATGACGAGTTAATTTTGCAAAGCACGTTTTTCGCTCACTAACTCGTCAAAAATGACGAGTTAATTTTGCAAACCACTTTTTTTCGCTAACTCGTCAAAAATGACGAGTATATTTTGCAAACCACATTTTTCGCTAACTCGTCAACAAAATTAGGACCGCAATGCGATCATAGGAGACCATTCGGTGTTGAGGAAAGCCTGGAAGAGGTACGAGGTGCATGTATACAGGAAGCAATGGTTGTAGAAATATTTACTAGTAATACATTACATGCATGCAGAAGCCTCACGACCATTGTTGTCATTGTAATATATAAAAAAACATGCAGGAGAGAGCATGGCACATGAGTTTTCAAAAATTGACCAATGGTTCAATATTAAAAATATCAACCTGGACTTGCATTGCAGTTACTTATTTTGACTTGCTCTTTCCGTTTATGGCATTGAAATTGTGCTAGATTCATGATATTTGAGTGACAAGGTTATGTGACCTCCAGCTACAAAGGGCCCATTGCAGGCTGATAGGAAATGATAAAAACTAGTACATGTTTTCATCGCTGAAACAATTTGTCATTTTGCTGTAAGTCGATGCGTAATAGGCATCATTATGTCAGATATGTCAGTATGTCACATGCATGACTAAGATTTACTGGATTAAGCAGTTAAGCAAGAGGGTCTACAGTGTATATGTGGATATCATTAGTGCAAGGGGTGCATAGGGAAGGAGGGGATAACTAAGGGGACGTGCTAGGATAGGATAAGAAGATATATCATGTAGATGATAGCTATTGTGTTGCATGGCATCCAAACGTTTTTAACGTTTAGTTTATATGAAATGCAGGCTACTATTGCCTAGAACTAGACTTTCGTAGATACTAATAATACTAAATATAATAGCATTTTCATATGGAAAATATAAGAACAAAATAAAATGTATTTTCATTTTTATTCTTTCACTATAAAAACATGCACTGTAACTTGAAACAAAATTATTTATGAGATCACCACACGAAAGTTAGTCCACAATTGACTTCAGTTAAGTTTATGCGAAAATGTTGCAGTTATTATTAATGATTCAGTAATAGACCAGTTCGCGGTTAATTCCGACATTTGAAAGGGGTGTAAACATGGCGCGAAATACAGTGTTTGTATGGGAATCCGATGCCAAATAATTTCCATAGCGAAAAAATTAACTCGTCATTTTTGACGAGTTAGCGAAAAAAGTGGTTTGCAAAATTAACTCGTCATTTTTGACGAGTTAGCGGCTAACTCGTCATTTTTGACGAGTTAGAGAAAAATGTGGTTTGCAATTCTGATGGCCCTTACGAGCCACCGTACATGAGGTTCTTGGAATAGATACTGTGCTATTATTTGAGGTTTTGTTGCGGTCGGCATTGATTTTGGATGAAAGTTCAAGCGTGGTCAGTTCCAGACCGGCTTAGGTGGAGATCGAGGTCGAGGGGTAAAATTTCAACAGAACTCACTGAAATTGCATACAGAGCCCAATGAAGAACAGATAAAGTCTTCAGGTAAGTTTTTTTATATTTTTTCCCAGTCTGCATTTTATACCGAGTCTGCAGTCTGCAGTCTGCAATCTGCAGTCTGCAGATTATACTGACCGAGCTTCGAGGCGCTTTTCATCGATGTGACCTCACTCGCCGCCGAAAAATTCGACAAGAAATTCAAATCGATTTCGCCTCTGCTTTCGGCACACAAATCCAGAGATGTGTAAGCACTTCTCATCCACGTTTCAGGCCAAACGACGTGAAAACGGCCTGGAAAATAAATTCCGAATTCAAAATATTTCTCTCGGTATACGATCTGCAGATTGATCGGTCCACAAATCAGCGGTAGACATCGCAGGCGGTGCTTTCAAGACGCAGTTGCCATGCCCACGCATCTTGTAAGCACCGCCTGCGATGTGAGGTCACATCGGCGGCGAGTGAGGTCACATCGATGAAAAGCGCCTCGAAGTTGCATATACCTTGTGTATATTTGTGTCTTTGAGGTATAGACACGCGGCCAACCGTCAAAACCTCGAGGCCTAATAAACTGCTTTAGAAGTCCCCAAATCACCCCAAAACCACTCACACAACTTCATTAAGTATCAATCTTTTATTATTGAAGATTTATTTCGTAGGAATCGGAAAGGAGCAATTATATAAACCGCTTCCGAGATCGCTTATGAAACATACCACAGGTAACCCAAAAAGCGAGAAATATATGTCGAGTCCGGGCTGCCTGTGCGTAAACCAAAACCTTTCCGCCTCTTCGCAGCACCGTTTTAGTGATTCCATGTAATCTATTATGTCTTCGTCTTCACATAATATAGAGGAGCACATATATACAAAGCAATATTAAAAGAGTAAAAAACGTCCAGTTCATCAACCCGTGATTAGACGCCATGTTTCGTTTTGCCGAGTAGCCTAGCCTGTTGTTCTGATCCCTAAGTAGCGACCTTACATGGAGTAGCTGCGTGAACTTTTCCACACTGAGATTTTCACACGAACACACTGAGATTCTGGGTCACATATTTGTGAACTTACATGAAGTAGTGTGACAGAGATGTGTACGTGAAGTGTGCTGAGAATTCACATATGGACAAACTGAGATGTCTTCACAAGTGTACTGAGAACTGTTAAAGAAAGTACGTTGGGAATTCGCGAACAGAAGACACTGAAATTTGCAGTGATGGTTGCTCTGAAAACGTATACGAAAATACCCTGGAATGTGTAGTCGGCATGAAGTGAGAATCTCATAATTCTATTGAGATCTTGTTTAAGCTATACTGAAAATCATTTACATAGACTGTAATTCTCAGTGTGTGTAGCCCGTATTTCAACAGTGTGTGTAACAATCTCAACACAATGGTAAGGGACCATTCATTATTTATGCCAGGGGGTGGGCTGGCAAGAATGAGGGGGGGCCACGATAAATTCAGGACACTCGAGGGGGGGTCATCAGAAAATATGGAAACAAATGTGGGGGTGGGGGGCTATTTTACAAATTACATCTAGAGGGGTCATGAGTTTTTGCTTTTCCTTGGAAGGGGGTCAAGAGGTTTTGTTTAGGCTTATGATGGATCTTGCCAGCCCACCCCCTGGCATAAATAATGAATGGTCCCTAATGATTTTCAGTTAATATATTTTTATTTCAATATTGTCTTACACGTTTTAATAGACAGAACGTGAATCTCAGGCTCTCCTTTAGGGATTTTAGTTACAGGTATGTGCGTTTCACCACGTATAAAAGAGAATGTTTTGAACATTTACGGATTTCAGTTATCGTATGTGCGTTTCAGTTTGTATACGAGAATACATTTTTATCGTTTACAAATTTCAGTTAATGTGTGGGTATTTCAGCAATGTTTGCGAGAGAAAGTTTGAATTTTGCACCTCACCGTCAGACTACGTTTCCATCTATGCTTTCTTGGAAACAAATATTCTCTCGGCTGGCTCTTATCAATTCTTCTTTATGTTCAGATGCGGACCACTAGCCACTCGGCACTCTGTCTGAAAGTGAAAATACGAACGCTTGTCGGGTTTTGCGTAGCCTGCTTGCAGGCGGTGGAGGGTGTTTTTTCGCGCAGCAAACGGATCATCGCCGCCATATTGGCCGAGCGTGATCGAGAGCTGGGATCGAATGACAAATGGAGGGGGGAGGGGGTTGGGGGAGAAGAAGCAGATCTGAAAGACCGCCTGCACGAAAGCCCCTGGTTTCTGAGTATCCGCCCACCACGCACATGATTTCCGTTAATGCACTAGTCAAAGTAAACCCCCACCCCCCCCCCCCCCCCCCCAACCCGGGACAGGGTGCGGCAAATGTGGGGCAAGCGATCGCTTTTGACACGGTAGAGTGCCCCAGAGGGTGGGGGAAAATCGGTTATTTGATGCCCCACTATGGAGTGTGGGGGAACTGTGGGGCCAACGTGGGGCAAAATGTGGCGGGGAATTGTTCATAGAAGACAGTCCAGGGCTCCAGGCCACTGCAGACTTCTCTGTTCTACTTCCGTGTATAGTTCAGGACGAATTTCAGCAATACTGTCACGTTGTTTGGCTTCTTCTGTGTTCAATCTCATTAGTACATGTAGATCAAGACCCTATTGAGCAATAAAAGACACAACCCAGACCACTGCAAGCTAAAATGTGTGAAGTTTGTAAAACAAAAATGACTTATTTTTAGTGATTTGTCCCCTAGGGTGGGGGCATTTGCCTGCATTTACTGTCCACAATTGCCGCAATAGGTGGGGCATTTTCTGTTTTTTTGCTTTCCCTGCGAGGCAAAATCCCCACTAATCCCCACCCTATCCCGGGTTGGGGGGGGGGGGGGGGTGGGGGTTTACTTTGACTAGTGCATAACTTGTAACTCATTCTTAATTGACCAATAGGAGTCGACGTGTGACAGCCTGCCAATTTTGATTTGGTTTGATTGAAATGCGTGCAATATTCAAAACAAACTTCGCTCGCTGTCAAATGCAATGCAAAATGTTGGTAAAATTGGTTCTCAGATACGGAAATTTCAATAAAACCAGCTATTTTTGTTCAAAGTTCTCCATGGAAAGGACTGCGACAGTACCACTTTAGATATATATGTAGACAGTTCGGTTTTAGCTTGTTGCGTTCGCCCCATCAGTCTCTCAAAGAGTTTCATGTTGCAAATCCTCCGAAATACATACATTTAATACAAGCTGCTTCAAAAAGCCGTCCAGCACCGCAGTCTGGCGAACCAGAAGACACTCTCAGAAGAGGTGCCATACAAGCGGCTGCTTCCTTTCTTAAAAGAATTAAGCTCGCATAAAGATAAATACAGGATCGAAAAAATCTCTAAACTTCAAAGAAAACTCCGATGCAAACAAAGTTTTGTCTGGAACTCGATATTGAAGAACTCGTGGTAAATGTTGTGATCGTCTTTCTCTGACAACTCGAAGTCCATCTTAGTTAATGTTTGCCGAAAGAAATGGATGACCGTTGCATAAATGTATTGAGGCGGATTTCTGATTATTTCCTAGTTCAACGGCCGTGAAGTCAATAGCCGGATTGCATCTCTGCAATTTGGTCGACAACAATAGTTTTCAGTGGCGAATTAAGTCACGGTTCGTTAATTGTCGAGTTCTCTTTACCGTAAATATCATACTCTTTCCAAAGACTGTCGAAAGCACAGCCAGAACGGCAAGTTTAAAGTACAGGTCACAATTCACAGCGGGTCAGGTTGTTAAATTCTAAGACAAAATAAAGGCTCTGTATAGCTTCCTCCTGCTCTGTTTTCAAAGTACCTTTACCCAGCCGCGGAGAAACTCTGAAAGAAGCGAGCAGCTGTGTTCTCTCTAGAAAACCTCTGGAACTTAGGGTTAAGGCGAAGGAGATAACTTTGAAAACGGAGCAGGAGGAAGCTATATACAGAGCCTGATATTTACGGTTTACGAACTTGCGAAAAGAGAACTCGACAACAAACCTCTCGCAGTTCGCCGCCTTCGCGGCTCTTTCTCCGTGGCTGTTCTCTCTAGAAAACCTCTGCAACCAGGATACTTAACCTTAGTCTTCAAAAAAGACAAAGCCTTTTGTATTACTCGCCATATTTTATCAACTGCAAGCTCAGTACACAACACTTATTCTAGTTACGCCGCTTCGCAAGGCTACACATATTCCTTTCAGTTCTTGCTTTCAACACTGTTTGAAACACTGTTTCAAACACTGTTTCAAACACGCGTTTGGAGAGAAGGTTTATTTTTCAAATTAATCAATTGCGGGTGCAGTAAGACGTTCGTTCGTATCTTACTTAGTATGTACTCATTTGTTAAATCGGCTGTGAAATTGAGTCAAGGGGTTACCCCGAGTTTCCAGTCGGATATAGGGGTGAAACAGGGATGTAACCTTAGTCCATCGCTTTTCAACTTATTCATAAATGATATACCTGAGCTTTTTAATAGTGTTGGATGCAACCAAGTCTCTTTAGGAGATTCCAAGCTAAGTTGTTTGTTGTATGCAGATGACTTGGTTATCTTGTCAGAATCGGAGTCTGGTCTTCAAACCTGTCTTGGCAGGCTAGAAAAATACACTGCTAGATGGAAGTTAAAGGTTAACATGAAAAAGTCTAAAGTGTTGGTCTTTGCTACGAGATCACAACGTATGAAATTAACAGGTGTTAAATGGTTCTTTGGTAGCAACGAATTAGAGCAAGTTGAGGAATATACCTACTTAGGTATACCTTTCCATCGTGATGGAGGGTTTAAAATTGCTCAGAAATCGCTATATAATAAGGCTTTGCGTGCTTATCATTCCCTCTTTAAGTGTTTCTCCTCGGTTGAGAAAATGCCTGTAAAGGTGATGATAAAGTTGTTCTCCTCTACGGTGATCCCGGTTTTATTGTATGGTTGCGAAGTGTGGGGTGTTTATACTTTAGGGAAGCTGTCTAGTTCAAACGATTTTAAGCACAAATTATTTTCAATGGTTCCTATTTTAGAAAAGCTTCATTTAAAGTTTTGTAAGCGGGTTTTAAGGGTCCATACCAAAGCAACGAACCTAGCAGTGTATGCTGAGTTGGGTAGGATGCCTTTGATTTTACACGTAGCTGTTTTGGTGGTTAAGTACTGGCTGCGTTTAAATGATGCTACGTACAGTGACACCCTTGTTGGCAAAGCATCACGTGTCTGTATGGAGTCCAATTCTCCAGGTGTTTGTTTTGCAAACTTGGTCTTGAAAATATGTGGTTTCGATAAGGTATCGAATCTTTGTATACCTTTGAAACAAATTAGTACTTTCGTGAAACATTTAAAGTTAAAATTGTTCGATTCGTTTGTTAAGTTTTGGGAATTCAAGATATTGAATGGGTGCAGTGATTCATCAGCGGTTGTTGGAGGTAAAATGCGAACGTTTCGGTGTGTTAAATCTAACTTCGGTTATGAGCATTATCTTGACAACGTTACTAATGCATTACACCGAAGTGCTGTCACAAAATTAAGAATTTCAGCACACAAGTTACCAGTTGAAACCGGGCGTTATAAAAAAATAGATTACGTTTCTCGTGTATGTCCTCTGTGTACATGCAATAAGGTCGGTGATGAATTTCACTTTTTGTTTGACTGCAAGCATTCTAATTTTCTTGAGTTAAAAGAAAATTTCCTTAGAACCATTCTTGCTGTTAATGCTAATTTCCGTTTTTTCAATGATAAATCGTTGTTCTTGTATTTATTGACTATGAAGGACAAATCAGTAAATAGAATTTTTGCAAACTATTGTTATAACGTCCTAGAGCAAGCAAACAGGTTAATTGACTGTTAATTAGATTACAAATAGGTCCAGTCTTGTGTATTATGTATCCTATTGTAATTACTATTATGTAACCATATTTTATTCATTCTCTAATATTAGCTGATGTACCTTTTTGGTATAAAGTTTAATAAAATTATTATTATTACACTTGCCGCGATAAGCTTGATTGACACCGTTTCAGCCAATCATATATCCCGTCCGCTGGTGGATGGGATCTAACTTTTGTACTCAGAAACCAGGGGCTTTCGTGCAGGCGGTCTTTCAGATCTGCTTCTCCCCCACCCCCCTCCCCCCTCCATTTCTCATTCGATCCCAGGTCTCAATCACGCTCGGCCAATATGGCGGCAATGATCCGTTTGCTGCGCGAAAAAACACCCTCCACAGGACTCCTATTTGGCTTTGTAATTGTAGTATATGCATTGTTTGGCCTCGTTTTGCTTTTCTTTTTTCTTTGTTTTTCAAGCTAAGGGCATCCTGCTTGCTTTTTGTAAGATATAAGGCCAACAACCGATGGAATTGTGGAATCGTGTGTGGTATATGAAACAAGAGGCCCCGAGTGGCCTGAACTCGGGCCATCTAGGCCAAGGTATTAATACATAGAGTTCTAGCATATTTTGTCATACATGGTTTGTGCTAGGGGAGCGATTTTCATCTGGAACGGTTTGTGTACAAATGGTAAACCTTTTTTCAGATCGGAAATTCAGTTTTGGAAATTTCGTGTACCATTTACCGGAATTTATGTGTAAATGGTAAACAACCATGGTCACGGTGAGGTGTCATATTTCTCACACATGTCTGCTTCTCTAGCTGTCAAAATGGCTGAGTCGGACACGAGCGAGAGGTAATCATTGATCCTCCATAATTGCAAATGAGCTCATTTGATTACGCCACTTAGTCATACTATACCTTTATGGAGTCTAAAATTAACACAATCGCCCTTTACCGGTTGATTCTGAAGTTTAATAGATGTTTCATTTATAGTTTATATTGTGGTAAATTGTAAGCGTCCGTTTTCGGGATGTTTATTTAATACACGCTGTTTTCTGTTTCACGGCATGTTAGGAATTTTGCAAAAAGCCATTGTGTCTAGCTCAGGCGTAGGTCAAAAGTAACTCAATCTAAACTAAACACACTGTGGTTTTAAATTGTAACCGGGCTTGGTTCATATTAAACGTATTGACTTTGTAGATGGCCGTATAAAGTTTGTCATTTTTAGATACATGTCATGTTTAATATACGCCATTACAACCTCCACAAAGGAAGACAGTGATAAGCTTACCGACTGAATAAAATTACAACCTCCACAAAGGAAGACAGTGATAAGCTTACCGACTGAATAATCCAGCTATAAATCTCACAATTCATTCATACTGTTTGTTCGATAGTAATATTTTCCGTAGAGTTCGGTTTTCCGCTGAGCATACTCGTAGACGCTGTTCTGCATTCTGCATTCTGCAAAACACACCCGCCGTGGTGTTTAGAGACTTGAAAACTCGTAGGTGCTTTTTGTAGAATTTTACTTTCATTTCATCCCGCAACATCACTACAGATCGAAAGCTCCTACATAGGTACCTCCATAAAATGTTTCCGAGCTTTCTCTTTACGGAAAATTAAATATTTATGTACTTGTACTCACTCTTTAAGAGTTTATCTTCGGCTGGCTAGCTTTAGACCCCCGCGTATTACAAGGTGTTATAATCACTTGCTGTCACAATCCGTAGGAGAATCAATTGCACAGAATTCCGAATAAAGAAAAACGATGAAAGATTGAACGAATTATCCACAACAACAACTCATCCAGTGGTTTTGCTCATAGCGGCCTTGGCCTTGGGAGAAAAAAATCATGTCCTGCAGACTGCAGTTGACGTAACGATGGCAATGTAAAAAAAAAACGTGAGCTGATTGGTTGACCGCCCCGGAAGTCGATAAAATGTCACATGGCCGCCACGTGAACAGTGCAATCGGATTGGTTTGGCGGTTCGCGGCGACTTCCGGGTCGACACAAAAAATAAAAAATATAAAAGACTTGCGAAACTGGACTCGTGCCTCGGCCGAAGGCCTGGCCCGAGTAATGAATTTAATATGCGTTATTCACCACACCGTCGTTACGGGCGAGTGAGCACTTGTCGTGTTTATTGATCTGCTGTCAATCAAAAAGAACCTTTTACTTCCGGTTAAAAACTTCCTTTTGGTATTTCTCTGTCAATATAATTTTTTTTTGAACGGAGTTTTTGGTGTACGAGACACTACTACTAAAACTACATTTCTGTGCGGAAAAAATATTTTCCCATCTTTTTCGTTTTGAAGGTATCCGGTAACCTTAAAATGACTAGATATAAAGCTGCAGACAACTGGTTTCAAACGAATTTCAAAAAGTACTCGTTGGGTGCCCTTGTTGATTGGCATCGTAAGTGTACCAACTATTTTACTGCTGTGACCATCGCTAAAACTTTGAGCTTGTCGTTTTGATCAATATGAAGTTTATGACCATGATATGGGGCATAATATGGGATTGGATTAGCACGTCGAACCATGTCTTTTCGTCGCTGCTCGTGATAAACCGGTTGCAGCCTTCGTCTGCCAACTCTCATTCCAAACTGGCTGTACATGTAGCCTGCCATCATTTTACTTCCATAAGTTGGGCCTACCTGTTAGAAACAAAATAAACATTTAGGCTTTTAAAGAGAAGATGTTGATCGATACAGAAACGATTCGATCAGAGAGCCTTTCTTATACCTCGTCGACGCATTGACTGTTGTCCAGCTCGGTTGCCATCGGTCTTTGAATGTTCCTATCCGAACAGTATTTGCGAACTGTTCTCTCACTTAAACCTCTTTTTACGGTTGGAAATTGACTCTGCAATATAGAATAAATTTCTATGTGCCCATACAAGAGAACGGGATCACGTTCTCGTCGATATTTTCGATGATGACCTCAGCTTGGCAACTTTACTGACATTTTTCACTGCCTCGCTTCAAAATGTTAGGGACGGACCATTCGAAAATTTATGGGGGGGGGGGGGGGGGGGGGGGGGGACCGCAAATCCCCCCCAAAAAAATGAGCAAGGGTGAAACTTTCTTGTTTAGTCTCCAGAACACAGGAAACCAGTGTTTTAGAGAGCAGTAAAATCTCAAAAAATTATTTAAAGACATTCTGCTTTTTTCTTCCATACGCAGGACGGTATATTATCTAAGCTCATAATCAAAGGCACATTCCCATAGGACAAATAATGCATTTGTGTACAAGAGATTAGTTATATATGCCAATTCACTCTTCTTAATATTTATGCGCATATTTAATTCACCGACTCGAAAACGAGGCTATCCCCGCATGACCGCATCGAGGATGCAACGTGCATTCTAGTTCGAAAGGACAATCGTCTCCAACGCATACTGAGAGGAATGAATGAGGAACACAGCAATGCTGAGAGGAACACAGCAATGCTCTATCCGCGACGCCATTTTGCTTTTCAGCGAAGCAACGATGCGGGGATAGCCTCGTTTTCGAGTAGCTAATTATATGCGCATAAATATTAAGAAGAGTCAATGTTGAGCACTTTTTCATTTTATATTTTTTTATTTGAGACTACGGAACAATGCAATATGATGCACTGCAATACAATATGATGCACGAATTAACAGTATAATTTTAAGTATCCATCTGGGAAGGAGTGTGAGGTAGAGCTTTCAAGAAGAATACATGTATATCAGGCATGTTTTCACAAAAGGAGCCTTAGAACCTAAGACCCCCTTTTGTGAAAACATGCCTGATATTGTGTGCCTTTAGCTTCAAAAGCCAATAACTCGTGTTTTTACCGTTTTCTTGAAAGGGCAAATGACAGTTTAAGACTCTCCCATAATTGATCTCAAGGTATTTTATGTGGGGGTGAGGGGTGGAGAGAACTAGTTAAAAAAAATCGCGAAAAACCAACTGATGGAAACGTTGAAAAGTGAGTTACCGGCTTTTAAAGCCAACAGGTACACATTAATTTACTTGTGTAACTTAAATTTTAAAGTGGCGCCATTTCTTAAGCTTTTAATGGATTTCGATGCACTACACGGCAATACGTTCTTTTCCTGTAGATTAAGTTTAGTGGATGCAATTTCGCCGTATTTTGAGTAGAAATACCAGAAAATTGCGTTTTTTTCAGCTTTACCTAATCCTCAAATAAAGAAATTATGGGATAATCTCACACAAGTAAATTATGGGATAGAAAGGCCAGAAAAGTCTTAAACTGTCATTTGACCTTTCAAGAAAAAGACAAAAAACGAGTTTAATACTGGCTTTTAAAGCTAAAGGCACACAAGATCAGGCATGTTTTCACAAAAGGGGGTCTTAGGTTCTTAGGCTCCTTTTGTGAAAACATGCCTGATATATATGTTTTCTACTAAACAAAGGTAATTAATGTACATGGAAAATACCATAAATCTAGAAACATTAAAATTGTGTAAAATGTTCTTGATGTAAAACCAAAATACTGAATGCCTTAAAAAAATATCGTGCAAGGTCCGACACCATAAAAAAAATTATTGGAGCAGTAGGAGTCCTTAAAAAAAATTCGAGCAAAAAAAAATCCGGGTACCCCCCCCCCATCAATTTTCAAATGGTCCGTCCTTTCGTACTTTCTGGATTCAGTAGAATTGCCGGAACACTGATTAGAAATTAGCTCTTTCTTTTTCTCTCTTATTTTACAGTCTATTTCTCGTGGGAAAATCTGTATCTGACACTTCCCTGGGGAAGCTTCTGAATAATAATTACACAGTCGTCATCATGTTACGTGTTTATAAACAGTTGCGAGGTTTATTTGACAAATCTCCACGAAACACAGGAGGAGTACTATCATGGCCATGGCAGAAGACCTCAGTTTTTCAGAGCCCTGGCAATGAGCGATGTAGTTCTAGTTGTCGAAGAACAACGTTTCCATGTTCACCAATCCATTTTGGCTATGTGGTCACCCGTTTTCGAGGTAATGTTTACTTCTGATTTCAAAGAGAAGAACCAACAAGAGATTCCTCTATCTGGGAAGAAAGCTGATGAGATCAAACAGTTGCTGCTGGTGATTTACAATAGATCGGTCGCGAAACCGATAATGGTGAAAACGTCTATTATCTTCTCGACACCGCTAAGGAATACCAGATGGATGACGTGACAAACCACTGCGAGAATTACCTGATAAATAAAAAGAACCAGAATAAACAGCTGAGTGCTTCCCAATCATTCTACCTGGATATGCTTGTTAACCAGGCACAGGCGTTTGGGTTGAAGAAGCTTCGTGATCACTGCATTTCAGAGGTGGTAAAATTGACGCTGTTGTGGAACTTGAGAGCATCAACGTCACGATCAACCTACATGGTATCTCAGTTGAAAGCACACAAGAACTACGAACAAATAACCTTGGATAACGTCAAAACAATATATGAACTGATGCTAGAAAAATGTGAGGTGAAACGAGATTACTGCCAAGAATATAGTGGTTAGTACCGAGCTTAGCTAGCAGAAGTGATTCGAAATCCAAGACTCCGAAATCTACGATATCGAATATTTGACAATTCGTGCAACTTTCAGTATAGCTTCGTCACAAACCTCCAGGTCTTCCGCCATATTCATCTTTTGCCATGGATTTTGCAAAGCAAGCGGCATTTTGCCCGCTGTAATGATCTCTTCAACAGCAAGCTCGCAGAAAAAAAAAGAGAAATTCCAAGTTGGTAGAAGATTGGTATACTGTTGGAAAATCATTGGTTTATTATAAAATTTCCCAACATTGGGAATTTGGTTACATATTCCAAATTGGTATACTATTTTGTGGTTTACCAAATTGGAAATCTAAGTATTGTCTACCAACTTGTGTTTTTTGGTAAATGTTTGGTAGACTTCATTAACGACATAATTTTCCATGTTGGTATATTATTGGATTGTCCATAAATATTTTTTTGTATTTGTAGTTTTCCAACTTGTGTTAATTTTGGCAATTTTTTGGTACACTTCATTTGATTTTCCTACTTGGTATATCATTGATTGCACAAAAATGTCTTAGCAGGTGATTCATGTTAATTTCTGCTTGCCAAAAACCCCATCAAATACCTGTAAATGAAGAAAAAAAACACTCTAAACTGTTGAGCTGAAAATGTGTGAGTTTAATAAACTTGATGTTATTAATAGTTATAACTACTTTTTTATAACTACTTTATTAACAATTACTGTGATAAACAAAACGTATGTCACGTAAATAAATTACTGAATCAGTAAGAGCATATAAAATGAACATTATTAATCATCATAATGATCATCATTGGATCGTATTTCTGTATCATCTGTGCCACTCTCTGAGCCACTAGGAGATGGCGATGAATCATTGCCTGACATGGTACTGTTGGTGGCAGTATGTGATTTCTCTTCTAGCTCTTTGATGATATCTTTAAAGTGCCACTACGATCAAATTTTTCGCATTCGATGTATTTCAATTTGACCTTTTGACACAGTTCATCTTAGTACCTTCTTCTAATTGTATGTAGTTTTGTTCTATAAGGGCTTTGGCTACATTCATAGCAACATTGTACTTCCCTATTCCTCTGGTTTTAATTGCTAACTGCTTTCCCACGTGACATAGTTTCTTATAGTTAATGGCTCGGAATGCAACTTGTCCCAAACCCACTGCTACAATTAGTTGGGCACTATAATCTGATAGCCCAGATTCTGCATCTTCATCACACGGTGCCTCAGCATCAGTGGATACATCTGAAATTAAAACAAAGTACAATTTATCAATTTTCATCTATTTACTGTATCACGGCCTACAAAATGGTTGCTTTATTCGTTTGGGGTTATAGTTTACCATTGTGGATATTATTTACATTTGTGGGTGATCCATTTTTTTAAATTGAAAGAAGCTTGTCAGAGTGTGTTTCATTATGACAATACAATGTTTTGTGTGAATTTACAGCAGACATTACCCAAATCTTACCATTTTGACTTGACCCAGCCAGCACCTGCTCCCTTTTCCTTGCCCGCTTAGCAGGTGGACTAATTTTCTGAAATATAATATGAACCAGTAAGCACAACACCATATTTTGTATTCATAAGCTTTGGTTCACCACACAACTGCCAATTACTGTGGTCCCAAGGACTGCCTGGGCTTTATTAATCCCCAGTGCCCGGGGGGGGGGGGGGGGGGGGGGGGGGGGGGGGGGGGGGGGGGGGGGGGGGGCAGCTTTGCATCTGTGTACAACACTACAACTCATGACAGACTCGAAACATGGCAGTATAGCCATTGGCACAGTGGTAAGAGGTGAGAACTGTAATATTAAGGCATACATGCTTTCATTCTAGTATTTAAAGGTAACAAATATCCACAGAAAAATTAAAATTTATATAGCAAATAAATAGTAACAACTGTCAATTAGATTCAATTGATATGTACCTCAAAGTAGTATCTATCACTTATGCGGCAATTCTTTTCAAATGCCCATTGCTTGATATGAGCAGATATGGCAGCTAAAACAAAAGAAATCATTTGAAACAATATATAATATTCTTATGCCATCTGGAAGGACATTTATTTTTGGCAGTCTTTCTTACCTGAAGATTTCGAACAGAAGGGGAGTTTGTGGGACCTAATAATATTTATAAAAATAATCAGGGATAGTATGCATGCTCTGATTAGCCTATAGCCATGTTTGCTGACAGTATGTAAACACGGTTTCGATGCCACAAAAACTAAAATGAACCAGAAAGAATAAAGGATCTTCTCATTTTATGTTGATGGCCCCTTAATAACTGTGCCCCGTTGAAGCCCAATCCCTAGGGCTATAAGTTATACCCCTTTCACAAGAACACTGATAAATGTTCCTGATAAATGTTCCTTGATGCCGAAATAGCAATATCACTTGGATTTGAAAATCCGCCGTCCTTAATGCCATAGAAGTAAATTGCACATAATTGTGATCAGTATATACATTTAATAAAAAGATATGTTGAGCATTGTATCACCTACATTATGCCAAAAGCGTGTACTTGAATAATATTTTTCACTTTCACTGTACTAGTGGCTAGTGCATAACATTCAAGCGAAAGGACATATTTCTGAATTTTAGCTTGAAGTAAGTTTCAGTACCTTCAAAAAGCTTTCCTTCGTCTCCTTTAAGCCAGTTACCCACTTCAGAAGGCTTTTAAAGACAAAAATGCAACCTCAGTTAATGAAGAATAGATAAACTTCACTCAGCCTCAGTTTTAAGTTAATACTGAGTACGTTGTTTGAGACATCGTAGAAAGTTCACAACTGAAGTATCTTGAAATATTTCTCTCAAGTGTTAGTAATTTGAGCAACTGAGAAGAACTTAAAGGGGCTGGGTCAGCGCTCATTCGTTACCAGTCTATCGCACGGCCAAAGGCAAAATTTCCGACTCCGGGAGTACGAAATCAAACCTCCCTCACGGCAACACCGCGGCAAAACGACTGCGCATGCGTCACTTTTCGTCTCGTGGCAATCACTTCTTAGTGGTTGTGAATGGGCGTTTCTGCTGATATAAAAAACAAATTTCTAATATTATTTTATTTCAACCATGGGTATAACACTGATAATTTTAAAATTTTGTTTAATTGTAACAAAAAAAATGTATAATAATAGATGCCTCCCCTGACGTCATGTAATTAGCATTTTGGATATTAAAAGCTCCTCAACTCAGCGGCACAGCATTTAAAGTAATATATATTGTACCATTCTACTATTCACTTGATGTAGAATTGATATCTAAAATAAAAAAAATGGCTTCATAGGCACTTTAAACTCGTTCAGACGCTCTCACGGCTCGACTACGTTTGCCGTCATCTTGGATAATAGAATGCCACGTATTATGCCACGGTCACCAATTGCTAAAACTTCGATGCGCAGTAGGGTATGCGCAATGAAGTGGGCTGTATAATCGATTCACAGCCTAGTTGGGGGTTTCTCAGTGTAAGCATGTCCTGAAATTGTTAAAGCAAAAGTACACTTGAAAACACTTGAAAACTTCGCTAAATTCTCCATTAAGTTCAGGTGTATTTAAATTCGTTCTATTAATGATTTGGGATTTAAAATGGTTAGGGTTTTTTCAAATTTGGGGGTTAGGTTTTAGAAGGTTTGTATGAAAATTCGACAAAATGAATTATTAATATGCTTACACTGAGAAAGCGCCGCCTAGTTTGTTCGACGAACTGCAGGGTAATCCGTTCATCATTCGAGCCGCATCTTTGTGTTTCTAGGTCATTTGGTACTCGCAACAGAATAGTTCTGAAGGTGAAATTCGTTGTTTGGAAGCTGAAATTCGTATTGCTAGTTGAGCACTCGACATGGTTTGGTCTTCGACTTCGGACTATTCAAACTCTTGACGGCAATATTTATTGCTGTTGGGATCGAAACGCCGATAGGATTATTACATATGTCCAGTATCATAATTCTCATTGTAAGATAATATTCATTTTTGGTATGAAATGAATAAATCTTATTCAATTTGCTGATAAATGAAGCTGTTCGTTACATCGCGATTGGGATAGTCGCCATATTGGATTATACAATATATGTATAGTAGACAATTGTGTTATGCTTCACCAATTGCTAAACAAAATTATGCGCAGAAGGGGATGCGCAATGAACTAGGCTGGAAAAAAAAAATCGCCCGGGCCGGGCAAATTTTTTTTTTGGGCCCCAGTTCAGATCAGTGAGCAACTTTACCATGAGGCCCTGCGCGCCCAATCCAAGATGGCGGACAAAGATGGCGGACATGGAGAAAGGAAATTGTTCTCCGGTGGTGCTAGTAAAATTTTGACAACTGCGTTGACGTAATTCAAGAAACCACGTGATGTTGCCATAATAAAGGGAGGAGTGGGTCAGTAAGAAATAATACGCAGTGGGTGGCTGGCGGCAACTTTCATTTTCGCGGAAGATTAAGAATTCGGCACCGGCTTTTGCGCGGATCGTGGGATTTTCAGTATTCTTTAATACTATTAAACCTGGATTTTTCTAACCGCTGGAGCCGAATAACGGTTTGAAAAATCTCGACAACTCTTGTTTCCTGAGTGCAATTCAGTACTTGTTCAGACATTTTTGCGTAGTTTCCGGACATGTCATCAATCGAAAAGTTGAGAATTTTAAGTTTCCTAATTAAAAATTATACAAAAACATTAGGCTTTGTTTTTATAATTTTGTTGGTTGTGCGAAGCGATTATATATATCTCGGTATGTACAGAGATCGAGATGACAAGGGGATCTTCTCAAATATGAAAGGTAATAAATACCCCTAAGTGCTAATGTAAAATAAACAAAGGCACAACGATCAACGCGCATTACTCTTTCGTGTTCGCCTTTCACGACTTTATGATTTACGCGAACTTGGCGAGACGTTTTCGCACGCTAAAAAGTATTTTCGGGACCGCAAGTAGCTCAATTTATAAAGGGAAGACACACCCGACTTCGGAAGAATGATAGAATCCCCAACAGGAACAAAGCATATTTTATAAAAAAATTGTCGTGATATCATAATAAAATATATTATTTTTAATTTGTAAATTATATTATAATAAAAAGTCCTTTGTTTTGCACTCGCAGAACCCCCTCCCCCCAATTAGTTTCACCCATCCGTATTTACTTTGCCAATACATTGTGCAGAGTTATAAAACAACATTCATATGTATGTATTTGTTACATTTGTACTAGGTCAGAGAAAGGTACTAATTTATAATTTAAATTTCTTCAGGGAAATTATGGGTTATCCAACCATTTTTTTGGGGGGGTGGTCATTTTCAATCAAAATATTGGAGGTGGGGTACTTGTGAATTTTACAGAATTATGAATATATTTTGTGTATGGTTTTGGTATTCTTTATGAGGGTGGGGGAGGGAAAGTAGGGTTATGCAGGTTATATGTTTATAAAGACTACCCTTTCCTAGGTTATACTGATTTGTTTCATTTCCACCCCTTTCCTTAGAGTTGAAGTCTAGTATTTCTTTACAGTAACAATATTTGCAATAAATACAACAAAATGTACTTCTTTATTATCCAATACATGTAGGCTTGAACCCATTATTTGTGCCTGGCCAACAAGAGAATGTACATGATTTCATGCCTTCCTTTATAATATAATTAGCTATCCCATGGAGCTTTTGAACTTTTCAGTTGTGATATTGGAATTAAATTAAAGGCTGCATTGATTATGACTATACCACATACAGTGGGGCAGGTTATTTATTCAGATTATGTCATATTTTTATGACTCCCCCCAGAATAAACTGCTTATTTAAATAATTTTAGCAACCCCCCTCCATCCTTTCAAAAATTTAATACACCGCCGCCCCTAGCCCTCCCCCTAGTCCATTTCCATATGCAAACTAGCATTATTTAACAAGCATAATTTTACAGAACTGTCATTTCGGGCCATGAAACTCTGTTTAATACTACAATATGTAGAAAAGCTAAGAATAAACCATAAAATTAACTGTTATTAACTACCACTAATTTGGTGTCTGTAAAAAGAGTATTTATATAATTGTTGCTGCATGGTATTCCAAAACTACACAAGAATATATTGTCCTTTAATTGATATAAAACATTATCATTAATTCCTTACATCAGGCCGATTATAAGAAACCCTTGCATGAGCAACTCTACTGTACTTCAACCGGTCTTTATCAGAGTCTGATATGAAAGACCTAAATGAATAACATTAAGAAAACTGAGCCAATGTGCACCTACCATTTTAAGTGTATATATCTAGGTCTTTGTTTGACAAACATTAAAAAAATTAACATTAATCCACCCAATACGTAGGTCTTTAATTTGTTTGACAAACATTAAAACAATTAACATTAATCCACCCAACCTTTCATAAGTAAATTTTAAGATTCCCCCTTCTAAATTAAGCCTGTTAAAACAAATTGGGATCCCCTTAAAAATCACCTGCCCACCTCCCCCTGTCAGGTATACATATTATGAATATATACAGCCTAAAGGAATAAAAAGAACCCTGTAATTCTTGGGTTCCAATTTTGTCACAATTGTTTTATCAGAAAACCTAACACAGTATTTTTCAAGTGTTTAGAAGCAGTACGAATTAAGGCTATACCAATTATTTGTAATTGTTGCCATTTACATAAAATTATATATATATTAGCACACTAATTGTGCTAATATATATATAATTTTATGTAAATGGCAACAATTACAAGTACATTTTTATTCACTTATGAAACACTTTAACATTTACAATAATTTTTGGCTGTGTTTAAAGTTTTTTTTTACAATAAACAGCTAATGCACAACCTTCTGATTAGTTAGTCAATTAAGCTTTAATAAATAATAGTGTTATTAGAGTATATAATCTATAAATTAATAATAATGCACATGCATGCATGTCAAGACCTCAGGTATACCTGATTTAGTTAATGATATTAATTAAGGGAGCAAATACATACTAAAATGCATGCAGTTTCATAATTTTTAGATTACACTGGTATTAACCCATATTATATTATATATAAATGGGCAACATAAATGCATGACTGGCCTTCTATTAACACTTGAAAAATACTGTGTTTTAATAGTTATGTTTTCTGACAATTACAATTTTACAGTACTACAGCTATAGGGTTTTTTATTTCTTTAATCCACCTAATTTACCTTTTACATGTACTTCAAATTCCAATATCACAACTAGAAAAGCTCAAAAGCTCCAAGGGGTAGCTTATCATGAGGTCATGACTACATCCTCTTGTTGGCTGGCACAAAATAATGGGTTCAAGCCTGTGTTGGTTAATAATTAAAGTATAAGTACATTTTATTATATTTATTGTAATTATATTGTTACTCAGTAAAGAAATATGAGACTTAATTCAACTAAGGAAAGGGGTTGAACTGAAACAAATCAGTATACCGGGTTATGATGTGCAATTGTTTATAGTCACCCAAAATTACAATCAAAATACCCTTACTCTTTCTCTACCAGGTACAAATGTAACAACTACATAGTACATAATTTATATATGCATAAAGTATTGGAAAAGTAAAAAAAAATTCTAAGAACTAAGGGTGGGGGGAGAGGGGTGCTATACTTTAAAAAATTATATTAATATATTTACTATACAAATTAAAAATAATCTTTTCTTATGAAATTACGACAAAATGTTTATAAAATATATTGTGTTCCTTTGTTCCTTACGTAGGGAAATTCGTTTTTTTAACATTCACTTTGTTTTACCGTTTTAGCACTTAATTAGGGTATTTATTAATACCTTTCATATTTGTGAAGACCTCTTGATCCCTCTGAAGAGAATAATCGCTTTGCACAATCGGGAAAAAATCATAAGTAATTAAAGATCACAAGGTCTTATAATTTTTAATAAGGAAACTTAAAATTCTCACCTTTCAACTTGCAGCTTTTCAAATACATGTCCGGAAACAACGCAAAAATGTCTCAAAGGTATACACGCTTTAATTATAGTACGAGCAAGTACTGAATTGCACTTAATACTTTCATGATCACTGTTCAGGAAACAAGAGTTGTCGATATTTTTCAAACCCTTTAATATTCGGCTCCAGCGGTTAGAAAAATCCAGGTTTAACAGTATTAAAGAATACTGAAAATCCCACGATCCGCGCAATTTCTTCCGCGAAAATGAAACATGAACTACAAGTTGCCGCCAGTCACCCACTGCGTATTATTTCTTACTGACCCACTCCTCCCTTTATTATGGCAATATCACGTGGTTTCTTGAAATACGTCAACGCAGTTGTCAAAATTTTACTAGCACCACCCCGAGAACAATTTCCTTTCCCCAAGTCCGCCATCTTTGTCCGCCATCTTGGATTGGGCGCGCAAGGCCTCATGGTAAAGTTGCTCATTGATCTGAAGTGGGGCCCAAAAAAAAAATTTGCCCGGGCCGGGCAATTTTTTTTTTTGGGCCCCAGTTCAGATCAATGAGCAACTTTACCATGAGGCCTTGCGCGCCCAATCCAAGATGGCGGACAAAGATGGCGGACTTGGGGAAAGGAAATTGTTCTCGGGGTGGTGCTAGTAAAATTTTGACAACTGCGTTGACGTAATTCAAGAAACCACGTGATGTTGCCATAATGACGGGAGGAGTGGGTCAGTAAGAAATTATACGCAGTGGGTGGCTGGCGGCGTTTCATTTTCACGGAAGATTACGCTTTTGTGCGGGATCGTGGGATTTTCAGTATTCTTTAATACTATTAAACCTGGATTTTTCTAACCGCCGGAGCCGAATAAGGGTTTGAAAAATCTCGACAACTCTTGTTTCCTGAACGGTGATCATGAAAGTAAGTGCAATTCAGTACTTGCTCGTAAGCGTTTATACCTTTGAGACATTTTTGCGTAGTTTCCGGACATATATTCGAAAAGCTGCAAGTTGATGAAAGGTGAGAATTTTAAGTTTCCTTATTAAAAATTGTAAGACCTTTAATTGTAATCTTTAATTACTTATGATTCTTTTCCCGATTGTGCAAAGCGATTATTCTCTTCAGAGGGATCAATAGGATCTTCTCAAATATGAAAGGTAATAAATACCCTAATTATAAGTAAAACAAAGTGAATGTTAAAAAAACGAATTTCCCTACGTAAGGAAAAAGGAACACAGTATATTTTATAAACATTTTGTCGTAATTTCATAAGAAAATATTATTTTTAATTTGTATATTAAATATAATTAATATAATTTTAAAAAGTATAGCACCCCCCCCCCCCCCCCCCCCCCCTCCCCTCTCCCTTATTTTTTTTTTTTTTTTTTTACTTTTCAATACTTTATGCAGAGTTATATAAAAAAAATCATATATATGTACTATGTATACATTGTTACATTTGTACCTGGTAGAGAAAGAGTAAGGGTATTTTGATTGTAATTTTGGGTGACTAACAATTGCACTTAATCATAACCCTACCCTATCCCTTCCTAGGTATGCTGATTTGTTTCAGTTCAACCCCTTTCCTTAGTTGAAATCTCATATTTCTTTACTGAGTAACAATATAATTACAATAAATATAATAAAATGTACTTACTTTAATTATTAACCAACACAGGCTTGAACCCATTATTTTGTGCCAGCCAACAAGAGGGTGTAGTCATGACCTCATGACTTCCTTCATAAATAAGCTACCCCTTGGAGCTTTTGAACTTTTCTAGTTGTGATATTGGAATTTGAAGTACATGTAAAAGGTAAATTAGGTGGATTAAAGAAATAAAAAACCCTAGCTGTAATACTGTAATATTGTAATTGTCAGAAAACATATTAACTATTAAAACACAGTATTTTTCAAGTGTCAGTAGTAGGCCAGTCATGCATGTATGTTGCCCATTTATATATCATATTATAATATACTGAGCACACACTTACATGCATTTTAAATTTAAAAGTTGTGTTAAATAATAATGATCAATTATATACTCTGATAACACTATTATTTATTAAAGCTTAATTGACTAATTAATCAGAAGGTTGTGCACTAGCTGTTTATTGTAGAAAAAATATTTAAACACAGCCAAAAATTATTATAAATGTGAGTGTTTCATAAGCAAATAAAAATGCATGTACAAGCATAATTCTGAGCTAGCTTTTATATATTCAACTAGTGTGCTAGTATATATATAATTTTATGTAAATGGCAACAATTACAAATAATTGGTATAGCCTTAATTCATACTGCTTCTAAACACTTGAAAAATACTGTGTTAGGTTTTCTGATAAAACAATTGTAACAAAATTGGAACCCAAGAATTACAGGGTTCTTTTTATTCCTTTAGGCTGTATTCATAATATGTATACCTGACAGGGGGAGGGGGGCAGGTGATTTTTAAGGGGATCCCAATTTGTTTTAACAGGCTTTAGAAGGGGGAATCTTAAAATTTATTTATGAGAGGTTGGGTGGATTAATGTTAATTTTTTTAATGTTTGTCAAACAAAGACCTACGTATATACACTTAAAATGGTAGGTGCACAGAATGGCTAATTAATGCACTAAATAGAGCTAGCTTAAGAAATGCAGGAGAATGCACTTGCAATACCCCCCAGAACACTTTTTCTTAAGGTTGCATGCAGCTAGGAATGCCTGATGTAAGGAATTAATGATGTTTTATATCAATTAAAGGACAATATATTCTTGTGTAGTTTTGGAATACCATGCAGCAACAAATACTTTTTACAGACACCAAAGTAGTGGTATATTAGTTAATAACAGTTAATTTTATGGTTTATTCTTAGCTTTTCTACATATTGTAGTATTAAACCGAGTTTCACGGCCCGAAATGACAGTTCTGTAAAATCATGCTTGTTAAATAATGCAAGTTTGCATATGGAAAAGGACTAGGGGGAGGGCTAGGGGTGGCGGTGTATTAAATTTTTGAAAGGATGGAGGGGGGTTGCTAAAATTATTTAAATAAGCAGTTTATTCTGGGGGGAGTAATAAAAATATGACGTAATCTGAATAAATAACCTGCCCCCCTGTGGTATAGTCATAATCAATGCAGCCTTTAATTTACTTCCAATATCACAACTGAAAAGTTCAAAAGCTCCATGGGATAGCTAATATTTATAAAGGAAGGCATGAAATCATGTACATTCTCTTGTTGGTCAGGCACAAATAATGGGTTCAAGCCTGCATGTTTGGATAATAAAGAAGTACATTTTGTTGTATTTATTACAAATATTGTTACTGTAAAGAAATACTAGACTTCAACTCTAAGGAAAGGGGTGGAAATGAAACAAATCAGTATAACCAGGTTATATGTTTATAAAGACTACCCTTTCCTTGCATAACCCTACTTTCCCTCCCCCATCCTCATAAAGAATACCAAAACCATACACACAATATATTCTGTAAAATTCACAAGTACCCCACCTCCAATATTTTGATTGAAAATGACCACCCAAAAAAATAAAGATTGTTGGATAACCCATAATTTCTCTGAAGACACACTTCAGGGGCAGATTCCGACTTCGGAAGAATGGTAGAATCCCCAAAAGGAACAAAGTATATTTTATAAAAAAATAGTCGTGATATCAAAATAAAATATATTATTTTTAATTTGTAAATTATATTATAATAAAAAGTCCTTTGTTTTGCACTCGCAGAACCCCCCCCCCCCCCCCCCCCCCCCAATTAGTTTCGCCCATCCGTATTTACTTTGCCAATACATTGTGCAGAGTTATAAAACAACATTCATATATATGTATGTATTTGTTACATTTGTACCAGGTCAGAGAAAGGTACTACTATATAATTTATAATTTTAATTCCCTTTATAAATTGAGCTACTTGCGGTCCCGAAAACATTTTTTAGCGCGCGAAAACGTCTCGCCAAGTTCGCGTAAATCATAAAGTCGTGAAACGCGAACACGAAAGAGTAATGCGCTTTTGATCGTTGGCCTTGCATAAGGAAATTTGTTTATTTTACATTAGCACTTAGGGGTATTTATTACCTTTCGTATTTGAGAAGATCCTCTTGTCATCTCTCTGTATATACCGAGATATAAATAATCGCTTCGCACAACCAACAAAATTATAAAAACATAGCCTAATATTTTTGTATCGGGAAAAGTAGTTAAAGTTTACAATTCTCAACTTTTCGATTGATGACATGTCCGGAAACTACGCAAAAATGTTTGAACAAGTACTGAATTGCACTGTTCAGGAAACAAGAGTTGTCGAGATTTTTCAAACCCTTATTCGGCTCCAGCGGTTAGAAAAATCCAGGTTTAATAGTATTAAAGAATACTGAAAATCCCACGATCCGCGTAAAAGCCGGTGCCGAATTCGTAATCTTCCGCGAAAATGAAACTTGCCGCCAGCCACCCACTGCGTATAATTTCTTACTGACCCACTCCTCCCTTTATTATGGCAACATCACGTGGTCTCTTGAATTACGTCAACGCAGTTGTCAAAATTTTACTAGCACCACCCCGAGAACAATTTCCTTTCCCCAAGTCCGCCATCTTTGTCCGCCATCTTGGATTGGGCGCGCAAGGCCTCATGGTAAAGTTGCTTATTGATCTGAACTGGGGCCCAAAAAAAAAAATTGCCCGGGCCGGGTCTATTTTCCTTGAGTTGTGATCTGTCACTCGACGACATGTGCGTATGAATCCAAACGATATTTGAAATTTATACAGTATGGAGTTTTAGTTCGAACTGGCCCGTTTGCTCTAAAATGAAATTCAATAAATCGTCAAAATATTCTTACATGTCTCTTGTGTATTTCTTTCAGTTTCTGTGAAGCTTCAAGCCAGTCCGTTCAATATTGTCTTATTGAGGAGTTACAGTAATTTGCCTTCCCTCAGTATAATTATTGGGAAGGTCGGCAAACTGCAGTACGCCGATCAGATGCAGAAAATTAAGAAAATCGCCTCGAATTCGCATAAAAATCCCGTAGTTCTTACTTTTGAAATATAAGAGCCTTTTATGTTTATATCTGTAAAAACGGCTTGTTACCCAAAGTTCACGGGCTCAGAGCTCATACATATATACCTTAATTTGAAAACGATACTTCAACAAACGGTTCTATGGTAAAGTGGTCTAGATAATGCGCTTTTGATCCGAACGACTGGAGTTCGAGTCCGGCTACATCATGCACTAAATTTTTCGTTTACTTCTTTTTCTCCTTTCTTAGTTCTATTTAATCTTTACCTCTATTTTAAGCTATTAGAGCCGCTTTCTACACTACCAGGAGCCCATTACCCTGACACTACTATAAAATCGAGGTCGTGACGTACGTGACCGTGTTTGGGTTGAGAGCCAATACACAACGTTTTATTTATTTTTTAGTGTAGAAAGCGGCTCTAATAGCTTAAAATAGAGGTAAAGATTAAATAGAACTGAGTGGTGATGCACACCACTCGTACTCCACTCACACTCCACTCACTACTGCATGCCATGCCAGAGGCAGTCAACTGTATATTTACTCAAAGTAACTGTAACTTTTGTAAGATTCTTCGGGGGTTCTTGTTAAAGGTTCTTGACTTTGTCGAGAATGAGATCGTACTTGGTTCTGTCACCTGGTTCTGTTCATCTGGAACACACGATCAATCTATCCACCACTTGCACAGATTCGTGGCTCCCAAACTTCAAGTGCCACAGAGATCTTTAGAATTTTATTTGCCAGGACTTAACGCAGAAAGGAACTTTCACCCTCCATCCTGGCCGCCCATCTTGTTTCAAGCCACGAGACGAAAAGTGACGCATGCGCAATCGTTTTGCCGCGGTGTTGTACGTGTGCGTATTATTACTCGGGCCAGGCCTTCGGCCGAGGCACGAGTCAGAAAATGCAAGCCGTTTTTTTTTTTTTTTTTTTTTTGTGTGTCGCTGTTTGGCGCCAGTAACCAATCAGATTACACAGGAGCCATTGTTCGATTCCCAACACGTGACAGGATCAACCAATCAGATCCGACACCCGCCAGATCTTGGTTGTGGAGCTCGGCAAAGCCAGCAACGTAGCGAAGGTTTGGGTTCATTCTGAACTATTATTTTGCTGAAACCAAAGGTTTCTTCGAATGAAATATCAAGATATTCAGTTATTCTAGGGCTGACAGGACTTTTAGGGGCTTTCGATGGAAAATTCTCACATTTACGAAAGGGATGTGGCGATCCAAATATCGCACGGTAAGCTACTAGACTAGCTAGTCTGATCTAGCCGGCCGGAGGAGTGATGGTTTTGGTCCAATAATCCACGGAAACTGAAAGAAAATGCCTGTACTGCTGCATCTAAGTGCCATACGATTGCAGTGTTGCGTTGTTGATATGCTCTTCATTACCATCACACAGTGTGAGGAGGTCAAATGGATAATTGATTGTTTGCACTCTTGAGATTATACAACTGGGAATCTTGACTAAACCAGTCAACCAATGCCGAACTTTACTAAGACTTCAATTCAAGAGTCGCAAAAGCTGGAAGTGAACAGTGATTGACCCTGCTTTGAACGCGAACTGAAATCAGAACTGGTGAGGTTGATATTATGTGTTTCTATATGCGCACACAAATCTTGCTTGTTCCCTACTTTTAAAATTTTATTAAGTGTAATGCCCGGCATTAGTAACTGTATAAATTCGAACTGGAAATGAAATCGTCCGTAAGTTGAATTGTATGTGAATTTATAGAGACCAAGAAGAACAAGTTAAAATCGATCGTCAAAACAATAACAGAACTCGAAGATACAGAGAGGCATTCGAGTTTACTACGAATTATACCCATAAACAGAACTGGATATGACTTACATCCCTTACAAGTTACATGGCTAGATTGCAGAATACCCTTCCACTTCGAAAGATCACTTGAAAAGCCCTTACAAATTGTGCAAAATTATCCATTTATATAGCTCAGGTGTATTTAGACTCGTTCTTTGAATGATTTGGAGTTGAAAATGGGTAAGATTTATTTGAATTTCAGGGTTAGGTTTTTAGAGGGTTTGTATGAGAATTTGAGAAAATGCATTATTAATGAACCAAGTGGTGGGGTATTCTGCAATCATTCCCAAACCGAGAGTACCGAATTAAAATTGAATTGGATGTGAAACTGTCAAAAGAAGAGCAGGATTTGTTGTGTAAAGCCATACTGGAGAGTACAATTATATAAGTTATGGCTCTATCAATTCCAAACCTGCCCCTCCCAATCCCCCCCACCCCCCCTGGATATTTGTGGGGCATCAGAACGTTGCAAATGCCCCACTGTGGGGTCAACTGCTCCATGGTGGGGCTTTGGTACGGGTGCAAATCTCTTATCAAATTCGCTATTTTGACTCTCTTTCTACAATTAATGAATTCCCCACCCTGCCAACTTTTGTTTGCTCCAAAATGTCTCACCCCTGGGACAAAAACTCAGTCAAATGCCTCACTTATGCCCCCCACCCTTGGGGGATGGGCAGGTTTGGAATTGGTAGAGCTATACACAGATACTGGAACTGATTAGAACAATTATAAATAGAATTGGGTTTGGAGATTTATTTACCAAGCGAACACTGTTGCCCTGAAAAATATGTTGAAAAAGTCAACTTGAAATACTGAAGAAAGAAGACAAATGTAGGACTGTCAAAATAAGAAAAAAGAAAATTGAATTAGAGCTGACTTGAAAAATGGAATGACCATCATCAGAAAATTGTATAATATTAAAAATAGAATAATTTAGGTTTTGAAATTGGGACAATGGGATTTCCTGTGCATTTCTCTCTTGGGGGCATATTACTGATCCTCCAAGCCTAACCCAATCCGTCCAATCTACTTTTATAGTATTTCAGAAGTATTTATGTTTTTCAGATAACGAATTGAAGTGATATATAATTTATTTGCATTCACTTGTATACTGATATTATTATTACAGTCACGAACAGACAATATTTAGCTTAATTAGTGACATATTTTAATTGATATTAATCTAAATCATGTTCTACATTTGTTTCAATTTTTAATTACAAGGAGGACCACGCGTTTCTTAGCCTCCCCCGCAGTCGTTTTTAGGGGCTCATACCTAGCCCCTAAAAACGACTGTGGGGGAGGCTACGCATTTCTATGTGTGTACTAGTTGATGTTACCCTCTTTAAATAAAGTTAATTTTATTTTCCAAGTGGTCTACATGCATGAAATCAATGCACACCATATTTTATTAAACATTAGGGACTGGTCAAAAATTAGCAGGGGAGGTCCAAAGGGGGAGGGGGTGGGGTGGAGATAAAAAAAGTCTAAAATTGTATAACCCTCCCTGGACAATTAGTATGAAATATTTTGACCCTTTCTCCCTTGTAACCAATCCTTTTTCAGTTGCCCATTATTTATGACCCTCCAGTTTTGGGGATTCAGAAAAATATGATCCTCCCCTTTCACAACTCCTTCCCCTGATAATTTCTGACCAGTCCCTTCAGCGACCACCCTTACGCAACCTGGTTTTAATTTTTAGTAAAACTTTGTAATTAGAAGCTCCTGTAAGTGACCATGACCACCTTTGGAGGTTGAGAATTGGAAGAAGGTGGAAAATAGCATTTACAAACAGGTTTTGCTAATAACACTATCAATGTCGTACAAGTGCCTTTAAATATTTGTTTGCCATCTAGTACAGCCACATTATTGCATTCCTGCAAAAGGTCCAATCCATTATATATAAATTATCACAAGCATCAGAAGTGAATCAATTATCCGGTCCCCTAGCACAAACCATGTATGACACAAAAATATACTAGAACTCCATGTATTAACCGGCCCGAGTTAAGGCCAATCAGGGCCTCTTGTTCATTATACTTATGCACCAGTCATTTGAAATCCTCCCCCCCCCCTCCCCCTAGCAGACTCACTATACTGGGAGTACTCTACCGATTTTGGAGTCCTGGGGGCGGGTGACTTCGCCTGATTAATACCCCAGGCTGGAGTGCGGGAACTTCGCAAGTTTTTATGGTCATATTAGGTGAATATCTCCGCTATGCCCCGGGTGGGGGACCGGAGATTTCCAATCTATGGACCGCTTTTGCCACGCCTACTTCCGAAACACAGATAGTTGTCAAATGTTGATTACCAAGCGCCTTTGCATGTCAATAAGTGCTTCTTTCATAGGGTAGTTGGTTCTTTGATTAATTTCGACCCATTCTCTCTCTGCTGGAAGATTCTGAAAGTTAGAAAAAAAAGACATGTATACTTTGTACTCAGCAGTTCAAAATACCTTGTAATCTTGCAAGGCTTGTCTGGAAGCAACCCAGTCGAGATGTTTACCATGGAAAAATGAATTTATTCATTATTATCTTCAACTGATTATTTTAGCGTTTACGTCCACGTTTGGCTTATAATTTAAAGATGGAAAGAACCTTAAGGTTCCTAAAGTTGTGTACGGTAAAATAATAATAATTTGCTTTGCAGTGGATCACCGTCACGAACAACTCATGAAATTCAAGCCTATTTAGCGTGTGCCGGTGCTGTTGTTGGCTCCTTTGCAGACTGAGTTCTTTGAGCGGCTAGTAAAGCGAAATGTCGTACTGTCAAAACATTTACAAGAAACGAAGAAAGGTACTGACTACTGTCATAGTTGTTTATAATTTCATATCAGTAAACCTACATACACTGAGCTATCACAAAACACTGGATGAGTTGTTGTTGCGGCGGATAAATCGTTCAGACAGTGAATCTGGGCTATGAATAAACATAATTACATGTAAGTGCTATGAATCAATCACCCAAGCAAACGGGCAGCCTCGGTAGTATACCTGAAAATAACCGCTGCATTCTGTAGCTAACCTCTTAGGCTACTGACCTGACAAAAGAGCTGGCTTGAAAAGTGGCCTGCTGTGCTGTGTGTAGGTTTTGAAATTATAAACAACTATTATGTTTTGACACAGCCGTAGGACAAATTCTCTTGACCGGGCCGAGCCGCTGAAAGAACGAAGCAAGCGAGCTACCAACACACGCTAAATATATAGGCTTGAATTTCATGGTTGTTCATGACGGTGATCCACTGCCAAGCAAACGAGCAGCCTCGGTAGTTATATTCCTCGAAAAGAACTCCGTTGTTCGAATTCGCATTCGGCTTCTGAGAATTGCAACTAATTTATGCATCGTGAAACGGCTATCTGCTACGTCATCAGTATGGCATTTTCTGCCTCACTTCCCAGACGTCTATTTCTATTTCTATTTCTATGATAATACTCTGCAACACCTTGTGAGTACCACACAGAGATAAAATAAATAAATATATATATATAAATTATAGACATGTAAAATGGATTTAGAAAATAAAAATAATAAAAAGTAATAATAAAAAGTAATAAAATATTATTATTATAAAATGTAATTACTTCTGTTCCATTGAAAAGTTATCTTTCATAGCTATTTTATAGGCTTTTAGATTGTTTTTTTTTATAATCTGTGTAGGTAGTGAATTCCAATCTTTAATAGTTCTGGGCCAAAAGCTGTATTTGTATGTGTCAGACGAGGTACTTGGTTGAGTCATCCGTAATGGGTGGTATTGTCTTGTCCGGGGGTTCATAGGTGTAATGTGATCTGGTAAAGTAACTGCTAATTTATGCAATGGGTGGTATTGTCTTGTCCGGGGGTTCATAGGTGTAATGTGATCTGGTAAAGTAACTGCTACGTCTCGAGCGATAAGAGTCGGCTGGTTTCCCAGGCTACGTGCCGGATCACAGAGTTGAAGTAGTAGCCTGTTCACAGGCTCTAGATACTGGGGAAAATGACGTAGCCTGAAGTGGCAGCGGGATGACATTGGACATGACTGGTAGTAGCTGTTTGCTCTTCTACATGTAAGACTGCTTGAGGAACAAACGACTCTTCAAAGAAGTATAGTAATATTTCGAAATGGTACTCACATCACTAGACTTCGTATGCCATAGTTAAGCAATAAGCACCTGTCATGCTGTACAAAAAATGGGACCCCACCATTGGTCAAGGGCCTCGCGTTCTGTGTTTTTACAAGGACATGGCTTAATTATTATCTGGAAAGTACCATATTCCTTGTACCAAATACCTTCATTGTAGTCTGTATCAACATTAAACGCGGGGATAAAAAATACGGTGATAAAATATGCAGATAATCGACTCAAAGGTAAAATACTCTACTTGAACAATCCTTCGTATATCACGTTCGGGTTCTTGATTGGCATCGTGAGTGTACCAACTATCCAAACTCCAAAATCTTTGAGCTTCTCGTTTTGATCAATATGAAGACCATGATATGGGGCATAATATGGGATTGGATTAGCACGTCGAACCATGTCTTTTCGTCGCTGCTCGTGATAAACCGGTTGCAGCCTTCGTCTGCCAACTCTCATTCCAAACTGGCTGTACATGTAGCCTGCCATCATTTTACTTCCATAAGTTGGGCCTACCTGTTAGAAACAAAATAAACATTTAGGCTTTTAAAGAGAAGATGTTGATCGATACAGAAACGATTCGATCAGAGAGCCTTTCTTATACCTCGTCGACGCATTGACCGTTGTCCAGCTCGGTTGCCATCGGTCTTTGAATGTTCCTATCCGAACAGTATTTGCGAACGGTTAGAAATTGACTCTGCAATATATAGAATAAATTTCTATGTGCTTTACCCCTGCCCATACAAGAGAACGGTCACGTTCTCGTCGATATTCAGCTTGGCAACTTTACTGATATTTTTCACTGCCTCGCTTCAAAATGGCGCTGTAACAGGAGATTTGGTCCGGCCAGGAGATTCGGTCCGGGCGGACCGATTTTCCTAGGATTTTTGGTCCGGCCTAGGATTTTTGGTCCGGGTGTGTTGAATTCCAGGATTTTCGGTCCTACTCCATAAATGTCAGGATTTTCGGTCCGCCCGGACCGAAAATACTAGGAATTTTGGTCCGACCAAGAAACAAAGTTGATGGCTCAAGATTCATGTATCTACCTAAAACCAATAAACAATATCCTTGGGGCAACAAACATGAACAGTCAATCAAAATATGTGACGTCATAAATCACGTGACCTGGACAAAAAACGTGAATATCTCCATGGCATTTGGCCTTGTAATCATCAAACTTGCAAACAATAACAACTGAGGTGCAAGAAACATGACCCGTCAATCAAAATACGTGACGTCATAAATCACGTGACCTGGAAAAAAACCGTGAATATCTCCATGCCGCATTTGGCCTTGTAATCATCAAACTTGCAAACAATAACAACTGAGGTGCAACAAACATGACCCGTCAATCAAAATACGTGACGTCATACATCACGTGACCTGGAAAAAAACCGTGAATATCTCCATGGCATTTGGCCCTGTAATCATCAAACTTGCAAACAATAACAACTGAGGTGCAACAAACATGACCCGTCAATCAAAATACGTGACGTCATAAATCACGTGACCTGGTAGAAAAAACGTGAAAATCTCCAAGGAATGTTGACCTTTAGTCACCAAACTTGCAAACAATAACACTTAAGGTTACCGGATACCTTCAGGGTGCGTTTCCAGTCTAAATTATGTAGCGTAGATAAATCATTCATGTGTCATTTTAAAGCTTATAAAATTGGCTACAAGAATACACAAAAAGTTTTGAGTTCTTTGAAAATCTCGAATTTTCCGCCTCCCGTTTCTCCGATCTAGTGAGATGGCTTTCAGAAGCTTCGACTCCGAAAATATTTTAAATTTTAAAAATCTGTTTGCTTTGTCGTATTTCAGAGGAATCGTATTACAAAAGGGTGTCGGGGAATTTCAAAATTCGATTTAGTTCAAAAGTTATCATGCTTTCCGTGAAAAGGCGAAAAATTATCCGAGTAGATATGCGGGAAACGTCGTCAAGAGCTCTTTTTTTAGAATTTCCCAATTCCCCGAAACCTTTTTTGCAGCTGAGATATCAATTGACATTTTGTGAAAATTTAGCACAAATCGAATAAATTCCTCTTGAGTGGGAGCTTTTTTAAAACTCTATTTTGATTGAAAATCGAAAGCGAGAAAATAGCACTTCAAAACAATATACCCGCCTGTCGTGCGTGAATCTGAAGCCCCGCCTCTCCAACAATTACCGAGCTCTTGGCCAATCATTTCTCATTACAGTTCAACTATCTGTCAAGATTTCCCGCCAATGTTGATTTCCGATCAAAGATACGCGCCACATCGAGAAAATGTTTTTGTGTGTGACTTGAAAAATGGTAGCGGTAAGAATCTGGTTTCCCATGCTAGAAAAATGGGAAAGTCAAAAAGACCTCGAGGGGCAAAGGCAAGGTGAACACCTATAGGGACGCCTTGAATGCCAGCACAGTTGTAGAGGAGACAGCGATTTGCAGGCGTCTGAAACAGCACATGTACAGCAATAGCGAGATCGTGGTTCAACCGATTCAGGGTCACCGTCAGACTACGTTTCCATCTAAGCATTCTTGGAAACAAATATTCTCTCGGCTGGCTCTTATCAATTCTTCTTTATGTTCAGATGTGGACCACTCGGCACTCTGTCTGATCATGAAAGTGAAAATATGAACACTTGTCTGGTTTTGCGAGGACTCGTATTTGGCTTTGTAATTGTAGTGTATGCATTGTTTTGCCTCGTTTTGCTTTTCTTTTTTCTTTGTTTTTCAAGCTAAGGGCATCCTGCTTGCTTTTTGTAAGATATAAGGCCAACAACCGATGGAATTGTGGAATCGTGTGTGGAAAAACTTTTTTCATTAAACATGAAATGAATTTAATGTGTTATTCACCACACCGTCGTTACGGGCGAGTGAGCACTTGTCATGTGTTTATTGATCTGCTGTCAATCAAAAAGAACCTTTTACTTCCGGTTAAAAACTTCCTTTTGGTATTTCTCCGTCAATATATATTTTTTTTGAACGGGGTTTTTGGTATACGAGACACTACTACTAAAACTACATTTCTGTGCGAAAAAAATATTTTCATAGATCACGTGACCTATAAGACAAACACAAATATCTCAAAGACATTTGGCCCTTCCCGTAGCAAACGGAAATGGTAATTTTATTAGCATCGATACAAATATTGCAATTAATATTGAGGAAATATACAAAAAACGGCTTTCGTAAGTCTAGAAATTCAATAGCAAAGCAACAAATACAATAGTACAATTGAATTTAAAAGTTCATATTCATAATATTTCCAAATGCCTAGATACCGGCAGCTGTGAACGAACCTAACGAACCTAGTACTGCTACATACAGTTTAATATGTGAAAATACTATTTTACCTTAATGGTCCATTGCAGGGACCATTCATGTTTTCCATTTACTACTTTCTAAAGAAATAGGTGTGGCCATCTGTTTTGAATAGAGGTAAAAACAGTAACAAGTGGAAAAAAGTAGCTATTTGGGTATATTTTCATAACTTGCTTTTACAATACAAAGGAATTCAAGTTTGTTAAAAATTCCAAGCGTTTGTCAGTCATAGAAGGTTAGCACTTGATGTAACTTTATTGTTACATCAGGTAGCAAACGAAAAAGGCCGTCACCCTATACCATGTATGATTCCATTAAGAAGCCAATAGACCTATATCACGCCGGCATAATATTATGTAGTATTTGATTTAACGACAAAAGAAGTTTAAAAGATCAAATTGGTAACATCAATAACAGTAAAAATGTAAAGTTTCGTAAAAACTGTCCATAAGCTGGAGAAGATATGAATTTTTGAAACACAGAATTTTTACAAAGAAATGTAAGTGGACGGCATCGTATGGCCGTTTCCAAAAATTGATATCTTCTCCAGTTTATGGACAATCTTTACATGGGTACGCTAAAAGTGCTGCGTGACAAAATATACAATGTCTTCTGCGTCTAAATGCTTCTGAGATCATTTTAACAAATAATTATACAGTCATGTTATAGATTAATTTCTAAAACTTACTCTTTCTGTATTTCTCCTTCATATTCGTGTTTTTCCACTAGATCACGTGATCTATGAAATGCTATATTTTGATTGACGAGTCATGTTTGTTTCCAAGTTTGGTGGCCATGGGGGCAAATGCCTTCAGTTGGAGGTTTAGTAACTTTAGCTCCAGATATTTTGCCAAAGCTTGTAAACAGGGTGAATTTAAGCATCTCTCTACGTTCGATGGATAACTCACTTAATCTTATTACTTATCAGATTCCTAATGTCAAGACCCTGTGTTACCAAAATAGTTATTTTATAAGAGCTTCCCGAACTTGGAATACACTTCCACACGAACTGCGTAAATCAGATATCTCTTTTCCTAAGTTTAGATCATTACTATTTAAATATTACGTGTCTGCCATCACTTCTGTATTTGACATCGAGAACCCTAGGTCTTGGAAGTCTGTATGTCTGAAATGTCACCAGGCAAGACAGTTAACCGCACCTCTCAAATACTGCTTTTAGGTTGAAATAAGTATTGTAATTAGATCATTTATTGTAATTATATTTTTCATAGGAAACCAACGTAATTGGCTAACGCTGTGTTGGTTCTCCTGGCCTCTACGTTTTGTTTGTTGTATTATATTTGACTTTATTCTATTATGGCCGAAGTAAGTAAATAAATAAAATAAAATAAAAAGTGTTATTCTTTGCAAGTTTGGTAGACAAAGGGCCAAATGCCTTGAAGATCTTCTACCGGGTCACATGATCTATGTCACATATTTTGATTGACTGTTCATGTTTGTTGCTCCTCAAGTGTTTAATGTTTACAAGTTTGGTGGCCAAAGGGCCAAATGCCTTGGAGATATTCGCGTTTTTCTACCGGGTCACGTGATGTATGACGTCACGTATTTTGATTGACGTGTCATGTTTGTTGCCCCTCAAATGTTAATGTTTACAAGTTTGGTCACAGGAAACCCAAGCTCTGTTTGTGTTTTAAATTATAAGGGTTTGTATGGGATTTTTAACGAGTATTTGGTTGTATTTGTTAAGCCAGAAATACTGAAATAAAATCAATGAAAACTTACCTGAAGTCTTTATCTGTTCTTCATTGGGCTCTGTATGCAATTTCAGCGAATTCTGTTGATATTTTATCCCTCGACCTCTCCAGTTAAGAAAGAAGGCAAGGATGGTCGCAGCCGCCATTTCTCGACCCCAATCACCCGAACATCACGCTCGAATTTTCATCCAAAATCAATGCCAACCGCAACTAGACCTCAAATAATAGCACAACAGTATCTATTCCAAGAGCCTCGTGCCGTCTAATTGCAACAATCCCCATTTCTCGAGCCTAAATCGAACACAATTTGAAAAAAATCCGCCCGTTGGGATCCGTGATCGACACTTGTTGCCAACACATAGCAACGGCAAGTCGCCTCAAAGTTCACGGGCTCAGAATGATACATATACCTTATTTTGAAAGCGGGTTTCAAGCAAACGGCTCTATGGTGCAGTGGTTTAGAGTGCGCGCGTTTGATCCAACGACCCGGAGTTCGAGTCCTACACCGGACACTGTAAATAATTTTTTTTTTTTACTTCTTTTTCCCCTTTCTCAGTTTTAATTAAACTTTTCCTCTATTTTAAACAATTAGAGCCACCTTCTACCTGAAAAACATTGTTGTCTTTTGGCTCTCAAGCCTCGACCAGGAGCCCATTGCCAATTGCCTCAACTTTAAATAACTTTTCTGGTTACTTTATTATCACAAGAGCTAGAAGGAAAGCTCGCTGCGTAGAAGAGAAAAGCTGGGATATCGGTTTCCTTTTATTCTTCGATTCGAGCCTGGTAAGTTTATAAGCAAATTAATGTATCAGTTATTTTTTTACGGGCTTTGGTTGATTCAAATATCGCAAGTAAAGTACCGTACGTTAATTTATTAAAACTGTTGTGTTCGATATTTTCACAGGACGCTCATGACCTCGATTTAGTGCGATGATGAGAAAAATAACATAACAAATTCCCTCGTTACCTCGTAATTACATAAAATCCTGTGAAAGTATCGAACACAGTAGTTTTAATTAAAGTACATGCGATCATTGAACCCGGATTTAAATCACTCGAAAACCCATCAAAATTTAACCGAAGGCTACTTATAAACTTACCAGGCTCGAATCAAAGAATAAAAGGAAACCGATATCCCAGCTTTTCTCTTCTACGCAGCGAGCTTTCCTTCTAGCTCTTGTGATAATAAAGTAACCAGAAAAGTTATTTAAAGTTGAGGCAATTGGCAATGGGCTCCTGGTCGAGGCTTGAGAGCCAAAAGACAACAATGTTTTTCAGGTAGAAGGTGGCTCTAATTGTTTAAAATAGAGGAAAAGATTAATTAAAACTGAGAAAGGGGAAAAAGAAGTAAAAAAAAAAAATTATTTACAGTGTCCGGTGTAGGACTCGAACTCCGGGTCGTTGGATCAAACGCGCGCACTCTAAACCACTGCACCATAGAGCCGTTTGCTTGAAGCCCGCTTTCAAAATAAGGTATATGTATCATTCTGAGCCCGTGAACTTTGAGGCGACTTGCCGTTGCTATGTGTTGGCAACAAGTGTCGATCACGGATCCCAACGGGCGGATTTTTTTCAAATTGTGTTCGATTTAGGCTCGAGAAATGGGGATTGTTGCAATTAGACGGCACGAGGCTCTTGGAATAGATACTGTTGTGCTATTATTTGAGGTCTAGTTGCGGTTGGCATTGATTTTGGATGAAAATTCGAGCGTGATGTTCGGGTGATTGGGGTCGAGAAATGGCGGCTGCGACCATCCTTGCCTTCTTTCTTAACTGGAGAGGTCGAGGGATAAAATATCAACAGAATTCGCTGAAATTGCATACAGAGCCCAATGAAGAACAGATAAAGACTTCAGGTAAGTTTTCATTGATTTTATTTCAGTATTTCTGGCTTAACAAATACAACCAAATACTCGTTAAAAATCCCATACAAACCCTTATAATTTAAAACACAAACAGAGCTTGGGTTTCCTGTGGTTTGGTGACCAAAGGGCCAAATGCCTTGGAGATATTCGCGTTTTTCTACCGGGTCACGTGATATATGACATCACGTATTTTGATTGACGTGTCATGTTTGTTGCTCCTCAAATGTTAATGTTTACAAGTTTGCTTGCCAAAGGGCCAAATGCCTTGGAGATATTCGCGTTTTTCTTCCAGGTCACGTGGTAGGAACTAAAATACTGGGGAAATGGTAGGACCGAAAATCCTAGGGTAGGACCTAAATTCCTAGGCAATAAAATCCCGAAATCAGGCGCAATTTCAGGGGATTCAGTCCGGCCGGACCTGTTTTCCTAGGGATTTTGGTCCGGTAGAAAAATAGAAAACAGAAAAGCGGAAAACGTTGGCTGAGAAATTAACGCTATATTTCATTTTTGAATTTGAATCCAAAAATAGGAAACAGAAATGCCAAGAAATTAACGCTATATTCCATTTTTGGGGTTGAATCCAAAATAAGAAACAGGAAGGCCGGAATGTGCCACGGATTCCATTTACACAAAAAAAGTTTTATGAATGCCAGTGAAATCCACAAAAAAGGTGACATATTTTTCGTTCGTGTTCCGGAACACAAATCAAGAAACTAATTTTTATTGTCTTTTGTACTTTCTGGATTCAGGTTTTTGTGAAAAAGTAGAATTGCCGGAACTGATCACTGATTAGAAATTAGCACTTTCTTTTTCTCTCTTATTTTACAGTCTATTTCTCGTGGGAAAATCTGTATCTGACTCTTCCCTGGGGAAGCTTCTGAATAATAATTACACAGTCGTCATCATGTTACGTGTTTATAAACAGATTGCGAGGTTTATTTGACAAATCTTAACGAAACACAGGAGGAGTACTATCATGGCCATGGCAGAAGACCTCAGTTTTTCAGAGCCCTGGACAATGAGCGATGTAGTTCTAGTTGTCGAAGAACAACGTTTCCATGTTCACCGATCCATTTTGGCTATGTGGTCACCCGTTTTCGAGGTAATGTTTTCTTCTGATTTCAAAGAGAAGAACCAGCAAGAGATTCCTCTACCTGGGAAAAAAGCTGATGAGATCAAACAGTTGCTGCTGGTGATTTACAATAGATCGGTCGCGAAACCGATAATGGATGAAAACGTCTATTATCTTCTCGACATCGCTAAGGAATACCAGATGGATGACGTGACAAACCACTGCGAGAATTACCTGATAAACATAAAGAATCGGAATAAACAGCAGCTCGCTTCTCAATCATTCTACCTGGATATGCTTGTTAACCAGGCACAGGCGTTTGGGTTGAAGAAGCTTCGTGATCACTGCATTTCAGAGGTGGCAGAATTGATGCTGTTATCTCAGTTGAAAGCACACAAGAACTACGAACAAATAACCTTGGATAACGTCAAAAAAATATATGAACTGATGCTCGCTTATTATGAGTCGAGATAACACCTATCCTAATATGACATTTTATACTTTGAAACTGCCATTATGCTCTTTTCATTTGACATTGTAAAATTTCGTTTTGTACTAAAAGAATGCCATTATGCTATTGTTCATGAAATATTCTATTATGCAATCCTAGTCTTTGAAACTGCCATTATGCTCTTTTCATTTCTCAAGCATGTTAAGGCATGGTTTGAACATGAAAACGAGGCTACAGCTATTTTCTTGAATAGAGTCACTTGAATTTGCTCAAATCCTAGAACAATGGTGGTTATAACTAATCTCAGCGTTTTTAATCGTCCTAATATAAAATATTGGTAAAATGTCTATCACGTGACCAACCACGTGATCACAAAAAGTTGAAAATTAAACTAAAAACGGGGTGGTGCGTTTTATATTTTAAATAACGATTTTGTGTTTATCTGATTACACTTGTGGTTGACTTTAAAGATCAGTCCGGAATGGTTGACCATGATAGATTGTTAAGGCGAAAATATAGAAAACAGGTCACGTGACCTAGTCTTGGAACCATTTTTCGCCATTTATATCCTCTTCAGTGATAAAAAGTCAACCATTCCGGACACAGTCTCATTTCCCATAACAAGCTTAACATTTCTAATCGAAAATCTGAAACAAAACAATAACTTCCGCCACCCCAATTTGATTTCTTTGTTTTATCAGCCTTAATGTCACGTGACCTTCAAAACACCAAAATACCGATACTTAAATGTTAAGACACGATTACCGTATTATTCCAAAGTTATAGGGTATTTCATACAAAGATAACGAATTTTGAATGTTTTAAAAGAACGGTTCAAAAACCATGCCTTAACATGCTTGAGTTGACATTGTAAAATTTTGTTTTGTACTAAAGGAATGCCATTATATGCTATTGTTCATGAAATATTCTATTATGCAATCCTAGTCTTTGAAACTGCCATGATGCTCTTTTCATTTGACATTGTAAAATTTCGTTTTGTACTAAAAGAATGCCATTATGCTATTGTCCATTCCTAACGTTAAATTCTTGTAATTTAACTCTGGTACTGTAAAGATTCATGTTAATATTTTACAATGAAGAACGACAAACGCAGTTATGCTATTATGCACTGCAAATCTGTATTCTATTATGCTTACGTCATATCCTGCATGACACTCAGTTGACAAAATAATACTTGGATGGCAGAGTAGAGGACTGGGTCTAGTCTGGTCAAAATGGCGGACAACAGCGAAGAAGGCCACGAGTCCAGAAAGAATATAGATCAAGGAATAAAGCTGTTACGCGAGGCAACGGAATTACTTTCCGGTGCTGTTAGCGCTAACACTCGATCTCTTAACGGCACGCCTTCTTCAAATGCAAGTAGAAGTGAAAGAGCTGCCTTAAATTTTAATTCTCTCTTCGGGGCCTACGAGAATAGTCCAGGGGGTAGCCGTCGACCGGAATCAGATTGCCACGCCACCGAGAAAGAAAGGAAGGGTTGTACCTGCGTTTTTTAAACCACGAGAAACCTAGACACATGAATTTATGTGTCTGTCTTATTCACAGCAGGAGGTAGTTCCATCAAAAGAAATGAAATGGAAGCTACAAATGGCTGGTTTGGGAAAGAAAAAAATATGCTTTTATTTCAAGGCTGATGCTGCCGAGGTGAAGAATAAACTTTGCTCTTGCAGCCGTGGCGTGATGGTAATTCGTGCATTAACGGTATTATCTTTGAGCATGACTGCTTTGTCTTACTATTTTGTTATTTAACTTCGGAACGTTACGCATTTAACATTGAACCACTTTATTGTCCTTGTCGAAGAAACGTTTTTCAAGTCCTCATTAATTATTCACGAGGTATTCAGCCAATCCAATGGTCTGATTTTAATCCCTTGAGGACACTGGATACCTGGTCTAGTCCTCCTAGCAGTAACTGGAAAAGTTTCTAGTTACTGGAACAAGTTGTTCCAGTAACTGGAAATTTTTCCAGTTACTACGAATAAATTATTGAAAAACATCATGGCATGCATAATTACTCTTTTATTGATCAGATTAAACAATTTCCTTTCAAATTCCATTCATTATCATTATGAGGTGGATACACCTCTTTTACTAAGTTAGATTATCATCCAAGTGCATTATTTTCTCGATATTTTTTAGTTTTCCTTGCAAAATACTAAACTACCAGCAACTTTTATTTGTCTTTGATTCCTCCCGAATAATTAATGAGGAGTTGAAGTCGTTCAAAGTCCTCCAATTTCGGACTGGACGGGGATTTCAAGTCCTTGCAATTAGTTCCAGTCCTCGGCTGCGCCTCGGACTGGAACAAATTGCGCGGACTTGAAATCCCCGTCCAGTCCTCATTGTCGGACTTTAAACATTACTTGCAACACAAATACGAAATTAAAGCTGAAAGCTTTATTCTCATTTAGACATGAGAACGTTCGTGACGTCTGTTTTCTCAATCACAGCTTTCGTATAAATATAACCTGAGTATCAGGCTCTCAAGAAGGGAGAGGAAGACGGGGTAGAGAAAAGAAGAGAGCCGGCTGGTACAGAGTCCATAGAGAAAGGTTTTCCGCATTTTAACCAATGAAATTTATTTGCGGTTTTCGGAGATTGACATAACTGTCAACACGTCAGCCTCGGCAATTTATAGTTTTGTATGGGGTGCCGTTTAATACCGCCAATATTCAGCGATTGTATTTTGAAAATGGTGCTTCGATTTTTGTTAATGGTGATGCGAGATTATAAAATGGTGCAGTCAATTTTCAAAATGGGGCGTCGATTTTAAAACTTGGAGCCTCGCTTTTTCAAAATGATCAGGAATGAATTTGCTAAATGGTGCAATGGAAGCCCTGATTATTCAGAGGTCTGGTGACCACTTTCAAATGATGTTGCCGAGAAAAACTGAATACTATTAACAAGTCACATGCCAAAATGGCGGATCTAGCAGAGTTACGCGTGTTGGTCATGCAAAAGGTTGAGGCTGTTAGCTTTAGGCTGTTAGCTTTAGCCTGTTAAATAATTCGAATTTTCGCCATGATGTCGACGGTGAACTCGAAAAGATTGACCAGATAGTGTTATGTACCTAGAAAGCCACTAAGGCTTGAACTACTCTATAACGTGCACACACAGAACACTGAGCTCGCTACTCGAGACCTCTTCAATCTGACGGCTACCATGGATACCAGAGACTCGAAGCGAGAAAATATATTGTGAGCTACGTTGTCGATATTGTGAGCTAGGAGAAGCGGATTTTCAACCTCTGATCCTGAGTATCAGTCCCTCTTTCCCTTCCTTTCTTAGGGGGTAGGGGGGATTGGTGATGGAAAGGAAGGGGGAGAGGGACTGATACTCAGGTTACTGTTATTCGGTCTCCAGAACTGTGAGAAGATCTTGGCAAACACCGACTAGTGGTAAAATTCCCGCCGGACGTCCTTCCTTTCGAGAAGCAAGCCTTCGAGACAACGTTTTTGTGCAGACTTAATAATATAATATTTGGTAAGAACTGTAAAGCGCCTTCCAATGCTTTTATGAAATCCATTTAATTCGTTATTACATGAAATATTTCGCTAGCTAGCATAGTTTTCAAAGTAAGCTCGCGCGGAGCTGGCATTTTCACATCCGGTTTTGAGTCGTTTTTTTATCCAACAGCGCAACATCCACTGATGGATTTGTGTCAGGCCCTTTTCTTTCTTTTCCTCTAATTCAATGTTAAATGCGTAACGTTCCAAAGTTAAAATTAAATAACAAAATAGTAAGACAAAGCAGTCATGCTCAAAGATAATACCGTTAATGCACGAATTACCATCACGCCACGGCTGCAAGAGCTCGAGTGAGCCAGACAACAGTCCGTTTCATACTGGGTCTACGCTTAATAGAGGTTCTCATTAAATACAGTAAAACCTGTATTTAGCGTCCGCTTAGAAAATGAAATTTGAGATCTTCTTATCACTGTATCTTTGTTTGAAGTTTTTATGCAAATTTACAGGCTAGTATTTCGTACCGGTGTCCCAGGGATTTCGCTAGCGCTGTTGAAATTCTTTGCCTTTGGAGTCTTCTTTTCGCTTTCTATACTAAAGAGAGGCAATGGTATTCGTCTTATTAGAACAAATCTGTAGATGAAGGCCGAACATGTTGCTGTTCATCTGTTACACTATTTTACAAGTCGTGCTTGTGCCTGTATTAAAAACCAAGCGCGCCCAAAACAAAGAGGCGGGATTTCTTTGGATTGACAAAAAGCTCTGTCTAAACAAGCTATCTCAAACATTTCTTATCCTGGGCTTGACTCGTTTATTTTTCACAAAGCTCACATGCAGTCTAATTGCAGAATTTAAAGAGCAACTAACTCAACTGTTTAAATAGCAAACAAATCATATTAATCAGTAGATCTACCTCAGAGTTACGCAGAGCTTTTTTAGTCACTTCGCAATGTTTCCTAGTCACTCGTTTGTAAACCCACGCGGCATCAGTTATTAGTTGCTTTCTATACTAAAGAGTGGCATTTCTAGCGATTTTGGGATATTCGACTTATTAGAACAAATCTGTAGAGCAAGCCACAAATGTTGTCGTTCTTCTGTTACACTATTTTTGGCTAACAGCTGTTAATTATGGGGCGCCGTTTTGGACATTATTACGAACAGTATAAATAGATCCGTAACTTCAAATATTCATGGCAAACTTTTTATTGCGTGTAGTTAGATTACGTTTTTAATGCCAAATGTAAAAAAACATGCTAAACTTTTTTTCGTACACTTAATTTTCTTGTATAACCATGGCAAACTTAAAACAAACGTGCTATACTAAACTATGACACATTCGGAACACAATACAAATATACGTGGTCTTTCTCAAATATACATGCTAAACTTTTCATTCCGTATGGTATGATGCACCGCGCGCTTCACATGCAAACACACTAGTACCTAGGTCTCGTGCGGCTATCTCGCCTCGTGATCTTTCTTGTTCTGTGGCTGCTTCAAGATCAAAGTGGCTGATCGTCCAGAGAATTTCAGAGAAGCACTAAGCAACATCGCCCACCAAGCCAGATTGCTGCTGGGTAATTATAGTAATAGGAGTGTACTGCCGATTGAGCAGAGGCTTAGTGAGCCATCACTTCGTTCCAGTATTAGCAGTACCAGCACAATAAACACAACTACGAATCAGCCATGTACAACGCCACTGAAGACCGGCTAGAGCAGCAGCTGCAGAGCTAGTTCGCTCATTTCCGACATTTAATTGTCGACTGAGCGGGATAGCCTCGACTAGAACCGTTACGTATACAAAAATCCGCCTTCGAAGAAGATAAGGACAGCATAGACTGCATAAGTCCTGGTGACTTGCATGTCAACGAGGCTGGTATAGCATAGCAAAATAATGGCATTGTTTCACTGAACATATGTTCAGTGCATTTCACACATCTCGCTGAGCGCTTCAATTTCAACATTCCAGAGGACCTACCAGCCTCGTTGACATACAAGTCACCAGAAATTATGCATAGGGTCTATAGTATATAAAGATTGTGTGCTGCTTCCCTCTTCCTGCACAAAAGCTATGCCGACACATCAACCCCGTTGTCACCTCGAAAATGACTGGTTTGTTGTGCACTGATTTCCCCTGGACAAGTCAATGGATGAGGAAGATTTTGTAGCAAAGATGAGGGAGCTGTTCCCTGATTTACAGGGTACTGTACAGGGTTCAATTTTGTTAAGTCCTGCTATGGACAAATAGTTACACGAAAGCTTACAACTGATGTGAGTTTTTCTGCTGCACGCGTACTTGGCATTTCCGGCCAGCAGCAATCTGGCTTGGCGGGCTATGTTGCTTTGTGCTTCTCTGAAATTCTCTGGACGATCAGAAACTTTGATCTTGAAGCAGCCACAGAACAAGAAAGATCACGAGGAGAGATAGCCGCACGAGACCTAGGTACTAGTGTGTTTGCATGTGAAGCGCGCGGTGCATCATACCATACGGAATGAAAAGTTTAGCATGTATATTTGAGAAAGACCACGTATAGTTGTATTGTGTTCCGAATGTGTCATAGTTTAGTATGGCACGTTTGTTTTAAGCTTGCCATGGTTATACAAGAAAATTAAGTATACGACAAAAAGTTTAGCATGTTTCTTTACGTTTGGCATTACAAACGTAATCTAACTACACGCAATAAAAAGTTTGCCATGAATATTTGAAGTTACGGATCTATTTATACTGTTCGTAATAATGTCCAAAACGGCGCCCCATACCATAGAGAAAGGCAAGAAACCGTAGAGAGCCGGAAACGAGGTGTAGTTAAAACAAAATGGGTTGGTCTTTATAGACCTTGTATTTTATTTGCTTTTCCAAAAAAAAGGTCGGTCGGGCGGTGGTAAACGAAACATTTTATTGGGATGGCCTACTGAAATTATCCAAGTTCGGCCTAATCGTATGGATTTATAGAACTCCTTTAGTACTGGGTACTCCAGCTTGTCCATCTCTTGTGACCGCCTGACGCAAAGCTTGTGCCAAGGCCTTGAAAGCAGACTCTGATCGATGATGATCGTTCTTCCCCTTTAGTACATCCACGTGAAGCGTAATGGCTGCCGCAGTAGCAAATGATGATAAGAAATGAGGTATCATCTCACATGACAAATTGCCAATCTTCTCTCGCTGGAGGTCCAAATTAATGTCAGCGAACGGCCTTCCCGAGATATCTACAATTGCCCGAGATAAAGACTCGTCGAGCGGAGCATATGCGTAACCAAATCGTGCAATTCCTTTTACCTCACCGAGAGCGGACTTAAAAGCTTGTCCCAACACTATACCACAGTCCTCTACGGAATGGTGATCGTCAACGTGTAGATCCCCTTTGCACGTGAGAGTCAAATCAAACCTGGCATGTTTAGCTAAGGCAGTTAGCATGTGATCTAGGAATCCTATCCCAGTATCCACATTGCTCGTACCCTCCCCGTCAAGGCACAATGATATTGCTATATCCGTTTCTTTGGTTTTTCTTACGATTTCTGCTGTCCTTGAACTTTCTGATGCAATTTTGTCCGCCATCTTACTTTTGGCTCGACCTTGGGACTGGAGCTTAGAGTTGCACCAAAACGAGGTTAAGTAGTACTTAGGGTTCTTCATTTTAACTGACCGAGTTTGCGACCTGTGTCTGTCTCAGAACGAGGCTATTTATCTCAGTAGCCATAGATACCGAGTGGGTTGAAATATATCAAACACGTACTGGTTTGAGCCGCCATTATCGATTTGACGAGAGCAGTGCTGACTTTACCTGAATTATACAGCTCTTTCTTCTCTTCAACGGCTGGCAAAATGATGGTCCAACATACTCGACGTTGTAGGGAATTCACTGGTCCGACTCCTAACTCGGTGGCAATTGTAAGTCTGTCTTAGATATTTCTTTTCAAATCGCTTGAAAGCTGGTCATCATGGACTGATGGAGGCTCACTTCTCAGCTGTAATAAAGCCATTTTGTTTATCGCAACTTGTTCTGCTGTTTGATATTCTCATTACTTTTCATATGCTTAAAGAAAATAAAGTACTCATCTTCTCTTTCGAAACAATAATTATTCACATATTGTAAGATAGATGCTTGTCGATTTTCACTGTACCTCAAAATAACTTGCGTTGCGTTGCTGTGATCATATATACAATGTAGCTGATCATTACCGCCAATATTTTACAGAAAGCCAAACCACCAAACAAGCGGCCTGTGGAGTACCTTATCCTTGAAGGAAGGCGAAGGGATGAAATGAGAGATGAGGCTATAGCAGAAACGAAATACCAGAAACAGTGTGATCTAAAAGTAAGCTAAGTTTCATCATGATTCGAAATCGTTTGAATACGTTATGCTCTTTAACTTTAAGCTAATGCCATGATCTCTTTCTCTTTAAGTCTGAGTGGGAAAAAGCCACTGATAAAATAATTCAAAAGAATACAGTTGTAAGGAGAGTCGATAGACTGATGCAGACAGAGAAATTCCAGCTGGAAGATAGAAGAGAAAGGTGAGGTCTTCATGCCATTTAGTTATTTTAAAGATATTTAAAAATGTATTATACATGTAAATGATTATTTAACAATATGGCACAAATTTCATGTTTCATCTGTATTTTTTTCATTTGCTTTATTATTGTGATTATACTGGTATGTACATTTGTACAAACCCATAAGTAGACATGAATATGCAATAGTTTGGACTTTAAAGGCCAACTGGTTTTTCATCACTGCTTAAGAATTTAGCCAATATTTGAACCTAGCTCTGTCTTTTCATTGATTATGTTAAATGTTACATTTGTTATCATTTAATAGATTGAGGGAGTTGCTTCTTCAAGATGAACAACAGTACATCAGTGAAATGGAAGCAAAGGAAGAAACAACTATTGAACGGCAGGCTAAGATGAGAGAGAGAGCAAAGTTCTTGAAACAGAAGCGTGAGGCGGAAAGGCTAAAACTTGTTGACGAAAAATATGATCAAAGATGGAGGTATGAGCTCAAGCTGACTTGTTTGATCACTATAAATGTCAAACTACAGCACTGCAAGTGTTTTCATCAAGATTGTATGGCACTATGGGTTTTGAGGGGCATAGGCAGAGTTTGAAGTAGGGGGATCCTAACCACGATGGTGGGGGTCCGGTTGAAAATCTAAGGTCTCTTAAATAGTATTTCCTGCCTTTTGAGAGTAAAAACACACAAGTTTGCTTTTCTCTTCTTTTTTTCGTATTTTTTCTCACTTTGAAAATGGAGGGAGAGAGTTTTTCCCTTAGAGAAAGGGGGGTTCCGGGTTTTAGGACCAACTCCATGGTAGAAGATATATATATGTAATTGTAGATGCTATTTTCAACTCTCAAGGGGATGAAATAAAGAAAAATAAAAGGAATCCAAGGACAAGGAAACCATTATCAAAAGTAGATGTATGACTTCACTATGAATATGGCTTGTAGGATAGGATAGCATACTGAATAGGGTATCCCTCGATCTCTACTTTTCCAAGCAAGTGCTCCACTTTTCCAAATTTGTAAATTATATGTTGCTATTTTTTTGTTCTAGGAGCAAACTTATAGAGGAATTTTGCCTATAATTAATTATTTAGAATATTGTTCTATAATATTATTACTATAGGGAAGAATGTGAAGAGCTTCGAGGGAATCTCTCAAGACGTCACCAAGATGAGGTGTTCAAAGAACGCTCCGAGCAGATAAGAATGAAAGAGGACCAGAAAATCCACCAGCAGGAGGTAGAAAAGATGTATGCTGATTTATGGGTAAAGGATGTGAAAGCTAAGGCCCAGAGGGAAGAGCAGAATGCTTTTGAACAAATGGAGAGAAACAAGGAAACACTCAGGGTAAGACATGAGATTTAGTGTGTGTTCGATTGCCTGTATTCCATAATAAGAATACACCTGTAGAGTGATCACTACAAATCACTTATATTGGGATAATAAGTATTGTTAGAGCCACTGGCATGGAATGCTAAATGTATCCTGAATATCATGTCAGCAAAATTTCCCTGAACCAGTGATTTCCAGAGGCTATAACATGATGTTTGTACATCTAATCTTATTCTGGAATACTGTCAATTAAACACACCCTATATTATGTATCAAATTAGCCAATATAATGCATACCAGTAGTTAAAATGAAAGGTTCTAGATTGTGCTGTGGCAAAAACAGTGACCAGCAATATAACCATGATCATGTGAGACTAGAAGTTGTGGGAGAAGTTGTCACTGCAAAATTAATGCTTTTGCCATTTTCCCAAATGTAGTACATGTACGCCATACAGGGCATCTGATAGGATGTGGGAAAGAAAATACATCTTTGTCTTCCTATAAAAAAACATAGGCTGCAAAACAACCCTGAACGACTGTTAGAACAGCTTGAAAAGCGAAAACTCGTACCTACATGTAGGTCCTTGCAGCATGGTGTGTAGAACGCCTTGGTGTTTTCGCCCTACAAGACGGTTCAACAAACAAAGCAAAGAGTATTTTCGGTATTTTGGAAGGGAAATTTAAACCTGTCGATTGGTGTATATTTTCGCCTGAAATTGTCAAGTATCCCCAGGAATGTGGATAAATAGAGGATATTACATGGCCGCGCGGAGATACGGATTTTATCTTCGAGTGTTGATGAAATATCTTACGAGTGAGAGCAGCGAACGAGTAAGATATTTCATCAACACGAGAAGATAAAATTTGTATCTCCAAGCGGCCATGTAATATTCTGTTTAATATATAATTTTCGATGAACTACCAGTTTCAATCTCTTCCCCAAAAGCCTAGAAATCCTTGAAAGCAAGTCATATTTTCAAAAGTGATATCTTCACGTGTGAAGATATCATTTATATCTTCACATGTGAAGATATCACTTTTTAGAAAGAGATATACACTGGTATTTCATCGAAAATTATATAATAATATAGGATATTAAGTACTTTAGTGTTATGATTTATTTGGGGTTTTCTAGTATGCAGAAATTGCGAAATTACGCGATCAGATGCGATTTTCGGTCAATTACGCGAAATCACATCCTGTCAGATGCCCTGATCATGATTGTATGTATTCACAATTTTAAGTTCACTATTGACTGGATATGCATTGTACATTGTATAATATTTATTTATTTATAATCTACACTGATTTAAGTCCTTGCAACATGCTAGCTAACAAATGCGTATAATCCTCTATTATCAACTGCAGGTTTTGGAACTTCAATCGGAAGCAACTGCTAAGCAAAGGGAAGAAGAGAGCCAGCATAAACAGATGGAAGCTGAGTGGCTGAAGGAACAGAACAAAATGAGAGCTAGTGAGGAGGAGTTCTTATGGCAAGAAAAGATCAGGAAGCAACAGGCTGCCAAGAGAGCTAGAGAAGTTTCTATTAGGCTCAAACATGAGAAAGAGGTACATGTATAAGCAGGTTTTATCAATCTTAAATATAGCCATGGTTCTTGGTAGCTAGAAGCTAGCAATCAGCAGATTTCTGCTGGCTGTTAGCTAGGAAGAAAATAGCCATCTGTTCTTACCAATTAAAGTTACGTTCTGGCTAGAAATTTTGCTCTGACAGTTGTGTTTTAAAATGACCTACATGTACATGTATGTCCCATTTTTTTCTAAAAAAACAACTAAAACTCTGAATCTCTAACGAAAGCTCTGGGTTGACTTGGGATTTCTATTAGGCATATAATGAATATTCATAAGGTTGCATTATGCAGTATGTGCCCTATGGCCCCAAATTCTTATTGACAAGGAGTCAATTCTGAAACTGTTACACCAATGGTGCAATGTTTCAGAATTTGATAATTGAGGCCATCCAGTGTGCTTCTCAGAGTGTGGTAGTCATTCCATGGTGTTCCGCTGCTCTACTGGCCAGTCACATTTTTGTGGCCTCCATTGTGTGACATGTTCTTACTACCATTTGCGAGCTACCGCAAGGTCAGGGAAAAGTCAAGGAATTTTGCATATGGTCAGGGAAATTCTAAATTTCTTGTCAAAGTCAGGGAAAAGTCGGGGATTTTTATTTCCGGTTGCCATGAGGGATCCTCATGCCTCAAAACATGTGTGAAGGGAGGCTACAGGTTTTGATAATGACTTTTGTTTTGGATGAGGGAATGTCGAACAGTCTTGTTATGGTTAGTAAAAAATGTTTTCTGGTCAGTGAAAAGTCAGGGAATTTTTTTGGTCTGATGAGTGGCAACAGTGTTTATGTTTGAAACCTAGATGTCTGGTGGCCCAAACCTTTGCAATTAATTGGCAAACTAATTAGTTTCAACCTTGATGTTGAAAACCTTTGATGTCTTCTACCATAATTGTGAAACTCAAAGTATGCCAAGAGACAGTTGTTGTCTGAGCATCCAAAACTTGAACTTGAACCAACATTTCTATGATTTAGCACGTAGCGCAAAGGAAAATCTAGCTGAAGAGTTTCCAAACCCGAATTCCACTCTGCTGAAACATGAAGGTGGGACATGTCAAAGGTTGTCACAATCACATTTTAATTAAAAAGGTTTGGGCCACCAGACGTCTAGGTTTCAAACATAAATGAACACGGAAAAGGTTAGTAATATGGTAGTAATATGACTAAGCACCATTAAATTGAAGTGATATTTTTCAAATGCTTACTAAAGGAATAGCAGTAAGTGTGATTTGTCTTTTTATGACGTAGCTGGTTAATTGTTGCCAGTTATTGGCCACCTGACACAGTATTAGTACCAAGAACCCTGAGCCCAGTAATTTATTGTAAATCATTATAATCAAACAGTTAATAACAGTAGGAATTATTCCGTTCATATGGCTGTCATTAAGTTTGTAAGTTGCTGGACAACTGAACAATAGCCAGGTTTTTTTGTGTCATAAACTACAACTCTGGCTTTAAGTTGCTGATGATAGTCTACCATACAGGAAAAATGCCAGCTTGTACTTTTAGCCACAAGTTTTGGTGTGCAAAAACCTTTAAATTCAATGTAAAATTGTGGTGGGGAAGTTTTAAACCTGAATAACAAGCAGTACAAGCGATGTTGCCAATATACATGTACTGTCATTGAAGAGAATAGAGGTTCCTACTTGTATGTTTTACTGTGTTAGGTTCGCAAGGTATTGTGGGCAAACGTACAGCTGCCATCATGTTCAATACAGTGGATTGCTGTTAGCCAGCTTCTTCAATGGCAGCCCTGTTATTTTAAGCTTTGTTAACATATTTTTTCAACTAAAAAGGCAAGAAAAAGGACAAGAAAGAGAAATTCAAATGAACTCATTTTGACCATAAGATTATTGTTTACATGTATAATTTTTTTGATTCCTTCTGAATTTTATGCACTTTTTAATTTAAATTATTAGTTTTTCATGACAACGTTTTCAAAATTAGGCATTCAAATGGACATTTATTTAGTTACTATTATTACTTACTATTAGTTTTACCGGTTTAATTTACCAAAGATTGGGCAGTTTGCGATGGACATTTAGTTAGTTACTTTGTAACTATTTAGTTTTGTCGGTTTAATTTACCAAAGATAGGGCAGTTTGCGACCTTTTTGTTTCATATTTTGTAAAAATTCAATATCTCAAATGCGTTATTTTGATATACAATGTAATACTTTTGTAATTTGTGTGCTACGCAGGCAAAGGAGAAGCAAGAGGAGTTAGCCCTGGATATGAAGATCTTAGAAAAACTATTGGATGACACGAGAAATGAGGCCATGGAAGAGTCCCAGAGGAAGAGAGAGCTGAGAGGGGAGAACTTACGATTTATGAAATACTGTGAAACGAACCGCAAAGAGGAACAAGATAGGGAAAAAGCTCTCGAGCAGCACGTCAACACCGAGGTGGAGAAGCAGTGGGCAAAGAAGATGAAACAGTACAAAACAGAGAGGGGGGCTCGTCACAAGCTGATGGATAATGTATTGCAGACAAGACAGATGCAAATGCATGAGAGGAGTAAGTACTTAAGTAACGTTACTATACAGGGCCAGAAATTGTGACCAACTGATCGCCAAATGTGACAAAGAATTGAGCCGATTGGCGATCAGAATTTCAGAACTTACAATGTACCTTTTGTCCAACTTTTTTTTACTTAACTGCAAGTTGGAAAGGTCCAGCTGCAAGAATTTCGTGTTTTTTTTTACTGTCGAATGAATGTTTTGGAGAGTAAATTATTTTGGCGACCAAAACCTACAACGTGGCGACTGAAATTCTACATTTTTTTGGGTGTACTTTGTCATGGCTGCCATGTTTTGTTTGACAAAAAGATGGAAAACGAAGTTTTGTGTGGTGGTAGAAAGGGTGTACTAATTGGTCTGCCAAATGTGCCTTTGCAACATTAAGGAGGAGGTTTAAAGTACTGGGCCCGGTTCCTGAAAGCCCGATTAGCGCTAATCCTGCATTAACTCTCAAAAAACATATTAGTTGTCATGGTAATTAACTCTGGATTAGCGCTAATCGGGCTTTCAGGAACCGGGCCCAGTAGTTTTCACGACAAAAAGTTTGGGTTACGTCCTCAAACCAAGTGTAGGTCGCAGAAAATATTTGAGTTTATATCCTACGGATACTTTATCCGTAGGAGTACACGTATGATTCAGTGTTTTAAATGATAGAGTAGATTTCGTATGACTTAGAAAGAAATGTACGGCTAGATTGTTCAGTGATCGTACTGTACAAAGAAAACAATACGGTCATCCGTGAGAATGAAATGGATTCCTTAATACGGTAATAAGCCAGCCAGGTGCTGATATATACAGCTACATGTATTTCAAAAAAGTTTGTTGGCCGGAACAAATCACAAGCGCCATTCCCAGACCGAAATGGAAATTCAGCGGTATAATTTTCGAATTCGAAACTGGACTATTCGTTTATTTTTGGGTCAAAAATTTTAATACAAATATAAAAAAATATAAATATATATAAAATATAAATGGTCTCCTGCGAATCGATTTATTTTCGTATTACACTGTAGTTTATCGGTTTCGCACAGCTGCACAGTTATACCCACAATCCATTTCGGTCTGAGAATGTTGCTTGCCCTGGACAGCCTTTTTGAAATAGATGTATCACTTCAATGACGAATGAATTGAGCTCGTATTCACACGAGAAAGGCTTTTAATTACTGGATGGCAAACAAACTTCAAAACGCTGTTTTAGAACCATCGAAAATCGAGTGGAGGTAGAAAATAGCATTTACAAACAGGTTTTGCTAGTAACACTACCGATTAAAGGAAGTATAAGTGCGATTTAATGGGAAAAAAAATGAAGTCACATGTTTTTGCCATCCATTACAAGCAAGTGACTGAAGTGATTGCATTTCTGCAAAATAAAAAGAGCAGTTGACCGATAGCTTGTACATTTGTTGTCCCAATTCAGATCATGTGACAGCTCTCCAGAGGTTTGGGTGCTTTCTTTTCCGAGTAGAGAAATTTGTATTTTTTTTCTTGGGATACAGAAAAACAAAACATTACTCAAGGGAAAAGTCAGGTGACCTGTCGGACAGTAGAAAATAATAGGCAGAAAAAAATTGAAGTTGAAAATACGTGCAGTTTTTCTCAACCATGGGCTAACAGAAATAGACCTATAGTAGGGTAACCAATCAGAATGCAGGATTTGTAATAGTCAACTTGTTGGTTTATACTAATAATCATTATATTTCATTACAGAGCAAATCGCAGAAGCAGAGCAAGAAGCAGATCGTCAGGAGAAAGAAGCAATGCATGCGGCATGGTTAGAACACGAACGTCTCGAAAAGGAGAACCAGGAACGCATACGGCAACGCGACATTGCCTTCCAGAGACACCTGGACATGCAGATTGACTACCAGGCATGCCTTAAGCTAAAGGACAAGGAAGAAGAGAGAGAAGAATTCTTATTGGGCCAGGTTTGTTTACTCTTCTTGTAAATTGCTGGCGGTTTAATTTGCTAATTTGATACAAGTATTGACTCTCGCGGCGTTTCCGCTCGGTGTCCGCGTGTGGAAAAAACCCTCTGGCACCCAGGATAATATATGAACGATTATCGATGTTTTTCCAAATTCGAAAAAAATGTCTTTAAACTTACAAATTCACCTTCAAAATTTAAATTTAAATCTTGATCAGCCACTACAGTAGAAAAATAGCATAACAATCTAACTCGGTGTGGTTTTCTTTGCAGGAGTCAGAGAGGGAGTACCAACGAAAGTTAAAGGAGGCGTTAGAGAGACCTCAAATCGATAAGGTCCACCCCGCAAGACTACTAGCGTCTTACAGAAGCAAGTCAAATTGAGGGCCATGGAATAAAAAAAAACATCGTTAAAGCGCTTGGAGTATCTTGTAAATAAATGAGAGGATTTTTAGTAGAGAGAGCTATTATCACCATTTGTAATTGTATTTGTATATATGGACTATATCTAGTGATTGCATTAAGTCTAGACATTCATCGTGATCTACGTTTTACTCCAATTCAATGTATGGGGTCTTCTCGGTTTCAAGCTGTATTTTGCTCATATGTGCGGTTCTTTACAGCCCGGACGAAGAATGCGAAGCAGAGTATTAATTTGAAGGTTGTACAGTAGGAGAATACATAACACTAAACTCTACCAAATAAAATATTACATTTCCATGAATTTGTTTTAATTTGTGCATGTTTGCCAGTCAGTAAAATAACAGGCTAAGCTTACTGGACTCAGTGTGGTCTGGGAGGAGAAAAGACCTGGAAATTAGGGTAACTCGGACTTTCTTCAATTGTCACGCACAAAGGTCCGATAGGAGGCTCCGGGTAACTGATTAAATAGCCTGAATTTGAGCCGTCTCCTCCGGTTCGTTCCTCCTCTCTCAGGAGGAACGAACCAGAGCAGACGGCTCAAATTCAGGCTATAAATTAAATTAATACTATTATCTGAGAAAATAATAAATTTAATTTACCCCGGAGCCTCGTATTGAAACCTTTGTGCGTGACAACCAATGGAAGTGAAGCATATATCGAAAGTGGGATATTGCAGTGTGGTGAATATTTTGCATTTAGATATGCAATGTAACTTAACTTTTCAATATTGAGTCTCAATATGCATCGCAGAACATCTCAATTGTAAAACATTTCCGGGAAACGAGTCTCGTAACCCCATAGAAATCTCACGACCCGAAAATCCTAGAATCTTGATGTTCCCTGGGAGTCCTGTCCCGTGAGACGTTCTCATCCAATAGAAAAAAAAGGCGTGTGACTTGGGGGCGATATCTGGCGGGTTGGTAGAGATGGTCCAAAATAAGAAAGTTGACCTCTGGCAGCCAAGGACATTATCAGCCGATACACCATGCAGTAAGCCAGAAAAAGGTTTAATTATTTTCTACACCGGAAATCAAACACTTCGCGACGTGGGGGAAACCCGATAGCTTCTTAATGATTCTTGAACCTGACGGCACGAGGCATACTTATATTTTTTCCTAATGTGAATCATCCTCATTTGTACACTCGTGTAAATATTGTAAATACGTGTTATTATTTTTTCTCCTAGCAATTCCAACTCTCTTTATTCAGTTCAACTTAAACTGCCTATATATTATTTTATTATATTGTACCTATATAATTTCACTTTTCTTATTGAACCCTTGGGACCGGTCATTATTTATGGAGAGTGGGGGAGGTAAAAAATTATATCAAAGATAAAAATTTCCAAGGCCCCCCTCCCCAGTCCTGAAAATGGCGAGCGGTCCCCCTCTTTTAATCCACAGTAATGATTAATGCATGTGTGCTAATGAAAGACAAGATAAAAGTTTTATAAAAGCGATCACCGGCAGCGAAATTCCTCATGGCGTTGTGGTGAGGGATTAGTGACGGTTAGGGTTTGGTTTAAAATCAGGGTTAGGGGTTGTTTCGATTCTTACCAGACGCTAAATATTTTTTAATAATAATAATTATAGTATTTATATAGCGCTAAAACTATAAATATTCTAAAGCGCTGTTAAAATCGCTAATATATATATATGTCAATAAAAAAAATACTAATGGCAAATACTATAATAAAATAACTATAAAAAATAATAAAATAAAGTAATAAATTACTATACTAATAGTACTGCAGAAGGTAAAACTTGTAAAAAAAATATAAATCAAAAACGACTAATAGTTAAAGCAGCTATGGAAGCGACACTATGTAATATAAGCATTCTTGAACAAGTATGTCTTAAGGCGACTCTTAAAACAATCTATACCAGATGCGCTACGGATCTGTTGTGGGAGGGAGTTCCATAGGATGGGGCCGGTCCTAGCAAAAGCACGATCACCAAACGTCTTCCGGTGTGTCGAAGGTACAACAAGGAGATCTTGCTTGGCGGATCTCGGCGAGTAGCGATATGCGATCATCGTTTTTGCGACTTAGGAGTTCAGAGATGTATCGTGGAGCTAGCCATGAAGAGCCTTGTAAACGATCAAAAGGATCTTGAAAGTCACACGTTCTCTTACAGATAACCAGTGAAGTTTCATCAGTGTTGGAGTAATGTGATCAAATTTAGGTACGAGACAGACGACTCGAGCGGCCGCATTAAGCACTTTCTGTAGATGGTCAGATTGGTATTTTGGAATCCCGTACAATAGAGAATTGCAGTAATCGATGTGGGATGTCACAAATGCGTGCACCAAGATTTTCGTGGAATTCTCTGATAAGTACTTTCTTATCTGTCTGATGTGATACAAGCTACGGAAGGCCTTGCTGCAAACCTTACCAACATGCGTTTTCATGGACATGTGCTCGTCGAACCAAGCACCAAGGTTGCGTATATATAGTTGAGGATGGCGCACTTGTGAGTATTTTCGTTCTAAAAATTTCTAAGTGTCGCTTTAGTTTGTACTTTCAGGGAACCCTACAAATTCGGGTTTCTTACACCGAGAAAATACCCATAATTGTTAGGGGTCCATATTGTAGTTTATTCATATTTGGGTGCATTTGAAGCCGACTAGCCAATGCTACACTGGGGGAAACCATGTCACAAACGATGACTTTCATAACGCCTTACCTTGTACGTCATTGGACTGTCACTGTTTGTCGTTTGCTTTTGTAAGCCTAATTAAGTTTACAAAATATGTGTATCGTTTGGATCAGTGTCCCGTTTTGCGCCCACTTCTGGATGTTTGCTGAATAGGTGGCTCATTAATGAAGTCTGCACCTCTTGGCCATCACAACTCCCGCTGTCACTAAGCTATGCACATAAAGGCAGAACAGAACTAGCAGAACCTAAAAAAAGAGGACCCCCTCTTTCTTTAATGAAAAGAATAAGGGCCCCTCTCTGACCGTTCTAAAATACCCTTTACCCCCCCCCCCCCCCCCCCCCCCCCCCCCGCTCCATAAATAATGGCCGATCCCTTATATTTCCAAAATATTTCTCATATGTTTCTATCTATTTAATTTTCCTCAATTATTTTCCCTGTGGTTGTGGTAAACTCGAAAGTGACCATAGCCTGCGTCACATCCGAACTGGCCTAGTCTAGTCCGTCTGCGAAATACTCTTAGCTAGAGCTAGAGAGAGAACAGCCGCGGAGAAAGAGCCGCAGTTCGCTTGAATTCGCGCTGCTTCGCAGCTCGCTGATCGCCGCTTCGCAGCTCTTTCTCCGCGGCTGTTCTCTCTCTAGTAAACCTCTGGAACCAGGGTATCTGCGAAACAGCTACCGGAAAATTTGTTCTATACTCCCAACGAAGTACCAGGAATATGTAGTCGATTCTGATTGGCTTTTAAAAATGCTCATTCTTACACGGTTTTCTGACTGGCCATTCAACTGTCACCAGCCCGGTGCGACTTACGGCTAATTTACATTTCAAAATAACAACAACAACATTTATTTCACTCTAGATGCAGGAGTTACATGTAGTACAATAACTAGAGGTTTCTCACAAAAGTGAAGTGCTGCAAGCAGTATAGTACGAGGTCGCAGCAGTACAAAGTAGCGAGGGATCGCTGTTGTCGACAGTGCGCATTCATTTTTTTTTTTCAGTGTTTCTCTCATTAAAAAAGCTTGGCGATCACAAAGTAGATCACAAACCCTTGAAAAGAGAAACGACATACAAATATCTTGGAGTTAAGATCGATCAGTCTTTAACATGGAAGGATCAAGTGGACACAGTTTCTAAGAAAGCTTCAGGTGGTATAGGGCGCTGAGACGAGTTAGGCATGTCGTACCTCACGCGCTAATTACAATGTATAATTCCCTTGTACTACCGTATTTCAATTACTGTAGTGCAGTATGGGGAAACTGTGGAAAAGGGATATCTGACATACTCCAAACTCTACAAAACAGAGCTGCCAGGGTGGTCACCTTTTCCAATTATGATAGGCGGTCAACTGAGTTGTTGAACGAACTTGAATGGGATAATCTTGAGACAAGCAACTGGCTATATTAATGTACAAAACTACGAATTGGAGCACTCCAAATTATTTGAAGGAAATCTTTAAAAGCACAACTCTTGTACATTCCTATAACTTAAGAAACTCAAGCTATAATGTATCTGTACCAAGACCGCACACTGAAGCTGGAAAACGCAGCTTTCATTATAGGGGGGCTGTTCTTTGGAATAGTTTATCTAATGATACAAGAAGACAGACAAGCGTGGCATCATTTAAACATACGCTATAATTTAGGTTAACCAATAAATTTTGAATAAGAATTATACAATATATATTAGGATAACATATTTTAGGGATTTACACTTTTTACAACACATTTTTAACTAGGGATCCATTTCTGTAATTTTATTATTAGTTCATGTATGCACGGCTCTCGGGAAGAGCATTATATGTATGATGAGACACCGTGTTGAAATAAAGATTATGTATGTATGTATGTATGTGGCGATTGTTATATAAAACAAATAGATTATATTTTCCCGTTTGTTTGTTGTCATATATGTACAGAGGACGTCACAGCGCGTGAAGATCGACAGTCATGACTGTGTTACTGAGTACGACGACCCAGTTAATTTGTGATTGTTTCAGTTTGATCATTTGCATTAAATGCGTGAACACAATGGGTCAAGCAGCTGTTTTTCAGTTCGTTAAAGCAAGGAACAGCCGTCAGACAAGGCTTTAATCCTTCTAGCCTTCCAACAGCACCGGGTAAACATCTGACCGTATCGTCTGTTACTCTGGTGAGGAAAGAATCAAACACAGAAACTCTGCTCGGATACAAGCCGCATTCACCATTCAGGGTTTTCAGTTTCACAACCCAAAGCAGTAAATAGCATCCTAATGTTTTGATAGAATGTTTCAATAACTTTTTGTGCAATATCCTACTTACCTAATTTTAAAAAGCGATAGAAGCAGGGATTATTGTGGTTATAGTTGAGATCTCATTCGCTATCGCCAACGTGATTGTAGTTACCAGTACTAGTTCTCTGCTCCGATGAAATGATAACGGGGAACAATGTAGGTTGAGTATCGGCACATCAAAGACGTTCGAAATAGGTTGCTGCTTGCGCAATACGAATCTAACAATAGAAAAAAAAAGAGAGTGAGCTGGACCTGAAAAAAAAAGAGACTGATCTATCCAGTCAGGAACACTCTAAATAGGCGGAACACTGGAACACAGCCTTTTTAACATGAGAAAACCTCTTGAACCAGGAGAAAACCTCTGTCCCGACTCGTATCATATTCGCATGTGATAGGCATCTGTCCGTGAATTTGTCAGTACTAGTGTGGGGTCGGGATATAATTTGTCGTGTCAACAATTGCGCTACTCCTCCCAGTGGTATCAATTATGCTCCTTGGCTCCAGGACCGTCCGCGCCACCGCCGCGCCACGGAGATGAGTTTGTTTGGGCTTCGCTTCGCGAGTAGCTGTGATGTTACCGTATTATGTGCATACAAAGGTAAGATAGTTATCGTACTGTATGCTGCATAAGTTTGAGCTCCATTCGGCGCGAATTTCTTGATAAAAGTTTTCATTTTGTGGAGCTTGTTGTGATTCCCGGGTGTGATAATTTGCTTGAAACGATTTTCGAGATGAACTCTAGTCTCCACACTTAGGCGATAATTTTTGTTAGGAAAAGTTCAAAACTAACATAAATAATAACCAGACACAGTTTAAAGACGATATTCAAACTTTATTTTTACAATTTCATATATTACACTGATCATAACATAGAAACTACGCTTGGGCTCCCTGTGCAATAGACCTGGAGGATTCAGTGCTTTGTTTTCCAATTATAGAAATTGGTACATTTCCTCTTGGGATACAGAATAACTCAAGGGAAAAGTCACGTGGTCTGAAATGGGACAACAAAGAGGCAAGCTGACTAGATCTATAAACACATGAGGGTAAGTTATTTACGTAAACTAGAAATAGTAGTGGCCCTAAGACGCACAGGGGAAAAAAATAATTCAAAAAAACAAAACATTAATGGTAATTTGCCAAAATCCATTAGACATTAATGGGAAGAGTTCAACTTTCCCGGGAAAAGTTGAACTCTTCCCATTAATGTCAGATGGGTTTTGATGAATTCCCATTAATGTGTTTTTGAAATTTTTCCCTGTGACGCTTCCTGAGGAACTCTGACAGGAGACTTTCTTGGGAGAGAAAGAGACATTTGGCTGGTTGGTGATTTAGCTTCTGTTTAATAGATAGACAGGACTTGAACCAGTTCACACTGTCAGAAAAACCAGATACTACTAGTTTGTTGAAGAGAATTAGTATGGTCAACAGTGTCAAATTAAATGCTTTTGAAAAGTACAGGAAAATAGCACTGGTTTACTAGACTACTGTCCATATTCTCAAGGATAGTGTCAGTGAAATGAATAAGAGCGATCTCTGTTGAGAGTTTAGGTCTAAAGCCAACTGTATGGGTGTAAGGATCTTTTCTTCCATAAGGTAATCATATACTTGTGATTAAATATATATAATATAATAATATTATAATATAATAATTGAGAGAACATCTGCCAAAAACATTTATCCTATCCTTCTTTTTGGTGATTAACTTCCATTCTTCTGCAAAGGAAGTATTTCTTTTCTCTGATAACAATTTTTCGGGGGGTTGATTCCATTTGTTTGGCCATGCCGAACTCAGAGACTGGAGCAAATGAAATCAAGAGATGTAGTTACCAGTTTCCCGGCCAAGATAATTTATTCCGAAAGTTCAAATATCATTCATTTAAGAAATAAAACAGATCTTCCGTGTTTGCACAGACTCATGCAAACCGAGGTAAGTTTGGGAGGATTCGAGAGCAGAACACACACAAGACTGCAATTAAAACAATGTTTCCCCTATTGTCAGAAAACAACTTACAGCTCTTTTGTTGTGTAACAATAGGGACAACACTGTGACATCATGAGATCAAAGATGGGAGCATGCAGGACATTCACATGACTTTTACCGACAGGATCAGTATCGGTGCATAAATGACATCTAGTGTACAATTTACTGGAGACAAACACAACAGCAGACTTAGGCATCCATAACAAACACTTGAGAACAAACATTGTTTTTCAGCCGAGGTTCCCTTTAACTTGTGTAGAATAACTTGTAAAACACATAAAATAATTCCCCAGGGTGGGTGTATTTGTTGATTTTTGTGATGAAAATCCTGCCCCAAGTAGTGGGGACTTGGTCAGAATCCATGATTTTGTTAAGGGGGAGCAAGGGGGTTTGAGCGAGTCATAGGAGGAGGGGGTTGCTAAATTGTCATTTAAATTTAGAGACTCTGAAATGCTATCCAGAAGTCTTTTTTTTTTAGTGGGGGGGAGGGGGGGGGGGGGGTGTTGCAACTCCCTGAGCCAAGCATTCCCTGGATCCGCCTCTGCACGATATAACATTTCCATTATTCTCTTTCTAAAAACAAACAATTATAAACTGTTGAAGTAGAGAGACATAGAAATAATTAATCCTGCATTTTGAATGGATGTTTCTTTATCCTTAGACATTTCCCATGCGGCGACCATCTTGGAATAAACCTATTGTTAATGCTTACCCAGCCTCGGTCTCAAACATGTTTAACCGAGGCTGGGTATTAAAACATTAACAATAGGTTTATTCCAAGATGGCCACCGTGTGGGAAAGGTCTATTGAAACAGTTCTTGTGACAAGATTGTTAATACATAATAGGTATAATAGGTAAGACACTGACTGGCTCATTTAAACTTTATTGGTATAAGACTTGTTATACGAACGCGATTGTTGATCTGGTTTTATTGTTTGACCTGACGCTAAATTGTATACATGTTGTTCAGTTCTGCTTGTTTTTACATTATGTTCACATTACTTTCTCTTAATTCCTAATAATTATTTGAATCTTCAATAACAGTCTTTTCATGTCCTGTTTATAGTACTAAGTTGTACATCTAGAATCTGTAGAATCAAAAATTATATTGGCACAAAATCTCAAGACAGCAGCACTTTGACATCGAAAAACTGAACAAAAGTGATTCACAGCCCCATTTGATAGAGTTAAAGATCGTGGGAGAAGATGCATGGCTTGGTATTTAAACCTTTTCTGACAGCTTCTTTTCGTTCGGCGCCAAAATCCAGGCGGGCAATCTTCCCGAGCAGTTTCCTCTTGTTTAACGTTACGCTTCTTCTTGCACCAAAGTCCAGGGGGACACGCACTCGTGTCTTCTTCAGAGTTACCAGCTCCCCTCTTGCACCAGAATCCGGAGGGACAGTTTGATGCCTCGTCGTCTACAGACCTCCTTTTGCGGCACCAGTACCCTGGGGGTCAGTAGGAATCTTCATCCTCTTGAGGGAGGGCTGTTAGAAGGACCGCGCTGCCCGCAGCGACGATCAACAAGAGAAAGGTAGATGGCCTAAACATGGTTCTGTGAAAGAAAACAAACGTAAGATAGTATTTATTTGCGCAAGGCCTGTATCGTATCTTAAAAATAGAAAAATAGAAAATAAATAGAAAGTTATGGACTGAGTTTTTTTCCGCTCGATCACGAGCCATAAAAAGGGGAAGAAAACGAAGATCCATAACGGTACGGACCGAGCAAGCCAGTTTAATAGGGTTTTTATTATATGGCTCAAAATGATCTTTGCTTTGAATTTTATTATCAAGCCAATCTTCTTCAAACTCGATACACTTGCTAATTTTCTTGTGATCTTTCTTGTGATGAAGTTCATTTCTTAGAGAAGCCGTTGCCGTCGACCTCAGCAAAGCCATCGACTGAATTAACCATAATCTATTGCTGGCTAAATTGAAGGCCTATGGTTTCTCAATACCTGCATCGGAGTTGATGTCAGCATACTTGCTAGGCCGTCAGCATCGTGTCAAAGTGCTCGGGGTGTGCTCTGACTATTGTGCGGTCAAGGCTGGCGTACCACAAGGATCCCTCCTAGGTCTCCTACTTTTCAATATTTTCATCAACGACCTAAACTATTGTATTCCAAACATTTCACTCACGCTTTATGCTGATGACACTACAGGGTACGCCTCGGAGGGTACGCCTCTCCTACTATCCTAGAGTTCTTCATTAACAATGATCTAAGGTTATTGTCTTCCTGGTTCGATCTGGACTGTCTTGCTGTCAACAACGTTAAGATACTTCCCCGTCGGCCCGTCCAAATACGACTATGGTTTGGTAATTGAGATTAATGACGCCATTAACATTTTAGGGGTTACCATAGATAGGAAGCTTTCCTTCAAAGAACATATTTCTAATCAGCTCAAGAAAGCTTATGCTAAAGCATCTGCGCTAAGAAGGATCCGTCGCTTGTTACCAATAGATGTAATGATAAAACTGTATAAGGCTTTCATTGTTCCACATTTTGAATTGTGTAGTCTTTCTTAATGTATAGGCAAAGACCAGAGTAACTGCTTAGAAGACGCTAACTACTACATTAAAAGAACTTTGTCAGGTCACGCTAAGTCTGTGCCATATGAACAGTTATTAAGTATTGCTGGTATGTCTAACCTAAGGCAAAGAAGGCTTTACCAGTCACTAATATTGCTGTATAAATGTCTTTACTGTAGCGGACCTCAAGATATTCGCGATTGTTTTAGTTTTAGGAGAACGATGTATAGTATGCGAGGTGATGGGTATAACCCTTACACTATCGCGCTTTACCTTGAAGTGGAAGAAAAGTCATTTTACCTATGTCCTTTCGCAGCTCTGGAAGAATCTTCCTGCTAGTGTTTGTCATGCGGGCAATTTAAATTACGACTTTAAAACGAATATTAGTAATATCGCACTTTAGCCTGTTAACTGACACTTAGGACTATTTTACCTAAGTTTCTTGTACCTATAGTATGTATTTTTAAGATTACTTATATAAGTATCATTTACGTTTTATTGCTCTTTCGCTTTTTAGCTTTATATTAGAAGGTATCTAACACAATTAATTAATTATAACAACATACTACCTTATTGTGCATTAGCCTCCGATGCAAACGTCTTGTTTGGTTCATTTCCCTTGCTCCGACACCAACGTCTGCGAACTCAAGCCGGGTTTTTTTGTTCAGCCAATCAGAGGGGAGCTCAGTCTTATTTTCCGGGAGCTCATCAAAATGCACAGCTCGTCGATATGAATAGATTCCCTACAAACCTTCACAGTCGCTGAACTGAGTATTCTTGCCACCAAAGCAGAGTTTTTTTGTGGCGACGGGAAAGACGTGAAGATCTTTCTTTTGGAGGTATTCGAAATCCATTGGCAAAGTCGAAATGTTAGCACTGAAATATCGTTTGTTTTTACCACTTGGCAACCTCTGAGCGTTTTGAAGTGATTTTCTGTTGTCTTGGCGACTAAGAGGAGACGAAGACTTGCATGTGCAAAAATGGAAGTCAAAATAATCAGCCAATCAAGTGTTAGTGTTCCCACGGTCCACTAAGTAATTAATTAATGTTTGGACTAAGGGGAAAACCTAACTAGCAATTTGATTGGTCAAAATAAACAATCCGTAAAATGAGGCTCGTGTTCGCAGACACAAGACGTCTGCATCGGAGGCATTACCTTATTGTAAATTTCTAAATCTCTAGATTTCTTAAAATATAATTAGGCTAATATATTGTATTACTTAAATGTAGGCTATTTATAAGTATTAGTTTAGAATGGAGGTTCGTATTTTGAACGAGTTGTATAGCACTTGGGCGATAAGGTGGTTAAATAAACGATTGATTGATTGATTAAATTGGATTAAATCTCGGATTAAATCACTCGGTCCCAGTCCCCTCGTCAACTCCGATCTTGCTTGGAGCCGGCTCTCTGGTGTGTTTTTCGAACATGTTTTTTTTCGGATTTGGGTTGCCTGTTCGGCGCGCGGTAATACTGGGATCGAGACGAAATGCGGGAGAATACGTAAAAAGTGGAGCCGTCCTGTACCACTCGAAACGAGCCACATCATTGGCTTACCCAACAATACAAAACACCCTAACCTTTAGCACGAGCCACAGCATTGGCTTACCCAACAATACAAAACACCCTTACCTTTAGCACGAGCCACAGCATTGGCTTACCCAACAATACAAAACACCCTAACCTTTAGAACGAGCCACAGCATTGGCTTACCCCAACAATACAAAACACCCTAACCTTTAGAACGAGCCACAGCATTGGCTTACCCAACAATACAAAACACCCCAACCTTTAGCACGAGCCACAGCATTGGCTTACCCAACAGTACAAAACACCCTAACCTTTAGCACGAGCCACATCATTGGCTTACCCAACAATACAAAACACCCTAACTTTTAGCACGAGCCACAGCATTGGCTTACCCAACAATACAAAACACCCTAACCTTTAGAACGAGCCACAGCATTGGCTTACCCAACAATACAAAACACCCAAACCTTTAGAACGAGCCACAGCAACCTTTAGCACGAGCCACAGCATTGGCTTACCCAACAATACAAAACACCCTAACCTTTAGAACGAGCCACAGCATTGGCTTACCCAACAATACAAAACACACTAACCTTTAGAACGAGCCACAGCAACCTTTAGCACGAGCCACAGCATTGGCTTACCCAACAATACAAAACACCCTAACCTTTAGAACGAGCCACATCATTGGCTTACCCAACAATACAAAACACCCTAACCTTTAGAACGAGCCACAGCATTGGCTTACCCAACAATACTAAACACCCTAACCTTTAGAACGAGCCACAGCATTAGCTTACCCAACAATACAAAACACCCTAACCTTTAGAACGAGCCACAGCATTGGCTTACCCAACAATACAAAACACCCTAACCTTTAGAACGAGCCACAGCATTGGCTTACCCAACAATACAAAACACCCTCACCTTTAGAACGAGCCACAGCTGATTGGCTTACCCAACAATACAAAACACCCTAACCTTTAGCACGAGCCACAGCATTAGCTTACCCAACAATACAAAACACCCTAACCTTTAGAACGAGCCACAGCATTGGCTTACCCAACAATACAAAACACCCTAACCTTTAGAACGAGCCACAGCATTGGCTTACCCAACAATACAAAACACCCTAACCTTTAGAACGAGCCACAGCATTGGCTTACCCAACAATACAAAACGCCCTAACCTTTAGCACGAGCCACAGCATTGGCTTACCCAACAATACAAAACACCCTAACCTTTAGCACGAGCCACAGCATTGGCTTACCCAACAATACAAAACACCCTAACCTTTAGCACGAGCCACAGCATTGGCTTACCCAACAATACAAAACACCCTAACCTTTAGAACGAGCCACAGCATTGGCTTACCCAACAATACAAAACACCCTAACCTTTAGCACGAGCCACAGCATTGGCTTACCCAACAATACAAAACACCCTAACCTTTAGAACGAGCCACATCATTGGGTTACCTAACAATACAAAACACCCTAGCCTTTAGAACGAGCCACATCATTGGCTTACCCAACAATACAAAACCACCCTAACCTTTAGAACGAGCCACAGCATTGGCTTACCCAACAATACAATACACCCTAACCTTTAGAACGAGCCACATCATTGGCTTACCTAACAATACAAAACACCCTAGCCTTTAGAACGAGCCACATCATTGGCTTACCCAACAATACAAAACACCCTAACCTTTAGAACGAGCCACAGCAACCTTTAGCACGAGCCACAGCATTGGCTTACCCAACAATACAAAACACACTAACCTTTAGAACGAGCCACAGCATTGGCTTACCCAACAATACAAAACACCCTAACCTTTAGCACGAGCCACAGCATTGGCTTACCCAACAATACAAAACACCCTAACCTTTAGAACGAGCCACATCATTGGGTTACCTAACAATACAAAACACCCTAGCCTTTAGAACGAGCCACATCATTGGCTTACCCAACAATACAAAACACCCTAACCTTTAGAACGAGCCACAGCATTGGCTTACCCAACAATACAATACACCCTAACCTTTAGAACGAGCCACATCATTGGCTTACCTAACAATACAAAACACCCTAGCCTTTAGAACGAGCCACATCATTGGCTTACCCAACAATACAAAACACCCTAACCTTTAGAACGAGCCACAGCAACATTTAGCACGAGCCACAGCATTGGCTTACCCAACAATACAAAACACCCTAACCTTTAGCACGAGCCACAGCATTGGCTTACCCAACAATACAAAACACCCTAACTTTTAGCACGAGCCACAGCATTGGCTTACCCAACAATACAAAACACCCTAACCTTTAGAACGAGCCACAGCATTGGCTTACCCAACAATACAAAACACCCTAACCTTTAGAACGAGCCACATCATTGGCTTACCTAACAATACAAAACACCCTAGCCTTTAGAACGAGCCACATCATTGGCTTACCCAACAATACGAAACACCCTAACCTTTAGAACGAGCCACATCATTGGCTTACCCAACAATATAAAACACCCTAAACTTTAGAACGAGCCACATCATTGACTTACCTAACAATACAAAACACCCTAGCCTTTAGAACGAGCCACAGCATTGGCTAAACCCAAAAATACAATACACCCTAACCTTTAGAACGAGCCACATCATTGGCTTACCTAACAATACAAAACACCCTAGCCTTTAGAAACGAGCCACATCATTGGCTTACCCAACAATACAAAAACACCCTAACCTTTAGAACGAGCCACATCAACCTTTAGCACGAGCCACAGCATTGGCTTACCCAACAATACAAAACACCCTAACCTTTAGAACGAGCCACAGCATTGGCTTACCCAACAATACAAAACACACTTACCTTTAGAACGAGCCACAGCAACCTTTAGCACGAGCCACAGCATTGGCTTACCCAACAATACAAAACACCCTAACCTTTAGAACGAGCCACAGCATTGGCTTACCCAACAATACAAAACACCCTAACCTTTAGCACGAGCCACAGCATTGGCTTACCCAATAATACAAAACACCCTAACCTTCAAACTCGATACACTTGCTAATTTTCTTGTGATCTTTCTTGTGATGAGGTTCATTTCTTAGAGAAGCGGTTGCCGTCGACCTCAGCAAAGCCTTCGACTCAATTAACCATAATCTATTGCTGGCTAAATTGAAGGCCTATGGTTTCTCAATACCTGCATCGGAGTTGATGTCAGCATACTTGCTAGGCCGTCAGCAGCCTGTCAAAGTGCGCGGGGTGTGCTCTGACTATTGTGCGGTCAAGGCTGGCGTACCACAAGGATCCCTCCTAGGTCTCCTACTTTTCAATATTTCATCAACGACCTAAACTATTGTATTCCAAACATTTCACTCAGGCTTTATGCTGATGACACTACAGGGTACGCCTCGGAGGGTACGCCTCTCCTACTATCCTAGAGTTCTTCATTAACAATGATCTAAGGTTATTGTCTTCCTGGTTCGATCTGAACTGTCTTGCTGTCAACAACGTTAAGATACTTCCCCGTCGGCCCGTCCAAATACGACTATGGTTAGGTAATTGAGATTAATGACGCCATTAACATTTTAGGGGTTACCATAGATAGGAAGCTTTCCTTCAAAGAACATATTTCTAATCAGCTCAAGAAAGCTTATGCTAAAGCATCTGCGCTAAGAAGGATCCGTCGCTTGTTACCAATAGATGTAATGATAAAACTGTATAAGGCTTTCATTGTTCGACATTTTGAATTGTGTAGTCGTTCTTAATGTATAGGCAAAGACCAGAGTAACTGCTTAGAAGACGCTAACTACTACATTAAAAGAACTTTGTCAGGTCACGCTAAGTCTGTGCCATATGAACAGTTATTAAGTATTGCTGGTATGTCTAACCTAAGGCAAAGAAGGCTTTACCAGTCACTAATATTGCTGTATAAATGTCTTTACTGTAGCGGACCTCAAGATATTCGCGATTGTTTTAGTTTTAGGAGAACGATGTATAGTATGCGAGGTGATGGGTATAACCCTTACACTATCGCGCTTTACCTTGAAGTGGAAGAAAAGTCATTTTACCTATGTCCTTTCGCAGCTCTGGGACAATCTTCCTGCTAGTGTTTGTCATGCGGGCAATTTAAATTACGACTTTAAAACGAATATTAGTAATATCGCACTTTAGCCTGTTAACTAACACTTAGGACTATTTTACCTAAGTATCTTGTACCTATAGTATGTATTTTTAAGATTACTTATATAAGTATCATTTACGTTTTATTGCTCTTTCGCTTTTTAGCTTTATATTAGAAGATATCTAACACAATTAATAAATTATAACAACATACTACCTTATTGTGCATTAGCCTCCGATGCAAACGTCTTGTTTGGTTCATTTCCCTTGCTCCCACACCAACGTCTGCGAACTCAAGCCGGTTTTTTTTTGTTCAGCCAATCAGAGGGGAGCTCTTATTTTCCGGGAGCTCATCAAAATGCACAGCTCGTCGATATGAATAGATTCCCTACAAACCTTCACAGTCGCTGAACTGAGTATTCTTGCCCCCAAAGCAGAGTTTTTTTGTGGCGACGGGAAAGACGTGAAGATCTTTCTTTTGGAGATATTCGAAATCCATTGGCAAAGTCGAAATGTTATGTACTGAAATATCGTTTGTTTTTACCACTTGGCAACCTCTGAGCGTTTTGAAGTGATTTTCTGTTGTCTAGGCGACTAAGAGGAGACGAAGACTTGCATGTGCAAAAATGGAAGTCAAAATAATCAGCCAATCAAGTGTTAGTGTTCCCACGGTCCACTAACTAATTAATTAATGTTTGGACTAAGGGGAAAACCTAACTAGCAATTTGATTGGTGAAAATAAACAATCCGTAAAATGTGGTTCGTGTTCGCAGACACAAGACGTCTGCATCGGAGGCATTACCTTATTGTAAATTTCTAAATCTCTAGATTTCTTAAAATATAATTAGGCTAATATATTGTATTAATTAAATGTAGGCTATTTATGGGGTATTAGTTTAGAATGCAGGTTCGTATTTTGAACGACTTGTATAGCACTTGGGCGATAAGGTGGTTAAATAAACGATTCTCGGATTAAATCACTCGGTCCCAGTACCCTCGTCAACTCCGATCTTGCTTGGTCCAAGCCGTATCTGATACTGTATAAACCCGGTAATAGCAGACTATACCATGTCAAACGAAGAAGCCGGCTCTCTGGTGTGTTTTTCGAACATGTTTTTTTCGGATTTGGGTTGCCTGTTCGGCGCGCGGTAATACTGGGATCGAGACGAAATGCGGGAGAATACGTAAAAAGTGGAGCCGTCCTGTACCGCTCGAAACGAGCCACATCATTGGCTTACCTAACAATACAAAACACCCTAACCTTTAGAACGAGCCACATCATTGGCTTACCTAACAATACAAAACACCCTAACCTTTAGAACGAGCCACAGCATTGGCTTACCCAACAATACAAAACACGCTAACCTTTAGAACGAGCCACAGCAACCTTTAGCACGAGCCACAGCATTGGCTTACCCAACAATACAAAACACCCTAACCTTTAGAACGAGCCACAGCATTGGCTTACCCAACAATACAAAACACCCTAACCTTTAGAACGAGCCACATCATTGGCTTACCCAACAATACAAAACACCCTAACCTTTAGAACGAGCCACAGCATTGGCTTACCCAACAATACAAAACACCCTAACCCTAAACACCGTGCAGTACGAAAACAATAGGGCTACAGTATATTGGATGCAATCAGAATACAGGTCTCGAGCGGTACAGGATTACTGTTCCCTGGATCCGCGTCTGCACGATATAACATTTACATTATTCTCTTTCTAAAAACAAACAAATATAAACTGTTGAAGTCGAGAGACATAGAAATAATTAATCCTGCATTTTGAATGGATGTTTCTTTATCTTTAGACATTTCCCATGCGGCGACCATCTTGGAATAAACCTATTGTTAATGCTTACCCAGCCTCAGTCTCGAACATGTTTAACCGAGGCTGGGTAAGCATTAACAATAGGTTTATTCCAAGATGGCCGCCACGTGGGAAATGAAACAGTTCTTGTGATAAGATTGTTAATACATAACAGGTATAATAGATAAGACACTGACCAGCTCATTAATATTTTATTGGTATAAGACTTGTTATACGAACACGATTGTATACATGTTGTTCAGTTCTGCTTGTTTTTACATTATGTTTACATTACTTTCTCTTAATTCCTAATAATTATTTGAATCTTCAATAAGTCTTTTCATGTCCTGTTTATAGTACTAAGTTGTACATCTAGAATCTGTAGAATGCATTTGATCGACAAATCAAAACTTATATTGGCACTTTGACATCGAAAAACTGAACAAAAGTGATTCACAGCCCCATTTGATAGAGTTAAAGATCGTGGGAGAAGATGCATGTCTTGATATTTAATCCTTTTCTAAGAGCTTCTTTTCTTTCGGCACCAAAATCCAATCGGGCAATCTTCCCGAGCAGTTTCCTCTTGTTGAATGTTACGCTTCTTCTTGCACCAAAATCCAAGGGGACACGCACTCGTGTCTTCTTCAGAGTTACCAGCTCCCCTCTTGCACCAGAATCCGATTGGACAGTTTGATGCCTCGTTGTCTACAGACCTCCTTTTGAGGCACCAGTATCGTGGAGGACAGTAGGAATCTTCATCCTCTTGAGGGAGGGCTGTTACAAGGACCGCGCTGGCCGCAGCGACGATCAAGAAGAGAAAGGTAGATGGCCTGAACATGGTTCTGTGAAAGAAAACAAACGTAAGATAAAGTATTTATTTGCGCGAGGCCTGTATCGCATCTTAAGTTATGGACTGAGTTGTTTTTGCTCGATCGCGGGCCATAAAAAGGGGAAGAAAACGAAGATACATAACTGTATGGACCGAGGAAGCCAGTTTAATAGCGTATTTATTATATGGCTCAAAATTATATTTACGGCAGAACCGGCTTTGCTTTGATTTTTATTATCAAACCAATGTGACTCAAACTCAGTACACTTGCTAATTTTATTGTGATCTTTCTTGTGATGAGGTTCATTTCTTAAAGAAGCCGTTGTCGTCGACCTCGGCAAAGCCTTCGACTCAATTAACCATAATCTATTGCTGGCTAAATTGCATGCCTATGGTTTAATTCTCAAAACCTGCATTGGAGTTGATGTCAGCATACTTGCAACGACCTAAACTATTGTATCACGATTCACTGATCATTTTGTTTACTTTTGAGACGCCAATATAACATGGTATTGGCGTCTCAGAATACCAGTCTCTGATTGGCTCTTGCGCGAGCCCTTGCAGTTACATGGGTTCCAGGTCAAGTTCAAAAGTCGTTTGTTCAACAGCAAGATTTCTACAATTTCACCTTCAAAACACTGTAAATTACAAGATAAGAATTATTCAATCCTAAAGGTAAGGTTGGCATTGTCGTTTAATTCCGTCAGAAATCTAACACTCTTATCCGCTAAAAATACAATTTTCACAATTTTTGAAGAGATTTCAAAACACGTCACCCAAAGTTTTCTCCACTCAAGCCGTGAAACCGTTGCCATAGATATACTAGGCACCTTTTGAGAATTGAAATTGCGATCAGCATAAGTTTGGTGCTTCATTCTTCTTTCTTTTAACGATTCCCGACTTAACTGTTGAATCGCAATACAAAACTAATTGCGATTTTGAGACGTTGAGGCGTTGGAAGAAAATATATTCTTCGTATTGGGCTTCGGTCGCTGCGCGATTCCGCCCAGTACGAAATATATTTTCTCCCAACTGGCCGGCAATATAATTCGGTATCGGCGTCTCAAAATCGCAATTAGTTTATAGTATTCCAAACATTTCACTCAGGCTTTATGCTGATGACACTACAGGGTACGCCTCGGACGCGTACGTTTCTCCTACTATCCTAGAGTTCTTAATTAAAAATGATCTAAGGTTATTGTCTTCCTGGTTCGATCTGAACTGTCTTGCTGTCAACAACGTTAAGACACTTGCCCGTCGGCCCGTCCAAATACGACTATGGTTTGGTAATTGAGATTAATGACGCCATTAAAATTTTAGGGGTTACCATAGATAGGAAGCTTTCCTTCAAAGAACATATTTCTAATCAGCTCAAGAAAGCTTATGCTAAAGCATCTGCGCTAAGAAGGATCCGTCGCTTGTTATCAATAGATGTAATGATAAAACTGTATAAGGCTTTCATTGTTCCACATTTTGAATTGTATAGTCCTCTTCTTAATGGTATAGGCAAAGACCAGAGTAACTGCTTAGAAGACGCTAACTACTACATTATAAGAATTTCTAATCAGCTCAAGAAAGCTTATGCTAAAGCATCTGCGCTAAGAAGGATCCGTCGCTTGTTATCAATAGATGTAATGATAAAACTGTATAAGGCTTTCATTGTTCCACATTTTGAATTGTATAGTCCTCTTCTTAATGGTATAGGCAAAGACCAGAGTAACTGCTTAGAAGACGCTAACTACTACATTATAAGAACTTTGTCAGGTCACGCTAAGTCTGTGCCATACGAACAGTTATTAAGTATTGCTGGTATGTCTAACCTAAGGCAAAGAAGGCTTTACCAGTCACTAATATTGCTGTATAAATGTCTTTACTGTAGCGGACCTCAGTATATTCGCGATTTTATAGTTTTAGGAGAACGATCTATAATATGCGATGTGATGGCTATAGCCTTACCTTACCGCGCTTTACCTTGAACTGGAAGATATGTTATTTTACCTATGTCCTTTCGCAGCTCTGGAACAATCTTCCTACTAGTGTTTGCAAGGCGGGCAATTAAATTTACGACTTTAAAACGAATATTAGTAATATCGCACTTTAGCCTGTTAACTGATACGTAGGACTATTTTACCTAAGTATCTTGTACCTATATTATGTATTTTTAAGATTACTTACAGTATATAAGTATCATTTACGTTTTATTGCTCTTTCGCTTTTTACTCGGGCTGCCTGTGGCAGCGACGAGTCTTAAAATGCAAGTCGTTTTTTAATTTTTTTATTTCATGTCGCACGGGTTCTGCGCATGCGTTAAAGGTCAAATTCAAACCAATCAGATTGCACTATGCTGGTCACGCAACAATCGCCAGGTTAATGCATTTACATAAGTGAATACAGTAAATCAAAATGGTCGACCCGCGAGGGCGAAAGCCTTCCAACAGGCTCAGGATATTTCAACTGGCGTTCTTGTTGACCATAAAAATACATGAACAACCAGGAGCCGTAATACATTCGATCAGCGCTGTTTGGACAGATCCAATGTACATTTAGAAACGTAAGCGAAATACAATATCCAAACACGTTTGGATATCAACGGGTATCGAATTATTATCAAAGGTTAGATCTCGTCAGGCGCGCTCAGATAAGAAAGTTCAAAGCTCTCAGACTAGGCGAGACAAGGAGATATCACTTTCAATGAGTCATTGTCAGAAATCTATTCCATCGTGGGCGGTCTTGTGCAGCTAAGGCATGTTTTACGACAGAATAACCAGAGTCTTTCTACTGGATTGAGAGCTCGAGACATTATACATGTCGGCTAATATGGGGAAAACTGAAACAAAAAATGAACTTTGACGGCAGAAACCCTCAATTGAGCCAAGCGGAATATTTACATGATCCGCTAAGATTGTTACAAATCTTAGTTAAGCAGATGTTTTCAGTGTATGCCAACTGAAATGCGGCAACTACACGAACAAGAAGCATGAACTGCCAGCAAAGAGAGAGGAAAAAGTATTTGAAATGCACAGCGCTAGCTGAAATAGGGCATATATATAATATCTGAGACGTTAAATTACGTTACTGTGAAGAGGATCAAAATTCAAGTTTTGTAGCTTGAGACTGTCTTCTGCCGTGACTCGTGAGAGAAATTGGAAAAGATCTAGCTGTTTCATTCAGACACTGGCAAATTTATTGAAAGCTACGGGCTTACTTTATGAGATTATTATTCATTGTGGAATGAAAGGAAACAGGTTAGCTGAAAGTTAAGTTCGAGGTAGGCTTCGACTTTCATTCCGATTCAGTGCATATGTGCACGAAGGTGGGTGCTGTCAACAACACTACCAAAAGATCCAAAACGAAAGTTCAGTTACGTAAGTACTGTAAGTAAACTCTTTTTGATTTGAATAAATGTCCTCTCAGTTTGTCTGTTAATGTACTTTTCTTCTAATTATCGCTTTATTTAACATCTGTGATTTAGAGTATGCGTACCTCAGAATAAATTATTTGAAAGGTCAACTGAATTCTTGTGTCGATAAGCGCAAATGTTTTTTGTAAAACAGTCTGTGAATTTCAGAAGCGGCTTAATAGAAGAGCTTTCTCATTTATAGGAATTACAATTTTTTTTCTTGCTATGAAATTTATGTTTCATTTCACATTTATTCATACAGTCTTAGCCGGACATTCCCCCGAGTTTTTGATCTATTTTCAATCAAATTCAAAGTCTGAATATGTCATTGTATTGCATTTATACACTTGAATTGCCAGTATTCTGTTGTTCGAATCCTGCGTTATCATAGTCATGCCATAAAAGCGATTAATAGACCAGTCTGTTTTTTTTACGTTCTCACTGGCGAATTAAAGCACGACTTGATACTAAGAGGATTTCAAATGAAAGTGTATTTCATCTTCAATCTCATGTGGCCCGAGTGAAAGCCCAGATGGGCTCTTGTTAGCTTTATATTAGATATCTAACACAATTAATTAATTACACAACATACTACCTTATTGTGCATTACCTTATTGCAAATTTCTAAATCTCTAGATTTCTTAAAATATAATTAGGCTTATATATTGTATTACTTAAATGTAGGCTATTTATAAGTATTAGTTTAGAATGCACGTTCGTATTTTGCACGAGTTGTATAGCACTTGGGCGATAAGGTGGTTAAATAAACTATTGATTGATTCGGATTGATTGAATCGGATTAAATCACTCGGTCCCAGTTCTCTCGTCATCTCCGATATGACTAAGTCCATCTTGCTTGGTCTTCTTCGTTTTACATGGTATTGTTACACGATAAAAAAGGAAAATAAAAACCACTTTTTGGCGTTTCTCTTTTTAGTGTATTCTTGGCGTTATAAAAGCCAATGAATAGTGATTTTCTTAATACATACATGCAATCAAAATCTTGGACCCTAGGACAATTACTGGACAAATGCTGCGCTCTTCTAACACAGATGTCATTATTGACATTTGGTGTTGGTTTGACGATAATCTACCGTAGATATAGCCAGTCATTTAACGATGGCCAAACGTAGCGACTAGCGGCTCCCAGCTAGACTATATAACCAACATTTAACTGATCAACATTTAAAGATAGGACAAACAGTCAATTCTCTCGGGTGGATTTCAGGGTTCGGTAGTAACGTTACGAGAACATCATATGTCCTTAAATTAAATATTAATGCGAAAATAAAACCACGGTTAAAGGTTAAACACATATGACAGAATTAATAAAGAAACGTTAAGTCTTCCCCTAATTAGACAGTTTAAGGAAGAAAAGTCAACCCGCTTAGCATAAATTTGGGGGAAAGTGGACTAATTGAGATATGGATGACAAGGATCAGATGACAACTTAGAGTAGATGGAGATACTCGCCTTATTGTTTACCCAAGGTGGTGTTCCTATCTAGTCATGTTGTGCCTTTGGTTTAAATTGGTTACGATTTATAGCTTTTAGGTTTTCTTTATTAAAGTCCGTAGGACTATCCTGTAAGATTTTGTCCTTGTATTCCATGTTTCCTTTCTCTTTTAACTCTACTCTCATTAAATATTACCTGGTGGCAGTGAGTTTCTTGCCAAAGGTAATACTAGCTTAGTAATTATTAGCTGTCAATCAATCTTAACATTGATGTAATTTTGCACCTTGTCGTTATGTTCTAGTAGCACGTACACATTTAGCAGAGATTTGCGTGAATCCACGCAGACAGTAAATAAGCTCCTTCTTGAGCTTATGTCATTTTGTTAACTTGTGGGTGCGCGCAAACGCAGAACACGAGTTATTAGGGTTAGTGGGTCCGCGCTAATTTATTCATCATTTTATGGTGTGTACTTCGGGATCTTCTGTGTACATCGGGACTCTCCGATTGCGTTTTGGTATATACTTCATGGTAGTATTCCGTTCCATAGAGAAAATGATTATGCAGGAAGACTATATACTGTTTTACAGTATTATGCAGGGAGACTATATGGAACGGAACACTACCATGAAGTATATACCGGCATTTTGCTTAGCTCAGCTGAACAGAATGGCTGAACTGAGTATTTTTGCCACCAAAGCAGAGTTTTTTTGTTGGCGACGGGAAAGACGTGAAGATCTTTCTTTTGGAGATATTCGAAATCCATTGCCAAAGTCCAAATTTTATACACTGAAATATCTTTTTTTTACCACTTGGCAACCTCTCAGCGTTTTGAAGTGATTTTCTGTTGTCTAGGCGACTGAGAGGAGACGAAGACTTGCACGTGCAAAAATGGAAGTCAAAATAATCAGCCAATCAAAGCTATGTCAATGTTTATAACGGCCGTTCTGAAAGGACGCGACGCTTCATTATATAAGGACGCCACCGCTGGCTATAAAGCAAACCACACCATGGCTTCAAACATTACCGATTTCTTCCATGCAAAGCAACTTCACTGTCTAGTATTCCAATCCTTCAAAGATGCAGTCAACGAAGTCCATCAAGGTGTTGTCGGAGACTATGTCCTCATCCAGCATGCTCATGATCCTGGATGCTCAGTCCATGGAGATCATTACCACTTTGTTGTCCAAGGGCCTTTCAAAAATCCAGCTGGACTCCTTCACAACAATTCCTCAAAGTGCGGACTGTACAGTGGGATCTATGGGAGAGGCCTTCAGATTCATTCAACGATGCATTGGGGAAGTCTTGAAGACCTTGTACGCTACCTTTCCGCACCTCCAAGAAAGTTTGTCCAAGGCAGAGGGGCACTGCTCGGTGAATGGAATTCTATTCGAGCTGGGCCGGGCTTTGATGTCGAAGATGGGAGCAAGAGTGAGAGCGGAAAGAGTCATCTTAACGGCCCTCACAGACGAATGGGAGGAAGAGCCGACAACAGTAGCCGCGCCAGCTTCAAAGCGGCACAAGAAATGCTGAAGTTGATCGAAGTTATGCAAGACTTGAACGCACATGACAAATCCAGCCCGATTAGAAAAGCCAGAGCGAAAGGCGGTGAAGTCTGGAATTTCGTATTTTATTTTATTAACAAGGGAGAAAGTACAGTACAGAACAGACTCCAAACAGCCCAGCAGTTGATTGTTATAGAAAGTCTAGACCAGACTTGGAAAGAGGCCTTAGACAGCCGTGAGGATTTCGACCGTAAAAAGTACCATGGGATCCACAAAAGCCAGGGGATAGTCAAGCGCCTACTAGAGGCCCATGGAACCACTATGGAACACTTCACCGCCTTTCGCTCTGGCTTTTCTAATCAGGCTGGATTTGTCATGTGCGTTCAAGTCTTGCATAACTTCGATCAACTTCAGCATTTCTTGTGCCGCTTTGAAGCTGGCGCGGCTATTGTTGTCGGATCTTCCTCCCATTCGTCTGTGAGGGCCGTTAAGATGACTCTTTCCGCTCTCACTCTTGCTCCCATCTTCGACATCAAAGCCCGGCCCAGCTCGAATAGAATTCCATTCACCGAGCAGTGCCACTCTGCCTTGGACAAACTTTCTTGGAGGTGCGGAAAGGCAGCGTACAAGGTCTTCAAGACTTCCCCAATGCATCGTTGAATGAATCTGAAGGCCTCTCCCATAGATCCGTCTGTACAGTCCGCACTTTGAGGAATTGTTGTGAAGGAGTCCAGCTGGATTTTTGAAAGGCCCTTGGACAACAAAGTGGTAATGATCTCCATGGACTGAGCATCCAGGATCATGAGCATGCTGGATGAGGACATAGTCTCCGACAACACCTTGATGGACTTCGTTGACTGCATCTTTGAAGGATTGGAATACTAGACAGTGAAGTTGCTTTGCATGGAAGAAATCGGTAATGTTTGAAGCCATGGTGTGGTTTGCTTTATAGCCAGCGGTGGCGTCCTTATATAATGAAGCGTCGCGTCCTTTCAGAACGGCCGTTTGAATATATTATTGGAAACGCTATAAACATTGACATAGCTGTGTACATAGACGCCACGCGTAATTTATCCATAAATACAAGGTCGTTTGGAAACCGTTGGAAATGTTTAGACACCACGGAGCAGTTGATATACCAGGTTCTCTTGCTGCATATGTAGGCGGTATATATACTGGTTATAAATCTATAGGCTCTAAGCGTAAACTAACTGATCACTTTGGTAGTAGAAAACCGAAGAGAGTCAAGCGAGCAATGGGTGACGAAGTAATGCCAGATGCCCCTGAAGGCGGTGAAAATTCGGCGGGAGGAAGTGTCATGATGCAAATGAAGGGCAGTGAGAAACCGTGACCTGTTCCAAGACCTTCATGTTTGTGTTCCCACGGTCCACTAAGTAATTCATTAATGTTTGGGCTAAGGGAAAAACCTAACTAGCAATATAAACAAGTCACGGAACACAAAATGTGGCTCGTGTTCGCAGACGTTGGTGTGGGAGAGAGGGAAACGACACAAGACGTCTGCATCGGAGGCATTACCTTATTGTAAATTTCTAAATCTCTAGATTTCTTAAAATATAATTAGGCTTATATATTGTATTACTTAAATGTAGGCTATTTATAAGTATTAGTTTAAAATGCACGTTTGTATTTTGAACGAGTTGTATAAGTGATTGATTGATTGAATCGGATGAAATCTTGGATGAAATCACTCGGTCCCAGTCCCCTCGTCAACTCCGATCTTCCTTGGTCTTTACATGGAAAAGTCTGCTAGCCGCCTTTTTCGAACAGGTTCTTTTTCGGATTTGGATTGCCTGTCAGTCGGCGCGCGGTAATACTGGGATCGAGACGAAATGCGGGAGAATACGTAAAAGTGGAGCCGGCCTGTACCGCTCAAAACGAGCCACATCATTGGCTTACCCAACAATAGAAAACACCCTAACCTTTAGAACGAGCCACATCATTGGCTTACCCAACAATACAAAACACTCTAACCTTTAGAACGAGCCACAGTATTGGCTTACCCAACAATACAAAACACCCTAACCTTTAGAACGAGCCACAGCATTGGCTTACCCAACAATATAAAACACCCTAACCTTTAGAACGAGCCACAGCATTGGCTTACCCAACAATACAAAACACCCTAACCTTTAGAACGAGCCACAGCATTGGCTTACCCAACAATACAAAACACCCTAACCTTTAGAACGAGCCACAGCATTGGCTTACCCAACAATGCAAAACACCCTAACCTTTAGAACGAGCCACAGCATTGGCTTACCCAAAAATACAAAACACCCTAACCTTTAGAACGAGCCACAGCATTGGCTTACCCAACAATACAAAAACCCTAACCTTTAGAACGAGCCACAGCATTGGCTTACCCAACAATACAAAACACCCTAACCTTTAGAACGAGCCACAGCATTGGCTTACCCAACAATACAAAACACCCTAACCGTTAGAACGAGCCACAGCATTGGCTTACCCAACAATATAAAACACCCTAACCTTTAGAACGAGCCACAGCATTGGCTTACCCAACAATACAAAACACCCTAACCTTTAGAACGAGCCACAGCATTGGCTTACCCAACAATACAAAACACCCTAACCTTTAGAACGAGCCACAGCATTGGCTTACCCAACAATACAAAACACCCTAACCTTTAGAACGAGCCACAGCATTGGCTTACCCAACAATACAAAACACCCTAACCTTTAGAACGAGCCACAGCATTGGCTTACCCAACAATACAAAACACCCTAACCTTTAGAACGAGCCACAGCATTGGCTTACCCAACAATACAAAACACCCTAACCTTTAGAACGAGCCACAGCATTGGCTTACCCAACAATACAAAACACCTTAACCTTTAGAACGAGCCACAGCATTGGCTTACCCAACAATACAAAACACCCTAACCTTTAGAACGAGCCACAGCATTGGCTCACCCAACAATACAGAACACCTTAACCTTTAGAACGAGCCACAGCATTGGCTTACCCAACAATACAAAACACCCTAACCTTTAGAACGAGCCACAGCATTGGCTTACCCAACAATACAAAACACCTTAACCTTTAGAACGAGCCACAGCATTGGCTGACCCAACAATACAAAACACCCTAACCTTTAGAACGATCCACAGCATTGGCTAACCCAACAATACAAAACACCCTAACCTTTAGAACGAGCCACAGCATTGGCCTACCCAACAATACAAAACACCCTAACCTTTAGAACGAGCCACAGCATTGGCTTACCCAACAATGCAAAACACCCTAACCTTTAGAACGAGCCACAGCATTGGCTTACCCAACAATACAAAACACCCTAACCTTTAGAACGAGCCACAGCATTGGCTTACCCAACAATACAAAACACCCTAACCTTTAGAACGAGCCACAGCATTGGCTTACCCAACAATACGAAACACGCTAACCTTTAGAACGAGCCACAGCATTGGCTTACCCAACAATACAAAACACCCTAACCTTTAGAACGAGCCACAGCATTGGATTACCCAACAATACAAAACACCCTAACCTTTAGAACGAGCCACAGCTTTGGCTTACCCAACAATACAAAACACGCTAACCTTTAGAACGAGCCACGGCATTGGCTCACCGAACAATACAAAACACCCTAACCTTTAGAACGAGCCACAGCATTGGCTTACCCAACAATACAAAACACGCTAACCTTTAGAACGAGCCACAGCATTGGCTTACCCAACAATACAAAACACCCTAACCTTTAGAACGAGCCACAGCATTGGCTTACCCAACAATACAAAACACCCTAACCTTTAGAACGAGCCACAGCATTGGCTTACCCAACAATACAAAACACCCTAACCTTTAGAACGAGCCACAGCATTGGCTTACCCAACAATACAAAACACCCTAACCTTTAGAACGAGCCACAGCATTGGCTCACCCAACAATACAAAAACACCCTAACCTTTAGAACGAGCCACAGCATTGGCTCACCCAACAATACAAAACTAAGGTTCTAAGGTTATTCTCTTCCTGGTTCGATCTGAACTGTCTTGCTGTCAACAACGTTAAGACACTTGCCCGTCGGCCCGTCCAAATACGACTATGGTTTGGTAATTGAGATTAATGACTGCATTAACATTTTAGGGGTTACCATAGATAGGAAGCTTTCCTTCAAAGAACATATTTCTAATCAGCTCAAGAAAGCTTTTGATAAAGCATCTGCGCTAAGAAGGATCCGTCGCTTGTTACCAATAGATGTAATGATAAAACTGTATAATGCTTTCATTGTTCCACATTTTGAATTGTGTAGTCCTTCTTAATGTATAGGCAAAGACCAGAGTAACTGCTTAGAAGACGCTAACTACTACATTAAAAGAACTTTGTCAGGTCACGCTAAGTATGTGCCATATGAACAGTTATTAAGTATTGCTGGTATGTCTAACCTAACGCAAAGAAGGCTTTACCAGTCACTAATATTGCTGTATAAATGTCTTTACTGTAGCGGACCTTAAGATATTCGCGATTTTTTTTAGTTTTAGGAGAACGATCTATAGTATGCGAGGTGATGGCTATAACCCTTACACTATCGCGCTTTACCTTGAAGTGGAAGAAAAGTCACTTTACTTATGTCCTTTCGCAGCTCTGGAACAATCTTCCTGCTAGTGTTTGTCATGCGGGCAATTTAAATTACGACTTTCAAACGAATATTAGTAATATCGCACTTTAGCCTGTTAACTGACACTTAGGACTATTTTACCTAAGTATCTTGTACCTATAGTATGTATTTTTAAGTTTACTTATATAAGTATCATTTACGTTTTATTGCTCTTTCGCTTTTTAGCTTTATATTTGATATCTAACACAATTAATTAATTATAACAACATACTACCTTATTGTGCATTAGCCTCCGATGCAAACGTCTTGTGTGGTTCATTTCCCTTGCTCCCACACCAACGTCTGCGAACTCAAGCCGGGTTTTTTTGTTCAGCCAATCAGAGGGGAGCTCTTATTTTCCGGGAGCTCATCAAAATGCACAGCTCGTCGATATGAATAGATTCCCTACAAACCTTCACAGTCGCTGAACTGAGTATTCTTGCCCCCAAAGCAGAGTTTTTTTTGTGGCGACGGGAAAGACGTGAAGATCTTTCTTTTGGAGATATTCGAAATCCATTGGCAAAGTTGAAATTTTATGCACTGAAATATCGGTGTTTTTTTTTCCACTTGGCAACCTCTGAGCGTTTTGAAGTGATTTTCTGTTGTCTAGGCGACTAAGAGGAGACGAAGACATGGAAGTCAAAATAATCAGCCAATCAAGTGTTAGTGTTCCCACGGTCCACTAAGTAATTAATTATTTCGCGGTAATACTGGGAACGAGACGAAATGCAGGAGAATACGTAAAATGTGGAGCCGTCCTGTACAGCTCGAAACGAGCAACATCATTGGCTTACCCAACAATACAAAACACCCTAACCTTTAGAACGAGCCACAGCATTGGCTTACCCAACAATACAAAACACCCTAACCTTTAGAACGAGCCACAGCATTGGCTTACCCAACAATACAAAACACCCTAACCTTTAGAACGAGCCACATCATTGGCTTACCCAACAATACAAAACACCCTAACCTTTAGAACGAGCCACAGCATTGGCTTACCCGACAATACAAAACACACTAACCTTTAGAACGAGCCACAGCATTGGCTTACCCAACAATACAAAACACCCTAACCTTTAGAACGAGCCACAGCATTGGCTTACCCAACAATACAAAACACCCTAACCTTTAGAACGAGCCACAGCATTGGCTTTCCCAACAATACAAAACACCCTCACCTTTAGAACGAGCCACAGCATTGGCTCACCCAACAATACAAAACACCCTAACCTTTAGAACGAGCCACAGCATTGGCTTACCCAACAATACAAAACACCCTAACCTTTAGAACGAGCCACATCATTGGCTTACCCAACAATACAAAACACCCTAACCTTTAGAACGAGCCACAGCATTGGCTTACCCAACAATACAAAACACCCTAACCTTTAGAACGAGCCACATCATTGGCTTACCCAACAATACAAAACACCCTAACCTTTAGAACGAGCCACATCATTGGCTTACCCAACAATACAAAACACCCTAACCTTTAGAACGAGCCACATCATTGGCTTACCCAACAATACAAAACACCCTAACCTTTTGAACGAGCCACAGCATTGGCTCACCCAACAATACAAAAACACCCTAACCTTTAGAACGAGCCACAGCATTGGCTCACCCAACAATACAAAACTAAGGTTCTAAGGTTATTCTCTTCCTGGTTCGATCTGAACTGTCTTGCTGTCAACAACGTTAAGACACTTGCCCGTCGGCCCGTCCAAATACGACTATGGTTTGGTAATTGAGATTAATGACTCCATTAACATTTTAGGGGTTACCATAGATAGGAAGCTTTCCTTCAAAGAACATATTTCTAATCAGCTCAAGAAAGCTTATGCTAAAGCATCTGCGCTAAGAAGGATCCGTCGCTTGTTACCAATAGATGTAATGATAAAACTGTATAATGCTTTCATTGTTCCACATTTTGAATTGTGTAGTCCTTCTTAATGTATAGGCAAAGACCAGAGTAACTGCTTAGAAGACGCTAACTACTACATTAAAAGAACTTTGTCAGGTCACGCTAAGTCTGTGCCATACGAACAGTTATTAAGTATTGCTGGTATGTCTAACCTAACGCAAAGAAGGCTTTACCAGTCACTAATATTGCTGTATAAATGTCTTTACTGTAGCGGACCTTAAGATATTCGCGATTTTTTTTAGTTTTAGGAGAACGATCTATAGTATGCGAGGTGATGGCTATAACCCTTACACTATCGCGCTTTACCTTGAAGTGGAAGAAAAGTCACTTTACTTATGTCCTTTCGCAGCTCTGGAACAATCTTCCTGCTAGTGTTTGTCATGCGGGCAATTTAAATTACGACTTTCAAACGAATATTAGTAATATCGCACTTTAGCCTGTTAACTGACACTTAGGACTATTTTACCTAAGTATCTTGTACCTATAGTATGTATTTTTAAGTTTACTTATATAAGTATCATTTACGTTTTATTGCTCTTTCGCTTTTTAGCTTTATATTTGATATCTAACACAATTAATTAATTATAACAACATACTACCTTATTGTGCATTAGCCTCCGATGCAAACGTCTTGTGTGGTTCATTTCCCTTGCTCCCACACCAACGTCTGCGAACTCAAGCCGGGTTTTTTTGTTCAGCCAATCAGAGGGGAGCTCTTATTTTCCGGGAGCTCATCAAAATGCACAGCTCGTCGATATGAATAGATTCCCTACAAACCTTCACAGTCGCTGAACTGAGTATTCTTGCCCCCAAAGCAGAGTTTTTTTTGTGGCGACGGGAAAGACGTGAAGATCTTTCTTTTGGAGATATTCGAAATCCATTGGCAAAGTTGAAATTTTATGCACTGAAATATCGGTGTTTTTTTTTCCACTTGGCAACCTCTGAGCGTTTTGAAGTGATTTTCTGTTGTCTAGGCGACTAAGAGGAGACGAAGACATGGAAGTCAAAATAATCAGCCAATCAAGTGTTAGTGTTCCCACGGTCCACTAAGTAATTAATTATTTCGCGGTAATACTGGGAACGAGACGAAATGCAGGAGAATACGTAAAATGTGGAGCCGTCCTGTACAGCTCGAAACGAGCAACATCATTGGCTTACCCAACAATACAAAACACCATAACCTTTAGAACGAGCCACAGCATTGGATTACCCAACAATACAAAACACCCTAACCTTTAGAACGAGCCACAGCATTGGCTTACCCAACAATACAAAACACCCTAACCTTTAGAACGAGCCACAGCATTGGCTTACCCAACAATACAAAACACCCTAACCTTTAGAACGAGCCACAGCATTGGCTCACCCAACAATACAAAAACACCCTAACCTTTAGAACGAGCCACAGCATTGGCTCACCCAACAATACAAAACTAAGGTTCTAAGGTTATTCTCTTCCTGGTTCGATCTGAACTGTCTTGCTGTCAACAACGTTAAGACACTTGCCCGTCGGCCCGTCCAAATACGACTATGGTTTGGTAATTGAGATTAATGACTGCATTAACATTTTAGGGGTTACCATAGATAGGAAGCTTTCCTTCAAAGAACATATTTCTAATCAGCTCAAGAAAGCTTTTGATAAAGCATCTGCGCTAAGAAGGATCCGTCGCTTGTTACCAATAGATGTAATGATAAAACTGTATAATGCTTTCATTGTTCCACATTTTGAATTGTGTAGTCCTTCTTAATGTATAGGCAAAGACCAGAGTAACTGCTTAGAAGACGCTAACTACTACATTAAAAGAACTTTGTCAGGTCACGCTAAGTATGTGCCATATGAACAGTTATTAAGTATTGCTGGTATGTCTAACCTAACGCAAAGAAGGCTTTACCAGTCACTAATATTGCTGTATAAATGTCTTTACTGTAGCGGACCTTAAGATATTCGCGATTTTTTTTAGTTTTAGGAGAACGATCTATAGTATGCGAGGTGATGGCTATAACCCTTACACTATCGCGCTTTACCTTGAAGTGGAAGAAAAGTCACTTTACTTATGTCCTTTCGCAGCTCTGGAACAATCTTCCTGCTAGTGTTTGTCATGCGGGCAATTTAAATTACGACTTTCAAACGAATATTAGTAATATCGCACTTTAGCCTGTTAACTGACACTTAGGACTATTTTACCTAAGTATCTTGTACCTATAGTATGTATTTTTAAGTTTACTTATATAAGTATCATTTACGTTTTATTGCTCTTTCGCTTTTTAGCTTTATATTTGATATCTAACACAATTAATTAATTATAACAACATACTACCTTATTGTGCATTAGCCTCCGATGCAAACGTCTTGTGTGGTTCATTTCCCTTGCTCCCACACCAACGTCTGCGAACTCAAGCCGGGTTTTTTTGTTCAGCCAATCAGAGGGGAGCTCTTATTTTCCGGGAGCTCATCAAAATGCACAGCTCGTCGATATGAATAGATTCCCTACAAACCTTCACAGTCGCTGAACTGAGTATTCTTGCCCCCAAAGCAGAGTTTTTTTTGTGGCGACGGGAAAGACGTGAAGATCTTTCTTTTGGAGATATTCGAAATCCATTGGCAAAGTTGAAATTTTATGCACTGAAATATCGGTGTTTTTTTTTCCACTTGGCAACCTCTGAGCGTTTTGAAGTGATTTTCTGTTGTCTAGGCGACTAAGAGGAGACGAAGACATGGAAGTCAAAATAATCAGCCAATCAAGTGTTAGTGTTCCCACGGTCCACTAAGTAATTAATTATTTCGCGGTAATACTGGGAACGAGACGAAATGCAGGAGAATACGTAAAATGTGGAGCCGTCCTGTACAGCTCGAAACGAGCAACATCATTGGCTTACCCAACAATACAAAACACCCTAACCTTTAGAACGAGCCACAGCATTGGCTTACCCAACAATACAAAACACCCTAACCTTTAGAACGAGCCACAGCATTGGCTTACCCAACAATACAAAACACCCTAACCTTTAGAACGAGCCACATCATTGGCTTACCCAACAATACAAAACACCCTAACCTTTAGAACGAGCCACAGCATTGGCTTACCCGACAATACAAAACACACTAACCTTTAGAACGAGCCACAGCATTGGCTTACCCAACAATACAAAACACCCTAACCTTTAGAACGAGCCACAGCATTGGCTTACCCAACAATACAAAACACCCTAACCTTTAGAACGAGCCACAGCATTGGCTTTCCCAACAATACAAAACACCCTCACCTTTAGAACGAGCCACAGCATTGGCTCACCCAACAATACAAAACACCCTAACCTTTAGAACGAGCCACAGCATTGGCTTACCCAACAATACAAAACACCCTAACCTTTAGAACGAGCCACATCATTGGCTTACCCAACAATACAAAACACCCTAACCTTTAGAACGAGCCACAGCATTGGCTTACCCAACAATACAAAACACCCTAACCTTTAGAACGAGCCACATCATTGGCTTACCCAACAATACAAAACACCCTAACCTTTAGAACGAGCCACATCATTGGCTTACCCAACAATACAAAACACCCTAACCTTTAGAACGAGCCACATCATTGGCTTACCCAACAATACAAAACACCCTAACCTTTTGAACGAGCCACAGCATTGGCTCACCCAACAATACAAAAACACCCTAACCTTTAGAACGAGCCACAGCATTGGCTCACCCAACAATACAAAACTAAGGTTCTAAGGTTATTCTCTTCCTGGTTCGATCTGAACTGTCTTGCTGTCAACAACGTTAAGACACTTGCCCGTCGGCCCGTCCAAATACGACTATGGTTTGGTAATTGAGATTAATGACTCCATTAACATTTTAGGGGTTACCATAGATAGGAAGCTTTCCTTCAAAGAACATATTTCTAATCAGCTCAAGAAAGCTTATGCTAAAGCATCTGCGCTAAGAAGGATCCGTCGCTTGTTACCAATAGATGTAATGATAAAACTGTATAATGCTTTCATTGTTCCACATTTTGAATTGTGTAGTCCTTCTTAATGTATAGGCAAAGACCAGAGTAACTGCTTAGAAGACGCTAACTACTACATTAAAAGAACTTTGTCAGGTCACGCTAAGTCTGTGCCATACGAACAGTTATTAAGTATTGCTGGTATGTCTAACCTAACGCAAAGAAGGCTTTACCAGTCACTAATATTGCTGTATAAATGTCTTTACTGTAGCGGACCTTAAGATATTCGCGATTTTTTTTAGTTTTAGGAGAACGATCTATAGTATGCGAGGTGATGGCTATAACCCTTACACTATCGCGCTTTACCTTGAAGTGGAAGAAAAGTCACTTTACTTATGTCCTTTCGCAGCTCTGGAACAATCTTCCTGCTAGTGTTTGTCATGCGGGCAATTTAAATTACGACTTTCAAACGAATATTAGTAATATCGCACTTTAGCCTGTTAACTGACACTTAGGACTATTTTACCTAAGTATCTTGTACCTATAGTATGTATTTTTAAGTTTACTTATATAAGTATCATTTACGTTTTATTGCTCTTTCGCTTTTTAGCTTTATATTTGATATCTAACACAATTAATTAATTATAACAACATACTACCTTATTGTGCATTAGCCTCCGATGCAAACGTCTTGTGTGGTTCATTTCCCTTGCTCCCACACCAACGTCTGCGAACTCAAGCCGGGTTTTTTTGTTCAGCCAATCAGAGGGGAGCTCTTATTTTCCGGGAGCTCATCAAAATGCACAGCTCGTCGATATGAATAGATTCCCTACAAACCTTCACAGTCGCTGAACTGAGTATTCTTGCCCCCAAAGCAGAGTTTTTTTTGTGGCGACGGGAAAGACGTGAAGATCTTTCTTTTGGAGATATTCGAAATCCATTGGCAAAGTTGAAATTTTATGCACTGAAATATCGGTGTTTTTTTTTCCACTTGGCAACCTCTGAGCGTTTTGAAGTGATTTTCTGTTGTCTAGGCGACTAAGAGGAGACGAAGACATGGAAGTCAAAATAATCAGCCAATCAAGTGTTAGTGTTCCCACGGTCCACTAAGTAATTAATTATTTCGCGGTAATACTGGGAACGAGACGAAATGCAGGAGAATACGTAAAATGTGGAGCCGTCCTGTACAGCTCGAAACGAGCAACATCATTGGCTTACCCAACAATACAAAACACCATAACCTTTAGAACGAGCCACAGCATTGGCTTACCCAACAATACAAAACACCCTAACCTTTAGAACGAGCCACAGCATTGGCTTACCCAACAATACAAAACACCCTAACCTTTAGAACGAGCCACATCATTGGCTTACCCAACAATACAAAACACCCTAACCTTTAGAACGAGCCACAGCATTGGCTTACCCGACAATACAAAACACACTAACCTTTAGAACGAGCCACAGCATTGGCTTACCCAACAATACAAAACACCCTAACCTTTAGAACGAGCCACAGCATTGGCTTACCCAACAATACAAAACACCCTAACCTTTAGAACGAGCCACAGCATTGGCTTTCCCAACAATACAAAACACCCTCACCTTTAGAACGAGCCACAGCATTGGCTCACCCAACAATACAAAACACCCTAACCTTTAGAACGAGCCACAGCATTGGCTTACCCAACAATACAAAACACCCTAACCTTTAGAACGAGCCACATCATTGGCTTACCCAACAATACAAAACACCCTAACCTTTAGAACGAGCCACAGCATTGGCTTACCCAACAATACAAAACACCCTAACCTTTAGAACGAGCCACATCATTGGCTTACCCAACAATACAAAACACCCTAACCTTTAGAACGAGCCACATCATTGGCTTACCCAACAATACAAAACACCCTAACCTTTAGAACGAGCCACATCATTGGCTTACCCAACAATACAAAACACCCTAACCTTTTGAACGAGCCACAGCATTGGCTCACCCAACAATACAAAAACACCCTAACCTTTAGAACGAGCCACAGCATTGGCTCACCCAACAATACAAAACTAAGGTTCTAAGGTTATTCTCTTCCTGGTTCGATCTGAACTGTCTTGCTGTCAACAACGTTAAGACACTTGCCCGTCGGCCCGTCCAAATACGACTATGGTTTGGTAATTGAGATTAATGACTCCATTAACATTTTAGGGGTTACCATAGATAGGAAGCTTTCCTTCAAAGAACATATTTCTAATCAGCTCAAGAAAGCTTATGCTAAAGCATCTGCGCTAAGAAGGATCCGTCGCTTGTTACCAATAGATGTAATGATAAAACTGTATAATGCTTTCATTGTTCCACATTTTGAATTGTGTAGTCCTTCTTAATGTATAGGCAAAGACCAGAGTAACTGCTTAGAAGACGCTAACTACTACATTAAAAGAACTTTGTCAGGTCACGCTAAGTCTGTGCCATACGAACAGTTATTAAGTATTGCTGGTATGTCTAACCTAACGCAAAGAAGGCTTTACCAGTCACTAATATTGCTGTATAAATGTCTTTACTGTATCGGACCTTAAGATATTGGCGATTTTTTTTAGTTTTAGGAGAACGATCTATAGTATGCGAGGTGATGGCTATAACCCTTACACTATCGCGCTTTACCTTGAAGTGGAAGAAAAGTCACTTTACTTATGTCCTTTCGCAGCTCTGGAACAATCTTCCTGCTAGTGTTTGTCATGCGGGCAATTTAAATTACGACTTTCCAACGAATATTAGTAATATCGCACTTTAGCCTGTTAACTGACACTTAGGACTATTTTACCTAAGTATCTTGTACCTATAGTATGTATTTTTAAGTTTACTTATATAAGTATCATTTACGTTTTATTGCTCTTTCGCTTTTTAGCTTTATATTTGATATCTAACACAATTAATTAATTATAACAACATACTACCTTATTGTGCATTAGCCTCCGATGCAAACGTCTTGTGTGGTTCATTTCCCTTGGTCCCACACCAACGTCTGCGAACTCAAGCCGGGTTTTTTTGTTCAGCCAATCAGAGGGGAGCTCTTATTTTCCGGGAGCTCATCAAAATGCACAGCTCGTCGATATGAATAGATTCCCTACAAACCTTCACAGTCGCTGAACTGAGTATTCTTGCCACCAAAGCAGAGTTTTTTTGTGGCGACGGGAAAGACGTGAAGATCTTTCTTTTGGAGATATTCGAAATCCATTGGCAAAGTTGAAATTTTATGCACTGAAATATCGATGTTTTTTTTTCCACTTGGCAACCTCTGAGCGTTTTGAAGTGATTTTCTGTTGTCTAGGCGACTAAGAGGAGACGAAGACATGGAAGTCAAAATAATCAGCCAATCAAGTGTTAGTGTTCCCACGGTCCACTAAGTAATTAATTATTTCGCGGTAATACTGGGATCGAGACGAAATGCAGGAGAATACGTAAAATGTGGAGCCGTCCTGTACAGCTCGAAACGAGCCACATCATTGGCTTACCCAACAATACAAAACACCCTAACCTTTAGAACGAGCCACAGCATTGGCTTACCCAACAATGCAAAACACCCTAACCTTTAGAACGAGCCACAGCATTGGCTTACCCAACAATACAAAACACCCTAACCTTTAGAACGAGCCACAGCATTGGCTTACCCAACAATACAAAACACCCTAACCTTTAGAACGAGCCACAGCATTGGCTCACCCAACAATACAAAACACCCTAACCTTTAGAACGAGCCACATCATTGGCTTACCCAACAATACAAAACACCCTAACCTTTAGAACGAGCCACATCAATGGCTCACCCAACAATACAAAACACCCTAACCTTTAGAACGAGCCACAGCATTGGCTCACCCAACAATACAAAACTAAGGTTCTAAGGTTATTCTCTTCCTGGTTCGATCTGAACTGTCTTGCTGTCAACAACGTTAAGACACTTGCCCGTCGGCCCGTCCAAATACGACTATGGTTTGGTAATTGAGATTAATGACGCCATTAACATTTTAGGGGTTACCATAGATAGGAAGCTTTCCTTCAAAGAACATTTTTCTAATCAGCTCAAGAAAGCTTATGCTAAAGCATCTGCGCTAAGAAGGATCCGTCGCTTGTTACCAATAGATGTAATGATAAAACTGTATAATGCTTTCATTGTTCCACATTTTGAATTGTGTAGTCCTTCTTAATGTATAGGCAAAGACCAGAGTAACTGCTTAGAAGACGCTAACTACTACATTAAAAGAACTTTGTCAGGTCACGCTAAGTCTGTGCCATATGAACAGTTATTAAGTATTGCTGGTATGTCTAACCTAAGGCAAAGAAGGCTTTACCAGTCACTAATATTGCTGTATAAATGTCTTTACTGTAGCGGACCTTAAGAAATTCGCGATTTTTTTTAGTTTTAGGAGAACGATCTATAGTATGCGAGGTGATGGCTATAACCCTTACACTATCGCGCTTTACCTTGAAGTGGAAGAAAAGTCATTTTACTTATGTCCTTTCGCAGCTCTGGAACAATGTTCCTGCTAGTGTTTGTCATGCGGGCAATTTAAATTACGACTTTCAAACGAATATTAGTAATATCGCACTTTAGCCTGTTAACTGACACTTAGGACTATTTTACCTAAGTATCTTGTACCTATAGTATGTATTTTTAAGTTTACTTATATAAGTATCATTTACGTTTTATTGCTCTTTCGCTTTTTAGCTTTATATTTGATATCTAACACAATTAATTAATTATAACAACATACTACCTTATTGTGCATTAGCCTCCGATGCAAACGTCTTGTGTGGTTCATTTCCCTTGGTCCCACACCAACGTCTGCGAACTCAAGCCGGGTTTTTTTGTTCAGCCAATCAGAGGGGAGCTCTTATTTTCCGGGAGCTCATCAAAATGCACAGCTCGTCGATATGAATAGATTCCCTACAAACCTTCACAGTCGCTGAACTGAGTATTCTTGCCACCAAAGCAGAGTTTTTTTGTGGCGACGGGAAAGACGTGAAGATCTTTCTTTTGGAGATATTCGAAATCCATTGGCAAAGTTGAAATTCAAAGTTATGCACTGAAATATCGGTGTTTTTTTTCCACTTGGCAACCTCTGAGCGTTTTGAAGTGATTTTCTGTTGTCTAGGCGACTAAGAGGAGACGAAGACATGGAAGTCAAAATAATCAGCCAATCAAGTGTTAGTGTTCCCACGGTCCACTAAGTAATTAATTATTTCGCGGTAATACTGGGATCGAGACGAAATGCAAGAGAATACGTAAAATGTGGAGCCGTCCTGTACAGCTCGAAACGAGCCACATCATTGGCTTACCCAACAATACAAAACACCCTAACCTTTAGAACGAGCCACAGCATTGGCTTACCCAACAATACAAAACACCCTAACCTTTAGAACGAGCCACAGCATTGGCTTACCCAACAATACAAAACACCCTAACCTTTAGAACGAGCCACAGCAATGGCTTACCCAACAATACAAAACACCCTAACCTTTAGAACGAGCCACAGCATTGGCTTACCCAACAATACAAAACACCCTAACCTTTAGAACGAGCCACAGCATGGGCTTACCCAACAATACAAAACACCCTAACCTTTAGAACGAGCCACAGCATTGGCTTACCCAACAATACAAAACACCTTAACCTTTAGAACGAGCCACAGCATTGGCTCACCCAACAATACAGAACACCTTAACCTTTAGAACGAGCCACAGCATTGGCTCACCCAACAATACAAAACACCCTAACCTTTAGAACGAGCCACAGCATTGGCTTACCCAACAATACAAAACACCCTAACCTTTAGAACGAGCCACATCATTGGCTTACCCAACAATACAAAACACCCTAACCTTTAGAACGAGCCACATCATTGGCTTACCCAACAATACAAAACACCCTAACCTTTAGAACGAGCCACAGCATTGGCTTACCCAACAATACAAAACACCCTAACCTTTAGAACGAGCCACATCATTGGATTACCCAACAATACAAAACACCCTAACCTTTAGAACGAGCCACAGCATTGGCTTACCCAACAATACAAAACACCCTAACCTTTAGAACGAGCCACATCATTGGCTTACCCAACAATACAAAACACCCTAACCTTTAGAACGAGCCACAGCATTGGCTTACCCAACAATACAAAACACCCTAACCTTTAGAACGAGCCACATCATTGGCTTACCCAACAATACAAAACACCCTAACCTTTAGAACGAGCCACATCATTGGCTTACCCAACAATACAAAACACCCTAACCTTTAGAACGAGCCACAGCATTGGCTTACCCAACAATACAAAACACCCTAACCTTTAGAACGAGCCACATCATTGGATTACCTAACAATACAAAACACCCTAACCTTTAGAACGAGCCACAGCATTGGCTTACCCAACAATACAAAACACCCTAACCTTTAGAACGAGCCACATCATTGGCTTACCCAACAATACAAAACACTCTAACCTTTACAACGAGCCACATCATTGGCTTACCCAACAATACAAAACACCCTAAGCTTTAGAACATGCAGTACAAAAACAATAGGGCTACAGTATATTGGATGCAATCAGAATACAGGTCTCGAGCGGTACAGCATTACTGTTCCCTGGATCCGCCACTGCACGATATAACATTTACATTATTCTCTTTCTAAAAACAAACAAATATAAACTGTTGAAGTCGAGAGACATGGAAATAATTAATCCTGCATTGTGAATGGATGTTTCTTTATCTTTAGACATTTTCCATGCGGCGACCATCTTGGAATAAACCTATTGTTAATGCTTACCCAGCCTCAGTCTCAAACATGCTTAACCGAGGCTTGGTAAGCATTAACAATAGGTTTATTCCAAGATGGCCGCCGCGTGGGAAAGGTTCTTGTGACAAGATTGTTAATACATAACAGGTATAATAGATAAGACACTGACTGGCTCATTTAAATTTTATTGGTATAAGACTTGTTATATGAACGCGATTGTTGATCTGGTTTTATTGTTTGACCTTACGCTGAATTGTATACATGTTGTTCAGTTCTGCTTGTTTTTACATTATGTTTACATTACTTTCTCTTAATTCCTAATAATTATTTGAATCTTCAATAACAGTCTTTTCATGTCCTGTTTATAGTACTAAGTTGTACATCTAGAATCTGTAGAATGCATTTGTTGACAAATCAAAAATTATATTGGCACAAAAACGCAAGACAGCAGCACTTTGACATCGAAAAACTGAACAAAAGTGATTCACAGCCCCATTTGATAGTGTTAAAGATCGTGGGAGAAGATGCATGGCTTGATATTTAAATCTTTTCTAATAGCTTCTTTTCGTTCGGCGTCAAAATCCAGGCGGGAAATCTTCCCGAGCAGTTTCCTCTTGTTTAACGTTACGCTTCTTCTTGCACCAAAATCCAAGGGGACACGCACTCGTGTCTTCTTCAGAGTTACCAGCTCCCCTATTGCACCAGAATCCGGGGGGACAGTTTGATGCCTCGTCGTCTACAGACCTCCTTTTGAGGCACCAGTATCCTGGAGGACAGTAGGAATCTTCATCCTCTTGAGGGAGGGCTGTTAGAAGGACCGCGCCGCCCGCAGCGACGATCAACAAGAGAAAGGTAGATGGCCTGAGCATGGTTCTGTGAAAGAAAACAAACGTAAGATAGTATTTATTTGCGCAAGGCCTGTATCGTATCTTAAGTTATGGACTGAGTTTTTTTCCGCTCGATCGCGAGCCATCAAAGGGGAAGAAAACGAAGATCCATAACGGTACGGACCGAGCAAGCCAGTTTAATAGGGTTTTTATTATATGGCTCAAAATGATCTTTGCTTTGATTTTTATTATCAAACCAATCTTCTTCAAACTCGATACACTTGCTAATTTTCTTGTGATATTTCTTGTGATGAGGTTCATTTCTTAGAGAAGCGGTTGCCGTCGACCTCAGCAAAGCCATCGACTGAATTAACCATAATCTATTGCTGGCTAAATTGAAGGCCTATGGTTTCTCAATACCTGCATCGGAGTTGATGTCAGCATACTTGCTAGGCCGTTAGCAGCGTGTCAAAGTGCGCGGGGTGTGCTCTGACTATTGTGCGGTCAAGGCTGGCGTACCACAAGGATCCCTCCTTGGTCTCCTACTTTTCAATATTTTCATCAACGACCTAAACTATTGTATTCCAAACATTTCACTCAGGCTTTATGCTGATGACACTACAGGGTACGCCTCGGAGGGTACGCCTCTCCTACTATCCTAGAGTTTTTCATTAACAATGATCTAAGGTTATTGTCTTCCTGGTTCGATCTGAACTGTCTTGCTGTCAACAACGTTAAGATACTTCCCCGTCGGCCCGTCCAAATACGACTATGGTTAGGTAATTGAGATTAATGACGCCATTAACATTTTAGGGGTTACCATAGATAGGAAGCTTTCCTTCAAAGAACATATTTCTAATCAGCTCAAGAAAGCTTATGCTAAAGCATCTGCGCTAAGAAGGATCCGTCGCTTGTTACCAATAGATGTAATGATAAAACTGTATAAGGCTTTCATTGTTCCACATTTTGAATTGTGTAGTCGTTCTTAATGTATAGGCAAAGACCAGAGTAACTGCTTAGAAGACGCTAACTACTACATTAAAAGAACTTTGTCAGGTCACGCTAAGTCTGTGCCATATGAACAGTTATTAAGTATTGCTGGTATGTCTAACCTAAGGCAAAGAAGGCTTTACCAGTCACTAATATTGCTGTATAAATGTCTTTACTGTAGCGGACCTCAAGATATTCGCGATTGTTTTAGTTTTAGGAGAACGATCTATAGTATGCGAGGTGATGGGTATAACCCTTACACTATCGCGCTTTACCTTGAAGTGGAAGAAAAGTCATTTTACCTATGTCCTTTCGCAGCTCTGGAAGAATCTTCCTGGTAGTGTTTGTCATGCGGGCAATTTAAATTACGACTTTAAAACGAAAATTAGTAATATCGCACTTTAGCCTGTTAACTGACACTTAGGACTATTTTACCTAAGTATCTTGTACCTATAGTATGTATTTTTAAGATTACTTATATAAGTATCATTTACGTTGTATTGCTCTTTCGCTTTTTAGCTTTATATTAGAAGATATCTAACACAATTAATTAATTATAACAACATACTACCTTATTGTGCATTAGCTTGCAAACGTCTTGTGTGGTTCATTTCCCTTGCTCCCACACCAACGTCTGCGAACTCAAGCCGGGTTTTTTTGTTCAGCCAATCAGAGGGGAGCTCTTATTTTCCGGGAACTCATCAAAATGCACAGCTCGTCGATATGAATAGATTCCCTACAAACCTTCACAGTCGCTGAACTGAGTATTCTTGCCACCAAAGCAGAGTTTTTTTGTGGCGACGGGAAAGACGTGAAGATCTTTCTTTTGGAGATATTCGAAATCCATTGGCAAAGTCGAAATGTTATGCACTGAAATATCGTTTGTTTTTACCACTTGGCAACCTCTGAGCGTTTTGAAGTGATTTTCTGTTGTCTAGGCGACTAAGAGGAGACGAAGACTTGCATGTGCAAAAATGGAAGTCAAAATAATCAGCCAATCAAGTGTTAGTGTTCCCACAGTCCACTAAGTAATTAATTAATGTTTGGACTAAGGGAAAAACCTAACTAGCAATTTGATTGGTCAAAATAAACAATCCGTAAAATGTGGCTCGTGTTCGCAGACACAAGACGTCTACATCGGAGGCATTACCTTATTGTAAATTTCTAAATCTCTAGATTTCTTAAAATATAATTAGGCTAATATATTGTATTACTTAAATGTAGGCTATTTATGGGGTGTTAGTTTAGAATGCAGGTTCGTATTTTGAACGACTTGTATAGCACTTGGTCGATAAGGTGGTTAAATAAACGATTCTCGGATTAAATCACTCGGTCCCAGTACCCTCGTCAACTCCGATCTTGCTTGGTCAAAGTCGTATCTGATACTGTAACCCGGTAATAGCAGACTATACCATGTCAAACGAAGAAGCCGGCTCTCTGGTGTGTTTTTCGAACAGGGTTTTTTTCGGATTTGGGTTGCCTGTTCGGCGCGCGGTAATACTGGGATCGAGACGAAATGCGGGAGAATACGTAAAAAGTGGAGCCGTCCTGTACCGCTCGAAACGAGCCACATCATTGGCTTACCTAACAATACAAAACGCCCTAACCTTTAGACGAGCCACATAATTGGCTCACCCAACAATACAAAACACCCTAACCTTTAGAACGAGCCACAGCATTGGCTTACCTAACAATACAAAACACCCTAACCTTTAGAACGAGCCACAGCATTGGCTCACCCAACCATACAAAACACCCTAACCTTTAGAACGAGCCACATAATTGGCTTACCCAACAATACAAAACACCCTAACCTTTAGAACGAGCCACAGCATTGGCTTACCTAACAATACAAAACACCCTAACCTTTAGAACGAGCCACAGCATTGGCTTACCCAACGATACAAAACATCCTAACCTTTAGAACGAGCCACATCATTGGCTTACCCAACAATACAAAACACCCTAACCTTTAGAACGAGCCACAGCATTGGCTTACCCAACAATACAAAACACCCTAACCTTTAGAACGAGCCACAGCATTGGCTCACCCAACCATACAAAACACCCTAACCTTTAGAACGAGCCACATCATTGGCTTACCCAACAATACAAAACACCCTAACCTTTAGAACGAGCCACAGCATTGGCTTATCCAACAATACAAAACACCCTAACCTTTAGAACGAGCCACAGCATTGGCTTACCCAACAATACAAAACACCCTAACCTTTAGAACGAGCCACAGCATTGGCTCACCCAACCATACAAAACACCCTAACCTTTAGAACGAGCCACAGCATTGGCTTACCCAACAATACAAAACACCCTAACCTTTAGAACGAGCCACAGCATTGGCTCACCCAACCATACAAAACACCCTAACCTTTAGAACGAGCCACATCATTGGCTTACCCAACAATACAAAACACTCTAACCTTTACAACGAGCCACATCATTGGCTTACCCAACAATACAAAACACCCTAAGCTTTAGAACATGCAGTACAAAAACAATAGGGCTACAGTATATTGGATGCAATCAGAATACAGGTCTCGAGCGGTACAGCATTACTGTTCCCTGGATCCGCCACTGCACGATATAACATTTACATTATTCTCTTTCTAAAAACAAACAAATATAAACTGTTGAAGTCGAGAGACATGGAAATAATTAATCCTGCATTGTGAATGGATGTTTCTTTATCTTTAGACATTTTCCATGCGGCGACCATCTTGGAATAAACCTATTGTTAAAGGGATACCCGAGTGAAAAACACATTGGGGCTCAAAAGAATCTTCAACATGTTCTTTGTTCAGAAAATGTATTAAAATTTGATCAAACGTTTTTAGTATTAAGAACGAGCACCTCAAAGTTGGCCCCGCGAAGACATGGGCGCCGCCATCTTTGTTTGCATTTACGGAAGTGACGTCACTTCGTCCCACCAGCGTATCGCGGCTACTTGTCTTTGTATGATTTTCACACGCTCGGAATTAAAGTGGATATATTTTCATCGAGATTGCAGAGGAATTCTTACAGAAACCGGAATTATGATGAAGACGACATTATGAGAAAAGTTCAGAAGACTGGGAGGAGGAAGAAAAGCATTGGGAAGGCGAGAAATTATCAGACGAACAACAAGGTCTCGTAACTGCCATTTAATAACAGCAAAACAGCATGGCTTAAAAGACTCGAGTGACTTCTGAATAAGTATAAGAACTACAATGTATGTGAGGTACAGTTAAGGCGTTTATCATCCTAAAAACACCTAATAAGTGAGAGTGAGAACGCTGGTGGGACGAAGTGACGTCACTTCCGTAAATGCAAACAAAGATGGCGGCGCCCATGTCTTCGTGGGGCCAACTTTGAGGTGCTCGTTCTTAATACTAAAAACGTTTGATCAAATTTTAATACATTTTCTGAACAAAGAACATGTTGAAGATTCTTTTGAGCCCCAATGTGTTTTTCACTCGGGTATCCCTTTAATGTTTACCCAGCCTCGGTCTCAAACATGTTTAACCGAGGCTGGGTAAGCATTAACAATAGGTTTATTCCAAGATGGCTGCCACGTGGGAAAGGTCTATTGAAACAGTTCTTGTGATAAGATTGTTAATACATAACAGGTATAATAGATAAGACACTGACCGGCTCATTAATATTTTATTGGTATAAGACTTGTTATACGAACACGATTGTTGATCTGGTTTTATTGTTTGACCTGACGCTCAATTGTATACATGTTGTTCAGTTCTGCTTGTTTTTACATTATGTTTACATTACTTTCTCTTAATTCCTAATAATTATTTGAATCTTCAATAAGTCTTTTCATGTCCTGTTTATAGTACTAAGTTGTATATCTAGAATCTGTAGAATGCATTTGATGGACAAATCAAAACTTATATTGGGAGAAAATCTCAAGACAGCAGCATTTTGACATCGAAAAACTGAACAAAAGTGATTGACAGCCCCATTTGATAGAGTTAAAGATCGTGGGAGAAGATGCATGTCTTGATATTAATCCTTTTCTAAGAGCTTCTTTTCTTTCGGCACCAAAATCCAGGCGGGCAATCTTCCCGAGCAGTTTCCTCTTGTTTAACGTTACGCTTCTTCTTGCACCAAAATCCAGGGGGACACGCACTCGTGTCTTCTTCAGAGTTACCAGCTCCCCTCTTGCACCAGAATCCGGGGGGACAGTTTGATGCCTCGTCGTCTACAGACCTTCTTTTGCGGCACCAGAATCCTGGGGGACACATCCAGCTGAAAGCGTCTCGGCTTACATCTGTTCCATGATGAGGAACCTTTTCATCCTTGATATGTGTCTGTTTGCTACTTACTGTCCGCTTTCTACACCAGAAGCCGGGGGGACATTCCTCTAGACTTGTCTCGGTATCCCTTACCACTTCACTTCTACGGCACCAGAATCCGGGGGGACACATGTATTCCTGCATATCAGCTGACCTGACTTCTCGTCTTTTGCGGCACCAGAATCCGGGGGGACAGGTTCCTGAATCAAGACCTCGCTTCTTCTTGCACCAGAAGCCGGGTGGGCACGGATGCGGAATTTCGTTTCTCTTTTTCTTACACCAAAACCCAGGAGGACATAGGTCTCTTGGAGTGTCACTTTCAATTACGTTTCTCCTTTTACGGCACCAAAACCCTGGAGGGCACATGTTGGAGTCTTCATGTTCATCTTCTGATCGCTTGCACCAGAAACCGGGGGGACAGTCGCCATCATCTACAGACCGCTTTCTCTTGCACCAGAATCCAGGGGGACAGTAGGAATCTTCATCCTCTTGAGGGAGGGCTGTTAGAAGGACCGCGCTGCCCGCAGCGACGATCAAGAAGAGAAAGGTAGATGGCCTGAACATGGTTCTGTGAAAGAAAACAAACGTAAGATATAGTATTTATTCGCGCGAGGCCTGTATCGTATCTTAAGTTATGGACTGAGTTTTTTTTGTTCGATCGCGGGCCATAAAAAGGGGAAGAAAACGAAGAAACATAACTGTATGGACCGAGGAAGCCAGTTTAATAGCGTATTTATTATATGGCTCAAAATTATATTTACAGAACCGGCTTTGCTTTGATTTTTATTATCAAACCAATCTTCTTCAAACTCGATACACTTGCTAATTTTCTTGTGATCTTTCTTGTGATGAGGTTCATTTCTTAGAGAAGCCGTTGGCGTCGACCTCAGCAAAGCCTTCGACTCAATTAACCATAATCTATTGCTGGCTAAATTGCATGCCTTTGTTTTAATTCTCAAAACCTGCATTGGAGTTGATGTCAGCATACTTGCTAGGCCGTCAGCATCGTGTCAAGGTGCGCGGGGTGTGCTCTGACTATTGTGCGGTCAAGGCTGGCGTACCACAGGATCCCTCCTAGGTCCCCTACTTTTCAGTATTTTCAGCAACGCCCTAAACTATTGTATCACGATTCACTGATCATTTTGTTTACTTTTGAGACGCCAATATAACATGGTATTGGCGTCTCAGAATACCAGCCTCTGATTGGCTCTTGCGCGAGCCCTTGCAGTTACATGGGTTCCAGGTCAAGTTCAAAAGTCGTTTGTTCAACAGCAAGGTTTCTACAATTTCACCTTCAAAACACTGTAAATTACAAGATAAGAATTATTCAATCCTAAAAGTAAGGTTGGCAATGTCGTTTAATTCCGTCAGAAATCTAACACTCTTATCCGCTAAAAGTACAATTTTCACAATTTTTGAAGAGATTTCAAAACACGTCGCCCAAAGTTTTCTCCACTCAAGCCGTGAAACCGTTGCCATAGATATACTAGGCACCTTTTGAGAATTGAAATTACGATCAGCATAAGTTTGGTGCTTGATTCTCTTCTTTCTTTTAACAATTCCCGACTTAACTGTTGAGTCGCGATACAAAACTAATTGCGATTTTGAGTCGCCGATACCGAATTATATTGCCGGCGTTGGAAGAAAATATATTTTTCGTATTGGGCTTCGTCGCTGCGCGACTCCGCCCTATACGAAATATGTTTTCTCCCAGGTTTTCACTCAGGCTTTATGCTGATGACACTACAGGGTACGCCTCGGACGTTTCTCCTACTATCCTAGAGTTCTTCATTAACAATGATCTAAGGTTATTGTCTTCCTGGTTCGATCTGAACTGTCTTGCTGTCAACAACGTTAAGATACTTCCCCGTCGGCCCGTCCAAATACGACTATGGTTTGGTAATTGAGATTAATGACGCCATTAACATTTTAGGGGTTACCATAGATAGGAAGCTTTCCTTCAAAGAACATATTTCTAATCAGCTCAAGAAAGCTTATGCTAAAGCATCTGCGCTAAGAAGGATCCGTCTCTTGTTACCAATAGATGTAATGATAAAACTGTATAAGGCTTTCATTGTTCCACATTTTGAGTTGTATAGTCCTCTTCTTAATGGTATAGGCAAAGACCAGCCGAGTAACTGCTTAGAAGACGCTAACTACTACATTATAAGAACTTTGTCAGGTCACGCTAAGTCTGTGCCATACGAACAGTTATTAAGTATTGCTGGTATGTCTAACCTAAGGCAAAGAAGGCTTTACCAGTCACTAATATTGCTGTATAAATGTCTTTACTGTAGCGGACCTCAAGATATTCGCGATTTTATAGTTTTAGGAGAACGATCTATAGTATGCGAGGTGATGGGTATAACCCTTACATTATCGCGCTTTACCTTGAAGTGGAAGAAATGTTATTTTACCTATGTCCTTTCGCAGCTCTGGAACAATCTTCCTACTAGTGTTTGCCAGGCGGGCAATCAAATTTACGACTTTCAAACGAATATTAGTAATATCGCACTTTAGCCTGTTAACTGATACGTAGGACTATTTTACCTAAGTATCTTGTACCTATATTATGTATTTTTAAGATTACTTATATAAGTATCATTTACGTTTTATTGCTCTTTCGCTTTTTAGCTTTATATTAGATATCTAACACAACATACTACCTTATTGTGCATTACCTTATTGTAAATTTCTAAATCTCTAGATTTCTTAAAATATAATTAGGCTTATATATTGTATTACTTAAATGTAGGCTATTTATAAGTATTAGTTTAGAATGCACGTTCGTATTTTGAACGAGTTGTACAGCACTTGGGCGATAAGGTGGTTAAATAAACGATTGATTGATTCGGATTGATTGAATCGGATTAAATCACTCGGTCCCAGTCCCCTCGTCTTCTCCGAAATGACTAATTCCATCTTGCTTGGTCTTCTTCGTTTTACATGGTATTGTTACACGATAAAAAAGGAAAATAAAAACCGTTTTTTGGCGTTTCTCTTTTTAGTGTATTCTTGGCGTTATTAAAGCCAAGGAATAGTGATTTTCTTAATACATACATGTAATCAAAATCTTGGCCCCTAAGAGAATTACTGTGGAGTTTCTTCTTCTGACACAGATGCCATTATTGACATTTGGTGTTGGTTTGACGATAATCTACCGTAGATATAGCCAGTCATTTAACGATGGCCAAACGTAGCGACTAGCGGCTCCCAGCTAGACTATATAACCAACATTTAACTAATCAACATTTAAAGATAGGACAAACAGTCAATTCTCTCGGGTGGATTTGAGGGTTCGTTAGTAACGTTACGAGAACATCATATGTCCTTAAATTAAATATTAATGAGAAAATAAAACCACGGTAAAAGGTTAAACACATATGACAGAATTAATAAATAAACATTAAGTCTTCCCCTAATTAGACAGTTTAAGGAAGAAAAGTCAACCCGCTTAGCATAGTTTTAGGGAAAGTGGACCAATTGAGATATGGATGACAAGGATCATATGACAACTTAGAGTAGATGGAGATACTCGTCTTATTGTTTACCCAAGGTGGTGTTCCTATCTAGTCTGTCTAGTCATGTTGTACCTTTGGTTTAAATTGGTTACGATTTATAATTATTCTTACCGTTTACAGCTTTTAGGTTTTCTTTATTAAAGTCCGTAGGACTATCCTGAAAGATTTTGCGCTTGTATTCCATGTTTTCTTTCTCTTTTAACTCTACTCTCATTAAATATTACCTGGTGGCAGTGAGTTTCTTGCCCAAGGTAATACTAGCTTAGTAATTATTGGCTGTCAATCAATCTTAACATTGATGTAATTTTGCACCTTGTCGTTATGTTCTAGTAGCACGTACACATTTAGCAGAGATTTGCGTGTGCAAGTTGTGGAAATCCACGCAGACAGTAAATAAGCTCCTCCTTGAGCTTATGTCATTTTGTTAACTCGTGGATGCGCGCAAACGCAGAACACGAGTTATTAGGGTTAGTGGGTCCTAGCTAATTTATTCATCCTTTTATGGTGTGTACTTCGGGATCTTCTGTGTACATCGGGACTCCGATTGCGTTTTGGTATATACTTCATGGTAATATTCCGTTCCATATATAGTCTTCCTGCATAATCATTTTCTCTACTGTTTTACAGTATTATGCAGGGAGACTATATAGAACGGAACACTACCATGAAGGATATACCGGCATTTTGCTTAGCTCAGATGAACAGAATGGCGTGAGTGTAGATAGAGATGGCCAGTTTATAAGCAAAGTTAGTATTCCAGAATTCGAAGTTCTGTATTCGAAATTCTCGAATGAGAAAATGAACTGAAATAACATAATATATTCACATAGCTTCCATCCTAAAAACATGTGTTTTCTTTGATCGATCTTCCAGCCAGTTGACCTCCGGGTCATGCATTGTTTATATTTGATAAAACGTTTCTAATGCCAGACAGTTCAAACTTGGACAGGCATGCGATTGGATTCCCACAAAATACTTAGTTGTGATGACGTAACGATGACGTTACGTCATAAGTACATGTCAATATCTCCCTCATTTCTAATGCCAGACAATTTAAACTTGGACAGGTATGGTATTATTTTCCCACGATTCACTTAGTGGTGATGACGTAACGATGACGTCATCGGTTACGTGATTTTTAGTATATACCAAAGTAGCTCACTGACCATCCACGAGTTGCCCAGGAGCCCTATGTTTTGTTTAGTCATTCACTAGAGATAACTTTTACCTTCTTGCATTCACTTGTTTTCGATTTTAACCTAGATATTTCTTCTTGGACAGTTATGTGTTACTCTCTTAAAACGAACATCGTTGAATTTCGTTAGTTTCATAATTCTAAAATACTTTAAATTTATTTTTAAGGTTCGTTTGGGCGTACGATTTTACGTAGACTTTCTCAAAGTCCTTCTTAGCCCCCCGTATGAAGGACTTTTCCCACTTGCAGCGCGCCAAATTTTCAACCGGAGGCGTGGCTTATGACGTACTAAGGTTTGCCCAATCACAAAGCGTCAATTCTTCAGGCATTGTATGTTGACGTGTCAAGTTAGTCCTCAGAAAGAGATTGTCAAAGGCGCGAAATGTAAGCTCCGCCCTAGCCTCCTCGTCGATATGAATAGATTCCCTACAAGTCGCTGAACTGAGTATTCTTGCCACCAAAGTAAGAGTTTTTTTTTGTGGCAACGGGAATGACGTGAAGATCTTTCTTTTAGAGATATTCGGAAGCTTCAAAATCCATAGCCAAAGTCCACATTTTATGCACTGAAATATGTTTTTTTTACCACTTGGTAACCTCTGAGCGTTTTGAAGTTATTTTCTGTTGTCTAGGCGGCTAGCACGTGCTGCACGTGCAAAAATGGAAGTCGAAATAATCAGTCAATCAAATGTTTGTGTTCCCACGGTCCACGAAGTAATTAATTAATGTTTGGACTAAGGGAAAACCCTAACTAGCAAATTGATTGGTCAAAATAAACAATCCGTAAGTCACGGAACACAAAATGTGGCTCGAGTTCGCAGACGTTGGTGTGGGAGGGAGGAAACGAACCACACAAGACGTCTGCATCGGAGGCTAGCTCCGCCCCTGAAATGTGTTTTCGCGCCAAAACATAATCCCCGATTCAATTTCCTGCAAGTGAAACAAGTCGAACTCGCCTCTCGCTTCGATTCTCGCACTCGCTTTTTGACCCAGTAATCGCTTACCAAGTGACTCAGCGAGTTCGACTTGGAGCAAGTCTAGATTTTACGCTACATCATGAAGCTGTATATCTGGTAGAACCGGTTTATAACTTGTTTTCCCAGCATAACTTGCAAGCTTTCACACGCGTGCATGGCTTTTACTACTTAAGCCGTAGCATTGTAAAATTTAGTCAGTTGGTTGGCGCAGAGTCTACCGCGGAGTGCAAATAAAGAACGTCCAACTCAAGCCTCGTCTCAGTACTCTCTCAGAGTACGATCCCGGTTCCTGCGAGAGAACGCCAGTCAGGAGAAAACTCTCGCGAAACAGTATAGTTTGCTGGCCGGCTCTCTGGTGTGTTTTTCGAAAAAACACGCGCGGTAATACTGGGATCGAGACAAAATGCGGGAGAATACGTAAATTTTTAAATCTCTAGATTTCTTAAAATATAATTAGGCTAATATATTGTATTACTTAAATGTAGGCTATTTATAAGTATTAGTTTAGAATGCAGGTTCGTATTTTGAACGAGTTGTATAGCACTTGGGCGATAAGGTGGTTAAATAAACGATTGATTGATTGATTGATTAAATCGGATTAAATCACTCGGTCCCAGTCCCCTCGTCAACTCCGATCTTGCTTGGTCTTCTTCGTTTGACATGATATAGTCTGCTAGCCGGCTCTCTGGTGTGTTTTTCGGATTTGGGTTGACTGTTCAGCGCGCGGTAATACTGGGATCGAGACAAAATGCGGGAGAATACGTAAAAAGTGGACTGCCGGTCTGTACCGCTCGAAACGAGCCACATCATTGGCTCACCCAACAATACAAAACACCCTAACCTTTAGAACGAGCCACAGCATTGGCTCACCCAACAATACAAAACACCCTAACCTTTAGAACGAGCCACATCATTGGCTCACCCAACAATACAAAACACCCTAACCTTTAGAACGAGCCACATCATTGGCTCACCCAACAATACAAAACACCCTAACCTTTAGAACGAGCCACATCATTGGCTCACCCAACAATACAAAACACCCTAACCTTTAGAACGAGCCACAGCATTGGCTCACCCAACAATACAAAACACCCTAACCTTTAGAACGAGCCACAGCATTGGCTCACCCAACAATACAAAACACCCTAACCTTTAGAACGAGCCACATCATTGGCTCACCCAACAATACAAAACACCCTAACCTTTAGAACGAGCCACAGCATTGGCTCACCCAACAATGCAAAACACCCTAACCTTTAGAACATGCAGTACAAAAACAATAGGACTGCAGTATATTGGATGCAATCAGAATACAGGTTTCAAGCGGTACTGTATTACTCGGAAAGTGAACCAGAAAAGGGTTTAACGAATGCTCGCTGTGTTACAGGGGCAATGTCGTGGCGTTGCGCATGGATATAGAATCAATGTTCGATTAGTGTTTAGTAGTTGGTTACAAAGAGTTGAAGTCCCCTCCCGGCTCAAACTTGATTCAAATGTGTTCTAGTATTCGACGATCCGTCCTGCTTTCCAAATATGGAGTATATTGACCATATATGGAATATCACAGGGAGCTCCAAATGTTACGCAATAGTTTCCTTGAAGACTATGTCTGTATTTCTTAGTCATTTCAATAATAATAATAATGTCTGTATTCGTCCAATAAAATACATACTGAAGGTTACAATATGGTTAAATAGATACATACATACTAGAAGGTATAAAAATCGATACAAAGTTGGTATCACATTACACGTATCTGAATATCTAAAAACTACTAAGAGTATAAATAATCTAGTTAAAAGCTAAGTTGTATCTAACGGTTAACCCGTTAATAAAACTATTCCTAAATCGTTTAGTATTAACTTTAGGCCTCTGACTGTGATACGTCATAAGTTGTACATGACCGGATTTTGGACTGGTGTAGTATGGATCTTAACGGATGGTGATTAATATGAGTTATCTTATGAAATAGTTTTCTGTCACACTTTTCAAGGAGATCGTGTACATTTTGTCTTTTAGAAGTGTACGTTCTCTTATGACAGCGGTCTAGAAAACGTTGTATAGTGGCACACAGCGGTCAAACGTCTGCGCGTGCGTATTACGGTCAGTCTGGTGGGCGGCCGCGCGAATTTCCCGCGCAAAATTTACCTTAAAACATATTACAGTGAACTTCTACCCCCAAAAGTTAAGAGTAATACGTGAAAGTTAAGCTTTTTATTTTCACAGTCGACGGGAAATTGAACAAACTTGAAACTGTGAGTTTACCAATTTTTTTTCGTATTTTACCAAAAAAGTTCTCAAGGTTTGAAAACCGGTGTGTGAACAGTGACGGCCGCCGGCTCGCTTTGAATTTGTTTTGGAATATGTTGTTACAAGGCTTTTGACGCATGCGTAGACGTTTAACCGCTGTGTTGTATAGTGGTCAGTTCTGGTTCGCTAGCACCCAATACAGGTAGAGCGTACGTTATTTGCACATTTGCTTTGATTTTAACCATCCCACATGTGCACAAAATTGTTGGAAATCTCCCCCCTTGACACAGCTTCTTTAAACAGGAATTCAAGATCTCAAGACCTCAAAATTAAAAAGAGATATATAACTTAATAAGCAACAGCCAGACAACTATATGTTGTCGATGCCCTGACAAATTCAGGTGTCGTGGAACTCTTCAAAATCAGCAAATTGCACCGCTGAAATGGGTTAAAAGAGGACTGTATCGCCTGATTACTAAATATTTCTTATAGAAGAAAAATAACATGATATGTGTAGATCAGTTTAATGAGAATATTCACTGGCCGTAATCTTACACAATGTTCTAGTTAACCTTAAGTAATCTACATCTATGAAAATGTGGTGCAAGACCGAGAGTTCGTCGTAATTATTTACTACGAAACAAACGCTTATTACACTTGTTAATTAGTTACTGGAAACGTTTTTGTGTGCATGCTCTAAAGACTTAACCACAAAAAGCCATGTCTTAATTACTTCAAGTTGTTATCTGTTGATTTCATATAAAGAAAGGGTGGAGAAAAGAGTTTCACGATTCTTCTCTTATAAAAATACATTGAATCTTACGTTTGTAAGAATGTATTGAAATACGCACTGAATGACAATCTTGTACGGTTCGATTCATCTGTGGACGTAAAAATGGCAATTAATCAGCAATAGACTTTTCAACAAAAGCCTTACTGAAACAAAAGTAAATTAATGTGATTATGAATAATGGATTTCCCTTAATTTGGAATTCGCTTAAGAAAATCGGTGAAACCTTTCGGCTCGAAATTCACGACAGTTTCGCTTACGTGTTTCAATTGCGTGGGGAGAGTGGATGACAAACAGTCGAGCCGGCTATTTACATTGCTATTTGACTAACGATTTGAAGCACAGTGGTCCAATTTACGAAAATTCTACTAAAACAGAAAATCGTTCAAATGAATCGCTAACCAACCTCTGTATGTCGCGCGCATGTTTCTGCGTACTTTAAGGCTACTATTTTTAGCGATTTTGAAATGCCGTATTTATAGTGAGCAATTTAATTTAGCGATTTTATAAAGATTTATCGAGAGTAGAAAGACCAAATTTCGGCGCTAAACGAAACATTTCTGAAAATTCTGGGAAAAGAGGTTGGAAAAATGAGACGACATTTAAAGACTGGTTATTTGCCGTATTTTCAACAATAAACTGCTGAAAACGGGTCTTCTGGATTTTCATGATATGGAAGGGGAGACGAAAAAATGAATAAATTAAGGGAATTTTAGCGAACAGAAATTACTGCGGCTACTAATTTTATCGATTCACTTAAAAATAGCTAAAATCGTTAAAATTAGTAGCCACAAACAAAGTAGCCTTAAGGTATACCAGTGTACGGAGTATTAGTTTGCGACTAAGGCAGCGCGGCCAAATATTCATCGGGATTTCGTATTGTCACACAAACAGTAGTAGTTTAGTAGTTTTCCCATTTAGAAGCGCCGATCTAGTATTTTTTAAGTAGCATCACAGGATATGTGTTTAGCTGTCCAAGCGATTCGTTCTTTTTTGTATTTGACCCCCAATCTGTATAACACATGTCATGTAATATCCGATGGTTTATGTAATGTTTACAAAACTCACCTAAACTTGATTTTGTCGGAAATACACGATGATTATTTGATTTTCGGCCTTTTTTTGATTTGAAGATCCATCATCAATAGTAATTTTAAAATTAAACAAACTCTTTTAGCACAACGCCTTCGTCAGTACAGTTGAACCCTATATACCCTCAAATGCTTATAACGGTTGCCAATACAACTCCGTGGTATCAATTTTTGCTATACCTAGTTGTAAAAGAAGGCGAATTTCAGTCGAGCTCAATCACTTAACAGAATATGTTTTAGGTGCTGTTTGATTTCACAGTTTTGCTTTAAGAGCTAGTTGTTCAGTTGTATAAAATATTTTTTCCTGCATCGTACAGCATAAGAACTCTGTTTTACTTTATCAAGCGAAAAGAAATCAAAACATAATATATGTACGTTTCTCTTCTTTTTCTTTGTCGCCCGTGACCTGAGATCTTGAATCTTCAAATGAAAACTACACTACTGGCTCCCCCTACATGTAATTCAATTTCCTGTAGCTTTGTCTGGCCACATCACAATTAAGCCTCCCTCATCACTTTAGTCAAAGATAGCCGAATTTTGTCAAAATCGAGTAGCTTGCCGTCAATTAATGTAACAACAGTAAAACACGACCAACACTGACTACTAATGTCGGAAACGATGTCTGATTACAAAGCCATAATATTCTTGATGGGTTGCCGATTACTTTTACAAGCGACCACCCATCGTATGAGTGAATAATTTGCAGCCGCGTTAGTTAAGGGAAACTATTTTTTTAGATCGAACTCCTGAACAGTCAAAATCAGTTGTTTATCAATCAGATATATGTGGGAACCCGTCCAATATTTCCATCAAGCTACATAATTCGTCCTAAGGATTTGTTTTTTTTTAGGTGAATACCCGCACAGTTTAAGTTAATGATAAGTCGTCCAACTTATAACGAAAAGATGGTGTCTGATTTTTTTTATAACTTACCTTAAAACCGAATCGTTCAACTGAGATCTTAACAGACAACCATTAGACTGTTATTTAGTAGAAGATATTGTAAGGATTAAACTACTGTTGATATAGGATACCTAGTTATATTACGACCATGGTTTCATCCGCTAATCCGGTTTACATATTTTTATATTCGCGTTTCAATAAACCAGTTAGATATACACTGCTATGTTGACATTTATTTTATTAAACCAAATCTACAACAGTTCCAAATACAAAACTACAAAGATTTCAGCATGACACAATTCAGAGAAACGATTTTACCGCCAGCTGGGCGTGTTTTTGACCGGAGGGTTTCTTTCGTCACTTTTACCTTGAGCAGCGCATTCAAATGAAGTAGGTTTGTGTGCTAAAATATAATAAATCCAGCTTCTTTTTAGTACCAAAAGCCAAATACGTAATACTATCAAGTACTAATGGTACAAAGTCGATCTCTTAAAACTGTTTATCCGGCTTTTCTAACTTAAGGTCAGTTTCGCAATTTGTAAACCTGGTATGTTTCTTTCTATTTTTCTAGCTGATTTTGAAGACGAAAAAAATCCGTTCAATCTTTAAAGTTTAACCCTGGAACGGAAGTGAACGATTGTTTGTATCGACTCCTCGTCAACACCTGCCCTCCAACAAACCAAAATTACAAACTGAAAATAGTCAAGGAATCAGGAGTATTTTTCCGAGTTAAACCAAGTATAGCAATAAACCACTTCCATAGATCAGTGCAGTGAACCGTTAAGGAATTCTATGAATGAGTCTGCCGCAGATTACATCAAACTAAATACCAGACAACGTATGGAAATTCGTAATATTTACTCTCGCAATGCGTTCAAAAGCATGCTGATTTCATTTCAAAGTGTGTTGTTCTTGAACGGAAAATGTACGAGAAGTGGAATAGGCTCAGAAGTGAAAGGAAGGCAGTTTTGTTTTCACATAGTAAGCTAAAATATGTTTTACGCTTGGTTTTGAAAGTGTATTTATCATAAGGCATTGACCCGATTATTGTATAGAATATAAGTATTGAACTGCAAATAAAAACTACCATTGTAAAATACATTCCTTTCAAAATACTGTATCTACGTTTTTCCTTTATCAAACCGTGTTTCTCTAACTGGCAAGAATCGAAAAACCCTAACGCTAGAATATCATCAAACAATGTTAATTAACCGGACTAAATGTATATTCTCAGTAAATGTTTTTTTTAGATATTCTAAAGTAATTCCAGTGAACCCTTAAAAAAAGCTTTTTAGAACATGTGAATTCAGAAATCGGCTAACGGTCGCAGAGAAATGGCTTCGATGTATCATACTTTATACGGTGTCAGATCTAAAACAGTTCAAGATCTTAAAACTGTTGTATTATTAAGTAAAATTTGATAAAAAGGGGAAATATAAAAATAAAAAAAATACTGGTAAAACCCATACCGTGGCTTTATCCCTGTTTTTGCATGATATTGTATGAAATGATATCGTCGGTAGCGCCTGAAACTTACCTCTGCTATGTAAATGTATTATCGTCTATGGTCCTAATCAGTCCGACTGAGCTAAAGTAAGTTATGGTATGGGAGATGGTCTGTTTCTCCCCGCTTTTCGCGTCTGCAAAAATAAGACTGGTATTGTCGCTATATAACCCCTTTCTCGATAGTGGGAGTATAATGGGCTGTTCATGCAACAATGGGGCAATTGTTAATTACCATAATATCCGAGCAAACTAATCGCGTCAGCGTGAGCCTTGTGTTTAAATTGTATAATTTGTCATTGAAGTGCAAATCCGAAAGCACTCGAAAGCTCGGTACTATACGCCATGGCAAACAAATATTATGGAACGCAGGCTTGTTGCTTTAATTATCGAGTAGGAAGGCCTTCCGGGTCCTAAAACAACAGTATGACCCACTTTTTCCCCTCATTCATTAAGACAGTCATTTTCAATTTAGACCATAATGGGAGTGGTCCCATTGATCAGAAATGAGAAAGGTCTCGCTGGACGCAAGCATTGATAATTGCGGGACCGACCCTCGCTCCATTTGTTTCGTGAGACTTGGTGATAGAATACAATTGATTTGTGCATGCAATTAGTTAGATAGCTTATCAGTGGCGGTCGAGTCTGTTTAATAGATAATTACCCCATTCGATACTCAATGAAATGTAATAATTATAGGTAATTTATAGGCTTCATTAGATTATTATGGCGATCATAATTGGCTTTAGTAAAAGCTTATTGGGCAGATATGAATCCAATGGAACCAATGCTCGTCGAGAAATAGATTATTGACATCTTTTTTGTAATTACGCACACATGATTTTTGTTTTTCTCCTTTTGAAAATATAGATCGCTATACATTTTTTTGCTATTGAAAAAAATTAACCAAATAAATTACAGTAGTTGAGGTTATATTTTACATCGCAGAATATTCCCCCCTAAAAAAGGAGTTCCCAAGAAGTGTTCTTGAAGAAAGCAATTATACAAAGAACCTTTTGGGACATCTGCGGCGTTAAAATGTTTAAATTGATAGACAAGAACCTATTAAAATAGCATTTCATTTGTTCGAATCTTGATGAAATTCTCCAAGTATCACTCGAGAGTAGCAATACCAACTTGAGTAATCCTTTTAAACCGATCCGAGTGTCGTTTTTTATCTCTGTTCACAATGTCGTTTTGTTCTTCCGAATGGGAGTTTTTCAGTAAACCATAATGCGCCTTAATGGTGGTAAACTACAAATGATCTGGCTTTCACTGTTATTGGTCTTTTATGAATTCCAATTCCAGTTTACCGTTTCATAACTCCCACAGGATATTTACTTATTCTGAATCTGAAAAAAACAAATTGGCGCTTGGTCACTTTTTTTCATGCGGAAATCTCATAAACAATGTAACGATTTTTCTGGTAAAGGTCAAACGAAAGAAAAGTTGACTTACTTTTATTGACGCGAACTTAGAGTAAGACAGAATTACAGGTAAAATTCTGCCACAAGAATAAAAATATATACCCAGTAGATTTGAATGGTGTTGAGATTAGCTTCTGTTGCAATCAAACTAAAATCGCACATATAGATATATATATATATATATAGTCCAATTTCCAATAAATAGTACGCCTTTCCGAAACGCCGTTGCAGCGGAAAAGGTATTTGTATTCCTGCCAGTTTAACACGTTATGGTCGAGGCAGTTCTTATTGTATTCATTTTGTGGGGAATATAACTACTTTCCAAAATTAGTTACAACCTGTTTTTTCCCCTGAACTTTATCCATACCTAGTAGTTGTATTTTATCGAGGTTAGGCAGATTTATGGCTTTGGGCAAGCAGAAACAGTTGTATATGCGGTTGTGATAAATTCTCAACTGCCAGCTAAACACTGGTGAACTTTTTAGCTTTCCACAAATCACTGACTTAAGTATTCTTTTAACTGACGGAACTAATTACGAGATCAGCAAGGCCATGCAGCGATATTAAACGTACTGACATAAAATGTCTTTGTCGTGGAAAATGAAACAAACCAGCAATATCATAGGAGCTATTAGCGTTAAGTGTTCGAACGATGAGGAGTTCTGTTTTTAGAAACATTGCTTTGGGGCGTTTTAAAAGTACGACTAGATGGTCATTACGCCTAACGAACGTTACACAAGCCCAGCCCACAAATTAAAGAGCTTAAATATTTTTTTTTGTCAAAATGGCTGGTGTATTCTTGATATCGTCTGCGTAAGCCCCAAGTATTTTGACAAATACTGTCTCCAAATAATATATTAGAGATCGGAATGAAACCAGTCTTGCAATTTAACGCAATAAAGGGCAAAAGGTGCAGTTATGCCTACTTTTTCGTCTCATTTCTGTGTATTTTTTTGCAGCGTTTATCTCTTTCAGTAAAGCCATCAAAATCAAAATAAACCGAGTGAATCGTTATATGTATAGAGAAAAACAATTGAAATGCAAGCTAAAGCAATATAACATCATTAAAATAGAAGCCAGGCGTTATGGGACGTTCAGATATATCAACATGTCATCACTCATTAGTTAACGAACACTAATATTTTAGGAATGGAACGTTTGTGGCATTAAAATGTACTTCGAGAGATACAGAGATGACATTCAATCGTCGACGCTCGCTACATGAAAGTGTAATAATGATACCATTCATCAACTGTTATACGCACAAAAACGTGCCATTCACGACACAATTATGTTAAATTCACAGTTACAAAATATTGAAATCTAAATATTTTGATAAGCCGGAATATCCTTCTTTTTCGATTTCCTTCAAATATTCCATGACAGAAGCAACTGATTTCATGGATAGATCGCACGGTACAATAACAATTATCCGAAAAACGTGAATGCTTCCTCGTACCCATATAAATGTTAGAATTGAAACAGAGACCCGATCGCCTTGAAAATTAAGATTGGAATGAAAAGATGGATTACTAATGAGCTTATTGTGCGTCAGTAGCTAATCACATAACAAATACGTCAATAAACCACACGCACACGTTGATCGTGACGAGCCGTGTATCATATCCTGGCACTCTTCTCTGCGTACGCCGGATTTCTTTTAAGGGGCGTGGCCGTGCGCTTGAAGAAGCCGCCAACCCGACGGATTGTTTGGGGAACTTAGTCAACAGTCAATTGGCTAATATTTCCAATAAGTCCTACAAATGACCAGAAAAATACATTTGCAAGATTAGTTCCAATGAAATAAACAGAGGCTCCAGTGAAAGAGGATTTCAAAACACAATCTTGAAATAATCTTCGTAGAATTGCGAGATACACAAGGCTTAAAGGGATACTGTTAAATACCAAATGATAAACTTTCTCATTACGAAAGACAGAAATAGCTACTCAGATTAGCAGAGTATTGCTTTCCAGATGTACTGGAGAAAATTGGAGACAATTTTGATGAATGATGGCAACGATTTGAGTGGATGAAACATGACGCTTTTAAGAGTGAAACGAAACGTCAAGAAAAACGGAGGGTCTCGCAAAAAGTCGGTAAAGTCTCGAAATCTCGCATTTTATAGGTCGGGTCTCGGAGTCTCGATTCAGTTCTTCAGTCACTTTGCCCGTCTCGGAGTCTCTGATTTTTTTTGGACCGAGGGTTTTGCGCCTTTTTACTCTTTTTATTAGCTTTTTAATATTGAAGTTACAGTTTTTTGGCGGCCTCTGCATGTGTTTTATAAGGTACGCGAACGACAGCTAGTTGGTTGAATGGTGAATTCCTCACCTGGCGCGATGGGTGTTTCGTCATAATTACTACAATAACAACAGGCTCTGGCTCAGATTTTGAAAATGGACGAGCTCGGACTCGGATTTTGAAATGTAAAAGTCTCGTGCTCGGATTTTCAAATCGCTTTAAAGTCTCGGGCTCGGATTTTGAAAACGCAAGTCTCGGCATCTCGCAAAGTCTCGGATTTACGTTTCGCCATCCCTTGTAGCCGAAATCAAGTTTCTATAATAAGCTTTTGTAATCCAATTTAATCTTTGCCACCTCTATTGAAAAAGTATGAAAAGCAAAATTATCAGAACATTCACATGGTATGTCTCTTCTATCTGACGGTATTATTTTTGTATTTTGTTGTAAAGAAAATCAAAGGTTCAATTCGATTGACAGTGCCTCTTTAAATACGTCAGCTATTATTTTATTAAATGATCCTCAGTCACAAGAATATAGTTCTCTGTTAATTTCACTCTCTGAACATAGCTGAATCATCCATTCCTTGTGAGGACTATCCGGGTATATACTTCATGGTAGCGTTTCGTTCCATATAGTATCCCTGCATAATACTGTAAACAGTAAAGAAAATGATTATGCAGGGAGACTATATGGAACGAAACACTACCATGAAGTATATACCGTTATCCGGCTCCCACTCGCCTCGACTCAGCCTGCAGGCGCTTGGTTTAGGTACTTGAACAAATTGTTTAGCTCGGGCAGTCTTTTCTTTAGAAAAATTGAAGTAAATGTATGCATACAAGATGTCTTAGCATGAAGTCGGGACTGAATATTCGAACATTGTTTCAATTGTTGTACATATAGGCCAACATTGTTGGACGATGTTGGACCAATATATTTTTTGCTTGAATGTTGGATGAAAGTTTGCTTTCGTTTCGTCACTTCTCCAACATTACGATCCAACGATGTTGGCCGGCTATATTGTATATATATGTTCGAATGTTTAGCTCCGGTGTCGCCGAGTGATATGTGTATCCCCGTGCTTTGTGTAACCCTGTACCCCCACGGGGATACAAAGAACACTGATGAATCGAATGTTTCTATATATGCAAGCCTTGGTACTCTGTGGTTAATTATGGTATATGCGTTGGTCTTTCTTCATAAAAAGAAGAAAGATTCCACACAACTCATTTTGGTCTTTAATTAGTGAAAAGAAAGCTGATATCGTGGTCTCTGAATGGATCGGTTAGCTATAAACGACGACGGGAGCTATTTTGAACTGTGCATGATAGCTTTTACGTATAGTAACTGCATGCTCAGTTCGATACATTTAGCGCCTCTGATCTTTATTGTAGAAACTTTCAGAGAATTTGTTGTTCTCAGTTAATGAAAATTATAGCCAAACTTAAACATACAGATTAGTGATATACATGTTCCAGGGATACAGATATTTAACAATTATCCTGCAACATTGCGCGGAATATCGCCATATACTTAGCCGACGAGGGACGATAGGCCCGAGTTAGCTAAAATCAGGCAATAAACCGCCAGATCGAGCAGAATAATTGTTTTATTATTCAACACATTGATAACAAAACAGTTTTTTTTACCAAAACACGCGCAAAGAGTACATCTTTATTTCATAAAATGATTTTGCCGTCTTTGAGCGAAGTAAACATTTTCAAACTCAGAGTGAGTTGATGGTTAGAAAACAGTTGAAAAAAGCCTGAAATGCTCTTTTATTCGGATTCAAAGAATCTTTCAGGTCATAAGACACTTAGTGAAATGTTAAAAACGCAAGCAAGAAGGGAAACCAGTGGCTGCTAGTTATTCGCATGAAGATTCACATGAAGTGCTGGTACTTCTGTCTTGAGCCGTTTGCAGTTGATCTTGTCTGACTTCCTCCACTTGAAGCCGTACAAAGTTTAGCAGGATTTGCTTCTTTGCCTTCGAGAAACGATGAAAACATGTTGGACATTCGCTGGAACTGTTAAAGGAATAGCCATGGACGGTTAATATCTCACGTAAGGACTGAAATTCGTCGATTCACGATATCGCTTCAACTTTTCGAAGTTGTTGTCGAAAACAATCGACTTTAGGGTTCAGATGAAGAAGGCAGAACTTATTGACACTTTCAGATCCTAGGCATTCAGGCACTCTAGGCAAGTTAACTGCAAACGAGGTAATTTACTAGTTGACAGCAGTTTTCTTCATGTAATAAATGTATTCGAGCAGAAGCAATCAGTATGGAATCGATCGGCTGATTTGAGCATTTGCGCGTGAGTGGATTTACCATTAAAATGTATTGAAAATCTTCAATATTCAACTTTTTTGCCTTTTTTGTGATTTCTGTGAACAGAATTATTGATAATTAAGTCGATTTTATTGTTTTCTACGTGTTTGAAACACTTCAGGATTTCGTAGAAAGAAAAACAACTTAAATTCGTTTGGATGACAGCTATCGCAGCCGGATATCTGTTATGTGTAGGTGCCAGATGTTGAGGGTAAAATGACCATATTTGGGCAAAAGATGTGTTGAATAATAACACGTGATACACGATACACGACTACATATAGTCTCCCTGTTGTTTTCTCCAAAGAATGAATAGTTTGGTTATCCGCCGTATGGAAAAGATGGCGGCTGTGCATTTGACCACAATCCCTTGCGAACCTAACAAAGTAAAACATCTACGTAGAAACCTCTATTCTTTTCAATGACAGTGGATTGGCAACAGCAGTGTACTGGCTTGTTTTTTTAAGGTTTAAAACCTCTACCACGATTTTGTAACGAATTTAAAGATTTTCCCGCGCAAAGGATTGTATCAAAATCATTGCACACAGAAGAGGATATTTGGTATTGGTGATCGCTTTGGAGTAAGTAAATACGATTTTATTTGAGAGAGAGAACACACTATTCAGTTTTGGCTCAGTGGACGTCGCGATGCTAATTTCAGTTTCGGTTCCAGCTCCTCACGGATTTTACTCGCTCCATCCCTTTGTTGAATTTAAGAAGATCGACGAGACGGGCGATGGTACGAAACAAACTATACAAAGCTTTATGGCGCGTTATTACTGTCAAAATTGATATCGACAAAATCGATCATGTACTTCTCAAATCGATCATGTGCTTTTCAAAACGATCAGATCACTTGAGAAGATTACCCATGATGCCATGCCTGTTTGTATCCGCTGCCAGCTAATACAGCGGGCACTTCTTCGTTTCTCCACGTGGAGTTCACAGTGCAGGTAAGGTGCTGCATTATTCATACCAATTGGCGCGGTATTTATGCCAAATCTGACTTTCACTGCACTCTCGTCGCAGAGTAAATCATGAAAATATCTCGTAGAAAGAGTTTTAGCTGTTTAAAAAACTAGGGTTGTGCGAAATTTGTATGACATGAGGCCCGATGGCATGGCAGCCGGCGAGTGTAATCCCCATTCTTTCTCTCTATCTTCATGCATGTACTCTATCTTCTGAGGGAGGGTTAGGGGCGTCATGAGGAGTCACTTGTGTCCCTTGTGCACTCAAACCTCATTAGAATTAAATTAATGGATATATTTTTATGATGTAAATTTTATTTATTATGGAAACAAAGCTTAGGATTCTTAAAACTATTGCATATATTCTTAAACCATAATTATTTCACGAGTTAATTATTTTGTAATTTCCATTGTCCCCACTTGGGGGTTGTATCTTCTATTCTCATTTGACACTGAAATAAAGTTATTACTCGGGCTGCCTGTGGCAGCACCGAGTCTTAAAATGCAAGTCGTTATTATTATTTTTTATTTTTTTATTTCATGTCAGACGGCTTCTGCGCATGCGTTAAAGGTCAAATTCGAACCAATCAGATTGCACTGTGCTGGTCACGCAAACAAAGGTTAGATTTCCTCAGGCGCGCTCAGATAAGAAAGTTCAAAGCTCAGACTAGGCGAGACAAGGAGATATCAATTTCAAATAGTCATTGTCAGAAATCTATTCCATCGTGGGCAATTATGCAATACAACCTAAATTTGGGTCAGGTCCATGTTTTACGACAGAATAACCAGAGTCTTTCTACTGGATTCGGAGAGCTCGAGACATTATACAAGTCTGCTAATATGGGGAAAACTGAAACAAAAAATGAACTTTGACGGCAGAAACCCTCATATTTGAGCCAAGCGGAATATTTACATGATCCGCTAAGATTTTTACAAATCTAATTAGTTAAGCAGATGTACGCAGTGTATGCCAACTGAAATGCTGTGCTCGTTTTCTGGTTACGGCTCAGTGGGGCAACTACACGAACAAGAAGCATGAACTGCCAGCAAAGAGAGAGGAATTGATCGGAGACGTTAAATTACGTTACTGTGAAGAGGATCAAAATTCAAGTTCTTTGAGACTGTCTTCTGCCGTGACTCGTGAGAGAAATTGGAAAAGATCTAGCTGTTTCATTCAGACACTGGCAAATTTATTGAAAGCTACGGCTTACTTTATGAGATTATTATTCATTGTGGAATGAAAGGAAACAGGTTAGCTGAAAGTTAAGTTCGAGGTAGGCTTCGACTTTCATTCCGATTCAGTGCATATGTGCACGAAGGTGGAATGCTTTCAACAACACTAACAAAAGAACCAAAACGAAAGATTCAGTTACGTAAGTACTGTAAGTAAACTCTTTTAGATTTGAATACATTTCCTCTCAGTTTGTCTGTTAATGTACTTTTTCTTCTAATTATCGCTTTATTTAACATCTCTGTGATTTAGAGTATGCGTACCTCAGAATAAATTATTTGAAAGGTCAACTGAACTCTGTGTCGATAAGCCCAAATGTTTTTGTAAAACAGTCTGTGAATTTGAGAAGCGGACTTAGAAGAGCTTTCTAATTAGGAATTACATGTTTTTCTTGCTATGAAATTTATGTTTCATTTCACATTTATTCATACAGTTTTAGCCGGACATTTCCCCGAGTTTTTGATCTATTTTCAATCAAATTCAAATGAAAGTGTATTTCATCTTCAAATTATCTCATGTGGCCCGAGTGAAAGGCCAGATGGGCTCTTTTCTACTTTCAACACACAGTCGCTAAACTGTACGAAATCTCCAAGAATAAATCCCTAATGTCCAAACTAACGGGAAAAACTGAAAGAGGAAATTCTTGTGAGAAATCGACGTACGTATGAAGCTATATAAGTTATCATCGACTATATGGGAGTCAAACATCGAGCTGCTATGAAACCGCTTGTGACAGTTTGTTTACGCACTTTCATGACAAACGAACGTTTCTACTTTCGACACAACGGTCGCTAAACTGTACGAAATCTCCAAGGATATATCCCTAATGTCCAAACTAAAGGGAAAAACTGAAAGAGGAAATCATTGTGACCAATCGACATAAATATGAAGCTCCAGAAGTAATTATTGAATACATGAGAACCCATAGAGAAAACCGATAATAATGAACAGGGTATTAGTTTTACCGACATTTGTGGCGTAACTGAACTCGCACTACAGCATAGCTTGAAATACTGTACGAAAACTCCCGTTTAAAAATTTCCTGATGCCGAAAGGACCGTAGCATTTAAACAAGATATCCTTCTGACCAATCGACATACATATTAAGCTGTGAAAGTATGTTTCCATTCCATAACAGCCGATAGTGCAAACTAGTAAACTGCCACTAGTAAATTGACCTTGCGTACTTCCGCGAGTACTGAACTTTCTAGCGGCAAATGCATGTGTTACGTTTCCAAACTTTAGGACAAGAAATCTTCCATAGAATGTTCTATTTTTTTTACAGCTGAGAACTGTATTATTAAACATAAGAAATAAAACAATGGTGCCATTTGAAGAATTATATCATGTCAAAAGTGCAAACGAAGAAATATATATCTACGGACGCGAGCAGCTCGATCGTTTCACTTTGGTCAGTCAAACTCGGACTGTTTACGACTGGAACCTGCAGTTTTATCGGACCTGCAGACTAAATTGTAAACGTGTGGCCGTGTTCAGGCTAGTAAATCTAGCTAGCTAACCACAGGAGGTAGCGAGCTTCTTTAGTCTGAACAGTTTTTCTGCTCTGGTGATTAGCTACCTAGTGGTCGGTGGAATACTTTGAAGTTCCAAGCTACCTAGCGAGGTAGCTTGAATAGAATCTAGCGCGCTAAAAGCCCATCGATGACAGATTTTAGTTATTTTAAGGTTTTGAAATGTACACAAATGTCAAGTCAGTGTTATCATCCGATCTAGCCGACTTCTAGCTCTCGCTACGACCACGTTCACTACTCGCTCCAAGGTAATTTCTCTTACCACGACAACTACCGGGTGTATTGTACGTCAATTGAGCCATCATGGATAACGAGGATCGCCAAACACCAGTCAGTAGCCGTTTTTCGCACAGTTTTAATATTTTGGTTGAAATTTCAATTGAGCACTTTGGCGGTCAATTATTTGCGATTACGAAACACTTGCGTCAAGGGCAGTTATAGACCAAATTTCTATCTTTTAGAGAGGGTCTGAATTGGGGGGGGGGGGGGGGGGGGTCTACATGTCAGTTGTCAGTTAAAATTTTGGCCATTTGTCAGTTGTCAGTTAGCCCTAGTTAATCATTACTAGAGAAAATTTACAACGTTTGACCCACAAAAACCAAATTTGTCAGTTGTCAGTTATTTTTCGGTTGTCAGTTGTCAGTAAAAAAATCGTCATTTGTCAGTTGTCAGTTATTTTTAAGGCTGTTTGTCAGTAGTCAGTTATTAAACCCCATTCATGCCCTCTTTAGAGATAGAAACAAACCAGAAGAGGGAAAAACAAAAAGTAAAACCTACTAAGTTACTAGGTCTGAACAGTACTAATTTATTAACTAGCTGCGAGTTGCTGACAGATATCTCAAGACTCTAGCTAGCTGCACGATAGTAGTCTGAACATACATACACACATGAATAAGTAGTGTTTTCAATAAAAGATCAACTACTTTAATTTACATACGAGAAAACAAAAATATTAAATTACATACATGTATATATATACTAGGGGAGCAGAGAATGAAAGTCACCGCGCTACCGGCCACTCCTAAAGACTGCTAATAATTCTTCCCTTTGGTTATTACTAAGAGGATTTCAAATGAAAGTGTATTTCATCTTCAATCTCATGTGGCCCGAGTGAAAGCCCAGATGGGCTCTTGTTATTATTATCTTCAGGGCTTCAACTTGATAATTGTGGAATTCTTCGGGTTTAAATTTCCTGCAGAGCACTAGTGGTATTTCTCTATTTTTTCTCAATCTGGAACTTATTTTCTCTTCGCTATAAGTACAATGCACTAGTCAGCGAAAAGCCCCAGACCCCAACTACTCTGGGACAATAGCGGAGAATTACTGGTGGATTTTAATGGTAATGGGAAACAGCCGGGACAGAAGCGGGGCTTGGGCTGGGATTTCCCCCAGGGGGTACTCCCCTATATTGAGGTAATAGGGTGATTGGCCATACCTTTTAGGGGGCAAAATCATGACGAATTTCTAGGTTCTGTTAATTGATGTGTACCTTTAGGAGTCATTTTTGGGTGATGGCCGATCATACGTATCACTTTCATATAGGAGTCCCCCTGGGGATTCGCCAACCACAGGTAGCCCATTTCAGAGCGGATATTACTACATGGACTCGTAACCAATACTGTTGACATCCTTGTTTGTCCTCATGTGACCCTGCAGGGTCCAAATGTCATAAATAAATAATTAATGCTGCAGATAAGTTGCCTGTACTATATTTTATATTTAATTTATGTAATCAACAGATTCAGGCCCCGATATTGTCACACCACACAATTTGACTCTCGGCCAGCTTTGTGCTCGTTCTCAACAGACCTTCATGATAAAATGGATTGTTTTACAGTCTAGTTATCCAAATGCTTCTGAATCTTCTGATGGAAAATAAATGTTTTTCTGTTAATTTTTTGGCAAGCAGGATTCTCATAAACTCAACACCAGAATATTATACCTGCCAACACTCATGCCTATGGCGTGTTTCTCAAGCCTACAACCAATTTCTCATGCTATTTTTGAACAATATGTAAACTCTGATATTGTAAAACTACCTTCTAATCTTTTTGGTAACTCTGCGAGATGTTTTGCAACTATAACAAAACTTTTCAGAACTTCGAAAACAAATTTGGACATCTTCATAAGTCATCATAAAACTTCTGAATATCTTCGGAAAACACAGGTAATCTGAAGAAATTCTGCACTCCCAGGAAAAATATCACGCTTACGACTAAAACAATACATAGAATATAGAGCTACTATCAGTTAACATATATTTTTGCTTTCATTACATTTTGTTGATTTAGAATATAACATTGCTGATAATCCATGCTCAAAGTGTCATTTAATATGTGCACCCCCCTACGGGCGGGGAGTCTGGATAAAATAAGATAAGATAACTTTATTTATACACGGTAGGTCCTTCAGGAGTGATAAAAATACTAATGACTATAAGTAATATAAATAATTACTATTACTACTACTACTATAATATGATAAAAACTAAAAATAAATAAAATTTCCCTGCTTTACTAGGACGCCGTGTCTTTAAGTGCTCACCCCGAAAAATCATGGCAGCGTATTTGAGATTTAAAAGTTGTCAGTGATGACGTCTGTCTAAGGTCTGATGGCAAGCTATTCCACAGTACGGCCCCACTGTAGTTGTTAATTTTTCAAGTTTATGTGGTTATTTTCTAATCGATGAAGCTTTTCTCGAACAGGTATTTTGTAGAACGTTCAGTTATAAGCATGCTCTTTTACCTGAAACATTTCACGTAGTTGCAGTATTCTATGAATTATTTAGAAATGGTTATAGCAGATTGGTTTCAAATCTTAGCTACCAAACGAAATTATTTGGTGAACCGATCTCTTATGACAAAATATTACAAAGTACCCCTTTGAGAAAGTTAAAACGCGCGATAAGAAATGGCGCTCGTTCGAATAAACTTAGTCTGAGTATAAATTCTCCTTGTATTCCTTCTGAATACTAGTATTAGAGAAGTTCAATAATCCTTTCTATTAGGCCTTTTGTCGTTTGACTTACCTTTTTAAAATGGTGTTGATGATTCTGCCGACCCATTCTATTAAGGCTATATTTAGAATTTGGCATTATATTGGAAAACCCTGGGCAAATTATACAAGCCAATGAGCGAAGTTTTATCTCATATATACATATATATCTATATCCATATATCAATATTTACCCCTAGGGCAATCATTGTGGACTGTTTGGTTTTGACACATATATATGTCACTATAGTATGTGTTTGAAAGTAGATATTTTACCGTGATTGTGGCCAGTTATTAACGTTTGGTCGAACGTAGCGATTAGCGCGGCTCACAGCTATTTTAATAGTCCGTAATTTCAAAGATTACGATAACTACTCAAGACTTTTGGTCGACTCGGAGCTTCGACCTAAAGTTGGGGGTAATATGTTACGACATAATTAGTTCTTCCAATTTTGAAATGATAGTTATCGAACAAAATCAAAAATGAAAAGAAACTACTCATGACCATAACAAAACAGAGTGCGGAAGAAACGGTAGTTCTTCTTGTACAGTTGTTTGTTATGTCACGTCCAAAAGTCACGACTAATGACCTGATAAGTGAAACGGAAAATATAATAATTGGTTCACGGGTTGATTCTCATTAGCAGATTTAAGGTTTCGGAAATGATTCATAATTTAAGAGTTATCCATAATTGGGGAAGTTAAAATGAGTTCTTTTTTATTTCAGATAGAATTAAGCAAACACATATCTAACTAGAGTAAACGTACTCAGTCGTTCTATCTCGTTAACTCTTGAGAAAGCTCTTGTTTGTTTGTTCTGTTGTGCCTGATTGTCACGACCAAAGGAACAGAGGAAGTAAAACTTGAGAACACCATTAGTAGGAATAACCATATGTTTTGGCATAGAATATCAATGAAAAGTGCAGTCCTTGAATGTGGGACTAAGGCGTTCATGAATAATATTGTTTACTCTTGGTTACATGTATGAACTCATTTTCTCTTCCTTCCAACGGATAAGACTTCACTATTTTATCAGTGTTACATAGACCATGCCTTGACTTATTATTACAGGTCTTGTCTTTGTATGCCAAGCTCTTTTTCATAACTAGAATCTACTTTGTCAATCTTGTACACTAAGATAATGAGTACGTAATATCATATTATTTGTAGACAATACTTATTCTTAGCCAATCAAATTAAGTACTGTTTAAAACACGCACAGCAGTGTTTTATCAAGTTTAAAAATTCGAGGGCAAAGCCCGAGAATTTTTAGACTTGATAAAACACGTGCTGTGAGTGTTTTAAACGGCTTCAAAAACGCTTTAAGAATGCAATGAAAGAAAGACGCACATCTCAAGGGAATGGTTACTTAATGAACCATTGAACCTTTGTATTCACAACGCCATGCAAAATATTCGAGTAATCACCGCCTGCAATTACGAACATCTCAAGGGAATGACATGAAGAAATTACCATACTATGTTGTTTGAAGCGGCGCTTCGCAATGCAAGAAGAACCTGCACTTGAAGGATTTGGTGTCGTGGTTTACCTCGATAAAGTTCAAGACTTGGAAAGCGATGTGACTGACATGACGGCAAACTCTAAATTTTTGACTCCGGCACAAAATATGTAAGTTTAATTCACGTTTTTATTATTTTACGGCTTTGAGTTTGGTTTAATAATTGGAACTAAACAGTGGCTCGGTAAACAAGTAATGGTAGTTGGATAACTTCATTTAAAAAATATTATCTGTGTATCTCGGTAGTCTGCTGATATTAGTAAATGTAGTGCAAAATTTATTATCTAGGTACCTTATGTTCCGTGTACTTTTTGCTATCTTTGGGTCTTTATCAGTGAATTCTTAATTAGGATGAAACTTTATATAAAATTTCATGTTCATTAGTATTCTTTATATAAAACGTTCATCCTAATTAGCAATTCAATGAGAAAGCTGAAACATCAATAGAAATTCCATTGTCTCAATCATTAACCCCGTTTCCCCCTGGGACAGAATTCAAATCCCTCCGCGGGCCTTTTAGAATGATGAGATTTTATCAGGTATAAAGGAGCATGCACGTGACTAATTTACTTCATCTGATTGGACAAAATGCTCATTAATTATTCATGAGTTTTTGAAGTAATGATTGACAAGTGTCAATCAGTAAGGAATTCGTGAGGGGCTCTTTATAAGGAACGCCCCAAGTTCTCCTTGAGTGTGACAGAGTGACACGGCGACACTGTGTGTGTGTGTGTGTGTGTGTGTGTGTGTGTGTGTTGCACCACATGTTGCACCACATGTTGAGACCACATGTACATCTACAAGAGAAGCTGAATAAAACAAGTCCACTACAAGATCTCGACTCCCGCTTAATCCCTCAGTGTGTGTTGCAGACCACCCACCGCAACATAATCGTGCATAAATAGAGCAATATGTAGGTAATTAATTTCTGATATTTGTAGAATACCAAGGTACTTAAAAAGTGGCAGAGCATGGAATTGAAAATCTGAAAATGTCATTATTCTGATAGCTTTGTTGTTTAATGTGTTTAATCGAGCTATACGTGTGTTGTAGGTATTTCCCCAAGTGCTAACACCATATTGTAAGTATGGATAAACAGGAGAATAATAAACTTGCATCAAGGTGCCTAAGTCAACGTAGTGTCGTAGTTTGGTTATAATACCAACATTTTTGGATATTTTCTTAGATATATAATTTATGTGATGCTTCCATGTTAAGTTTTGATCTATGTTTACACCTAAATATTTTACAGATTCGGTTCGTCGTAATACAATGTCACCTAATTGGATGTATAAATTAGTTTTCAGTTTACGAGAAGAACAAATTAACATATTTTTATTTAGAGATATTAAGTGATAATTTGTTGGCTTTAAGCCATTCTGCTAATTTGGAGAGCTCTTTATTTACTAGTACTTGAAGATTATTAAGATTATTGTCAGAAAAAAAGACGTTAGTGTCATCTGCAAATAGTCTTATTGATAAAAGGTTACTACTATTATTAATGCCATTAATATAAATGAGAAATATTAGGGGGCCAAGTGTTGATCTGTGAGGAATGCCACAATAAATATCGGTATGGTGAGAATGGACATTACCAATGGCAACAAATTGTTTACGATTTGTTAAATAACTTTTAAACCAGTTTAGGGTAGTTCCTCTTCAGTCCATAATTGTTCAATTAACCTAATAGGATATTGTGATTACATGTATCGAAGGCTTTAGAGAAATCCAAGAAAACACCACAAGTATATAGGCCATTATCAATAGATTCTAGGAGATTGTCAATGATTTCAATAAGAGCAAGTGTTGTGGAATGTTTTTTTTCTGAAGCCAAACTGGTATTTATACAGTAAGTTGTTTTTATAAAAAAAGTCGATTAATCTTGTATGCATACGTTTCTCTAAACTTTTAGTGAAGGCTGATAATAAAGAGAGAGGCCTATAAGTAGCTGCTTCGTATGTGGAATCAGCTTTATGTAGTGGTATGATTTTAGAGAGTTTTAAGTACTGAGGAAAAGTTCTAGTTACAAATGAAGAATACAAAATTTTAGAAAGTGGTTTAGTTATGATATATTTTGCTATAAACTCAAGAACATCGTCGTTCTGTACATCAAAATGATGGTAATTTATTGTCCTATTTGAATTCGTAGGTAAGAAGTCAGTTAAAGCATGCGTATTCAAGCTAAACCCAGTTTTCTTCTGCTTGGTGGTTCCTAAACTAGTGATGCCTTGTAAAGCGTAAGAAAGCGTAAGAAAATTCAAATTTGCCATGTCGAAATCTTATCATAATCATTCCAAACTGTTTCCAGTCGCAGAATATTTGTTCTCAGGTACATTAAAGTGCCTATCACCCTTTTGCAATTTTGATAGCTTATGAACCTCCGAAACGTTTTGAGTACTTCTGTGAAGAAAGTTTTGGTTTAAAGTGAATACTTTATGTTCTACGCTTGTTTGAAATCGTGTAAATGTGACCTTTCCTGACCCATGACCGCGTAAGTAAAAGCCTGGGTCGAAACCTGGGTAGACGTCATCTTGACGTCATATAATTAATTCGGCTTTGCAATTATTTGAAGAAATACTTAACATGTTGACTAAAATCACTTTTTCTTTACTAACAACTCAAAAACTGTGTATATTTTCTATGCATCGATGTTGTTGTGATAAAAAGCCGCCATGGAGAATAATGCATTAATGAGATGACGTCTACCCAGGTTTCGACCCAGGCTTTTACTTACGCGGTCATGGGTCAGGAAAGGTCACATTTACACGATTTCAAACAAGCGTAGAACATAAAGTATTCACTTTAAACCAAAACTTTCTTCACAGAAGTACTCAAAACGTTTCGGAGGTTCATAAGCTATCAAAATTGCAAAAGGGTGATAGGCACTTTAAGGTCTGGGTCTTTTTCTTTTCCAAAATAGCCGCCACAAATCAAGAGGGGGTGGTCTATCTTTTCGTGCTCGTAAGCTATTTTCAGGACACTTTGACAGATTGTCTAACACTTTCTTGTAACAGTTTTCATGGAAACGTGTAATGTGACCTTTGAACTTCGATTTAAGAAAATTTGAAAAAAGCCTCCGGGAGGAAGGTAGACTCTTTAAACATGACGGGTATTTTAGTGCTGTTGAATCAGGATTAGTGTATATTTTCTTGTTCCAACTAGAACGGTTAGAAATTTTAAGGGGAAGGCTAATTAAGGTAAATGCGAAATTTGATACCCTCCAGTTTCTACGAAATTCACATACTTTTCCACGATGTTTAGTTGGACTGATAAACTACATGGTAAACTGCATTTGTTCCACCTGTTTTATTTCTGATCTTTGTACGCTCTACATTCCTCCCGAAGCCTCGTATCATATTTTCTTCATGAAAATGTGATCAAAGGTCACAGGTTCTATCGCCATGGCAACATCGGTCTTTGCCAGAACGTTAAAAAAGGAAAGTCTACATTTTACAACAACCGCCAATTTTCTCGCAATCTGATTGGCTAATTTTCATATGCAATATTTTAACAGACGCGCGGCCGGCTTTCGAAGCGGGCTTTGCAGAGATTTGTGAATTCAGGTTGTGTACACATCTGTTCCAAAAATCAAGAAAATGAGGATTTTAAAAGCATTTCATCACTGGGAAAAATTAATGGGTGAGTCAAACTTCCTTGTGTGGTGCCATTTGTCAAAATTTGAGCTCTCTCTCGAGTCGAACAAAGCATTTTCGGCTAATTTGTGATCGACTTTGTGACAAGTTCGACCGATCTTTTAGAACTAGAACTGAGAGATGGTCTTGAATTAAATACATAATCTTCTAGTTCGTGATTAAAATCTCTTATTCAGGATATTTACATAACGTTCTTAAGTAGAAACAAACAGTTTAGAGTAGCTTAGGTATTTTTCTAGAGTTCGGGAAAGCATAAAGACGTGTTTACGTTTTGGACTTTTCGACTCGAAAGGCAGTTTGTACACACTCATTTGAAGCTAAAAGTGTTTTGTAGTTGTAAAAAACAAATTGAAGTTAGTTTTTTATGTGTCTGTCCTAATATTGACAATGATTTTCGTCATAACATGGCCAAAATAGCTGCGGATCCACTCGGCGTCGTTAAAAATCAGTTAAAATTTTCCTTGAAGACTAGATCTACGCACAGTTAATTCATCATTTTTTGCACATTTACTTTGCTTTCATCCATCCCACACGTGTGCTAGGGTCGTCAGTTTATATGAAAATCACTGAAAATAATTTTATTCTGGCCCGGAAAATAAAGGCGTGTCCCTCACCGGCGAGACACAGCTCCTTTAACATACCTGAGTTGGTTAACTTAGATTCGAGGGTATGAAGAAGCTATGAATTGTTTTATCAGTTAAAAAAGACAAATTAGCTCCCAAAACCGTGTGTTTTCGAGTGAGTAATGCGAACCATACCGGAATTCAGGTCACCGGTAATCGTTATGCACCTATCAATGTTTAGACGGAGAGGGGGGGGGGGGGGGGGGGGGGGTACGGGCAAAGGTGCCGCATTTGATTTTTTTTGCAATTTTTTGGTCAAATTCCCGACCCTTGGGACTGGAAAATAGTTCAAATTTGATAAAATATCCACACCTGGGGATAACAAAACCGTGTAATGACTTGTATTAAAAGTCATGAAGTAATTTGAAATGTACGTTTTTAACTCCTGTTATCGAAGGTAGATTACATTATACTGAATACGAGATGGAACGCTGTAGCGGTATTGCATTATAAAAATATAATAATTAATACATGCCAACTTCACACTTACCGATATTTTCCAAGATGGCGTCTCCTGGAACACGAGTTTAGGACCCAGTACTCTGCACGGTTAAATTCAAATGGACCCAGTCCTCTGCACGGTCAAATTCAAATGTCCGCAACATGGGGCAAAATTTGTGGTCAAATTACCCAGAGAGGGGACAGCAGAAGTGTTCAAATGCCGCACCTTTGCCCGTACCCCCCCTCTCCGTCTAAACATTGATAGGTGCATTATGTAGGCTTTTGTACGCAGTGACTTTGATATGTATGAGGGAGAATTACCATATGGAGAAAGAACGACCACAATTCCTTGCGAACCTAACAGTTCAAAAATACGTGAAATCATCTATCCACTAAAAAACACTGTATTTGTTAACAGCATTACGTATTCTCAGTAATAGGCCCCCCCTGAAAACCACCTTAGGGTGATGGGAGTTTCCTGTATAAAGAATGTGATTATTATTATTATTAATACTCTGGCACTCTTGTAACCGCCCTTGTGATTCATCGCCGCGTTTTAAAAGGGCTAAACTTAAAAATAACTCAGATTAGCAGCCGGTATGCGGTATGTAACCGCCCTTGTGATTCATCGCCGCCTTTTAAAAGGGCTAAACTTAAAAATAACTCAGATTAGCAGCCGGTATGCTTTCCAAATGTACTGACAGAGGAACATTTTGATGAAGGATGGCAACGATTCGGGTGGATGGAAAATACTGAATGATTTAAGAGAAATTTAGAGCAACTTGAAATCACTTCACTGGAACCGAAATCAAGTTTATAGAATAAGCTTTTGTAACCACTTTAATCTTTACCATCTTTACCAAGTTTGAAAAGTATATCATGGCATTCACGTTGTATTTCTCTTCTATCTCAGCTGGGTGTTATGTTTGTGGTTTTGTTTTTAACGAAACTTGGAGGTTCAATTCAATTGATATAGCACTTAACTTTCAGTGGCAAGTTTTATCCAGTCGTAGTACACTGACGCCAACATAGCAGGGTATTCAGACAAATTATAAAAGTTTAGACTGTGTTTAGCGCCGAAAACACCGAAGGCATAATTCGGCATCTTTCGTCTTCTTGGCCCCGATGTTTATGTACCGAGTTGTATTACTGCATTTACCCAGCGAGGCGGGACCTAGAAAAATGTTTACTCCCGAAATGTGATGTTTACTTTCCTTCGTTCGCCTTTAATTAATTTTTACATTCATATATTCGACAAATATGATAAGCACGCCGAACGAAAAACGGAGTGATTTACTTTTATACCTTGGCGTTCTTTTGTAAACGTAAAATTTGGTGTTTTCACGTTGTGTTTTTCCAGACAACGGTTGAAATGTAGACGACTGCGTGCATTTCCACGTGCAGTTATTGTATTGTTTTATGTACTTGTGCCGTCGTCCTAGACGTTGCCGGGACAGTGTGGTTTTACTCGTAAACTCGGATTTTCCCAATATCTATATGTACACAGTCAAAACTGTATTAAGCGGTCACCCTCGGAGAATGGCGTAGTCGTCATGGTTTCTTAAAGCCCGTAGACCCCGCATTGAATTCATGGTGATTGGATGCAATGGGAATATTTTTATTGTTTAAAACGAAGAAATCGGCGACCAAAATTGGTGTGAAACAAAATTTCCTAAAACTTGGAAACGCTTGGCTAGGGGTTTTTTGTGTTTTGATTAAGGCACATCAAGTACTGCATGTATTTTTCATGATTTGTGACAATAGACTCTCAATAATCAAGGAGCTGATTTCACTGGATCTATTAGTACGTGGTCAATTGCAAAAGCGTTTGATCTACGAAAGTAAAACAACTGTTTTGACAATTAGAGCAACACAAGAAGCAGCGAAAAGGATTCTGGTAGCAGTAGTTAACTAGCGGTTATTAGGTTCTGATATATACCTTATTCCGATATAATTTGTTCATAATTTGTTACCCGCCTCGTATGAGACTACTTGCACGTTAAGACACGCGCAACCTTTCAACATACCCCAGTATAGAACAAACCGGTTTAAAATACCTTTATAATGTCCTCATGTATAGCGGCAAATATATACTAAATTGGTATACTCTCTTAAATTTAAATAGTTATAATTGATACGTACTGCATTTTATATTATTTACTTATTTTTGTATTGTAAATTGTAATAGCTGCTTTTTGAAATTGTTTTCCTTATAGTTTGTTGTAATTAACTTTAGGTACGCAATTCAGCCTGTTGGCTGCCTATGAATTTATCGAATAAACTATCTATCTATCTAGTGATTTCTGAGATCTCTAACATGGAAATAACTACTCACATATCAAAGAACACCTATATATATATATAAATCAATTGTTTTAGATGTTTCAATATAGTATAGGATGAAATCCCGAAAAGATGGGACCCGGAAAGGATGAGATTTGTGTGTGACGAAGTAGACTGTTGCCAAAACTTTTCTTCCTTTATAAACTTTAGTTCTTCAGTTAAAATGTGTGCACCGTTCACGTGATTTCAGAAAGCTATTTTCTCCCGAAAAGACGGACTGGAAAAGTTACGGTTTCAAACCCATAAAATACTTAACAGTTTTTTTGGCCTATAAATACGATCAAGAGAGGCATTTTTTAGTCAATAAATCCTAGTTCTACCGTTATAACAGCAGCCGAACCGTTCCGATTTTCGCGGCTCCATCGCGAACCATTTAGGATTTCGGGCGCCTATGGCGTTCTTGAAACTTGGTCTGTGAGTAGCGGAAACCGCAAGAAAATTGGGATTGAACAAGCTTACGGGAGACAAGATGCCCTAAGTTGTTTTGGGACGAAGTGCGAAGGGTTTTGGTCCGAGTTAAGCCAAACTTGTCGGGAATCTTGTCTTCGTTATAAGGAAAATTTTATGCCACGTGAAAGCGCCACTTCTTCGGGCTAGTAAAATCTTCTGTTTTTCGTATAATATTGAAAGGAAAGAAGTAAATCGATAAGGGTTAGAATCGTATCGCTACAAAACATTAAGGCTCCGAGGGGTTAAGCCGACTATCGTTTGTACGATTTCGCTAAGGAGAATTTTTTTATTTTCGAGTACTCGAGAATAGGTTCTGTCCGATAATATAGGATAATTTGCCTTATAGACTTCTCTATGGGATTTTGATTTTGAAGCTTTTTCATATTCAAAATTGTCTATGCCTAAGCAGAGAAATATAATTTCATTTTCACACTTCTACAGTTTACTTACATAAACATCCTATTTTAGAGAAAATAGTTATTTTTCTTTAAAACCTTTAACTTTGACATTATGCAAATTATAAACCTATGAATATGAATAGTGTATATCTGAAATCTGAGTTATGAAAAGTGAATTTTTCAACCCAGTGCTCCAACTAGACCTCAAAACCAAACTACCGATATCTTAATTGTTCTTTATTCTTCATCAAATTAAAGGCTGAAATACCTGAAACTTTAAAACGATAGTTACAAAGAACTCTGTCTCTGTGGGTTTATGAAATATTTAAAGGCTAGAAGTGTTTTAGATAAAGCCTGCTAGTTAAACAGAAGTTTGACACTAGATAAACCTTACTACTTCATTATTTAACCACAAACGTAACCAACGGCAAACTGACTGTTCAGGTATATAATAATCACTCCAGTTACGTGAAGAAATGAAACTCAATAAGCAAGAATCCGCCGACATGAATCTGTAGAACCGAAACACGAGTTAGATACACAACTCATAAGTAACGTACTAGTTACTTATGGTACTGAATTGGCTTCAATGATGATAACTGCAAATCACTCCAGTGTGAAGAAATTAAAATCCGACATGAAGACTCGGTAGAACTGACAAACGAGTTAGGATACACGGCTGATATAAGTAACGTACCAGCTAGTTACATAACTGAGCTAGTTGCTCAACCTTGTTATGGTACTCAATGGGCTTAATGATAAAACAACTGTACGAATCACTCTAGAACTCAATAACCAAGAATGCGACATGACGACTGTAGAACTGTAAAAAACGAGTTAGATACACAACTCATAAGTAACGCCGGTACCAGCTAGTTACTTATGGTACTGAATCGGCTTAAATGATAAAACAACTACAAATATATGAGAGACGTACGAGTAACTTACGACGTGTTCTAATCACTTCACCAGACCAGAGCTAACACAGAACCAAGAACACTGAACCAAGCCCGACACAGCGTTCACTCCAGTGAAGACCTCCATAAACTACATTACTTATAACGCCCAAGCAGTGGCAGTTATTAATAATTGAAATGCCCTAATGAGCCTGGAGCAATGTTGAGAAACGGTTCATCTTTTCAATTGTTTATGTTTATTGCCCGTAGGTTACTTGACCAACCAGGTGAATGTCTTCATAGGGGCTAACCTAAATAACCTCGAACTTTGGAGATGAAATTGCGTTAATGGGTCGATCTACAGGTTTATTTTGATTAGAATATCTTGGATTAAAGACGTTAAAACAGCCATTAACTGTGCGGCTTTAATAGCACGAGTTTTACGGCAAACTTAAATTACTATTTTGTTTTCGAAGCGCCAGTTTTCAGTTTGTTGATATTCGCCGCATGACCAAATTAATGTTACAGTTGTAAGAAACAGCACTTAAAATTCTAATTACTCCATTGTCGGTTGTAATTACTGCTAAATTGCACCTCATTTCAAAAGAAAGAAAAGTAAGTCATCTTTCAAGAATAATCTCTGGTTCTTCGAGTAGTCTTTTAGACAAGCTAGGCTAAACTCCATTAACCTGAGCTGTATTTTGAAAACTTTTCCAACCAGCGAAAGGCACAAGTAATTAATAAAGGGCGAGTTGCCGATGGTGTTTGTAGTGAAGTTGGACAAATTACGATTTATTCTGCACGCCCCCCAAAACCGCTCGAGGTAGAATTGCAAACACATATTGGCAGATAGATATTAAATATTTCCAATCGAAAGCGTTAATGTCACGTTCTCCAATGAACCTAACAGTTTGCATTAGGAGGATGAACTTGATCAGGCGAATGCGGTTTCAGTTGACTTTGAGTTGCATTCAGTGTGGACAGTGTTAGAGGGAACAAGAGAAACAACAATCTCACTCGGTCTGAAAGCATCGGGAGTTTATGAAAAGCTCTGACTTGTACAACTGAACTGTGGAAAATGAAAAAAAAAAAACGATTTTAAAGTCTGGTTCCTACGGGATGGAAACATGCAGTGACCATAATATAATCCTGATGAACGGCAGGAGGTCTGATGAATACGACTCCTTTACTTTGATTCTCACTGGCACGTAAATCTCTCTCGAATATCATGATTTGTTCACCGAGCAATAACAAACGGGTTTTAACTGAGGATTTTAAGTCAAAATAAGTAGATTTGAGCGTTAACTTTTTATCTGCGTCTTTAGGTTCCCTTTTTTCCTTCCAACAATTTTTTTCCAATTCGCAATCATTTTCTTGAAGAAAAAATAACATCCATTTCAGAGCATGGATTGTCATAGAAATCCCCTTCACTTCAAAAAAGAAAGTTAAAGGGGCAATGTCTGCCTCCTCCACAGGCTCTTCTCTAGATTGAACGAGCGCGAGGCGTGAGCCACTGGTTACGAGTGCGAGAGGAATCCTGCGCAAATCGAGAGAAGAGACGTCAGGGTATACGACGCCGAGGCAGGGGCTATGTCATCAACACGATGTCGAAGTTAAAGTTGTGAATATCATTACTTTTCAAATCTTAAAACCAGTCAAGGATAACGATAAACATCGTCAAATTCCGAACGGCAGCAGACCCGCTTAGTGTAGTGGTCATGACGTTTGCAAACGGCGCCAGCTGCAGTAGAATCGCTCGAAAATACCTTTTCTCTTCTCGTTTACTGGTGAACCATACCCTTAGGCAAGTGAGAACTCGTCGTTTACCCGTGAACTCACCCTTTCGTTTTGTGGTTCGGGTTAGGATTTGTCATTAATCATTACTTTGAACCTCGAGAACGCGTTGATGTCATGGTGTTACGCATGTATGGAGTAATCTAATGTTTGATTGGTTGCTATTAATAGATCGTTTTCAATGACGTCACAAAAACATTTCCTCAAGAAAAGACTGATATTAGTAAAATACTTTTAATGTTGTGTATAGAGCAGGTAAAAATATGTAAATGCATGACCGCAATTTTGGAGCATTAGAGTACTTCGTAACTGAGCTGTAGTACAAATAATATTCAAACAATTTAGTGTAATTAGTATGCGGCGGCCATTTGGTATACCACTGAAGATGGCGGCCGAAAACGTACTCTACAAATAAAGCTGTTTTTCCCAGCAATATGATTCGCACTCACTTAAAAACACTTTAGATATCACTTTTAACGTTAAATCAAGTCTAACATTTTAAATTGGCAGGAATATATAAATTTTCATGACATTTAGGAAACACGCTGAGCTGGGCTGTCACAAAATTCAAAATACTGTAACTCAATAACGATTCACCGTCTCGACTTAAAATGTTCAAAGAATACTGAGTATACCGATACCGAAATCATATTAAAAGAATAGGGTTATAGATCCTTTAGTTTAGAATTTTGATGACGTCACGTGCACACGATCTATTGACTACAAACAGTCTTCTCCCTCAATGCTTGATTGAAATTTGACGCAATATTTTCCTTGAAGATTGTGTTTGAACACAGTTTGTTAGTCGTGTTTGCATATTTGCTTCGATTTTAACCATATCGAATGCGCACGCCGTTCGTCAGTTCATGTGCGGAAAATTGCTGAAAATAACTCCGGCACGAACTGCGAATATGAAGACATCTCACCATGACCAAACCCCTGCCCTTTAACGGTTGGTCATTAGACATGTACCATACATACACACACATTTACAGTTATTTTACTCGCGCGGAAATAAATCTATTTCAAGGCTGCCTTAGATACCATTATGGTATTTTGAATGGCATTTGTTTTATTTCACCATCTGGCTGTAAACAACACGATAATCTGCACAGCGTGAAATATAACGTGAAAGAGCTTTGTCGGCGAATCCTCTCAAAGTTATTTAGCGTATTTGACATAATGTAAGTGCTCGTTTTGGTTTCGCGTTTTGTTTAACTTTATCTTTACTTTTGTCCAGGCGAACAGAACGTTTTTTTAAAGATATATAAGCATGCAATACTCATTTTCAACTTAATTTAAAGTGCCACAGTCGCCCTAGACGCTTTGCGGACGTACACCCGTTCAGTCGCCATTTTGTTGCAGTCGAAAATTGGTACACGTGGAGCAAGACGTGATAACCAACCAATCAGAGCATATATCAAACAATAGCGCAATTCTCTAAATATAATAAACGGCCGCAATGCGTCTAGGGTGATTGTGGGCCTTTAACTAAATTCCAAAGTCACGGTTTTATCGTGAACCTAGAAACATGAACAAAATAACTCGTCTAACCTGGTCAATAGTCTATCTGGTATGATATCGATTCTATCTTGTTAAAAAAAAATTAAATCTCCAAGATGAACTACGCATGCATCTTGAATGCATTAATACCCTATATATATTTTTTACAACAGTTACCCCTTGCCAACAATAACAGTAATTCATCAGCCTGGGCTTCAAACAGAGTAGGTTATCGCAGTTCGGCTGAAGTCAAGGTATGATATATAATCTCAAATCTCAACATCTAAAGCATGTTTAGGCCTGGTTCAGGGATCAAATTTCGGGTACAAACTGTTTTCCTTATTTCAGCACAGCCGAGTACGTTAAAGGCGCCAAGTTTCTCCCGATAATAGATATCGTCATTCTTAAGTGGTTTGTGCGCAGTAAACGTATCACCTATGCGAGTTTAACAGAAACAGTGAGGATAATAAGTGTTAAAGCCTTTTACCTAATATCGCTTATAAATGTTGACTACATCGTTTCGTTAGAGTTCATTATTGCGGGCGAAAATATTCAAAATAGGTAACGTGACTTTTTATATCCTTAATATTTCTTAATTTATCTTTACACGGTAATCATGTTTTCTAAGTGGAAGAAGCATCTTTTAGCAGGGTAACTTTCGATTCATGTTACACTCGCAACCGCATTTCACTTAAACAATGTTCTCTAATTGTGACGTCATCGATCACGTGATACGATAATCGGAATTTAAGCTACCACTATTCACCTCCACTTCGGTGAATAATTGTTAAATACACACTTGTTTTCAAAAACTTTGCTTTTGATATATATATACAATGTATATATGTCTTTTGTATCAGTCCCATCAAACACAATAGGCTATTGAGAGACAATAGCTCTGGCCCACAAGCAGACGGCCATTGTTAACTCAATATATGTTTTCAGATCATCTTTCTTAGATCTTGTCACCCAAAAAATAATTGTCCAATAATCACATTGATATTAAAATTGCTCCGATTTTGAACGAAAACTTTCAAATATGAATATTAATTTAGTTAGAATTATGCAGTCTACACAAACAATTAAAATGGTAACCTCGAATTTGAAGACAGTTGATTTTTGACACCGTAAAATTCGAAAGCCAAATTAATAACTGAATTGTTTTTTTTTATTGTGGATGATTTCTTAGATTCGAACCACATGTAAGACCAAGACCAAGTTTACTTGCAACTGTGTGTGCGCAGTGTTGCGCCTTTTAACGCTTGGTTTCACTAAAAATTAAACCGATATATTTTGTTTCAATGAACAAACTGTATTGCATTCAATCAGGAACCTGATTACACCCCGTCCACACGTATAAGATGAAAACGGTCACCAAAAACGGAAATTTTCGAAGACGCTCTCCAAAGTGCATGAACTTTTCGAAAACGCCGTTTTGCTGTTCTCGTGTGGGCGGTAAAAAGTCCGAAAACGGAACTTTTAGAAAACGCTGACGACACACCTTCGTTCCTTGGCGGACAACCGGGTCACTGCATTGGCTTCTCTATTAATAGGTTTGATTTCAAGCTTAGTCGCGTGTTTTCAACTTAATATTGCGTTATTAAATCTTCAGTAGAAGTTCTACTTCATCGTCTGTCCAAATATAAGAATCAGGCTTGCTCTTGTTATCAGATTTGTTCTGTTTACGCCCAGTTTTAGACATGTTTTATCGATTTTATTTCTTCGTGTACGCTTAAACCATGCCAAAATGGCGCGAAACAAAATAATCAATAGGTATCGCTGGCTCAAGGTATCTGCGCATGCTCTGTCGCGTATTTTAGCGTTTTCGAATCGTTTACGTGTGGACGGGGATTTTTTTTAAACGGAGAAAAAACGTTGCGTGTAGACAAGGCCTTCTAATTTCATGCCATAAGTTTAATTTTAGTGAAACTGCATGAGACCAAGCATGAATGGACGCGAAACTGCGCACACAAAGTTTGCACACAAAGTTACATGCGGCTCGAATCTAAGAAATCATCCACGGTAAAAAAAGTCTTCATTTATTAATTTAATTGAGTGTTACGGTGTCAAAAATGAACTGTCTTTACAATCGAGGTTACCATTTTAATTTTTTGTGTATGCTGGCATAATTCTAACGAAATTAAATATTAATATTTGAAAGTTTCCATACAAAATCAAAATGCAAAATACACAAAATCGGAGCAATTTTAATATCAATGTTTGATGGAAATACAAAATACATATATACATGCAGAGGACCAGCAAACCATTACTAAGTAATAAGATGCTGTTGTCTAAGTTATTCAAAAGGTGTGTTGCTCTAAAATCTCTGTTCACAAATTCCTCATAATCCTTATACCAACTTTACCCTTTATTAACTCGTTTCCATGCAAGACTTCGATACAATTACTAAGCTCGCCAGTCCTTCGGTGTCTTTTGTTTATCCTTCAGGGCGAGGGGGATCCAGCTCCTATGGTTGTTTCAGGTCCCGTTAGAGGGGTATGGGGAAGGAAATACATTTTCGTTTAACTGATTCGAGTGCGTTCTTTTTTAGAATGGGCCCAAAATATTGGCCACATTCCTCTCACGCAATAGATTGAGATGTATATTGGCCCTTTCATCTGGGCAAAGACTAATAAGTGAAGAAAAGTTCCGCTGAGGAAGTTCCGTCACACAGAACAGGAACGCACGCTAAACAGCCCAGGTCAGGCGAGGACTGTATTACACTCTTTAGCTATGTAAATATTACGACATGCAAATTATCTTTAAGCAATGCATCACAAGTGTCTAAACCACTTTTATAATCAGTTTTAGAGAAAACTTCTTGGCTTCATCAACTCCTAATTCGTGAGATGGCTTCTTGACCTTGGATTTAGGTGTGTTCTTCTTGGTCGACTTCAATTGCTCTTTGGTACTATTGTGAGGTGTGATCTTCGGCTTTGGATGATAAAGTTAAAATGGTACTTACCCGGCCACTTGTAATACTGATGCACTGTGTTGTAATCGGCGAACGCAAAGTTTGCTACGTTTGGGATATATCCTCTGAGACTCGTCAAAGCGAGGCGATCACCGGCCGGTTGGTGGGTGGGTGACCATTGTAAGGTCACATTCTTATAGCCTAATTATCATTTATCTATTTATTTCATCGTATGCATTCCTCTCTTGGAATTTTATTTGTTCAATCCTTTATCATTCAAATTCATAGCAAACCATAGCAGTCACTTTTAAATTAGCATTTTCAGTTTTCTGATTTTGTTGAAAACGCATTTCTTTTTATGGATTGGCCAACGATGAAAACGGTCACCAAAAACGGAACTTTTCGAAGACGCTCTCCAAAGTGGAACTTACGAAAACGCCGTTTTGCTGTTCTCGTGTGGACGGTACAAAGTCCGAAAATGGAACTTTACGAAAACGCTGACGTCACATCTTCGTTCCTAGGCTACTTTACAGAGAGAAATGTCCAACATGGTGGACAACCGATCACTGCATTGGCTTCTCTATTAATAGGTTCGATTTCAAGCTTAGTCGCGTGTTTTCAACTTAATATTGCGTTATTAAATCTTCAGTAGAAGTTCTACTTCATCGTCTGTCAAAATATAAGAATCAGGCTTGCTCTTGTCATCGGATTTGTTCTGTTTACGCCCTGTTTTAGACATGTTTTATCGCTTTTATTTCTTCGTGTACGCTAAAACCAAGCCAAAATGGCGCGAAACAAAATAATCAATAGGTATCGCTGGCTCAAGGTATCTGCGCATGCTCTGTCACGTATCTTAGCGTTTTCGAATCGTTTTAGCGTGTACATGTGGACGGGAAACGATTCGAAAACGCTTTCGTGTGGACGAGGATTTTTTTAACAATGGAGAAAAAAAGTTGCGTTTTCAAACGAAAACGGATACGTGTGGACAAGGCCTTAAACAGGTTCCTGATCGAATGCAATAGAGTTTGCTAATTGAAACAAAAACCAAGTTTAATTTTAGTGAAGCTGTATGAGACCAAGCGTGAATGGACGCGAAACTGCGCACACAAAGTTTGTGCACTTCTTGCTTTTACATGCGGTTCGAAACTAAGAAATCATCCACGGTAAAAAAGTCTTCATTATTAATTTAATTGAGTTTTACGGTGTCAAAAATCAACTGCCTTTAAAACCAAGGTTACCATTTATATTTTTTGTGTAGACTGCACAATTCTAACGAAATTATATATTTATATTTGAAAGTTTCCATACAAAATCAAAATACACAATATCGGAGCAATTTTAATATCAATGTGATGTGTGGGGGGCAAATAGGCTATTAAGAGACACAATAGCTCTGGACCACAAGCAAACTGTCATTGTTAACTCAATAAAGGTTTTCAGATTATACTTATTTGATTTTGTCCCCCCCCCAAATAATTGTCCAATAATCACATTGTTATTAAAGGGGCTGTGTGGACTTCACATTCGCGTTCCGGGCCGGAACAGCTATTTCCACCGAATTTGATAAGAACTAACGAACCATGTGGGATGCTTAAAATCAAAGAGCAGAGTACTCAAATTTGTTAAGAGAACAATACAAGGGCCTTGACCATTTTAGCATATCTTAATAATTATTACTTAGCCATAGTTATTTTTATTAGTGTAACTCATAGTATCTATAATTAGAGTATCATCTTGTTAATATTTTAAATTTAGCTTATTTATTCTTAATATTTATTATTCATTGTATTAATATAGTTGACTTTATAGCTGTTATCTATTTTAGTGTTAACAGCTTTATATAGCACTAGAACAACATTTGCATAGTTTTGTAACATATTTTAATATATTAAGAGGGCCACTAGTTTATCAGTCTGTGACTGTAAAGTGTTTAAACCCTCGTTATAAATAAAGTTATTATTATTATTATAAGCAAATACGCAAATATACGTGTTTCACATTGATAGTAAACATGAACTTAGGCTCCAAGGTTTGAGATCAATTTAATAAATACTTCAGCCTCGTTTTGGGAAATAGAATAAACCTAGCTTGTGCGACGTGGAGAAAGTAAAGTTCAGAATATAGTGAGTTCCTTGAAGTCATACTAGCAGCGTTTCGGTCGACTGGACCCAGTGGCAAACGCATGGAATAAATTAGTACAACTAAAACTGAAAATAACACTTGTTTTCTTCAACTGGTGCGCCCATATGATCTAACAATGATTTACTCGTACATTTTTCATTCCTACCTGATATATTTTTTGTTAAAAAAATGTCTGAAAAGCACATTTTTGGATTACCCATGATGCAGTCGATATAAGTATATAATTTTCATGGGGGGTCAGAATTTTTGCACGCGGCTGTATAGATATAGATAATTGAATAAAAATGCGAACAAGAGCAACTCAGGACTGTTATTAAAAAAATATTAAAACGTTTCGGCCTTCGGCCTTCATCAGTTAAAAAGGATACAAAGTTTAAAAAAATACAAAGCTTTGTATCCTTTTTAACTGATGAAGGGCGAAACGTATTAATTTTTTAATAACAGTCCTGAGTTGCTCTTGTTCGCATTTTTATTCAATTTTATAACTACTAATGTGGACAAGAACTGGGAATCAATTTTTATTGATCCTCTTGTCTGGACTAGCCGTTGGCTGAAGACATTTGGACATATATATATATATATATATATATATATATATACTAGAAGTTTCTAATAGAAAGTGAAGTGCTGCGAGGGGATGCATAGAGCTATTAAGTGTCAAGTGATATTAGTAATGATTTGCAAGTTTCTGTAGTTTTAAACAACTAGGAGTAATTATAGATTATGGCAAGTGCGTTGGACAAATTTGAATATGATTGTGCAACCAATAGTTGATAATTTATGATGAAACAGCGATTTTTCATGTGTTGTGCCACGTTGGGCGATTTGTTTGCTATATACCCCGAAGGGTTCGTTTGCTGTCCCGAAGGACGATTTATAAGTGTTAGTCTCCATAGACCAACGGGCAGATAGTTCAGCGATATCGTCTGAGTCGATTGCCAAGCGCATCGAGATACATTCGGTCTCCTTCGACAAGCATTGTATCGATTGTGTCAGAGGTCCACTCATTGCTGAACTGATTTAAATTGGGCACACGGCAGCGCTGAAAAACTCATAAAAGAACATTGTCTTCCTCTCGATACATCACTACAACGTTTGTGACCCTGATTAGTACTTCCAGCTATGAATAAAGCGGAGTTTAAAGAACATTGTCTTCCTCTCGATACATCACTACAACGTTTGTGACACTGATTAGTACTTCCAGCTATGAATAAAACGGAGTTTAAAGAACATTGTCTTCCTCTCGATACATCACTACAACGTTTGTGACCCTGATTAGTACTTCCAGTTATGAATAAAGCGGAGTTTAAAGAACATTGTCTTCCTCTCGATACATCACTACAACGTTTGTGACCCTGATTAGTACTTCCAGCTATGAATAAAGCGGAGTTTAAAGAACATTGTCTTCCTCTCGATACATCACTACAACGTTTGTGACCCTGATTAGTACTTCCAGCTATGAATAAAACGGAGTTTAAAGAACATTGTCTTCCTCTCGATACATCACTACAACGTTTGTGACCCTGATTAGTACTTCCAGTTATGAATAAAGCGGAGTTTAAAGAACATTGTCTTCCTCTCGATACATCACTACAACGTTTGTGACCCTGATTAGTACTTCCAGCTATGAATAAAGCGGAGTTTATTATAAAGAACATTGTCTTCCTCTCGATACATCACTACAACGTTTGTGACCCTGATTAGTACTTCCAGCTATGAATAAAGCGGAGTTTAAAGAACATTGTCTTCCTCTCGATACATCACTACAACGTTTGTGAACCTGATTAGTACTTCCTATGAATAAAGCGGAGTTTGACATGATAAATTGTTAAAATGGTACTTACCCGGCCTCTTGTAATACTGATGCACTGTGTTGTAATCGGCGAACGCAAAGTTTGCTACGTTTGGGATATATCCTCTGAGACTCGTCAAAGCGAGTCGATCACCGGCCGGTTGGTGGGTGGGTGACCATTGTAAGGTCACATTCTTATAGCCTAATTATCATTTATCTATTTATTTCATCGTATGCATTCCTCTCTTGGAATTTTGTTTGTTCAATCCTTTATCATTCAAATTCATAGCAAACCATAGCAGTCACTTTTAAATTAGCATTTTCAGTTTTCTGATTTTGTTGAAAACGCATTTCTTTTTATGGATTGGCCAACGATGAAAACGGTCACCAAAAACGGAACTTTTCGAAGACGCTCTCCAAAGTGGAACTTACGAAAACGCCGTTTTGCTGTTCTCGTGTGGACGGTACAAAGTCCGAAAATGGAACTTTACGAAAACGCTGACGTCACATCTTCGTTCCTAGGCTACTTTACAGAGAGAAATGTCCAACATGGTGGACAACCGATCACTGCATTGGCTTCTCTATTAATAGGTTCGATTTCAAGCTTAGTCGCGTGTTTTCAACTTAATATTGCGTTATTAAATCTTCAGTAGAAGTTCTATTTCATCGTCTGTCAAAATATAAGAATCAGGCTTGCTCTTGTCATCGGATTTGTTCTGTTTACGCCCTGTTTTAGACATGTTTTATCGATTTTATTTCTTCGTGTACGCTAAAACCAAGCCAAAATGGCGCGAAACAAAATAATCAATAGGTATCGCTGGCTCAAGGTATCTGCGCATGCTCTGTCACGTATCTTAGCGTTTTCGAATCGTTTTAGCGTGTACATGTGGACGGGAAACGATTCGAAAACGCTTTCGTGTGGACGAGGATTTTTTTAACAATGGAGAAAAAAAGTTGCGTTTTCAAACGAAAACGGATACGTGTGGACAAGGCCTTAAACAGGTTCCTGATCGAATGCAATAGAGTTTGCTAATTGAAACAAAAACCAAGTTTAATTTTAGTGAAACTGTATGAGACCAAGCGTGAATGGACGCGAAACTGCGCACACAAAGTTTGTGCACTTCTTGCTTTTACATGCGATTCGAAACTAAGAAATCATCCACGGTAAAAAAGTCTTCATTATTAATTTAATTGAGTTTTACGGTGTCAAAAATCAACTGCCTTTAAAACCAAGGTTACCATTTATATTTTTTGTGTAGACTGCACAATTCTAACGAAATTATATATTTATATTTGAAAGTTTCCATACAAAATCAAAATACACAATATCGGAGCAATTTTAATATCAATGTGATGTGTGGGGGGCAAATAGGCTATTAAGAGACACAATAGCTCTGGACCACAAGCAAACTGTCATTGTTAACTCAATAAAGGTTTTCAGATTATACTTATTTGATTTTGTCCCCCCCCAAATAATTGTCCAATAATCACATTGTTATTAAAGGGGCTGTGTGGACTTCACATTCGCGTTCCGGGCCGGAACAGCTATTTCCACCGAATTTGATAAGAACTAACGAACCATGTGGGATGCTTAAAATCAAAGAGCAGAGTACTCAAATTTGTTAAGAGAACAATACAAGGGCCTTGACCATTTTAGCATATCTTAATAATTATTACTTAGCCATAGTTATTTTTATTAGTGTAACTCATAGTATCTATAATTAGAGTATCATCTTGTTAATATTTTAAATTTAGCTTATTTATTCTTAATATTTATTATTCATTGTATTAATATAGTTGACTTTATAGCTGTTATCTATTTTAGTGTTAACAGCTTTATATAGCACTAGAACAACATTTGCATAGTTTTGTAACATATTTTAATATATTAAGAGGGCCACTAGTTTATCAGTCTGTGACTGTAAAGTGTTTAAACCCTCGTTATAAATAAAGTTATTATTATTATTATAAGCAAATATGCAAATATACGTGTTTCACATTGATAGTAAACATGAACTTAGGCTCCAAGGTTTGAGATCAATTTAATAAATACTTCAGCCTCGTTTTGGGAAATAGAATAAACCTAGCTTGTGCGACGTGGAGAAAGTAAAGTTCAGAATACAGTGAGTTCCTTGAAGTCATACTAGCAGCGTTTCGGTCGACTGGACCCAGTGGCAAACGCATGGAATAAATTAGTACAACTAAAACTGAAAATAACACTTGTTTTCTTCAACTGGTGCGCCCATATGATCTAACAATGATTTACTCGTACATTTTTCATTCCTACCTGATATATTTTTTGTTAAAAAAATGTCTGAAAAGCACATTTTTGGATTACCCATGATGCAGTCGATATAAGTACTGATTTAATTTTCATGGGGGGTCAGAATTTTTGCACGCGGCTGTATAGATATAGATAACTGAATAAAAATGCGAACAAGAGCAACTCAGGACTGTTATTAAAAAAATATTAAAACGTTTCGGCCTTCGGCCTTCATCAGTTAAAAAGGATACAAAGTTTAAAAAAATACAAAGCTTTGTATCCTTTTTAACTGATGAAGGGCGAAACGTATTAATTTTTTAATAACAGTCCTGAGTTGCTCTTGTTCGCATTTTTATTCAATTTTATAACTACTAATGTGGACAAGAACTGGGAATCAATTTTTATTGATCCTCTTGTCTGGACTAGCCGTTGGCTGAAGACATTTGGGCATATATATATATATATATATATATATACTAGAAGTTTCTAATAGAAAGTGAAGTGCTGCGAGGGGATGCATAGAGCTATTAAGTGTCAAGTGATATTAGTAATGATTTGCAAGTTTCTGTAGTTTTAAACAACTAGGAGTAATTATAGATTATGGCAAGTGCGTTGGACAAATTTGAATATGATTGTGCAACCAATAGTTGATAATTTATGATGAAACAGCGATTTTTCATGTGTTGTGCCACGTTGGGCGATTTGTTTGCTATATACCCCGAAGGGTTCGTTTGCTGTCCCGAAGGACGATTTATAAGTGTTAGTCTCCATAGACCAACGGGCAGATAGTTCAGCGATATCGTCTGAGTCGATTGCCAAGCGCATCGAGATACATTCGGTCTCCTTCGACAAGCATTGTATCGATTGTGTCAGAGGTCCACTCATTGCTGAACTGATTTAAATTGGGCACACGGCAGCGCTGAAAAACTCATAAAAGAACATTGTCTTCCTCTCGATACATCACTACAACGTTTGTGACCCTGATTAGTACTTCCAGCTATGAATAAAGCGGAGTTTAAAGAACATTGTCTTCCTCTCGATACATCACTACAACGTTTGTGACACTGATTAGTACTTCCAGCTATGAATAAAACGGAGTTTAAAGAACATTGTCTTCCTCTCGATACATCACTACAACGTTTGTGACCCTGATTAGTACTTCCAGTTATGAATAAAGCGGAGTTTAAAGAACATTGTCTTCCTCTCGATACATCACTACAACGTTTGTGACCCTGATTAGTACTTCCAGCTATGAATAAAGCGGAGTTTAAAGAACATTGTCTTCCTCTCGATACATCACTACAACGTTTGTGACCCTGATTAGTACTTCCAGCTATGAATAAAACGGAGTTTAAAGAACATTGTCTTCCTCTCGATACATCACTACAACGTTTGTGACCCTGATTAGTACTTCCAGTTATGAATAAAGCGGAGTTTAAAGAACATTGTCTTCCTCTCGATACATCACTACAACGTTTGTGACCCTGATTAGTACTTCCAGCTATGAATAAAGCGGAGTTTATTATAAAGAACATTGTCTTCCTCTCGATACATCACTACAACGTTTGTGACCCTGATTAGTACTTCCAGCTATGAATAAAGCGGAGTTTAAAGAACATTGTCTTCCTCTCGATACATCACTACAACGTTTGTGAACCTGATTAGTACTTCCTATGAATAAAGCGGAGTTTGACATGATAAATTGTTAAAATGGTACTTACCCGGCCTCTTGTAATACTGATGCACTGTGTTGTAATCGGCGAACGCAAAGTTTGCTACGTTTGGGATATATCCTCTGAGACTCGTCAAAGCGAGTCGATCACCGGCCGGTTGGTGGGTGGGTGACCATTGTAAGGTCACATTCTTATAGCCTAATTATCATTTATCTATTTATTTCATCGTATGCATTCCTCTCTTGGAATTTTGTTTGTTCAATCCTTTATCATTCAAATTCATAGCAAACCATAGCAGTCACTTTTAAATTAGCATTTTCAGTTTTCTGATTTTGTTGAAAACGCATTTCTTTTTATGGATTGGCCAACGATGAAAACGGTCACCAAAAACGGAACTTTTCGAAGACGCTCTCCAAAGTGGAACTTACGAAAACGCCGTTTTGCTGTTCTCGTGTGGACGGTACAAAGTCCGAAAATGGAACTTTACGAAAACGCTGACGTCACATCTTCGTTCCTAGGCTACTTTACAGAGAGAAATGTCCAACATGGTGGACAACCGATCACTGCATTGGCTTCTCTATTAATAGGTTCGATTTCAAGCTTAGTCGCGTGTTTTCAACTTAATATTGCGTTATTAGATCTTCAGTAGAAGTTCTACTTCATCGTCTGTCAAAATATAAGAATCAGGCTTGCTCTTGTCATCGGATTTGTTCTGTTTACGCCCTGTTTTAGACATGTTTTATCGATTTTATTTCTTCGTGTACGCTAAAACCAAGCCAAAATGGCGCGAAACAAAATAATCAATAGGTATCGCTGGCTCAAGGTATCTGCGCATGCTCTGTCACGTATCTTAGCGTTTTCGAATCGTTTTAGCGTGTACATGTGGACGGGAAACGATTCGAAAACGCTTTCGTGTGGACGAGGATTTTTTTAACAATGGAGAAAAAAAGTTGCGTTTTCAAACGAAAACGGATACGTGTGGACAAGGCCTTAAACAGGTTCCTGATCGAATGCAATAGAGTTTGCTAATTGAAACAAAAAACAAGTTTAATTTTAGTGAAACTGTATGAGACCAAGCGTGAATGGACGCGAAACTGCGCACACAAAGTTTGTGCACTTCTTGCTTTTACATGCGGTTCGAAACTAAGAAATCATCCACGGTAAAAAAGTCTTCATTATTAATTTAATTGAGTTTTACGGTGTCAAAAATCAACTGCCTTTAAAACCAAGGTTACCATTTATATTTTTTGTGTAGACTGCACAATTCTAACGAAATTATATATTTATATTTGAAAGTTTCCATACAAAATCAAAATACACAATATCGGAGCAATTTTAATATCAATGTGATGTGTGGGGGGCAAATAGGCTATTAAGAGACACAATAGCTCTGGACCACAAGCAAACTGTCATTGTTAACTCAATAAAGGTTTTCAGATTATACTTATTTGATTTTGTCCCCCCCCAAATAATTGTCCAATAATCACATTGTTATTAAAGGGGCTGTGTGGACTTCACATTCGCGTTCCGGGCCGGAACAGCTATTTCCACCGAATTTGATAAGAACTAACGAACCATGTGGGATGCTTAAAATCAAAGAGCAGAGTACTCAAATTTGTTAAGAGAACAATACAAGGGCCTTGACCATTTTAGCATATCTTAATAATTATTACTTAGCCATAGTTATTTTTATTAGTGTAACTCATAGTATCTATAATTAGAGTATCATCTTGTTAATATTTTAAATTTAGCTTATTTATTCTTAATATTTATTATTCATTGTATTAATATAGTTGACTTTATAGCTGTTATCTATTTTAGTGTTAACAGCTTTATATAGCACTAGAACAACATTTGCATAGTTTTGTAACATATTTTAATATATTAAGAGGGCCACTAGTTTATCAGTCTGTGACTGTAAAGTGTTTAAACCCTCGTTATAAATAAAGTTATTATTATTATTATAAGCAAATACGCAAATATACGTGTTTCACATTGATAGTAAACATGAACTTAGGCTCCAAGGTTTGAGATCAATTTAATAAATACTTCAGCCTCGTTTTGGGAAATAGAATAAACCTAGCTTGTGCGACGTGGAGAAAGTAAAGTTCAGAATACAGTGAGTTCCTTGAAGTCATACTAGCAGCGTTTCGGTCGACTGGATCCAGTGGCAAACGCATGGAATAAATTAGTACAACTAAAACTGAAAATAACACTTGTTTTCTTCAACTGGTGCGCCCATATGATCTAACAATGATTTACTCGTACATTTTTCATTCCTACCTGATATATTTTTTGTTAAAAAAATGTCTGAAAAGCACATTTTTGGATTACCCATGATGCAGTCGATATAAGTACTGATTTAATTTTCATGGGGGGTCAGAATTTTTGCACGCGGCTGTATAGATATAGATAATTGAATAAAAATGCGAACAAGAGCAACTCAGGACTGTTATTAAAAAAATATTAAAACGTTTCGGCCTTCGGCCTTCATCAGTTAAAAAGGATACAAAGTTTAAAAAAATACAAAGCTTTGTATCCTTTTTAACTGATGAAGGGCGAAACGTATTAATTTTTTAATAACAGTCCTGAGTTGCTCTTGTTCGCATTTTTATTCAATTTTATAACTACTAATGTGGACAAGAACTGGGAATCAATTTTTATTGATCCTCTTGTCTGGACTAGCCGTTGGCTGAAGACATTTGGACATATATATATATATATATATATATATATACTAGAAGTTTCTAATAGAAAGTGAAGTGCTGCGAGGGGATGCATAGAGCTATTAAGTGTCAAGTGATATTAGTAATGATTTGCAAGTTTCTGTAGTTTTAAACAACTAGGAGTAATTATAGATTATGGCAAGTGCGTTGGACAAATTTGAATATGATTGTGCAACCAATAGTTGATAATTTATGATGAAACAGCGATTTTTCATGTGTTGTGCCACGTTGGGCGATTTGTTTGCTATATACCCCGAAGGGTTCGTTTGCTGTCCCGAAGGACGATTTATAAGTGTTAGTCTCCATAGACCAACGGGCAGATAGTTCAGCGATATCGTCTGAGTCGATTGCCAAGCGCATCGAGATACATTCGGTCTCCTTCGACAAGCATTGTATCGATTGTGTCAGAGGTCCACTCATTGCTGAACTGATTTAAATTGGGCACACGGCAGCGCTGAAAAACTCATAAAAGAACATTGTCTTCCTCTCGATACATCACTACAACGTTTGTGACCCTGATTAGTACTTCCAGCTATGAATAAAGCGGAGTTTAAAGAACATTGTCTTCCTCTCGATACATCACTACAACGTTTGTGACACTGATTAGTACTTCCAGCTATGAATAAAACGGAGTTTAAAGAACATTGTCTTCCTCTCGATACATCACTACAACGTTTGTGACCCTGATTAGTACTTCCAGTTATGAATAAAGCGGAGTTTAAAGAACATTGTCTTCCTCTCGATACATCACTACAACGTTTGTGACCCTGATTAGTACTTCCAGCTATGAATAAAGCGGAGTTTAAAGAACATTGTCTTCCTCTCGATACATCACTACAACGTTTGTGACCCTGATTAGTACTTCCAGCTATGAATAAAACGGAGTTTAAAGAACATTGTCTTCCTCTCGATACATCACTACAACGTTTGTGACCCTGATTAGTACTTCCAGTTATGAATAAAGCGGAGTTTAAAGAACATTGTCTTCCTCTCGATACATCACTACAACGTTTGTGACCCTGATTAGTACTTCCAGCTATGAATAAAGCGGAGTTTATTATAAAGAACATTGTCTTCCTCTCGATACATCACTACAACGTTTGTGACCCTGATTAGTACTTCCAGCTATGAATAAAGCGGAGTTTAAAGAACATTGTCTTCCTCTCGATACATCACTACAACGTTTGTGAACCTGATTAGTACTTCCTATGAATAAAGCGGAGTTTGACATGATAAATTGTTAAAATGGTACTTACCCGGCCTCTTGTAATACTGATGCACTGTGTTGTAATCGGCGAACGCAAAGTTTGCTACGTTTGGGATATATCCTCTGAGACTCGTCAAAGCGAGTCGATCACCGGCCGGTTGGTGGGTGGGTGACCATTGTAAGGTCACATTCTTATAGCCTAATTATCATTTATCTATTTATTTCATCGTATGCATTCCTCTCTTGGAATTTTGTTTGTTCAATCCTTTATCATTCAAATTCATAGCAAACCATAGCAGTCACTTTTAAATTAGCATTTTCAGTTTTCTGATTTTGTTGAAAACGCATTTCTTTTTATGGATTGGCCAACGATGAAAACGGTCACCAAAAACGGAACTTTTCGAAGACGCTCTCCAAAGTGGAACTTACGAAAACGCCGTTTTGCTGTTCTCGTGTGGACGGTACAAAGTCCGAAAATGGAACTTTACGAAAACGCTGACGTCACATCTTCGTTCCTAGGCTACTTTACAGAGAGAAATGTCCAACATGGTGGACAACCGATCACTGCATTGGCTTCTCTATTAATAGGTTCGATTTCAAGCTTAGTCGCGTGTTTTGAACTTAATATTGCGTTATTAAATCTTCAGTAGAAGTTCTACTTCATCGTCTGTCAAAATATAAGAATCAGGCTTGCTCTTGTCATCGGATTTGTTCTGTTTACGCCCTGTTTTAGACATGTTTTATCGATTTTATTTCTTCGTGTACGCTAAAACCAAGCCAAAATGGCGCGAAACAAAATAATCAATAGGTATCGCTGGCTCAAGGTATCTGCGCATGCTCTGTCACGTATCTTAGCGTTTTCGAATCGTTTTAGCGTGTACATGTGGACGGGAAACGATTCGAAAACGCTTTCGTGTGGACGAGGATTTTTTTAACAATGGAGAAAAAAAGTTGCGTTTTCAAACGAAAACGGATACGTGTGGACAAGGCCTTAAACAGGTTCCTGATCGAATGCAATAGAGTTTGCTAATTGAAACAAAAACCAAGTTTAATTTTAGTGAAACTGTATGAGACCAAGCGTGAATGGACGCGAAACTGCGCACACAAAGTTTGTGCACTTCTTGCTTTTACATGCGGTTCGAAACTAAGAAATCATCCACGGTAAAAAGTCTTCATTATTAATTTAATTGAGTTTTACGGTGTCAAAAATCAACTGCCTTTAAAACCAAGGTTACCATTTATATTTTTTGTGTAGACTGCACAATTCTAACGAAATTATATATTTATATTTGAAAGTTTCCATACAAAATCAAAATACACAATATCGGAGCAATTTTAATATCAATGTGATGTGTGGGGGGCAAATAGGCTATTAAGAGACACAATAGCTCTGGACCACAAGCAAACTGTCATTGTTAACTCAATAAAGGTTTTCAGATTATACTTATTTGATTTTGTCCCCCCCCAAATAATTGTCCAATAATCACATTGTTATTAAAGGGGCTGTGTGGACTTCACATTCGCGTTCCGGGCCGGAACAGCTATTTCCACCGAATTTGATAAGAACTAACGAACCATGTGGGATGCTTAAAATCAAAGAGCAGAGTACTCAAATTTGTTAAGAGAACAATACAAGGGCCTTGACCATTTTAGCATATCTTAATAATTATTACTTAGCCATAGTTATTTTTATTAGTGTAACTCATAGTATCTATAATTAGAGTATCATCTTGTTAATATTTTAAATTTAGCTTATTTATTCTTAATATTTATTATTCATTGTATTAATATAGTTGACTTTATAGCTGTTATCTATTTTAGTGTTAACAGCTTTATATAGCACTAGAACAACATTTGCATAGTTTTGTAACATATTTTAATATATTAAGAGGGCCACTAGTTTATCAGTCTGTGACTGTAAAGTGTTTAAACCCTCGTTATAAATAAAGTTATTATTATTATTATAAGCAAATACGCAAATATACGTGTTTCACATTGATAGTAAACATGAACTTAGGCTCCAAGGTTTGAGATCAATTTAATAAATACTTCAGCCTCGTTTTGGGAAATAGAATAAACCTAGCTTGTGCGACGTGGAGAAAGTAAAGTTCAGAATACAGTGAGTTCCTTGAAGTCATACTAGCAGCGTTTCGGTCGACTGGACCCAGTGGCAAACGCATGGAATAAATTAGTACAACTAAAACTGAAAATAACACTTGTTTTCTTCAACTGATGCGCCCATATGATCTAACAATGATTTACTCGTACATTTTTCATTCCTACCTGATATATTTTTTGTTAAAAAAATGTCTGAAAAGCACATTTTTGGATTACCCATGATGCAGTCGATATAAGTACTGATTTAATTTTCATGGGGGGTCAGAATTTTTGCACGCGGCTGTATAGATATAGATAACTGAATAAAAATGCGAACAAGAGCAACTCAGGACTGTTATTAAAAAAATATTAAAACGTTTCGGCCTTCGGCCTTCATCAGTTAAAAAGGATACAAAGTTTAAAAAAATACAAAGCTTTGTATCCTTTTTAACTGATGAAGGGCGAAACGTATTAATTTTTTAATAACAGTCCTGAGTTGCTCTTGTTCGCATTTTTATTCAATTTTATAACTACTAATGTGGACAAGAACTGGGAATCAATTTTTATTGATCCTCTTGTCTGGACTAGCCGTTGGCTGAAGACATTTGGACATATATATATATATATATATATATATATATACTAGAAGTTTCTAATAGAAAGTGAAGTGCTGCGAGGGGATGCATAGAGCTATTAAGTGTCAAGTGATATTAGTAATGATTTGCAAGTTTCTGTAGTTTTAAACAACTAGGAGTAATTATAGATTATGGCAAGTGCGTTGGACAAATTTGAATATGATTGTGCAACCAATAGTTGATAATTTATGATGAAACAGCGATTTTTCATGTGTTGTGCCACGTTGGGCGATTTGTTTGCTATATACCCCGAAGGGTTCGTTTGCTGTCCCGAAGGACGATTTATAAGTGTTAGTCTCCATAGACCAACGGGCAGATAGTTCAGCGATATCGTCTGAGTCGATTGCCAAGCGCATCGAGATACATTCGGTCTCCTTCGACAAGCATTGTATCGATTGTGTCAGAGGTCCACTCATTGCTGAACTGATTTAAATTGGGCACACGGCAGCGCTGAAAAACTCATAAAAGAACATTGTCTTCCTCTCGATACATCACTACAACGTTTGTGACCCTGATTAGTACTTCCAGCTATGAATAAAGCGGAGTTTAAAGAACATTGTCTTCCTCTCGATACATCACTACAACGTTTGTGACACTGATTAGTACTTCCAGCTATGAATAAAACGGAGTTTAAAGAACATTGTCTTCCTCTCGATACATCACTACAACGTTTGTGACCCTGATTAGTACTTCCAGTTATGAATAAAGCGGAGTTTAAAGAACATTGTCTTCCTCTCGATACATCACTACAACGTTTGTGACCCTGATTAGTACTTCCAGCTATGAATAAAGCGGAGTTTAAAGAACATTGTCTTCCTCTCGATACATCACTACAACGTTTGTGACCCTGATTAGTACTTCCAGCTATGAATAAAACGGAGTTTAAAGAACATTGTCTTCCTCTCGATACATCACTACAACGTTTGTGACCCTGATTAGTACTTCCAGTTATGAATAAAGCGGAGTTTAAAGAACATTGTCTTCCTCTCGATACATCACTACAACGTTTGTGACCCTGATTAGTACTTCCAGCTATGAATAAAGCGGAGTTTATTATAAAGAACATTGTCTTCCTCTCGATACATCACTACAACGTTTGTGACCCTGATTAGTACTTCCAGCTATGAATAAAGCGGAGTTTAAAGAACATTGTCTTCCTCTCGATACATCACTACAACGTTTGTGAACCTGATTAGTACTTCCTATGAATAAAGCGGAGTTTGACATGATAAATTGTTAAAATGGTACTTACCCGGCCTCTTGTAATACTGATGCACTGTGTTGTAATCGGCGAACGCAAAGTTTGCTACGTTTGGGATATATCCTCTGAGACTCGTCAAAGCGAGTCGATCACCGGCCGGTTGGTGGGTGGGTGACCATTGTAAGGTCACATTCTTATAGCCTAATTATCATTTATCTATTTATTTCATCGTATGCATTCCTCTCTTGGAATTTTGTTTGTTCAATCCTTTATCATTCAAATTCATAGCAAACCATAGCAGTCACTTTTAAATTAGCATTTTCAGTTTTCTGATTTTGTTGAAAACGCATTTCTTTTTATGGATTGGCCAACGATGAAAACGGTCACCAAAAACGGAACTTTTCGAAGACGCTCTCCAAAGTGGAACTTACGAAAACGCCGTTTTGCTGTTCTCGTGTGGACGGTACAAAGTCCGAAAATGGAACTTTACGAAAACGCTGACGTCACATCTTCGTTCCTAGGCTACTTTACAGAGAGAAATGTCCAACATGGTGGACAACCGATCACTGCATTGGCTTCTCTATTAATAGGTTCGATTTCAAGCTTAGTCGCGTGTTTTCAACTTAATATTGCGTTATTAAATCTTCAGTAGAAGTTCTACTTCATCGTCTGTCAAAATATAAGAATCAGGCTTGCTCTTGTCATCGGATTTGTTCTGTTTACGCCCTGTTTTAGACATGTTTTATCGATTTTATTTCTTCGTGTACGCTAAAACCAAGCCAAAATGGCGCGAAACAAAATAATCAATAGGTATCGCTGGCTCAAGGTATCTGCGCATGCTCTGTCACGTATCTTAGCGTTTTCGAATCGTTTTAGCGTGTACATGTGGACGGGAAACGATTCGAAAACGCTTTCGTGTGGACGAGGATTTTTTTAACAATGGAGAAAAAAAGTTGCGTTTTCAAACGAAAACGGATACGTGTGGACAAGGCCTTAAACAGGTTCCTGATCGAATGCAATAGAGTTTGCTAATTGAAACAAAAACCAAGTTTAATTTTAGTGAAGCTGTATGAGACCAAGCGTGAATGGACGCGAAACTGCGCACACAAAGTTTGTGCACTTCTTGCTTTTACATGCGGTTCGAAACTAAGAAATCATCCACGGTAAAAAAAGTCTTCATTATTAATTTAATTGAGTTTTACGGTGTCAAAAATCAACTGCCTTTAAAACCAAGGTTACCATTTATATTTTTTGTGTAGACTGCACAATTCTAACGAAATTATATATTTATATTTGAAAGTTTCCATACAAAATCAAAATACACAATATGTGTGGGGGGCAAATAGGCTATTAAGAGACACAATAGCTCTGGACCACAAGCAAACTGTCATTGTTAACTCAATAAAGGTTTTCAGATTATACTTATTTGATTTTGTCCCCCCCCCCCCAAAAAAAAATTGTCCAATAATCACATTGTTATTAAAGGGGCTGTGTGGACTTTACATTCGCGTTCCGGGTCGGAACAGCTATTTCCACCGAATTTGATAAGAACTAACGAACCATGTGGGATGCTTAAAATCAAAGAGCAGAGCACTCAAATTTGTTAAGAGAACAATACAAGGGCCTTGACCATTTTAGCATATCTTAATAATTATTACTTAGCCATAGTTATTTTTATTAGTGTAACTCATAGTATCTATAATTAGAGTATCATCTTGTTAATATTTTAAATTTAGCTTATTTATTCTTAATATTTATTATTCATTGTATTAATATAGTTGACTTTATAGCTGTTATCTATTTTAGTGTTAACAGCTATATATAGCACTAGAACTGACATTTGCATAGTTTTGTAACATATTTTAATATATTAAGAGGGCCACTAGTTTATCAGTCTGTGACTGTAAAGTGTTTAAACCCTCGTTATAAATAAAGTTATTATTATTATTATTATAAGCAAATATGCAAATATACGTGTTTCACATTGATAGTAAACATGAACTTAGGCTCCAAGGTTTGAGATCAATTTAATAAATACTTCAGCCTCGTTTTGGGAAATAGAATAAACCTAGCTTGTGCGACGTGGAGAAAGTAAAGTTCAGAATATAGTGAGTTCCTTGAAGTCATACTAGCAGCGTTTCGGTCGACTGGACCCAGTGGCAAACGCATGGAATAAATTAGTACAACTAAAACTGAAAATAACACTTGTTTTCTTCAACTGATGCGCCCATATGATCTAACAATGATTTACTCGTACATTTTTCATTCCTACCTGATATATTTTTTGTTAAAAAAATGTCTGAAAAGCACATTTTTGGATTACCCATGATGCAGTCGATATAAGTATATAATTTTCATGGGGGGTCAGAATTTTTGCACGCGGCTGTATAGATATAGATAATTGAATAAAAATGCGAACAAGAGCAACTCAGGACTGTTATAAAAAAAATACTAAAACGTTTCGGTCTTCGGCCTTCATCAGTTAAAAAGGATACAAAGTTTAAAAAATACAAAGCTTTGTATCCTTTTTAACTGATGAAGGCCGAAGGGCGAAACGTATTAAATTTTTAATAACAGTCCTGAGTTGCTCTTGTTCGCATTTTTATTCAATTTTATAACTACTAATGTGGACAAGAACTGTTTTAGCTGTCAAATTTGACAATAATACAAAAGGTATATATATATTTGCAGTGCAATGATTTTGAAAACGGGTGTATATACTGTATATATATATATATATATATGTAGAACAAAAGGTATATATGTAGAACAAAAGGTATATATATATATATATAAATCAAAAGCAATGTTTTTGAAAACGTCATGTCAAGTTCAAATTCATACGGATAGAGTGCTCGATACCAAGGTAGAGCAGGATGTAAAACAAGAAGACAAACTTAGGTTACTTCATAGAACTTTGATTCACTACAAATCTGTTTCGTATGGCAAGCGAAGCTAACCTCACTCTTGAGGTGAATGCTGCAACTTATGTTAATTAATAACATATATAATATATGTATGTATATATATGTATGTATGTAGTAGATAAAATATGAGCGGGAGATCTGTATGGGCATTTACAATGGCGAGCCGCTTCGGCGAGTGCTGCAACTTATGTTAATTAATAACATATATAATATATGTATGTATATATATGTATGTATGTAGTAGATAAAATATGAGCGGGAGATCTGTATGAGCATTTACAATGGCGAGCCGCTTCGGCGAGCCATTGTAAAGCCCATACAGATTGGACGCGAATATTTTATGTTACTTGTAAAATGAATAGATAACTAAAACCATTAATATGCACGACATAAATTTTAATCTTTGATTTCCTCCACCTTGCTATCGATGTGGGATGAATTGGTTTCTCACAAAAACATCCCACATCGAAGAGACAATGTGTATGCAATAAGAGAGCAGAGCGTAGCGTGGAGAAAAACAGGTCCCACATCGAATAGATGGTGTGTACATAATAAGAGAGCAGATGTACTTTGTCATTTCATCCCTCCCGGGATAGGGGAAGTCAGTGATCGGACGTGAGACTTCCCTCACTAGCTTAGCTAGTATTCTGTACCTGATACAGAATACTACTAGAGCTATAACGGACCATGGGGTCTGTATATCGATACAGAACCTGATGTTTTATTAATCAGGTTTGTACGGGGGTATACAGAGGCGATCATGTGGTGTCATTCAGCACATGGGATTGGCTAGTACCCTAATGAATTATTTATGAATTTTACAAATGTATATACAGTATATATGTATATATGTGTATGTATTTTGTGTATGTATATATGTGTATGTGGGGGGTGTGGTATGTAGTATGTAATGTCCAAATGTATTCAGCCAACGGCTAGTCCAGCCAAGAGGATCAATAAAATTGATTCCAAGTTCTTGTCCACAGTAATTGTTATAAAAATTGAATGGAAAAATGTGAACGAGAGCAACTCAGGACTGTTATTAAAAAAATACTAAAAGTTTCGGCCTTCAGCCTTCATCAGTTAAAAAGGTTAAAAATACCTGCCAAGTTACAAGGTACTCTTATATACTAGAGCTAAGTGTGAATACCAAAGGCTTTAAAAATAACAAAATAGTTTTACAAGAAAGGTGACTCAGTGGTACTAATTATAAGGACGATGCCTATATTATAATTACAAGATAAATGAATCGTAAACCGGAAAACGCACGAACTGGGGTGCGGTTTACTGACGGTCTGCTAAATTTAGCTATTATACTGGATGCGGTTTTTAGATTTAAACTCCTGCCTTTTGTTAAGACCATGGGGATGATATGTAAATAGTTGTGCAATCCAGTATGCCTCCCTATTGATCAAAATATCGTTGGTCTTGCTACGGTCTGTGCAAACTAGTGCTTCTATACAAATAAAGGAAAAATCATTAAGCGAGTGTGGCGCCTTATTGTAATGAGTGGCCACTTCACACGTCTTCTTATTGGTCTTCATAGACGATTTGTGGTTGCGAAGTCTAACCTTGAACTCATTAGAAGAAGAGCCTACATACTGTAGCTTACACTTGTTACAAGAGGCTAAATACACAACATTCTTCGAAGCGCAAGAAAGGTCTTGTTTGATGCGGTACTGCTTACCAGTAGCGAAACTAGTGAAATGGTCTGATTCTACAAAGTAATTATGGCAAAGATCACACCGCTTGTTAGATCTAGAGGCGCTGACCGATCAGCCTTAAACTTAGAAGGCGCGAGTAACTCTTTAAGATTTTTAGGCCTTCTAAAAGCCGAAATTATGTTTTTGTCCGAGAAAATTTCCCTCAAGAGAAGTGAGGAATGAAGCACATATAAATTATCCCGACCAATTTTCCCAATTTCAGGTAAATTGGGGTTGAAATCAACAACCAAGCGAGAATGGCTTGAACTCCCAACTTTAAAAGAAAATACGGTCAGGACATTTAAGCAGGCTTACCAGAAGAAATTGAGAGAGCAGAAAGGAAAAGGAAATGCAGAATGTCAAGTTGCTACTCTTCCACATGATACACGTGGTCGTCCACCGATACTTCTTGACTTAGACAGCAAATTAATCTCCCTCCTTCAGAGCATTAGAAGTAGAGGTGGAGTTATTAATTCCTGTGTCCTTAAAGCAACAGCCCTGGCGCTTGTCAACAGTAATACGTCGACACGTTTGAATGGATTTGTGCCTACAGAAGGCTGGATAAAGTCTATTTATAGACGCTGCAATTTCACTCGACGGGCTGGGACGGCCACCCGTCCACCAGTGCCCCGAGGAATGTATCAATAGGGCGATTACAGAGCATAATATTCCTCCACAGTTGGTGTTAAATGCTGATCAAACTCCTTGCTCATACGTCTCAGTAGGGAGAATGACAATGGCTTCAAGAAACTCCTCTGCAGTTCCGATTAAAGGTCTTACCGACAAAAGGAAGATTACCCTTACCTTTGTTATCTCGTTGTCAGGAAATTTCTTGCCAATGCAAATAATATATCAAGGGAAGACACAAGCCAGCCAGCCAGCCAAGGGGATTCAAGTTCCCAAACGGATTTGCGATTTCACAGAATCCGAAGCATTACTCCAATGAAACGGAAACGCTAACGCTGATAGATAAAGTTATCAAACCGTATGTTGAGATGAAAAAGGAGGAGTTAAAGCTGCCACCAACACAGAAAGCGCTGCTTGTCTGGGATATGTTCAGGGGACAAAAAACCGCAAAGGTTTTGTCGAAATTGGCGTCACTGAATATCACAGTAGTGTCTGTTCCTGCTAACATGACACATTTCTTCCAGCCTTTGGATCTCACTGTTAATGGAGAGGCTAAGCGGTTCATGAAGGATAGGTTGACCACATGGTATTCTGATGAGGTGAAGAAGCAGCTAGATTCTGGAAACAGCAGTACTGATGACATTGATGTCGATCTAAGGCTGTCCGTCCTGAAGCCACTGCATGCCAGCTGGATGGTGGACCTGTACAACCATCTAACCAGTGTCGTGGGTAAACGTCACATAGCCAAAGGGAGGGAGAAAGCCGGGATCACTGAATTGTCGGACGGAAATGCTACTCTCCCCTCTGAGGACCCGTTCGAAGATATTGACGGTGTTATCGAATTGATGTAAATATTTTGAGCAATAGCTACCATCCTTTTCTCAGAGTGTACAGCACGCACAGTTGTGCTTGGTCATGTTAAACAATCATGATGTTAAATAGGTTCGTTTTGTTAAAGGTCGGTGATGTTCCCTGATCAATAGGCATCTTTTTTGAGTGTACAAGACGTACAGTTGTACTTTGGTCATGAATTCTCGCGAAACCTGCCGCCTAATTAACCGCGAAAATTAGTTACAATAAGGGTTGATTTGTGTTTTACACTAACTCCAATTATTGCTTTACACTGTATACCACACAGCAAAAATTATGTGCTATGAATGCTCAAATGAATGCCTTAACCATATAACATAGCCACAGATTCATAGCCACATAAGCGTTGCATGTTACACAAAGATAATTACAGTTTTATACCCATATGCACCCCTTGTATATTAACTTATAAGTCAAGACATAAAAATGTTCACATTAATCAACAACAAGCATTTTTGATCAGGATTATTTACACCATCCATATCATTGCAGCAATCTTTCAGCCTTTTGTGTTACCACAGTCCTTTCTTTTACAAAACATAAGTCGAACGCACTTTGATAATCTATGATTACTTCTAGTCATTACTTTTAAAATCGCTTTAAAATAATGATAATCATTACTCTTAAAACCAGTCAAGGATAACGATAAACATCGTCAAATTCCGAACGGCAGCAGACCCGCTTAGTGTAGTGGTCATGACGTTTGCAAACGGCGCCAGCTGCAGTAGAACCGCTCGAAAATAACTTTTTTCTTCTCGTTTACTGGTGAACCATACCCTTAGGCAAGTGAGAACTCGTCGTTTACCAGTGAACTCACCTGTTCGTTTTGTGGTTCGGGTTAGGATTTGTCTTAGAGTAATGATAATCATTACTTTGAACCTCGAGAACGCGTTGATGTCATGGCATGTATGGAGTAATCTGCACCGCGGCAAAACGGTATGCTCCGCTGGCCAAAAGAACGAAGGCTCTGCTATCAAATACAAATTGCCGAGGGTTTCAACTTTTTTAGTAAATAATTTTATAACTTAGTAAACTCACAGTGAATTACAAATTAAGAAAACTTCAACCTGTTAAAGTCTTAGGCTTAGCTTTTAAGTAGTTTTCTTATTTTTTGACAAAACAGTTCACAAATGGATACTTTTAAGCAGAAATTTTAAAATCACGGGTATGTGCCTGTTGTTTCATTTCAGTTTTCGCGGGAAACTGGGGGCGGCCGCGCGCCGACAAGAAATAGCAAATACGCATGCGCGTAACGTTTTGCCGCGGTGTGGGAGTAATCTAATGTTCGAGTGGTTGCTATTAATAGATCGTTTTCACTGACGTCACAAAAACATTTCCTCAAGAAAAGACTGATATTAGTAAAATACTTTTAATGTTGTGTATAGAGCAGGTAAAAATATGTAAATGACCGAAATTTTGGAGCATTAGAATACTTCGTAACTGAGCTGTCGTACAAATAACATTCAAACAATTTAGTGTAATTTGTATGCGGCGGCCATGTTGGTGTACCACTTTGGTACACCAAGATGGCGGCCGAAAACGTACTCTACAAATAAAGCTTTTTTCCCCAGCAATATCATTAGCATTCACTTCAAAACACTTTAGATATCACTTTTAACGTTAAATCAAGTCTAACATTTTAAATTGGCAGGAATATATGGGCTGTCACAAAATTCAAAATACTGTAACTCAATAACGATTCACCGTATCGACTTAAAATGTTCAAAGAATACTGAGTATACCGATATCATATTAAAAGAATAGGGTTATAGATCCTTTAGTTTAGATTTTAGAATTTTGATGACGTCACGTGCACACGATCTATTGACTACAAACAGTCTTCTCCCTCAATGCTTCATTGAAATTTGACGCAATATTTTCCTTGAAGATTGTGTTTGAACACAGTTTGTTAGTCGTGTTTGCATATTTGCTTCGATTTTAACCATATCGAATGCGCACGCCGTTCGTCAGTTCATGTGCGGAAAATCGCTGAAAATAACTCCGGCACGAACTGCGAATATGAAGACATCTCACCATGACCTAACCCCTGCCCTTTAACGGTTGGTCATTAATTTCAAGGCTGCCTTAGATACCATTTTGGTATTTTAAATCACATTTGTTTTATTTCACCATCTGGCTGTAAACAACACGATAATCTGCACAGCGTGAAATATAACGTGAAAGAGCTTTGTCGGCGAATCCTCTCAAAGTTATTTAGCGTATTTGACATGATGTAAGTGCTCGTTTTGGTTTCGCGTTTTGTTTAACTTTATATTTACTTTTGTCCAGGCGAACAGAACGTTTTTTTAAAGATATATAAGCATGCAATACTCATTTTCAACTTAATTTAAAGTGCCACAGTCGCCCTAGACGCTTTGCGGACGTACACCCGTTCAGTCGCCATTTTGTTGCAGTCGAAAATTGGTACACGTGGAGCAAGACGTGATAACCAACCAATCAGAGCATATATCAAACAATAGCGCAATTCTCTAAATATAATAAACGGCCGCAATGCGTCTAGGGTGATTGTGGGCCTTTAACTAAATCCCAAAGTCACGGTATTATCGTGAACCTAGAAACATGAACAAAATAACTCGTCTAACCTGGTCAATAGTCTATCTGATATGATATCGATTCTATCTTGTTAATCTTGTTAAATCTCCAAGATGAACTACGCATGCATCTTCAATGCATTAATACCCTATATATATTTTTTACAACAGTTACCCCTTGCCAACAATAATAGTAATTCATCAGCCTGGGCTTCAAACAGAGTAGGTTATCGCAGTTCGGCTGAAGTCAAGGTATGATATATAATCTCAAATCTAAATAAACCTAGTGGAAATAATCTCAACATCTAAAGCATGTTTAGGCCTGGTTCAGGGATCAAATTTCGGGTACAAACTGTTTTCCTTATTTCAGCACAGCCGAGTACGTTAAAGGCGCCAAGTTTCTCACGATAATAGATATCGCCATTCTTAAGTGGTTTGTGCGCAGTAAACGTATTTGGTCAAGTGACTTAGACACGCATGCGGTTGCGAGTTTAACAGAAACAGTGATGATAAGTGAGTTTAAGTGTCTTATTTCATACTTGACGAGGTTTTCGCAAAATTTTCATTGATGTAGCTCTTTTTAGGTCGATTTTGGGCGAGTACCAAGACGGAGAAAAGGTTCTAAATCATTATAGGGACATTTAGTAAGTTTGGCTGAAGCCAAGGTGAATGAATTCCTTGGAGAAAATAATAAAACAAATTCCTTAACGCAAGCGCAATTCAGTGTATAAGCTAGAAACAACAAAATATCGTTGAATTGTATTGAATTGCTCGTTATAAATGCAAGGGATGTATGAGAAAAGTTTACGGACACATCCCAGGAACTTTTCTCATACATCTCTTGCATTTATAATGAGCAATTCAATTGAATTGTATGGGGGTATGTATGGAAAATAAAGCCTCATGAATAACAAAGAAAACCGTGTCAAGTATGAAATAATAAGTGTTAAAGCCTTTTACCTAATATCGCTTATAAATGTTGACTACATCGTTTCGTTAGAGTTCATTATTGCGGGTGAAAATATTCAAAATAGGTAACGTGACTTTTTATATCCTTAATATTTCTTAATTTATCTTTACACGATAATCATGTTTTCTAAGTGGAAGAAGCATCTTTTAGCAGGGTTACTTTAGATCCATATGTTACACTCGCAACCGCATTTCACTTAAACAATGTTCTCTAATTGTGACGTCATCGATCACGTGATACGATAATCGGAATTTAAGGAAGTGGACATTAGTATTGTGGTTTGATTATATTTTGTTTAACAGTAAATATTTTTTTCCGTTAAATGAACCAGGCCTTAACATGCTTGAGACAGAAAATGGCCATTTAACAAAGCCTATATATATATTTAGTATATACCACACCAGCGAATATCACTTTTCGCGCGCTCTGATTGGCTACTCAAACAGTGAATATGATTTCATATTCACCTCCGAGCAAAGCAGCGATCATCTCGCGCGAGTTTTTGTCCATTTGACAGAAATTAAAATAGCTATTTGGTACTGGCTATTCACCTGGAGTGTGGTATATACTAAAACAATGATTCACCTCAGTGTTGGTGAATAGTGGTGGATATTTACGAAGCGGCTCGGTAAATATCCACCACTATTCACCTCCACTTCGGTGAATAATTGTTAAATATACACTTGTTGTCAAAAACTTTGCTTTTGATATATATATACAATGTATATATGTCTTTTGTATCAGTCCCCTCAAACATCCGATGTCAGGTCGCTGGTCTTTTCAAAAGACAAAGTACAATAGGCTATTGAGACACACAATAGCTCTGGACCACAAGCAGACGGTCATTGTTAACTCAATATATGTTTTCAGATCATCTTTCTTAGATCTTGTCACCCAAAAAATAATTGTCCAATAATCACATTGATATTAAAATTGCTCCGATTTTGTGTACAATTTCGACAGATTTTGAATGAAAACTTTTAAATATGAATATTAATTTAGTTAAAATTATGCAGTCTACACAAACAATTAAAATGGTAACCTCGAATTTGAAGACAGTTTATTGTGGATGATTTCTTAGATTCGAACCACATGTAAGACCAAGACCAAGCCGTTTACTTGCAACTGTGTGTGCGCAGTGTTGCGCCCTTTAACGCTTGGTCTCATGTAGAGTTTCACTAAAAATTTAACCGATATATTTTGTTTCAATGAACAAACTGTATTGCATTCAATCAGGAACCTGATTACACGGTGAGCAGGATGAGCTTACACCCCGTCCACACGTAAACGATGAAAACGGTCACCAAAAACGGAACTTTTCGAAGACGCTCTCCAAAGTGGAACTTTTCGAAAACGCCGTTTTGCTGTTCTCGTGTGGACGGTAAAAAGTCCTAAAACGGAACTTTTAGAAAACGCTGACGTCACACCTTCGTTCCTAGGCTACTTTACAGAGAGGAATTTCCAACATGGCGGACAACCGGGTCACTGCATTGGCTTCTCTATTAATAGGTTTGATTTCAAGCTTAGTCGCGTTTTCAACTTAATATTGCGTTATTAAAGCTTCAGTAGAAGTTCTACTTCATCGTCTTTCCAAATATAAGAATCAGGCTTGCTCTTGTTATCAGATTTGTTCTGTTTACGCCCAGTTTTAGACATGTTTTATCGATTTTATTTCTTCGTGTACGCTTAAACCATGCCAAAATGGCGCGAAACAAAATAATCAATAGGTATCGCTGGCTCAAGGTATCTGCGCATGCTCTGTCGCGTATTTTAGCGTTTTCGAATCGTTTACGTGTGGACGGGGATTTTTTTTAAACGGAGAAAAAACGTTGCGTGTGGACAAGGCCTTCTAATTTAATGCCATAAGTTTAATTTTAGTGAAACTGCCTGAGACCAAGCGTGTATGGAAGCGAAACTGCGCACACAAAGTTTGCACACAAAGTTACATGCGGCTCGAATCTAAGAAATCATCCACGGTAAAAAAAGTCTTCATTTATTAATTTAATTGAGTGTTACGGTGTCAAAAATCAACTGTCTTTACAATCGAGGTTACCATTTTAATTTTTTGTGTATACTGGCATAATTCTAACGAAATTAAATATTAATATTTGAAAGTTTCCATACAAAATCAAAATGTAAAATACACAAAATCGGAGCAATTTTAATATCAATGTTTGATGGAAATACAAAATACATATATACATGCAGAGGACCAGCAAACCATTACTAAGTAATAAGATGCTGTTGTCTAAGTTATTCAAAAGGTGTGTTGCTCTAAAATCTCTGTTCACAAATTCCTCATAATCCTTATACCAACTTTACCCTTTATTAACTCGTTTCCATGCAAGACTTCGATACAATTACTAAGCTCGCCAGTCCTTCGGTGTCTTTTGTTTATCCTTCAGGGCGAGGGGGATCCAGCTCCTATGGTTGTTTCAGGTCCCGTTAGAGGGGTATGGGGAAGGAAATACATTTTCGTTTAACTGATTCGAGTGCGTTCTTTTTTAGAATGGGCCCAAAATATTGGCCACATTCCTCTCACGCAATAGATTGAGATGTATATTGGCCCTTTCATCTGGGCAAAGACTAATAAGTGAAGAAAAGTTCCGCTGAGGAAGTTCCGTCACACAGAACAGGAACGCACGCTAACCAGCCCAGGTCAGGCGAGGACTGTATTACACTCTTTAGCTATGTAAATATTACGACATGCAAATTATCTTTAAGCAATGCATCACAAGTGTCTAAACCACTTTTATAATCAGTTTTAGAGAAAACTTCTTGGCTTCATCAACTCCTAATTCGTGAGATGGCTTCTTGACCTTGGATTTAGGTGTGTTCTTCTTGGTCGACTTCAATTGCTCTTTGGTACTATTGTGAGGTGTGATCTTCGGCTTTGGATGATAAAGTCCCTTAAGCCAAACTACGTATGAGTCCCCACTGTTAAGGGGCCTCCTTGCGCGAAGGTACATTACTCCTTCAACGTAGTCGACCTTGAAGTGCGTCGTATCCCCCTTCGCAATGACGTACCTGAAGGTTCCATTCAGCGAGGACAGAACAGGGACCAACTTGAGAATGGGTCTCCCTGTGGTACTGTTATACTTAATGGTGAATTTCCTAAATCGATGTAGGGAGCGACGCCTACGCTTACGCCCATTTGGGTGGGAGTATGACGACGACGATGAAGAGTAGCTGTAGGAGTAGCTACCAGGCTGCTGCGGTAACTGCTGTCCGCCTGGGGACTGGTTTGATACAGGGTACTGCCGCTGACCAAGCGATTGGCCGTAGTTATATTGCCGTTGGTTGTTAGGTTTTTGTTGACGGTATGGTTGTTGAGGGTTGCCATATTGCTGATATTGTTGCTGGTAACCACCTAATAGAGAGAAAACCAACCGTTAGAGCAATCATTTTAAAGTGCACCTAACCCCTTTTGCGATTTTTCTACCTATGAATCTTTGAAAGGTTTTGAGTACGTCTGCGAAGAAAGTTTTGGCTTACAAAGAATACTTTATGTTCTATGCTTGTTTGAAATGGTGAAAATTGGACCTTTCCGGACCCATGACCGCGTAAGGAAAAGCCTGGGTCGATTCTGGATCTTACGTCATCTAATTCATTCGACTTTGCAATAAGTTGAATAAATGTTTAGCATTTTGTCTAAAATAACTATTTTCTTTACTAATAACTCACAGACCGTATATATATCGATGTTGTTGTGATAGAAAGGCTCCATGCATTAATGAGGTGACGTAAGATCCAGAATCGACCCAGGCTTTTTCTTACGCGGTCATGGGTCAGGAAAGGTCAAATTTTCACCATTTCAACAACACAACCTCGAGGTTAAAACAATGATTATCATTAATTGTCAAATCACTTCAAAACAATGATAATCATTATTCTTAAAACCAGTCAAGGATAAACAAAGAATTGTCAAATTCCGAACGGCGGTAGACGCGCTTAGTGTAGTGGTCATGACGTCTGCACTACACTGCAGTATACGCAAAGGGCTACGAGTTCGAGTCCGAGTAGGAGCGCTCAAAAAAAAATATTCTCTCGTTTACCGTCTCTTCTTGTTTACCTGTGAACCCTAGCTCTAGGTGAGTGAGAACCCGTCGTTTACCCGTGAACTCGTCCGATGGTTAGGGTTCGGTTTGTGGTTAGGGTTTGTCTTAGAATAATGATTATCATTATTTGAAAGCGATTTGACAAATAATGATAATCATTGTTTTTAACCTCGAGAACGCGTTGATTTCAAACAAGCCTAGAACATAGAATATTCTCTGTAAGCCAAAAAATTCTTCGCAGAAGTATTCAAAACCTTTCAAAGATTCATATGTATAAAAATTGCAAAAGGGGTTAGGTGCACTTTAAAAACGTTTTTATTGCTGGTTTTCACTCAATCCCCAGAGATTCAAATGACAAATGGCATGGCGGCCATGACTTCAAGTGAAAGCCAGCAATAAGAATAATATCACACAATCGCGGTTAGAGAGCAAAATATGGCTTTAACTTTATAAACAACGATACCACCTTTGAAAATCTGCTGCCGATTCACCACAAATCTCTCTCTCCCTCCGGACAAAAGTAACACGCGCCAGGTGTTACTATAACAACTATTATCACAGTAAGTACATCAATCGATGAGACATTGGAGCGGTTTTCCATTGAGGGTAGAAACAGGAGCATCCATATCTATGATATATATGATATAGCTGTCACAGCGTTTTCACAAGTTGGGCTATTTTTAGATCATTTTTGCTGCCAATTAGTGGATTGCACAGTAACGCAACAAAAGATGCCTCATTAGCTACTTTTTTGTATCAACAATATGGCTGCTACGCTTTAGTGATTTTTTCCCCTAAGGAATGATTGCAACCCAAGAATAGTGGGAAACCGTCCTAAAAATAACCTAACTTGTGAAAACGCTGTGACAGGCCTAGTATGCGGGATGGGCTCCAGCTGGTTATGGGCTGCTGGTTATGGGCTGCTGGTTATGGGCTGCTGGTTATGGGCTGCTGGTTATGGGCTCCTGGTTATGGGCTCCAGCTGGTTATGGGCTCCAGCTGGTTATGGGCTCCAGCTGGTTATGGGCTCCAGCTGGTTATGGGCTCCAGCTGGTTATGGGCTCCTGGTTATGAGCTCCTGGTTATGGGCTCCAGCTGGTTATGGGCTCCTGGTTATGGGCTCCAGCTGGTTATGGGCTCCTGGTTATGGGCTCCTGGTTATGGGCTGCTGGTTATGGGCTCCAGCTGGTTATGGGCTCCTGGTTATGGGCTCCTGGTTATGGGCTCCTGGTTATGGGCTGCTGGTTATGGGCTCCTGGTTATGGGCTCCTGGTTATGGGCTCCTGGTTATGGGCTCCTGGTTATGGGCTCCTGGTTATGGGCTCCTGGTTATGGGCTCCTGGTTATGGGCTCCTGGTAGAAAGCAATCCGTCATTGCTTTGGTTTTGCGTTTGCTTTTATATTGGCTGTGAGAAATGTTTTGTAATTATCAGTTGTAAACTCAACCAAACGCAATCAATTTCGTTTTAGCAACAGTTATTGGCGATTGCGTTTACTTTTCCTCGTGATTGGTTGAAGTAAAACCAATTGTGAATAACTCCAGTTCGTGATTGGTTGAAGTAAAACCAATTGTGAATAACTCCAGTTCGTGATTGGCTGAAGTAAAACCAATTGTGAATAACTCCAGTTCGTGATTGGCTGAAGTAAAACCAATTGTGAATAACTCCAGTTCGTGATTGGCTCTGTGATTTGGTTTTACTTCACTCAGTACATGGTAGTGTTTCGTGCCATATAGTCTCCCTGCATAATCATTTTCTCTACTGTTTTACAGTATTATGCAGGGGGACTATATGGAACGAAACACTACCATGAAGTATATGCCCTCAGTGGAAACCGCTCAACACAGCTACTTACTTACAATACCTCGATACATTTGTTTTGCAGTTATTCAAGCAGAAAATCAAACTCAAGAGTTGAGTTCAATTTATACAGCTATTTCAAAAAAGGTTGTCTTATTAATTATATGGCGTGTCTGTTAAGACGGTGTGTGTGTCATAAGTGTAATAACAATACACTTTTTGCATTTGCTGAACCTGGTCTTTCAATAGCGTAATCAGTCCATGGGCAGTACCTTAGTTTGGTTTTGAGTTGTTTGTTGGCGATACCGTGGTTGTGGATTGCACAACAGTAAGAAACAAACTTGATTCGAAAAGCAGCGTGAAATTCGATTTCCTTACGAAATCTTGTGATCGTTTGGCGTTGCTTGCCAACATGCAGAGTGCATGCTATATACATGAGACAACCTTTTTGAAATCGCTGTATACACCGAGAATTTTACTCGCCTTGCTGTCCTCGACGTGGCTGTTGGTAATTGAATGCCTGGTTTGGGATAACACGACCATTGTTCGGTCTTCTATAAGGAACACGACCTTGATCGGCTAGTAACCTCTGCTGTCCCGGGGACTGGTTTGGCTGGTAACCCTGAAATTGAGATCCAGATTGGCTGCCGATGGGGGATCTTGTAGCGGTTTGGTTTTGGTCTACCAGGGGAACACCACCACCTCCACCTGAATTCTTGGCCCGAGCACACTCATAACATGCCTCCCCGTATGACGATAAACAGTGCCTGCGAGATCAAGACAGAGCAATATAAGTACCTTTGTTGATTGCAAAGTACGACACTCTCCATGCTAAATTCCATCCCATATTCCCTTTTCTCCGATCGCAGCGACTGCTGAAAAAAGTACCTGCTATCAAATGGAACTGAACCGAGCTATCGGGTACAAAGTACTTAATCGCCAATGAAATACCGTTTTCCTCTGAAATCGTCGTAGCTCATGTCAATGAACATTGGGTGTCCCCATTTAGTGGTTGTTATACTGCTATGTAGATTGACACGTAAATAAAGTTGTTATTATTATAGGTTGCAAACAATACCCAATAATAACCAGACTTTGGCAAAACCTTTGTCGCTGAAATAATAAAGCATGCACGACACCCCATATTTTTGGGGGTGAATCCCGGTTTCTGGGAATCTACCCACCCACCCCTCCCTTGGACATGCATCGTTCTATTAATGATTACCATTAAAGGTTAGGGTGAAGTGTGGGGGAGGGGTGGGTGGGGGTTTCCCAGAAACCGTGATTGATCCATTTTTGTCGAGTAAATGTTCTATAGGTACGTGTGCCTGAAAATCTAGGAGTTCCGAGACCCTGTAAACTAAGTTAACACGACCATAGTTAATAGAGTGGAATGGTTAGGAAACCCGGCAAACTTCAAAAGGGCTGACAAAGGCGCTGCGATTGAGGTTGGAAGGGGGCAAGACAAAAGATTGTGCACTATCATAGTTCATTAGCGTTCCCTGAACGACTGAACTCACACGTTTCTATTGGCTGATTGACTAACATGTTGGAATTTCTATTGTGTTTTGTGCACGGTAGTGGTCGAAAAAAGCTAACAAAGACCTATAACAAAGAAGGTCCCTGAGTTTCCTAACCATTCCACTCTATGAACTATGACACGACTGATTTCAAATTAAAATTAGTTGGTTGGTAGCTGTTGTCTTGTGTCTTTAGTCCGGGTTGGCACTATAAATGGCGTCATGGACATGCGCAGTGGGTCCCACACCACTCGGTCACCCTTGTTTCAGGTCTCGTTAACACTCGGTGGTTTATAATGGGGCAAAATCAGGAATTACAAAGCAATGACTTACCCTCCCCCTATGGGGTAGAATCCTCCTGGGCATGCGCAGCTGAATCCTCCTCTGTTGTTGTTGCAGCCGTAGCTACAGGGGTTTTGTCCCATGGTGCACTCGTTCACATCTGATAATTATGCAAGATGTCAAGAACCAGAACAAGAAACTGTTATCAGTGCAACAAATATCTTGTTTTCAGATATGAAAACACTCTTGTGATTGTTGTAAAACGTGGCTAGCGAAGCCAGCAAATTCTTATTCAAGCTGGATGCAATACAAAGATATTAGGGACCTTAACAAACAAGGACCCGCACTATATAGGGCCTCGAGCAGGTTGGGTACACCTTCACTTGTCACTCAGCCTTTGTCAAGTGAACATATCTGTTCAAAGCTCTGCGACATGTGCTGTTCCGAGTATCTCTGACATTTGGTATCGCGCGAAATTCAAATCGAAAACTTGAATGTCTAAAAATGCACTAAAGAGTTTGTAAACGGTTCTAAAACGCTATTGACAGACATAACTGAACAACTAGCTTGCTACTGTTTACGTTTTCTTACTAATGAGCTAAATCTATTGTTATGGCTAATGAGCTAAATCTATTGTTATGCTAATAAGATAAATCTATTGTAAGCTAAATCTAATTTTTCAAAATATTAAAAGTAAGAGTTTCATACCGAGAACCTCGGTGATTTATATCACATTTATATCACATTTGGTGAGGTTTTCTCAAATAGAAGGAGGTTTAAAACTGAGTTATAAACCTCCCTGCAACAGTTATAAACCTCAGATTTGTTATTTAATTAGTCTATTGTTGAACGGGTTTATACCAGAGTTCCACCCCTATGAAGAACAAAGAAAACCGTGTCAAGTGTGATATAACTACAATTTGCACCGCGGTTCCAAATGTCGTTTATAAAGCAAATCGTATGTTCGGAACCTTATCAATCGTGCGTGTTTCATAGCTATTGTTTTTTGGCTGTTCCAATTGGTTGGAAGAGAATTTGTTCATAAAAATGGAATGAAAGTAAGCCTTTTTACTACTTTTATTTCAGAATAATCACAATTGTCACCCAGTGTTTTCGTAGTCTAAAACACAGACAAATCCCATGTGAGGGAGGCTCAATACCGCAGAACAATGGATTTTATCGTACTTTTTACACGGATCATTACTTAATAATTCATCTTCCATTGTGTTCATACAAAGCTGACCCAATCATTTTAACAAACCCTAACCGTACATTCCTGAAGTGACAGGGTATTCTGCAGTTAATCAAGGACAGCACTATATAAGGGAATACTCTTCTCCCGTTCTCTCTTTGGGATTCAAAATTTGAAATTCAAATTCAGAACTGTAAACAAAGTAAGCAGTGTTTCAGATTTCTCCTGTTGTAATACTAAATAGAGGTAATCGGCTAACGCTGTTGCCACCCAATTCAGATCATGTGATGTAAACAGATGCTACTCTGGGGAATTATTCCTTTTTCATTCTAATCATAATGCAATCATGCCTATCTGAATAAAATTAATTTTCAAAGAGTCACTTCCCATAGTAATGTGGCAACTATGGCAACAGCGTTAGCCGATTACCTTTATCGCTGACGCTGAAAATTAAAATAAGCCATAAAAAGTAAATAGCAGGAAGCTAGTTGCTCAGTCATCTGTCAATAGTGTTTTAGAAGTGTTATTTTATACATTAAACATTTGAATTTCGCGCGATAACAAAAGTCAGAGATCACTCAAGCGAAGCATCCATGTTGTATGCAGAGCTTTGAATAGAGATGTTCACTTGACAACTGAAGGTGCGAGAGTGCCTCGCAGAGGCCCTTTTATAGTGCGGGTCCTTGGTTCAGCCCTTATCCTATCTCCGCAACAAACAACGACACGAGAAAAACATGGAAAAATCTTGATGTGAAAAGCAATTAAAGCAAATTAAAAATCTCTAATGTCACCGCGCCTTATAAGCTACAAGTTCAAACTTCTCATACCTTGGCATGACCTTCCGCTTTGCGCGAGAGCAAAGCCTTGATTGCAACCACAATAATAGCTACCCAAGGTGTTCACACAGCGAGCTCGTCCGCACCGTCTACCCGACTGACACTCGTTCATATCTGACAAGAAGATAACAAAGTTATCAATAGTTGGCTTAATTTGGTGAAGATGCTGGCTTCAGCCAAATGACACTCCCAGAGTCGGGCCCACGACCTCCTGCACGTTAAACCCCAGTCAAACGGTCTCAACATTGGTACAACATTGGTTCAACATCGGCACAACACTGGCTCAACATCGGTATAACATCGGCACAACACTGGCTCATCATCAATAATACATTGGTACAGCATTGGTTCAACATCGGCACAACACTGGCTCGTCATCGATAATACATTGGTACAACATTGGTTCAACATCGGTACAACACTGGCTCATCATCGATAATACATTGGTACAACATTGGTTCAACATTGGTTCAACATCGGTACAACACTGGCTCAACATTGGTACAACATTGGTTCAACATTGGTTCAACATCGGTAATACATTGGTGCAACATTGCCGGGTTCATCATGGGCACAGCACTGGTACAACATTGCTTCAACATTGGTTCACCATCGGTAATACATTGCTTCAACATTGGTTCAACATAGGTAATGCATGGTTCAACATCGGTAATACATTGGTTCAACATTGGTTCAACATGGGTTCATCATCGGTACAATATTGGTAGAACATTGGTTCAACATCGGTACTACATTGGTTCATTATCAGTACAACATTGGTTCAAAATCAGTACAACATTGGTTCAAAATCAGTACAACATTGGTTCAAAATCAGTACAACATTGGTTCAAAATCGGTACAACATTGGTTCAACATCGGTACGTTGAACGATATTTAATGCATCATTGTTGAAGGGAGTTGTTCGACTTCGTTTAAATTAAAGGCCGATGTTGAAACCGTTTGACCGCCAGCTAAAAGGGGCACTATCAACCCCCAAATGATTCACTTTCGCATGATGAAAGACAAATTCACAGATTAGCAGAGTATACTTTACGGATATATTGGAGAAAATTGGAGACAATTTTGATAACGGTGGCAAAAATTCGAGTGGATGAAAAATACGGCTTTTAAGAGAAATTTAGAGCAACTTCAAATCGGTTCACTGCATGTAACCGAAATAAAGTTTCTAGAATAATCTTTTATAAGATTCCCACTTTAAAAAACATATCAGGACTATAGATATTCCCATGGTATATCTCTTCTATCTCAGGTGTTATTTTTGTATCAGATTCTTTTATGAGATTCATGTCACTGACAAGGACCGAAAGGTTGAAAGGCCTAGTATGATTAAACAACGTAGTTGTATGGCGTGTTTCTTGGTCTTAACGTATAGACCATTTTAATAAGTGGTTGCAATTCAATTATAGTGACGTCAATCGAGGAAAAGCAACATCGCGAATGTTTAACTCATGATTTCTTGAATAAAAGATGGCAATATAATTCAGACTTTGCAAGATACGACAGAGGCGCTGGAAGGTACATTTTAAAACAGGCATTCATGACGTCATTGATTATACTTACAGTCAGACTTATTAAAAGGGTGTATATTGTTATTTTTGTAGTTTTGTTTTAATGAAACTTCAAGGTTCATTTCGATTGATAGTGCCCCATTGACGCTAGTGTTCAGTCACCGGTAGGCGCAAGCGTTACCTCCCGATAGCAAGCCAGTGCGCATGCGCTACTTACCAATACACTGGTTCCAGTAATAGGCCATGGTAAAACCTGGCCGACAGCCACACCTGAATCCACCAATCAGGTTAATACAACCACTTTGACATTTCTGGACTCGATCCTTGCACTCGTTCTTGTCTAAAGAAAAAAAACACAAGTTTCTTGGAAGAGAGAAATAGACACGGATTGTCAAAGGAATACCGGTTTTTTTTTCTTTTGAGGGGGAGGGGCTACCATACATACGTACATTCTTCTATTAGCACCTTATGCATTGGTCTTGATATCCAAGAAAGCTAATAATTATCTCAGTATAAAAATAGATTATATACATAGACTAATTAAATTGGAAAAGTAGAGAATTGTAATATTGAGGACTATATAGGAAAATCACATACCTGACGAGGTAATTCCACGTTAAATTGCACGAGAAAACCGATATCGCCCTCGTCGCTTCTTTCCTTGAATCGCATAGTCCGATGAATTACTTGAAGATTTAGTACTTTGTTGATATTTTGCTAAGTTATAAATAGCGTGCGTAGTCTAGAGTGGTAATTCCACTCTGAATCACCACTCCGTCTCAGCCAATCAGCGTCTGATTTCGCAAATGCACCGTGCGATTCAGCTTTGGCTACGCGATTCTACCTGGAATAGGTTTCGCTTATTCGTTACGTAATTTAAAGCATTTATGAAAGTGCTTTGCTACTTCATTGTGTGTTTCTGGAGGTGGATTCATTAACATGTTAAGAATAATATGATCGTTATAATATGTTGTATTGTTGTATTTTAGTTCACTGTTTACAACATCAATTTCAAGACAGTGGTTACTTATTCTAAGACGGGTAAAGGCAATTCTATGAACAATGTTGTGAACGTTTAAGGGATATGATTCAAGCTTGTAATTAGACAGTTTTAAACTTGCGATAAGTGCGTAGCTTATGATTTTGTTCTTTATCTTTCTTGACGTGGCTGTGGATTGCGCTCAACCAAGACTGGTATTCAATATCTTCTAATCTCTGTTTGATCATTTCTAAATACTGTTTCTGTTCATAGGGTTGATCGGACTGAATCGCCCACAGGTTTCCAAGTCCTATTTCAAAAATATTTGTCTTAGTTTTCTGGTACCATGTTATTCGAGTTGACACAATCTAGATATGTGTGTCGCGTGTGGACCTTTATTGGAAATCTACCAAATTCGGCTCTACAGGCGATGTTGGTAGCGGTTTTATTCACTACTAATAGCAGCTTCCATAATTTATTGTGTACGATTTCTATTGGGCCTTGTTCTATTGATTTGGCTGGCTCAATTAGTATAGAGATGAAACCTGTTACTATTATCATTTAATTAATTGAATCATAGTTATTTGGTTTACAGTCAATGTACTACATTTGTATACGACTCCAAATAAGAAATGTCTGTCTGCTCGTTGGAAATTTTAAAAGAAACCTCTAAAAGGTAGCAGAATCTCGTTGTTATGTGAGCGTAGCTCAAGTAAGAGATACCAATCCCCAAACACAAAATTAACTGACATTTGATCCAAGTGCAATTGACTAATCCGTGATTTTTTAAGCACCTTGATCAAATATGGACAATTTTAACTTCAACTGTAGTTTTATTGGAATAGTTTTAATGCACTTAGCTGATGTCATTTTAAAATAACTTAATTAGCTTTTCTTTTCTTTCCAGTTATAATTATATTGTAAGGTTAAAACACGGCTTCAGTTTAATGACTGTTAGAATATCTTCGTGTATAAATAAAGTACTGATTGATTGACTGATTAGCACACAGTGTGCAGTGGCGGTAATTAGGACATTTTTTTCTCAGAATTAGACGAGTAATAATTAGTAATAAAAAGTAGAATTAGACGAGACAGTAATTCCATTTTATCACTGACTAAATCAATGCATTGGAGAATAAAATAGTATCGTAGATTTTCGCTGTAGATCGTGTGTTACGAAATATTTCTGTTTTGTTCAGTATACATTTTGATCAGCGGCCATATATTTTACTATTCTTATACTCAACAAAATGTATCAATTGTGATTGGCTGAGAGGAAATTTGCACTCAACATTAGGATTTGACTATCGCTAAAACGAATACAAAAGCTCCAGAATGAAATCAAATTAGGTAAAGTTGTTCACAGCCATGTTTTAGAACTGATAAGATATTTTCCGAAAAATTCCAATTAAAGTGCTACTATGACAAAAAAAAAATATTTTCGCTGTTTCTTATCATAACATTAATGCAACATAAATATAGACCTCTAAACACGTAAAATGTACGTACGCCATTACTCGGACTAGAATGGAGTACAATGTAGATGACGTCATAGAGTAGCAAAACATGGCTACTCTAGTCTTGTATGCATAAGGAAAGGGTAGTTCTTTACATAGAAACGTCTAGCCGGAGCTTGTACACATGGTTCCAGGTTTGAACCTTATAAAATACCTTCTAGGCACTGTATCGTGAAGCTGTTGAGTAGATGACGTCACGATAAGACCGCTAAACAAAGGATCGCTCGTTTCTAGTCTGAGTAATGGCGGCCAGTCTGAGCTCGAACTTATGACTAAAATAATCTGACTTTTCGTTCGAATTTCGACTTAAGATTTTCCATGATTGTTATTTAGTAGTTTATCTATCATAATCTGTAAAAAAAAGATTTTTTAATTTTCGTCATAGTAGCACTTTAAGTGTTCCCGAAAATTTTCGAAATGGCAAAAACACGTGTACCACTGTAAATTCATTTTACAGTACTAAACATTAACATTTCAGATGTTGTAGCATTACTTATATTTCCGAAGATTGTCCGAAGATTCAAGTATATTTGTTGAATACTCGGCGTTGCTTCGATAGTCTTAAAACAATTCATTTCAAGTATATTTATTCCAAATTGCGAACTCGAATCCGTAGATAGATAACCTTTATTTTAACACGGTGACTGTTAAAGCTTACAGCTTGTGGAGTTGTGTATCAAAATATATATAGATTATAAGATTGTAATAATATAATAAATAAATAACTCCAATCTCAAAAATTCTATACAGTAATTAAAAAGTGGAGAATGATATAAAAGTTAAAAATATGATGAATTATATATATAAATATTCCTCTAGTCTAAAATAAGCAGTCTGCGCTGAATTAATGACGAAATTAAAATATCTAAAAATGTCCATTTAAACTACTTTGTTTGTTAATGCCTTGGTGCTAACTGAAATGTTTTAGTTTTTAGCGACAATTGTGTTCCACAGTGTTGAACCTCTATAGGCAATAGATTGTTTTATCATAGTTAATAGATTGGAATGGTTATGGAACCCGGCAAACTTCAAAGGAGTTAACAAAGTCGCTGCGATTTATGTTGGAAGGGGGTAAGAAAAAGATTGTGCACGGTCATTGTTCATTAGCGTCCCCTAAATGACTGAACCCTCACGTTTCTATTGGCTGATTGATTAACATATTCCAATATCTATTGTGTTTTGTGCACGGTCACGGTTGAACAAAGCGAACAAAGACCAATAACAACGAAGGTCGCTGGGTTTCATAACCATTTCACTCTATTAACTATGGTTTCATACAACGTGTATTGAAACGTGGCGTGATAAGTTGGTCGGTAGCACGGAAAGAGTATTTTGATTGTCGCTTTTCAATTATGCCTGACATAACTAAATGAACAAGTGGCTTTATCAATCCGTGCGATTATATGGAAGTCTTCTCTTTAATACACGAGGCTCGCGTGCTTTAAGAGAGGTACAGCGGTATGGGTACGCACTAATATAGCTGGCGCGTACTTTACTCGATCGCTTTCTTAATGAAGCCAGAGTACAGGCGTGAATTACATTATGGCCAGGTCACACCGCGGCAAAACGTCACGCGCATGCGTATGTGCTATTTCTTGTCGGCGCGCGGCCGCCCCCAGTTTCCCGCGAAAACTATAATGGTCAAAAAATAAGAAAACTACTTAAAAGATAAGCCTAAGACTTTAACAAGTTGAAGTTTTCTTAATTTGTACTTCACTGTGAGTTCACCAAGTTATAAAATTATTTACTAAAAAAGTTTAAGCCCTCGGTAATTTGTATTTGATAGCAGAGTCTTCGTTCTTTCGGCCAGCTGAGCATACCGTTTTGCCGCGGTGTGTGGCCAGGTAGACATTGACTGACGCATGTGTAATGATATGACGTCAATTATTGTTCTTACCGCGGCAGGTCTTGGTCTGTGGGTTATACGTGAAGCCACGATTACAACTGCAGCGGTAGCTACCAGGAGTGTTGACGCAAGTGCCCTCTCCACAAAGGTTCGCAGTCATCATACACTCGTCCTTATCTAGAAAGAATAACAAACCGAGTGAGTATCAGCCGCTGTAATGAACAGGGACGCTCCAAGAATATCACCACAGGCCCCTCTCGGCTGTTAGGAGTTCTAGTTCATGGTTCATCTAGTTCTAGTTCATGTCTCAAGAGATATGGCCAACGATTTTTCCCCACACACATGGCCTCACTGGTTAGCTCAGTCGGTAGAGCACGGTCTAGAGTGCGGGAGGTCCTGGGTTTCAGTTTCATTTAGTTTCAGTTTCATTTATTTGCCACAAATATAAATAGTACGTAATCTTACAAAGATTAAAATAAGTGGCGGGGTAGCCCAAGAGAAACCATAAAGGCTTGTGAGGTTCTGGGCCACCTCGTTACAATTAATATTGGTTAATAAATTGATTGAGGCGGCAAGAGCAACACGCTAACAAAACTAAACAAATACATTAAAATGCAAACATGAAAGACAATACAATTTTATATTTAATTAATTGCGGGAGAAAAGATAGTTCTTAAGATTGAATTGGAAAGAAGAAAAGGACATTGCGTTACGTATATTTGAACTCAAAGTATTGTAAAATTTAGGACCTTGGAAACTAACAGAGAATTGTCTTATATTTGTTCTACACAAAGGAACATGAAATAAATGAGAACTTCGGGTATTGTAACTGTGAATTTGATCATTCCTCAACAATAAGTTGTCGAAACCTCGAGGAAGTAAATCGTTTTGATACGAATACATAAATTTTCCCAAATTGAGTAAATAAATATCTTCAAATCTCAAAATCCTTTGTTGTTTGAATATTGGGTCAGTATGGGCGTCAAAGGCTACCTTATCTATAATTCTAATTGCACGTTTTTGGAGCAGGGATGTACAAGTCTCCTTCCTCTTCTCATCTGTACGAGGGGGACGTGAAATAACCTGTTGTGCTATTTCGTGAAAGAGTAGGGGATTATCTCCCGGCACAACACCCTGGTATTCTGAGGTACTAACAATCACTCATGATTGTAAACTGTACGGCAGCACTTTGCGCCACAATAGCAGTCCGTACCAAAATACGGACTGCTATTGTAAAGCGCATGTGATATCTTCAGCAAATCTGCTCCACCTAATATCTCAGACTTATTTACCTATTCAAACGAAATACACTCGTACAATACTAGATCCGCTGCCACTGGCAACTTCTACATAAAACACTCTAGATTGAACCTACTAAGCCAGTCGTTTGCGAGATTTGGGGCAAAGATATGGAATGGTATCCCCCGTGATTTTCGTAATCTTTTAAGAAAAACAATTCACGGTATACTTATGAAATTTTTAAAGGATGATGATATCTATGTTGACATTCCCACTCTTATCTAAAAAATCGCCCATCAAAAGTTACCATAATATAGTACTCAATAAATCCACTATCTGCACTTAGTGACTGTTTTCTTTTTCTTAAATTAATATATAGTTTTGTACAATCACCTATTCTCTCAGCAATCTAGTCAAATACTGTATTTAGTCGAATGTTTAATCACTATATACTCGCCTCAATTAGCCATTGCTACTTGCGGGTTAGTGCTATCTTAAAATCATATTAGGAGTGAAAATAAAATTGAAGTTGAATTGAAGTTGAAGTTTGAATATACTTATATAGAATTTGCGCTTTGAATGAATATAAATGAATACCATTACCTTTTTTGTACCCTTACAATTTGAGTCTGTAATAAGATAATAATGTGCTATCAACGGCTTAGATAAGCGTTTCTTTCGTACTCTTTACTTTTTCGAATAAGAACTCAATTTACCCCTCCCTCCACGAATAAACTGTTACAATATGCACCTTAGATCCCCTCACACACCACCTACACAAAGAAACGCTTTTGCCGTATATTTCCTTATTTGGAGAAAAGAGGAATAGCTACACGTACCGACACAAGTTACTCCGTTCTTGATGTATCCTACAGGACATTCACATTTGAAGCTGCCGACTGTATTGACACATCGATACTGGCAGTTATGGGTATCCGTTGTGCACTCGTTCACGTCTGCAAAATATGGAGTAGAAATAAGAAAAATCAACGCATAACAACTCTGGTATCCAGCAATGTCAGGGTCCCAAATAAACTTATTATGTACGCGCCAACTGGCGACTAGCCAAAAACTTTTTAGTCGCCAAAAGACCAATTGTGGGAGTGTCAAAGAACATTTGCTGGCATGTTTATTGGCTAAATTGACTTAGAACATTGAGTGACTTTGGGACATTGTGAAGACTTTAGGTAAGTCACCAGCTGGCGACTAACTCTGAAATTTTGGTTGCTCAAAATTTAGTCGCATTGGCGCCAAATAGGGCGCAATTTCGGACCCTGATTGTCTGTTATACCGTTTACACGAGAGAACTCAAGCATGTTAAAGGGGCTGTGTCACGGTACTATTCTTTACATTCGCGTTCCGGCCCGGAAACAGCTAGTTCCAGCGACTTTGATATGAACTAAGGAACCTCTCGGCCATGTGGGATGCTTAAAATCAAAGTAAATATGCAAAAATGACTAACAAACAGTGTATATAAACAGTCTCCAGGGAAAATATTGAAAATCCTTTCAATCAAGTTTAACTGTTTGTATCCAATTAACATGCAGCCACCAACCGAGCGAGGAGTACTCGATACATGCGCAGTACCATGACATAGCCCCTTTAATACCTGGGTCAGGGGCTAATGTTCAGGAAAACAGTGTTTTAATAATATCCCTTTATTTACGCTTCTTCCAGTGTAAACTAAATTACAAGGGTGTCAGCACTTAAGTATACATACAATAGACATAATATATAAATATAAATAATAATAATAATAGAACAATGACATTATAAACATGGTAATCGAAATGATCGAATAAAGCAATTACTGAAATTTGATAGTCACGAAGTCATTAAGGCGTTTTGTTTTTCCTGACACAGCATTGGTTCTGGTGGTGCCACAGCGTTAAGAATAGCTGTGATGGTAACGGCCGCTTGGGGGATGAGGTGCCGGAAGACATCAATTAATCTCATATTTGATGTAAACTTTTAGCCTGCTTACAGGCTCTCAGGTTTTTACGGAAATATTAGTTTTCGGGTTGGTTGGAAATGTTGGGTTACCTGTGGGCCGAGCGAGGCCCGGACCCGAGCCCACAGGTAACCCAAGCCCGACCCGAAAACTAACAAACCCAAGAGCCTGTAAGCAGGCTAGTAAACTTTCGGCACGCGAGTTCCAACCGCACCGAAAGATGATAGGTCAGGGAAAATTACACAGAGAGCTTTCTCAGTTCTGCATAGACTCGATTAAGTTACTGAGGTATTCAAGTAGAGCAAACCAGACAGGTGAAACATATCCAAGGATTGATCTTACTACGCTACAATATACAAGGATTAGATCTTCTTTGCTGAGTCAGTGGTTTTTTCAGATCAGGTTTTGATCATTTCTCGTTCGTTAAACACACCCTGCAAACCAAACGTGCCAAGTATGTTGGTATCATTGTCCTTGAAATATCTGAATATTTGGTTACCATGGAAACCGATTTTAAGGGCGCTCCTTAATTTTCGAACCTCTGAGGGTTTAAGTGAAAATGGGGTAATTACGCGGCGACGTTTGGCGAATTGGGTTAGAACGATTTCTATCCTGCAGTATTTCTATACATTCTTGAAGTTGTCCACAACAACATCTGTTTCTGCCCGGAATGATTGTCCACCTAAAGGACGGACCATTAGAAAAGTGATGGGGGGGTGGGGAGTTTCGAAGATGAAATCTTTTTTTTTGGCCACTTTAAGTGGATTTTTTTTTTTTTTTTTCATTTGATCGCTGGATTTTTTTTTTTTTTAAGGTGATTTTTTTTGCAGCATATCAATTTTGTTTGTGATGAAAAAACAATAATGTAACAATAATAATACGTGTTTTAATATTGGACCTCTTCAGGCATGCTACGGCCCTGCTCTTGCAGTTGATAACTGAATTACAGGAACAGTCAATATAAAAAACATATAACATATATAACAAACTGTATCAAAAAGAATAGCATTTTAAATGTTAAAATACCAAGTATCATAGTAGTTGATAGATAGGATCTCGTCATTGAAGCCTGTTTAATATTCAAGGTTGGTTTAAAGATCTGTATTTTGTTTAGTATTAAAATGTATTGATTGCATGCCTCAAATAGGCAATATGGCTAATGCAGGTCAATTTGAGCAAAGATATTAAGCATATATTTAATATTTGCATATTACTCTGATAATTATGGAGGATGATGATGATGATGATGAATGCTGCTGTACTGTGATAATACAAAAAAATATGACACACCAACAGGAGCCCATTACCAGGAGCGTTCCTCTGTTATGGGTTGGGTCCCCAGCACAGCAGTAGATGAGGCTATTTTTAGATTCGAAATTCCCGCGGAAAGAGGTTCCCGCCATGTTGGTGCCCTTAAACAATAGATTCCTCGTTAGCTTCTTTTGTTGGGTCACCAACATTTGAATCTCTGGGGATTGAGTGAAAACCAGCAATTCGAATTCCCGCGTTGAAAGTGAGAATAATGATAATGAGAAGTGACGTTAGCTATCTGATTGGCTAAGAATATCCTACCTTTGTTCTTTTTCGCGCGAAATGCAATGCTAAAAATAGCCTCATCTACCTCTGTGCTGGGGTACAGACACAGTGGAGAAGATGGACGCTTCTGGTAATGGGCTCCTGACACCAATCTTCAGCTGGCAATATAATTTTTTTTTTTTAGGTAACAGGAAGAATATTTTTTTTTAACACATTTTTTCTGGAAACCATGAAATAACATGAAATAACCATATTATCCTATAAAAACAAATTTACGGGAAGATTTATCACGAAAACAAAGTTGACTTACTGGAAAATAGAAAACAAAAGTTTCGAGTGGCGGACGCGTCTGCAGACTAATTATGTATTCAAAATCTTGAATTCTGATTGGCTGATAAAGAAATGGCGCGAAATTTACTGCATTTTGATTGGCCTGATCTAGCCAAGAAATGCTGCCCTGTGTTGCATAGTAAAGCTGAGCTCTGATTGGCTGAAATATAATATTTATAGGATAACAATACATAGGGGAATCACAAGCAGTACTCACCTGAACAGGTTTTCTTGTCGGCGCTGACTCGGTAACCTTTAGGACAGCTACATTCATAAGAGCCCACTGTATTTCTACACGTGAACTGGCAAACCTTCCGTGTGTGTGCGCACTCGTTGATATCTGATGGGCAAACATGATCACCCGTTAGTCCTCAGCTATATAACTGATGGGCAAACTGATGATGAGTAATTTGTAAGCTGATTATTTATACTATTAAATTTCATGTGTCTGTTTGTGTGTTTGTACCAACGATCTGATTGGTCGAATAATGTCCGCCGTTCAGCGATCTGATTGGTCAAACAAACTCAAAAACATTCGATCCTCTATGTAGAGTTGATATAACCCTGTGTTTTTCAATGCAAGTAGTTTGCACCGTGTTAAGTTTGTTTTAAATTCCGGTACAAAATGACGGGTTATTATACTATCAGACGTAAAGGAAATTCGAAAGAGGCATTATAATAGCTAATATTACAGTGGCGTCTACGAATAGCAGTTTCAGCGGTATTGATCCGAACGCCTCGTTTCAATGTAATGAAGCGCTATTCAAACTGTGTATCTAAATTATTCGTGTTTGTTTAGAGGATGTTGGTGTCATGCAAGAATGATGGTTTAAATGGCGCTTCATTACATCGAAGTGAGGCGTTCGGGTCAATACCGCTGAAACTGCTATTCGTAGACGCAACTGTATTTCTCGGAGGAAACTACAAAGTAACCTTCTAGGATAGAAGATAAAGCCTAAGGAATCTTCTGATGTGCTTGCCACATCGTTTTAATAAAGGATGACAAAGATTAAAGTGGATTGCAAAATCCTATTCTAGGTCTTGATTTCGCCGGTTGAAGTGAACCGCTAGACTAATTCTTAGAGCCGACTATAATTCCAACTCCAACTCCAACTCAGTCTTGAAATTACTTGACTGGGGTAGACTCGATGAAAGGAGGGCCAAGCGCAACGCAGTGATTATGTTTAATATAATAAATAATTGTGCGCCATCCTGTCCTACGGAACTGTTTACAACAGTTGAAAACACGATGCGCTATAATTTGAGGGGAGCTAACACGAAATTACATATCCCTCGCCCAAAAACAGAATTCATGAAAAAAAGCTTCGGCTATGACGGGGCAAAATTGTGGAACAAGCTTCCTACAAAACTGCATCAGGCAGAGAATCTTGTTTCTTTTAAAGAACAATTGGAATGTTCACTCTCCATAGTGATTAATAGTAAAAAAACGTGTTTTTATATTTATCTTTTTTTTTTTTTTATTATAAATAATTTTTTTTAGATGGATATGTTTCAATATATTGATTTTTTTTAAATAGTTTACTTAGAATTAGTATAGACCCTATGCATAAGTCCTGGTAACTAGCATGTCAACGAGGCCGGTAGGTCCTCTGGAATGTTGAAATTGAAGCGCTCGGGGAGATTGTGAAATGCACTAAACGAATGTTCAGTGAAACAATGACTATAAAGAAAAATAAAGGATAAACGAGGGCAGATTAGCAACATTTTTCAACTAAACAATCATGTTCAACACGTTTCACACCTCCTGCTAGTATTTCAACATTCCAGAGGACCTACCGGCCTCTTTTTCGTGTTGTGACCGCGCGAGTTATGCATAGTGTGTATATACTTCTTAACTATTTTGTATTGTAACACGGATTGTAGACTCCGTGTATAAATAATAATAAAGTTGAAAGTTGTAGTCAAATTTGTCTTGATATATCTCAAGGGAAATCCCACTGACTCGAATCTTTGCCATCCTTCGTCAGAGCAGTTTATCCCTCAATTTCGTTATCCATTGACATACTGTAAAATACCGGTTATACGCTCCCCCGGTTCTTATAGGCCGATAAACTAAAATCACTTCCGGTTATAAGCCCTCCCGGATATAAGCCCACCTCCTCCCCAACACTGTCTTCACCTCTTAATTTAAATTGACTGTAAAAGCGGTTTATTGTCGTAATATTTCATGCTTGAATACTGCGAAACCTTTGCATGAACACTTATAAATGAAGTGAAGACTAGTGTCAAAGAGCGTTTTCTGTTAACGCATTTTTGGACGTTTTTATCATCCCGATTATAAGCCCCCTAAAACCATTACGAAGTTGTATAAGTTCATGGGCCAATTTAATAAAACTTTTATAAGTCTGGCCATTGTTTCAGAACCAGAAAACAATGGCTAGCTTGTAAATGATACATGCACGTGTTAAAGTTTTATTGAATTGGCCCCAGATTTTATACAGGAGGCCTTCACCTCTCAAAACCTTGCATTTTATTGGACCCCATTAGACTGCACTGACAAATAATTCCATTGTTAGGGTTTATATTGTTTCAGGGTTACGCATTGTTTGGATAACCAGAACTATTCCAGGTTCCAAGGAGGTGAAGGCGGCCCCCCAATTTATAAGTGGGAATTTACGACATGCAGCGAGATCTCGCGGCTAAAAAATTGCGGCCAAATTCAATATGGTGTCCTTGATCCTGGATGTATTCATTAGAGTGAAACCTGACGGCTTCAGGCGGAATATTTCAAGAAAATATTAATACACAACAATCGACGCTAAAGCCTTGCTTACCATAACATCGCAACCCGTTCATAGACAGCTTGAAACCAATGTTGCACATGCATCTGTATCCATTCGTAATGTTGATACACTTGCCGTTCTTACACAAACCAGACGCCATCTCACACACGTTCAGCTTGGTAGCTGGCACTAATAACAAAACAGTGATCTTAAAAACACAGACCTTAAAAAGGTTGAATCTTCTTACAACAACAACATAAAGACAGTCAAGACGAGGGAATAGACCTTTTGCAGTTAACAGTCACGTGCTGATATATCACTTCAATAACCAATAAACTGCGCTCGTATCCCACGAGAAAGGCTTTACTGGATGGCAAACAAACTTCAAAAAGAACGTACACAATCGATTGGAGGTGAAAAACAGCATTTACAAACAGGTTTTGCTAATAACACTACCGATCTCGATTATAATCTAGATTATGAATATCTGAGCTCAGTATACACAATATAGCAGAAAGGGAGAAAAAGGAAAGAAAAGAACGCATTAACGTATTTGTGCGATAGCTAGATAATAATTAGATAATAATTAATCACTAAAATAATACTACAGTCAAGTAATGTATATTAATATTGTATCTATTAGACACAAATAAATATTTATATATACATTGAACAGACATTAAACACGAAGTTCCGGTATAAATAGGTTAGCCCCTCCTCTTTTCACGCATGGCGAGCTCGAAATTTAAAATTCAAATTGCTGAGCCGAGAAGAAAGCAAGCGAGCATATCAGCCTCTCCTTTAAAATGCTAAGGGGTTAAATTAAACAAGCCATAAAAAGTGACCAGAGAAAGATAGTTGTCTATTCATGACTGCCAATGGTATGTTATGACTGTTTGTGAACTCTGTAGCCCTTACTCTGAAGTTAAACATCTTTGTGTTTCATTTGAATTTCGCGCAATAAGCAATCAGCAGGGAGCACTCAAGCGGAGCATCACGCAGATGTTCACTCCACAAAGGCCGATTGACAACTGAAGAGTGACAAACCCCTGGGCTCCCCTTTTTATACAGGAACTTCGTGTTTAAAGGTGATGATAATACTGAAAAATATAGCTGAAAAATATAGCTGATAAAAATTAAGAAAAGGAATATCTGATTGCTATAGTATTGACACAAGTGGAGAGACTAAATATTGACTATAAAAGAGCATTGATAGTATGAATATTTAATATCAGGCAGACTGACAACTTAGAAGGTATGCTTTGTTTTTTTGTTTAAATAATTAGCTGGCAGTTTCCCATATTTTCGAAGCAGAGTATTTAAAGGTGAATTTACCATAATTTGTTCTGACTTTTGGTATGTAAAAATTGCTTTTAGCAGCATATCTGGTGTTATAATTGTGAACAGCTGAAACTGGAGTTCGGAAATTAGAAAATACAGTTGGAATTCCTAATGCATTATTGCTGATGGAGTGAGCAAAAACTGCAAACTTTAATTTTAAAAAGAAGGCTAAGCATTATAATATATGTCAGTATTTTCTCTGTTATGTGCAAAAAACATACTACGGATACATTTATTTTGCTTGGTACGAAGTTTTGTGAATTTAGTTTTATATGTATTACCCCAGCTTAAGACAGCATAATTCAGATATGGATAAATAAGTGAGTAGTAAAGCTGTTTTAGCATATGTAGATTCAGGTAAGTTTTTTGCTATGTTTGATTTGGTCGTTCCATTTTAAATGTTCATCAATATTTATACCTGTATTTAATATAACTTTTTCTTTGAAGATTCAGAATATCACTATGAATTATTTGCCTTTGAGGAGTTGTGATTATCATATAGTTAGTCTTTTTATAATTTCTTGATAACTTATTTAAGGCACAGTATTTAAAAACAAGTTTCAGTTCTTCATTCATAACTGACTCAAGTTTACCTGGACTATTGCTTGCAAAAAATATATTAGTATTATCAGCAAAAATTCTAAAAGAACGTTTGGTTGATGAATTTGAAATGTCATTTATATAGAGAAGAAAAAGAAGGGGACCGAGTGTAGAACCGTGGGACACCACATATAACCTTTTTGGGGCTGGATTCAGTATCACCTATTTTAACATATTGGTGTCTATTCTCTAAATAGCTGGTAAACCAATTAAATGTAATTCCCCGGATGCCATATCTATAGAGTTTCTTTAATAGAATATTGTGGTTAACAGTATCAAAGGCCTTTGAAAAATCTAAAAATAATCCACATGTAATAAGTTTATTGTCGATTGATGTTTTCAATTTATCAGTTAATTCAAGGATTGCTTGCTCGGTGGAATGTCCTTTTCTGAATCCAAACTGATATTATGTTTATCTAAAAAAGTAATACGTTGATCATAAATAATCCTTTCAAGGACCTTGGTGAAGGGTGACAATATTGCTATGGGCCTATAATTACCAGGATCAGTTACTATGCCATTTTTATATATAAATAGGGGTTACTCTTGATATTTTAAATATACTAGGTACAGTGCCTGTTAAGATAGATTCATTAACATTTTTAGTAAAAGCTACAGAAAGAGGTTGAGCTGCAAATTTTATTAGCTTGTTGGGTATCAGTAGGGATGTTTTGTTACCATTTAAATTAGAGAATAGCTGACATATTTTATCTTCAGAGACAGGTGACATATAAAAGCTTGAGGCAGGTGAGTTATTCACATATTGTGTTGGATCTTCATCAGTATGCTCGTTTGGGCCTATATTTGTAAAGTAGGAATTGAATTGCTCAGCAATATCTTGTTGGTTTGTGTATGTTTTTCCATTTATAACAAGTCTGGCTGGGCATAAATGGCCTTTCATCTTATGCTTAATTGATGAGAGTGCCTATTAATTTCCAGGTATGTTTCAGGTTGTCTTTATACATTTGAAATGATCTAGTAAAATAGTCTTTCTTAGATTTAGTTTTTATTCGGTTAAGCATGTTTGAGTATTTATTAATTAGGGTAGTATCTTTAGATAAGAAGTGTGTACAATACATTTTTTGTTTAATTTAATTGATTTTAATATTCCTTTAGTTAGCCAGGGTTTAGTTAACTCTTTTATTTTAGATCTAGAAGCAAGTTTTTTAGGAGCATGCTTAATGACAATATTATCAATTGCATTGATTGTTTTAATGGCCTTTTCATTTAAATCATTGTTGTCATTAAAAATAGAATGCCAATTAATAGAATTTATGTCAGCTAAATATTGATCCTTATTAAATTTACTGTAATCTCTAACATAAAGATTAGTATTAAATCTTTTGACAAACAAAAAATAGGCAAATGATCAGAAATATCAACTGTAGCAATGCCAGCTGTAATATCTTGAATAGGTGCATTTGTATAAATGTGATCAATCAAGGTTGCTGAATGGTCAGTTAATCGTGTTGGTTTAGTAATTAATGGAAGAAAGCTATTAGTATAAAGCATATCAAGGTATTCTTCAGTCTGCAAATGATCTATATACTTAAGGAAATTAATATTCATATCTCCTAAGATATAGACTTGGTATTTTTGTTGATTAAATTGCTTAATAAGTTCTTCTAACTGAATAGTAAATTCCAATAAGTTCAGTAGATTTGGGGTGTCTATAAATGCATCCAATCATAATATTTACTTTCCCTGCACCTGTGTCAAGTTCCGTCCAACATGATTCAACTAGTGTAAATTGTATATCTGGTCTTGATTTCAATTGCTTAGAAATATATATTCCAGCTCCACCAGCCATCAGGTGACTGAATCAGTGCGAAGAAAATTATAATTAACTAGGTTAATGTTGGATATGGTTTGGTTATTTAATTTAGTTTCAGTTACAGCTATAATATCAGGTTTTCTATTGAGAGAGCGTAATTTATGTCATTAAAAAGAGTTAAATTCTTTGTTAAGCTTCTGACATTGCAGTGGAAAAAGGATAAACTATTAGAATTAGATCTCTCTAGGACATTATTTAGTTGAGCTAGAGAATAATAGTTTGAGACTGGAGTAGTAAGTATTAAGTCAGGGTCTACGTCGTCAAATTTATCAGGATTAGGAGATAAGTTGTAAAGATCATTGTCTATTATATTAAGATCAAAGTGCCAATGACCGGTTACTGCCTGAAAATCTCTGTCACTCAGATTGTGAAATGGTAGGTGAGATATTAAGTCATATGAAATTTGAGTTTGGGTTGCAGCCACCATGCTGTACTACATAATCATCTTCTAAATAAATATCAATATCAAAGCATATGAATGAACAGTACTTATCAGATTAAAGTGAATCTATGTACATGTACATGTACTCCTGGAATTCGTCTTGAGTTGTAAACCCGTGTGTTGGCGAAGTGTCTGTTTCTCTGAGCAAGATCTTGCCGTTTGTAGTCAAGAGATATTTGAATTTGCGGTCGTTCTTGAACTTGTTTATTCGGCCAAATAGCTTCTTGCGATAAGCTGTTTATGAATCATTTATCTGAATCTTGGTGGCGGCTGTTATGCTCTTTCCAATTTCTTCTTGTACTGAAGGTAAGATGTCAGTTTTCTTCAGTACCGTAGAGCTTCGATCTGCTTTTGTACATTTCATTCCTCTTGTCGCGCTGCGCAAATTTTACAATGATACGATCTTTAACCTTACGTGTATCAGGTAATCTGTGACCAATCGATATGTTATCTTCTTCTAGTTGAACTCCAAGCTTTGAACTGAGTTCAAGGATCAGTTTCTTCGGTTGGTCTGCGAGAAGTACAGGGATTCCAACTATTTCCAAGCTCTCCCTTCGTATGTATTGTTGTAATTCATCAATGGCTGTTTGGTTGATGTCTGTCGTATATTGAGTACTTTCAATATCATCTTCGTGCTTTTTGCTTGACTTCTCAAGAGCTTGAACTTGCTTCTTGGTTTGCTGGATTGATTCAGTGATATCATCGTATTTGTCTGATAAAAAGTTCTGAAACTCTTCGATCTTATCGAGTCTGTTCATCACAACGTTTATCTCGTGTTTTAACTCTGTTATCTCTGCTTTAATTTCTCGACGGATACTAGGTAGTAATTCTTTTCCCCACATTTCTTTGAACTTATTAGCAGTTAAGTTATCATCGCCCATCATGGTATTAAATTATTTAACTTGCTTTGAGCTCAGATACTCCGCCGAAGAAGCGGCCATCTTGAAATCCTGTTCAGTTAAAACTGAATGATTTAAAACTGAAGAATCAGAGAACGAGAAACGGGGCAGTTGTTGTAAAATGTGGTTTGTCCACATTGAACTTTTTCCAGCATATAGTTTTACCTGCAGGATCAGAAAAACTGTAGTTTTACTTTAGTCAGCATTACTTTAGTTAACCCTAAGAAATATTTATATATTTGTTCATTTAAATTGCGAATAATTCATTTCACCAAAAAGAAAGTACTGTACTTCAGATCAAGAGATGCATCGACAACTTTAAGAATATTTGCAGTATTTGCTTAATCTAGACTTGGAGAGGTATTCGTGTTCACATAGACCCATAGCTTAAATGGCGTCTAATTTCAATAGGTATTGTCCTGGAGACTTTAGCCTCGTTTTCACGTTGCCACAACAAAAGCGTTTTCACATGAATGCGAGGCTAAAGATGCCTAAACAATGGTTATTCAAATTGGACGCCATTTATGCAATAGTCTATGAAGTCACAACCTAAAACCAAATTGCTTTTATCGATTTTTATCGCTGTAGGAGAGTTCAGCAAGTATGGCGTGAATTTATAGGGAACCTCGAAAACAATGTTTGCTCTCAAATGCTCCTTATGGATGCCTAAATACATTGCTGTGTTTGTCTCCTGTAAATGAACAGGACATGATGATGTTACATTGTTTTGGTTTTAAATTCGAATAACAAATAGGAATTTAAAAGTTCTGGTAATTTAAGTTGACGCCATCATTCATGGACCATTTCGTCATCTTGAATCTTATCACGACGTCACAGGGTTGCCCATAATATTGTCTGAAAATAATTACCTCTTGCGGTCCGTATCGTAAATTATGGACCGAGCTTTCGCTCTGCCCTATGTCCCAAGCGCGTAGCGCGCGGGCCATAAAAAAGGTGAGAAGACGAGGACTATATATTACCCGTACGACCCCCCGCCCACTTTCCTTTCAAAACCATTTAAAAACGTCACTTGATGGGGGCCGTACATGCCTGACGCTCGATTTTAACTTTGGTTGTTGTTTTGCCGTTTTTAAAACAAGTGGTCATATGATAAAAAAAAATGTATTGGCCGAGTTAGGTTGGGCCGAACGGGAAACTATTTGGCTCTCGGTCCATACGTCATGACCTCAAGCCAAATAGTGTCCCGTCCGGCCCTCCTACTCAGTCAAAACGTACCTAGTACGGACCGAACAAGCGAGTTTAATAAGATGTTTATTATATTGCTCAAACGAGTACAAAATCAGCTTTGGTCCAAGTTTTCGGACCGTACAGGAAGTTATGAACCGTAAACTGACCAATTATAGCACACGGTGTTACCTAGCCATATAATAATAGTATAATAGCTCTGTTGTTGTGTAACATTTCAGAGTAAACATTGTTTTTTAGCTGAAGTTCCCTTTAATCACAGATTCTTAAACAAAAACACAACCATGCTTCGAAAGTTTCGGCTTCAACATGAGTAGTTTGCTGTAAATGTGTTTTCACTAATGGCACATCCTAGCACAGCCAACAACAAATCCAGTTCATCCATTAACCTTATTCATAAAGACATGAAAGCGAGGCCAGTTGCCAGCTTGTCACAGCATTTCCTTATGACACAAAAGAACACAACAGTGCGGTATGACAGGAACTAAAATGAAATCAGAATTATTTTGCTCTCCAGTACAACCACGTGATTTGTTAGCTGCAAAGGGCCAATGGGACTGGAATGTACTGGATGGCAAAACATATTCTTCCTTTATTTAGAAGCCTTGTACCAGATCGGTATTGTTATTAGCAAAACCTGTTTCTAAATGCTGTTTTTCAACTCCAATCGATTGTCGATCTTTCTAAAACAGCGTTTTTAAAAATGGCTTGCTATCCAGCATCCATGGCAACGCCTTTCCCATGGGGATCACGAGCTCGTGCATTCGTTAACGAAGTATTATATCAGCACGTGACTGTATTATATCAGCACGTGACTGTATTATATCAGCACGTGACTGTATTATATCAGCACGTGACTGTTAGATGCAAAAGGCCTATTCTGACCGATTCCAATTACAACTGGCCTCGCTCTGATACCATTGTTACGAGACTTCTTCCCGCGCGCGGGTATATGAGATATGACTAAAGTGCATGGTATGAGTAATATCTTACCAGATCCGTAGCAGAGGTCGTCGAATTTTTCTGTATATAATTAAAAAGAAATAACATCGATTAGTCATTATGATATCAGTATCCAAACTAACTCAACCGATGACAGTTCGAGTCAGTCTCAGTGGATGAGTTTGCTGTTGAAGATCTCAATTTGGTGTGCATATGGTATAACGGTATCAAAAGTTCGGCCATTCGCTAATAAGTATGGAGTGTGTATAGTCTGTTGTATGATAAGTAGGTGTGTACGTATTTGAGTGGCCCAGAGGTTGCTAGAAATATATTGAGCTGACTCAACTTGCCCTATTGCTATTACAGCTAGACCACAAATGTTTTCACCTATAATTTGTAAACAACAAACGACATATAGTCAATAAAAGGCAGCATTGAAAAGGAGAGAAATTGTGCGGGGGAAAAGAGATTCTAACGCGCGCTATCACGCAATCGATATTGCACGAGCGATAACGCAATCCGTGGTATGTCCTGTTATTTCCAATGGAAATAAGCCAATCAGAACACGAGAAACTGAGCAGTTGTGGTAAAATAATAATTACTGATACAGTAATAAATTGTAGTTCCCTGGGCCCGGTTGTTCGAAGCCTGATTAAGCTAATCCAGGATTAAGGGCAATCTTTAGTTCGATGTACTAACTTGAGAATGACATCTTTCAGGTTAAAAACCTATTCCTAGAGGAGAAATAACAAGTACTTTGATACTTGTCTTGCTAGATTTGAAAACAAATACCTTATACAGGGAGAACCAAAAATATGGGTTAAGACTTAATCCAGGATTAGCACTAATCGGGCTTCGGACAACTGGGTCCTGGTCTTTAAATGCAGCCTTCCAAAGTCAGGTAAATTGCGCTGACTCAAATCTCAATAATTAATACCTGGGTTTTCAATGCCATCGACCATAGAATGCACGCATTATATCCGTGAAAAAAGTACTGACTATTTAGCACGTAACAGTATTGTTATCAACTAAATAAATAGCACAACTAATAAATTACGAATTCAAGCATAACGAGCACATGGCATTTCATGTTTTGCAATAAAGATAATAATATCCCGATTGAGTGGTTTGCACTATTTGTTACAAAATAAAAGCAATTACTTAATATTTTTTCCAATGATGATACAAGCCATCGACCATACCGTCTACTCACGTGTTTTTTTTTCGGGGCACAGTTCACACGATATGCCCCAGGCCTTCCCGGCTGTACAGCAACAATCTCGTTTATTCACCTGCATCATCTGCTTGGTAACCGCCTCACATAAACCGTTACTTACTGTCGCGAAACATAAGCCTTTACGAGTATCTGCAAGATAACATAACCCAAAGTCATCTGAGTATGAAAGATTACTGGTGCGTGCAAGCCTACTGTAGGTCCAGCCGACTCGCAAACATTAAATGGGTTGAACCCAGTCACATTAAATTTAAAGTGCCTTCTTGCAATTTTTTTAGCTATGAACCTCCGAAACTTTTGAGTACTTCTGTTAAGACATATTTGATTTACAGTGTATACTTTGTATTCTACGGTTGTTTGAAATCGTGTAAATTTGACATTCCTGGGTAGACGTCATCTTGACGTCATATAGTTATTCGACCTTGCAATCATTTGAAGAAATATTTTAAATGTTTGACTAAAATGACTTTTTTCTTTACTAACAACTCACAAACCGTGTATATTTTCTATGCATCGATGTTGTTGTGATAGAAAGGCGCCATGGAGAATAATGCCAGGGATCGACCCAGGCTTTTACTTACGCGGTCATGGGTCAGGAAAGGTCAAATTTACACGATTTCAAACAAGCGTAGAACATTGAGTATTCTCTGTAAGCCAAAACTTTCTTCACAGAAGTACTCAACACTTTACGAAGATTCATAGCTATAAAACTTGCAAGAAGGGTTATAGGAATGAACCCATATCGAATTATAATGACCAATGAAGATGGTCATGAAAATAGATTTAGTTTCTGTCACGATCTCATTATCCCTCCCTAACCCCTCTCAGCGTTAATTATCCCTTCCTAATTTCAAATTTTCTAATTAATATAACTTAGTTGTTGTTTACCTTTCGATTCCCGGACGCGGGATTTGAACACCAGACCTTTACCAATGAACCACACAAGCTTGCGATGGAACGACTGTCACTTTTAAGAATAAAAACTCTAGTCCGTACCATATACCTAATCCTAACCGGTCAGTAAACAAGAGTTCCCAGGTAAACGACGAGATTTTAGGGCTAAGGTTCCAGGGTTCACAGGTAAACGTGTTCTGACTGTAATGAGAGTTATTGAGTGCACAGTCGCATGCTCTCAGCAAATGCTTACTCAGTATATTATAAACAAAATATCGCATGAACTGCTCGTGCTATACTTGATTTATAGGCACTGAGTGATATTTCGAAAGTTCTCAAATTGCATACACTCCCCTGAAGGCTCGTGCAATTATTATAACTTTCAAAATATCACTCAGTGCCTATAAATCAAGTATAGCACTCACGTTCATGCGATTTCCTCTACATATAGTAGTCTTTGTACTCCTTATCGAAGGACTGTTATAATTATATCATCCTAACCAATACCTTCGCATCGTTTGCCGTCGCTGGACCGCACGTATCCAGCATAACAGTTGCACATATATCCCCCACCAATGTTATTACACCGTCCGTTTTTACACAAGTTAAAATTCGATGCGCATTCGTCGATGTCTGTTGAGATTTGAAAAGAAACGTTAGAAGATTCAAATATGTGGAACAATACTGGTCTTCAGTTGTGGTCTTTAAGTTTCTTGTAAAACTCAAAAGATGTTCGTGATTCAACTCCTTGACATTATTTAAAGTGGCCTTAACTTACCGATCAACGGATTGTAACTGCTTTGATAATTCAGATATCCCATAAGAAAGAAGCGATCAACAATCAATAGAGGGAATCGGCTAACTCTGTTGCTACCCAATAGCTGAACTTACAGTGGCGTCTATGAATAGCAGTTTCAGCGGTATTGACCTGAACGCCTCACTTCAATGTAATGAAGCGCTATTCAAACTGTGTATCTAAATTAGTCGTGCTTGTTTATAGGGTGTTGGTGTCATGCAAGAATGATGGTTTCAATGGCGCTTCATTACATTGAAGTGAGGCGTTCGGGTCAACATCGCTGAAACTGCTATTCGTTATCAGCTATTCATATTACGTGACGTAAACAGATTTTACTCTGGGGAATGGGCCCTTTGGAGGAATGCAATCACGTGGTTGTACTGCATGGCAAAAACAATCTGATTTCACTGATTTATTTAACGGCACTTGTACGAGATCGGTATTGTTATTAGCAAAACCTGTTTGTAAATGCTATTTTCCATCTCCAATCGATTGTCGATCTCTCTAAAACAGCGTTTATAAAGATAGCTTGCCATCCAGCATCCATGGCAACGCCTTTCGCATGGGGATCACGAGCTCAATTCATTCGTTAATGAAGTATTACATCAGCACGTGACTGTATCCTGTAAAGGGCCTATTGTTCATTCGTTAATGAAGTATTATATCAGCACGTGACTGTATCCTGTAAAGGGCCTATTGTTCATTCGTTAATGAAGTATTACATCAGCACGTGACTGTATCCTGTAAAGGGCCTATTGTTCATTCGTTAATGAAGTATTACATCAGCACGTGACTGTATCCTGTAAAGGGCCTATTGTTCATTCGTTAATGAAGTATTATATCAGCACGTGACTGTATCCTATAAAGGGCCTATTGTTCATTTGTCATTCTAATCATAATGCAGTCATGCCTATCTGAATAAAATCAATTTTCAAATAGACAATTCTCCAGAGTAACGTCTGTTTACGTCACATGATCTGAAGCAACAGAGTTAGCAGATTCCCTTTTTAGCCAGACGTTAAGAGAGGCCAAGATCTGATAGAGCGTTAGACGGAAGTTTGAGGAGCACTAGAATATATCTTATAGGGGTATATCCATTTTAGTACTTTATTATAAACTCGTATTAGTTACAAAAATAAAATAAAACGTTCATTAGTATTTATGATTTCGTCAATTTGATGTTTGTAAAAGAAAATCATGTACTATTTATAATCTATGTATATTTGTATGTATTGTTTGCGGGAATTAGTTTTGAGTTGACTTCGAGTCGTCTCTCTTCTTGCAGAAGTAAGTTAATAAGATAGCTTACCCTTGCAGACTCGTCCATCGCCCGTATAGCCTGGGTTGCAAATACATCGATAGCCTCCGACAAAGTTCTTGCAGCGATACGGACAGAGTTTACCATTTCTATTACACTCGTTAATGTCTGAATGAAACAGTAAAAGTAATCCGTTAGGGGTGGGATAGGGAGCCTACCGCGTCTATTTGATCGTGGCAAAGCAACTAAACATATAGCAATGTTTACTGCCACGTCATCCATTGTTATTAATGTGCCAACCAGAGATCCATTGGTACCTGAGACACAAAGCGGCCTTTTGAAATCATGGTTGGCACATTAGCATAACGATTATAATGTTTATAAACACGAAACATCGCTATACCTATTTCAAACAACGTTGATGGAGGGAAATGGGAAATAGGAAAGCTAAGACCAAGTGGAGTGTATTGTTTCTTGTTGACTCTATTGAGTCTTATTTATTATAGTTTCATCGATTTTATCGTTTTACAGTATAAGTATTTTAAAATATTTAGAATATATGTTTAGTAATGATATAGGTATTAGTCTTTCTTAGCTATATTGTCACATATATTAGATACCGTTCTCTGAAAGAGCATGATTGTATGAAGAGACTATGTTGGCAAATAAAGATACTACTGTTACGTCTGGCTTCATTGTGTTAACTTGAACAGGGACGAATGTTTACCTAATGAAGCCATCGTCATCCAGGAACTGGAACGTTTTTCTTTTGTTTTTGTCTGTTGCAAATTATTCAAATCAGTCCAATCAGTCAACGTTTTCCCTTTTCTTTTTTCTTTGATCCAACGTTTATTGAAATAGGTGTATACACAAAACACAAATACAATTAAACAATTATCAGGACCGATTTTTTTAACGAAACCTAAATCTTAGATGCCATCTATCTATTGTTGTGAACCAGACGGCGTTTTAGACTTAGACATTCTTAAAATTATCAACCCTAAGGTTCGGTTCAAACGTCGAAGTCCTCACGAGCCGAACCTAATTAGATATGGCCCGCCATGGACCATGCTGGTATATACTTCATGGTAGTGTTTCGTTCCATATAGTCTCCCTGCATAATCATTTTCACTACTGTTTTACAGTATTATACAGGGAGACTATATGGAACGAAACACTACCATGAAGTATATACCACCATGCTGACCGCCATTGAACTAAAGAAAACTTTATTTATTAAGCACCTACACCGCACTTATTAAAATATTATTGTACTTTGTTATTATTAACCTATAGCACCTGCACTGCACTTACGAACACTCACTAGAATCTTCTATTATAGAAGGAGGTGAGTTTTATTAGAAGAAGAAAAAGGATAAAAAAAAAGCCACCTATAATTATCTTTTGTTTCAATCCACCGAACAGAAAAAGATGGCGGATTGTACGTTTACCCACAATTCGGCTTTACGCGCGAAGAATCAGGGAATCAGGGGTGTGTAACTGAACTAGTAAACAGTACCTTTACAGTGCCTTTGGTTGCTTGAGAGCTCAAACCCTCGAGGACAAGAGCACTTAAAACTTCCTGGTGTATTGAGACAGCGATAAGCACACAGACGTCTGTTCTGCCGACACTCATCCACGTCTAAGGTTAAAATACGATGAAAAATGAATAAAACTGATACATCAAAGCATTTTTCAGTCCCAAATAGTTAAAACTAAATACACAGTCACGTTAATGCAGTTTTACCACCACTACTACCACACTACTAAGACCACCACTACCACTACTAAAATACTACTGCTACCTTCCACTGACCACTGCCACCACCACCACCTACTACTTCTACCTACCCCTACTACCTAATACTACTACGTACTACCACTATTACCTACTACCACTATTACTACCTACTACCACTACGTACTACCACTAGCTACTACCACTACGTACTACCACTACCTACATTTACTACCACCACTACCTACTATCACTACCTACTACCACACTACTAAGACCACCACCAGCACTACTACTAAAATATTACTCCTACCTACTACTGACCACTGCCCACCACCACTACTACCTACTACCACTATTACCTACTACCACTACTACTACCTACTACCACTACGTACTACCACTAGCTACTACCACTACCTAGTACCACTACTACTACCTACTGCCACTACGTACTACCACTAGCTACTACCACTACGTACTACCACTACCTACTACCACCACTACTACTACTACTGCCTTACTACTACTACTACTACTTCTACTACAATTACAACAATGCAATACAAAAGCCCTTATTTCAACACGATTTGTTTAAGGGCAGCACAAGTGTTGATGTGGTCCTGCTACGACCGCCACCACCGCAACTACTCCTACTACTACTGCTGCTCCTCCCTCTCCTCCCACTACTACTATTAGTACTACATTTTTAATGTGTCATTTTATTAACTGGGGAGTTTCTTTAAATTTGAAAATCAAAACGCACCGCATACACAGGAAACTGTCTGCGAAAAGAATGGTTTGGATATACAAGAAACGTTATGGGGAGCCGGGGTGGTGCAAGTGATAAGTGCTTTTCCTCTCACCACTGTGACCAGGGTTCGCACCCCGGTAACATGCGAGTTGAGTTGGTATCTCGCCCTTGCTCCGAGGGTTTTTCTACGGGTTCCCTGGCTTTCCTCCCTCCACAAAAACCAACATGCTAAATTCCAAATCGATCTGTGGTTTAGCCCGGTCCTGAATTTGATCAGCCCGCTCTATGTTTGTTTTTTTACTCTTTATGTGTCAAAGAAAATCGCCTCGATATATATATTATTGAAGGTGTCACCTTACCACCAAACCATTCTTTTCGCAGGGCAATGATGTTTCTCCAGACTCGAGCCTCATTTCAAAGAAATAATTCTAAAATCGGAGTATCAATATATCTCACTTTATCCCACACCACTTCAATTATGTTGCCGGATACTCCGCATTAACTAGGAACAAAGCATCTCTAATATTGGTGGATTTTTCATCCCTACCTTTACACTTGGGGGAGTCCCGCCCTGGAGCGTACCCGAATGGGCACGTGCAGTGATAGGACCCTTCGATGTTGGTGCAGTTACCGTTACCACACGCTCCTGGATTTTCCTGACACTCATTCTTGTCTGTAAAAGAACCAAACAATGAGTGATACGATAAGTAAAGATATCGCCCCATGGGCACGTCGATAAGTAAAGATATCGCCTCCAAGGGCACGCCAACAGTGCGACACAAATCCCGCAAGTTAAGCGTCCTTTAGACGCCTATATAGACCATTTTATACCTAGGAGTGTGAGAAAATGAATGTTTTCGGGCCTACTAATTAGGAAGATAAATATGATGTGGTAAGTGAAGCGCAATAACAAAGGGAAAAACTAGGATCCATATCTGACGGTACAGGTATCAGCAGTCCTCATATTCACCGCATAGATCCTCATATTCACCGCGCTATGCGATGAATATAAATACGATAACCTATTTGTGGCGTCGAAATATGCCCTGATATTTTGTCCGCGAACATTATCTGTTCCGAGAAGAGAGAAGCTCGAGGGAAACTGTGAGCTTCGAGGATCAGATGTCCAAGATAATCAGATAATGACAATGTAGGTTAGTGTTGTTATCATCCTTCTAATATTTTCTTTGACGCGCGCTTATACGGTCACAGGGGGGGTATTCGCTGATATTTCCCGCTCGCGGAGAGAAAATATCGGGTCACGTGACGCATTCAACCAATCACGCGCGAGACAAAATATTTGATGGATTATAATCACCAATAAATATTATTCACGCTGTCTTACCTATGCAGTTTTTGCCAGTCCGGTCCAGTTTGTAACCCATCTTACACTGGCACCTGAAGCTTCCATCATTATTGATACACACGCCGTTTTTGCAAAGTTTTGGCATAATCTTACACTCGTTCACATCTATGACAAAAAACATGGTTTAATATACCTTTCCCGCATCCCGCTCCAATGCCCACGAACAATGGCACACATTTTTGTCTACCCCAATCTCGACTGGTGCCATTGTTCGATCGAATGCCGGAAGGTCTATTCCTATGCCTTCAAATCGATTGAATATCACGATCTAATGCAATAAAGAGCTAAAACGATAAAATTGATCGTTTAAAGCATCACCTTCAAACCTGTCTGTGCCATTCTGTGCGATGCCAACGCCTTTTGGGCATATAATGCTAAAACGTGCTGCAAAAAAGCATGACAACCTGTTAGTTAAAAAATCAGATGACATTCACTGGGTTAATTGGCTTTAGTATGTACCACACCAGTGAATATCACTTTTCGCGCGCTCTGATTGGCTACTCAAACTCCGAGCAAAGCAGCGATCATCTCGCGCGGGGATTTGTCCATTTGAGAGAAAATAAAATAACTATTTGGTGCTGGCTATTTACCTGGAGTGTGGTATATACTAAAACAAGCGGCTCGGTAAATATCCACCACTATTCACCTCCACTTCGGTGAATAATTGTTAAATATTCACTGGGTTAATTTGCTAGAATATATCGAAATCCTGAATACATACCTCTTCTGAATTGTGGAAAGTAGTAGTTACTTTTAGTACGTCTTGTATGAATTATATTTGGTGTTTGATAATGTAAACATTTAGCTGTTCGCAACACTTGAAAAACTCTCCAAACTTTTACTTGGCATCATTTGTTGTCTAAATCATACACTTAAAACTCGATACAGCAAATGTTGCCAATTAACCCAGTAAATGTTGCCAATTAACCCAGTGAATGTTGCCAATTAACCCAGTGAATGTTGCCAATTAACCCAGTTTATGTTGCCAATTAACCCAGTGAATGTTGCCAATTAACCCAGTGAATGTTGCCAATTAACCCAGTGAATTTTGCCAATTAACCCAGTGAATGTTGCCAATTAACCCAGTGAATGTTGCCAATTAACCCAGGGAATAGCTGGAATAAGTAAAAAAAACGGCACCTAGATTAATGTGTTTACAGTATAAAGTAAAAACATGGTCAGTCTAAATGGTTAACGATGGCTAGACATGGCAAGACATGGTACACGTAGTTGGCTGGATCTCGCACATCCGTCTTACAGACCAGACCCAGCCAAGTACGTGTACCCTGTCTAGCCATCGTTAACCATTTGGAACCATGTTTAGCCATTCTAAAAACATTGCGTAGTAGAAGAGACTTGCTAGCAGTCTAACACAACTGAGGTGTACTCGTTTGGTGCTATTTTCCAGTATTTAATCCTTACGTGACTTCGGCTCTGGGCACAGCTCGCACGGATCTCCCCATCCTTTTCCTAACGTGCAGCAACACACAGACTTGGTAAGCCTCATGCCTCGGGGCTTGGCACAGCTGTTCTCATGATCAAACACGTCGAAACAGAAGCCTTCGCGGACGTCTAGAGAGGAAAATACATGTATAACATAGGTCATTTGTCCGAGTACAAATCATCTTCAAAGTTAGTTCTTTTGGTAAGCCTCATGCCTCGGGGATTGGTACAGCTGTTCTCATGATCAAACACGTCGAAACAGAAGCCTTCGCGGACGTCTAGAGGGAAAATACATTTATGCCTTTCCCGACTATGTTCAGAATCTATAACAAATTTACTGTAATGTTGAGCTCAGTTTGCGTGGCAAAGACCAGACTACTACTGATTTGGAATTAATCTGGCTATGTGCCTGAGCACATAGCCGCTTTAATAATATAAATTTCTGATAACAATCAGTAATAAATTTGCCAATCAAAGGTGGAGGTCTTAACAATGCACAATGCCTCCTTAGAAATAAAACAGGTGGAAAACAAATGGGGAGGAGGTGGGTCAACGAGGACGTGGTATGTCAAGCCTGGAAGGGTATATACTTCATGGTAGGTAGTGTTTCGTTCCTTATAGTCTTCCTACATAATACTGTAAAACAGTAGAGGACTATATGGAACGAAACACTACCATGAAGTATATACCCGTGGAAGCGAAGACTGACCACAACGGGTCAAAACTCGTGATAAACCAACCCTTATGGGGGGTTAATTGATAACAATTGACACCCCCCCTCCCCCTCATCCGCATGTGCATACACGTGCTTACATGTGGTATGTTGAACTTTAGACCAATTAAGCACCGGAAAAGCCATAAAACTTTTATTGTCAAGCCAATAATTCCTGTATAACATAGACCATTTGTCCGAGTACAAATCATCCCATATCAGTAATGTACGATTGGACCCGGTTATTCGAAGCAAGGGTAACTTTATCCCTATAGGATAGCGCTAAGTCTGTAATTGTAATCTGTACAGTTTATTTATTTATAACCAAATATTTAAACAGGAGGTCCAATTCAGCAAAGCTGGTTTAAATGGAGTATTGTATCAACTAAATTATTACACAACATATAAATGGAAATATTATATATACATGGATAGAAATAATACATATAGTTATTATACGGACAAAACTTACATAACATATAATACGGATAAATTGGTAAGACATCAGTCGCTAGAATTAATAGTTAGCGCTTATTATAGAATTGGATTTCGCTTTTGAATGCAATAAAGCTGCTTTTTGTTCTAATTGAACGTGGGGAGTATTCCAGGTTCGAGCGCCATTGTACCTAAGATCCCTAGTTGTTTTTGCTCGCGGTAGCCTAAGCAGATCCTTGTTCCTTGTGTTGTAATGGTGAGTTTACACTTGGGTTCATTAGCAATTTAACCCCGGGGTAGTACTTACCCTTGCTTCGTACAACCGGACCCAGTTAAATCCTGGTGCGCACTAGCGAAATAAGCATCACGACAAGCAACATAGGTAGTAATATATTGATCATTAGCAGCGCTTGTTATTAGGAAACTTTAGCAACCATGACGGCAACGTCTAGGACGACGTCATAAAACAATGCATGTAAAATGCACGCAGTCGCCTACATTTCCACCGTTGTCTGCAAAAACACAATATGAAACCCCCAAAGTTTACGTTTTAAAGAGAACGCGAACATAAGAAAGATAATCAATTCGTTTTTCATTCGGCATGAACTCTCTAAAGTCATCATATTTTTCGAAAATCTGGATGTGAGAAACAATTCAAGGCGACCAAAGGAAAGAGTAAACACCAAATTTCGGCAAAAAATACTTCTCTGCGTCCCGTCGTCACAGCCGTCGCCGTCCTGGTTGTTTAAAGTGCATATCACCCTTTTGCAATTTTGATAGCTTATGAACCTTCATAAAGTTTTGAGTACTTCTGTGAAGAAAGTTTTGGTTTAAAGTGAATACTTTATGTTCTACGCTTGTTTGAAATCGTGTAAATGTGACCTTTCCTGACCCATGACCGAGTAAGTAAAAGCCTGATATCTCACAAATACGGCACTGCGTCTGCGTATGTTGCTTGTTCTTATTTCGCTAGTGAAAACCAGGTTTTACCGAGTGGGATATCTCATTTATTGAATGCACAACAGTTGTTTTACACGTAACAAGAACCTAGTATCTAAAATTTTACAGATTCAATGTAGGCATACCTTCGAGTAACTTTACGCTAAATTGCATTTACTTCTATAGCTTAGTCAAACATCACAGTATTACGTCACACTAACATCTAATACAATCTGGTAATTTTGAAAAGAACTTGGTAATATACATTCCAAATCGTTAGAAAATGCATTTATTGGCTCTTGGGTAGGTATTGCCGCATTTCAAATGTTTGCTCAATGATGAAATTTCAACTAATGGCTAATTACCATGATTAATACAATTCTGACTGCGCGAGGAATGGTACCGAATCCTGAAAAAGCGAAACATTTGGAGCGAGGTAATTTTATTTTGGTTCACAAAACAATAAAACTCCAAAGAGTGTGTAAATGAATTTTAAAATTCTGTAAAAAAAAATTGTTTCGAAGCACAAGCTCTGTATTACAAAATCGTACTTTTTCTACTCAGAGTAAAGTTTTTACAAGAATGTTCAGATTTGACTATTTAAGTTTTAAATAAGATTAGTAGGTCTGGATTTCGAGTAGCAACAGATCTCGTAAATTAAATTTTAAAAAACAAACAGATTATTTGAGTAGTTTTGATATACCTTTTCGACACTTGGATGCAAAAGTTACAAGTTGAAAGAGTACCAATTGTTTCGAGCATCCTTTAGAGGGTTACCGCTATTTCATAAGGGTGTCGGTAAATTTGACTTAAGCCTCCGTGACCAGATCGAACGGGAGCATGGGTACAAGGTCAATTTTGCCATCTAGTACTGAGGCGGCTCCAGGATTTTGTGAGAGGGTATTTGGAAGGTGGGCTCGATTGAGAGAAAGGTGTTTCTATCGAAAGAAAGGGTCAGTTCTAACGAGAGAAAAGGGGGGGGGGGTTCTATTGTACCCCCCGAATCCAATCTGGATCGCCCCAGTAATACATTAGCAAATGATAAAAATGTTTAGACATTTGTGCCTTTTAAATCAAGCAAGCAAGAACAGATTACATGGCTTCACTTGACGATTTCAGAATTTCAATCTGCTTTCCTATTCCCATACCTTTCGGTCTGGTCACGTAGTCTTGAGTCACATTAACTGATAGCGGTTATTTGAAACAGCTGTATACGACCTACCTACACACACAGTTCCACCATTGAAGGCTTCGTAACCTTGGTTACACAAGCACCGATAGCTTCCAGGAGTGTTGACACATCGGCCTCCCAACAGACAGTAGTTAGGGTTCACATCACACTCGTTCACGTCTGATTCAGTAAAGGCGGAAAATTTTGTTAGATACAACAGCACAAATGACAGTATAATCTAATACACAAACACACAGTTCATAACGCAAAACCTGACAGGTTTGATGGTTGTTTTAAAAAGTGTATATGACACATTTTCTTTGATTTATATGTACAGGAAAGGAAAGGAATACCCAATTAAAAATTAAGAAAAAATACGGATGGTTTTTAGCGCCCGAAATACACTCCACTCCACACTTTGATTGTATATGCACAATCTGAACATAAATAATGAATAAATAACTTGTAACTTTTTCTTCTTCTTTTTCTTCTCATATTATTTCTCAATAGTCAAACAAATCTCAGATCCTCGATTTTGATTTAAATGTCTCCGTGTATAGGCAGAGCAGTCAGAATGGCAGAACATAGCATGTGCAGGTATCGTACAAGTACATATAACCTTTGTGAGTTTGCAGGTCGGTGATTAAGGACTGAAAAACTATAAGTAAAAGCAAAAAGGTGTTCATATATATAGCGCAAACTCTATATGGATATATTCAAATGCGCTTCACAAGGTTATTTTTGTGATACGGACTGCTATTGTAGTGCAATGTGCTGCCGTGCAGTTTACAATCATGAGTTATCGTTATCCGTACCTCAAATACCAGGCTGTTGTGTCAGAAGACAATTCCCTACTCTTCTTGAAATAACACAACAGGCTCTTTCGCGTCTCCCTCGTATAGATTATAAAAGGAAGGAGACAAGGCCAACGGCTTATACGTCCCTGCCCAAGGACGCAGCCGGGATTCGAATCCCCGACCTCCCGAACTCTAGACCGTGCTCTACCAACTGAGCTAACCAGTGAGGCGGTGAGTTCAAACAGTAAGAAGTATCAGTGACGATATAGCACCATTACCTTCCTCGATATACTTTCTGTTTGAATTAAAGATCCACACTGACAAGATAATCCAATAATATAAAAGACGCTGTATCTCAGAACATTTATCTGTCATAGAAACTGACCCCATACCTATACAGCGGGTGCCCTCAGGGTTCAACGAATACCCAGCCACACACTCGCATCTCGCGCCTCCGATGGTATTGGAACAGCGGCCATGTTCACAGTATCTTGGGATGTCTGTGCATTCATTAATGTCTAAGGGAGAGAATGGGAAAGACTCACAGTTTGATCAAACTCACACCGCGGCAAAACATTATGCTTCGCCGACTGTGGAGTTCAAATACAAGTTTCCGAGGTCTAAAACGTGTTTAGTATATAATGTTCTAACTTAGTAAACTCACAGCGAATTACAAATTAAGAAAACTTAAACCTGTTAAGTCTTAGGCTTAGCTGTAAGTAGTTGTGTTGTATTTGGCGATAGAGTTCACACGTTATACATTAATTGCTATCTACAAACTCACTATTAGCGGTGGGGTATTTTGCAGAATTCTGAATGCAAATTAGAAAATCCGGTTAGCGGAAATCCATGAGCCGCGATTCGCCATTTTCGTGAAACTCGTTTACCTGTGATATTTTAGCCCTAAAACCTCATCGTTTACCTGGGAACTTATGTTCACTGACCGGTTAGGGTATGTTATGGTTCGGGGTTAGGGTTTTAGTTTATTAAAGCAGCAAAGAGTATTCTAACTAAGTGGAATCAGCCACTTTGAAAATCTGGTTCGCCGGGGAGGACTCGAACCTCGGTCTCTCTGTTCAAGGCGGACGTGATAACCACTACACCATCGGAGAGCCTACTGACCGCTGACCGGATTTTCTAATCCTGCATTCTGCAAAATAACCTCGCCGCACTATTAGCTCCACATTTTTATTGCAGCACTGTCTGCGGTAGCATGGGTACGGCCTCTCTAAAAAAATACAAAAACTTCAAAACAGAGCTGCCAGAATCATTACAGGTTCTGACTATGAGATAAGGTCAAAAGATATATTAGATGTATTTGATTGGAAAGACCTGGAGGAACGATGCCGTTGCCCGCATGTACGAAACCATGAATGACGAAGTTCCGCTATATTTATCACAATTATTCACCAAAACTAGCACAGTTCATCAATATAACTTGCGTCGCTCTGAACATTGTCTTTCCATCCCTAGACAAAACACGAGGGCTTCTAATACAGAGGGGCATCTCCATGGAACAACTGATCTATCTTATGAAGCACAAAATGCTACCAGTGTCAGGCACTACTTGTAATATTTGTAGCTTTTATAGTTTAGTAGATTTTTAATACTTAGATAAACGTATATCCTTAGCTTATATTTATATCATTATTAATATTTTTATACGTCTTACTATGTTGTGAAATTCTTCGTTATCTTCATTGTTATTAGTATAAATTGTAATTTAACACACGGCTCTCTGGAAGAGCATCCTTTGTAATTTATTGATGAAGAGACTCCGTGTTTAAATAAAGAGTACTTATGTACAATGTATGTATGTACGTGCCTAAAATTAGAAACAGGAGTGATTGCCTTTGTTTTCTTTCAGTTTTGGGCGGGAAAATGGTGGGGACGCGCGCGCGCTGCGCTCATCAAAAGCGCATGCGCGTGACGTTTTGCCGCTGTGTGGATCAAACTATTACCATTACAGCGCTTTTTCAAATGTGATTTGGCAGCCGGCACTCAACCATCCATGATTCTAATTAGCTGTCTTGCGCCTAAAGAAATATACAATTTCCTATTTTTAGTTCGTAAAAGAATCGAGGTAGAATGTAAAGGTACGTTTGATTGATATCATGTAAATATGACAGACGCTGTAAACATTGCAAAGGAGAATAAAGTTTGACTTTATAAAGACCTTTTCCTACCAAAAACGCAAAAAGCAGGAAACGAAAGTAGTTCTAGAGTCATATTTGAGCTGAGATTTTACTAGCTAGGAGCGATTAAGCCGAATCAGTCTATAGCATATGTTCTATCAAAATACACGAAGATGCTGTGAACTTGAAAAGACGCACGAACCTTCACAATTTCGCCGGTCAGCGGTAAGTGTGTATCCTGAGATGCACTGACACCTGAATGAGCCCTCAGTGTTAAAGCACAGACCATTCCTGCACACATCTGCTTCCGTGGCGCACTCATCAATGTCTGTATGAGATCAACAATTGCAAGTGGTGAGAAATTATTTCGAACAACAAGCTTAGTTCCAGGAAAATGTTCGCTGCCCGGAACAAATAATGCCCGCTGATATTATCACTGCATCGAGGGATCGCACAAGTATAGGTTACTGTGACAGGTTTGAAAAACGCATGCGCGTTCGTAAATTATACCCGTGAAATCACACTCGCACGCGTCAGTTTGGTTGCAATTTCACTCAAAATTTTACTTTAGAGGATTTTTACAAAAAAATACATGCTTAGATTCTTAAGTACTTACTAATAAAACTCAACTAATAAAATTCTTAAAGTGCCTATAACCATTTTGCAATGTTATAGCTATGAACCTCTGTGAAGAAAGTTTTGGTTTACAGTGAATACTTTATGTTCTATATACGCTTGTTTGAAATCGTATAAATGTGACCTTTCCTAACCTTTGACCGCGTAAGTAAACGCCTGGGTCGATACCTGTATAGATGTGATCTTGACGTCATATAATTAATTCGGCTTTGCAATCATTTGAATAAATACTTTACATGTTGACTAAAATGACTTTTTTCTTTACTAACAACTCACAAACTGTGTATATTTTCTATGCATCGATGCTGTTTTGAAAGAAAGGCGCCATGGAGAATAATGCATTAATGAGATGACGTCTAACAGGAATCGACCCAGGCTTTTACTTACGCAGTAATGGGTCAGGAAAGGTCAAATATACACGATTTCAAACAAGCGTAGAACATTGAGTATTCACTGTAAACCAAAACTTTCTTCACAGAAGTACTCAAAACTTTTCGGAGGTTCATAGCTATAAAAAATGCAAAAAGGTTATAGGCAAATCAAACCAATTTTTATTTTATTTTATTAAATTTTAGTCTTCTCTTAGTCATTTTGTGCAATTAAAAATAAAATTGGAGAGCGCGACAATTTTTTTTCGTGTCAAAGTCATGCATAATTGTCAAAATCATGCGACAATTTTTATGCCGTTAAATATGTGCTAATCACATGCTTGACGTCAGTTGGTTTGCACATTTACATCTACCAAAGTAAACATATGGCCCACGGCAAAAACAAAAATATGACAGATGATAAGGCCCCTCAAGTAAGACATATTTAGAATGAATTTTTTTTTTAAACGCACTGTATTTTGTATTATTTACGAAGACGAATATAGATGTGCAAACCAACTGACGTCACACATGTGATTAGTAATCTTTAACGGAATAAAAATTAGGCCTGACTTTGGCACGAAAAAAAATGTTCGCGCTCTCCAATTTTATTTTTAATTGCACAAAATGACTAAGAGTAGACTAAAATTTAATAAAATAAAATAAAATAAAAACGGGGTTGATGTTTTCACTTCATAGGCACTTTAATTCTTGCGATTTTCCTCCATTTCAAGCTGCTCCCGCGATTTCTACCGCTGACTGCACATGCGCAACAGTGGTTATTGTTTCTATGTATTCTTGTACCTCGACAAAAACCTCCTCCATTCAATGTGAACCCAGGGTTACATTGACATCGATACGAGCCAGGAGTGTTCACGCACGTGCCGTTACCACAGATACCTCGCCCCAGGACGCACTCGTCCACGTCTGTAACGCAATACAAAGATATTTTTGAACCATGAATTTGTGAGTATGTAGCGAATTCAAAGGGGAATGTCGGCTGAAAAACAATGTTTGCTCCGGCAAATGTATATGTCATTTATATACCGATTTTCTTGTCCAGAAAACGAATTTGAATCCCCTCCCCCGGCAATCTTGGATTTTATGACGTCACAAGTGCTGCCCCTACTGTCAGAAAACAGTGTGCAGCAGTGACATCATAAGATCCAAGATGGCGCGAGAAATTCAAATGAGTTTTATGGACACGAAAATCAGTCTATATATGACTGATCTAGTGTACAATTTACAGGGAACAAACACAGCAATAGATTCAGCAATAGATAAGGAACATTTGAGAGAAAACATTGTTCCCTTGCAAAAAAAATCCCTAAATGTACTTGGGTGAAACCTACCAACGCACGTTCGTTTGTTGTCTGAAATCCGGTAGCCTTCATTACATTGGCAGGTGAAACTTCCATTCATGTTCTTGCACTTCCCATGTTCACAATAACCGGGTGTACCACACTCGTTCATGTCTGTAAAGTAGAAAAAAAAAGCAAGGACTGTTTCATTCCTATTGTAGCATATCTATTTAATACATCAGTTTATTTAACCCTTTTTGCAGTATACAACTGAATTACTAGGGTGTCAGCAACTCAGCAATGCAGTTAGGATGGTTCGTAACCTCAGTAATAATAGCACTATTTACAACGTAAACATGAATAACTAATCGACTAACCGTTATGACTCATCAAATCTGTTAGTTTTATGTATTGGCACTGTCCCAGATTAACTGATAAAGCTATAAAATGCTACTTCTATTTTAGTTGATGTTAAAACGGATACTGACATAATTTAGAAAATATACAATTTTAAATAAAGTAAATGTATTCGTTTACTGAGTAAAAAGTGGACAAAATATTACTTTATGGGTGTTAAAATTGCTTTCTCGCTGGAGCTCGAGCACTATATTTCTTCAAAACTTGAAAAATTGGCCATTTTTAAAAATACAACTGAATGCTCAATCGCTGCCTACAGTTGCAAGTATAATTATCTATAGGGGGCCGTTCACACTAAGCACTTAGATCGATCTGGGATCGATCCGAGATCGAGTGTGAACAGTCCACACCATCCGAGATCGGTTCGAGATCGAGCTAGTTGAGTCCACCTCAAGAGATGGTCTCGGTTCGATCCGAGATCGATCTCAACTAGTCCGACTTCTAGTGAGAACGCAGAGCGATCCAAACTCGGCCTAAATGCGTATTAAAATGCTTTTCTGCTTCAGTGTGAACGATCCCTTTGAAGGGGACTATTGATCCGAGATCGATCTAACTCAGATCGATCCAAAACAAGTAAGTATGAACGGCCCCTACGTATCTACACTGTAAGTGCGGTCAGTCTATATATTGTATGTAGTTTATTTTACAAGATAGGTTACCTTTGCATCGTAGCCCAGTCACGTCAATAGTAAAACCTTCAGGACAAACACATAAGAAGCTGCCGTATGTATTCATGCATTTGCCATTAATACAGGGATTCATCTTGCACTCGTCCACGTCTGGAAAATATCACGATGGATAAGCAAACGGCACAAGTCAGCAAAAAAAGAGGAGCAACTAACATAGTAGTATAAAGATTAAATATATCCAAGTTGTGTAAATATGAAACTCCAAATTATGACAAATTATTTATTTAATTAAATATTTTAAAGTCATGACAAATTACACAATAAAGAGAGCGGAACGCGCGCTCTGATTGGTTGATAGCCATGTGTTATTGGAGATGCAAGGATGATGCATGTTTTGTACGAAGTCATTTGTATTAAACAGTCGGGTCACTCTCGACTGTGCCTCGTGGCTTACGTCTTTGTTTCGACGCATGGCAAAAAGTGACATGTATAGACCCTTTGCACGTGACGTCATAGCCGCCATGTTGGTGTACAGTTAACAATATATTCTTCGTTAGCTTCTTTTGCCCTGTACAACAACATGGCCGCCATGCCCTTTGTCATTTCAACCTCTGGAGATTGAGTGCAAACCATATATTTGTTGAATATTACACAACTAACGTAGTCTAGTTTCGTATTCGAAAATTACCGCTGAATGCAATGAATACAGACGCATGTACGCAGGGTTAGCCTCATTCTGAAGTTAAACTGACATTCATAAATACCAGCGAGAAGGTGCAAAACGCGAAACTATAACAATACGCAGAGTTGTGAATAGCCCACCTTCTCGCTGGTATTTACGAATGTTTAACTTCAGAATGAGGCTAACCCGAAACTGGACTATGGACCTTATTCACACGGCGGCCATGTTTAATCCCAGGAGTATAAAAACCTTTGTTTTGCACGCGTGAACTCGTTCTGAAACTGCTCAGTACGAGGCTACACGTGCGAAATCTATTGTTTCAAGCCAATATGGCCGCCGTGTGACAAAAGCCCATTGCAGTGACTTCACAAAGCAAGCGTTGAGACAACTATAGTTACAATGGTGGCTGTTAATTGGCGGTCTCCTCCCTCAATGCTTGATTGAAATGATACACAATGTTTTCCTTGACGACTACGTCTATACACAGTTGTTGGTCATCGTATATCTGCTTTCATTTGAACCATCCCACGTGTGCGCGAGGTTCGTCGATTCATACGAAAATCGCTGAAAATAATCCACCAGACCGAAAAAGATGGCGGCGGTACATTTAACCACAATCCCTTGCGAACCTGACACAGTAAAACACACACATAGAAATGACAGTGTATTGGCAACAGCACTTGTACTGGCTTGTTTTTAAGATTTAAAACCTTTCCACAGCGATTTTATAACGGTTTAAATATTTTTGTGCGCAAAGGATTGTGGGTAATAGTACAAGCCGCCATCTTTCTCGGTACGGGAGATTGTGTACGGCCCGGCCTGTGAACATGAAGGAATCTCACGGTGACACAGCCCATTTACTCTAACTACTGTATTGAACATAAAGATCGCCAACAAAAGCAAGAAGCTCCATACATACCAGTGCATGTGAATCCCTTGAGTTTGTATCCAAGGTGACACTCACACCTAAAACTTCCAATCGTGTTGATGCATATGCCATAGAGGCACAGCTCATCGATTAGACTACACTCGTCCACATCTAAACACAAACGTGAGAAATATCTAGTTATTGCATGTCACTAGCAGTATAGAGGCACAGCTCATCGATTAGACTACACTCGTCCACATCTAAACACAAACGTGAGAAATATCTAGTTATTGCATGTCACTAGCAGTATGCCATATAGAGGCACAGCTCATCGATTAGACTACACTCGTCCACATCTAAACACAAACGTGAGAAATATCTAGTTATTCCCATATAGAGGCACAGCTCATCGATTAGACTACACTCGTCCACATCTAAACACAAACGTGAGAAATATCTAGTTATTGCATGTCCCTAGCAGTATGCCATATAGAGGCACAGCTCATCGATTAGACTACACTCGTCCACATCTAAACACAAACGTGAGAAATATCTAGTTATTGCATGTCCCTAGCTGTATGCCATATAGAGGCACAGCTCATCGATTAGACTACACTCGTCCACATCTAAACACAAACGTGAGAAATATCTAGTTATTGCATGTCCCTAGCTGTATGCCATATAGAGGCACAGCTCATCGATTAGACTACACTCGTCCACATCTAAACACAAACGTGAGAAATATCTAGTTATTGCATGTCCCTAGCTGTATGCCATATAGAGGCACAGCTCATCGATTAGACTACACTCGTCCACATCTAAACACAAACGTGAGAAATATCTAGTTATTGCATGTCCCTAGCTGTATGCCATATAGAGGCACAGCTCATCGATTAGACTACACTCGTCCACATCTAAACACAAACGTGAGAAATATCTAGTTATTGCATGTCCCTAGCAGTATGCCATATAGAGGCACAGCTCATCGATTAGACTACACTCGTCCACATCTAAACACAAACGTGAGAAATATCTAGTTATTGCATGTCCCTAGCAGTATGCCATATAGAGGCACAGCTCATCGATTAGACTACACTCGTCAAAGAGAATCCTTTGCGGAAACCAAATTGGTAATTATATACAGTCAGGAGCCCATTACCAGGAGCGTTCCTATGTCAAGGGAAGGGCCCGCAGCACAGAAGTAGATGTGGCTATATTTAGAATTCGAATTCCCGCGTTGAAAGTGAGAAGAATGATAATGAATAATAATGAGAAGTGACGTATAGCTATCTGATTGGCTAAGACAACATGGCCTTTGTTTATTTCGCGCGAAATGCAATTCTAAATATAGCCACATCTACTCCTGTGCTGGGAACAGAACCAATGGGAGGATGGACGCTCCTGGTAATGGCTCCTGATACATTTTTCAAGAAATTGCATCAGTTGCTCATAAATTAAACATTTCATGACAAGGATAACATCGCATCAATAGGTATGTAGTTATTGTAGTTAGTTGGGTCAGTAGGAACGCCTTACAAATAAAAAGGGATAACACATCATGTTTGAATTATTTCAGGGACAGTACATGAGGGAATTGATAAGTTATAGACGTGTGTAAAAGGTATAGATAAGGGTTCACTTGCCAGTCTTATAAGTCTGTTTGGGATGCACAGTGAAGCTTTATTATCATTCCGGGAATAGAACATGCCGACGACACAGTTGCTAAATAGAAGCTATTACTGTTGGATGTCTTAATATAACTAATATAATTACTAACAGCTCTTATTTAAGCGATCACGGCTTCATTTGACATCAATGGTGGTCAAAGTTCAACTGCATGCATGTATTTAAAAAGTATTTTTACGATTAAGTGTTGGCTTGTAATTGAACTTCTTTTCTGTAGATGGTTTTACGTGCGTGCGTGTATGTTTGGGGAGGGGTGAGGGGAGGGGTGGGAAGGGAGATGGTGCTTCATTCAAAATAAGAGGACACTTATTCAAGGTCATTTAGTGCCCTCAAACGGAAACAGATGTTATACTCACCAGGCCCAGTTGGCATAGCTACCGTTGTAGGTGTAGTGGTTACCCGATCTCGTGGTGTGGGTATTGACTCTGTTGACCCCGTATCGATCAGAGGGGTGAACGCCGTGGAACCCACCAAAGGAGGAGGCACGTAAGGGGTAATGCCTCTTATAATTACCGTGGGCGTCACGGGTGGAGGTATACGGATGCACAGGACAGCATATGCAGCTAAATGTAAGAACGAAAGATGCAACAAAGTAGTAAATAAACACAGTCACCCAATGGTGAACTCGTGGATACGATATCAATTGTATTTTTACCAAAAGTAAAGTTAAGCAAATTTATTATATGGACGATAGTGTTTTACTGAGAAATAAACCACTCACAGAACTCATACGAAACTACATCCGGGTATTGAGTGGCGTATTTTCCATATCCTCACTAGTGAAAATATCGATGACGTCACGTTTGACACCTTTTGAACAGCAAAGATGGCAGCAGGTTTGTAAAAATCACATAGGAAGATGTAAACAGCTTAAATGAGCTGCATGACAATGAATATTCCGAACACAACAAACCAAATACGATCTAAAACCCTCTAAAGATTTTTTCGACTGCAACGAAGAGACAAGAAAACCCGATGAAACTCCCCAGAACAGCTTAGAAAGATCACGAAGAAGTTTGTACTGACAGTGAGTAAAATGAATAGATAAGAGTTCTTAGAACAGTTTAATTGTCCATATAATAAAAAGAAAATTACACGGTGGTTTCAAGATATGAAGTTTATCCTCTCGAGTCGAAAACATTTCATTCGTTCGCTGCACTCACCAATGAAATGTTTTGGGCTCTCGAGGATAAACTAAATATCTTCTCACCACCGTGTAATATCCTCTATTTAACCAGTTGCAGTTCAAGAACGAGATTGTTTCACAAAGGCAACACTTTCTGCTCAGTTATTTTAAGAGCCTGAATGTTGGTCCGGCCGGGGTTTGAACCCGCGACCTCCCGCACGACAGACCGGCGCTAAACCACTGAACTAACCAAGAGTCATGTCTGTCATGTGTAGCGCGCTTACGAAATAGACCGATTTAGCTTGCTCATTTGTTGTCCCAATTCAGATCTCCTGACGTTATCATTTTAATAGTTATATCATCGATAACAATGTTTACGTACCAGCTAATGGCCGGCATGATGGTCGACTAACATGACCATGAGTCATGAGTCCATGAGTCATGAGTCCGTGCGGGCCTACTTAGAGACATGACCCAGACAGTACATATACAATACTAGATTCCTCCCTTGCTTTGTGATATATAGAAACATTAACTTATAACAAATGTCGTATTCTTCTAAGTAAAACCTCAAGGTATTTCACATTTCGGGTACTTAGCTTCCAGGTGGTTCCTTTTACTTCGTCTTTGTCCTCTCACTCCTTCTGCCTATTTCTTCTGCAGCTTGCTGGGCTTCTTGTTCAGTGTGCGAAGGTCGCCTCTTTTGGCTCCCCACCTCTACTGTTGGATCATTGGTGTTGTGCCAATAATTAGTGTGTATCCTATGTTCTTATGACCTTGTTTAGCGAATCCGTGTTCCTGTTCTTCCATCCAGGAATGTGGCAACTCCATCGCTTCTATACTTGATGGCTTGTACTGATGAGCACTGGTTCCTTTATTTGATTTTCTATGCTGTACTTCCAATGCTAAAATGGTACTCTCTTAAAATGTGCAGTAGTTCTGGTAATGGTACTCCCATCTTGTCTTCTGGCTACTACTACTTGAGTACCTGTACTGTACTGTGAGTGGTTCCTACTCAAATGGTAGAGTGTCTCCAATCTGTATATTCGATAGGGGCGTAGGCAGGAATTTGCCAACAGGGGGTCCCGACTGCCAAGGGGGGTCACGACATGAGCGCCAGACTGAGGCGCTTACCTCTATGGGAGAACGGAACATGATTTTCATACCCAAGGGGGGGTCACGGGCAGCCTAGGACCCCCCTAGCTACGCACCTGTCCGTTTATTTTTATAATTTAATAAGTGTTAGAGAACCTGGAATAGCTTTACAAAAACTAATCGAGCCAGCACTGCTCTGCATCTGAGTTCATCAGTGGATTCTTTGGTGTATTCAGCTCATGTTTCATGCCCATACATTTGCAAAAGTCCCTGAACTCATGTCCATTGAACGGTGGGCCACTGTCACTGCCTGTTGTTACACCTATTCCGAGTGATGAAAACCAGTGTATTCTAGGAATGATTGCGCTGCCGTTGATGGAGGTGACAAACTCTACTTCCGTCCAATTTAGTTTATTAACACACAATCACTAGCAGGTATTGGGTCCCAGAAGTCCATGGCGATCTCTTTCCAAGGGTCATTTGCCTACTTGCTCATTCTTAGTGGCTTTCGTTCTCGAGACACGGTCACTACTTGACATGGATGGCAGTATCGGATATGTCTTCCACTAATTTGTCTTGTCCTGGGAACGGCACACTTGTTCGTAGATACTCCTTCGTCTTAGTGACCCCCGATATCCCTCATGTGCCAGAACCACTATCCATGCTTCTCTTACCACCGGCCCTCCTACCAATGCTACTTTCGAGGAGCTAAAACGCTTACCGAGCTATCCCAACGTAAACCGCGACAAACACGCGCAATTGTAACTAGAATGCTATTTTATTAGGGGTTCATGTGGCAGAAACTCTACAGTTCCGGTAATGTTTGTTCTGTCTTTTTCCTTTGTACTCTACATTTGCCGAATTTCTCTAAATAGTATCATGCAAATGATGATAGACAGTAAACTGACTCCAATCGGCGGAATGGTACACAGAACGTCTTCGTTTTGTCCATTACGGTATTCCTAAACATTAAAGGTAAAGTCAACTTTGGGGTCGTTACTTTCGGGGAGGTCGCTACTTTCGGGGGGTTGCTACTTCCGGGATTTATTAACAACCATCATATTTTATCGCTACTTTCGGAGGATCGTTACTTTGGGATCTTTACGGTATGTGCCTTAAGCGAATGGTCATGCTCATACTGTGTTGCTTCCCCACATCCATTGTAAAGTTACTTCACTGGTGGATTGCCTGTGTTTTCTCGTTCTCTTTGATTTTTGCTGTGTGCCTTGAGCGACTGGTTATGCTCATACTGTCAGTGTCGCTCCCCCACATCCATTGTAAAGTTACTTCACTGGCGGATTGCCTGTGTTTTCTCGTTCTCTGTTCGCCTCCATGACTTCCTTCGAGTTTTGTTGATCCTTCATTCTGTCTGTTTGGCTTTCCATCAACGCACATTTCCTTCGCTGACTGTCTCGAAAGATTTGCCGGTTTACGTACTGATTTTAGGCTTCCGTTTTTTTTCTGATCACCGCACTGCCATCATGATTATTGCCTGATCCAGTGTTCATGGGAAAATCGCAGTTGAGCCCTTGTTCTCGAAATTCATGAATATCATGTTGGGTGGCCATTCTGTTGTTCAACGTGCGAACTGTAATCAGTGAGATTCCCTGGCAATGTTTCAACTAACCTTTGAAGTTCTCCTCCTCCTACTAGCAATAAAAGGTTTAGGTTGTTCTCTGCTTCGACGGCCGGCCATCCATCGCATCGCTTCATTGAAGCTTTCCTTCCGCATTACGCACGACTTTTCACGTTGTCCTGTGGCTCCTTTAAGTTCTAGGGCGCCCACACTTGCCTTCACGTACGCTAGGATGCTCAATTTGCTTAGCGTACCCTGTTTTTGTTTATCTCCGTCGCCAATAACCCAGTTTCAGGATCATGTGTCAGGTAGAAGTTAAACAATGGTGGCCCGCCAGTTGAAACAAAGGATTTGTATAATTACGCATGATCTTGAAACTGGATCATTTACTAGTAATAATCATCGATTACTAGCTAATGGCCGCCATGGTGGTCGGCTAACATGACAACGTAACCTGGCCTCTCTCCCATGAGTCCGTGCGGGCATACTTAGAGACCCAGACAGTACGATACTACAACATTGAGTGATGTTTTATTTTGTATCTCAAGAGAAATGCATAAGGTTTCTAGAATTCGTAAACGAAGCCGTCATATGATCTGTATTGGGACAACATCAAGGCATGGTAAATTGGTTTATTTAACTTGAAAGCGGGGCGTTGAAATCTACATGTCTTTTTATCGTTATTCATTATAAACCTTAAAGTATATATGCATTAAAAATTTAGTTGATCTCATTTGAAAGCCGGTTCGAAATGATTATGGATGTGGTATTTTCCGTTTGTCAATGTCTCATCTCGTACCAGAAGATATTCAGGCTTTTGCAATATGCAGATTTGAACAGCCTTGCGACAAATAAAAAAATGAAGAATATCTCTGAAAATAGTTGGTAAAAATAACTGAAACTTTCCCTATAACAGAGACGGAAATTTCAATTGTTATGTTCAGGGTGAAAGAGGTCTGGTGCCAATAGTGTTACCATGACAACATCATAACTGCATAATAATGTGTATTACTTAGTTCATTTCAAAGTTACATCGACCTTGTTTTATCAGTTAGTTTCATATTCTTTCTATCAGCACATTACTGTCTTTCCCTTCTCAATACTGGACTTTAAACTAAACAAGAGCCCATCTGGGCTTTCACTCGGGCCACATGAGATTGAAGATGAAATACACTTTCATTTGAAATCCTCTTAGTAATAACCAAAGGGAAGAATTATTAGCAGTCTTTAGGAGTGGGCGGTAGCGCGGTGACTTTCATTCTCTGCTCCCCTAGTATATATATACATGTATGTAATTTAATATTTTTGTTTTCTCGTATGTAAATTAAAGTAGTTGATCTTTTATTGAAAACACTACTTATTCATGTGTGTATGTATGTTCAGACTACTATCGTGCAGCTAGCTAGAGTCTTGAGATATCTGTCAGCAACTCGCAGCTAGTTAATAAATTAGTACTGTTCAGACCTAGTAACTTAGTAGGTTTTACTTTTTGTTTTTCCCTCTTCTGGTTTGTTTCTATCTCTAAAGAGGGCATGAATGGGGTTAACTGACTACTGACAAACAGCCTTAAAAATAACTGACAACTGACGATTTTTTTACTGACAACTGACAACCGAAAAATAACTGACAACTGACAAATTTGGTTTTTGTGGGTCAAACATTGTAAATTTTCTCTAGTAATGATTAACTAGGGCTAACTGACAACTGACAAATGGCCAACATTTTAACTGACAACTGACATGTAGACCCCCCCATTCAGACCCTCTCCAAAAGATAGAAATTTGGTCTATAACTGCCCTTGGCGCAAGTGTTTCGTAATCGCAAATAATTGACCGCCAAAGTGCTCAATTGAAATTTCAACCAAAATATTAAAACTGTGCGAAAAACTGCTACTGACTGGTGTTTGGCGATCCTCGTTATCCATGATGGCTCAATTGACGTACAATACACCCGGTAGTTGTCATCGATGGGCTTTTAGCGCGCTAGATTCTATTCAAGCTACCTCGCTAGGTAGCCTGGAACTTCAAAGTATTCCACCGACCACTAGCTAGCTAATCACCAGAGCAGAAAAACTGTTCAGACTAAAGAAGCTCGCTACCTCCTGTGGTTAGCTAGCTAGATTTACTAGCCTGAACACGGCCACACGTTTACAATTTAGTCTGCAGGTCCGATAAAACTGCAGGTTCCAGTCGTAAACAGTCCGAGTTTGACCAAAGTGAAACGATCGAGCTGCTCGCGTCCGTAGATATATATTTCTTCGTTTGCACTTTTGACATGATATAATTCTTCAAATGGCACCATTGTTTTATTTCTTATGTTTAATAATACAGTTCTCAGCTGTAAATAGAATAGAACATTCTATGGAAGATTTCTTGTCCTAAAGTTTGGAAACGTAACACATGCATTTGACGCTAGAAAGTTCAGTACTCGCAAGGTCAATTTACTAGTGGCAGTTTACTAGTTTGCACTGTATCGGCTGTTATGGAATGGAAACATACTTTCACAGCTTAATATGTATGTCGATTGGTCAGAAGGATATCTTGTTTAAATGCTACGGTCCTTTCGGCATCAGGAAATTTTTAAACGGGAGTTTTCGTACAGTATTTCAAGCTATGCTGTAGTGCGAGTTCAGTTACGCCACAAATATCGGTGAAACTAATACCGTGTTCATTATTATCGGTTTTCTCTATGGGTTCTCATGTATTCAATAATTACTTCTGGAGCTTCATATTTATGTCGATTGGTCACAATGATTTCCTCTTTCAGTTTTTCCCTTTAGTTTGGACATTAGGGATATATCCTTGGAGATTTCGTACAGTTTAGCGACCGTTGTGTCGAAAGTAGAAACGTTCGTTTGTCATGAAAGTGCGTAAACAAACTGTCACAAGCGGTTTCATAGCAGCTCGATGTTTGACTCCCATATAGTCGATGATAACGTATATAGCTTCATATGTACGTCGATTTCTCACAAGGATTTCCTCTTTCAGTTTTCCTCTCTCTTTGCTGGCAGTTCATGCTTCTTGTTCGGGTAGTTGCCCCACTGAGCCGTAACCACAAAACGAGCACAGCATTTCAGTTGGCATACACTGCGTACATCTGCTTAACTAATTAGATTTGTAAAAATCTTAGCGGATCATGTAAATATTCCGCTTGGCTCAAATATGAGGGTTTCTGCCGTCAAAGTTCATTTTTTGTTTCAGTTTTCCCCATATTAGCAGACTTGTATAATGTCTCGAGCTCTCCGAATCCAGTAGAAAGACTCTGGTTATTCTGTCGTAAAACATGGACCTGACCCAAATTTAGGTTGTATTGCATCATTGCCCACGATGGAATAGATTTCTGACAATGACTATTTGAAATTGATATCTCCTTGTCTCGCCTAGTCTGAGCTTTGAATTTTCTTATCTGAGCGCGCCTGAGGAAATCTAACCTTTGTTTGCGTGACCAGCATAGTGCAATCTGATTGGTTCGAATTTGACCTTTAACGCATGCGCAGAAGCCGTCTGACACTAATTAAAAAATAAATAAATAACCACTTGCATTTTCAGACTCGGCGCTGCCACAGGCAGCCCGAGTAACTAGAATATATAGCCGGACTAGACTAGAATCTCTAGACTAGGCTAGACTAGAATATCTAGACTAGATTAGAATGTCTAGACTAAACTAGAATCTCTAGACTAGACTTGTTGCTGGTATACCTGCGGGTGTACGGCGATGTTGACTAAAACTACACACTAGTGAACACGAGTGAACACGAGTGAACACGAGTGAACACGAGTGAACACGAGTGAACACGAGTGAAAAAGATGTTAAAACAGGTGAACACGAGTGAAAATTTATTGAAACTATATTTTTCTTTGTTTTAAATAATTGAAACTATAGTAAACCAGCCAAACTATAAAACTATAGAGCCTAGAGAAAACCGGATGCCTGTCTCAAGTCTCAAGTCTCAAGTCTCAAGTTTATTTCACACTATTTACACAGATACACAATTACTAACATTACATTAAAAAGAGAAGAGGAAAAAAGGAAGAATATGTTGATTATATGTTCGTGCGCAGTGATCAAAGGAGCAAAAGCTTTCGAGTTGATCACTGCCTACGTTTGTTTAGGAGTACATAATATTAGACTAAGCTGAAATAGTTGGTCAGTTGCTTGTTAAATTTGATTTTCTAAAAGGATAGTTTTATAACGTTTTTTGAATACATTAATAGAGCTAGAACGTTTAATATTCAATTCAATTGTTTCCCAAATTTTTGATGATATAAATTTGAATGTATAAATTCCATAATTAGTTCTCGCTTTTGGTCTAACAAAATTTAAATTAGCAGCAAATCTGGTATTGTATGTATGGCGTTTTGCAGCTGGTGTGAGGACTTCAGAAAAGACCGATGGTATATTCGTTTTCTTATTTATAATTTTGTAACTAAATGTTGCAATTCTTAGTTTGAAGATATTATCAAGTTTTAAAATTCCAAGAATATTAAAGTATGGTGTAGCACTTTCTCTGCTGTGTGCAAAAAATATGTTTCTAATGCACTTATTTTGTTTAGTCCGGAGTTTTGTCAGTTTGGATGTATAGGTGTTACCCCAGCTCATGAGACCATAATTTAAATATGGATATACTAGTGTATAATATAGTTGCTTCAACATGTTTAAATCAAGATAATACCGGAGTTTATTGATTATTCCAATATTTTTTGCCATTTTACTATTTATATGTTTTATTTGTTGCTCCCAGTTAATATGTTCATCTAAGTATATTCCTAAGTATTTTATATAGCTTTTTTGTTCAATATTAGCAATATTAATTTTAGAGGTTTTTTTATTTGGTGAGCTTATTATCATGTAATGTGTTTTTTGAAGATTAACTGATAGTTTGTTAATAGCACAGTAATGGAGGATTAGTTTAAATTCTTCATTCATTATCGTTTCTAGATCTGTTATGTTATTACACGAATAGAAAACATTTGTATCATCTGCAAATATTCGAAAGGAAAGTTTCTTAGAGCAATTAGGCATATCATTTATATAAAGCAGAAAAAGTAACGGCCCCAATGTTGAGCCTTGTGGTACTCCGCACGTCATTTCAAGCATACTAGATTCAGTATGTCCTAATTTTACGTATTGTTTTCGATTATTTAAGTAATTAGTAAACCATGACAATGGATTTCCTCTAATTCCATATTTACTTAATTTGGATATTAGGATCTGGTGATTAACTGTATCGAAAGCTTTGGAAAAGTCGAGAAATAATCCACATGTTAATTGTTTATTATCTATAGCCGTTTTTAAATTATCTGTTATATCAAGGATTGCCTGTTCGGTGGAATGCCCTTTTCTAAATCCAAATTGATGATCAAATAAGATATTGTTTTTATCCAAAAATGATATGAGTTGATCATACACAAGTCGTTCTAAGATTTTGCTAAAAGGTGACAATGTTGCTATAGGTCTGTAGTTATAGGCATCAGTAGCTATACCACTTTTATAAATTGGAGTGACTCTAGATATTTTAAGAATATCTGGTACAACACCTGTTTTGATTGATTCATTGTAGATATAAGTAAAGGGCAGTGAGAGAGCTTCACTTGCTATTTTTATTAATTTATTGGGAACATCTATTGAAGCCTTATTTTCCTTTAAGTTTGAAAATAGTTCACAAATCTTTGATGAGTAAACTGGAGACATCACAAAGCTAGACACTGGAGAATTGTGAATATAGTTCGTTGGATTTTCATTGGAATCCTCAATTAAACTAGCCAAACTTGGGCCAACATTAACGAAATGATGATTGAATTGGTTCGCTATATCTAATGTGTCAGTGTATGTCTTGTTATTTCTTACAAGTCTTGTTGGGTATAACTGGCCTTTTGTTTTTCGTTTAATTAGTGTTCCAATCAATTTCCAAGTAGCTTTTAAATTGTCTTTACACCTTTCGAAGTTGATACTATAATACTGTCTTTTACTCTGTGTTCTTATTTGATTAAGTTTGTTAGCGTACTTCTTATATTTATTTACTTTTTCCATATCATTAGAATGAAAGTGGGTGCGATACATTTTCTGTTTAATTTTTATTGACTTTAAAATTCCATTTGTTATCCATGGCTTTGTTAATTGTTTTATTTTACTTTGCGGTGTTACTTTGTATGGAGCATGTTTATTTACAATCACTTTTATCATATTTATTGTATTAACTGTTGTTTCATTAAGGTCTTTGCTGTTAATAATAATATCATTCCAATTTATCACATTGATATCACTAAGATAAGCTTCTTTATCAAATTTGCTATAGTCTCTATAGAACCGTTTTTCTTTACCTCGTTTTATTGAAATATTGATTATACAAAAAATTGGAAGATGATCTGATATATCGAAGAGTGCAATTCCAGATAAGATATGCTCGATTGAAGTATTTGTGTATATATGATCAATCAATGTTTTAGAGTGATCTGTTAATCTTGTTGGTTTTGTTATGATGGGTAAAAAATTATTTGCATAAAGCATATCTAAATACTTTTCTGTTGGTAAATGAGTGGTAAATTTAAAGAAGTCAATGTTTATGTCACCTAAAATATATACTTGGTATTTACATTGATTTAGATGTTTAAGCAACTCTTCTAATTGATCAGTAAACCGCTCTATATTTGCTTGAGGGTGCCTATAAATACAACCGATTATTAAATTATTTTTACCATGACCGGGGTCTATTTCGACCCAGCAAGATTCAACAAGGTCAATATCAATTTTTATATCGGGCCTAAATATAGTTGTTAAGTCATTAGCTACATATATTCCAGCTCCACCAGCCGCTGTTGGTGAGTCCGTATGAAAAAAAATATAACCCAATATGTCAATATTAGAAACTGATTTGTTGTTCAATCTGGTCTCAGTAACAGCCACGATATCAGGTTTCTCCGAAAGAGTATATAACATATCATTTAATAGCACTAAATTTTTTGATAGGCTTCTTATATTACTGTGAAAGAATGATAGAGCGTTCTGAGAGGCATCTGATAATAGGGACCTTACGCAACCAGGACGGCGACGGCAGTGACGACGGGAGGTAGAAAAGTGTTTTCTCCCGAAATCTGGTGTTTACTAGTTCCTTTATTCGCTTATAATTACGTTTCACCTCCAGGTCTTCGAAAAATATGATAAGCATAAAGTTTTGCTCACGCCGAACGAAAACCAGAGTGATTTACTTTCTTACGTTTGCGTTCTCTTGTAAACGTAAACTTTGGGATTTTGACGGAGTGTAGGTTTTTGTCGAGGGGCGAGGGTCGAGTGTAAAAAGTCGAGGGTCGAGGGTAAAAAGTCGAGGGTCGAGGGTAAAAAGACGAGGGTCCAAAACAATTATGTCCCTACGACGTTGGGCCTCCTGAACACCGCGGATATCTCGGTAATGGCTGAACCGATATTCACCAAAATTGGACACAATGACCTTCTAGACCGGACAAACCATCTCAGGGGGTCCATCAATGATGACGTCATCAGTCACGTGACATTTCTGCTCTCTTCGCAAGTTCTTCCATGGTAACAATTGCAGAGAAAGTTGAGAAACTATCCTAGTTAACTAATCCAAGTCATCCAAACAGCCAGAAAGGAGCTTGCCGATGTCAATCAAAGTCCATGGAGTGAAATTTTAGAACGTCTTCCCGACGGGACCCCTGTACTGTTTCCCGCCTGAAGATCGCATGACTGAATAGCCGAGCCTCCGTTCGAGATATGCTTCGTCGTCTCGAGCGGATGGCTTGGTGAGTTCTTTGTTACTGGCTGTGAGGTCACACGAGAAGGTTAAGTAAGATTTAGCGACCTAAATCACTATTTAAAAAAGTGTAAAAACTAATCACGATTTACGAAACTCGAGGTATGTTAATTAAAACGAAAATTACATGTAGCTGTCATGCTTGTCTGCAGTTTAATTTACTGAGTGCTTCGTGATGCCGGTCTTGTTGTAGCCTGGGAAACCAGCCGACTCTTATCGCTCCCCACTCGCGAAAGAGACGTCTCTTTCGCGAGTGGGGAGCGATAAGAGTCGGCTGGTTTCCCAGACTAGTCTTGTTGCAGGATTTGCTATTTTTCTGCTCAGACGATACATAAGTAAATCCCACTCAAGACGCATGAAAAGGATGAAGATACTCCTACTGCAAAGAAGGCGGAGAAACCGCTTAGCTGCTGCTGTTTCAAATGCCGCCAGATGACCGGGCACTGACATGTCACACGGATTTGAAAAGCTTGTGAAGCGGTGACGGGCGGGCATTGATGACGAATAACTCGCAAAATTATTTACCGGTAAACTTATTTGTCATAAAAATTTACGCAAATTTTTGGACCCTCGACTTTTTACACTCGACCCTCGACTTTTTACACTCGACCCTCGACTTTTTACACTCGACCCTCGACCCTCGACAAAAACCTACACTCATTTTGACGTTGTGTTTTTCCAGACAACGGTTGAAATGAAGGCGACTGCGTGCATTTTCACGTGCAGTTATTGTATTTTATGCCGTCGTCCTAGATGTTGCCGGCCTGGTTGCGTAAGGTCCTTAATGACATATGATGCATGTTGACAGTTCGGGGGGTGGGGGTGTGACATTTTTAACTTGCAATAATTTATTATTTCTGCCCTGATATCGGTGCAGAATGTTTTTCGCGCCTCTGCACGATTTTCATTGTACTAATTTTTGCAGTTTCCAAATTTACTAATGAGAGATTTCTCTGAACAAGTGACCAAGAACTGAAAGCAGCTACATCCGCCGCACAGCTGATATGAGGACCGAGTTTGTAGGGGGCCCTGGGGCATGCTCCCCCGGAAAATTTTGAATTTCAGTTTTTCCTGCACTTTCTGGCACAATTTAATACATTGTAGATGCGATACTATGTGTGTACGATTTTAAATCCATTTTGAACAGTTGAGTGTGGTATACATGTGCATGAGTGTTTTCTTTATTATCACATACTCAACAAAATGTCTCGATTCTGATTGGCTGAGAGCAGTACAATTTATACCAAATTGCACTGTTTGGTTGAAATTGCACTCCAAATCAGGAATTTGACAATCTATAAATCGAAAACAAAAGCTCCAGAATGAAATCGAAGTGCACAAAGTTGTTCACAGTCATGTTTTGGTAAAGGGATTTTTTCCGATTATTTTCCGAAAATTTCCGAAGTGTTTCCGAACATTTCCGAATGCTTAAAACTGATTATGCTGCGCTGTGGTTACGGCAAAAACACGTCTAACCATATAAATTCATTTGACAGTACTAAACATTAACATTTCAGATGCTGTAGCATTATTACTTCATAAACGGTGCTTTAATTGTTCCAATATTTCCGAAGATTGTCCGAAGATTCAAGTAAATTTGTAGAGCCATGATTAAAATGAAATCATATGGTATTCTCGTGCAATTCGGGATAAATTCGAACTTGTGAGTTTTCAAAGAGCTCCGTGCAATTTTGATACTCTTTGAAAACTTATCCCGAATTTCACTCGAAACCATATGATTTCCTATACATACACTCGGGGGAGAGTAGGGAGTCGGAGCATTAGGCTTAAAATCTGCTTTAGACTACCTGCTTTTCTCTCAAGTATTTTCTCGATAAAACATCAAAACAAACAGAATTGAAAGCTTTTCTAATGTGAGAAAAATCACGGGTGAAATTTCAAGTATGTAATCAGTAATTTACCTGCCAATCACTTTCAAACGTAATGTCCAAACCCCCACCCCCTTTATTTTTCTAATGGTCCGACCTGAAAAGATGGGTTATCGCTAAGTTAATCTAAACTTATTGAATTTTCACTCGTGTTCTCCTTTTATTCACTCGTGTTCACCTGTTTTACCATCTTTTTCACTCGTGTTCACTCGTGTTCACTCGTGTTCACTCGTGTGTAGTTTTAGTCAAGATCGTGTACGGCCGCTGAAAAGAACTGATAGCATTAGTAAGCTTGGACTTTGTGGTCTACAGAAGACACTTCATATGGGCAAGAACTTCAGCACTGCTCGAATGAGAAGGGAAAGACAGCAGTGGTGCGTGCTGATAGAAAGAATATGAAATTATCTCATAAAACAAGGTTGATAAATGTAAAAAGGTGGTTGGAACTTTGAAACGAACTATCAGTTGAGTGCTTGCATCGACTAATAAATCACCCACTCAACATGAATTTGCAAAACACTAATCCCTGTAAGAACCAGAGCGGTCGGTTACTCTGAAGCAGAATTGAAAATAAAGTAATTTTAAAGCCTATCAAGAGTAGTTTGTTCTTATTGTTTACGCTACAAAGTGGCTTCAGAGATGGATAGGTATTTTTCTTTTACTTTTTCCCTTGTTTTGATAAAACTGATTGAAAGGTTCGAAGGCTTGAATAGGCGACCGGTCCCGGCTGTATGGCCGCTCAGAACAATAGAATCCGAAAAATAGAATCATGACGCCACCCACCACATCACTGGAAAATCTGGACTTCTTCCATGGGTTGGAAATATGTTATAAATTCTATTTCCAGCATATTTCCAACCAGTGAAAATGAAATTTGAAAAACCTTGGCAATTCCAACTTCCAACATATTTCCAACCCATGGAAGTGGTCCAGATTTTCAAGTGCATTGAGAAACATTGGATAATGAAAACCTTTTATTCATGAGACCAGATAATGAAAACCACAGCATTTTATTCATGAGCCCAAGATAATAGACTCGTGACGTCATCCCTTCCACAGTACTTTAATGATACCACAGCATTGTATTCATGAACAAAAGACAATATACCCATGACGTCATCAATCACCTAATTTACCATCTCATTTAATGAGATACCACCTCAAAAAACAGCTGATTCGGCTAATTCCATATACTACTTTTTCTACTAATAACATTTTTGTTATTATTCCACGTCCTAAACCATGAAAGCGACAGAACTAATTTTGTGATTTATAAAACAAAACATGGCTGTCATTCGAAAGTAGTTTAAGCGCAATTCTAAAAACAGATTATACCGTAAATTAATGGTAGCATTTCATTGCTTATCGACACTGATAGTGTTAAACGATGGCTGGCTGTGATTACTTACGAGATCCTCGAGTCGGACATCTTTCACAGTTGTTGTCGTCACCGCGGTACGCCTTACCTACGGTACAGCAGCATTCGTTTCGCGTGAGATTTTTGGAGAAGTGTATTTCACACACGGGATTAGCACCAATCTGGGCGTTGTGATAGCACACGCGTTTATCTACATCTGTAGGAACAAACAGATAAACAAACAAAAGTTAGAGATGCTCAGTTGAATCTAGCCTCGTCCGCAGGCATCTCTTGTTTTTGAACTCGGATTGTGGGCTTCCTGTGGCAGGTGAAGAAGAGAGAGATTGGAGCCCAGTCCTCTTCTCTCCTCAAGTCACAGGTAACCCAATTTACGATTTGTTTGGAGGAGGTTAAAGTGCCTATAAGTCCTAGCCAGCAATCATTTATTTGGACGCAATAATTTTTTTAAATCTTAATTTATGGTCGTAGTATTGCTGTAGAAAGCATTACATATCCTTGAAATGACGTCATTTAAGGGACGTTATGCTAATGAGTTGAAAATGAATTAAGTTATAACATTGAATTTCTTCACTTATACAGTTGTTTTTCAGGTGTCAGACATTTGATACTTACAAGCTTAGAGAATGATGTTTTAATAAGTGGAGCTGACATAAAAACAGAGCAAAAGTAACTATAATTAGGTTATCCTTTAAATGACGTCATTGAAATTTGATTCCTTAATATAAACGAAATTGACAGACTATAATTAATATTTTACCTATGTCAGTCATTTCGTTTTCCAGTTTAACTTTTAAATCAAAAGTAACTGGCTAGGGCTTATAGGCACTTTTAGTTAAATCACAGTGTCATTTTATCATTTGCATGGCTGCCAGTCAAATGGTTTCAACATCGGTACAACATTTGTTGAAACCGATCTTTAACGTAAACCCAGGACAGGCAACCTCACATTATTAAATCTCCAAAGAGACTATTATATAGACTACTCCTCTGTTGGCACATGGCCCGTACGGCCCCGCGCGCCTTTCCTTGCCAAACCATTAAAAAGTCACGTGATGGGGTTGTACGTGTTTGACGCGATGGCCCGAAAAAAGCTGTCCCGCTCTGCTCGATGTTGTGCTTGTTGTTTTGCCATTAGTAAAAATAACCTCGGCTGAAAAACAATGTTTTCCCTCAAATGTTCCCTGTGGCTGTCTAAATCTGTTGCTGTGTTTATTTCCTGTAAATTGTACACTAGATGTCAGTTATGGACCGATTTACCTGTCAATAGAACTCATTTGAATTTCCTGTGTGCCGCCATCTTGGATCTTCTGACGTCACAGTGCTCCCTCTATTGTCAGAAAACAATAGCTCTTTTGTTGTATAACAATAGAGGCAACACTGTGTTTTCATAAAATCCAAGATGGCGGATCGCGGGAATCTCAAATGAGTTTTATGGATAAGATTCATAACTGATATCTAGTGCACAATTTACAGGACAGAAACACAGCAACTGATTTAGACATCCACAGGAAACATTTGAGAGCAAACATTGTTTTTCAACCGAGGTTCCCTTTAAAGTGCCTATGAACAATAAAATTCTATTTTAGATATCAATTCTAAATCAAGTGAATAGTAGAATGGTAAAATATATTTCGCTTTGAATGCTGTGCCGCTGAGTTAAGGAGGTTTTAATATCCAAAATGCAAATTACATGACGTCAGGGGAGGTATCTGCAATCACTTCTTAGTGGTTGTGAATGGGCGTTTCCACTGATATAGGAAAACAAATTTCTAACATCATTTTATTTCAACCATGGATATCACACTAATAATTTGAAAAAAGAAAATTGTAACAAAAAAATTGTATTGATGCCTCCCCTGACATCATGTAATTGGCATTTTGGATATTAAAACCTCCTTAACTCAGCCGCACAGCATTCAAAACAAGATATATTTTACCATTCTACTATTCACTTGATGTAGAATTGATATCTAAAATAAAATAATAAGGTTCATAGGCACTTTAAAATAAACTAAGTAGTCAAATGATAATAAAAACTTGGTCATTTTGGCTCGGTCCGTACGTCACGTGACCTCGAGCTAAAGACGTTCCTGTCCGGCCCTCCCACTCAGTACGGATCAATCACGGTTTCTGGGAAACCCCCACCCACCCATCCCCCACACTTCACCCTAACCTTTAATGGTTAATCATTAATAGAACGATGTATATCCAAGGGAGGGGTGGGTGGGTGGTTTCCCAGAAACCGGGATTGAGCCCTCAGGACCCAGTACGTACCGATACACAAGTTGCTTTCCTTATCCAGGACCTGACCTGGCGGACATTCGCATCTGTAGCTACCCGGTGTGTTGATACACTCTCCGTTCAGTCCGCAGATGTGATGGTATTCGAGGCATTCGTTTCTGTCTGAAAATACAAGCAACACGTGTTTTCATTTTAATATTGTATTCGACAACGTGCACCATTAGTAATTAACGGAATTTGTATGAGTGAGGGAAACTGCAGACCGTATCATTTTTAGTAAAACATTAGAACGGATTTCGTATCAGTGGGACAAAAATACGGCATTTCCGTCGCCTTACCGTAACCGTACTGTAACCACGTAATCTGATTGGATCAGAAAGACAATAAGGAAGCCATTTCAATGTCACGGCATGTCGTACAATAAAGTTGGTTATCAATAGATCTTGCCCAATAGTGTTCGAGCGCTACACAGAAACTACAAAAGTTACGCTTTTTTACTATTTGATACAAGCAAAACGTTAATTTGCTATAGGCTTTTTCAAAATCACGTGACATGGCTCGTACTGGAAGGACAAACTTTTCAATATGGCTGCGATCTCGGCGACCTGCAGGATCAGTCATCATGTCTTTTCATTACAACTGTTGCCTATTCGTACTTGCGACTGAAAGTGGCTCCACCATATTGAACACTTTGTCCTACCAATACGAGCCTTCTCTATATTTGGACAGCAGTAACCAAACGTCACGTGATTTTGAAAAAGGCCAGTTCAGAGTTTATTTAATTACGCTTATTTGTTTTACACATTTAAAGGAGAACTGAACCCTAAATCAATCCAACGACTATACAAACTTGTATTCAAGAGAAATAAGTTCTGCTATTTTATTTCTTTGTGGTGCACGTCTAAAAAGAGGAAATACGTTTTGAAGGTGAAAAATAGCCGATTCTCCGCTGATTTGCGTGGCGGCTCAATTCAGTGCTTTTTCCCCCGTGTCGTACGTCATGCATACCAAGGAAAAACAACCACACCTCCAGCACAAAGAAAGCACAATAGAGGTTTTGCACCATCACGTGACTTCCTAGCAACTGTTGCTACGCCGCCATGTTGGATGGCAGGTAGAACCAAAATGGCGTACTGTTTGACTGAGCACGCAACTTCTTCCTCCAAGTAACGAAGACTGTGTGATAGAATCTGGTCAAAATTAAGAGACATGAAAATATTGTAGAAGTTTACATATATCGGCTTGTCTATACTGAGATTGATGTCTTTTAAGTGATCTTAGCAATGTTTTAAACTTTCAGGGCTGCGCTCACTGACGGCTGAACATGGTCAACAGTAACTGCGCCCCTCGCCTGATATACATATTGCATCTTTCTGAAGAATCAATAAAAAGCCTTTACTTATTATTTTAATTAGTTATTTTAGTTTAAAGATGATCTTCGAAAACATCCAAAACTTTTGGTTTAGCCTTGCCGCACCGACTCACGAACTGTCTGAAATAAGACATGACTTCAATACATGTTCAATGCGGATTAATCTCGGGAAACATTTGGCCTGTCGCATCTCACACTTTTGAGATTTGACTCAAAAAAAAGCTTTCAGAAACTTCTTACTTGCATTTGCCGATAAACTGAAACTGACGAGGACACTTTTCTTTCATTCTGTCACTGGATTCTCAGTTTGTTGTTATCAAGAAAGAAACTTAAAACAGAAAGAAACTTAAAACATTTTTCCTACATGATCGCTAGTACTTTAAAAAAATCGTTTTATTAAAGCTTAATTTTATCTATACTTTTTAATACACACTGTTATCATTTAATAATTATTTAGTTTTTCTTTGCAAAAAAAAAATCAAAAAATACAGGCAACAATGTCAATTATAAATACAGGCAATAAGGTATATATCAATAAGCAGTTTATTTATTTATTTATTTATTTTAAATTTGTAAACTATAGTTATTTTGTGTGTGTATGTTCGTTAGTTAATTCACCACTTTGATTTTCTTTCCATCTTGTAAAAAAAAAATACTTGTAATATTGTACTATCTCTACTGACCATAAGCCATTTAAGCCTCTGGCTTTGGCCTTTCTTCTGTACGTTCTCCCTTATAGTATTTGTAAATAAAAATTGAATTGAAATTGAATTGAAAAAGCTATATGCTAATTTGTCAAGCATTTGGTAATGAACACAAAACAATGGCGGGCGTCAGTGAGAATAACATGAGCACACGTTTCACCAAGAATAAAAGCCCTTCATTTTTGTCTAGGTTTTAGAGGCTTTCAACGAATTATAAAACAAAAAGGCGATAGTGAAAGTTAGCTTCACAGCAGAAGTTTGATCATTGTTTTGAATGCAACCTGTAGTGTTATACGTTTTCTTACTTAAGTTGTCTTGACCCAGAACACTTATAAGAGACACTGAAGAGAACTTAGTTTTAGTGACTATACATCGTTTACGATGACTCAGTACGTGTTTCCGATAGGATTAATGCTTCACGTTGGGTTCATATGGTAATGAACCAAACTTCTATGGTCTACCTATTGAAAGGGTACAGGAATTTAAACTTCTTGGTGTATATTTAGACGAAAGTTTGTCCTTTAAAGCACACATTAAACATGTGATTGGCAAAGTATCAACTGGTTTGAAAATGTTATATCGTACAAGACAATATGTAGACGATAGAAGTGTATTACTTTGTGTATATCATTCCCTTATTGAGCCATATTTTGACTATTGCAGCACTGTTTGGGGAGGTTGTTGTAAGGGTCTAAAGGAAAAACTCCAAAAGCTTCAAAATAGAGCTGGGAGGATTATTACTAAATCTGATTATACTGTGCGCTCTCATTTTATACGAGAACAATTAGATTGGCTTCCACTAGACGAAAGAAGATTAAAAACAGAATCAGTTATGATGTATAAATCTCTTAACGGTCATGGGCCAAACTACCTAAGGGAATTGTTCTCTTATTCTGGAGAAGGTCACAGTTATAATCTTCGAGACTCTACCACAAACCTTAGTTTACCAGCCCCTAAAACAAATTTTGGTAAACGTGCATTTGCTTACAGTGGAGCAGCATGTTGGAACAATTTACCTCAAACACAAAATCAGAGTGAAACATTGATGATTTTTAAACGTAGATTTAGTGATGTAGCTTTTAATAGTATTATTTAGGCTTAGCATTTAGGTTAAAATAATTATTTCAAGTATTTAGTAGTTATAATTAGATTTATTAGTATTTATGATAGCTATTCTTGTATTTTTAAGACTTTTGTATTGGACACGGCTCGTGTGAAAACCAACCCTGTTGATGACGATTACCGTGTATAAATAAAGATCATTCATTCATTCATTCATGCATTGTTCCATGCTTGCATTCTCTAAAAACACCATTTTACGAGTGTACTATGCATATCTTTGTATTTATTCATTTAGTAAGTGTCCCCCATTAGCAGTGACACGTTAATAAAGTTATTATTATTTATTATTATTATTAACATTCTGAGCTACATGAAAATAGTTTGGCGGAAGAGTATAGACCAGTGGTAAGTTAGTGTAAACTTAAATTACAGGGAAACTTAGTTCAGAAACCATCGTGGTCAAATTGTTCTTCAATATATTATTGAACTTTACCCACATTTAAGCCAGGGCGAATAAAGATAGTCGACATTTCATCACTCGAACTCCCGCGCTCAGTCAAACAGTACGCCATTTTGGTTCTGCCTGCCATCCAACATGGCGGCGTAGCAACAGTTGCTATGAAGTCACGTGATGGTGCAAAACCTCTATAGTGCGCAATTACGAGTCGTTAGTCCATCTATTCAAAGCCGAGAACAACACTGATGACAAAAATAATTTATTGCCCGTATCGTACGTCACAGATTACAGGAACTGAGCCGTCTATACTTAGCGGCGGTTGGGAGGAAGATTTGCAGATTTTCTTTCCTTTGACGCAAAACACAGTAAAATAATTTTTGGTATGAGTCTTTTTATGTTTAGATCTACTCATTAAGCTAAGGTTGATTTTAGGCTTCAGTTCTCCTTTAACTACCAAAGTAGCACTTTTTTGTAATTCACTTTACCCTGCCAGTCGGCCTCATTCCTCAGAAGCCCATAACTAGAAGTCTCGATCTGCCATACTGGGTCTTGGCCCATCAGTTTACGGTATAATCTATTTTTAGAAAACGATTCTCACTAAATCGATATACAAGCGTATTGCACCTTATTGCACCAGCAATTCTGATTGGTCCAAAACAAAAGCCTTTGTTCTAATGAGTGTTTATAATTTTGTGTTTATAAAAGAAACATGGCTGCCATATGATTTGTTTTTCCTCCACGAAAGTGGTTTGAGCGCAGTTCTAAAAATAGATTATACCGTAAACTGATGGGCCGCATTTCATTGCTTATCGAGACTTCTGGTTATGGACTTCTGGTAAGGTCTATACACCCTCATTCACAAGGGCGTATTCTCCGTATTTTAACATTTTAGCCACATGTATAATGTATGGACAACAACATCCTTGCCATGCAAAAGAGCATACCAACATTGGTGATTCTGTAGAATGTGAGTGTTGTAGCATAAAAGGCTGTAAAGTTACAGCGATTTGAAATTAGAGAGATTTGTATGAGAAAAACCGTGTAGGCCTTTACAGCCTCGCTTTCATGTATTTTCTACATTTAAAATGCAATAACTCGACAGCAATTTGAAACATTGCTTTCAAACTGTGGTCAATTACTAATTTTGGTACGATCTTTCATATGTAGCAATAGTTTCTCTGTACACATTAATCTTCCAATTTTTGCAAATTAGGTGGCGGCCATTATGAATGAGGTCTATTGCCAAGGAATTCAAGTTTCTCCAATATTTCATTATTACTTCCCCAATCTACCGCAAAAATCAGGAGTGCCGATAATTTAGAGCACGGCACTCTTCCTTTACACTGCAAAGATCAGGAGTGCCGATAATTTAGAGCACGGCACTCTTCCTTTACACTGCAAAAATCAGGTGTGCCGATAATTTAGAGCACGGCACTCTTCATTTACACTGCAAAAGTACCGGTCTCAAACTTATCGACCCGCAGGCCCAAATTTAAGAGTGCCGTACCCAAAATAATTGTCGTGTAAATCGGGCTTGAATTACAAAATACAAGAACTGCACTCAGTCGCCTACATTGTGCCCGTTCTCTGGAAAAACTGAAAACACAAATTTTACGTTCAAAAGAGAACGCAAACGTGATACAGTGTGGGTGTATACGATTGACCGTATTCCGGAATAAGAATACACAGAATGATCCGATCCCTACAAATCGATTATCGGGACATTATTGCACTGCAATACTAAATGTATCCTGAATGCCATATGTCAGCAAGTGTTTGTAGTTTGAAGTGTGAAATGTACCTGAACCAGTGATTTCGAGAGACTATTCTTATTCTGGAATACGGTCAATCGAACGCGCCCTAAATCACATCGGTTTTCGTTCAACCTGATAGGAACTCTATGCTGATCATATGTTTCGAAAATCTGGTTGTGAAAAGCAGCAACAATCAAATAAAGGAAAGAGTAAACACCAACTTTCGGCAGAAAACACTATTCTACGTTCCGTCCCCACAGCCGTCGACATCCTCTCTTTCATAAAGGTCGCTACACACGAAGGGATTGTCCCCTCGTCTGAACTAGGAAAAATATTGTTGCGGGGACAAAATTTTGTCCCCGGGACTTGTTCCTTCAAATCAAACTGCTTTGGATTGAGGGGACAAGTCCAGGGAACAAACTGACAAGATTTTTCCTAGTTCATACGAGGGGACTTGTCCCTGGGACTTGTCCCTTCGTGTGTACGCAACAAGGGATTTGTCCCTGGGACCTGTCCCTACGTCTGTGCCGACCTTAAAGTTGGCACTAACCTACACATCTGCCTGTGGTCAAGTCGTGGCGCCATCCCTGGGGACATGTGCATGTGAAGCTTCCAATCGAGTTGGTACAGCGTCCCTCGCTACAAATACCTGGAACCTCCTTACATTCGTCTACATCTATAAGATATACATAACAAGGACAAACGGTCGAACTGTGAAATAGTGGGACAAGAGTAGTAGAAGAGAAAAGGGAAAAACGGGAAGAAAGCATTACAGTGCATTATATATAAGCCCTAGCCAGTTATCATTGATTTAAAGGTCAAAGTGCATATGAGCCCCAGCCAGTTATCATTGATTTAAAGGTCAAAGTGCATATGAGCCCCAGCCAGTTATCATTGATTTAAAGGTCAAAGTGCATATGAGCCCCAGCCAGTTATCATTGATTTAAAGGTCAAAGTGCATATGAGCCCCAGCCAGTTATCATTGATTTAAAGGTCAAAGTGCATATGAGTCCTAGCCAGTTATCATTGATTTAAAGGTCAAAGTGCATATGAGCCCTAGCCAGTTATCATTGATTTAAAGGTCAAAGTGCATATGAGCCCTAGCCAGTTATCATTGATTTAAAGGTCAAAGTGCATATGAGCCCTAGCCAGTTATCATTGATTTAAAGGTCAAAGTGCATATGAGCCCTAGCCAGTTATCATTGATTTAAAGGTCAAAGTGCATATGAGCCCCAGCCAGTTATCATTGATTTAAAGGTCAAAGTGCATATGAGCCCTAGCCAGTTATCATTGATTTAAAGGTCAAAGTGCATATGAGCCCTAGCCAGTTATCATTGATTTAAAGGTCAAAGTGCATATGAGCCCTAGCCAGTTATCATTGATTTAAAGGTCAAAGTGCATATGAGCCCTAGCCAGTTATCATTGATTTAAAGGTCAAAGTGCATATGAGCCCTAGCCAGTTATCATTGATTTAAAGGTCAAAGTGCATATGAGCCCTAGCCAGTTATCATTGATTTAAAGGTGAAAGCGGAAAACAAAATAACCGACATAGAAAAAAAATCAATTAGAGTCTGCCACTTTACAATGACGTCATTTAAGTCACAAGCTAATTTTAGTACATTTTGCTCTGTTTTTATGTGAACTCCACTTATTAAAATATATTTCAATAAGATTACAAGGATCAAATGACGCCTGAAAAACAACTGAAAAATAAACACAATGTTATGACTCAATTCATTTTCAACTCATTAGCATAATGCGACTTAAATGACGTCATTTCAAGGATTTCTACTTCATTTTAAATCAATACTACGACTACAAATCGCCCCACATGGTTGAACAAGATGTAAGACACTTTACTGCGCCCAAATCAACGATTTCTGTCTGGGGCTTATAGGCATTAAACAATTGCGGAGCCCATAACTAGGAGCGTCCTATGTCACAGCGTTTCACAAGTTAGGTTATTTTTAGAACGGTTCCCGCTATTCTTGGGTTGCAATCATTCCTAAGGGAATACAATCACAAAAGCGTTGGTACAACAAAAGTAGCCAATGAGGTCCCCTTTGTTCAGCCACTGATACAACCCACTAATTGGCGGGGGAAATGATCTAAAAATAGCCCAACTTGTGAAAACGCTGTGACAGCTATGGCGTGTTTTCACGTGACGTCATAGCCGCCATGTTGGTGTAGCTTCTTTTGTTAGGTACACCAACATGGCCGCCATGCCCTTTGTTATTTGAATCTCTGGGGATTGAGTGCAAACCCTCTATATAGGAGATATGGATGCTCCTGATCATGGACTCCTGACAATTGACAGCAAAAGACCATTACCCATCACCCTAGATAGAGCGGATTTCACATGAGTGTCGTAAAACCAAACGCAAATTACTCACAGCCAGCCAATCACAGGAGCAAGTAAATACAAAAAAGCCAACTGAAGGCTGGAAAAGTTCGTGAATGGGTTTCGTCTGAACCAATCACGAGCCAAAGAAAAACAAGACCAAAACATGATTGGTTTTACTTTGCAATTTCATTGGTCGATTAATAACATGCCATTTTCTCGGCCAATAGAAAAGCTAAGTAAACGCAAAACCAAAATACTTTCGACACTCAATTGAAATCCGCTCTAATCCATCCCAATCTAGTTTAGCTTGCATTAATTATCTTGACTATTTTTAAGATTGCTTTAATTGGTCGTTACTGGCGCGCTTTCATTGACCAGCGAAACAGGACAATCGAACTTCACTCAAATTCTAATTGAGAGGTACTGGGACCTAATCTAAAATTAGTACGCGTTGCTATAAATAAAACGGGATGGATTCACTCTTTTCACCTGGTGGCCATCTTGAATTCAAAGCAAGGCAATCCTTTGTTTTTGGCAGGTTAACCTCGTTTTGACTATCCCTCGCTAAGAGGCTAACCTGGCAAAAACAAAGGATTGCCTCGCTCTAAATCCAAGATGGCCACCAGGTGAAAAGAGTGAATTAGGGTACGGAGTTATGTTCTCTCGCGTGATGGGCTCTTGTTCAAGGATGATATTCGGCTATTCTATTTGAACATAGTGATTAGTTTAAAGGGAGTAATTTAACTCAAGAAACGCAAAGGAAGAATATTGTTTTTAATGTGGCTTTAAAGTTTCATTAAACATTGATGCAGCTAGGAACAATCGCTAAATTTGTGTTTCTTGTGTTTCTTTGATACATGTATGATACACAGAGCGTTATTCAACTTATGCACCTATCAATGTTAAGCCCAGGGGGGAAGGCAAGGGGTGGGGATTTGACAGGCAGGGCTACCCCGAGGGTGGGGATTTTGACATACGCTGTCCAGGGTGAGGTTATTTATAGGAAACATAAGGAAGATAGGGCAGATATTTGATATTTTTGATCAAACGTGTTGTACCAAGGGTGGGGGAATTTGACGGTTTTTTTTTGGGATAAAATGTCAAATCCCCACCCCTTGCATCCCCCGCCCCCCCACTCGGGCTTAACATCCCCTCCCCTCGGGCTTAACATTGATAGGTGATGATTACTTCAGCGCTACACCTTTGTGCTTTTATAATATACAAAATTAAATGAATCTATTCTACAGTAGTTATTTATTCCTACCAATGATGACGGTTGTATTAGGGTTTGGAACGTATCCGGGGCCACCAGGGCACAATCTAGTGTACTCAGCTGTGGAAATAAAGTAGTATGCAATGGGTATTTATTTTTTAATGATTTCATTTTTGACACATTTTCTATTGTTATTCGATAACCTTTATTTCAATAAGATCCCAGTGAATTTCAATATATTGCTCATTAGATATTCAAGTGCTTTTGTATATATGGAGGTCTTTACTTGATATAAAGACCTTGAATGTCTAAAGGTTATATAAAGGCTCTTGAATACCTAATCAGGTCTTTATATTGAATTCACTGGAATGTTAGTGAAATAAAGATTATCAAATAACAATGAAATAAGTCAGTTAAATACCTCGAACCTCGGCATTCAGCCATATACATTCCGATTAGGCTGAATGCCGAGGTTCGAGGTAGTTAACTCTTACTTCTTTCTTGGATTTGAAAGTCAACACTTAATACATGTGATAAAAAATATTCTAGTCTACCGCCTTCTTCGGTAGTATCGTCGTGTACCGTTTAACCAACTGCGTCATAAAATCCCCTTTGTTACCACGTTCGCTATGAATAATTTGAGACTCAGAAATTGTATACGAACATTCGAATCGACACTTAGAAATTTTAGAACGATTATACGTTATCCTCAGTATAAAAAAATATATACCGCCTGAACCGGGATTCGAACTCGGGCCGGTTAAGAATCAATGCAATGGCTTACCTACCACGAAACACTAACCCTAACCATTAGACCACGAGAGAATTCGCTGATTGCAGTCGTTTTTTTACCAGATTTATATCAACTTCATTAGCATGTTCATAAAATATTCTATTATAGTATAATATATACTATAATAGCGGTACGATAACCCTCCGAGCGCGCGTGGTGTGATTCCCCACGGATCTCAACGGTACACGACGATACTACCCCTTCTTCTCTACGGACATGTATCCTGTTTTATGAATATTTAGCGCCATTAATGTCTACTTCACGGCTGATTTCATCTTCAATTTCAACCTTTTTATACTGCATTGCAAGGCGCATCTTCAAAATCTTTTATCTATTTCCCATTCTTTTCATTCTCTTCTTTACTTTATTCCAATCCCGTTAATAATTATATCGTATTCTATTTTCGTCCTACCTGTGCCTTTCTTTGGGCAGAATTCGCACGAGTTCCAGGCCTTACCGACCGTGCAGCAACAGGCTCCACGGTAGACTGGGCCGACTGGATTAAAACACGTGTCATTGCTTCGGGTTTCCAAGAAACAATCCCCTCTGCGCATGTCTGGAAAGCAAGGTCACTTGATTAGTGTTGAGAAGGGATTCTTGAATATTAGTAGGCCATAGCAACAAAGAATTAGTTGTCTGCCCTACCGCGGGCACTGCAACTTCTATACGCGAATCCTTGTTTACATGTTCACTCATGAGTATACATCAAACTTCAAGCGATGTACATACAAACAAACAAACAGAGTCCATAAATCGAAAGAGATTGTCGCACTTGATAATCACCGAAAATTTGAGAGTGATATGATAAATCAACAACTCTTGCCCCCCAGACCATTTTACAGTTTTGAGTCAATTTCTCCGCAAATATTTAACATATCAATCTCAAATTGTCAGTGATTACTAAGTTTAATTTTTTCTTTCAACTGATGTAATCTGTTTGTTTGTAGCTTGAAGTTTAATTTATGCTAATGAGGCAAAATTTAAACAATGACGTCAGCAAGGATTCGCCTATACACTAGTCCTTGTCAGTTTTCTTTGAATTAAAAGTAATCAAGGAATCAAATTCCAATGACGTCATTTAAGTCAGGACCTAGCTAATTCTAGTTCTCTGTTTTTTTATGTCATCTCCGTGTATTAAAAGATCTTTCTCTCAGATTGTAAGTATCAAATGTCTCACAGACACCTAAAACAAATGTATAAATGAAGAAATTCAATGTTATTACTCAATTCATTTTCAACTCATAATAATGCCCTTAAATGACGTCATTTCTAGGATTTGTAATGCATTTTAAAGCAATATTACGATCACAAATTGCCAAAAAATGGTTGAACAAGATTTTAAACACTTTACTGCAAATCAATGATTTCTGGTTCGGGTTTATAAGCACTTTATCACATTAAAAGATGACTTTACTTTGGTTTGATTCTTTCCTCAACTCTGCTAACTGTGAACTCCATATTTAGGCTTGACTACGAATGTGTATATTACAATAATTCGTTTTCCAAAAAGGAATTCAATACAAAAGTGTTTGGATCTACAGACTGAAGAACGTTTTTTCGAATCCAACTGAAGGCTTATACTGAAAGCTTATAGCACCAGTCAGTCTGTTGAATGAAAAACTTAAATATCAAAATTTCAAAGCCTTGAAACCTACGAGTTTCCATCATCAAAGTCATCACTAGATTTTATTAGTTAAAGTGCAAGTATAATATCGAAAATATAAAAAACTATATTGTACTTTTGTGTTTGTTTCGCACAAAAAGGTATTAATCTTACAAATTTTGTAACATTTCTGGCATTTAATCCATAATTTTGGTTACTTTTCATGGATCCTGTGACGTCATAAGATGAATCAACTCCCTCCCAAGAGAACACTACTACAATAAAATCCCGTATGTTTTCATTGTGACACCACAAGATGAATCAATCCCGCAATTCGGGTAACTTTTATTCTAGTTGAATTGCAGCTCCAGTCTCTCGAAGAAAACTAATTTAGATAACTGAAGTATATTAGAAATATAATTTGGAGCAAAAAGAGTTAATGTTGTTTTTTGGCTTTACTTGCACTTTAAGTTGGTAAGAAAAACATTCCTTACCAATACATCCCGAATTCTTTTTGTTGATAGTGAACCCTTCATCGCATTCACAGCGATAGGTTCCCATCTCATTTTTGCAATGACCATTAGGACACATTCCAGTAATGGAACACTCATCAACATCTGGCGACAGAAAACACGCTCATAAATAACATGATTCCCCAAAATTAACCTCATAAGTATTTCTATGTCATTTTCTCTTCAAATACTACGTGCTATAGCTCACTGATTTAAAATCTCTGACAAGCCTTGATTCTTTCGCCATTTTACAGTAGGCCCAATAAAAGAGAAGAGAAGGAAACGCCATTTCCGTATGCGCACTGTTGTAACAAAATGGCGCGAAAATGGTATGAACAATAAGATTGGTGTAAATGGTCTAACGTCTACTATGAATGGTACGAGCAATAAGATTGGTGTAAATGGTCTAACGTCTACTATGAATGGTACGAGCAAGCAATATGATTGGTGTAAATGGTATAACGTCTACTATGAATGGTACGAGCAATATGATTGGTGTAAATGGTCTAACGTCTACTGTGAATGGTACAAGCAATATGATTGGTGTAAATGGTCTAACGTCTACTGTGAATGGTACAAGCAATATGATTGGTGTAAATGGTCTAACGTCTACTGTGAATGGTACAAGCAATATGATTGGTGTAAATGGTCTAGCGTCTACTGTGAATGGTACAAGCAATATGATTGGTGTAAATGGTCTAACGTCTACTATGAATGGTACAAGCAATATGATTGGTGTAAATGGTATAACGTCTACTATGAATGGTACAAGCAATATGATTGGTGTAAATGGTCTAACGTCTACTGTGAATGGTACGAGCAAGCAATATGATTGGTGTAAATGGTATAACGTCTACTATGAATGGTACGAGCAATAAGATTGGTGTAAATGGTCTAACGTCTACTATGAATGGTACGAGCAAGCAATATGATTGGTGTAAATGGTATAACGTCTACTATGAATGGTACGAGCAATATGATTGGTGTAAATGGTCTAACGTCTACTATGAATGGTACGAGCAAGCAATATGATTGGTGTAAATGGTATAACGTCTACTATGAATGGTACGAGCAATAAGATTGGTGTAAATGGTCTAACGTCTACTATGAATGGTACGAGCAAGCAATATGATTGGTGTAAATGGTATAACGTCTACTATGAATGGTACGAGCAATATGATTGGTGTAAATGGTCTAACGTCTACTATGAATGGTACGAGCAAGCAATATGATTGGTGTAAATGGTATAACGTCTACTATGAATGGTACGAGCAATAAGATTGGTGTAAATGGTCTAACGTCTACTATGAATGGTACGAGCAATACTATGAAGATTGGTGTAAATGGTTTAACGTCTACTATGAATGGTACGAGCAATATGATTGGTGTAAATGGTCTAATGTCTACTATGAATGGTACGAGCAATATCATTGGTGTAAATGGTTTAATGTCTACTGTGAATGGTACGAGCAATATGATTGGTGTAAATGGTCTAATGTCTACTATGAATGGTACAAGCAATATGATTGGTGTAAATGGTTTAATGTCTACTGTGAATGGTGCGAGCACGCAATATGATTGGTGTAAATGGTCCCGCTAACTCTACTATGAATGGTACGAGCAATGATTGGTGTAAATAGTCTAACGTCTTGGAATGGTTTGAGTAATATGATTGGTTTAATTGGTTAAATGCCCGTGCAACTGTGGCGTTCATACAGTACCTGTACAGTTACTTCCAAGTCTGGTCAGCTGAAATCCTTCATCACAAACACAACGGAACATACCAGGCAAGTTTTCACATATTCCGTGGTGGCACAACTCTGGAAACTCTTTACACTCGTTGATATCTAAAAAAACGTACATCCCAGAAATGAAACTATATTTGAAGCGTGTTGAGGCCTATAACTTTATTGAGTAATTCAGAAGAGAAGAGAAACCTGATGCAGAACCAGAAACACAAAATAAACCATTTCAAAATACATCATTACATTATTAAATTGAGTACACTGGCATTTTTACGATAAGTGGTTTTAACCTAGCTCAGATTTCAGACTATTTCTATCACGAATCCTGCAATCTGATTGGCTAAGCTACTCACTATCTATTTAACAATTAGACCCGCAGCCCGAATGGGCTACGTGTCAATATTTAACTCGTAGCCCATGAGGGCGAGAGGTCTAATTGTTTTAGTATAAACTAACTAGTCGGACAGTAGAACTGAAATAAAATTGAAGTTGAAAACATATTATTTCGTAAAAATGCGTGCGGTTTTTCTCTACCATGGGCTATCACAAATAGACCTATAGTAGGGTAGCCAATCAGAATGCAGGATTTGTAATAGTCCACTGGTTGGTTTATACTAAACTGTGATAGATAGTGAGTAGCGAAAAAGCCGGTTTTCAAAAGCAAAACAATGACTGCCAAGTCATCAAAATGTCAAAAAATCTTCTTGTTTCAATGTAAGATTGAACTACTAGTTGGTTTCCACTAAAACAATTAGACAACTCGCTCTCAGTTTCTATGGATGATAACTATCAGCCGATTGAAACTGAGAGCGAGTAGTCTACTGATTGTTAAATAGTTTTTCTTTTCTGGTGGAGTATAAAATGGCAACTTTGTAATTTATTTACAGTTTACCGTGAATGGAGGATTTCTCACCGCATAACGTTTGTTTAGTGTCTTATTATATGGTCCAGAAAGCTTTACTTGGAAATAAACCATTCATATAGAGCGGGTTTCGATTCAGTAATTACAGAGCCAATCACAGGAGCAAGTAAAATGCAATGAGTCAATCACGAACTGAAGTAATTCACGATTGGTTTTACTTGAACCAATCACGAGGTAAAGTAAACGCAATCGTGGATAACTCTCGCTAATACGAAACTTGATAGAGTGACGGACCAACATAATGCGGTTTGGTTTTAGTTTAGAACTTGATTGGCTGATAATTACAAAGCATTTTTCACAGCCAATAGAAACGCAAATCAAACGCAAATCAAACGCAAAACCAAGGACAGGCACATAAAAAAACTAACTTCAATTTGTTCCTCCCTCCGCAAAAACCAACACGCTAAATTCCAATTCGATCTGTGGATTAGCCGGAACCTGGCTTTGATCAGCCCCCATGGTTGTTTCAGGTCTCGTTAGAAATTCAGAGTGTTTTTTTTGTTCCACTGACATACCTTGACAACTCTTTGCGCCTGGTGAAGGAAGATAGCCAATCTCACAATCACACATGTACGAGCCCGCCTTGTTGATACACTGCCCGTGTTCACACAGATCTGGCTGTATTAGACATTCGTTGATGTCTGTGGAAACAAGTAAGACTTATTCGTTAAACAATACAATAACTATATCAGAGGGTGGGTTTAGATATGGAGAGACATTGCATGGGAAGTTGTCTCGTATGATAGGATATTTATCATGGACAGCTATTTCACAAAAGGTTTCCTCATACATCGTGCATATAGGCGAATCCTTGCTGACGTCATTGTTTACATTTTTGCCTCATTAGCATAAATTAAACTTCAAGCTACAAACAAACAGACTATATCAGTTGAAAGATAATTTTAAACTGAGTAACCACCGAAAATTTGAGATTGATATGTTAAATATTTACGGAGAAATTGACTTTTCAAAACTATAAAATGGGCTGGGGGGCAAGAGTTGCTGACAGCCATACATTCATTGTAAATTTTGAGCTTTTTAAACGCTCATTCTTCAAAATATATTTATCATATCACTCTCAAATTTTCGGTGATTATCAAGTGTGACAATCTCTTTCGATTTATGTACTCTGTTTGTTTGTATGTACGTCGCTTGAAGTTTGATGTATGCTAATGAGGAAAAAACGTAAACAAGGCCTAGGATTCGCCTATTACATGTTTCATTGTACATGCATGTTGAATTTGAGCATATTGCATTGCACGTTACAAGACCGAAAAGCGTTAATCGCATGATGCGTCTGTTTATAGTCAAGTGTGTGCCATAAGTATTCAGTTAAAAAACAATATGAGCTAGGGATCGCTTTTTCTCATGCAATCGTTCTTTTCTGCATTTGGTGGACGTGGTGGTTGAATGCACAATGAACGGTATTTATGTGTTCATGTTTGTTTGTCCAGTCAGTCTATAGAGCTTTACAAAGGGCACGCTAATAGCTCGAATTTCACAGCTCTGAGATTAAGCTATCTTAACAATATATAGCAGCTCTGACATTGAGCTATCTTAACAATATATAGCAGCTCTGACATTGAGCTATCTTAACAATATATAGCAGCTCTGACATTGAGCTATCTTAACAATATATAGCAGCTCTGACATTGAGCTATCTTAACAATAGCAACAGAAATAGCGATAGCAATAGCGATAGCGATAGCAATAGCGATAGCAATAGCGATAGCAATAGCGATAGCAATACCGATAGCGATAGCGATAGCAATAGCAATAGCAATAGCGATAGCAATAGCAATAGCAATAGCGATAGCAATAGCGATAGCAATAGCGATAGCAATAGCGATAGCAATAGCGATAGCAATAGCGATAGCAATAGCAATAGCAATAGCGATAGCAACAGCAATTAATAGCAATAGGACTTTTGCATCAATTGATCACGTGACGATTTCCTCATAGCAACGCCTGTGTGGAGGGCAAGCCATTCTAATATTCCTTGACAATAGAGAGAGCGTGAGAGACGCGAGCGTGAAACCTCAATACTAGATGTTCTGCCGGTTCCTTTGTTATTCGTTTTCAGCCCAAATTTATCAGAACTATTTAGCTTTAAATCTTAAAGTTCAGTGTTGGAGGATTTTAAGAGCCGTAAGACGATCAGAAATAGCTTTCTGAAGGCAAAACCGAACTTGACTCTGCGAGTTACTCACAACATGATGGCGGCCTCAACAGACAACAGGTAAGAAGCTGACTTCGGGAATGTACTTTTCTTCCACGCTTTAAATCGTTTTTATGTTCTAGAAAAAATATGTGATGACAGGAGATGTATCTATTACTCTACCATAGCCGAGGAGACTCTATAGGAGACGCTGGTGTTGTATGAACTGAAACGCGTTACAGGCTACAGGGATAACTGATGTACGAATAACAACTTGATATAGGTTGTTGAGTAGCTGGTTTTCCTATGTGACAGGTTCTCTCTCTTATTCAGATCACCAGCAACACTAGAATCTGAAATATTGAAATAGAGCCCCTCATTACTTCGACTTTTGGTGATCCACTGAGACCTTAATCCCATGTCTTTACTAGGGAATTTTTGCGATGAAAGGAAAGTCCATAGTTGTAGCGTGAATCACCACTGCATATTTGTGGCACACAACAGTAGTAGCGCTTTCCAGTGTATACAACACCAGCGTCTCCTCGGCTATGGTAGAGTAATAGATACATCCCCTGTCATCACATAATTTTTCTAGAACATAAAAACGATTTAAAGCGTGGAAGAAAAGTACATTCCCGAAGTCAGCTTCTTACCTGTTGTCTGTTGAGGCCGCCATCATGTTGTGAGTAACTCGCAGAGTCCAGTTCGGTTTTGGCTTCATAAAGCTATTTCTGATCGTCTTACGGCTCTTAAAATCCTCTAACACTGAACTTTAAGATTTAAAGCTAAATAGTTCTGATAAATTTGGGCTGAAAACGAATAACAAAGGAACCGGCAGAACTTCTAGTATTGAGGTTTCACGCTCGCGTTTCTCACGCTCTCTCTGCTGTCAAGGAATGTTAGAATGGCTTGCCCTCCACACAGGCGTTGCTATGGGGAAATCGTCACGTGATCAATTGATGCAAAAGGCCTATTAATAGCAATAGCATACAATAGCAATAGCAACAGCATGCAATAGCTGCAATAGCAATAACATGCAATAACAATAGCACTGATAACAATAGCAATAATAACAACAACGCTAATGTCATAGTTTGCTCTTTTTCGTTTTAATCATTCTAATGAAAATCTACTTTTACTTAGATCCAATAACTAAGCAGGCCAGATAACCAAGTATCTACATACCTCGACATATCGTCCCATCCCCAGTATATCCGTCATCGCATATACACCGGTATGATCCCGGGGTATTAACACAAGTCCCGCTATCACTGCATTTGTCAATACCGGTAGTGCATTCATCCACATCTGCCAAGGAAGAACAATTAGGAATTCGTATTTTTTTTAAATACTTTCACTAATATTCCAAAATGGTAAATCTTTTTTTGAATAGTATATAGAGAGAGCAGTAAATAACAGTTGAATGCTACCATGTTAAAGTCAGTATGTAAAGATTAGCAATACTCTGAATTTTAGGGGTGATAGCATAAAATGGTACTAAGTTATTGAGATTTTAATATAGTATAGAGAGCAGTAAATAACAGTTGAATGCTACCATGTTAAAGAGTATGCCAAGATTAGTAATACTCTCAATTTTACGGGTGATATCATAAAATGGTACTAAGTTATTGAGATTTCAATATAGTATAGAGAGCAGTAAATAACAGTTGAATGCTACCATGTTAAAGAGTATGCCAAGATTAGTAATACTCTCAATTTTAAGGGGTCATCATAAAATGGTTCTAAGTTATTGAGATTTCAATATAGTATAGAGAGCAGTAAATAACAGTTGAATGCTACCATGTTAAAGAGTATGCCAAGATTAGCAATACTCTCAATTTTAAGGGGTCATCATAAAATGGTTCTAAGTTATTGAGATTTCAATATAGTATAGAGAGCAGTAAATAACAGTTGTTAGTATAATTTCATCAGTGAATATAGAGATTCCCGTGCTCTCATTGGTCGAGAATTACGTCATATGTCGCTATATTCACCTGCAGAGCGCCTGGAGGTGAATATAACATACAAGGCATTTACCAAAATGGCCACTCACATATTTACCGATGTTTCTCACGAAGAAATAAATAATATGAAAGAAAAAGCTTTTTCCAAAACGTACCAAAGAAGCAACTCAATAAGTATGGCTAAACTTGAAGCTTTTTTTAAATCCATAAGCCTTCACAAACAAAGTTTACTTACGAGTTTCGGGTTGAGTTTATTCGGTCCTCATGTCTTCATGAATCACAAACTTTCACAAGGAAATAACGTCTACTTAGAACAATAAATAACACGACGAGAACTTTTCCTACAAATTTGGGAACGGTTCGACTCAAAAAGAGTGTACTTACTTATTTTCCTCGTGGTTCTTGATAGAAAACAACAAGTTCTAGTTTCATTCATGCATGGAGCCGGTTGCTGTTTTAAAAGTATTATGCTCTTCTCTTGCCGCTCTCCGTGTGTTTTCAAGCTTTATCTTATACCGAAATCATTTGTCTCTTGATTTACCATTTTGTTTGACTCTGTGATGGCTATAATCCACAAAACTAGTTCGTAGTTTCCAGCAAATTTGTCCTTTGAAGTGAACTCATGAAAGTGGTTCCTTTCGATAAATTATCACTCGCCGTGGCAGATTTTTAGTTTTGCCCATTTCCACTCATTTTCGCTGCATTTCCTCTCTTTGTAACACGGTACGAGGTCTCAAAATTGAAGACTGCTGCTTCAACTTGAATTCTAGTGTGCATTTCGAGTTTTTTCGGTATTTCTTTCCTTTTACAAAAGTTTTAGAAAATCCATTCTTGTCATCCCTGCAAGTCTCGCATCGTTTCGAGTCGGTTTGTGCAATGAACCGCAGCGACACGTGATTATGCAAATGTCCGACTAGTTAGTTTATACTAAAACAATTAGACATCTCGCCCTCATGAGCTACGAGTTAAATAGCCCATTCGGCTGCGCCTCATGGGCTATTGACTCGTAGCCCATTCGGGCTGCGGGTCTAATTGTTAATTAGTATAAACCAACAAGTGGACTATTACAAATCCTGCATTCTGATTGGCTACCCTACTATAGGTCTATTTGTGATAACCCATGTTAGAGAAAAACTGCACGCATTTTAACGAAATAACAATTTTTCAACTTCAATTTGTTTCTTTCTATTATTTTCTACTGTCCGACTAGTTAGTTTATACTAAAACAATTAGACCTCTCGCCCTCATGGGATACGAGTTAAATAGCCCATTCCGCTGCGCCTCATGGGCTATTGACTCGTAGCCCATTCGGGCTGCGGGTCTAATTGTTAAATAGTCACTTCGACTTCAGTGAATAATTGTTAAATAAAGAGTGTGTTAAATAGTGTGTCCATGTTAAAGAGTATGGCAAGATTAGCAATACTCTGAATGTTAGGGGTCATACCATACAAATAATGGTACTAAGTTATTGAGATTTCAATATAGTATAGAGAGCAGTAAATAACAGTTGAATGCTACTACGTTAAAGTCAGTATGTCAAGATTAGCAATACCCTGAATTTTAGGGGTCATACATATTAATAATAATAATGTTATTTATAGCAGGGAATCTATGTCTCCGAAGAGTTTTTCAATTCAAAAAAATAATTAAAAAAACACCATACAATGGTACTAAGTTATTGAGATTTCAATATAGTATAGTGAGCAGTAAACAACAGTTGAATGCTGCCATATTAAAGAGTATGTCAAGATTAGCAATACTCTGAATTTTAGGGGTCATACCATAAAATGCTACAGTTTGAATAGTGCTTCATAACATTGAAGTGAGGTGTTCGGGTCAATACCGCTGAAACTGCTATTCGTAGACGCCACTGTAATGTCAGCTATTGACTCTTCTCACATGGCGGCCATGTTGAGTCCCAGGAGGATAAAAACCTCTGTTTTTGTTAGTCTAACGTCGTTTTAAAACTGCTCAGTTCGAGGCTAACCTTAGAAAATCTCTTGTTTGTAGCTAAAATGGCGGCCATGTGAGAAGGGGCAATTCACTCTTTTCACCCGGTGCCATCTTGGATTCAAAGCGAGGCAAACCTTTGTTTTTCTTAGTCTAACCTCGTTTTGAAACTGCTCAGTTCGAGGCTAACCTTAGAAAATCTCTTGTTTGTAGCTAAAATGGCGGCCATGTGGTAAGGGTCAATTCACTCTTTTCACCCGGTGCCATCTTGGATTCAAAGCGAGGCAATCCTTTGTTTTTGTTAGTCTAACCTCGTTTTGAAACTGCTCAGTTCGAGGCTAACCTTAGAAAATCTCTTGTTTGTAGCTAAAATGGCGGCCATGTGAGAAGGGGCAATTCACTCTTTTCACCCGGTGCCATCTTGGATTCAAAGCGAGTCAATCCTTTGTTTTTCTTAGTCTAACCTCGTTCTGAAACTGCTCAGTTCGAGGCTAACCTTAGAAAATCTCTTGTTTGTAGCTAACATGGCGGCCATGTGGTAAGGGTCAATTCACTCTTTTCACCCGGTGCCATCTTGGATTCAAAGCGAGGCAATCCTTTGTTTTTGTTAGTCTAACCTTGTTCTTAACCTACTCAGTTCGAGGCTGACCTTACAAAGCCTATTGTTTGAAACGAACATGCATGACCGCCATGCGAGAAGGGTCAATCAGGCCTTAACGTCAACATAGCGGCGATGACATAACATGAACGAAGTATATGATTATACGTACCTGTACAGGTAATGCCATCACCAATAAAGCCTGGTTTACATTCACAGGTGAACGAGCCCACCTGATTAGAACACTGCGCATTCTCGCTGCACTGGTGCTGGTCAGCGGCACACTCGTTTATGTCTAGAGATATCAATATGGCAAAAACACCGTTAGATTGATGCTCGTAATATTGTAAAATACCCGCATTCGATCGAACAATGGTGCCAAGTCGAGAATGGGTAGACAAAAATATACTAAATGTATGAAACTGTCTACTTTAATCTCGACTTAGTGCCAGTGTTTGTGTGCATTGGAGCGGGATGCGGGAAAGGTTTATTTACCATTGTGTTTTCTTTCTTTTTGATATGGATATCTTTTGAGGAAATAATCTTTTTCCAGATGATTTGATGATTGGAGGCAATGTAACAGGGTCCATTTTGGTGAAATTGTGAAATATTTCTCACGTTATTTATCGTTGAGAATAGGCGATTTGTACTATGGCGTCATTGGAACTACAACTACCAGAATCCTTTTCAATGTTTTTTTTCTTATTCAAATTTTTCAATTCCTCTGAGAATATCCAAACAATGGTCTAAATTAGAGGAACAAAAGAATCCACAAAGATTTCTGATAGTTGTAGTCAATTGATGCCATAGTGCACATCGCCTAGTGCACCCATAGTTAATAGAGTGGAATGGTTAGGAAACCCGGCAAACTTCAAAAGGCCAAACAAAGGCGCTGCGATTTAGGTTGGAAGGGGTAAGACAAAAGATTGTGCACGATCATAGTTCATTAGCGTTCCCTGAACGACTGAACTCACACGTTTCTATTGGCTGATTGATTAACATGTTGGAATTTCTATTGTGTTTTGTGCACGGTAGTGGTTGAAAAAAGCTAACAAAGACATATAACAAAGAAGGTCCCTGAGTTTCCTAACCATTCCACTCTATTAACTATGGTGCACCAAAAGCCGTAGCATTACATATGCTAATAATAATAAGAACAATAATGGCCATATTTATATAGCGCCATATCACCCTGACAGCGCTTTACATATTACTGACACATCCCGTCAGTGATTTTTTCGGAATGCTTACGGCGCTAATAGCTATCACGCAGTGTTGAGTGTGTGGTTAGTACAATGGCCAGGCTGCTGTACCGGGTGACAATCCCCTTCTCTTTATCGAGTAGCACAACAGGTTATTTCACGTCCCATTCCAGTGAATACCGATTAGAAGAAGAAAGAGACAAGGCCAACGGCTTATAAACGTCCCTGCCCCCGACCGCCCGCACTCTAGACTGTCCTCTACCAACTGAGCTAACCAGTGAGGCGGTTAAATCCGGGGGGAGGGGGCACTCTTGTTTATGACGTAATAGATATGTGCGGCGGTACTAGGTCCGCGTTTGAACCTAATTTCGATTTCCGGATCCGGGTTTTTCATAAAACTGTCAAATTCCGGGTTATAGACCAATCAATAATCAAACGGCGAGAAAATCCCGATTCGCTTTCACAATAACTTGGAAATCCGGGTTTCGGAATTATCGTTTCTCGTAAAATCGGATCCGGTAGCCCATAACCAGGAGTGTCCATCCCCTATACTGGCCCTATGTCACAGCGTCCATCCCATATACTGCCTACTGGGCCAATGTCACAGCGTCCATCCCGTATCCTGGCCTATGTTACAGCGTCCATCCCGTAAACTGGGCCTATGTCACAGCGTCCATCCCGTATCCTGGCCTATGTCACAGCGTCCATTCCGTATACTAGGCCTATGTTACAGCGTCCATTCCGTATACTGGGCCTATGTCACAGCGTCAATCCCGCATACTGGGCCTGTCACAGTGTTTTCACAAGTTAGGTTATTTTTAGAACGGTTTCCCGCTATTCTTGGGTTGCAATCATTCTTAAGGGAATAAAATCACAAAAGCGTAGCAGCTATGTTGGTTGGTATGACGAAAGTAGCTAATGAGAAATATTTTGTTCCGCCACTCGTGCAACCCACTAATTGGCGGGAAATATAATCTAAAAATAGCCCAACTTGTGGAAACGCTGTTATACCTATAAAGGAGATATGGACGCTCCTCGTTATGGGTTGCTACCTACCCATGTGCCCGGGAAGCTAATTAAGCAAGCAGACAGGACAATGCATTTGTCCTTACCAACACAAACTGTGGTTCCTTTAGCGATTGCGTATCCCTTGCCACACAAGCACTCAAATGAGCCGGGAGTGTTGCGACAAATTCCGTTACTGCAGAGGCTGGGATCGTCTTGGCATTCGTCCAAATCTGAAGCAAGAAACGAAGAAAATGCGACAAATTAAATATTTTGGAAAATTTAGAAAACTACTGAAATAATTGTCTGTGAATTTTTGGCACTAATCTTAAGTCACGGTAAAAAAACAGAAACGAAAACCTAAAATAGTGAGATAAACACTAAAGATGATAGAAGTTAACACTGGTGCAATGCGATTGGTGTTGCTGCTTGGTGCTTCAACTGTAATTGAAATTCGTGGATGTTTGCTTCTGAGGACGAAACAAATCTGCTGAATCAAGGCAGATAATTTACAGTAGGAAATATATTCTTCTATAAAACTATCTGAGAAAAAACACCAGCCCATATACGGGTAGCTGAAGATTCAACCACAACGATTCTAGTACGAGATTACTTATATCGATATGATGGAGCATGCTGTATTTTTGTCCTACTCAATTAAATCCCCTCTACTTACCAATACAGGACCGAGCGTCAACCGATTTTTTGAATCCAGGATTGCATGTGCAGAAATACCCGCCATTAATATTGGAGCATGTGTTTCCAGCTCCGCAGATCTCTGGGATTTCTCTACATTCGTTAATATCTGTGATTAAGAGCGATAAAATAAGTTTAGTACGGTACATTGCCTTTATGGTTTAGGTCTTAAAGTAATCGCTAAAAAATTCCGAAGAAGAATTATTGGAAATTAATTATGAAGATGACTGTTATAGCATGTGCTAGTTTACACGTGTCAAGCAAGCGCAAGCAAAAGCAAAAGCAAACGTACGTGTGAACTAATGTAAAGCAAGGGCTAGCAAAAGTACGTCTGAATCAATGTAAAACAAGCGCAAGCAACAGTACGTGCGAATCAATGTAACACACACCCAAGCAAACGTACGTGTGAACCAATGTAAAACAAGCGCAAGCAAACGTACGTGTGAACCACTGTAAAACAAGCGCAAGCAAACGTACGTCTGAACCAATGTAAAACAAGCGTAAGCAAACGTACGTCTGAACCAATGTAAAACAAGCGCAAGCAAACGTACGTCTGAACCAATGTAAAACAAGCGCAAGCAAACGTACGTCTGAACCAATGTAAAACAAGCGCAAGCAAATGTACGTCTGAACCAATGTAAAACAAGCGCTAGCAAAAGTACGTCTGAACCAATGTAAAACAAGCGCAAGCAGAAGTACGTGTGAACCAATGCAAAGCAAGAGCAAGCAAATGTACGTCTGAACCAATGTAAAACAAGCGCAAGCAAACGTACGTGTGAACCAATGCAAAGCAAGCGCAAGCAAATCTACGTGTGAACCAACTTCAACTTCAACTTTATTAATATTTATACACGGAATTCTAACAGATAAGAAAAACTGATTTACATAGAAGCCGTGTTAACTACTAATAAATATATAAAAATACAGAATCGTCAATGTAATAATAATAATAATATAAAAATATATATACTATACTAATAATATGATATCCTAAAATTATGTAAACTACTACATACTATTATCAATTTTCAAAACATTATTGGTCATTTAGGACGGCGACTGTTTTGATTTTGTTTTTAAAAGAGCCTAGTGATTTAAATTCACGTAATTCTGTTGGAAGGTCATTCCATGTCTTGGCGCCGTGATACGAGAAACCTTTCTTCATAAATTCTGTTTTTGGTTACCAATGTAAACCAAGCGCAAGCAAACCTATGTGTGAACCAATGTAGAGCAAGCGCAAGCAAACGTACTAGTGCACCAATGTAAAACAGCACAAGCAAATGTACGTGTGAACAAATGTAAAACAACCGCAAACGTACGTATGAGCCAATGTAAAACAAGCGCAAGCAAACGTACTAGTGAACCAATGTAAAACAGCACAAGCAAATGTACGTGTGAACAAATGTAAAACAACCGCAAACGTACGTATGAGCCAATGTAAAACAAGCGCAAGCAAACGTACTAGTGAACCAATGTAAAACAGCACAAGCAAATGTACGTGTGAACAAATGTAAAACAACCGCAAACGTACGTATGAGCCAATGTAAAACAAGCGCAAGCAAACGTACTAGTGAACCAATGTAAAACAGCACAAGCAAATGTACGTGTGAACAAATGTAAAACAACCGCAAACGTACGTATGAGCCAATGTAAAACAAGCGCAAGCAAACGTACTAGTGAACCAATGTAAAACAGCACAAGCAAATGTACGTGTGAACAAATGTAAAACAACCGCAAACGTACGTATGAGCCAATGTAAAACAAGCGCAAGCAAACGTACTAGTGAACCAATGTAAAACAGCACAAGCAAATGTACGTGTGAACAAATGTAAAACAACCGCAAACGTACGTATGAGCCAATGTAAAACAAGCGCAAGCAAACGTACTAGTGAACCAATGTAAAACAGTACAAGCAAATGTACGTGTGAACAAATGTAAAACAACCGCAAACGTACGTATGAGCCAATGTAAAACAAGCGCAAGCAAACGTACTAGTGAACCAATGTAAAACAGCACAAGCAAATGTACGTGTGAACAAATGTAAAACAACCGCAAACGTACGTATGAGCCAATGTAAAACAAGCGCAAGCAAACGTACGTGTGAACTAATGTAAAGCAAGCGCTAGAGCAAACGCAAGAACATGAAAAAGTTTCCATTCTCTTGTGCTTGCATTTTCGCTTGCTTCACGAATTCACCCGTGTGAACACTATCGAAGCAAGCATAACGGCAAGGAAATCAGCGTTCTGTCAACAAGGAACCAATGAGAAGAAACTTCGTCCCATGCCTCCATGGCTAAATTTAAATCAAGTTGAGACTTGTCCACCATCTTGGAAAAGGACTTCAAATGCGCATGCGTGTATTATATCTCTTGCGCTTACGTTTGTCGTGTGAATTACAAACATCGCTTGCGCTTGCGTTTATCATGTAAACATTGCTTCCGTTAGTCGTGTGAACATCGCTTGCGCTTGCATTTGTCATGCGAACATCGCTTGCACTTCCGTTTGTCGTGTGAACATCGCTTACCCTTGCGTGTGAATATCGATTGCGCTTGCGTTACGTGTGAACCACCCTTAAGAAGTCAGTAATGATGACATAACAGACTGTAGCTATCAACATACTGTAGTTTTCAGCAGAAAGATACGCATTCCGTAAGGGCTGGAAACCGCATCATAGTTTCAAAAGACAAGTATAGTCGATTACAAAGACAAAGACATTTTTTTATTTATACCCTCTGTTATAGCGTCTGTTATAGCTATGGCATTAATGTAAGTACAAACCTGCTTTTTGTGTTATTTACGTACAAAGTTTTAAAGCATGACAACATAGTGAAAACGCTTATTAACACTCAATAACTGATCCCGAGGAAAACAGTGAGTTTTGTTTCCCGAGAATCTCGAGCTTCGAGGAGAATAAAAATCAGTACTGGTACATAGCATAATAATTATATTCCATATTCTCGAGAAAAAAGCAAAGCAAAAGGTGAACCAAAACGTTTTGAAAGCCACCTTCAGGTACGCGCTGATCATGTGCGTCAGCGGACAACAGTGAACTGTTACCTCTGATGTGATAGTTTGCAGCCAATGTTACCCGCTCAGCTACTTTAGAGGGTAACAGTTTGTTGTTACCTGTCATGTCATGTGATAGTTTGCAGCCAATGTTGCCCGCTCAGCTACTTTAGAGGGTAACAGTTTGTTGTTACCTGTCATGTAATGTGATAGTTTGCAGCCAATGTTGCCCGCTCAGCCACTTTAGAGGGTAACAGTTTGTTGTTACCTGTCATGTAATGTAATGTGATAGTTTGCAGCCAATGTTGCCCGCTCAGCCACTTTAGAGGGTAACAGTTTGTTGTCACCTGTCATGTAATGTGATAGTTTGCAGCCAATGTTGCCCGCTCAGCTACTTTAGAGGGTAACAGTTTGTTGTTACCTGTCATGTCATGTGATAGTTTGCAGCCAATGTTACCCGCTCAGCTACTTTAGAGGGTAACAGTTTGTTGTTACCTGTCATGTAATGTTCAATAAGCCAATGAGAGTGTGCGTTCGGGAAAACGTACGGTTGCATAACTTATTATCCAACAATAAATTAATGTACAGAACTACTATGCTGCCATAGTGTAAACACGACCTATTTATTCAACAGTGAATATAACCGCTGATTAGCGCAGCGTACCTCCGCAAGTCCTGCCGTCTGGCTGTAAAACGAAGCCAGCGTTGCATTGACACACGTAGCTTCCCAGAGTGTTGTTACACACCTCGGCGCACTGCCCTTTCTCTACGGCACACTCGTCGATGTCTACGGAGAATTCAGAGATGCATCAGGAGTTCAATATTTCTTACTGCCTTACACTCATTTTTATTTTCTAAACAATAATAGACTGACACTGTTTCAGGATAAACATTAGGGAGCGCAATGGCAATGCTATTTTAACACTGGTATGATCAACTGAAAGTCGATTAAGGCATCATGACCAACTTGGAAAGCGAGTAGCAGCTGACGTTTCGAGAGTTAGCCCTTCGTCAGCTGCTACTCGCTTCCTACGGCGGTTAGCATACCTTAATCGACTCCCAGTTTATTCTACCAGTGTCTATCACAGTCGGTAGTTTTACAGGAACTGTCATCCACTGCTTTAGAAGACAAAAACCTCTGATCTATTTCAGACTTCACGCAGTTTATTTGCGCAGGTTCGGAAAGGTGCGGAACCGTTCGGAATCGGTTCGTGGCATCTTCCACTAACAGTCAACTCGGACAAAAGCACACTTACCCCTCCCCCATTAACTTTACTTTATAACTTAACGAGGGGTAGCCGAAGTGAATGACAAGCTTTAAAACTACTCAAGTCCCTTCCTCCAAAACTGAACGAGGAATGCTTGTAATGTTGTAATTAACTTACCAACACAGTCTTTCATGTTAGAAGTGGACTGGAAGCCTATGTTACAGATACACTGGTAACCACCGTTAAAGTTCTCACAGCGTCCGTGCAGACATATGTTAGGGTCGCTACACTCGTTTTTGTCTGTAAAAAGGCAAGTACATCCATTAATAACTCTTATATACTATATTTTCTATCCCATTTTTTATTGTCATTATATATGATATATATGTTATCACTATTGTAATTTTTGAATTTTTACATTTTTATAATTTTATAATTTTATTTAGCTAGTCAAGGCTGCTTATATCTATCTATCTATCTATCTATCTATCTATCTATCCATCTATCCATCTATCCATCTATCCATCTATCCATCTATCCATCTATCCATCTATCCATCTATCCATCTATCCATCTATCCATCTATCCATCTATCCATCTATCCATCTATCCATCTATCCATCTATCCATCTATCCATCTATCCATCTATCTATCTATCTATCTATCTATCTATCTATCTGTAGACAGAATAACTGTTTTGATTTAGCAATAAACCCTCACTAATGACTGTAACATCTACAACGACAGGCGAGAACAAAAATACGTTGACAACGAGAATGGCAACTATCAGCAAGGAAAACGTTCTGCTGGTATGTACACGTATTCGTTCCAACGCACAACGATAAAAGTTAATTTGAATAACAATATTCTGTAAAGGTGTACAAGAAAAATGGGATTTCAGTCATCTTCAAAGGTTATTGTTTTTAAATAGATGTCCGTAATTAGCTCAAAGCTTTTAGTTACTAAAACATGTGTAGTCATCAAAACAAATTTTAACTTGTAATTTTGTTTGGTAATCATAAATATAGAGGTAGTTTTCTAATTTATCATAATAGTGACGAAAAAGTGCAATAATTATATTCTTTTGAACGAACAAACACTATGTACGTCCAACAGTAAACAATAGTTATATATTTACCATCGCTTGACACACCAATCAATACGGCACCACTCAATACAAGCCAAATAAACTTCCACGTCTTCATTCTCAACTCAGTTACTTTAAATAACTAGGGCCGGGGAAAGCGCTTACAATCACAAATAAAGAGTCTAACACGACTTTCAAATAGATCTAGAGCAGTACAATGAGAGAGGTCAATAACGGTCAATGTTTTTGAAAAGAAAAATCAATTTGAAACCTGACTCAAATTCTTGGAGATTAAAACATGAGAACTACAATAAGATGGCACATATTATGTTGTTTTAATATGAACATGTGCATTGTATCTACCGCTTCGTGATGCAAATTATTCATTGCCATCATTGACACTGTGGCAGGAGTCCATAACCTAAAAACAAGGCGTTCCATGCTGTTATTGCTGTTCGCATTTTTGTTGACTGTCGGTCAAGAAAGGGTAACTCCCGAGGGGGGAGGGGGGGTTCTTCCTAAATTCGGCTGGTAGGGTTTGAAATCGGCGATACGGTATTTTTTAGGGTTGTCTAAGCGAAATCCATTTTTAGGGTGATTTTTAGACCAAGAGGCATACTTTGAATTACGGGGGAATTACGTGCACCGGATGTAACTTGTGTTTGATCTGATGTGCGGTATATCATCAATCAAGTCTCAAACTGATCCAATTAATTCCAGCTTAAAATTGTTTACTTGCCAAGCACGGTCATTTAGAGTAGGAGACACGAAAGAAAGAAAAACATCTGAAGTTAGGCAGGCTGTGAATACAGTGCGAAAGGAGTTATGTAAATGTACTAGCTGCCCCAAACCCCTAAGCAAAATACATGCGCACAACCATATTATAGCAGGAACTCCCGGGGAGGGGGTACTTCTATATATATAAGTCTGTCTGTCTAAGCTATACGGATTCTTGTTCCTAAATGGTTTTGGTTATATGTGGGAATCCCAATTAACAGCTTTTATTTATCTCAATGAATTGAAACGATTTGCTAAGGTTTTCAAACAACGGTTGAAAGATATACTGAGAGATACAAAATTGGAGATCAAGCCTTTTCGATGACAATAATAGATCAGTTGGAAGAAATAAACTAAGAATAACTGCCTACAAATTCGAAACTTATCTTTCAGAGATTAAAAACACTGAACATAGACGAAGCGACCAACATAGACATAGACGAAGCGACCAACAAGTTGGAGACTGTTGATGAACTAAGCGAAAAACTAATCTCCATACAAGATGAACTGGCCGATTTTGAGGACAAGAACGACAACTTAGAAAATCAGAGCCGGAGAAACAACGTAAGAATCGACGGATTACCAGAAGAGAATAACGAATCTTGGAATTCAACGGAAAACAAAGTTAAAGACTTGTTGAAATCTAAGTTAAAGATTGACCCAAAGAATGTTGAGATCGAAAGAGCACATCGTACCGGTAAGCGAATGACAAATGGGCCGCGTCAGGCAAAGAGGGCCCGGACGACATAATATGTAAATATATTTTGAAATTGTACCATATTTTTTAGAATTGTGGTGCGATTACAATATGCATCGAGAGCGCCACATTGTGCTACTAACAAGTAGTGTTGATTTGAAATTGACCAGTGAAATCGAAGACGAAATTTTGTGTGTGATCACAATTTTAGCAGGCGCAAATGATTCCTTATCATCAGACGACTGCTTGAAGGTGTAACTTGTACTATTTGATTGCTAAAATCACATTATGAACTACGGGGGAGTAGAATGAGTGCAGAAAAGAATTGTTTTGGCCAAAAAGTGATCATATTGTTCATCTTATTTACGTTTTACTCTTTAATGCCAGCAGGTATAAATGAATGTCATACATCAAAATCATCCCCTCTGACAGGATTCCTAATTTTTGTGGTCATATTTGTAATCGGGCCATTGCATCAAAATCATGTAAATTTCACCCCTGATTTTTGATGTCAATTTCTTGAAACTGACATTTATTGTTAGGAATGAAATGTCAAGAATGCAATACAATCTTCAACCTGTTATTAGGAACACCGTTGTAGGAATTATTTAACTCAGTTGAATGTCGTCCGGGCCCTTTTTACCTGACGCGGCCCAAATGGTAGCAGACCAAGACAGATCGTAGTTAAATTCCTACGATACAAGGATAAAGAATCAACGCTAAGAGCAGGTAAATTACTAAAGGGCACAGGCATCTACATGAAGGAAGACTACTCGACTCGATTTATGCAAAGGCGAAAGGAACAACAAGAAGCGCTGAAGAAAGCTCGTCAGGAAGGGAAGTATGCTTATTTCAACGTGGACCGGCTGGTGATAAAAAACCCGTCGGGAACCGGTTTATGAAAGTCAAGGAGCCAGTGCAAGCAATATACGTATCTAATTAATACAATTACCAAATTGTATGACAAACACTTTCCTATTAAACATGTGAGAATTCATTCTAGAACTAAGGAAAACCCATGGATGACTCCCGGTATCCTTAGATCTATCAAAAGAAAAATCAAACTTTATAGGGTGAAACTTAAGAACCCGACATGTAAAAACACGAATAAATCCCGTGAATATCGTAATAAGTTGAATCATTCAATTAGACTTACTAAAAAAAGATTATTATAGGACAATGTTAAATAGAGCTTGTGGAAACTTGAGGGCGACTTGGAGAATTATCAGCGAGATTTTGAATAGAAAAAAGACAGCCCCAAAATATTTCAAGTATTCTTAACAATGGTAAGAGCTATGATAAAAAGATAGATATAGTAAACATTTTTAATAAGTTTTTTACCAGCATAGGACCAACTTCCATCAAGTAAAAAATGTTTTAAAGAGTGGATGAAAATCTTCTCCCCTAATGAACTAATTTTTCAGCCTATTTCACCCTACAAAGTTTTAGATCATTTATATGGTCTCGATTGTACTAAGGCAATAGGTCATAATGACATCTCAATAACGTATTTAAAGAAAATTGCTGAGTCTATCTTTCAACCACTTAGCTTTATATTTAATACATCTATTCAGACTAGTACTTTTCCAGACCTCATGAAGATTGCCAAAGTTATTCCTTTGTTTAAAGGTGGTGATTAGTTTTTGGTGTCAAATTTCAGACCCATATCACTCCTTCCAACGCTGTCAAAAATACTTGAAAAAATTATTTGTGAAATGTTAACACACCACCTAGAACAGAACCATCTGTTGTTCGATTATCAGTTTGGATTTAGAAAACAAAGAAATACACATTTGGCAATCCTCGATTTCGTAAATAGAATTATAGACTCGATTGATAATGGAAATCTTTCAATAGGTATCTTTTTAGATTTATCATAGGCTTTTGACTGTGTTAACCACGATATTTTATTAGATAAACTTTCCTATTATGGCATTAACAATGAGACAAACAGATGGTTTCGAAGCTACTTGGAAAACAGAAAACAATATGTTTGTATTGATGGGGTTAAATCCGATCTTCTTCCAATAACTTGTGGCGTCCCCCAAGGATCTATCCTTGGACCAATTTTGTTTCTTATTTTCATCAATGATGTTCAGTTTTGTACGAAATTCATCCATTTAGTATTATATGCCGACGACATGAATTTATTTTTTAATCATAAATGTTTAAGAACTCTTGCATCAGTCTTAAATAAGGATCTCGATTCTCTCCAAGAATGGCTCATTGCCAATAAGCTCACCGTCAATTTATCAAAGACTAAGTTTATTTTATTTGGTTCCAAACAAAAACTTAATAATACCGTGGTTAACGAGTCGGACCTAATATTTAGATTAGCAGGTCAGCCTATTAACAGAGCAGTACAACTTAAATTTCTAGGTTTAATCTTGGATGAACATATTACCAGGAATTCCCAAATAGACTCTATATCACGAAAAATTGCAAAAACAATTGGAGTCTTATGTAGAGTCAGGCATTATCTTAGCTTGGATATTCTTAACAATATTTACTACAACCTTATATATTCAGTCATATATATCATACGGTACATTAATATGGGGCAGTAATTATAAATCCAAGCTTAAACCTATCCACATTTTACAAAAGCAAGCGCTTCGAGTCATTACTTTTTCCGATTTCAAAACCCCAAGCAAACCTTTATTCAACAAGCTTAATATTTTAAATATATTTCAAATAGTGGACTTCCAACTCGGTGATTTAGTGCATAGGCATTCTATCAATCAACTTCCAGATATATTTTCGAGTTATTTCAACGACGTGTCCCTTATTCATAATTACAACACTCGCTCTAAATCAAATAAGAACCTTTTTTTGCCACGACAAAATCTAAACTATGGCAAATTCGGCGTTAAATATGCAGCCGTCAAAACCTGGAGCGACATTCCAATAGAGATTAAAAACAGTTCTTCAAATAAACATTTTAAGAAACACTTCAAAAAGCATCTAATCTCCACACTGTGATTCATATTTGTGTACAAAGCTAATTCTCTTGTACATGAATAGAATGAACTCAGTATCGTATACCTTAAAATTATAAAATTATAAATACAGTAATTGTGTGCCTATCCAGCCATCTTAGATTAATCATAAATAACAAATAGGGTGCAAGAGTTTGTAATTAACCCCTCTGGGTTGTATCTCTTGTATCCTTCACAAACTTTTATTTAAGTATGTATATCTCCTTTTGTGTGTTTTTGTGTGAAATAAACGAACCTTTGAACATCGTAGAGCTTTAACCAAAATTAGAATTAGAATTAGTGGCCACATTCTTGAAATAGAACGTGGCCGCTACAAAAAAACGTACGTTAGCACGGAACTTTGTATTTTATATTTTTTCCTTTAAATCTGGCTTCCTGGTTCCTTAACCCGATATGGTTATTTCGAAAAGCCAGCGCCCCCTTTGTATTTATATTGCTTTTATTTAATTGTATGAACTTCATTCATAAGGGTAAATAAAATTGTTGTTGTTGTTGTTGAACTAAGATTAAGAAAATGTCCCAATTGTCACTCTTCCGTAGAAGACGAAAAACATTTTCTGTTAGAATGTAGCTTATACAAAGAAAATCGTGAGAACCTTCTTAAACAAGAGTCTTTTCAGAACTAATTGCGCCAATAAAAAGCAAATCACTTATTGCAAAATTTATTCACCAGAACTTTCAAATTAAAAAAACGTTGTAAACTACTAGAGCTTAAACCAATGTAATGCCCCGTTCACAAGGTACTAATAAAAACTGTCTTGCCTTGTCTATGTGCCGACCCAAAGGGTATGGGTTTCGAGCTGTTTTAGTCTGAAATAGGGTTATAAAGTTTGCCTTTTTAGTCTGGAGTAGGTGTGATTTTGACACGGAAGTACGAGACCGCACATGTTCACTGATTTGTCTTAGTTTCTCTTGTTATTTTGATATTGATCTTCATAATAAATTGAGAAAGAGAACAAACCACTTTAAGTGGTGCATGAAATAGCGGATAAATATTCGTGATTCGGTCTGAAAAAGGGTATGGAAAATCATGTATTTTGGTCTGAAATAGGTTCGGGGTTTTGAGACCCTATTTCAGATAGGAGGGGTGGGGTACTCGCTCAGAACATTCGGAATATATTTATCTATAGGGGAGAATGCTGTTATGTTGAATCAAGGCTGGGATATTCGGCCATTTTTATGGGTGAAATCTTTATTTTGTTCACAACTTCATTGTAAAAGGGAGGGAGAGAAGATGGGGGGGGGGGGGGGGAGGGGGATTAGATCGACACTGGATCGGCTCCAGGGAAGATATTTTATAGGGTTTTTTATCGCGCTTGAGGGTTTCACCGGCATCCGAAGTTTAAACTTTCGTATCAGTGGTTCAGGGAAAAGGAAGATAGGGATAATGCAAATGCCAAATGGTTTACTTTGCGTCGAAGATACAGGAAGCCGTTACTGGGTCTCCCAAGCCAGAGGCTTATGTTTAAGTATTCCGACGAACTCGAATGGGAATTTAGGATGATAGGTCTGGATCATCTACTCTATCGTCATCTCTTCTCATGTCGATACTCCTCGAGTAAGTCGATGTCTCTCTCATCGAACGAATTAAAAAAATGATAATAAGACACCACAACAGCCTCAGAAACGGCAACCATTAATTACAACTCCTCAACTACGACAGAGACAACCTTTGGGGACCACGATTTTTTTTAAATAGCAGGAATAAGCAATAAGATAACAACAACAACAAATACCAACAATCCCCAAAACATACTAACACATAACAGTACGAAACAAACAACATGGGACAGGAGCACATAACCAGGAGCGTCCATATTTCCTATATAGGTGTCATGGCGTTTTTACAAGTTGGGTTTTTTAGATTATTTCCCCCGCCAATTGGTGGAACAAAAGATGCCCCATTCAGGGGCGGAACCAGGGGTGGTGAAGGGGGTGGCTAGCCACCTCCCATTTGGAATGGCAACTGAAATATTTCTGTAAAGCTCAGTGGAGTGATAAAATACAGCTAGTGAGCACGTTTTCTTGTATTGATAAAGTTTCGCATTATTTGTTTATTCTATATTTGACACCCGAGGAGGATGACGGCCTCATCACTGTTTTAACATTCTTATCGTGAACTGTTGAACATTTGAGAAAAACAGAACAAAAAAAACAGTGAACTTCGTTCAAGATCGAGAGTTCGATATCGTAAAGAAATCTATCGTTAGTTCTCATCTTAAATCGCACAAGGAAATAATCTCGTGTTAACTTATTATTCCGCTTAGTATTACTGGAAAGCTAGTCGTGAACATGATACAGGGAAAAAGATAATATTCATATATTTTTTACATAGAGCGTAGCAGCCACCCCTTTTAAAATCTTGGATCCGCCCCTGCCATTATACAGTTTGTGATTTTATTATTCCCATAGGAATGATGGCAACCCAAGAATAGCAGAAAACCATTCTAAAAATAACCTAACTTGTGAAAACGCTGTGATGCGGGATGGACACTTCTGGTTATGTTCTCTCCTGCATGGGATTACTGATGAGAATACCTTCACAGCTGACTCCATCCTTCATCAGTTCCATGCCATCAGGACAGATACACTTGTAGCTACCGATAGTATTAACACATCTGCCATCTGAACAAGGGCTTTGCTGACATTCGTCGATATCTGAAGGAAAAGATTAATGTTGTCATTTAACAGTTAGACTATATGAGCTCGAAGTTTCTATTATACAAATAGAGTGTTTCTGTCGAGGAACTATCGGCTGAGAGTTGCCCGCGGAAATTTAATGTTCTTAAATGCTAGTTTGAAGAATATCAAAGTATCAGCCGTTATAGTTCACCACAAAATTTTGGCGCGCGCTCATTGGCCAAAAGCGATCCGCGGGCAACTATCAGCCGATAGTTCCTCGACGGACACAGTCTATTTGTATAATAGTTCCGAGACGGACACATTCTATTTGTCGTTATTGTTCATCACAAAATTGTCTTCCGCTCTCAGCGGGCATTATTAAACAAATGGAGTGTGTCCGTCGAGGAACTATTATACAAATAGACTGTGTCCGTCGAGGAACTATCGGCTGATAGTTGCCCGCGGAAATTTGATGTTCTTAAAACAAATATAAGCCCGAGAACGAAGTTCGAGGGCTTATATGCTAGTTTTAAGAACATCAAATTTCCAAGGGAAACGATCAGCCGATAGTTCCGAGACAAACACACTCTATTTGTCGTTATTGTTCATCACAAAATTGTCTTCCGCTCTCAGCGGGCACTATTATACAAATAGACTGTGTCCGTCGAGGAACTATTGGCTGATAGTTGCCCGCGGAAATTTGATGTTATTAAAACAAATATAAGCCCGAGAACGAAGTTCGAGGGCTTATATGCTAGTTTTAAGAACATACAATTTCCAAGGGAAACTATCAGCCGATAGTTCCGAGACAAACACAGTCTATTTGTCGTTATTATTCATCACAAAATTGTCTTCCGCTCTCAGCGGGCACTATCGCCTGATAGTTTGCATCCGCGAACGACAACTATCACGTCACGTGATCGCTTTTGACCAATGAGCGCGCGCCACAATTTTGTGGTAAACTATAACGCCTGATAGTTTGCATCCGCGGACGACAACTATCACGTCACGTGATCGCTTTTGGCCAATGAGCGCGCGCCACAATTTTGTGGTGAACTATAACGGCTGATAGTTGCCCGCGGAAATTTGATGTTCTTAAAACAATTATAAGCCCAAGAACGAAGTTCGAGGGTTTATATGCTAGTTTTAAGAACATCAAATTTCCAAGGGAAACGATCAGCCGATAGTTCCGAGACAAACACACTCTATTTGTCGTTATTGTTCATCACAAAATTGTCTTCCGCTCTCAACGGGCACTATTATACAAATAGACTGTGTCCGTCGAGGAACTATTGGCTGATAGTTGCCCGCGGAAATTCGATGTTCTTAAAACAAATATAAGCCCGAGAACGAAGTTCGAGGACTTATATGCTAGTTTTAAGAACGTCAAATTTCCAAGGGAAACTATCAGCCGATAGTTCCGAGACAAACACAGTCTATTTGTCGTTATTGTTCATCACAAAATTGTCTTCCGCTCTCAGCGGGCACTATCGCCTGATAGTTTGCCTCCGCGGATGACAACTATCACGTCACGTGATCACTTTTGGCCAATGAGCGCGCGCCAAAATTTCGTGGTGAACTATAACACCTGATAGTTTGCATCCGCGGAAGACAACTATCATGTCACGTGATCGCTTTTAGCCAATGAGCGCGCGCCAAAATTTTGTGGTGAACTATAACGGCTGATAGTTTTAGTAGAAACCAACTAGTTGTTTCAATCTTAAACTGAACAAGAAGAGTTTTTGACATTTTGACGACCGTTTCCAGCCATTGTTTTGCTTTTGAAAACCGGCTTTTTCGCTACTCGCTATCTATCACAGAATAGATAGTGAGTAGCTTAGCCAATCAGATTGTAGGAGTCGTGATAGAACACTAGTTGGTTTGTACTAATAATGGTTATACCAACCCAATATTCGATCTTTAATTCAAAGGGTTGACTCTTTACTTAATATCGAATAATTAAATTATTTATCTAAAACAAAATGACTTTTGACATCATTTAAAGTGTATATGAACCCTAGCCAGTTATCAATGATTTAAAGGTCAAAGTGCACATGAACCCTAGCCAGTTATCATTGATTTAAAGGTCAAAGTGCACATGAACCCTAGCCAGTTATCATTGATTTAAAGGTCAAAGTGCACATGAACCCTAGCCAGTTATCATTGATTTAAAGGTCAAAGTGCACATGAACCCTAGCCAGTTATCATTGATTTAAAGGTCAAAGTGCACATGAACCCTAGCCAGTTATTGATTTAAAGGTCAAAGTGCACATGAACCCTAGCCAGTTATCATTGGTTTAAAGGTCAAAGTGCACATGAACCCTAGCCAGTTATCGTTGATTTAAAGGTCAAAGTGCACATGAACCCTAGCCAGTTATCATTGATTTAAAGGTCAAAGTGCACATGAACCCTAGCCAGTTATCATTGATTTAAAGGTCAAAGTGCACATGAACCCTAGCCAGTTATCATTGATTTAAAGGTCAAAGTGCACATGAACCCTAGCCAGTTATCATTGGTTTAAAGGTCAAAGTGAAAAACAAAATGACTGACAGGAAAAACAATTATTACCGTCTGCCATTTTCGTTTATTAAGGATCAAATTTCAATGACGTCATTTAAATCATACTAGTTCCTTTTACTCTGTTTTTATGTCAGGCTCCACTTATTAAAAATATATTTAAATATGATTGCTAGGATCAAATGTCTGACGCCTGAAAGAACAGCTGAATAGGAAACAAATTCAATGTTATGACTCAATTCATGTTCAACTCATTTGAATAATGTTCCTCAGTCAATGACGTCACTTCGAGGATTTGTAATGCACTTTAAAGCAATATTACGGGCTTATGAGCACTTAAGGTGCCTGAAATAATCACAGGTGTGGCAAATGAGGTAACCACAATTATGCTTTGGTTACAAAAACCGACATGTTGTCCCCGGATGTGGAAACCTATTACGAATCCTGGAAATTGAAAACAAGGATGGGATGGCAACAAGGATTATGGCAATCCACTTTTTATAGCTACTTTTTTGGAAACCGGTCCTGGAGCCACACCGCACATACCTACCATCCAATATTCAAGTCCTCCTCTACCCGAGATTTTGCACTGCTCTCATAAAACTGCCAATCAAAGTAGAAACTTACCAATACAGATCTCCATCATCATAGGAGCGTTACGAAACCCGCGGTTACAGTCACAGCGGAATGAACCTGGAATGTTTGTACAGGTGCCATTCCCACACAGGCCATCAGATATACTACACTCATCAATATCTGTGTATTATAAAAATATAGGGCGGTGTCTCAGTTCTTTACAATGGAACAATACGTATAGGTAATCATATGGATTCGAGTGCAATTCGGGATTAATTTGAACGAGCGAAATTTTCAAAGAGTATCAAATTGCATGAGCCCGTAGGCATCTGCGTATGTTTGTGGTTTTTGTCGTGATGTTGTTCAAAGGACTTTGCTTCAGTTTTTCAACTTCTCCCAGCTGTAAATCTGGAAATCTCTCTTTGTTGTTGTTCTACATTTTTGCAAAAGTTTGGAAACATCGCCGCCTCTCAGTCCATCCAATTCATGAGTTCTGGTTGGATATAGTTTGTTCACATCTGAGGTATTACATGATTTGGTGCTCAGGCAGTACATGATTCGGCACTGGTATTGCATGATTCGGCACTGGTATTGCACGATTTGGCACTGGTATTGCACGATTTGGCACTGGTATTGCACGATTTGGCACTGGGCCCGGATGTTCGTAGCAAGGCCGGGTAAGCACTACCGCGGGGTTAAACCGATAACCCGAGGGTAAACTGTACAGAATACAATTACAGATTGAGCGCTATGCTAGGGATAAAGTTACCCTTTCTTCGAACAACCGTGTCCTGGTGTTTAGCATAAATACAGCTGCTCTCAGCCAATCAAATTCGAGATCTCGTTGAATGTATCTTGTATAATAACCCACGCAGCACTTATGAGCTTCGAGTTTTAAACGTGCACGTGTATTCCGAGATTGATTTGCAAGTTAGGTTGGGTTTTGTGGAGGGAGGAAGATCCGAGAGCTCGGAGAAAAATCCTTGAAGCAAGGGAGTTATACCAACAAACTCAGCTCACGTGTGGCACCAAGTCGTGCGAAAATACCATACGGCAACACTTCCCATGACGTAATCTCTATTTAGCGTTAGTTGATCTAATGATCGACGTATTACTGCCTTGTGCTTATGCTTGCGTCGTAAGTGAAAACCAGTCTTTAATATCGGTAACTCGAAGTCCAAAAACATACCAAATGGTTTATTTTGCGTCGAAGATACAGGTAGTCTCCTTTGCAGCCGTCGTGAGCTCTGTCACGCAACGCTCGTTAGTGGGCTCCTAGCGTTGCGTGACAGAGCTCACGATGGCTGCAAAGGAGACTAAGATACAGGCAGCCGTTACCGGGGACTTGGAATTGGAATTTAGGAATTTAAGTCCAGTGTAAGAATGATGAACGTGAGGATGACGTAGGGTCTACGATTTTACGTCCTTATCCGAGAAGAAGTGATCAGAAAGTCTATTAAATCATTTGCAGTTCGACTCGAGATTGATCCAAGAAGGCAGCAAAACTAGTATCTGAGGTGACATGAATATATCTGTTTTAGTTTGTCATCGTTTTTATTTTCTATTTGAAAAACTATTCTGGGCATTCGAAACTTTCTATTCATACAACTGTTCATTGCGCTGAAATTGCGTCTATTTGACTTGTAGTATAATAAAAGTGATTGGAAACATCAGCACCGATTACATCTGATCGACGTTGGATTTGATTGTGCCATTTTCCCTTTCTCTAAATCATGCGAATCGCTTTCCATATATACCTCTAGGTGAGAGAATAGTTTGTCATCTACCTTCACAATCCATGCCATTAGCGCTGAGCCCGTATCCTTGGTTGCACCTGCATTCAAATGTCCCTTGACGGTTAACACACTCCCCGTTTCTGCAGAGACCTTCCCACGTGCTACACTCGTTTATGTCTACAAAAAATCGATACCAAGCATTAACACTTCAGAGCACAACCTCAGCAACTGACCTCTACAGATATATTTAGCACTAAACAGTTTTAAAAGCTCGAAATCATATTCAAACTAATAGAAACTTTAAAATAATGGTCAAGTTATATTAAAAACCTCTTTATAAGTGAAACGAAACTGCATAAAAGTTTATCGGGCCATAGCAAGGATGGAAATGTTAATGGCTTACGATGATGAAAAAACTTGAAAACGTTGTAAGTTGGTGTCTTTGATATTAGCTTGGTCTCTGTTCATAAATTTAAGATCGCTATGTAGAACTTAGTGCCCAAGGAGCATTTCTCGTATAATCAGAAAGAAAAAAAGATTATTTGACGACCGAAAATCAGAAAAATCCTGGTTATATAGACTTTAATTTTAAAGATATTTCGAAGTACATTGAACGATATCGCTTAACGAAGTTTATCTAATGGCTGCATAGCGGGAGGTGAGTGTCGTACCTCCCACTAAAGGTCCCTTGGCGGTTTGTGTGACCTTGAACCCTGGTGTAGAAGTACCACAAAGAGCCTTAAAGCCATCTGGGGAAGACAAAAGTAACAGTTCTGATGAGCATGCGCAGTGACCCAATGTAGCTTGCATGCCATGATGCCGCATATAGATAGTTTGCACTCAATCCCCAGAGATTCAAATGACAAAGGGCATGATGGCCATGTTGGTGTACAGAACCAAAGAAGCTAACGAAGAATATATTGTTAATCGTACACCAACTATGACGTCACGTGCAAAGGGTCTATTGGGTGTAAAGTAAACTTCAAAGCTAGCCCGAGTCAGAAATTGGGAGTTTGTATTTTTACTTTACGTGTCGCCATTGTCGTTATTGTTCATCACAAAATTGTATTCCGCTTTCAGCGGGCGCTTTATACAAATAGACTGTGTCCGTCGAGGAACTATCGGCTGATAGTTGCCCGCGGAAATTTGATGTTCTTAAAACAAATATAAGCTTATATGCTAGTTTTAAGAACATTAAATTTCCAAGGGAAACTATCAGCCGATAGTTCCGAGACAAACACAGTCTATTTGTCGTTATTGTTCATCACAAAATTGTCTTCAGCTCTCAGTGGGCACTATCGCCTGATAGTTTGCATCCGCGGATGACAACTATCACGTCACGTGATCGCTTTTGGCCAATGAGCGCGCGCCAAAAAAATTGTGGTGAACTATAACACCTGATAGTTTGCCTCCGCGGACGACTACTATCACGTCACGTGATAGATTTTAGCCAATGAGCGCGCACCAAAAATGTGTTCTTAAAACAAATATAAGCCCGAGAACGAAGTTTTAAGGTTATATGCTAGTTTTAAGAACATCAAATGTCCAAGGGGAACACAATCTATGTGATGAATTTTGTGATGAACAATAACGACAAATAGAGTATGTTTGTCTCGGAACTATCGACTATAGTTTCGCTTGGAAATTTGATGTTCTTCAGTCAAACTAGCATAGAAGCCCTCGAACGCTTATATTTGTTTTAAAAACATAGAAACTATCAGCTGTTATAGTTCACTACAAAATTTTGGCGCGCGCTCATTGGTCAAAAGCGGTCACGTGACGTGATAGTTGTCATCCGCGGATGCAAACTATCAGGCGTTATAGTTCACCACAAAATTTTGGCGCGCGCTTATTGGTCAAAAGCGATCACGTGACGTGATAGTTGTCATCCGCGGAGGCAAACTGTCAGGCGATAGTGCCCGCTGAGCACGAAAGACAATTTTGTGTTGAACAATAACGCAAATAGACTGTGTCTGTCTCGGACCTATCGGTTGATAGTTTCCCTTGGAAATGGGATGTTCTTAAACCTAGCATATAAGCCCTCGAACTACGTTCTCGGGCTTATATTTCTTTTAAGAACATCAAATTTCCGCGGGCAACTATCAGCCGATAGTTCCTCGACGGACACAGTCTATTTGTATAATATTTCCTCGACGGACACACACTATTTGTCTAATAGAAACTCGAGCTCATAGTCTAATTGTTAAGTATAAGGACACTATTGGGCGGTAGATCGGATGCATCATGAAATCCTGTTTCTGTTACTGCAACTTTGCTGTATCGTAACTATGCTCTATGCTGAATGCCACATTGTCCTACCACAGACTAATATAAAACATAAATTGTCGACGTGCACACGCGTATATGGACGTACCTGTATTTTGCAGTGGGCATTCTTGACATGGGTTTCCCCAGGCCGCAGCGCCAACAGCCGAACAGCAACAGTCATCTTTCCGGTACGTACCACGACCGAACGGTTTCTCACAGCTGCCGCTGGTAACCGACTTGTAGCACACGTCTTTACGTAAATCTGGTAGGAAAAACACACATTATCGGTTGAATTAAACAAATAGCGCGCAGCGTGCGTCATCGAACTCGATTAACCTCAAAAGCATGTTACTGGACGCGCAGCTTTAGCGCTTACTACTTCTTTCATAGCAATGAAAGTAAAACACGTAAAGGTGTATTCATTTATTTTGCGCAAGCTCTAATAGCTGTTATTACGGCTGAGCCAAATGCCATGAAACGGTCAGCGGTTTCACCCATCTTATCAGGTCATCGACTCGTTTGAGGCTGTTTCAACTTTGAGCTTGTTTGAGTCAAATTTTCTTCGAAATATCCTCGTTTTACTCTGCTTTAGCATTCCTGTCGCTTCATTCGATGCACTAGTATAGCGATTGTAAGACGCTGAGTGGCCTTTGGATGGACTAACCGATTTGATAAGGCTGAATGCGAAGAGGAGTTATTGTGTCAGTTGTTGACTTTACGGACCCAAGAAGCTTGTAGAAATTTTCAGTGAAATCACTTCAGTGGCCAAGGACAGACACCGCTTGACATTTATTCTTGCTTTTCTTTAGAAAATAATCGTTTGGGGCATCATTCTCTTGGTGATCTCCGTTCAGCGTGACTCCATCTCTGTACCATTTTGAAATGGTTGACCCAATAGCCTCGTTTTCACAAGGGCTGATGGATGAAATCGCTGACCATTTGGCTCAAGTTGTAATAACAGCTATTGTATATAATCAAATGCGATTCACAAGGTTGTGGCGCATTGTGCTGCCGTGCAGTTTACAATCATGAGTGTTTGTTAGTACCTCAGAATACTGACTGTAAGTCCATACTATTTCAAGCAATTAGGCATTCTTTCTAAGCTGATCATCTATATGATTGAACTTTCTTTGAACATTTAAAAACAAAATTACACAATTGCATGGAAAAATCACATTAAAGCGTTTATCGGAACATTATTTACTACCTCATGGTACAGATGGAGGGGTGAAGTGAGTGGAAGACTTACTTACGTAGCTACAGATATATACCAGCTACTTTTTTTACAACAACCGCCAAATTTCTCGCAATCTGATTGGCTTATTTTCATATGCAATATTTTGATAGACAACGAAAGCTGACGTCATTTGTCAAGGAGTGCGCGTGCGGCTTTCGTTTGAAACTAAAAGTGTTTTGTTGTTGTAAAATTGACTATTTAGTTTGTTGTGAAAACAAAGACGCCTCGTGGATCCACAACTATTTTGACCAAGTTATGACGAAAATCATTGTCAATATCAAGACAGACACATAAAAAACTAACTTCAATTTGTTAAATATATACTAGCTACTGGTCAAGTTCTAAATTTTCTTTCGCGGTCTTTGCTTTCTAAGAGAGAATCTGGAACAGGATCACGAGTAGCTTAGTACGTTATTCCATCACAAAACCTTCAAATACTATCGTACGTACCAACACACCTTTAAATACCATCGTACATACCAATACACCTTTAAATATTATTGTACGTACCAATACAGCTGTTTTTGATCGGATCGAGTGTCAGTCCAGCAGAGCATTCGCATCGATAGCTACCAGGAGTATTCTTACAGATACCGTTACTACACAACCCAGGATAAATTGTGCACTCATCCACGTCTAACAAGTTAAAAGAATAGTTTAAAAGTCTTTAATGTACGAATCTGCATATTCGAATGCAAATACATTAAAATACGGTTTTTAGAGTAAGAGACAACCAGCTTTCAATTTGGGAACACTATATTTTTCAGCAACACTGCTGTGGGGGAAACTCATGTTGTTTATAATATTAATTACGAGAGCATCCTAAGAACGTGTGATTTCATTGGCTGCTCAGCGTGCTTGGTTTTCTTATAACGCTCGTTCGAGAATTTCTTTCCGCATTGATCGAATTTTATATTTTTAACAAATAAAGAAGCCTTAGCCATGTTTTATACTATCATAAAACACGATGGGCATTTGAGAACATGACAGAAGCCGGAGGCGCGTGCTTTCAACATTTCTCGAGTGTTCTCAAATGACCAAAGTGTTTTATGATAGTATAAACATGGATTTAAGGTTTCTTCATCTGTTTTATGATATAGATTTATTTTGCGCAATGAAAGGAAACCGCAATAAAACACGGCAAACCATGTTATATACTCTGATAAAACATGGCTTTTCAGCCAATCAGAGTGCGCGTACTATCGTATCTATATTATAAAAAAAAAAATAGAAAATGGTTCTGCATCTATGTCCTATAATAAAATGCACTTTCGAGGTCTTGAAAAGCTGGTAAATACACTCGCGTTCCGCAGTTTTTCAAAACCTCCACTTGCGTGCATTATTTTGTTATAGAACATGGAGAACTATCTTTTATTTTATAGTACATGGGAATGTGTGTTTCTCGCTGTAGTGAAGTGTTTTGACTCGTGGATAAGCTTCATTGCAGGAGAATAAAGCAAGCAAAGTAACCATGCATTGTGACAGAGCTGAACAGCCAACTCGTACCCAGATCCCATTTACTGAATGTGACGCGCGGGAACTAGGGACGACTGCGAAGAATAAGAGTTTTATGGCAAGGATAAGCTTCAAATACTCATTTCCTTCAGAAACTAAGAAACAACATATTGTTTGAACAGTATAGTTTAAAGTGCCTATAACCCCCAAATTATTATTTTTACATTGAAACTTTAAACCATTATTTAGAACTTAAAGCAAAAATGGGAGGCTAAAACTCAACTGTAATTCTTTTATGGCCTTTCAAAGTTGAGAACCAGAACATGTGGCCGTCAGTTTTCAATTCCCTTTGGGGCCCTGGATACTAGTGGCCTGTGACGTGTATGTAGTCAGGCGTCCTTCCAATTCCATACAAACATCTCTTATTTCTGTGACTCTTGCAAACTCGCCACATGATAAATATCCAATGAAATGTCACCAAACTTGGTAAAGTTACAAATTTCGATGTGCTCTTTCTTGTGATGGAGTTTATTTCCTACTGATTAGACTATAATAAGGACGTTATTCCTTTTTGAATTATTTTTCTTATTCAGATTTTCCAACTCCTTTGAGAATACCAAGACAATGGTCTAAATTAGAGGAACAAAAGAAACCGTGCAAAGGATTCTGGTAGTTGTTGTAAAATGACGCCCGATTGACGTCATAATTCCAGGGCCTCGCCAAGACTCGCGCTGACAGGAAGCCCAAAACGGATGTTTTCGCTAACTTTGACGCTGTATCAACAGGAAATGTAATACTGACCGGATATGTAATAAAAATGAACAGGATCTGTAATAACAACAGGATATGTAATAAAAATCAACAGGATTTGTAATAAAACGTTAACAGGAAATGTTATACATTTTTAACCGGAAATGTAATAAAATAGTTAACAGGAAATGTAATAACAATCAACAGGAAATGTAATAACACTACTTGGTCGAGGTAGTGTATCATCAATCACTCTAGCAGTGAACAAACAACACCTACCAATGAATGACGTCATCAGTCATGTGAGTCATTTAGTGATCACAATCAGCTTCTCAACATGCACGTCAAAGATCACGTGATCAGCGCTGAGAACGTCGCGTGAGTAATTCTCTGAGCACAAATATCTACCCTTGGAACAAAACAAGCAAATTGTATGACGTCATAGAACACACGTCACATAGGCTTATCCTTATAAGCACGACTTTTTTACCGTTTTCTTTTCTTCACGCAAAAAGACTCCTGGTTTCACCAAAATATTATGTAGGCCGACTTCAAACGTCCCTTGACATAGGCTGGGGAGACTTAAGACAGAGAATAGCTCACGTGACGTTCGCAGCGCTGATCACGTGATCTGTGACGTTGTGCAGGTTGAGAAGCTTATTGTGATCACGGACTAAATGATTCACATGACTGATGACGTCATTCACGTAATTGGTAGGTGTTGTTTGTTCATTGCTAGAGTGATTGATAGGCTACCTCGACCAAGTAGTGTTGTTATACATTTCCTGTTGATTGTTATTACATTTCCTGTTAAGGTTACCGGATGCCTTCAGGGTGCGTTTCCAGTCTAAACAAGAGCCCATCTGGGCTTTCACTCGGGCCACATGAGATTGAAGATGAAATACACTTTCATTTGAAATCCTCTTAGTAACAAGTTGTGCTTTAATTCGCCAGTGAGAACGTCATAAAAACAGACTGGTCTATTAATCGCTTTTATGACACGACTATGATAACGCAGTATTCGAACAACAGAATACTGGCAATTCAAGTGTATAAATGCAATACAATGACATATTCAGACAATAGATCAAAAACTCGGGGAAATGCCGGCTAAAACTGTATGAATAAATGTGAAATGAAACATAAATTTCATAGCAAGAAAAATTGTAATTCCTAATGAGAAAGCTCTTCTATTAAGCCGCTTCTCAAATTCACAGACTGTTTCACAAAAAACATTTGCGCTTTAATATCGACACAAGAGTTCAGTTGACCTTTCAAATAATTTATTCTGAGGTACGCATAATCTAAATCACAGATGTTAAATAAAGCGATAATTAGAAGAAAAAGTACATTAACAGACAAACTGAGAGGAAATTTATTCAAATCAAAAAGAGTTTACTAACAGTACTTACGTAACTGAACTTTAGTTTTGGATCTTTTGGTAGTGTTGTTGACAGCATCCCACCTTCGTGCACATATGCACTGAATCGGAATGAAAGTCGAAGCCTACCTCGAACTTAACTTTCAGCTAACCTGTTTCCTTTCATTCCACAATGAATTTTGATCCTCTTCACAGTAACGTAATTTAACGTCTCAGATATTATATAGCGCTGTGTATTTCAAGTACTGTTTCCTCTCTCTTTGCTGGCAGTTCATGCTTCTTGTTCGTGTAGTTTCCGCATTTCAGTTGGCATACACTGAAAACATCTGCTTAACTAAGATTTGTAAAAATCTCAGCGGATCATGTAAATATTCCGCTTAAATGGCTCAATTGAGGGTTTCTGCCGTCAAAGTTTATTTTTTGTTTCAGTTTTCCCCATATTAGCCGACATGTATAATGTCTCGAGCTCTCAATCCAGTAGAAAGACTGGTTATTCTGTCGTAAAACATGCCTTAGCTGTACAAGTTAGGTTGTATTGCATAATTGCCCACGATGGAATAGATTTCTGACAATGACTCATTGAAAGTGATATCTCCTTGTCTCGCCTAGTCTGAGAGCTTTGAACTTTCTTATCTGAGCGCGCCTGACGAGATCTAACCTTTGATTATAATTCGATACCCGTTGATATCCAAACGTGTTTGGATATTGTATTTCGCTTACGTTTCTAAATGTACATTGGATCTGTCCAAACAGCGCTGATCGAATGTATTACGGCTCCTGGTTGTTCATGTATTTTTATGATCAAGAAGAGCGCCAGTTGAAATATCCTGAGCCTGTTGGAAGGCTTTCGCCCTCGCGGGTCGACGATTTTGATTTACTGTATTAAATTCTGTAAATAAATTAACCTGGCGAGTGTTACGTGACCAGCACAGTGCGATCTGATTGGTGGTGAACTTGACCTTTAACGCATGCGCAGAAATTTTGCGACACCCAACAAAAATAATTAAAAAAAAAAAAAAAAACGGCTTGCATTTTAAGACTCGGTGCTGCCACAGGCAGCCCGAGTAATTATGTAGCACCTCGAAGAAACATCGTAGATATATCATTCACGTATCATTTTAAAGCTTATAAAATTGGCTACATAAAAAGTTTTGAGTTCTTTGAAAATCTCGAATTTTCCGCCATCCCGTTTCTCCGATCTAGCGAGAAAGTTTAAAAATCTGTTTGCTTTGTCGCATTTCAGAGGAATCGTATTACAAAAGGGTGTCGGGGAATTTCAAAATTCGATTTAGTTCAAAAGTTATCATGCTTTCCGTGAAAAGGCGAAAAATAATCCGAGTAGATATGCGGGAAACGTCGTCAAGAGCTCTCTTTTTAGAATTTCCCAATTCCCCGACACGGTTTTGCAGCGGATATATCAATAAATAAATTCCTCTTGAGTGGGATCTTTTTTAAAACTCTATTTTGGTTGAAAATCGAAAGCGATAAAATAGCACTTCAAAAAAATATACCCGTCTGTCGTGCGTGAATCTGAAGCCCCGCCTCTCCAACAATTAGCAAGCTCTTGGCCAATCATTTCTCATCACAGTTCAACTATCTGTCAATATTTCCCGCCAATGTTGATTTCCGATCAAAGCTACGCGCCGCATCGAGAAAATGTTTGTTCTTTTTTGTGTGACTTGAAAAATGGTAGCGGTAAGAGTCGGCTGGTTTCCCAGGCTAGAAAAATGGGAAAGACAAAAAGACCTGAGGGACAAAGCCAAGGTGAACTCCTGAAAGAGACGCCTTGAATGCCAGCATAGTTAGTAGAGGAGACAGCAATTTGCAGGCGTCTGAAACAGCACGGCAATAGCGAGATCGTGGTTGAACCGATTCAGGGTCACCGTGAGATTTCAGAGATTTTACATTTCCATCTAAGTTTTCTTGGAAACAAATATTCTCTCGGCTGGCTCATATCAATTCTTCTTTATGTTCAGATGTGGACCGCTCGGGAGCACAAATACATGTACGAACGCTTGTCGGGTTTTGCGAGGACTCCTATTTGGCTAATTGTAATTGTAGCCGTATGCATTGTTTGGCCTCGTTTTGCTTTTCTTTTTTCTTTGTTTTCCAAGCTAAGGACATCCTGCTTGCTTTTTGTAAGATATAAGGCCAACGACCGATGGAATCGTGTGTGGAAAAACGTTTTTCAATAAACGTAAACATTGGTATATGAAATGAATTTAATATGTGCTCTTCTCCGCACCGTCGTTACGGGCGAGTGAGCACTTGTCATGTGTTTATTGATCTGCTGTCAATCAAAAAGAACCTTTTACTTCCGGTTAAAAACTTCCTTTTGGTATTTCTCCGTCAATCTTAATTTTTTTTGAACGGAGTTTTTGGTATATGAGACACTACTACTAAAACTACATTTCTGTGCTAAAAAAAATTTTTCCCATCTTTTTCGTTTTGAAGGTATCCGGTAACCTTAACTATTTTATTACATTTCCGGTTAAAAATGTATCACATTTCCTGTTAACTTTTTATTACAAATCCTGTTAATTTTTATTACATATCCTGTTGTTATTACAGATCCTGTTCATTTTTATTACATATCCGGTTAGTATTACATTTCCCGTTGATTATTACATGGGGTTATAGGCAAACACAAACACGAGACATTGATCGCCACAAGAAAGTGTTTACGGCGAAATCCCCGCGATTTACGCGTCAGTTTGCGCATGCGCCCTCGCTATTCAGCTCTGTCCTGTGATGTAATATTGATAACTAGCAGCGACCCGTGGAACTAACACGCCCAGATCGTCAGCTCGGGCTTCCTGTGGTATGAGCGTTACTCACAGACAGACCCCAACAGTTAGTGTATTATTAGATAGAGGATATTACACGGTGGTGCGAAGATATGAAGTTTATCCTCGTGTCACATTTCACGAGTGAGCGCAGCGAGTGGATAAACTTCATATCTTCAAACCACCGTGTAATTTTCTTTTTACTACATGGACAATTAAACTGCTCTACGAATTACTATCTATTCATTTTACTTACTGTCAGTACAAACTTCTTCGTGATCTTTCTATTAAAGCTGTTCTGGGGAGTTTCATCGCGTTTTCTTGACTCTTAATTCGTTGAAGTCGAGAAAATCTCGAGTTTTAGATCGTACTTGGCCTTTTGTGCTCAGAATATTCATTGTCGTGCAGCTCATTTAAAGGGGAACTCAACCCTAAAATCAACCCAATGTCTATACAAACATGTATTCGAAATAAATAGGTTCTGCTATTTAATTTTTCTGTGTTGCGCGTCCGAGGTGGGGGGGGGGGACTCGGGGAGGGACTCCCCATAAAAATAGACCGGGGTGCTCGACCTATCTTTTAGGGGTTAAAATCGTTAGCAGTGCTATCTCATAGGGGTCTTCCAAAGGTCTGCTATCTTTTAGGGGTCTCCGAGACCCAAAATGTTTGTGGCCGAGAAAAAATAGCGCTGGATCCTCGAGCATGAGACCCCACAAGTTGAATCGGTATAATGTCTTTATATAGTCTCTAATAAATCCAATTAATGCCATTTTCTTGTCTTTTGGAGTGCTATCTTTTAGGGGTAAGTTTTTTGTGAGCCACGCCCATATTGCTATCTTTTAGGGGTGAATTTCATTTCTTACGTCGAGCACCCCCGTCTATTTTTATGGGGAGTCCTCCCCCCCCCCCCCCCCCCCCCCCCCCGGGGGTTGCGCGTCTAGCAAGAGAAATCCGAAAACCTTCCTCACAACGTCCGTTATGTACAGACGGCTAAAGTCTTGTAATTTTTGACGTCAGATACGGGGAATAAATTAGTTTTGCCATGCTGTGTCCGATATTGAATAGCGGGACTAACGGCTTCTAATTGCGGACCATTGTGTTTTCTTTGTGCTAGAGGTGTGATCGTTTTTCCTTGGTATGTGTGACGTACGTTATGGGGAAATTTGCACTGAATTGAGCCGCCACACAATATAGATTTTTCAGCGGAAAATCGAACTTGGAGACTAATTTCCTCCTCATAGACGCGCAACACAGAAAAATAAAATAGCAGAACTTATTTCTTTCGAATACATCTTTGTAAAGACGTTGGGTTGATTTTAGGGTTGAGTTCCCCTTTAAGCTGTTCACATCTTCCTCTGTGATTTTCACAAACTGTAGTTCAAAAGGCGGCAAACGTGACGTCAGCGATATTTTCACTAGTGAGGATATGGAAAATACGCCACTCAATACCCGGATGTAGTTTCGTATGAGTTCTATGAGTGGTTTATTTCTCAGTAAAACACTATCCTCCATATAATAAATAAGAATATTTAATTCAGTACCTGTACATGTAGGCTGGTCCTGTATGGCATATCCAGGGTTGCATTTTTGTACTGTCATCAAAAATTAATAAGTAAATGAATGAGGAATGAAGGAATAAATGATCAAATTAGTAATACACCGTATTATCCTATAAATATTATATTTCAACCAATCATAGCTCAGCATTTCTATGAAATACAGGTATTTCAGCGAGACAAATGAAACCTTGTTGAAAGTTCAAATAATTGCACGAGCCTTTAGGCGAGTGCAATTTGAGAACTTTAAACATATCACTCAGTGTCTTTAAATCCTGTATACATGTAGCACTCGCTTTCATGCGATTTCCACTACATGTACATTTCTCGTGAAATATTCGCCCGTATTCCATAGAAAACCACGCAATAACCAGTAAATATGTTCTTATGCTTTGGAAACTCATCTTTACTAGCCGTTATCTTGCAAGAAAATCTCTATAGAATTCTATTGGTCGAATCAATGTGCTGAAGTAACTTAATTTAACCAATCATGTTAGAAGATACTTACTAATACCGGGGCACACTTCACACGGGCTGCCCCAGGCCTTGCCGAGTGACTGGCAGCACACCTCTCTCGACACAGCACCGTCGATTGACTGTTCGCAGTAAGTGTTGACAATTCTGGTCCAGCACAAGGCTGTGCGAGTATCTGTTGAAATTCAATGTACGATATCAAAACGAACCGTTAACCTTGTCCCTTAAAGTGCTTAATATGAGCCCTAGCCAGTAATCGTTTATTTGGGTGCAGTAAAGATTTAAAAATCTTTTCCAACCATTATTGGGCGATTTATGGTCGTAATATTGCTTTAAAATGCATTACAAATAGTCGAAATGACGTCATTTACGGCAAATTATGCTAATGAGCTGAACATGAATTGAGTCAACATTTAATTTATGTATTTGTTCAGTTGTTTTCAGGCGTCAGACATTTGACTCTTGGAATCTTATTGAAGTATATTTTAATAAGTGGACCTGACCTAAAAACAGAGCAAAATTAACTAGAATTGGCTTTTGATTGAAATGACGTCATTGAAATTTGATTCCTTAATTAACGAAAATGGCAGATGTTAATATTGTTTTCCTATGTCGGCCATTTTGTTTTCCACTTTGACCAATAAATCAATGAGAACTGGCTACTAGGGCTTATATGCACTTGAATAGGAACATATATAACGAATGACTAGTGTAGTTCTGCTAACCGCCGTGGAAAACTGGGAACATTTGTTGCTTCTCGGAAACAAATGCGCGCAAACGAGAAAACATCCGCAACAATGTTGACTAGATCCCATATGCTGCGCATGCGCATGATTGCGCATGCGCTTGATTAAGGCGCATGCGCCAGTTTCTCGTGTAACGTTTCTTGGTTTGCTCCATTGGGTTTGCTCAGCCAGGCAGCAAAACATTTTTCTTGCTTCCCGTTCGTTTGCTCACCCAAGAAACATCAGCAGCAATGGTTCCTCGTGTGCGCAGGCCTTTAAGCTTGTATAAACCGCTAAAGAAAGTGAGAGTTGTATTTTCTGTCAGTCCTCCAAAAACTTCCCCTACCGGTCAGAACAAGAACTCTCTATACATATAGACAAACACAAAATATAAAAAAATGTTGTTCGGCTGTGTTTGGGGGGAGGGCAGGGGGGACAAAAATAACAGTCACCATGAAATGAATTAAATCTCTTTTTTTCATTTAGTTCTGTCAATTTTTAGAATGTAGGCCCAAATTTCAGAGTGATTTTAACATGTGTACAATATAAAGCTAACAAATAATTTTCATATTGACTTTCACTTCTTATTAGATCTTTATATAAGGCTACGATTTCCCTTAAGACTTAGGTAAGAAATAAAACAACTTCAGAAACACAAAGTTGATTTCTTTCGTGGCCTCTCACCTCGACAAATTCTGCCGCTGGGATCCAGGGTAAGTCCACGTGGACAGTTGCATGTGAAATTTCCTCTGGTGTTGACGCATGTGCCATAAACACACTGGTCTGGTGACAGGCACTCGTCAATGTCTGTGGGAGAAAAATAATCGATCATTTAAGATACATAACGTTTGGAGAGCCAGGGCCCACTAACATATCAGGAGCCATTTATACCAAGAGTGTCTATGTGTTGTGCATTCGTGAGCCAGCGTGTTCCAAGATCAGCCCCCCCCCCCAAAAAAAAAAACGAGAAGCCTTGTGAACTGTAATTTCATGGAACAATAGACCATTTTACGGTTCATGCGCAGTTGTTCAAGTCTTTTGTTTCAACTGGCGGGCCACCATTGTCTAACATCTGGTGGCCCGCCAAATAAATAAAGGATTTGTACAACTGCGCATGAACCGTAAACTGGTCTATGTACTAGGCAAACAATGCTTCCTAATGATTTATGAACAGATATTATTATTGCATACAATGAGAAAACCTCGCCATTGTGAAAAAAAAAGCATTTATTGGCCTTGCGCTGGGGGGTATGGGATTTATTCACCTCGCATGTTCTAAAATAACCTGATCTGGAAATGTGCTGACTCACAGACCCAGGGTCCGAAACTGCGCCTTATTTGGCGCCAATGCGACTAAATTTTGAGTATTGGCGACCAAATTTCAGAGTTAGTCGCCAGCTGGCGACTTACGTAAAGTCTGCACAATGTCCCGAAGTCACAGATGTTCTAAGTTAATTATTTGTTGCGTGTCGCTTGAAACTCGAAATATGGCGACCACAATTTGGCGACTAAAAACATTTGGCAAGTCGCCAATTGGCGCCTACGTGAAAAAGTTAATTTCGGACCCTGAGACCCAGTATGGGAGATGGACGCTCCTGGTAATGGGCTTCTGAACATGTGAATTGAGTTTTTGGTATCTCGCCCTTGCTCCGAGGGTTTTTCCCGGGTTCTCCGGTTTATCTCCCTCCACAAAAACCAACACGTTAAATTCCAATTCGATCTGTGGTTTAGCCGGGTCCTGACTTTGATTATGATTGATTCAGGGTCCCGTTAAGAAAACATTCAGTGTCACAATGGATTTCCCCCTATTGAAAAGGGAGTAAAGTAAACAGTTAAGAAATGGTTCTCGTATTAAAGAACTTGAGCACTCAATGCCAATGGCAAATGAATTGAAAAGGTGTTAATTTTCTATTATTCTTTCTCGTAATTTGATTGGTTGATATTCATAAATTCAATAGCAAAACCAATGAAGAAATATATTTTCATTATATAGATAACTTTTTGATCAAACTAACTATGGTATGATTTAAAACAAAAACGTATTTAGGGAAAGTTTTCAAATTGGTGATTCAAGTATCTTTTCCCTTTCCTCTTGGCTGGCTGGTGTTTTCTTTATGTTTTCATTGTAAAAATGGCCAACGGCGCAAAGTTTCTTTGATTTTCTGTTTGCCACTTTGACTGTGGCCATCTCGGACAGCATTTGACACATATTAAAGCAAAATCGTATTTGGGGATATGCTGGTCTAAGCGTCATTTGCCCCAGTTCTTACGAGAACCGTTTCTTAATGGTAAAGAGGTTATTTGAGACGTTTTCACTCACCATCGCACATTTTTGAAGTAGGGTTGAACACAAACCCACGAGAACATTTGCACTGGAAGGTCCCTGGTAAGTTCTTACACGTGCCACCCTTACACAGCTTAGGATTCTCTAGACACTCGTTGATATCTAACATAGAAAGTAGAAACTTTAATTCACAATACCATAACATTAGTGTTACCGACGCAGAACAGATTGAATTTATATAGAGCGGTTTTCAATAATTGAGTGTCGAAAAGTAATTAGGTGATTGCTTTCCAATAATTTCATTGGTTAGTTATCCATAATTGAGAGTACTTATCCTCGTAATTCAATCACAGGCGCCCAATATACTCAAAATAGAACTATAAGGGTTTGTATTGGGAGCTCATATTACGAAGTATAAAAATATAAGGGTTTGTATGGGAACGTAACGAACTCCGTTTACTAGCTAGAAATACTGTCAAATTAGATTTAAAATGCCTTACCTTGCCACTGTGATGTCTTGTGTGATGTTTCTCTCCTTGTTGGGTGATTTAAACTGATTTCAGCCGGGTAACCCGAGAATCATGGCACACTGAAGACATCACAGTGGCAAGGTAAGACATTTTTATTTTTAAAAATCCAGTACTTCTGGCTAGTAAACGGAGTTCCTTACGTTCCCATATTTCGTAATTAATATGAGCTTCCCATACAAACCCTTATAAGTTCTATTTTGAATATTTCGTAACATGAGCTTGGGACGCCTATGATTCAATTACTTCAGTTCGTGACTGTTTCAATTACTTCAGTTCGTGACTGTTTCAATAGAGGTAACGTTGTTGCCACCCAATTCAGATCATGTGATGTAAACAGATGCTACTCTGGGGAATTATTCCTTTTTCATTGTAATCATAATGCAGTCATGCCTATCTGAATATAATTAATTTTCAAAGAGTCAATTCTCAAGAGTAATGTGTGTTTACATCACATGATCTGAATTGGGTGGCAACAGAGTCAGTCGATTACCTCTATTACTTCAGTTCATGACTGTTTCAATTACTTCAGTTCGTGATAGGTCCAATTACTTCAGTTCGTGATTGGTTCATTGGATTTGTACTTGCTTCTGTGACTGGCTCAGGTTTTGGTTTTACGACAATAAATCGAAAACCTCTCTAATACGAATTTAGTGAACATAACGAGTCCGAGCTCGGGCGATTGATTACGGGGCCCAGTTAGTGCCATTGAAATCCAATATTTCTGTTTCTTTCTGGTCGACGTTTTCGCGATTTTTGACCGATGTTTTGGTCCAGTGAGGCACGTGACACAGTCTGTGCGTCCGGTTCAGTAGTCAACATGGGAAGAATCGTCCATTCCATGTTTTCACCTAGACTAGAAGCAACATATTCATTTTCCTCGACAAAACGTTGTTACTGTTAACTCTCGATCTCAAATCTACCTAACACAAATGTTTCACCCCCTAAAACGTCAAACGAAAAGGTATTATTCTGTAAGCATGCACTAACTAAAATGGACCAGAACTAACCCAGTTTTACCCCGTGACGTCATCGCTTACCAGTACAAATTTTACCAGTCGAGTCGCTTCTAAATCCTGAGTTACATTCACACGTGAAGTCGCCGTTGGTGTTGCGACACTTGCCATTCACACACAGGGTTTTCTTCATTCCAACGTTATTCTGACACTCGTCAATGTCTACAAAGTACACAAGGAGATGTTAAAGGGATAAACATGCAAGTTTTCTTTAAACTGAACAAAACTACAAAGATTACACCCTGGAATAGCTCATTATTCCGAGATAGCGAGCCAATCAAATTGCATGATCTATGTAGGTTCCCGGGTTGTATCTACCATATCTATGTAAAAAGGGAGCCCGAAATTTATAAGCCTTGTCTTATGTAATATCTCATGAAATTGTGGCTCAGTTGACTTGATTTGACCCGCCAAGCCATTTATAGGAAATGTTCATCTTGTCCTGACTTCTCTGATCGGTAATTTCGCAGCGAGATGAAATCTTTAACTGCGGTTGAAGTTTATATTAATTTCTATACAAAGACTAGGAAAGATGAACAAATGGGTGACCTCAGAACTAATGGGTCTTTCGCAGGAATGCAATCACGTGGGTGTACTGGGTGGCAAAACAAATTCTCACTTCATTTATTTAAAGGCACTTGTACGAGATCGGTAGTGTTATTAGCAAAACCTGTTTGTCAATGCTATTTTTCACCTCCAATCGATTGACGATCTTTCAAAACCTGCGTTTTTGGAAGTTTGTTTGTCATCCATAAAGCCTTTCACATGGGATCACGAGCTCAATAGACCTGATGCATAGACTATATCGCAACCCTGCCGTCGCAGTGCACTCTGGGATGGATATCTCAGTTTTCCATTGTTGTTGTTGGGCGGCCATCTTGGATTTAACAATGGCAACTGAGATATCCATCCCAGAGTGCACTGCGACGGCAGGGTTGCGATATAGTCTATGATGATGTCACGCTTTTGTCATCACCACCAAATCTCACTTTGGTACAACATTTCTTCTGGCTTGGTGGTGATGACAAAAGCATGACGTCATTACGCATAAAGCCCATTCATTCGGTACTGAAGTGATATATCAGCACGTCGGTGACTGTTTCCTGCAAAAGGCCTATTTAGAATGGCTAATTTAACTGTATACCTTTCCCATCACAAGCCACTCCTTGTCCTTTACAGCAAACACGTTTGTACTCGGCTGTAACCAAAACAGACCAAACGGTCAGCTCTACAAATGTTCTAGCACAATAAATGGAGAAGCTCTTTCCGTTCGTTAGTGAGAAACAAGCATGTTGCTGCTTAATGTTTGCTTGAAAATATCTAAACAGGAAGCTAAGCTCTTCTTTGAGACTTTGAACTATAGCCTTAGCTCTACATTAGTAGCGTTTTTAGGATTATTCTTAGCATTAGTTTTAATATTACAAAATATTGGTCCGTAAAGATATTGTAATATATTATTACTGTTAATATAACATTTGTATAGCGCATATACATAAATGCGCTCTACACTAATACAGAAGCTACGAAATAATAATATGCAAGATAATCTGAATAATAAAGTACAGAATTCTGGTATAACTTGACAGACCGGTTTGCGGTCAAAAAAAGGTAGTGCATGTTTGAGCTTAGATTTGAACTCATTTACAGATGAACGTTGGCGAATATTTATCATTAAGCTGTTCCATAACGTTGGCGCTGATACAAAGAAGGCTCGCTGGCCCGTGGGACTTAAGCCTGACAGTAGGGCGGACGAGGCGCAGCATAACAGCGGAGGATCGGAGTGTTCTAGCGGGTTTATGTACTATTAATCAGTTTTGTAGATAGATAGAGCTTGAATTTGATACGCTTATCTATAGGTAGCCAGTGAAGTTCTCTCAGAACAGGTGTGATGTGATCGTTTTTCTTTGAGTACGTTAGGATGCGAGCAGCGGCGTATTCAGGAAGGCCGTATAATAGGGAGTTACAGTTGTCGAGTTTGGACGTTTGGACGCATGAATGAGTATTTCAGTGGTGTTCAAAGACAAGAATTTTCGTATTTTAGAGATGTTCCTTATTTGGTAAAGCGCGGGCTTGTAGATTGAATTGACATGGCGAGTCATATTCATGGTGTCATCGAAAGCAACCCCAATATTCCTATCACAGTTTGATGGATGAATAATTTTATTGCACCTTATTCTTACTAATTTTCGCGAGTACTTAATTTCGCGAAAATTTGAGAGCTGTATTAATTTTCGCGATTCCAGGTAAAAAGTGAATAAAAGGGTATTTAATTTCGCGATTTTGCCATTGCTTTAATCTCCCAAACCCTGATCCGAGAGCTCAGTTTACTGATTACTTAATACGTTTACTAGCTGATTTACTAGCTGATTTACTAGCTGATTTACTAGCTGAAGATAACAGTGAATCAGAGGAAGAGTGCTAGTCGAAAACAAGACAAGATATATTTTCAAGGACAGAAAGTGACAGTTTTAATTCAGAACAATTACCAGCAAGCCCGTGACTCACAACATTTAAAATTCATGTATTTTTTTCTTATAAAATATGGCATTAAATTTCGCGTGTTTAATTATCGCGCTCTCTTTTTCGCGAGTATTAATTTTCGCGATATTTTCCAGAACGCGAAAATCGCGAAATTTAGTACTCGCGAAAATTAGTAAGAATAAGGTAGATTGATATATGAATTTATTAGTTTGCATTAACAGGCGAAGAGCCACCTCGTGGAATTACTGTTATTAATCCATTATTATTATTATTAAATAACATCGGCTCTTCTGCATGTTTTACGGGAAAGTTTGATGTTGAGTTACCTGTGTTGCGCGGTCAGGGTCATAGGGACTGGACACAAGGAGGAAGAAGGGAACGTGCACCACAGGCAACCCAAAATAAAACATTACGTCAACACACTGAAAACCAAGCGCGTAAGTTGCGTCACCTGATCCCTTTAGAGGACATGGTGTACACGAGTCCCATCCTCGCCGCCCGCCATTCTCCATTCCACAACAGCATTCAGATACGGTCAAAACCTTGATGAGAGGGCCGCTGCACCTGCCATTTAAATACTTGGAGAAGCACCGCGCGCGTCGAGTATCTGTACAATAAATCACAAGAAATAGTTGGAGGGTTTTTCTCTTAGGGTTGCAGATATGGAAACATCATAACAATGATTCAAATTATTTCGATATTTCTCAAATCCCTATCGACTTTATTCGAATATGGCCAACCTAATTTGCATATTGCGTTGAACTTACGAAGCTTTTTTTTTTTTAACAATATTAAGACTTAACATTTGGTCTAAGAGCATAGAAGCTCATCTAGAGAGCTTATGTAAATAAATTACAATGATACAGCCGCGTTATAGGTCAGACTAATAATAATAGTTGTAGGAGTTAAGTACACAGATATAACAATTAGCAATAATAATTACAAACAAATATAATCAAAAGCGGTTCGATTGGACAATAAATGAATGGACGCATACAAATAGGTTTACATTGGTGTTGTAGTCAAGCCCTGGAACACCTTAAAGGAACCAGTAAGTCGACTTTCTTTTTATCAGATGCGGACAGCCATTTAGGTCCAATTATTTGTGCAGCTTAGCTTATTTGGTGAGAAGTTCGAGAGTTTCGTTTTTAATTGCTGCAAATAGATGCTAAAGAAATCATGAAAGCGAGGCTAGTCAGGAAATATTAAGTCAGGCAATATTAACTCTGGCCATACAAAACTCTCTAAATAAAGATCTCAATATCTTAGTACCGTTCTAAACTATCGCTTTTGGAATTGACATTAATGACTCTTATTCTTTTATCAGGTCAAACTTGTTGAAACAGGTTTATTATATATAAAATACACTTACCAACACAGCGATGGCCGTCAGAACTGGGCGCGTATCCACTGTTACATACACACTGATAATCACCTTGTTCGTTGGCACAACGACCGTTCATACAAACATCCCTTATAGTTTGGCATTCATTGATATCTTGAACAAAAGAATATCATGTTAATATAATGTAAGCTCCAATCTTGGACAAAACTGTTAGGACTAAGTAAGTAAGTGACTTTATTTAAGTGTCAATAGATTTAGCTTTGCAGCTAATTGGGGACACTAGTCCTACGGTTTTACGTCCTTATCCGAGAAGACGTGAAGGTCTATCCGTTTACGGTATTATGTAAAGGCAGCACCTTCTACTCAGTTATTTTAAGACCCTGAGTGTTGGTCCGACTGGGGTTTGAACCCGCGACCTCCCGCTCGACAGACCGGAGCTTAACCACTGAGCTAACCGGGAGACGGTGAAGTCATACTTCAACAATTATTAGCATGGGTGAAATCTTTGAGAAATGAATGTGGACGAAAAATCAAACCAGAAAAATGACCACCTTGAACAAAACAAACATCATTTCGACTTATTTCAAATTGTAGATGCAGAATTGTTAAACCGCCATCTTTATCACTGCCTGTTTTCAAAATGAGAATTGTAGGAGCAGTTTTCACGAATTACTGATTTTTTATTATTTATTTATTTATTTGCCACAAGATTACTATTATAAGTAATAACATTTATAATATTCATGAATAATTCATGAGGGTACTGGCCAATCCCGTGTGCCGAACGACACCACATGATGGCCTCTGTATACCCCATACAAACTGATTAATAAAACATCAGGTTCTGTATCGATATACAGACCCCAAGATCCGTGATACAGATCCCATGGTCCGTAAAAGCTCAAGTAGTATTCTCTATCAGGTACAGAATACTAGCTAAGCTAGTGAGGGAGGTCTAAGCTCGCCATTGTAAATCCCATACACTGATTCGTTCGCTCATATCGTAAATAGTACATATAACATGAGAAATACAAAGTGGAGTGGCGAGAAACCACTAGACTTATAGGATTTCGGGCTTCCTACTACTTCCTCCTATTTGTCTGTGGCACCATTTCTTAAAGTCCTTTCCGTATATCTCCTGACTTTAAGGAAATACACTATAAAATTCATAACGAACTCGATCATGAATTTTGAAAAGTTCCACCACAATAAACAGTCAATAACTGTCTTCAACGGGCTAGTTATGGCTAGGCCACTGACACCTTGTCACTCAGCCTGATGCTTGGAAATGAGTGTACATTTACGGCCAAATCACTTTTAGCTTATTCATTTGGCTTTTGATTTTTTTTTTTTTAAAGCAACCTCTAAAAAAAGTGGGCGGGCTAAAAATTGTCATTAAGCCTGTATGACCAAACTATAGTCTTTAACTGACTGAAAAGTAACTAGGCAAAATATTTTTTGGGCAAAAAAATTTGGGGGGGGGGCTGCACTGGCAAGTGGCGCTACCCCGGGATGAAGTCTCTGCTACTCTTCTTTGGCTGATCGCACTAGAATAATTCCAAGCATCGATCGTATTGTCCGTATAGTTCAATAAGCCTACTTATTATACGACTTGGCGTTTTCGAGTGCAAATACGGGCTAAAACGAGTGCAAATATGAGACCGTATATTACACGGGTCACAAACCGGTTTGCACAGGTTTATACAGCACTTAAAAGGTTTTGCAAGCGTGCGAGCCAATCAAAATGGAGCTGTTTGAGTAACAGCCAATCAGCTTTTAGCGCGCGAAAAAAAAAATTCAGTGCGCGCCCGCCCCCGACATTTGACTTCAACAGAGGCTGAGAGGTTTCTTCTCTCGAGATTTTCTTCAAACAGAGCAGTAAGGTAAGCGAAAACAAAACTTTTTTGTTCATGTTAGCTGTCGTATAATAAACAATTTATTACACGAAGAGTTGTGTAATACGGCTGGGAATTGTTACTCGTCAATTTTATTTTTTCTCGCCTTTCAGGCTCGAAAAAATAAAATTGACTCGTAAAAATACCCAGCCGTATTACACAACTTTCCGTGTAATAACCTCTTTTTACTGTCACGTAAAGCTCTATGAATAGACCTTTGATCACAGTACCTCCTCACACTTCGCTCACACCGAGGCACCGAAATCGCACACAACTCTTGTTATCACAAGGTTTTCATCAGCAATCTCTGAAAAGGTGGCCATTTCTACTTCACTCGAGCCCCGATTGAATAGTCCACCATCCTTGTTACTGGCTATCCCAGACCCTCTCAATTAATTGCTTCGTAATCCGAATATCCAAAAAGTCAAAATTCAAAATCCAAAGTCAAAATTACAGATTACAAAACAGAATCCAAAACAAAATATAGTAAAAAATAAAGGATCCGCTTTTTAAAAAGCAATAATTCAAAAATCAAAATACAAAAATCAAAATTCGAATCGGAAATTCTAAATTTAATTCAAAATTACGAAATAGAATCCAAAACATTGTTTACTGGTTACACTTTTTTTAAACAAAAAAATCAAAAACCAAACGAAGATAAAAATGATTTGGCGTAAAGGTGGTCATTGGCAGTAGTAGTAGTAGTAGTGAGGATGTCACCCTTAACCAAGAGAGTAATTTAAGGCGTGGCCCTCAAATATGTTAACAGTATAGTTTACATAAGTTTGCATAAAAATACAAATTTACAAAATTACAAAATATCAAGTAAATCAATAAATATAGAGATACGACGACGGCTAAAAGGCTTAGCGAGAGATACATCTACAGCTCATAAAGAGCTGTGATTTGCAAACATTACACTGTCTTTCTAGTGCTTAATCTTACATAGTTCATAAAAATAAAAAAAATAAAACAATTCTGAAAGTTTGGTACCCTGGATGCCAGAGGTTCTAAGGCGCGCCAGCGAGGAGCGAAGCGACGAGAGAGAGAGAGAACCTCTGGTCAAATCCGTTGGTAATCTCACTTCCATGCGTTTAGTTTGAAATCGAGGCGAGTCAAACCGGTTTTGCGGCCTATAAACCGTCAAACAGTGACGACCAATGTTTTGATTTACACACGAACAATTGCATGTGGCGCTGTGAAGCATGAAATGACAACTGTATGTGGTTCTTTATATGGCTACTCTGGACAGTGAAGAAAGTGCCTCGTGCAAGAATTTGCTGTCGTGCTGTAGACCGTTTTTGGTCGTTAACGGTAACACTGAACAAACTTCACGGGGACGACTTGAAATATCGGCGACTTGCCGCATCCTGTCGGAAGCACAGCGAAGACGTCTTTACGTTTTATAAACTCGTACAGTGCCTCCTCTTGTTTTGTCTTCAATTATTTTATTTAGTAATCTCCGGAAACTTTGAAGCCAACGTAAACTTCACAGCGTCCCCAAAAATACTCAAAAACTCTTGATTTTCACTTTGTGCATCTCCTTCGCCAGTCGCGGTTGGAAGTAAAACTACATACAGTTGTCGTAAAACCGGTTTGAAGTGGTAGGCCAATGACAATTGCTGTTGTATCAAGCACTCACGGTCGCGCTTGGTAATGAGTAGATAAGCCAATCGGAGATGAGGTTCAAATTCTGAATCTAGCTTCTGCATGGAAGTGAGATTCTCAACGGATTTGACCAGAGGCCATTCTTTCTTCTCTCTCTCTTCCCCTTCTTCTCTATTTTACTTCTTCGGGCCTTCTTCGGGCCTTTCTTACTTCTTCGGGCCTTCTTCGGGCCTTTCTTACTTCTTCGGGCCTTCTTCGGGCCTTTCTTACTTCTTCGGGCCTTTCTTACATCTTCGGGCCTTCTTCGGGCCTTTCTTACTTCTTCGGGCCTCTGGAACCCAGGGTAAAAGTTTGGCTGCTTACATTAGAAACAACATTTTTAATATCGGCCGGAAGAGAATTGAACAGACTAACTGCACTAAAACAAAACCTTTTTTGTCCACTATTAGTACGTGCTCTTGGAAGGAGCAAAATTTGCCTCTGAAGATCTTGTATTTCGCACATTAGTTCGAACAAATCAACGTTTTAGGTTTTCAGGTGCTTGATCATTGATGCTTTTAATATTCTAACCGATATATACGTTTATTTGATCTATTTTCTTATATTGTATCGCATGAATTGTAGTTGTACACTTTTAGGCAGTCATCAATGAACAACTATCTTCCCTCTATTTAGGAATATTTGGCTTGTTTAATTTTAAACTTTGGTATTCTTACAGAGAGGACTGCATGATATGCTGGCTTATTTTCATCATTGCTCTGCATTTCGAGTTCCTAAGGCATGAGAAGAGAACTGGCCTGCGAATACAGTCGTCTCGTATCGGGTGCCACAATCAAAACGCGCCCCCGAGAGAGATGTCTGCGATTCGAGGACAAAAATGCCATACTGATGACGTAGCACGGCCAGGATCAGGTCGCGTTATTTGATTGGCTAGTATGCCTAATTACTCGGGCTGCCTGTGGCAGCGCCGAGTCTTAAAATGCAAGTCGTTATTATTATTTTTTTAATTGGTGTCAGACGGCTTCTGCGCATGCGTTAAAGGTCAAATTCAAACCAATCAGATTGCACTGTGCTGGTCACGCAACAATCGCCAGGTTAAATGTATTTACATAAGTGAATACAGTAAATCAAAATGGTCGACCCGCGAGGGCGAAAGCCTTCCAACAGGCTCAGGATATTTCAACTGGCGCTCTTGTTGACCATAAAAATACATGAACAACCAGGAGCCGTAATACATTCGATCAGCGCTGTTTGGACAGATCCAATGTACATTTAGAAACGTAAGCGAAATACAATATCCAAACACGTTTGGATATCAACGGGTATCGAATTATAATCAAAGGTTAGATCTCGTCAGGCGCGCTCAGATAAGAAAGTTCAAAGCTCTCAGACAAGGCGAGACAAGGAGATATCACTTTCAACGAGTCATTGTCAGAAATCTATTCCATCGTGGGCGGTCTTGTACAGCTAAGGCATGTTTTACGACAGAATAAGAGTCTTTCTACTGGATTGAGAGCTCGAGACATTATACATGTCGGCTAATATGGGGAAAACTGAAACAAAAAATGAACTTTGACGGCAGAAACCCTCAATTGAGCCAAGCAGCGCTAGCTGAAATAGGGCATATATATAATATCTGAGACGTTAAATTACGTTACTGTGAAGAGGATCAAAATTCAAGTTTTGTAGCTTGAGACTGTCTTCTGCCGTGACTCGTGAGAGAACTTGGAAAAGATCTAGCTGTTTCATTCAGACACTGGCAAATTTATTGAAAGCTACGGGCTTACTTTATGAGATTATTATTCATTGTGGAATGAAAGGAAACAGGTTAGCTGAAAGTTAAGTTCGAGGTAGGCTTCGACTTTCATTCCGATTCAGTGCATATGTGCACGAAGGTGGGTGCACTACCAAAAGATCCAAAACGAAAGTTCAGTTACGTAAGTACTGTAAGTAAACTCTTTTTGATTTGAATAAATTTCCTCTCAGTTTGTCTGTTAATGTACTTTTTCTTCTAATTATCGCTTTATTTAACATCTGTGATTTAGAGTATGCGTACCTCAGAATAAATTATTTGAAAGGTCAACTGAATTCTTGTGTCGATAAGCGCAAATGTTTTTTGTGAAACAGTCTGTGTATATGAGAAGCGGCTTAATAGAAGAGCTTTCTCATTTATAGGAATTACAATTGTTTTTCTTGCTATGAAATTTATGTTTCATTTCACATTTATTCATACAGTTTTAGCCGGACATTTCCCCGAGTTTTTGATCTATTTTCAATCAAATTCAAAGTCTGAATATGTCATTGTATTGCATTTATACACTTGAATTGCCAGTATTCTGTTGTTCGAATCCTGCGTTCTCATAGTCATGCCATAAAAGCGATTAATAGACCAGTCTGTTTTTTTGACGTTCTCACTGGCGAATTAAAGCACGACTTGATACTAAGAGGATTTCAAATGAAAGTGTATTTCATCTTCAATCTCATGTGGCCCGAGTGAAAGACCAGATGGGCTCTTGTTATTATATATGAGCCAATCAAATGACGCGACCAGATCCTGGCCACGCTACGTCATCAGTATGGAATGTTTGGCCTCGAATCGCAGTGTCTCTCTCGGGGGACGCGTTTTGATTGTGGTTCCCGATGCGAGACGGCTGTATTCGCAGGCTACAAGAGTAGGAGCTGAACCATTTCATACCGGAACTTCTTGTTGAACCCGTTTTGCATCAACACTTCCCTTTCATGACGCGTTTCGTTAGCGCTGACAACTGATTATTGGTTTTGTAGAACAGTTATTAACTTATTACAATGATCTTTTCAACAACTTCATAGGCTCATACTTACGATAATCACTCGTAATTTGACTGGCTTACCTGCACATCTATTCTCCTCAGCCGTGGCCGCGAATCCACTGTGGCAGACACAGCGATAGCTGCCAGCGACGTTCTCACACACACCGTTACGGCACATCAAACCAGGTTTGTTACATTCGTTTATGTCTGATTGACAAAACAGCAAATGGTATCATATATAACAAATAAGACATTACGGGCATTTGAGAACAGGAGAGAAATGTTGAAAGCATAAGCCGAAGGCGCGTGCTTTTAACATTCTAACCGCTACGTTTATTTGATCTATTTTCTTATATTGTATCGCATGAACTTAGTTGTACACTTTTAGGATAGGTATATACTGGTTAACTCTGTGCTATTTTAAACCACTGCGGACAATGTTCCTTCCTCTAAAGTGTTTCGTATTTGTAATGTTCTCTTTTTCACACACATGTAGTCATCTTTTCAAAATGTCACTCAGTGTAACTTAACGAAATATGCAAATAAAGCTACAGTTTAAAGTGCGAATCTATCAACTTACCAACACAGTTTCGTCGATCGTTACTCAGTTCGTATCCTTTGTTGCAAATGCAGCGGAAAGCTCCTCCAATATTCTGACAGCGACCATTCCGACAAACGTCCTCATTGAGGCACTCGTTCGTATCTGAAACAACAACAAAAAGAAAGAAAGTATTGAAGCCATATAGATGATAAATGATAATAGATGATAGTTGGATATATTTTATTTTCTCATTGCCAATGGTTAAACCGATTTAAGAAAAAAAAGAAGTAAAGTTAAGAAATATATGTCATTGTCATTCGTCTGTCCTCTTATAAATGCACAGATGACGTCACAGCGTGAGGAGAACAAAGAACTGCGACGCGACACGTAGCCAAGTGGCGCAACTATTGTTCTTTTCACGTTGTCACGTCATCTATGCATCTATAAGAGAACAGACCCACGGCAAAACGACATATATTTATTTTATACAATAATTAGGGAAAAACGATGAAACGAAATGAATTCATGCAAAACGTGACGTCATCTGTACTCTAATAACACATGGCTATCGACCAATCAGAGCACGCTGTGCACTCTTTATTGTATAAACATGACGTCATCTGTACATCTGGGCCGGGTTGTTCAAAGCCCGATTAGTGCTAATCCAGGGATAATTTCCATGACAACCAATAGGTTCTGTGCAGAGTTAATCCACGATTAACACTAATCGGGCTTTGAACAACCCGGCCATGTACTCTAATAACACATCTGTTCATCTGTATGGCTATCGACCAATCAGAGCCTGCGCTTCGCACCATTTATTGTATGGAGGGACTGGCCTTGAAAACAATCTAGGAATACATAACATACAGTGCAAAATTCGCGCTCTTATTGGTCGATAGCCATGAACAGGATGACGTCACATGTTGCACTAAATCATGTCGTATCCTCTTCAGTTTTCACTAATTATTGTACAAAAGTAATAAATGTCATTTAGCTGTTCTCTTACAGGGAAATGTAAATCACTAAATTAGTTCATTTCCTTACATAATTCAAAAAGTTCATGTGTTTGATAACCCAACAGCATAGATTTGGTGTCGAAATGACCACGGAATAGATCGAAAAACTGAAACTGATTTGTGACGTCGCAAGTGGAACACACTGAAGCGGAAGTTCCTTAGATGTAGTACCTCACAACAATGCACTACATGGTACATTGTATGTAAACTCTTGTTCTCTTTGCCTGAAGTCTTCGCTATGAAGAAGAATCGCTGTCATGCCAGCCAGGCGCCATTTCGTGACCATTGTTCAACTTGTGACGTAACAGCAATATCAGAGATTTTACCGGAAGTGAGCATTCTTACACCAAAAATCACGGATTTTTACCGTCTATCATTCGACTTCCACAAAATAGCCCTCAAATTCGTTTTCTACGAGTGATTCTGCATTAGGTTCTAATTGGTAGTATTTGAGTCGTTTGCATGCCCTTAATTTAAAGGCGGACGGACAACGTTGAAACGTGACGAGTGCAATATAATAGCCATGTGTTCGTATTGCACTCCTTAGTTCTCGAAACATTCAGTGACGTCATGGGCCCGGTTCCTGAAAGCCCGATTAGCGCTAATCCTGGATTAACACTCAACAATCACATATTAGCGCTAATCGGGCTTTCAGGAACCGGGCCATGATCTGTGCACGCTATAAGAAGACAGACGAATGGCAAAACGTAATGCTCTTGTCAAATAGATACGTACCATCACATCTCGACCTATTCAGGCTGAGTGTAAAGCCTCGTTTACAGATGCAGGTAAAGCTTCCGATGTTGTTGACACAGTTGCCATTGAAACACACTGATTCCTCCGTACACTCATTGATATCTGAGAAATATACAAACTTGTTAGTCACCAAGCTTTATTTGAAGTAATATGCAAAACACGAGGAGTTGTTTGAGAAGCGATTTCTAAATACAGTGAGACAGGGTTGAAATCCGAGGCAAAGCCATGGTTTTTCAACCCCATCTCGCTGTATTTAGAAACTCACTTCTAAATCAACCTCCGAGTGTTTTACATGGCTTCACAAACTTCACTTTAATGGTAAAATTAGCGATCTAAAAGTCTTGAAATGCGAGCTGTATTTGGAAACGACTTCTAAATACTCGTCATGGTCATGATTTCAATCCACGGTATATACTTCATGGTAGTGTTTCGTTCCATATAGTCTCCCTGCATAATCATTTTCTCTACTGTTTTACAGTATTATGCAGGGACACTATATGGAACGAAACACTACCATGAAGTATATACCCAGAAAAAGATGGCGGCTGTACATTTGACCACAATCCCTTGCGAGCCTAACACGGTCAAAATAACACGTAGAAATCATCTATTCTCTTCAATAACAGTGTACTGGCAACAGCATTTGTACTCGCTTGTTTTTAAGATTTAAAACCTCTCTACCGCGATTTTAGAACGGATTTAAAGTTTTTCGCGCGCAAAGGATTGTGGGTACAAGTACGAGCCGCCATCTTTTTCGGTACGATGGCTTGCGTTCACCTGATGAAACATTTATGCGTTTGAGAGAAAAAAAACAAATATTACATTATTACATCTGCGATGTTATCAGTTTTTACATCGCGCGTAAATTCGCTGCGCTCACTCGTGTATTACGACATTCGAACAATATAGGCACCCAATGGGTAACTCGTGGATTTTGAAAGCAAGCAGATGTGTATCGAACATGAGCTAAATTGTGCACCGAATGTAATTTTCTCAGAATTGTGTTACGACAGCATGCGTTGTGGAAACAATTTAGTTGGATTGACTCAAAATAACGCTGCTCAAACACTTCAATAGCAATCACAATGGACTCGAAGAGTCGTTTCTTTTAAGTGACAAACGGCATCGACACCATCGAGTGCAGTTTAACTTGTCCCGGAGCTTGTCCGTAGCATCATAATTATGCGTTACTTGTTTTACTCTATGGAATGACATACTGACCTCTATTGCCGGGTCGCGAAATGGTAATTGCCACCCACATGAGTTTGACGTAAGCGGCGCCGGTAGGCATTTATAAAAGCGGAGGAGGAAATCGAGTTGCATCTTGCCTATTTTAGATCCAATGCCGTAATTCTTGACATAATGTACATTTCATGTAATTTCTGACGTTTGAGCGACGCAGGAGCAATATAGTAAGAAATTGATATTCTGCCGACACGATAAAGAGGTTTGGACACGAGACTATAGCATTATGGGTAATGCTTCTAGCATATATAATGCTTCGGGCGGGAAAGTATTCATTCTAGGCCAGTCAGCTCCATTTTGGTTCATTTACTAGGTTTTATTAATTTAACGGCTGCTTTGCGTAAACGTAGTGAGTAGTCAGTTATCTAGCCTTCGGAGAAGTCGGGTTGCTGCATTAGGTCGATGTATATGTTTCCGCGCATTTCCTTTTTTGGCCACAACCCCAGGGTGTTGTTTTTCGTGGTTTTAGCATTATTTTCGTATCTGTCAGTTTGCCATTAGTTAAGAATACAATTTCTATTAATTAGTTAATTGTATTAGCTTAATTACCGAGTTGTCTGGCGACTATTCCACAATAAACTATCATTATGAAGTCTCTTGTTTGTGCAGTCAGAATCCTGATTTGCAAATATCGGATATCGCTTGCTACAACAATAAAATGGTTCCCAGGATCTGTGTCAGGCGCAACCGAGTTATCCGGTTCATGTTTATTAATTTCGTCTCCCGATGAAACACCGCTGGGAACTCGAGCATGACGTAAACTTGTTCTCCGACCGTATTTCGGAAGACCGAATTGAGACCGAACTTAGAAACCTCGTTCCGAGGCACTTTTTATTGTTTATGCGTTATCGATGCATTGACAGATCTCCACCACCCCAATAAATATTTTCTTCGCACAAGCGCATCCACGAGTAAAACCGTATCTACGCACGGCCATGTAAGATACGCTATGTATTTATGATGTAAACTGCCCGTGTTTCAGTAGGTTCAAGTTTAAGTCCCAAAATGCTTTCAAAATGGCTATAATAACATAGTGATTTTCCTGCTTACTACCATTATGTTTGTGCTAGAAGCACTCTATTGGATGACTGATCAACAGTACCTCGGCCGTCACCTACCTATGCACCTCTTTCCACTGGTGGCAGTCCTGTACCCGCTATTACATTGACATCGATATGAACCCACGGTGTTAATGCAGCGGCCATTCCTGCAAAGCGTCGAGTCCTTGCTACACTCGTTTTTGTCTGTGGACAGACACGTGAGAGAATCAACTCTACAGCGACAACACATGTAAGTTAGAGAAGAGAAAGAAACAATACCGTAAAATAGATTATCTATTACAAAACTCTTGCGAATCAAGTAAAACGATTGTTTGCTTCCTTACGTTGCATTGAGAGTAATAGACTTCATCCATTAGACTAAGTGTTTGTTGTATGGGTTACAGGGACACCGTCGATTGAATTGAATATTCAAATTAATTTGTCAAGAAGCAGAAAATGACCGTAGTGAACTTTTAGGTACCGATAGAATTTCCTGACGTCCTCAATGATAAAGGAGGGAACATAACATATTGGATTACAAAACGTTCTTCAAGCAACTTGATTTGAGTTAAAGCGAACTGAAATAACGTTTCTCTTTATGTCTCTCCAAAGAAGTAGTTGCCATAAAATTATAAAATAAACCGGCAACTTTATTTTTGTGTCTAGTCTTCAAGCTGACACTCAGTAGAAATGATCTACTAATCGGGGACACATATTTCTCGGTGGAATTGGAATTGAGGAGCTAAGGAGAAAAAAACGGAGAACCCGGAGAACAACCTTCGGAGCACACACTCAAATCATACACTCAAATCGATGTTATTCTTCATCAAAACATACATGCACTGCTCTTCATTATTAACATTTATTATTAAGGGACAGTGTCAAGACTAAAATGATAAACGTTTTCATGACGAAAGACATTAATAACTACTCAGATTAATAGTGTGTGCTTTCCAGGTATACTGGAGAAAATCTGAAACAATTTTGATGAATGATGTCAAAGATTTGAGTGGATGAAAAATACTGCATTTAAGAGAAATTTAGAGCAACTTGAAGTCGTTTTCATGACGAAAGACAATAACAACTACCGGTACTCAGATTAATAGTGTGTACTTTCCAGGTATACTTGAGAAAATCTGAGACAATTTTGATGAACGATGGCAAATATTTGAGTATTTCATGGTTTTTGTAGATCAGGAACATCGAAATGCAGGAAATCAAATTTAGCGCCATTTCTTTAACAGCCAATCAGAATTGAAGAATTTTGAATGCATAATTAGTCTGCAGACGAGTCTGCCACTCAAAACTTTTCTCACCCGAGGAATGTTGCAGTCTATTGTCGGGTAAGTTACTTTGTTTTCGTAATCAATCTTCCTGTAAATTTGTTATTTATAGGATATGTCTATTTCATGGGTTTCTATGGAATACCGACAAATAGTTCACTCGAAATTTCTATTATTTTGGTATACAACTTGTCTAAAGGCTCATTGTATACTAAATAATATAAAATCCTTGTGAAATATTCGACCGTATTCCATAGAAAACCATGAAATAACCAGTAATTATAGTCGAACCGCAGGATACAGTTGCCCGTTACATAACGCCTGACAGAAATTAAGATAATGTGATCGATAAATTAATCATATCAATATAGAAATCCTAGCTAGGTAAGACCATATAATTACTAGAAATGTCAGCGATAATAAGAAATACGACATAATGATACTAATATTAGAATGTATTTACATTTACTTTAGTTAAGTTGACAAGATATGTTGATTAAGCGAGACAATGAATATACTGACAACAAGACCTAAGTTTACTTTAGCCAGTTTACTTAAGTCCAGTGTTATTAATGTTTTTAAAACTTAGAGGCAACTGGTTCCATAAATGAGTTAATCTTTAGGAAAACCACAGGTACCCCAGGCTCATTATGCGTAAAACGGTTATTTCCCGGATATTTGAAATTACAGTAAATGTATGGAGTTTTAGTTCGAATGCCCGTTTGCTCTAAAATAAAATTCAATAAAACGTCAAAATATTCTTACCTGTCTCTTGTGTGTTCCTTTAAGTTTCTGTGAAGTTTCAAGCCATTCCGTTCAATTTTGAGGGAGTTACAGGAATTTTCCTTCCCTTAGTATAATTATTGGGAAGGTAGCAAACTCTACGCCGATCAGCCGCCGATCAGCTGCAGAAAATCGCCTCGAATTCCCACAAAAATCCCGCACATCGCCAAAATTCCTTCAAATAACGGTTGCCCAAACACAGGTCCTTCACCACACTCAGCTTCACTTTCACTGCTTTACTCTAACCGGAGAAAAATGTCACGTACTTTGCAGTTTTCGAGTTTCGCGGATGTTCTTGTCCATCTGACCTGCAAATGAGGCGACAAACAGTAGACCGTCCCCTACCATGTCAATTTGACACTCCGTTGTGCCATTGTTTCATCTACCAATCGGAATCGATGTAAAAACGGCTTGTTACCCAAAGTTCATACATATATATACCTTATTTTGAAAGTAATATTACAACAAAGGGTTCTATGGTAAAGTGATTTACGTCTTGCGCTTTTGATCCAACGACCGGAGGTCGAGTCTACACCAGACACTATTTTTTTTATACATTTTTTTATCCTTTCTCAGTTTTATTCTTATTCTTTTCCTCTATTTTAAGCTATTAGACCCGCCTTCTACACTAAAATAAATAAAACATTGTTGTGTATTGGCTCTCAACCGGCAACCCAGCACGGACCTCGATTTTATAGTAGCGTAGAAGGCGGCTCTAATAGCTTAAAATAGAGGAAAAGAATAAGAATAAAACTAAGAAAGGAGAAAAAGAAATAATAAAAATATACTAATTATACTAAGGGAAGGAACATTTCTGTAACTCCCTCAAAATTGAACGGAATGGCTTGAAACTTCACAGAACACACAAGAGACAGGTAAGAATATTTTGACGATTTATTGAATTATATTTTAGAGCAAACGGGCATTCGAACTAAAACTCCATACATTTACTGTAATTTCAAATATCCGGAAAATAACCGTTTTACGCATAATGAGCCTGGGGTACCTGTGGGAAAACGAGCTATGATAGTGACTACTGTTGTATGGTGGTTGTACAAAATGTATATGGCATTACACGGTGGTGCGAATATATGAAGTTTATCCTCGAGAGTCGAAAACGAGGATTCATACCACCATGTAATTTTCTTTTTATTATATGGACAATTAAACTGCTCTAAGATTAAGAAATCTTGTCTATTCATTTTACTTACTGTTTTAGTCTTTATACAAACTGCTTCGTGTCTCGTGATCTTTCTAAGCTGTTCAGACTTCAGTGTTCTGGAGAGTTTCATCGAGTTTTTGTCTCTTCGTTGCAGTCGAGAAAATCTTAGAGAGTTTTAGATCGTATTTGGCTTTTAGTGCTCGGAGTCCCTAACCGATACTAGACTGATATTGGTAGCCTGATTTTCAGACGGTCGAGGTCGTCCGCTCACTTCCTCCCACCTACCCAGGTTTCGACCCAGGCTTTTACTTACGCGGTCATGGGTCAGGAAAGGTCACATTTACACGATTTCAAACAAGCGTAGAACATAAAGTATTCACTTTAAACCAAATCTTTCTTCACAGAAGTACTCGAAACTTTTCGGAGGTTCATAAGCTATCAAATCTCGCTCAAAACATTATCCGGTATCTTAAAACTAATGCAAACTACAGAATAACAAATAAGCTACACATTTAGCTGATTCATTTTACAGCCAGATAACTTTATTGTCCGAATTTTAGGCTGCGAATGAACAATTTTGGGATAAAAACCAACTGAGACAACGATAAATTCACTACCACTCTCGCGCGGCAAAGAAACTACAGGTAACCCACACGCATCAAAACTAACGTTTCGATCCAATCTTCCAATATTCTAGTACCGGTTAGGGACTCCCTGTGTTGTCATGCAGCTCATTTAAGCTGTTTACATCTTCCTCTGTGATTTTCACGAACCTGCCGCCATAGTCGGCGAACGTGACGTCATCGATATTTTCACAAGTGAGCATGAGGCCATGAGAATATGGAAAATACGTCACTCAATACCCGGATGTAGTTTGGTATGAGTTCTATGAGCGGTTTATTTCTCAGTAAAACAATATATCAGTTATATACTTGACGAACTGAACCTCTCGTAAACATGTTACTTACCTACACACTTATTGTCACGCTTAACAGCCAGAACGTACCCATCATTACACACACATGTGTAGCCGTTGGTCGTGTCATTGCATCTTCCATTAGGACACAAGTCGGGGTTCATAAGACATTCGTTAATTACTAGAAATGTACAACAATATGACACACAAATGTTTTTTTTAGTAACGTGGTATTATTTTCGAACTGAAGTAAGCTATCTCAAGTTTGCAAGTTCTAGCGAGAATGCTATAAGGCATACTATTAAAGATAGATACTATTAAAGGTGGTTGTGGGTAGGTTTTGATATAGAGCGGTTTTCGATTGAGTGTAGTAAAACCAAAACCAAAGTAATTACAGAGGCCAATCACGGAGCACGTGAAAACGCTATGAGCCAATCAAGAACATAAGTAATAGACCAGTTCGCGGTTAATTCCGGCATTTTGAAAGGGTGCAAACATGGCGCGAAATACAGTGTTTGTAAGGGAATCCGATGCAAAATAATTTCCGTAAAATCAAATTTCTGAAATATTCTGTTTGTCTGATAACTGAATTTTCCCGCGGACTTTGACTCGCTGTTACAGACAAATGTATGAAAAACTGAAAACACGATCGCACGCTTCCCAGCACAGCTACATCCCTCAAATTTTGATCAGTTAATCGCTTACCTGGTATCTTAAGGTTACCGGATACCTTCAAAACGAAAAAAAAGGGAAAATATTTTTTTTGCACAGCAATGTAGTTTTAGTAGTAGTGTCTCGTATACCAAAAACTCCGTTCAATAAAAAATAATATTAACGGAGAAATACCAAAAGGAAGTTTTTAACCGGAAGTAAAAGTTATTTTTGATTGACAGCAGATCAATAAATACATGACAAGTGCTCACTCGCCAGTAACGACGGTGTGGGAATAGCACATATTAAATTCATTTCATTTTCCAATGTTTACGTTTATTGAAAGTTTTTCCACACACAATTCCATCGGTTGTTGGCCATATATCTTACAAAAAGCAGGCAGGATGCCCTTAGCTTGAAAAACAAAGAAAAAAGAAAAGCAAAACGAGGCCAAACAATGCATACAACTACAATTACAAACAGGAGTCCTCGAAAAACCCGACAAGCGTTCGTATTTTCACTTTCAGACAGAGTGCCGAGTGGTCCACATCTGAACATATAAAGAAGAATTGATAAGAGCCAGCCGAGAGAATATTTGTTTCCAAGAAAGCTTTATAGATGGAAACGTAGTCTGACGGTGATCCTGAATCGGTTGAACCACGATCTCGCTATTGCCGTGCTGTTTCAGACGCCTACAAATCGCTGTCTCCTCTACTAACTATGCTGGCATTCAAGGCGTCTCTATAGTTGTTCACCTTGGCTTTGCCCCTCGAGGTCTTTTTGTCTTTCCCATTTTTCTAGCCTGGGAAATCAGCCGACTCTTGCCGCTATCATTTTTCAAGTCGCACATAAAAGAAACATTTTCTGGATGCGGCGTGTAGCTTTATCGGAAATCAACATTGGCGGGAAATCTTGACAGATGAGGCGGGGCTTCAGATTCGCGCACGACAGACGGGTATATTTTTTGAAGTGCTATTTTCTCGCTTTCGATTTTCAATCAAAATAGAGTTTTAAAAAAGCTCCCACACAAGAGAAATTTATTTGATTTGTGCGAAATTTTCACAAAATGTCAATTGATATCTCAGCTGCAAAACCGTGTGTCGGGGAATTGGGAAATTCAAAAAAGAAAGCTCTTGACGACGTTTCCCGCATATCTACTCGGATTATTTTTCGCCTTTTAACGGAAAGCATGATAACTTTTGAACTAAATCGAATTTTGAAATTCCCCGACAAGTCGGAGCTTCTGAAAGCCATCTCACTAGATCGGAGAAACGGGATGGCAGAAAATTCGAGATTTTAGATTTTCAAAGAACTCAAAACTTTTTATGTATTCTTGTAGCCAATTTTATAAGCTTTAAAATGATACATGAATGATTTATCTACGATGTTTCCTCGAGGCGCTACATAATTTAGACTGGAAACGCACCCTGAAGGTATCCGGTAACCTTAAGTTTGCAGACGATAAATATTTCAGAAATTTGATTTTACGGAATCGCAATTATTAGGCATCGGATTCCCATATACAAACACTGTATTTCGGGCCATGTTTGCACCCCTTTCAAAATGTCGGAATTAACCGCGAACTGGTCCATTCACGATTGGTTTTACTTGAACCAATCACGAGGAAAAGTAAACGCAATCGTGGACACCTGTCGCTGAAACAAAAAATTGATTGCGTGATTGGGTTTTGGTTATAGTTTAGAACATTACAAAACATTCCTCACAGGCAACACAGAGGCTAAGCAAACGCAAAATTAAAACAATCACCGAATTCCTTTCGACGCTCAATCGAAAACAACTCTGTCAAAAAGTATAATAAAAATAGAAGCCACACCTGTCAAACATTAACAAAACTATGGCAACCAATTCTGTAAATGATTGACAGGTACTTTTTCCTGAAACTGACAATACTGTTATTAGACATTTTCATATTCCAAGAGAAATCGTTCTGGTCTAGTATAAGTCGTAGAATTCGCCATACTATAACTGATGTTTCTGTTTCCAATATGCTAATTATGTGATATCATAGGAGGCTTAATTTATTATACAAAAATGTGTTGACAGAGATAAATAACTTGTTCTACACATCCATGTTAATATTTGGGCCTTATATCAGTGAGTTTACCAAATATTTTGTATAAATCTGAAGTAGTTTCAATTCATTCACAAGGAAAAAGAAATGCGGACCTTTTGTTGGCCTCCTGTGACATCACAATTACCATATTCCAAATATAAACTACTCGCAGACGCAACATTCTTTTACTATTCACTTATTCACTTGATGTGGAATTTTTAAAATGGACTTGTAGGAACTTATGGTTCACTGCTTTTAAAACTCCAGGGCTCGGTTGTTCAAAGGGTGCATGATAACTTTATCCACCGGACAAATCCTTATCCAGTGGAGTATTAACCAAACTAGCCTTTTTTATCCACTGGATAAGGATTTATCCGCTGGATAACGTTATCCACCCTTTGAACAACCGAGCCCTGTCCCAAATACGAACACAAGTTGACTCACCAGGAGGCTTGGCCGACGGGCCCATTCCACACAATTTGTTGTATTCAGCTGAAAGAAAAGCCAGTGACAAATTAAATACTTTTGATGCATGAGAGCTTTCTTTAACGAGCCGGACTCTCAGGGCCGCTAGCACAGGGACTCAAAAAGGTTCACTAAGAATATACTTTGTCAGTATATACCACCCAAGTAAATAGTGATTTTCTGATTAGCTACTCGGAATAGCCATCATTAATATATACCTCAGTGTCGGTGAAAAGTGGTGGATATTTACCTCCACTTCGGTGAATAATTGTTCACTATTCACTGATTTCGATCTTGCGCGTGATGAATTCACTTGTTAATGGATTTTTGAACTTTTTGAACTAATTTGAGGCTGTCTATTAATTTCACTTGTGTGGTACCTGTACATACTAAAACAAGTATTCCCCCTCAGAAGTTTCATGGCTCGGTAAATATCCAACTCCAGTCACTGACACTGAGGGAAATAATTGTTAACTGTATGTGCATCGGAAAAAAACTCTTTGCACAGTATTTGTGACTAAGGAGCACTATGACTACTGAGAGGATGGCAGACTTGGCTGTTATCGCCATGCACGGCTATACTATCCAATTGTATACATTGAAGATGTGCCAGCGTTTTATGGCATGTCACCCGAGGAGGAGGTGGCCTCATCGCTGTTTTAACATTCTTAATCATCGTGAACTGTAGAACATTTGAGAAAAAGAAAACAACAGCGAACTTTTGTTTAGATACACATTAATATTGTTGTGAAAAACAAGGGTGCCGAATGCTTAGGCTAACAATGTTGGTCCCAGGAGTTTGATATCGACGATATCGTGAAGTTCCATCTATCGTTAGTTCTCATCTTAAAACGCACAACGGGAATAAGCTCGTGTTAAGTTATTATTGCGGTTAGTATTACTGGAAAGCTAGTCGTAAAACAAGACAGAGGGAAAACGATAATATTCATATATATTCTTTATTTAGACGGTAGCAGCCACCTCCCCTTTTAAAATCCTGTATCCGCCCCTGCTGTTCCAGCAGCGAAGTCTCTCGTGGTGTAATTATAAGTGGTTGGGTTAGTGGGTTCAATCCTGCGCGCAAACCGCATAATGCAATGCAGTATTGCTAAAAATACTGTTAACCTAGTATACACGCGTTTTCCTTTGGGAGGTTATGTTTTTCTATTAATAATATACATGCAATGACTTTTCGAATTTGATTGGCTGAGAGCCGCAGCTGTATTTAATATGCTAAACACCAGTGCCGAATCATGTAATTGGCCGGTCACAAAACGAGCAGGGGACTGGGACCAAGTTTATAAGAATTACTCTAGTTCTAAAATGATGTTCATCACATGATAGAGCATGTTGAAATTAGCATGTGTGCCAAGTTTGACGTGATTCAAGTGAATCTTGTCTGAATTATAAGCAATTGAAAGTTCTTTGTCCCTCCAAAATTTTACAATGAATGTATGGTTTGGAGGACAACGTTAAAAAATAAGAGAGTTTGTATGGGAAAATTGACATATTTGATGCCTTCTGGCATTGTCAATATTGAGCCAAAGTTCACCACACTTTCCAGACTAGCTAAGTTTGATCTGTTCTTTTGGAAAATAATGCTCACTTTGACTAGTTTTACTGACTCGGTTCCAGTCCTCCGCTCGTTTTGTTACCGGCTAATACCACAGATGTGAACAAACTATATCCAACCAGAACTCACGAATTGGATCAGTTGACTGAGAGGTGTTTCCAAACGTTACTTACGTGTTACTTACGTGTTACTTACGTGTTTTTTTAGCAGGACATCTGTCGCAGTCCTCCCCCCACGCCTTGGCGTTCATCATGGAGCAACAGCACGCGGCCTTAGTGGTGCTCAGGCGGGAACCTCTGTGACAGTAGCCATTTATAATTTCCTTGTAGCAGATCCCTGGTGTTGTTTCTAAATTAACAAAATCAAGCTATGAGTCAATAACCTGAAATAAACCAAATATAAGTGTTTTGGGTTGGAAGGGATAGCAAAGCCAAGGAAATGGTTAGCAATCATCAAATTAAGTTGTGTCAAGAAAAATCTTCTTCTGTAGCTATGGCCATCTTACGAGAAAGAGCCAAAGAACCGGAATACCTGTGGTATAGATAATCCTGCAGGGGAAAGGTGGTGACGAGAAAAACAAGTTAGATATTCCTCTCTCCAATCTTTTCTCCTTTCTTCACCACAGGGAAACCTTTCTGTCTCCTTTCTGCCCCTCTCTTGTTTTATTTTCTTTCACTTCTCATATTAAATGTACAGTTACTCACCTATACAATACATGCCATCCTGACTGAGAGTAAACCCTTTAGCGGGGCATTCACATCTATATCCACCCTCGGTATTTATACAGCGACCATTAGCACATATGTTGGAGATGGTCTGGCATTCATCCACATCTGAAGGAGAATAAAATAGCACTCTCACGTTTATGATTGCGTTCGGATTAGATATTTAAGAGGACGAGTATCGCGTCTGAAGGAGAATAAAACAGCACTCCCGGCACGTTTGTGATTGTGTTCGAGTTAGAATTTAAGAGGATGTGGTACCACATCTGAATGAGAATAAAACAGCACTCCCGGCACGTTTATGATTGCGTTCGAGTTAGAATTTAAGAGGATGTGGTACCGCATCTGAATGAGAATAAAAGCACTCCCGGCACGTTTGTGATTGCGTTCGAGTTAGAATTTAAGAGGATGAGTACCGCATCTAAATGAGAAATCGGCATCGCGCGATCATTCTACTTTAGCTTTACATCTTGAAGGAAAGGAAGTTAATTATTGAAGTTGTTGTATACACTGCATCTGCATCTTGGAAACCATGGAACAGCTGTTCAGCTTCAGCCAACCAAAATTCATGGGCTTTTCAAAGGTTTTTAATGTTCATGATGTCTGTCCACTACCGAGCACGTTACAAGGACATTTTTGATTCAAGAACTTTGAAGACTGTACGTGACATGGTATTTCTTGGGGCGCATTATTTCGTTTGTCGTTTGGGATGAATCTGGAATAAGAATTACTGCATGATACGAGTAAGCATTCGTTTGGGAGCTATTTCTATTCTGGAATACTTGCAATGCCATTCCATTTGTTTTTCTTCAGAATATATTCTTATTCTGGATTATCCCAAACTTACACACCCAACAACATCTGCGCTTCAGGCTTAAAATGTGCATTTTGTTTTATCTTGACACCCTCTCGACCAATGAGCATTGAGAGAGAAAAACGTGATTGTTCACAATCCGTAGCGCATAGAAGTACCGTAAAGTTCCGAAAGTAACGACCTCGTTACTTTCGGATTTAGAAGCCTTTAGGTGTCGCTACTTTCGGGAGGTCGTTACTTTCGGGGTCCAAAAAACGTTAAACTACAAGCTTACTACAGGCCTTACAGACTCTATGAAAACGCCCGGGACATTACATTTGAATCAAGGCAATTACACGGTAATTGCAGAACTTAACAGGCCAACAAACGGTATAAAGAAAGAATACCGGTTTTAATATATATATCGCAGTTCGTGCACAGGCGTTACATTACAGACTTGTATTGCATGCCAGTGACATTGATGTAAATAGCAACAGCTGTCGATGATTCAGTAATAAATGCTTAAAAAACACTTTACGGTAAAAGGTCGTTACTTTCGGGGGGTCGTTACTTTCGGTATGTCGTTACTTTCTGAACTTACGGTAGGTTAATTATACATTATTTGTTTAACTTTCATATAGAATACAGTAGGTTGTGTATTCACTTACCTTCACACCTATTGGTGGTTGGATTCATTTTCTTGCCTCTACCACACTCACATCTGTAGCTTCCCACAGTATTAACGCATATGCCACCTCCACATACCTTAGGAATGGCCTTACACTCATCAACATCTGCAATATTGAGACAAGAAATAACCAGTCTTAAAACGAATCAGAATCTATGCTTGGATATTCTAGAATATTTCGTCGTTAAACTTTTACTTCGACCGTTTCTCATCGCTGAGGTTCGCTGAAGTTGGGTCGGTCGGTCGGCCAAAAAAAAGAAAAGGTCAGGTTCGAGACTGGAACCTACTAAGGCGCGGTATCTAAGCCATGGTTCAAGTGCGGAATAAATTAACGACTTGCCGTATTCATTTCAACTAATTTGCGTCACTCTATTTCGTTTTATATTCCCAAAAAAGCCAAAATGTTGGGTCGGCCGGACGATGAGAAACGGGAAGCATAGGGATAGCCTTCGTTCTATATAAAAATATTGGGCTACAGCTTTGAGTGCTGTTTTGAATTGCTCTGACAGGGATATTCTAGTTGCTAACAAACTAAAGTGATGAAAGAAAACGACACATGTACAATCTATCATGCTTGTGAATTTCTATTTTAAGGAAGATACGAATGTGGGAAAACAAAATGCTGTCACCAACGATAGAAATGAATGGTAGTAACCTTGGCAAGCTCTGCTCCTGAAGTTTGGTAGAAATCCTCTATCGCAAGGAACTGTTGGAATGAGTACATAACACAAATAAGTAAAACTACAATCATAGCGAGTACTGATTTGCAAATGAAAGACCTACTGATATCATCCAGAAGATGTCATTCCTGCTTTAGATTATAGTTCAAAATTGTTTCCAGCTTTAGTGAGCCTTTTGCCGAATACAATCACGTGGGGCGAGTACTGTAGGGCAACCATATCTGACTCATTTATTTAAATGTAGTTGTACGAGATCGGTAGCGTTATCAGCAAAACAAGCCTGAATGTCAGCCGGGTCCCTGTTTGTAAATGATATTTTCCACCTCCAATCGATTTCGATCTTTTTAAAACGGCGTTTTGAAGTTTTTTTACCATCCAGTAAAGCCTTTCCCATGGGATCACAAGCTCAATTTATTCGTTATTGAAGTGATATATCAGCACGTCACTGTTTTCTAGAAAAGCGGACCTCGTAGTGAGAGCTGATGACAGTGGCTGAATCATTTACATTTTACGCAAGCAAGAACCGACGTTTTCAAAAGTAATATATTTCAAAATGTGGTCTCTCGCTTTGTGGAGGTAATGGTTAGGGTTAGGGTTAAGTTACCAACATTTCAGTATTTTGACATACCTGGTTTTGGAGCACACCGTTCACAAGGGTTTCCCCACGCACGTCCTATAGTGGCACAGCACAACGCACGCGTGCACACGATTCCTATCAGCTGATTGTGACACATCCTGTTCCTGACAACAGTATAGCACGGCCCAGTCCTGTAGTCTATGGACAGCAAAATGACAACGAGCATTAGTTTTGTACTGGTTACCTCACCCACCCCCTATAAAAGAAATAGTAAAAACCAGGATTTCTCTCCCTTCCCCTCAGAGTCTGTCCAGCCCTTTTTGCACAGGTAGCTGTAGTCTATGGACAGCTAAATGACAACGAGCATTAGTTTTTCAATGGTTACCTCACCCACCCTACCCCACCCCAACCCCATAAAGAAATGGTGAAAACCAGGATTTCTCTCGCTTCCCTTTAGTGTCTCTCCAGCCCTTTCAGGCATTAGTTTTGCAACGGTAATGGTACCTCAACAACTCCACCCCTAAAAGAAATGGTGAAAACAAGGATTGATTTCCCTTCCCCTCGGAGTCTCTCTAAAGCAATCAAGAAGACGTTACAGAAGTAGCGCAAGGATTATAACAGCTTAGCATCAGAAGTTAGCGAAACTTAGCAACAGCGAAAGAAACTTTATCGAAAGCAATTCTTTCCCCAGTTTTAGTTGTTTGATACAATAACATGTAGATGATTACTTCACTTTGATCGACTAAGACGTTCATACACCACAGCATCTTGTGTAGATTTCTTTATGTTATAATTATATTCAGAAAGCCTCTCCAACCGTCTATTGATGCAACTTTTCCTTTTTTAGTTACTTTCGGTTATTATTCAGCCATTGCAATAATAAACATAGCTTTAGAGTTTAGTTCTGCCTCTGGCAAAAGGTATCGAGAGCCCCAGGGTCCAATAATTTCTTATTTTAGTCGGCCCTCCAATAGTTTAATTAGAAGCAAAGTTTAACATATCTTACCGCTCATGATCATTTAGTGACCTTGCTTTCAAAAATCACAGAAATAAGAGAACTCTCTCATGTTTGTGATTTTCAAAAGCTTGCTATTCAGTTCTCATTTACTCAAGCATCTTCAAACTCGGTTAAACATACTAATGGACGGACCATTTGAAAATTGATTTGGGGGGAGGGGGAACCTCAAATCCCCCCCCCTCCCCCCCCCCCAAAAAAATACGAGCAAGCCGAATTTGCACAGAAAAAAAATCGAGCGAGCCAAAATCACCCAGAAAAAAAAGGTACGATGCCAGAAGAAAATTCTTGCAGCAATAGAAAAAAAACGGGAACCCCCCCCCCCCATCAATTTTCAAATGGTCCATTTCGATGTGATCGTTTATGTGATGGGGTTCATAAACATGTTTGAATTCGATTAAATTTACATACTCGATCCCAGTCCTTTGTCAGTCTACGAAAGGGCTCATAGCGAGTTTGTTTTGGCTTTTGGTCGAAGCTCGAGGTTTTTTCGAGGGTACATATAAGACCACTCACATCTCTTCGAATATATTTTCTTCGTAAATATAAAGTGGTTAAAAACTGTCGACCAAAACCCAAACTCGTTAATAGATTACTGAGAACCCGATCTTGGCTCGACTAATAATCAAGATCTTTCAAGCAACTGAACTAACTGAGGAGAAGGTTCTCGAAATGCAAATACTTGACTTTTATATCTTTCCGCACAAGGACTTTGAAAGCCCTCAAATTACTTTGCCCCCTTGGTAACCAGCCAGTGGTAGAATAGAAGATTGAGACTGTAATAATCTCCTTACTCTCTCCCCTATTATTCAGATGGGCCATTACTCTCTCTATCTCTCTATTAGTCAGGTTGGTCATTACCTGATACTGTAATAATCTCCTTACTCTCTCTCCCCCTATTAGTCAAGTGGGAGATACCTGTGAGACTGTAATAACCTCCTTACTGTCGCTCCCCCTATTAGTCAGGTGGGTCATTACCTGCTTGGCATCTGTTTCCGGTGAAGCCGTACGGGCATGCGCACTTGTCTGGTCCAACACATCGTCCGCCATTGAGACAAGGCTCGGTGCATATAGCTAAAGATTCGATTGAATAATTAACTCTTCAACATTACTAGTAACGCCATTAACCACACAACTGATCGTTACACTAATGCTAAGTTAGTATGGAGAACTTCATCATGGAATGCCTGTACGTTTAACTGAAGGAGCCAACCGAAGGCCACTGTTATGACTATAGATCTTTATCACGCGCCGGCTACTCTTGAAATAAAATCGTTGTTGATGTCCGTCCACCATCGATAAAACACGTTTCAGAACGAGGCCGGGCGGGCAGAAACAATGGTTTTAATCCAAGATGGCCGCCGCGCGATAAAAGTCTATTCTGCTATGTTCCAGCATGTAAAACAAAAAAGATAAGGAATATATATTGACGTCTGTATTTCATAAAAATCAAGCGAAACACAGTCGAACCTCCTGTATAAGTGGACATTAAATTTGGTCCCGGCATAACGTCCCTAAAATACTGCATTTATATTAACTCTTGTAAGGTTTGACGAGAGCTAAATTTAACCTTCCATAAGGGGACAACGCAGATTATAATGAAAATAAAAATGCCCAGAAATCAACAGTAGTTTGACATGTGAGGCCCTGTTAGGGCTTTATGATTATGGTTTTCAGAGAAGGGATACGGATTATTGGCAACTATTACGGATTATTTGGATTGGATATTATTATCACATCGATGACTTACGGATATTTGCGTTTACAAAATAAGGATACGGATTATTTCCAAAATTTACCCAGGATTACGGATTATTCAGACCCCCCTAAGAGGGCCTCACATATATTGATACAATGATCAAAACACAAAGATTGCCGCTCAACAACCTATGCCTATTCCAACTGTGATTTATGTTTCTAACTAATCTACAGAAACAAGGATAAAGTGTTCACTTACGAGTCTCACAGAATCTGCCAGTAAATCCTGGTTTACAGGAACACACGTCATCCTTACATCTACCGCCATTAAAACACAGAATGCTACAACGCTGACCTAAAAGCGACAGGAGACAAAACACATTGTGTTTTCACGTCCAACCTTGTAAACAATGCTGTTAATCTGCAGGACATCAACTGAATTCCAGTTGAGGGGAACACTGAGAACTTATTATGGGCAAACGATAAACAAACTAGATCATTATTTACACATTGACCCAAATCAGCATGGAATTATCGGGGGGGGGGGGCACTTGTACGATAAATGGGTAGGTATGTGAGGCTACAGAGTCCAGAACCGGTTCTGGACCCGGTTCTCACAAAAAAATTGCTCCAATACCCGGATTTCCAAGTTACTGCGTACGTAAACGAACCCGGATTTTCTCCCTGTTTGATTATTCTGAATCGTCGATAACCCGGAATTCGACATATTCTTACGAAAAACCCGGAAATTGAAATTAGGTTCAAAACCGGATTCGGCGGTACCCCGCACATATATATTACGTCACAAACAAGAGTGTCCCCAAAGAGTGCTAAGATGCTAGCTGAGATGGTTACATAGAACTCATTTTATCCTTACACTGTCGACCCCAAAAGGATAAACCTTCTTATCAACGAAGACAAAAATAACTATACTCAGATTAGCAGGGTATGCTTCCCAGGTACATGTATATTAGAGAAAATGCGAAGCTACTTTGATAAAGGATGGCAAGATTGGATTAGATAAAAATACTTCTTTTTGAAGACATTTACAGAACTGACATAATTTCCGTTCACTGAAACCGAAATCTGAAGTTACAAAACTAGGATTTTGCAACCCACTTTAATCTTTGCCATCCTATATAAAGCGATTTCGCAAGCATATCAGAACACAAAGTATTTTTCTTCTATCCTTGAAGGTTATTTTTTTTAGATTTCGTCTAGAGAATCCCGAACGTTTAATCGCATTTACAGTGTTTCTTGAAGAGCGGTAATCCATGTTTTATAATGTATTTTTCGAGGACCCACTTCTGTCATTTATGCGTTCATTCCATTCTTTACACCATTCAAGAGTCAAGCGCATGCGTGGTCTGACAGTCGTGAGCCAAAATAACGAGAACCCACTTTAGAACGGAACTGACTGGAATGAAGTTGAGGTCTATCACATACGCCAACTTCTGGCAAAAAAACAAAACAATAACTTTTATTGTAATATAAAATTTACTACTGTGACTGACTCATGGGGCAATCGTCTTGCGCTGTTCCCAAGAACACCGTTAAAGAAAACGCTAATTGACAAATTTACGATAGTTTACTGCGGTATGTCCTCTTATTCACCACGTTTGCGTCATCGCATGGTCAAAATTGTTGTGGATTCACGAGGCGCTAGCCGAGTACACATCGTACATCACGAGGCGCTAGCCGAGTGATCACAAAAAAATTGACCACGAGACGACGCAAACGTGGTAAACAAGAGGACATACCACGGTAAACTATCGTAAGTTTGTTTTTTATAACAACAAACTTAAACACTGAAGCGGAATTGCCTTGTAAACGATAGAAATTGTGACAGAAGAGTGATTATAGCGCGTGCTATCGAGTAATCCGTGGCACGAGCAATGACGCAATCCGTGGTATGTCCTCTTATTTCCAATGGCAATAAGCCAATCAGAAAACGAGAGATTGAGCAGTTGTTGTAAGAATGTAAACTTGAAATTTATCTCTAACAATCTGAAATTTAATCTATTAAAACGCAATTGTTTTACGCCAAGTGCTGGTGTATATGACGTGTCATCTGTCTCGTGTACATGATGTGCCATCTGTCTCGTGTACATGATGTGCCATCTGTCTCGTGTACATGATGTGCCATCTGTCTCGTGTACATCATGTGTCATCTGTCTCGTGTACATCATGTGTCTGTCTCGTGTATATGACGTGTCATCTGTCTCGTGTGCATGTAAATTATGTGTAATCTGTCTCGTGTGCATGTAAATTATGTGTAATCTGTCTCGTGTAAATTATGTGTCATCTGTCTCGTGTACATGATGTGTTATCTGTCTCGGGTAGATGATATGTAATCTGTCTCGTGTACATGATGTGTTATCTGTCTCGTGCCAATTTACCTGGTACACCTGAACATTGTGGCCTGAATGATCCATTAGGACATCGGCACATGTTGGGTCTCGCACAGGCACCAGAACCGCACGGGAAACGACAGATCGCTGAAATGAAGAAGCAGCCATATATATCAGTTATTTGGTCTGGTGTATGCCCTGTCAGTAGCCTATATCCATACGTTGTTTATTTCTTTTTGCAGGAATGCAATCACGTGGTTGTACTGGATGGCAAAACAATCTTAATTCATATATTTTAAGGAACATACATGTACGAGATCGGTAGTGTTATTAACAAAACATGTTTGTAAATGCTATTTTCCACCACCAATCGATTATCGATCTTTCTAAAACAGCGTTTTGAAGTTTGTTTGCCATCCAGTAAAACTTTCCCATTTCATTGCTTATTGAAGTGATATATCGGCACACGACTGTTTTCTGCAATAGACCTATTACAATGGATTTACAAAGTGTTCATATAAAAACCACTGCACGTCCTACTAAATATACCGCGCTGCTACGTATGTTGAGTTCATCGGACAGTCAGCAAGTGCCTGTAACGTAAAGTAACTAAACTTTTAATATTCCAACTGAACGCACAGCGTGCTGTAGTCACCAATAAAGCACTGTCATTAGCCAATCACCTGCTTGGATTTTGTACTGTGCACTGTCATTAGCCAATCACCTGCTTGGATTTTGTACTGTGCACTGACGAAGGTGAAAGATTAAAAGATACAAAAATGATAAGAGTTCAGTATAGTTAGCACTTCGGGTAAAACTGCACTAAAAAAAGTCACAGTCTGGAAGTTCTATTCGGGGATAAAAGATCATCTATGTGCAGGTGAGCAGGTCACGGTCCTTGTTCCTATGTCTTAATAGTGGCAAGATAAAAAGAGAATCAGGTAGTTTATCTTCTTTTAAGAGATCGCAAGGGTCATGTTAACATTTAAGATTTGATACAATTCCAAATGCGCGCCTAATCCAAGATGGCGTCGTAAGATCTTACGACGAGCATTAAACCCCTTGGGAACGGGGCTGGGGTGTTTGTAGCACAGTATGAGGGGGCGGCAAAGAAACACTGGGGTTGAACAAAAACTGTTGAAACTGATTGTTATCCGCAATGGAGAGCTTCATTTTGCTCGTGCTCATGTTTTGAATTGTTTATGATCAAAGTGAAAGAGGGAGGGGTCATTCATCGATAGAAGAAAGCCGCCAAGTCAAGTATCCGTGGTGCAGACAAACTGTTGGCAAGGATAATACCGCTACGCACTCACGCTAACAATATCACAGCACGTCGCTGTATCTAGCTCCTACATGCACTTTTGATTCGGATTAGTTTAACACCTTCGAAAACATCTTCACGGGAAGGAGGTGAGCTTCTTGGACGCACTTCAGTATTACTGGATTATCTGCCATTAAGCCTGGCTTAGCATAAGAGCGCACGTGAAACTATCAAACATCACCAGGGGCGGATCTAGGAACAAAGACCAAAATATGGCTGTCACCAGAGCTTTCTCGTGGTGATAGAGCCCTGGGTACGAGACTGGTAATAACGAGCACAGTCTACTCATGCGCAATACAAGTTAGTAGTTCCCACCAAAAAAGCCTTTTCGGAGATGTACGGGTGTTGTTTGTTCTCAAGCAAATTCTCCACATTTACAAAATTTTTATATGTCAAAAGGCATATAACCCAAGCTAAAACCCATGGATCATGTGGATACTACAATATTCACCGCCATAGTCCACTTGTCATTCAGTGTTGAGTATGAGACAGGGATGGATTCCAGCGGCTTCCAGTTTGTCTTGTCGATTGTCCAAAGACAATGTAAGATTAATGGTACGAAACTGAAATATTTATAAATATTTCTTATGGTGTGAATGTGGTTTCAGTTGACCTTGGCAATATTGACGTGCTTACGAGACGTCTGAGCGAATTAATAAATAAATGCTGATGTCCCCGGGATGAGGGAGCCAGAGAGACTAATGTTGTCGATACCGGATGAAGGACGTTTACTAGTGATCCCCGGTAGGTAGGCTCAGTCTGTTTACTGGCTCTTTAATAAGTATTCCGAATGCACTTTTCGATAGCCAGGAAATAAAAGGGCTCTTTTTCACTATTCAGCATATTGTTTGTTGTCCGAGTTTAATGAGTGGATATTTTGCATTTCCTAATAAACTCACTGGAATCCTTTTGCCTTAGAGATCGAGAATCCGGGCCAATGACATGAAATCTGACGGCTCGGAACTCGGGAAAATTATTAAATGCAGAATTTAGTACAGTAGTAATACGTGGTAAATATTATGAATTATTTCATGAATGTGGGCTTTCCCACTAAGGTGTATTCCAGCTTCATGGTCATAAAGTGAGCAATATCCTGATTAGAGTTTATTTGTGGAAACATTCGGCTACTTTATAGCGCTTTATTTCAAAATGATTCTTAGCTTGGTGTTAACTCTAAAACCACAAACCTAGCTGTTAGATCAGAATTAGGTCGTTACCCTTACATATATGAATCTACGTTTCAATAATAAAAATGTTCTACCACATTCTTCAGCACAATGAAAACCCTTTACTTTCAAACACCATGAAAGTTTCTTATCAATTAAACAAAGCAAATGGTGAATATTCTTGGTTCACCATTTTATTGTATTCATCAAAATTAGGGAATATAAATGTCATGACTATTACCAGAAACACATCCATCAACGTCAAAAGCCTAACTAAATCTCTTAATTCTTCTCAAGAAAAACAATATATAAATAAATGGAAAGAAGAGAGAGATGAAATATATAATGAAACAAGAGATGAAAGCTAGAGTTATATTTAGTAATTAAACCTACCCATGGTTTTGAAAAATATTTAGGAATAATCACCGACTTCAAAACTAGAATATCGGCGCACTCTTTTCCAATTGAAAGAGGTCGTTATAACAACACCACCCGAGAAAATAGAATATGCAATGTTTGTAAAGAAAATGTAATTGGCAACGAGTTTCATTACTTATTTATTTGTAAAACTGACAGTTTTGATCAAATAATGTAGCCTGTCACAAAACATATTTTAGGTGAACTCAGTAATCTTATGAATTGATCAGATTACATTGAGTTTGTCTTCAGACTTTAGCTTGGAAAGAACGCGTGACTGCCGGATGGGCGGTAATGGGATTAGGACGATTAGTGTTTCGCAGAATTTGTGGATTGTAGCAAAGTCTAGACGACATCAAGTTCAGTCAAAAGTTCGATGTCACACGTCTGGGATGCCAAGGTTAAGATTGCTCTTCAAGGTCTGGTCAACGATGTATTTTTGCGTTCGACGAAGGAGAACTCATACTAATCTTGTAGTGGACTCTCTGTGGCCTGTGTGGGCTACCTGTGCTTGCCCAGGCAAAAGAAATCGAGATTCGTGTCCGTCATCATGTCCGTATGTTTGTACTTTTTAGAATAAATTATCTCAGCCGGGGAACTGGTAAGGGACGGACCATTAGAAAAGTTATGGGGGGGGGTGGGGGAATTCCAAAAAAAAAATCCATACGAGGAAAAATTATAAAAAAAAATATCCATGCACAACCAGCAGCACAGAAAAAAAATTCCTACATGAAGGGGGAAAGGCAAGGCAGAGGCCAGGGACTGCACAAATATACAGGGATGCCATCAACTGCAAATGGTTTCTTTCTATCACTGTTTTTGTTGCAGCAACTCTTTTGTGAGAGGTACACATATGTATCCTTTGATTTATCCACTATTAAAAGCAGGAGAAATTTACATAATTTTTCGTCTCTCAAAAATATTTGTTTGAATGGAATTTTCACTGGTCTCGCTATGAGCTTGAATCATAAACAATCATTTGCCATGCAAAGTAATGCAGATGTACACTTTTATAGGTATCAATATTAAAGTATAACTTTTAATATGGGCACGTTAGCCCTGATGCCCTGATTTAAAAAAAATTCACAGGAGCATGGCTCTTAAAGTTTACTCAGGACAAGAATTATTAAGTCATATCAAAATCATTGCACACAGAAGAGGACATTTGCTATTGGTCATCGCTTTGAAGTAAATGCGATTTTATTTGAGAGAGAGAACAACTTCAGTCGCATTACAAGTTTATAATGTGGCTTATCTGTTGATACCAGAACTATGCGAAGGAGAATTCTCTGCTTTCGTTTGAACGCTCCAAATTCTCTCCTACTGCAGCTCCCGCCATACCAAAAGTCACACAAGAAAAATAGTACGAAATCATGACGAAATAGAACTTTAACAGTGATTTGTACCACTCTAAACTTGAGAAACCTCAATGTTCTATACAGCAGAATACTGCAAATTTATTCTACTATCTGAATTCAGCGGTAAGTATTCAAGCTATACCCAGGTAGTTCCTAAACCAGTAACGCCTTGTAAAAAATCACTTTACTCGCGAAAGCAAATTCAAATTTGTACGGTCGAAATCTTAATATAACGTCGAAATACCCCGCTTAACGTACAACGGACGTTAAGGTCAGACCCCCTCCCCCCCTCCCCCCTTAACGTCCACCCATTGTTTTATGCTTTTATAAAGTCAGAAAAAACAGTAATGAAATACACGGGAGTTCATTATAAACAAAGTATAAAACAAGCTTACAGCTTTAATAGCTGCAACTGTACAGTCAGTCAGTACCTCGAATTCCCGTACGAGCTCATTTCGGACCTTGACTAAAATACTCATTATGTCACGACTATAAAACTGAGTTTCACTTACCTGGAGGTTTGACTGAGGTATTTCATGATACTTCTAATCAAAAGACCTTGTTGAAATTTCCGGGAAATTCAACAGAAATTGCGCTCTATGTAGATCTAGCTGACTGGAAACGTTTGATTAAAAAGTGTACTGATGAAAATGTGTTTGTTCTGAATGCCCCACACTAACGTCCATGCCCTTACCCCCCACCCCCTAAACGTCCGTTGTGCGTTAAGCGGGGCATTTCGAATATGTCGACGGCCCCTAATCACTCCAACTGACAGTTATCAGTTGCAGATTAGATATTACTTAACTTTGATTTGAAGGTAAGTGGAAATCATATATCATTTTATTTGTTTTATAAGGCAAAATAGCTCCCAAATCTATGTATTTTTGAGTGAAATGACTGGGCCGATAATTGAAGTGAGTCACCGGTTATCGATATGTAGGCTTTTGTACGCAATAACTTTGATATGCAAAGGTAGCTAATTTTGAATAGATTTATTTAGTACATAAAATATATATAAAAAAAAAAACGTGCATGAGATCGTAGCCGGAAAAAAATTTGCTGCACAGCAAACTGGAGTAAAAAAAAATGCATGCAGCTTGAGAATCCCCCACCCCCCCCCCATAACTTTTCTAATGGTCCGTCCCTAATCACACGTACACGATGCTGGCATTTTCCAAAATGGCCGCTCTCATGGTTTCTGTTTTGCTCGCGATCGGTAAGTTACTTGCCTTACTTTCCGACAATCCAATGCAATGATGTTTTTCAAAGGTTCGCAAGTACAATCGAGCAAAGCCTGAGGAAAGTGTGTAGTACATCTGGAGCACTGACAAAGTCCAATATGGTCTGTTTTGCACCTTGAACATTACCCTGGGCCTGGGTTCCAGAGGCCCGAAGTAGTAAGAAAGGCCCGAAGAAGTAAAATACTTGAACATTCAACTCCGCCATAATGCTTTATTTGTGTTGAACTATCCAGTAAAAACCGAGTGAATCTGGGATCGAAAAATATGCTGTTGGCTTGCTCGCTGCATTGAATTGTGCTGTTCAAAACTGCAAATGCATGATCAAGATACTATAAATCATACCTGAAGAGAAATATATGGATATGAATATTTCAGTGTGAGTTGTGAAGAAGCTTTTCAAACACTACACATGTGTGCATCGTGGTGGTTTAATCGTGGTTATACAAATTAACACTGCATTCAGGGTATAACCACACTTGGATATGTCAAAGAACTTATTACGAGTGGTGTTTATTGTTAATTATACCCAAAAAAACCAGACGATTATTTGTTAATCATTTTACTTAAAAAACAATTATGATTACCTGAAAAGATAAATGGCAGAAATAAGTAATACTTTGACTTATTCAGTCGCGCGCTCGTACAAAAGCAGCTTTGAGCGCGCGCGCTCATTGTTCTAAAATGGCGTGATCAGATTGCGTCAGCAGCGCGCGCGAACCTCTAAAATTGAAAACTTTTCACTCAAATCACATGTAATTCCCTGCATATTTTCCCATTTTTCGTAGGCTTTCATTGTAAAATAATGGCCAGAAATACGGGGAAGTCGAAGCTGCCTAAACATACGTCAAAATCCCAGGAAAAACTTTGGTTTTGAGATGCTTTGTGAAAATTTGTGCTGCTGAGGTCCGATCTCCACGAAATTCAACGCAGAATGAATTGCTCACGTGACCGGGAAAATTGATATAGTTGCTACGCAAAGGATTGTGGGTAGGCCTTCCAATCCTCCTTGGGTCCCAAGGTCTTCTAGCTGATATTTAAATGTGTGGGTTAATGGGATCCCTGTGGTTTGTACTGGCTGTGGCGTCACCGCTCACTCTAGCCCTCCGTGGCTGCCATGTTGGATCTATTTCTGCAAGGCCTTCTGGTAACAGTGAGCGGTGACGTCACAAGCCAGTACAAACCACAGGGATCCCACTCAGACAAAATACCAGGCTGGGATTTACCATGGTTACGGTCTCGTATTTCGTGCGTTCTTGGAAGAATTATGTAATAATAATAATATAACAATACTCGACATCGTACCAGATTTCCTTGTTATAATATTAAATATTACTATTATTAGGGAGGAGGTGAAAACAATGGATTTCGAATGGGACCCAATTTTGTCAGGGGAGGTGGTGTGTGGCGGGTCATACCCCCCTACCCCTCTTTTCGAGGGTGATTTTCTCGCGTTGTTCAATAGGGATACCTGATTTTAATGCAGACACACGTTCTTCTCTACCTGTAGAAACTAGAAATATAGTTACTTCTTCAATAAGTATTTTATTTAAGAAGATCTTTGTGGTCAAAAATCTAGATTTTGGCAAAATAGGTGGTGGGTTGCGGGTACAGCCCCCCTTCCATCAAAACTGGGTCCCGCCAGAGTACCATTGTTTTGACCTCTTCCCTTATTATTATTGTTATAAGAACTACAGCTGCATGTTACGATTTCGAATATTGTTATTGTTATTTATTTATTTACTATTATTATTATTACGTAATTTTTTTTTTATATTAATAATGGTAATCAGGCGCGGATCCAGACCGGTTTAACGGTTTACGGAAACCGGTCAAAGTTAACGTGTTTAAGGGGGAGGAAGGGGATTCAGTAAAATTTCCAATGAGTTGGGAAGTCGGAAACCGGTCAGATTTTGAGATTTTTTTTCTGGATCCGCGCCTGGTAATAGAATTGAGTCATATACCAGTGGTTACCAAACTGCACGCCACGAAGTTCTATTACTACGTAATTATATTCATTTTGAAATCTTAACAAGCGATAAACTATCGTAAATTTGTTTTGTACAACAACAAACTAGAAAAGTCAAGTGGCCAGAGCTTTGAAGACGAGTGAGATTGAAATCTAGGAGCGCGCGCGAGCGAACAATTTTTTTGTTTTTATTGATTTGCTTTGAAGGCTCCTGCTTTATGATTGGTTCGGCAAAAAGATGCTATTTGTTCTGCGATCACTGTTGCTTTCAACCAATGAAATTGCAGAAAACACCAGTTATTTCAAAATAAATACATATTATTAACTCTGCACAGAACCTATTGGTTGTCATGGAAATTAACCCTGGATTAGCACTAATCGGGCTTTGAACAATCCGGCCCCAGAGTCATAAATTACAATCAGATATTATTTTATGTTCAAGGTCAAATGAGCCTGGGGCCAAGAGCGTTTCCATGGCAATATCATGATTTGCACATCGATGTGTATTTTCCTTAGTACCATACATGTGCAAAGTATCAATTATTCTTAGCCACTATTTTCAGAAATATTCTTTATTTTGTGATTTGTCTCCAGGCTGTGTCAAGGTCATGACGGCACAGGTAATCTAATTTACTGAATATCTCTGGAACGAGATGATATCCACAAACGGAAAACGCCATCCTTCCTCATTTCGATAGGACTTTCAAATAAGATCAACTTTCGTTTCATATACACTTTTATATGGCTTCTTCGTTGTCTTTGAGACCGGAAGTGGACGGAAGTTATGGACAGCAAATAGACCAATCACAGCTCGCGAAATTACTTAGCTATATAATAAAATTAATGATGTTATCATTGTTGTTATTGTCATCACACGGCCCTCCGGAAACATCGAAAAACTAGTTCAGCTTTCAGTATTGATCAATCATTATGGACAGCAAATTCATCGATCATCGCTCGCAAAATTGCTTAGCTATTTAATAAAATTAATTTTATCACACGGCCCTCCGGAAACGTCGAAAAATTAGTTCAGCTTTCAGTATTCTTAAACTAGAATGTCTAGCTTTATGTACTCTAGAGAAATCTATCTGGAATGGGAACGTGAAGGCTTGGCTTTGTGGTTTCTATCTACGCCCTGTTCTCCAAGTCAGGCCACTTAGATGTTAAAGGTTACATGCTTTGGTATTATCACGACATAGTTTGGCTTTCATCCAAACGATCGACAACCACAATTGCCACATTGACCTCTTTCGGACGACTTGGTGGTAGGAATTCTTCGTTCGTAACTCTAGTAGCGACGGAAACTGATTAAATGCGCTATTTACCTTTTCAAGAAAACGAAAACGAAATTGTTGGATGTTCTTGTGGATTTCTTACAATGGGCGGATATTGGGCATCAGGGAGGATAAATACAAAAGCATCGCCTAATGGTCGATAAAGCTAGTGCTCAATAATCTATTCTTCTTCATATATCCGAAATAATGGAATATAAACATTTCCTGGACAGAAACTGGTCATTACTGAAGAAACAATGTCAAAGACAAGATTATTAAAAATACGGTTTGCCATTTGAGTAGATAACTGGTATTATCCGGGACATAGTAAAATAAGAAAGATGAAATGCCGTGACTGAATTACTTGGAAACATATGGCGAACGTTAGGCAAACAAAATTCTGCTGAAAAGAAAAACCTACAATTGCGAGACCTCTTCGCAAACACTTGATGGCAAACTTTCAATAAGCTGTAACGTAAATAACGGGTTTAATCCCAGCATGCATTATTTAAACTTCAAAAAGACTCATTCAAAATCGAATGTTATTCGAAAGGATATGACGTAGTCTCCATCTCGGGATTATTTCGCGTTCCGAGTGGGTTTCTTCACCAAGTGACAGTTGTGCAAAATGGTTAATCACAAGAAAGGAGATGAAACCTGTTTAATGATATGATGATTACCGTCGAGTCTCATTTATTCATTTGTCACATGCGAGGGCAGGGAGCCGGAACGAACCAGAGGAGACGGCTGAAATTCAGGCTACCGGGTCGAGGAAATACAATTCTTCCAAAGCGAGTCAAGAATACTGATATGCAACTTATGTCTGATGCATTTGCCTGTTTTACCTTCTAATTTTCTAAATTTTCTAAAATTACCGGTTCATATTACTAGTGCATCGGACTTGAATGGCGGTTGAAAACACGGGAATGTGTACACATGATTTTCCAACATTTAAATCGTAATGTTTCCTGTATTTTGTTTCGTTTGTCTTTAGCGTACCCATACATTTAAGTAATAATATAATAGTAATAATACTATTGAATTTGCGCAAACTGTTAAGAATGTTATTGCTAAAAGAGATTCAAAAGTGTACATGTTCTTTAGCCCGCGCAATGCTAAGATATTAGACTAACACGTGAATACCGACTGTAAACATTGCCAGGGAGTCGGCAAGAAAGGTTTAAAGAGGTATTATATTTCTACTGATTTACACGTCAAAATACTGTGCCAAAATACTGTGCCATATACTGTGCCATATGAAGTAGAACCCAGACTGAGCACGTTCATTGTCCGTTCTGCGCTACTTATATTCTAGATTCTCCAAACTATTTGCCCTTAGACTTTTGGTGGCGAGACCCACATAAATGCCTGGTACCTGTTGAGTGAATATACCTTGGCTCATTCTTGGAACTGGCTAGGGTACAGTGTGTGGTTAGTACGTAGTGCTTGATAGTTCCTCTACTCACATTATGTGAAATAGGTGTTAGGATACATAGTTAACAAAGGAAAAATACTTACGAACTATACATAGTCCAAGCGAAGATCTCTGCTGCCAACCAGGACAACAGTTAGGGTTTATATTCCCGCCACAAACGTGAGGTCTGGAACATATGATAAAGCCATGTTGTCAATGTCAGCAATAACTAAATTAATGGCTTAGAAAAACGAATAGGAAAGCCTCCAGCAGCGAATAAAGAGCATTAAGAAGTTTGTCAAGCAGAAGTAAACGTGGATCTTGCAGTGTATGCGTATTCAATATGGCTAGAATTGGATAATACTGTTAAAGAAGTGTGAAGTCACGCTTTGTAATTCTTCAAGTTTATATAGCAACTAGCTGTGAAAAGCCGATCGTAAGGCTCAATGGGCTGAGTCTCGCGTCACATTAAATTTTATGCCATGAAAGGCTGCGCGAGAAACTCGGTCATTTTAATTTGAGCGACCTGCATTGTTGTGGTCTCGTTAAAGGTACTAAAGATACAATATCACATTGATAAAGTATTGCGGAATGCATTCTAAGAAAACTGTGATTTTCTTAACTAAACTCACCCCTTCAATATCTGATATCGTTTCCTATTCCGTTGATATTGCTGTCCGCGGTTCCCTTGATATTGTTGCGAGAAGCACACCGCCACAAACGACAAGCTCAGAAAAATTCTCCAAACGCCAACGCAATTCATGATCGCTGTAGTCGCCAGAGACGTTTGCGTCCTCGGGGTAGGCAAACAAGAATATTACCGAAAATATGCACACGGTAGTGTTGTTACAGGCCTTTTGCCGGCTTATTCAACCAACTTGTCGCCTAAGAACACGCGTTTCGGACGATCTAAAGCTATCCCAGTTATAGCCGGTCAAACTGAGCTAACTTGCCAGAAAATCGACGTCTAATTCGTTTCCCGGTCCCAATGAAGGTCGGAGTCCTCTTCCGAGTTCTAACCAAAGATCTAAGTGCGACTGTAGTCCTGAACTTAGTCGCTTAAGAGCTGAGTTAAGCAATATTTCAGCCTTTAGATCGCAGCCGAAGGGAATTGGGTGCTCTCCAAGTATTGTTGATGCTAGGGAATTAAGTGTTCATAGCTTCACAAAGACCGAGTTCGAATGTCAGGAAACGACAGATATCTGGCAGGAAATCAGATATGGGGACTGAATTTGATCGGGGCGTAGCGAACTGAAGGCAAGATAAATGACATAAATGCATCGCAGCGTTATAAAAGAAATTTCAGTCGCGAGCTAAAAGTTAGGTGCTGATCATTTTCTCCTGCAAGTTTTATTTCATTGATCCGTAGAGTATAGTGTAACGGAGCTAAGAACGTCTCAGCGTCACGCAACGGGTTAGATAGATAGAGTGACTGTGAATGTCACGCAACGGGTTAGGTAGGACATATGTGCGGTATTAGCATGCCGTAGCATTGATTATTGATATGCTCATCGACGATTGGTCAAATTAAAATTCGGTTTCGGGTGCGTCGTTGATGCCCACCTAGTCGGCTTAAGGTTTCACGCGTTGATATTGTCAATTATTACTTTCGTGCCGCAAGTTGCCCGTTTCAGTATTCAGTCGAACTATAAGGGAGGTTTTAAGGACTTTTTCGCGTTGGCCGGTGACCAGCCATCGCAGCCGTACTGATCCTTGTACCCGTGTACATGAGTACATCATTGTACTTTACTGCAGTGTCGGTGGTAGTTGACAAAACTACGCGGCATAAGGCCAGGGGGTGAAGGTGGGGTGTGTATCTGTTTATGAACAATCGTCTCCGCCTTCAGCTCCCGTCCCAGGTTCCCGAACGGTCTTTTGTACAATCTACAAATACTCGAGTTGACCCTTGAGTGACTCTATCCTATCTATACTTGATAGGTTCCTATAGCATTATAAACCCCTAGGCTACCGATCTAGTTTCGTTTGGTAACAATACAGTTATTGTTGAAGGCTGGGATTCTTTAATCAAGGATTCTTGATTAAGTTCATGTCATACATACAGGCCTATTAAAATGATAACAGGAAATTACTGATAATATTCAGGAAAGCTTCAAATTAAAAACAAACCTTTCCACGTAGAAGCCGTAATCCCAGAACTGACACAAGCACTTGCCATGTCAGCTTTTGTTTAGCTTTGTCTCAAATAAGTTCAAAGCTGACTGACTGAACATCCACCTTTCCGGCAGCTGCGTCGATTAGCGGACTAGACTGAAGACGGACAAACAACGTATTACAATATCACAATACTTTCACCAAATTTACTTACTTATAACTACTTGCACGCTTATTCGGTATATCTTTCCATAAGAGGATGAATTTGGTGTCGTTTTGAAATAGTTTTTTTTGTTTTTAACGTTGAATTTCCGTCCTCACGGAATACCGGACAAGCCTTAGCAGTTCGCGTAGTTCCGGTATTTAGGCGTTGCGTCAATTTTTTTGTTATCATAGCTGACGGCCAATAAAAACTCATCAACGCTCGAGAGGGAAAGTAAAGATAACCACACTCACCCTTGACTCCTTTATTTTCTCTCAAATTTTCAACTTCTGCATCTGTTTCTTTGACTTTAAAAGTGAAGTCTGAAGCCTTTCTACTTCGAATTCGAGTACGAAAGTCATTAACGTACTAACCAGCCGCCCGGTCCTATTTTTATTGTGTTATACTTTTAGAGGTTTCTCACCCGAGGGGAGGTGAGGGGGGGGGGGGGGGGGGGGGGGGGAGTGTGTGTGTACTTACATGAAATGTGAGGCCAAGAGGCTCCAACCCTGACCCTGTTTGACTCAAAATCCGAGCTCCAAAACCCTGATTGCCCCCCACGGCTTTGGGGGAAAAACCCTGATGCCTAAAAAATACCGGACCCCAACCCTGACTGCACCCAAATTAAACTCAAATCCTGACCCTGATCTGCCCAAATCAGGTCAAAACCCTGACCCTACCTGCCCAAACTGAGCTCAAAACCCTGACCCACCCCCGCGGCACACTGACATAACACGTCACAAATAGGAGTCCCCCACCCCCCCCCCCCCCCCCCCCCCCGGGGTTTCTCACAAATAAAAAGAACTCAAATTTAGGGGTTTAGCAGCAGTGAGAATGATGTTTATTCAGGAATCGAAACGCAAACATACCGGCGAGAACATTGCAATCGAGTTCTCAGCTCAGGATAAGAATTGCTCAGCATGCTCCAGCATGCAGATACCCAAACTGGCAATTTTTAACTTTTCTTGCCGGATGTGAAAATAATTGCTAGCCAAAATCATGGTCTCTGGTATGAGAACGCGCTTTCCGGTGGCAATCGATTCTCGTACTGTTTGGCCTTTCAGGTACCCTGGTTCCAGAGGGGCTTGCTCGAAGAGCGAAGTGAACTTTCTCAACGATATACATTTAGAACGAAAAATTACTCTCTCTTAATCGTGAAACTTCTCAAAACCTCTGGCACCCAGGGTACCTTTCAGGATAACTACTAAGTTTATTATAACATCTTTGAGATGTGTTTCTGATCTATCAACAACTGTCTGTCCATATTCGTTCTGTTGTTGCATATCCCATGCATTCGGGAGAAGGAAGGACATAATTTCAGAATAACGAAAATCAATTAAGGCGGGAAACGCATCTATCATGACATCACGATTTCGTTCACTCTCTCTCGTTGATCGAAATTATCAATGTCAGATACTTGAGCGCAGGGATAAAAAAAGTGTGCCCGCAGAACTATTCTATGGACTGGTATTAATAATCAACTAAAGTCGATTAATCACCCGTATGCTAATATAACCGCCGTGGTAAGCGAGTAGCAGCTGACGTTTCGAGCGCTAGCTAGTCTGTGAGGGATACTCAAGTTAAGTTTCAAGCCAAAAATATGATTTTCCCAGGCTCGGATTTCTGAAAATAGAAGTTGCCTGCGGAGGATCTAGGAGGCTACAGTATATTATAAAAGTTCAATTAATCTGAGGCGATTCATTGAAATTGACAGGTCGCCTTCAATACCATGCATCGCTAGGGTGTGATTTTAATGAAGCCGCTACGCGTGAGGACAAGAAGCTCGCCGCCTGTTCCTAAAAGTGAAATTAGCGAGGAGTTCTCCTCTGCGTGCAAGTCAAACCTAACGTTTCCATGGTGATGCTTTGGAGGAAAATGTCCAGTTAATCCGTGTTAAACGTTCATTTAATTGATCTAACTCCTGCTGTATTAGTAATTATTGTCTTCGCGTACTGTAGAGGTCGCAGGTTTGATTCCATGCTGATCCTGCTGTTAGGGTTTTAAAATAAATTAGGAGACTGAGTGGTGCCTAAATTTGAACTCTTTAAGCCTCAAGGCCTGATAACTGATTTTTAGCTATTTGTCAGCGGTCTGAAATCTCCCAAGCACTAATACATTATATTCTTGGTTTGTATACGTTATATTAGCGCTTATTTAACGATATGTGAAGTATATCGTTAAATGAAATGTCCCAAGCACTAATATCTTATATTCTTGGTTTGTATACGTTATATTAGTGCTTATTTAACGATATATGAAGTACCTACCCGCGTATGTAAGAGATGACCACACTCGTATTATTCTCACTTCACGCCAGTCGAGCAGCAACTCGTTACAATCCTTCTTGACATACAATGACAGAGCAAGTACCAAAGAAAAACGTGGCCAGGGCTCAAACCGTTCTTGTTACTCCAGCTGCTGGCCTTTCAAAAGCTCCCCCTTCTACTTCCACCACCACCGACTCCACCGGCTCGGAAAAAGAACTGTTAGTGGTAAATATCAGTCTTTTCCTATTTTGCGTTACCTTCGAAGCTTTGGGGGTTTCTCAGTGTAAGCATGTCCTGAAATTGTTAAAGCAAAAGTGCACTTGAAAACACTTGAAAACTTCGCTAAATTCCCCATTAAGTTCAGGTGTATTTAGACTCGTTCTATTAATGATTTGGGATTTAAAATGGTTAGGGTTTTTTCAAATTTGGGGGTTAGAGTTTTAGAAGGTTTGTATGAGAATTCGAAAAAATGAATTATTAATATGCTTACACTGAGAAAGCGCCGAAGCTTTGCAGTATCTTAAATTTAGTAGAGTATTTATATTTTCGGCTCTTTCTAGGTGTATCAACGACAATGAACTAGAGCAAAACAATACCCTGAAATACAAAGGACCCTAACCCCACAATAGAGTTGTTCATTGTCCTGAATTTCAGGACGTTGATACACCTACAAAGGCCCATATTTTCTTTTCCCATTGCAATTGCTGCTCGGTTGTCGTTCGAGGCTTTGTAGAACGCTTGTGAAATTGAAATGTTGAAGTCGAATTACGATTACTTTTCGAGTACAATATTGAATTTGCATTGCTGCTCGGTTTGCCATTCGGGGCTTTGCAGAATGCTTGTGAAGTGAAACAATGAATTTCTTGCATTGCTGCTCGGTTTGCCATTCGGGGCTTTGCAGAATGCTTGTGAAATGAAATAATGAATTTCTTGCATTGCTGCTCGGTTTGCCACCGGGGCATTGCAGAATGCTTGTGAAATTGCAGCCTTATTGGATTATTTTGCATTTCTGTTCAATTTGCCATTCGGGGCTTTGCAGAATGCTTGTGAAGTAAATATTGATTTTTTTGCATTGCTGCTCGGTTTGCCACCGGGGCATTGCAGAATGCTTGTGAAGTAAATATTGAATTTATTGTATTGCTGCTCGGTTTGCCTTCGGGGCATTGCAGAATGCTTGTGAAATTGCAGCCTTATTGGATTATTTTGCATTTCTGTTCGGTTTGCCTTTCGGGGCTTTGCAGAATGCTTGTGAAGTAAATATTGATTTTTTTGCATTGCTGCTCGATTTGCATTTCAGAGTACTTGTAAATTATATTATTGAGTTTATTTTGCATTACTGCTCGGTTTGCTGTTTGCCGTCGGGACATTGCAGTATGCTTGTGAAAGCTAAAATATTGAATTAGCATTGCTGCTCGTTTTGCCATCGGGGACATTTAGACTGATGTTTGTGACGTTATTATTAAAATAGTGAATTGGCTTTGTTGCTCAGTTTGCCATCGGGGCATTACAGAATGCTTATGAGCTTAAACTATCGATTCTATTTGCATTGCTGCTCAATAGGCTATCGATATTTTGTAAAATACTTGTAGAGTAAAAATTTGAGTTGTATTTACTGGTTGGACTTTATAAATATCACGAGCTTAGACCCATTTCGCTACTTCGCTGCCGCGGTCACGCTTTCACAGATTGAGTTTATCATGTCTGCCTTCAGTCCACTATACCTGTCGTGAGGAATGTGGTTTATTGTGGGTTCTCATGCTTATTTATTTATTTTTCCACTAGAGAACATAACAGTAAAATGAGTTATTCACACCCTATTATGGTTTATGCATATGTCGTATTCATCATTCTGTGAGGCGCCACCGCTCGTTCCGTGTGGTTTTGGCATATAATACTGTTCAATTAGTTATCTCTTATTTTATAAGTTTATAAGTTTATAAAGACGCTAGAGGATGGAGAGGCAAAAGGTCCCGCTGTAGAGTCTATGCTCCGTAAGGTATGGTATGCGCTGTGAGGACGATTTCGACAAAGTATCATAATGAAAAGGCGCCCTCCTATGATATGATTGTCACACCTCTCTGGCAACGATTGCAGGTCGACCAGGCCCAGTTCCGTGCTTATTTTCTCGCCTTATTAGCTGGAAAGGAGTATTCGTCTCTCCTCGACTCGCTCGCCAATGCAAGGTAGACAAGTCTTTCGGGCGTGTGTCAACCGACTCACCCTACCGGAGGTCGCCCACACCTCTCAGAAACCCGTCATGATACTCCGATCGACCGACGTGTTTCTTCTGCGGCATCGCAGGCTATATGATGTCGCAATGCTTCCGTCGGCAGAGAGCAAACAGAAACTCTCGTGGTACTGGTTCCTTCGGCCAAGGGCGTAAATATTATTAGTTCCGGAAAACCCCAGTAATATTTAACTGTCTGTAATATGACTGTTATGGATTGTATAATTTAATGTCGAGCTTATTCCCGATAGTTTCTTTACTCTATATATGTAACCAGATAAGGCAAGTTTTGATGTGGGAAATTAAATTATTTCATCCTATTTGTCAGCGGTCTCCCTCAGCGCGTATATAAGAGATGACCGCACTCGTATCATTCTCACTTCGCGCCAGTCTAGAACTTCGAGATGCTACTCCGCACAATTATTCTGCCTCCTTCGCGCTTCCCATGCTGTTGCAGTTCAGTTGTATTTTCCCCACCCACCCTCTCCGTTGCCTGCTGTCAGTATAAACTGATCACGACAGCTGGCTCCCATTCTCATCTGGGGATGCAGGTTCTCGCAGTGGCAAAACATTCTCCTCTCACCGCTACGGTCCCGTGTTCGATTCCCGGCTCAGGCACCGTATGTGAGTTAGGTTTGTTGTTGATTCCTTATCTGCATTCGAGGGTTTCTCTCGAGGGTATAGTGTGTCCAAAACAGCTAATGTAGTAGGGAGTGTGAGTAGTAAAAGCAGGCTCATAATTTTTTGTCCGCTATAGAGGTTTTGCACCATCACGTGACTTCCTAGCAACTGTTGCTACGCCGCCATGTTGGATGGCAGGCAGAACCAAAATGGCGTAGTGTTTGACTGAGCGCGGGAGTTCGAGTGATGAATTGAAATATTGACTATCTTTATTCGCCCTGGCCTAAATTTGGGCAAAGTTCAATAATATATTGAAAACACTTTGACCACGATGGTTTCTGAACTAAGTTTCCCTGTCATTCGGTTTACATGACTAACTTACCACTGGTCTACGTTTCCGCCGAACTATTTTCACATATAGCTCAGAATGTTCTGAGTTGATGTTCAGTAACTATCTGGTGCTTTTAGAGAAATGCAAACAATGCTTATGAACGTGAAGCATTAATCCTATGAGAAACACGTAATGCATCGTAAACGATGTATAGTCACTAATTAAAACTATAAGTTATCTTCAGTGTCTCTTTCATTTAGGACCGTTCTCGGCCAAGAGAACTTACCTAAGTAAAGCAAACATAACTGGTTGCTTTCAAAACAATGATCAAACTTCTGCTGCAGCTCTTCCAACGGACCATAGCAGCGATAGCGTTTGAGAAAAAATACTCGGAATTTAAGGCTTTTACGGTATACAGCATTCTTCCTCATTAATAGATGGCTGGAGTACATTAATATGTCCGATGAAACTTTCTCGAAGAACTGAGTCTAAATAGAGGTATAATTTTTTCCAGATTTAAAAAGTACGCACGTGCGTATCAGGGTACGCATAAGATAGTTACGCTTCTGCCAAAATGGCTAAGAATACGCGTCAATCGACGGAAACTTACCATAGCTTTAAAAGTACTCAGTTTACACTGAAAACTTACTCAAACGAACAGAACACCCATATGGAAATTAAATGAGAATCAGGTTGACCCCTAGCCTTAAAGAAACGCCAACCATCTTCATCTGTCCAGGGAGCTTGTTCCCATTGAGTGAGACGAGGCGGCCGCTGTACGTACTCCAGGCTTACATCTGTCCAATATAACTCCAATGTAAAGAGTTCTTCCTCGAGACACGTATGGTCGTCTGGACTGTACAATTTCCATGAAATCTCCAAGAGCTTCACGAGAACGGTATCAAACTTTAATTTTACCTTTGTTTGATCATGTGGACAGTTATATTATTTGTGTATGGGGATAGATGCAATAGCAGCCTAATGGCAATAATGCAAATATTGCACATTAGTATATACCACACCAGTGAATATCACTTTTCGCGCGCTCTGATTGGCTACTCAAACGGTACATTCACCTCCGAGCAAAGCAGCGATCATCTCGCGCGAGTTTTTGTCCATTTGACAGAAAATAAAATAACTATTTGGTGTTGGCTATTCACTTGCACTGTGGTATATACTAAAACAAAAGCGGCGAGGTAAATATCCATCACTATTCACCGACACTGAGGTGAATAATTGTTAAACAAGGCTGCACAATTAATTCTAGACTTGCCTAGATAGAGTGGAGAGGAACGGGTAGTGGAATCTCCCTCCTCCCTAGTGAGTTTGAAACGTTCTCCCGAGAGCATGTATGTAGATCCCATTTTCTCTCTTTCCCTGTATGCTAAATTCTCCCTCCTCCTTAATTTTATTCCTGATTTCTCCCTCCTCCCTGATTTTTTTTGCCAATTCTCCCTCCTCCTTGGCCTTGTTCTGTCACAGGAAAAAAAAAATGAGGAAAGTGGGACACTTGTCATTAATGCCAGATGGGTTTTGGCGAATTCTCAATGTTTTTTTATTTTTATTCCTGTGTCTTCCTCCGCATTCTAGATATTCTTCTAGTTCTTTGGTCTTACAGTGCCTTGAGTGGAAACCACTCAAAGAGATCAGAGGCGACTGTTTTATCTTTTGTAAATATGAGATGCATTCCCCAAAAAAAAGGCATTAGTGTAGGTCAACAACCCGCCAACTATCGTCACAGAATCTGCCACGTATGGCATTTGTACAAGTAACTTCTTGCAAGAATTCAGGCTATTTATAAATAGATGCTTCATAATTTCGTTAGTTTCTTATTCCTAGTTGTATATCATATTATACTTTATTTTTATTCATAGTACTATATCAGTATAATTAGTAGAATATCACGAATCCTGCAATCTGATTGGCTAAGCTGCTCTCTAAAGCCGGTTTCATACATCCCAGCCACTTTTTGGACAAATTTGATAGGAAATATAGGCTGTGCAAGTTCTAAATATAGGAAAATATAGGATTTCCCCCAAAAATATAGGCACTTTATAGGAGCTAAAATAGCTTTCAAACAATAAACAATAAACACACAATTTTTTAAACGTGTGAACTTTTAATGTGTTTGATCAAACCTGTTTTTTTTTTATTGATAGGAAATAATTTTGTTAATTCACAACAAAAATGCTAAAAGTGTAAAATATATATGTATCACTCAGCATACATCCTATTTATAGGAAATATAGGAGGATTTCTTGAAATATAGGCTCTTTATAGGATCCTATACAAATTATAGGATATATAGAAAACATAGGAGGTCTGGGATGCCTGCGGTTTCCAAAAGCAAAACAATGGCTTTCGAGAACGTTGGGAGAACACTTGAAATGCTTGAAAATCACACGCCTTTGGCGTGCTTCATTTCGCCAGTAAACACTTTGAAATGTGTGATCTATTGCTTAATTGTAGTTCATCATTATCGCTCATTGGCCGAAAGCGATCACGTGACGTGATAGTTGTCGGCCTCGACGGACACACTCTATTTCATGTATAATAGTGCCCGCTGAGAGCGGAAGACAATTGTCTCGGAACTATCGGCTGATATTTTCCCTTAGAAATTTGATGTTCTTAAAATTAGCATATAGTTCTCGGGCTTATATTTGTTTTAAGAACATCAAGTGTGTGTCTGTCTAGGAACTATCGGCTTATATGCTAGTTTTAAGAACATCAATTTGTCGTTATTGTTCATCACAAAATTGTCTTCCGCTCTCCACGCCGGGCACAAAAGATCGTAAAAAGGCCGAGGTTGAGTGGTCACAAAAAAGTAAAATCAAACACCATTTCTTGACGACTATTCAAAATTTGAAGAAATTTTGGCAGATTGGTAACGAAGTGACAATTGTTTACGTCAGTTCTGCCGTTGTTGTGACATCATAAGGAATGTCTCCTATTTTGGTGAAATTTAATCTTTAAAGCACATTGCAAACAGATTATGTGATCAAAATGCCTTCATGAAACATATTCATTTGGCAAAAATTTGAACTCTCTACGATAATCACGCCTGGCATAAGTTACCTCAAAATCGATCACTAAAAGCGAGCCAAAAATATATAAACCAGCACATCTTGTTTAATTCGCTGTCAAATTTAACGAAATTTTCGTATGTTAATATTAAAATGAAATAACGTCTTTAGAATCAAACACGTTTGTATATTGACGTTGGTGTGACGTCATAACGAACGACCCCTTTTAAGGTCAAATTCTGCGTTACCTATACGTTTGAAATAAAGCATGTTATCACAACAACATAAATATGTGTTTTTGATTGCCGCAATTTTAAAGTTTCTACGATAACTATTTGCTGAGTTATTAAGAAATGAAGTTTCCTGTGACGTCACATTTTCTGACGTCATGGGTCTGACATCAGTCATGTTTTCTAAATTGAATAAACATAAAAAAGACCATATTGCGGCTATTCAGTGTACAGTAAGTACAGTTCCTCTTTAAAACCCGAACAATTATTGAATAGTTATTTTTAAAAGACGTTTTCAAAAATATATGACGTCATAATGACGTTTCCTCTTTTTCACTGGGAATTTTAAAGTATTTCCTCTCAAAAATCGAAAATTCTAAAAACATACGGTTGTTGGTACCGATTTACTCTTTTGATTGCTAGATTGTCGTAAACAAATATTTTAAACTCTAAAAGATGAATGAAGAAGTTATTTTGTAAATGGTTCTGTATTGAATATTTCCCGCCAAATTATGGCGGGAAAATTGCCAAAATTCAAAATTTAATAACTTTTCTCCCTCTTAACCAATCGAACTCGGGTTTTCGGTTTCTTTGTTGTCGACATGATGAGAAATCGAAAATATAAAATTTACTGATGTTCAAGGTAATTGAAAACATCGAGAAACCTATTATAAATGGATACATGACGTAACTGTGACGTCATCAAGATGTCTACGGTAGATCAAATCATCGGATTTTGTTTAGGTCGTCGGTCTTCATCATCGCACAAAAATTCAATCTTCTATGTTGGAAACTTTTTAAAATATAGCAAAGTGATAGATTTTAGGGTCATTTGTGCCAAGCGTGAAATATATCCAGAGTTATAGATGATTCACTATTTTTATGACGTCATTATCAGTGACGTCAGGCTTCAAGCATAAATCAGACTAACTACTCTAAAAATATCACTAAAGAAAACACTGTTAGACAAAGGTATTCCGTCGATAAAATATATTCAAAAACATCTGAACTGGCTATTTTCTGAGGACACCGAAATATATTTATGACGTCATAATGCCGTATACCAAATTCTAAGCTTTATACTGAAAAAAAATAATCAAAATTCTAAAAAGAACACGTTGTTATTAATAAAGAGTTTATTATTGTGCAAAATATGATGTACCCGATATTTCGAACTCTAAAAGATGAAAGAAGGGATATTTTCATAAATGGTTTTATGCTATTTATTTCCCGCCAATTTTTGGCGGAAAAATCGCCAACAATTAAAATTGAATAACTTTTGTTTACCTCAACCAATCGAGAACGGGTTTTCGATTCCTTCATTCTCATGAACAAGAGATTTTAAAAAGACGTGACGTCATAATAACGGCTACATTAGCTTAACTTATCAGGTTATGTTTTGTTGACACTCCTTTATACACCTACCAAAATTCATTCCTCTACGCCGAATACCAGTTTTAAAATATAGAAACCCCGGTCTTTCTACAGTCATTTGTGCCCGGCGTGAGTGGGCACTATATACAAATAGTGTGTCCGTCGAGGAACTATCGGCTGATAGTTGCCTTCAGAAATCATTTGAAGTTCTGGAAACAGATATAAACCCGAGAAGCCATTATATGCTAGTTTTAAGAACATCAAATTTCCAAGGGAAACTATCAGCCGTTATAGTTCACCACAAAATTTTGGCGCGCGCTCATTGGCCAAAAGCGATCACGTGACGTGATAGTTGTCATCCGCGGATGCAAACTATCAGGCGTTATAGTTCACCACAAAATTTTCGCGCGCTCATTGCCCAAAAGCGATCACGTGACGTGATAGTTGTCGTCCGCGGATGCAAACTATCAGGCGTTATAGTTCACCACAAAATTTTGGCGCGCGCTCATTGGTCAAGAGCGATCACGTGACGTGATAGTTGTCGTCCACAGGCGACAGTGCCCGCTGAGCACGAAAGGCAATTTTGTGTTGAACAATAACGCAAATAGACTGTGTCTGTCTCGGACCTATCGACTGATAGTTTCCCTTGGAAATTTGATGTTCTTAAAACTAGCATATTATATTTGTTTTAAGAAGAACAAATTTCCGCGGGCAACTATCAGCCGATAGTTGCTCGACGGACACAGTCTATTTGTATAATAGTTCCGAGACAGACACTCTATTCGTCGTTCTTGTTCATCACAAAATTGTCTTACGCTTTCTGCATGCACTATTATACAAATAGACTGTGTCCGTCGAGGAACTATCGGCTGATAGTTGCCCGCGGAAATTTGATGTTCTTAAAACAAATATGAGCCCGAGAACGAAGTTCGAGGGCTTATATGCTAGTTTTAAGAACATCAAATTTCCAAGGGAAACTATCAGCCGATAGTTCCGAGACAAACACAGTCTATTTGTCGTTATTGTTCATCACAAAATCGTCTTCCGCTCTCAGCGGGCACTATCGCCTGATAGTTTTCATCCGCGGACGACAACTATCACGTCACGTGATCGCTTTTAGCCAATGAGCGCGCGCCAAAATGTTGTGGTGAACTATAACGCCTGATAACTTGCCTGCGCGTACGACAACAATCACATCACGTATCAATTTCATCCAATCACAATCGGAGAGAATTTTGTGATGAACTGTAACGCCGCCTGATAGTGTGCCTCCGCGGTCGACAAGTATCACGTGGGGTGAACTATAACAGCCGATAGTTCCTTGACGGACACACTCTTATTTGTATAATAGTGTCCGCTGAGAGCGGAGACGATTTTGTGATGAACAATAACGACAAATAGTGTGTGTTTGTCTCGGAACTAGTGTCGGCTGATAGTTTCCCTTGGAAATTTGATGTTCTTAAAACTAGCATAGAAGTCCTCGAACTGCGTTCTCGGTCTTATATTTGTTTTAAGAAGATCAAATTTCCGCAGGCAACTATCAGCCGATAGTTCCGAGACCGACACACTTTTGTATAATAGAAACTTCGAGATCACAGTCTAATTGTTAAATATAATGTTTATAACATAGGGGGCCATGAATACTGAATTCTGATTGGCTTACGAGCAGGGTATTTTTTCTTAATCAAGGGCCTGATTACTGGCGTCTGATTGGAAGTTGATTGCTTAGCAATAGGTTTTTCGCTGGTTAAAGTTTGCAGAGACTTTTCAGCTCATGTGCACTTCTGCTCCAAAAAGCAAACAAACAAGATCTTACAACCATTTTATGACAACAGAAAGTTTATAGCTAGGTCAACTAATCTGTTAAGTGTTATTTTACAAATTTCTAAAGGATATTTTGAGCGAATAATGTGGTATTTGTAATTTGTCATGTGGTATTTGTGACTGCAAAGTTGACTCGGTTTATCCTTGATTTTGACATTTGTTTGTTTGACAAAATAAATCCAAAAGCTTCTCATTCCCGCTTTAAACCTCCCTGTAATTGCAAATAATAGTTATCAAGTTAAAAAAGGCAGAAGTTTAAGAGAATTTAATACAAAACACTGCGTTTTTCTGTCGAGTTTGAGTCTTAAAGCTTTTCAAGCGTCCAATGCACTACTCGCTGGTTTGTAAAAACTATAACATTTGCGAATAAACTATTAAAGACAAATCGAAAATGCATTGTTGTATTTTGTCTACTCATTTACCGTTATAATCAGAATGTGAACATAAGGTATTATTATTAAAGTTTGAAAATCCGGTCAGCGGAAATACTATGTGCCGCGAATCACTGTGCTCTAAAGTTTTGACGCCGGCTTCACCATTTTCGTGAAACTTGTTTACCTGTGATTCTTTATGTTCACTGATCGGTTAGGGTATATTTTATGGTTCAGGTTTTAGTTAATTTATACGGTCAGAGGTCGCAGTCATTCCTGTATATTAGCCGCGAAGTGATGTACCGACTTAGAAACTAGAAACGAGTTAGAAACTAGCAAGGCAGCAAAGAGTATTCTAAGTGTAATCAGCCGCATTTCACATAGTATCACTGTAGATCTGAGTATGTAAAGGCACGAAAGAGAAAGATATGACCGTTACTATTTGAAAATGTGGTTCGCCTGGGAGGACTCGAACCTCTGTTTCACGCGTTCAAGGCGGACGTGAAAACCACTACACCATCGGAGAACCTACGGACCGCTGACCGGATTTTCTATTCTGTAAAATACCCCCGCCGGTTTTCCATTGACAATGAGCACACATAGATTTATTTTGCTCGGAGAAAAATATCCCTCTGTTATAAAAAGTAATCGCATGGGACCTCGAAAATTAAGGATGAATCACTAGCGTTTTCAAACTTTGCACCAAATTAAATTGCCCTCGTCGCTTCGGTGACAAGTTTGAAAACACGCGTGATTAATCCTTAATTTTCTCGGCCCCATGCGAGTACATATACTAATTAGTCAGTTAATTTTCTTTTTATACGCTTGTTTTAATTTTTATATTCATATCCGAGGTCCCTCGTGAAAAGCACCTTCTGGTGCGGAGGCTTAGACAAGGAGAACCAATCCCCTTGCAGAACGAAAACAAAGCATTCCAACTGACAGTCACTTGAGCCAATCAGTGTCGAGTACAATACAGTAGCATTTCGAATTGCTCGAGCTTCGATCCGGTAAAAGGCGAATTTGGTCGACTAGTTCTGAAGTCAGTCCGCTTTCGAATGAAGAAAATCACATAGACATGTTAGGATTTATACTTTGGTATGCTTTATTTTCGTTGTGAAATGTGTACAACCTTCGCCATTTAAGTACGGACCGCCCGACAAAATAAGGCTATATAGAACACTGAACGAACTCCTCTGACAGATCGCCGGTATTTTGTATGACTTCCCTTTCCCCTTCCCCCTTCACAATGTTGGGATAGAAAGGCAACATTTCGGTCTTCTCGAAAACCAACATTGAAATGGGGGAGGGGGGTGTGTTAAAAATAGCCGGAAATTGCTCAAGAGGTCCGACTTAAATGGCAAGGGTTGTAGTTCTCGTTGTCTAAGTGGCTCCTGTTTCAGTAGTCGCACTGTAAATATCTACGTATTATTCTCAAACTCGCTAAATATTCATTACGGTTCGGCCAATAGGGTGGCGGCATATCAGTCACGTGATGTATCTGGATAGGAAGTTCAGTATTCATAAACTTTTGCAACGACAACAATACGCATGCGCTAAAAAATTGCATATTTACTGTACCTAGAAATGTAGTTCTCAATACAGTATCTAGAACCATATTTTTAGATACAGTATTTAGGGGAAAAAATCTAGGTACAGTAAATATGCAAATTAATTATTAAATGGTTTATTTTTTACACAACACCTAAAACTCCCATAATCCACATACACATACGTTTCTCGTCTTCGACGAAAATTGCTTCTCTCTCTGTCTTGGCTCCTTTCTGCACGTAGATTAATAATAATAATGGCCATATTTATATAGCGCCATATCACCACAGTTTCATGGCGCTTTACATATTACGATGACTGACATATCCCGTCAGTGAATTATTTCGGACTGCGGGTTATATCACCATGAAGAATTTTAATTTCTGCATCCAACAACCAAAAATTCAACGTTTCGGCTGTCATAGTCAGTATTTCCGTGTTCAAGCTTTCTACAAGAACAACATCAAGACCAAACAGGTTTGACGCCGCTGCTACGTCGTCATTGCTTCTTTCTGAAATCTCTGAAAAATCTCTGAATTCCTAACGAGACCTGAAACAACCATGGGGGCTGATCAAAGCCAGGTCCCGGCTAATCCACAGATCGAATTGGAATTTAGCGTGTTCGTTTTTGCGGAGGGAGGAAAACCGGAGAACCTGGTGAAAAAACCCCGGAGCAAGGGTGAGGTTCCAACAAATTCAACTCACATATGGCGCCCCGTCCGGGAATCAAACCTCCACGCTTCAAAAATACGCATACCCCACTGACTTTTATACTGGGCTGTTTTCGGGATAGCATTTTTCAATCTTTGCAGCTCTCCTCTTTACTCAAAGCCTCGCCGAACCGTTTCGCCATGGCTCTGGCTCAAATGTCGAAGGCACGCGTCATGCAAAGTGTACACGCACGCATTCAAATAAACAATACGCCTTTTGCAGGAAACAGTCACGTGCTGATAATACATCGTCAACGAATGAATTGAGCTCGTGATCTCCATGGAATAGGCGTTGCCATGGATGCTGGGTGGCAAGCTATCTTTAAAGTGCAAGTAAATCCTAGCCTGAATTTCAGCCGTCTCCTCTGGTTCGTTTCTCCCGAGAGGAGGGAGGAACAAACCAGAGGAGACGGCTGAAATTCAGGCTAAGTAAATCCATAAAACAACATGAACTCTTTTTGCTCAAAATTCTATTTCTGATATACTTCAGTTGTCTAACTTTGTTTTCTTTGAGAGACAGGAGCAGAAAGTAAACTAGAATAAACGTTACCCGAATTGCGGGATTGATTCATCTTGTGATGTCACAAAGAAAACCTACGGGATTCTATTGTAGTAGTTTTCTCTAGGGAGGGGCTTGATTCATCTTATGACGTCAAAGGATCCATGAAAAGTAACCAAAATTAGGAATTAAATGCCAGAAATGTTACAAAATTTGCAAGATTAATACCTTTTTTGTGAGAAACAAACACAATAGTACAATATTAAACACTTAATGACTGGCCCCGAGGGAAACAGTGAGTTTTGTTTCCCCGAGATCTTCGATGTTCCCCGAGAGGGAGTCGAGGGGAAACAAAACTCACTGATTCCCGAGGGAACAGTCATTAAGTGATTTGTTATATAGACATAAGTTTTACTAGAGGCAAAGCTGTGCATAAATACAGGACCTACCTGATACGAGCGTGGTTTGTCGTCTTCTCTTCGGGAAGCTGCTTTTCAACACAAAACGCTGCCAGCATCGCTACGGCATTTTTAGTATCGTTTTGTATCTTTCTTGCATCCTTTTTTAATAATAATAATACTTTATTATTTGCTATAGCGCACTCTCCAGAAATGCCCAAATGCGCTTTACATATATATACAATTCAAATCTAAAAACCTAAGTTAAAGTATAAATAACGATAATAAATGCTAACTATATATAATAGAAATATCGGAACTTATATGAACAGTAAAAAGTTAATAATATACTAATTTAAAAAGATGTGTCTTGAGTTTCTGCTTAAAAATTACAACACTAGGACTACACTTAATGTCCATAGGTAATTTGTTCCACATATAAGGAGCGCAAACTGAGAACGCTCTGGACCCATACGATTTGGCATGATATGATGGCTGGCAAAAAAGCAACTTGTCAGCAGATCTAAGAGCTCTCTTTGGAACATAAGGTACAAGCAGTTCACTTAGGTACATTGGTGCTAGACCGTTAACTATCTTGTAGGTAAACAACAAAATCTTAAAATTTATGCGCTGTTCCACTGGAAGCCAGTGCAATTCTATGAGCAAAGGCGTGATATGATCAGCCTTGCGCGACAAGGATATGAGCCTCGCAGCCGAGTTAAGAGCATACTGTAAACGCTGGGTTAAGTAGCTAGGCAGGCCATACAATAAAGAATTACAACTATCAATTCGAGACGTAACAAATGCGTTAACGAGGGTCTTTGTAGATTCAATACTAAGATATCTGCGAACTTGGGAAATGTTCCTAATGTGGAAGAAGGCAGACTTGCAGATTTCACTGATATGCTTCTAGAAGTTCATTGTGCTATCGAACACAACCCCGATGTTACGCGCAGATGGAGTTGGAGAAACTGGCGAGTGTCCGACAGTCACAGATTCCAACGATGGCTGTGGGCGATGTCTTGAGCGCAGAATCAGAAGCTCCGTCTTATCGTTGTTCATCTTCAAGTTGTTATACAGCATCCACCGATCGATATCGCATACGCAGGCTTCAACTCGTTCACGGGACCAATTTCTCTCTCGCGCTTGATAAAGATGTAAATTGTTTCTTTGGAGCATTTTGAATGCTTTGTTTCGACGAAAAATGATCAGCTTTTGATGAAGATCTAGACATTTTGGTAAACTAATATTTCCCGCCTTTACCTAGCCAGTGGCGCGCGCGACACATCACACCATCTTCTGTCACGATGTGATCACGTGGCAGGCAACAATTGATGATTCGTTGCCCGCGCGGGAAACATTGGATTTTGAAGACTGCCACGTGACCCTGAATCAGCCAATGAGTGCGTACGTTGTGTCTGGAAAACTTATGGTAATGTAACAATATTTTTTATTTTTTGACATGATACTTGCACTTTAAAGACACTGTTTTAGAAAGATCGACAATCGATTGGAGGTGGCAAATAGCATTTACATATAGGTTTTGCTAATCTGAACACTACCACCCTCGTACAAGTGCCTCTTTATTGGAGGCTTAGAGCAAAGTTTGTGGACGATCTAACTTTATTAGAAGTAATACCTAGGAACTCACCATCAGTAATGAGTTATATTGCATCGGATGTTCAAGAATTTGCTAGCAATAACAACATGCAGCTTAATCCGAAAAAGTGCAAGGAGATGCGTGTTAGCTTTCTTCATTACAATAGCTGCGAACTTCAGCCCATTGCCATCGGCGGCACATATATCAAGGAAGTGACGTCATTCAAGCTACTCGGAGTGTTCATTTCTAATGATCTCTCATGGACTGATCACTGCGGGTACGTGGTGAAGAGGGCTAACAGGCGCCTCTACGCAATTAGACAACTTAAGAAATGTCGTGTTCCACCAGTAGACCTGGTCAGCATCTACTGCTCTCTAGTGCGTTCTATTCTAGAATACGCCTGTGTCGTGTTCGCCAACCTTCCTAAATACTTATCACAAGATCTTGAAAGGGTACAGAGGCGCGCTTTAGCAATCATATTCCCTTCCCTGCCATATGCAAGCGCGATGGCTAAGGCTGGGATCACCACCCTAGAGGAGCGCAGGGATATGGCATGCGCCAAGTTTATAAGAAAAATCACTCCTGGAAACCCCCTGTATTCTCTTATACATTCTCGGATCACCGGACAGTCTTCTCACTATAATATGAGACCAAAAGCGCATACCACTATGGCGACAAAAACCGACCGCTTTGGCGGTTTTGTCAGCACAAAATATGCGTCCAGAGCGCTCATTAACTAGTTCTCGGTTATATCTCATAATATAGATATGTATATCTATTAGTATTATTTATTATATAGTAACTTACTAGGAAGTTGTCTGTTCGTTAGTATATATGTATAGTTGACCTACACTGTAATTCAGCCACTGGCTGCGAGAGTGATTAATAAACGAATTATTATTATTATTATTATTAGATTGTGTAATCACCTTCATATTTATACTTGCCAGAAGAAGGCTGGTTTGGCCAGCCGAAATATCGTAGAATTCTCAATATATACGTTGTTCGATCAGCTTTTCTGTAGTCCTTGGACTTGTTTACTTTAAATATATGAATTATAAGATTTTTTGGCAACCCAGTACAACCACGTGACTGCATTCCTGCAAAAGGTCCATTATTATTAAAACCCTCGACGCAATGAATATTTAATGAGATTGAGATCCGCCTCGAAGCTGAACTGATTACTTGTATTGAGAACGTTACTTCAAACACAGCTCCGAAGATAAGAAATAGTACTTAAAATAAGGATGAATCTCAGATGATCTACGTATTACAGGAGCACTCAGAAAATGCTTGGGTAGGGGTGTGCCGCGAGACCTCAAAACCCTGACCCTATCCCAGACCTAAAAATGAGGTTTACCATATCGTATCCCAGACTTGAAGCAAAAAAATATATACCCTATCCCAGACTTGAAGCAACAAATATATATACCCTATCCCAGATACCGAATAGTTTTAAATTAAAATTACACTACGAAAGCCGTTGTTTTGTTTTAATATGGTATTTTAATCTGTAGTGTAGTCAATAGAGCGCTAAGCATGGCGCCAACGACAAGTATTATCAAAATCCATTCCTTTTCCAGATCAAAACCGTAAAAACGATACCCTTTCCGAGACCTCGGCAGCTCAAAAACCATACCCTATCCCGAGGCACATACCCGTATAGGCCATATAAGGGGTACTCCCTAAAAATTAGGATGGGGGCGTGTCGCTGTGCCCTTGAAGCCCTTACCCTGTTCCAGACCAAGAAATTGTATTTTTGCAACCTTGTTCCAGACAAAATGGCAAAAAGGGTACCCTGTTCCAGACTAGAAACAATGAAAACATACCCTGTTCCAGGCAAAATGGCAAAATGATATCCTGTTCCATACCAGACTAGCGCCTGATATGATACGCGCGAGACGTTGTGCTCCACCCGCCACTCGAATCATAAACAGATACACGGACCGTGAATAACTCAAACCGTCCTGAGGCCCTTCCAAAACATTACGACACTGTACCAGACCAAAACATTGATTTATATACCCTGTTCCAGACTAAGAATTGTCAAAAACCATACCCGGCCTGTCGAGCGGCACGTACCCGTATAGCCTATATATGGGGAGTACCCCTACCCCCGGGCTATATTGTAACTTTCCCGTACCGCAAGTCCGACACTGTCTGACAAAAACCATAGGCAACCAGGTTGCTTTGACTAGCTTTGCGTCCCGTAAGTCATATAAACTAAGTCAGCTCTGGTTTTGTCACGTCACCCGGCCGTCACGCGCACTACATGGTCCGTTTTGACGCCGGCCATTCTCTATCTCCGATCACAAATAACCTGATCTTTGCCATTTCTTTATCTCGCTTTCAAAATTGTACAGTTACAACCTGGGTGGTACGTCTTTCATATTTCAACTTCGGTTTTGTCAGTTTTCAACAATAGTCCAGTTTTGTATTCGAAAATTAATTTTCGACTACGAAACTGGACTATTTGCTTAGCGACCACACTGGCACTTCAAGTACTTAGCTGTTTCTGAAAATGTCAATCAGCAGTCTTGCCTCTTTGTTTCTCTGACGAAGGACTTGTGTTCTAAACGTCAGCTGCTACTCGCTTCCCACGGCGGTTCGCATACCCTGATCAACTTTTTAAATGACAACATTTAGTACGAGGAATGATATACATGTAGGGGTTGTTTTAATAAACAGGGAATGCTAGAATTTGGCGAAATTTCGAAACCAAATTGCATCTTTCATAGCATGGAAATTGCTATGCAGAAGTATTACCATATAATTGCATATTTACACAGTAAGTGTTTCTTCAGTAAATGTTTTTATTTTCACAAATAAACGTTTTTCTTTGCATGTTCTAAAGAAAAACAATAACGGCGGCGATAATAGCCTGTACCGTTCATTCATGCGTTCAGTGTTCACACTCTGAGTAAATATAAAAGAAGGTACATTGTTGTCTATGACAGGATAAACAATGAAACCTGGTTCTATAAATTTCCCAATGTGTAAATACACCAACTCAAAGATATAGTATGGGTGATGGACGCTCCGTGTAATTGGCTCCTAGAATTGCCCATTTTTAAATGTTTAAAATGATCTTCAACTTCGTTCCCAGGGGTCTTTGTTTCCAAGAGTGCGTCGGTCGGTGGTATTCGGCCGCTGATCGGCCAGACGTTTCGCGCGCGCTGATTGGTGAACTTTTATCGTAGATAAGAATACAGACAATAATGCTGACGCGAGGCGCTCGCGCGACCGCATAAATTTTGTTGTAGAGGCGTTTTTGCCTTTTCAATACTCGCCTCTACTGACTGGGTACAACTGATGTAGAACAATGTACGGTTGGAATTCATTGGGATCATCAGTTAACCATTCACCGTTCTTCAGCGATGATGAATCCAAGATGGCGGATGCTCCTCAAAATATGCCCACAATATTCACAATATCAACCTCTACCAGGGGTACGGGTACTTTCGACGCTATCTTGGATTAGGCGCGTAACGACCCCTGGGAACGAGGTTGAACAATCTTACCTGCTTCACAGATCTAGTGTGCATGCACTGGAACAACAGACAACAGACGTCAAATTCATGAGTTGGCCCGTCTCTAGCTCTCACCGCGCTGTCATGGGGAGACTGATCAGTATTGGCTGCATCTCGTAAGCAGGCGCTTTTGGTGGCCCGGCTTTCTTATCCAGTGATGTCTGTATATCGGTATGCCTAGATAGCGCATCAGATTACTTCACAGGCGCATCAGATTACTTTTCAATCACTTCCAGAGAGTTACAATCACACACATAACGTAAGAACCAGTTACGGTTCATGCGCAGTGGTACAAATCTTTTGTTTATTTGGCGGGCAGGCAGATGTCAGACAATGGTGGCCCGCCAGTTGAAAACAAAAGACATAAACCGACTGCGCATGAACCGTAAACTGGTCTATATTGTTCGTGTCCGTTCGTGTGTCTGAATCGTTGTTTTAGCTACGATCGCTTGGCATGTTACAGCTTCTACAATTTATATATTTGTACATATTTTTGACCATATTTTTATCGGTTGGTACTGTCAATCTGATGCCACCAGGACTGTGATCCCCGCCTGATCCTGAGCACCGGAGCGAATCAATTAAGAATCAAAAAGATTTCAAGTTGTCAATATCAAGGTTTTAAGTTGCCACCTTGGTTTTCACGTGACGTCATCAAAAACTATAAGTCCTACAAAGCTGTTCTTGGTATATATTCTAGACATCTATTATAAAAGTCTACACAAAATTTCACATCGATGGGGTGTATTATTCCGGAATAAATAAATTTTGAATTTATGACAGAACGACCCAGCGTGTTTTTCCCGAAGTCCAAACAATCCATGTAATTGTGTCAAAAAATGTTTAACTCGAAAAATCTTTAAAAGTTGCATTCAAAGAGTTTTGAAGTGAAACCCAATGATTTTGATGGGAAATTAAGCTTTATAAAGCTTAATATATTTGTATATATTATCGTTTTATGGCCGCCATGCATGTTTGTGTCCCCGAGAGCGACACCAAGATGGCGGCCGCATACAAAGTACTGTAAAATTGTCGAACATTCATTGGCCCACAGATCCGTTAGCCGAGGAAATAATGTAATGTTCCAAAATTTGGGTTATAAGTACATTTTTGGTAGTTCTACAAGGTCCAATATGTTTTATTTGATGGCGATGTTTCGTGTTGATAAACATTACAATTGTTATGCTAATGTACATGATTTCAAAAGGCCGCTTTGTGTCCGGAACCAATATATCTCTGGCAATGGATGACGTGACAGTAAACATCGCTACAGGATCACTATAAATACCGGCCATGATATTATATTTGTTTAGTTAGTTTTCCAATATCAGGACCTTAGTAATGGGTATCTTGTTGGTATAGATCCATATTTGCAAACATCAAGGAAATTTAGTCAGGTTATAACTCGCGGATTCGTTTTAATTTTCGTGATACGGAACAGCCTGATCCCAAACTAAGTTTGTGTACAAACCGCGTGACGATGGCGATGTCGGCATAATCATAACAGACTGAATCCGGCTGTGAAGCATGCTAGTTGATGGCTTTCATAACAACTTACCAGCCATTGCGCATTATTCAAGTTGTTCGTTGACTATTTCATAAATGGATGTGGCTCCTTTTTGTAAACAAGTACATATTGTTCCTTTGATCTATACCAAAAGTGCCGATGGTACCTTTCCTCCCGAGAAAGCCGTACCCGTTCATGATATCCAATAAAAATCGATCTAGCCTTACAGTCAAAGTATATCTGCCTGTATCAGTTCTGACGTTCGAACAGAAACGAATTCTAGACATTCAAGAAACGAATTCTAGACATTCACAGTTTAAAGGGGCTATGTCATAGTACTGCGCATGTATCGAGTACTCGCTCGTTTAGTGGCTGTTAATTGGATACAAACAGTTAAACTACCCTCCCTCAATGCCTGATTGAAAGGATTTTCAATATTTTCCCTGGAGACTGTTTATATACACTATTTGTTAGTCATTTTTGCATATTTACTTTGATTTTAAGCATCCCACATGGCCGAGAGCTTCGTTCGTTCATATCAAAATCGGTGGAAACAGCTCTTTCCGGCCCGGAAAAACGACCCGGAAAATGTAAAGTCTTACCGTGACACAGCCCCTTTAAAAGAAGATACTCTATAATTGGTGGGATTTTTATAAGTTCCAGGAAGCGGACGAGGAACTGAAGTAAATGCGGTGTAACATCTGTAGCTGGGCAACCTCTTATCGTGCCACTTTCTGTAAATATTTAATCAGTTTTGTATATTATACAAAACCAGGAGCCCATGGGCTCCTGACAAAACTGATTAGATAATTACAGAAAAATCGCTTACCCAGCCATGCACGAATTTTAAATGTAGTAAAGAGACAACAACAAGAACAGATGTATTTTTTAATTGGAGGGCCTGGATACTTCAGTCTACAAGGCGGGTGGTAAAGGGTATTTTCGAGAAGCGTGATTAGCCTATTTATTTTTCGTTAATTGTGAAACGGCAGTTTATTTGCCCGTGAATCGTGATTTGTTTAATTTCCGTGACCCGTGAATTGTTTTTTTGTGTTTGTGAACGGAGAATTGAGTAATTAATATATCGTTAATTGTGATTTCTGGCAAATGTGCGAGATTCGTGATTGCAATGGAAATTGAACCTAGAATGAAATTGAACACAACAGTAACAATTGTATTATGCGTGAAACGTGAAATGGCCATTTTATTATCATCGTGAAATGGGCATTTAATTTTCTGTGAAACGTACGTGATCAGACTCCCCCCCCCCTCCTTTACCGTCCTCTACAAGTATATCTGCGTAGCTACAACAAGATTAGGTTTAAAGAGGTCGATTTGAAGACTGAGTAGTCGTTAACAGAGTCACGGCTTCAGTATAAGTGCCCCGCCTGTTATGTTTCACGATGGCTGCTAAAAGAGCAGATCTTAATTTACATTTCCGAAGTCGTCGAGGGGCGTGTTGGCAGGTCTGGCATAGCTGATAGCTAGCATGCGCAACTGGCAAGTGCCTCATCGAGAAATGTTCTCCAAAAGATTGTAAATTATAATATCTGCTAAAAATATTTAAATATCCAGCAGAGAGCTACTTTTACACTCCAAGACCAAGATGCTGAAATACGTGGAGCTTCCCTGTGCTACGCCTCCACGAATTCGCTGTGGAATTTGCCGCCACCCAGCTAGAAACGTTGCGTCGTCTGTCATGGAACTCGATCTGTAGCTACCGCCATGTCTTGCATGTTTATGATGTTTGAATTTCAAGAGCGGAAGTCTACATGACCAAACAAGGATCAATCACGGTTTCTGAGAAACCCCATGCACCCCTCCCCTACACTTCACCCTAACCTTTAATGGTTAATCATTAATAAAATGATGCATATCCAAGGGAGGGTGGGTGGGTAGTTTCCCAGAAACCGGAATTGAGTCACCAAACTTAACCCAGGCTATACGCTAGATCAGTACCGTGCACGTGATCACCAAACTGTCATAGAGCAGATTTCGTATGAGTGTGATAAACTACGGCATGTCCTTAGCGTTTCCGTAACCGTACTGTAACTTACTGTACCATAACAGGAGCCATTACTCATAACTTTGTAATTTGATTGGATCAGCAGGACAAAAACAATGGGAAACCATTTCAAAGTCACGGCACGCCGTACAGTAACCGTGCCGTAGTCAGTGCCATAGTTTCTCCGTCATACGAAATCTGCTCTACTGTACCGTAACTCTGTAATTTGATTGGATCAGCAGGACAAAAACAATGGGAAACCATTTCAAAGTCACGGCACGCCGTACAGTAACCGTGCCGTAGTCAGTGCCATAGTTTCTCCGTCATACGAAATCTGCTCTACTGTACCGTAACTCTGTAATTTGATTGGATCAGCAGGACAAAAGTAATAGGGAACCATTTCAATGTCACGGCATGTCATGTCATATATAGGCGAATCCTTGTTTACGTTTTTTCCTCATTAGCATACATCAAACTTCAAGCGACGTACATACAATCGTCCATAAATCGAAAGAGATTGTCAGACTTGATAATCACCGAAAATTTGAGAATATGTTAAACATATTTTGAGGAATGAGTGTTTAAAAATCTCAAAATTTACTTCCATCCCATAAATCAATTTCTCCGTAAATATTTAACATATCAATCTCAAATGTTCTTAAAATTCTCTTTCAACTGATGTAACATGTAGTCTGTTTGAGGCAAAAATGTAAACAATGACGTCAGCAAGGATTCGCCTAGTCTGAGCAGATTTCGTATGAGTGGGACAAACTACGTCCGTAGCCTTGCCGTAACTGTACTGTAACTGTGCTGTGCCGTATTTCTGTAATTTGATTGGTTCAGCAGGACAAAACAATAGGGAAACCATTTCAACGTCACGGCATGCCGTACAGTAACCGTGCTGTAGTCAGTTCTGTAGTCAGTCCCACTGACTCGTACGAAATCTGCTCACCGGCAGTAACCATGCCGTAGTCAATGCTGTAGTCAGTCCCACTGACTCGTACGAAATCTGCTCACCGGCAGTAACCATGCCGTAGTCAATGCTGTAGTCAGTCCCACTCGTACGAAATCTGCTCACCGGCAGTATCCATGTCGTAGTCAATGCTGTAGTCAGTCCCACTCGTACGAAATCTGCTCACCGGCAGTAACCATGTCGTAGTCAATGCTGTAGTCAGTCCCACTCGTACGAAATCTTCTCACCGGCAGTAACCATGTCGTAGTCAATGCTGTAGTCAGTCCCACTCGTACGAAATCTGCTCACCGGCAGTAACCATGTCGTAGTCAATGCTGTAGTCAGTCCCACTCGTACGAAATCTGCTCACCGGCAGTAACCATGCCGTAGTTTGTCCCACTCATATGAAATCTGCTCTAAGTCATTTCAATGTCACGGCATGCCGTACAGTAACCGTGCCGTAGTCAGTGCTGTAGTCAGTCCCACTGACTCGTACGAAATCTGCTCACCGGCAGTAACCATGCCGTAGTTTGTCCTACTCATAAGAGATCTGCGTGCTCTATCCAACTAGCTTAGGGTCCAACCATTGAACTTCTTAAGAGGAGGGTTGGTTGATCTAGTGCAAGCATGAATTTTATTTTTCAACCGCGTCAAATAATGCGACGTAATTTGTTCTTCAGGTAAACGTGTCAATGACGTGTGTACACATTTGTTTCTCAGCCAACCCTTTTTGGGCCCAAAGCACATGTATGATTTTGATTTTGATTTTTGCTTGTGTATAGGAAATTTATTTCGCAACAAACCTTAAGACAGCTTGCAGGATATTTTTTTTCTGAAAAAAGAAGTTCAATGGTTGGCCCCTTTCCCAGCCTCACGTGTGCACCAAGGAAAATTGTAGTTTCTGAAGCCTCCGGTTAAAAACCCTCCCAAAACCTTTTAAAAGTTGTTTGCGTCCAGTGCTTGTACGCCTTACTATTTTCCGCGTCTTGTACAGGCAGAGGCTTATTCGATGAGTGACATTTCAGTCCGAACTTTCTACAATGTAGCTTGCAATTCAACCGCATCCTCAGCTCGTTCCAAGGTCAGTCCCCGAGTACTTCAGTGCGGCTGAATTCTTTTACCCTAGCTCTTGGTGAGTGAGAACCCGTCATTTACCCGTGAACTCGTCCGATGGTTAGGGTTAGTTTTGTGGTTCGGGTTAGGATGTCAGTAGAATTACGATTATTGTAATTTCAGCGGCCAATAACGATTTACGATAATCGTAATTCTAAACCACGTTGAAGATTTGTACCGTCCTTCCCGTGACACCCCGCGCGCTTGCTAGATTAGTACCGCGCCACCTTAGTAGCGACTGGGAACGAGTCTGACTTAGTTCGAAACTGATTTCTTGATAAGAATATATTAGTTGTACTCAAGATTTGAAAAAAAAAAACTTTTTAACCAAGAGAACCAAAATCGTCGGACCTAATCTAGCTAGGATTGTCGCTAATCGGGCATCGAATAAATAGTCAGCCCTGGTGTTGCAACCTGAATCCTATTTGTCGGAACTGCAAGCTAGTTATAGGTAAAGACAGGAGCCCATTGTAAAGATAAAAAAAAACATTTATATTCTTATAATTATATATTTTTAAAGCAAAAACCGTATACGACACTGAATTCTGTCCGTTGGTACAATATTATTAAAATATTAGGAGTCTAGGATTACAGCAAAACAGTCTCGCGAAGAATTATTTCTAAAGGGATGAGTTATATGTCAGCATTAGAATGGTTAGAGCGGTTTAGATTTAACATTAAATTTGTGAACTGGTCGGTTGTAGTTTAACCGAGATTGCATTGTACGATAGCTTAGCCACAGTGAATGATGTTAACCACAGGTAACCCAACTCTGTAGATGGCACCAACAGACGAAGTATAAGGACCGGATCACCTTGGCGGGCCGGATCTATTCAGCAAAATTGTAAAAGTAATAACGGAACGATGCAAGGCTGATTTGTACGGCATTTGTACATTTAAAATCGTTTGTATGGGATTATTTAGCTTTCAATTTTCAACGTGAACATTGAATAAAAATCGACAAAACTTACAGGGTATTTTCTTGTGTTTCTTAGCGATATCTACCCCAATTTTCAGCAAAGCTTCTCCAGGCTTAGCTAAGAAACGCAACAAGACACCTTGTAAATTTTGAGATGTTTTATTCAAGATTTTCGTTTGAAAATGGAATGCTAAAAAATCCCATCAGGAGAATTGTACCCTATATAGCTAATTCGTCGTAATTCATCCCTTGCTAGAAGAACTACTATTAATGAGAGATCCAGAAGAGAAGGGCCTCTGGCCTCGGCCATTGAGAATCTCACTTAGGTTCAGAATTTGAACCTCGGCTCTGATTGGATAATAGGATGTGGTCAGCCCAGCAAACACGTCAAACCGGTTTTGCTGGGCCAGTGACAGTTACATCCTAATGAGTATATTATCCAATCAGAGCCGAGGTTCAAAGAACTAATAAATATATATGTATATGTATAAAAAAATATAGCCCTCCCGGGCAATAAGCATAAAATAGTATTAGGGAGCAGGTCAAAACACATGCCCTAGATAGGGACCCATTTTTTTTCAACAGACACCGCTGTCAGCGCAACATATCCTCGTTCTAGAATTACCAATAATCAGTAATTGGCTTTTGCTCTTCAATTATCAATAATCGCTAATTCTGGAACACAAATTAAACAATGACATTCTTAAAACCAGTCAAGGATAAAGATAAACAATTGTCCAAATCCGAACGGCGGTAGACGCGCTTAGTGTAGTGGTCGTGACGCCTGCACTGCCAAGCACAACACGCAAACGATTACGAGTTCAAGCCCGAGTAGGAGCGCTCAAAAAAGAAATTTTCTCTCGTTTACCTTCCCTTCTTGTTACCTGTGAACCCTAGCTCTAGTGAGTGAGAACCCGTCGTTTACCCGCGAACTCGTCCGATGGTTAGGGTTCGGTTTATGGTTCGGGTTAGGATTTGTCGTAGTATTACCAATCATCGGTATTTCAAGCGTGTTTGCCATTAGTAGTATAGAGGGTGAGGGTACCGGACCATTTTCCATCATATGGTTTCTGATCTCATACCCCCACCCTATTATTTATCGATCGTATTTTTTATTCTTCTCAAGGTCAAGGTCAAGGTCGAATTCTCCATAACCGATTTAACCAGTTCAATCTTTGGATGTCAAATTCTTGGAAATCTCCATAACTGGTTTCAATCTTTGGATGTCTAAAGGCTTGATCTATAGTGATGTGTACGTATATTTTCGAAATGTGTTTGAACCAGCCGATTGATGGTTCTTCTCTTCGTTCTTCTCATACTATAGTATTCAACTTTTCATAGTTGCATTCTAGGCTATCCATTCTAATGGCTTCATTGCCTTGCCTGCTATCCGCTATTGCCATATATTGGCTTCTGCGAGTTTCTTTATGCAATGGATGCTGGTGCATTTATAGAGATTTTATATCTAATATAGTAGTATAGGATGAACTGCAATTCAGAAATCCATGATGAGATGAAAGACTTTGGAGAGTCATGTCCTTTCTGCAATGAGCAATTGATAGATTACGTACGCGAGAAAGAGAGTGAGTCGTGTTGTGGCAATACAGATATAATTAATGATAATGGTATGTATGTCTGTCAAAGCTGTGGTGTAGTTCATAGATATGGTGTGGCGAATGAATATATCGATTACTACGAGAATATGTATCGAATGAGACGTAAGTCTATATACCATAGGAAATACCATATTGATAATATATTCATTGCGAAATTTGATTTACGATATGGTGAGTACAATGATATTCGTCGGTTGTTCAATAAATTCGAAAGCGCTATCGATGTTATATCGAAACAGAAGAGGTATCCAATACTCGATTTCGTATTCTATAAGTTGTTTGAAATGAAGTTTCGCGAATCAGGAATCGATAACTATCGCATTCATATGCAACGGTGCATTAGATACGTATCAAAGAATACTGTTAAGCGATATGTGAGGATGTGGAAGGAGATCTGTAATATGAATGGATGGTTATACATAGAGACTCTTAATGGTGTGTTTGCAAGAAGTGAAGATAATTGATATGTCAATGATCAACTAGTTGCGTACTTCTTGTTGTATCTCTCTCTGAATCGATCGACTAGTGGACATAGGTCTGATACGTGATCATCCAACAAGTTCAACTCTAATGTAAATTTTTCGATGTCGATTTCTTCTCCACGTAAATATGCCATGATTTTATTCAATATCTTCTGATATGAGATGTAAGCAAATTTGCTCATTTCTGTCTTCCTATTGTAGTTTTTCATTTTTAGTAGTCCTTGGAGCAATAGTCCTGATCCCGATATTGTACCAAGAATGATTGGATTGAGTGTTATAGACCCAATGATTACGCCTGTACTTGTGAGACCAATTGACGATAAGTGTAGAATTGTATTAACCTTCTTGAATCGTTTGTATGCTCGCTTGTGGCAGAAGCATTTTTTGTGGTAGTGTGCATATAGCTTCTTTAACATTTCGACGTCTGCTTCACTCAAGTCCTTGTCTATATGATTAAAGTTGAAGATCTCAATCTTCGTTTTTGCCATTGTTATATTAATATGTTACATAAATTGTTGGTACATCTGTTTGTAATCGCCATTGTTGATCAAACCATCGTTAGAAAGCTTATTGAGTATCTCGATGGCTTCGTTAGAAAGTTCGATACTATTGTTTCCAGCGTTTTTCGATGCTATTATTAACTCTAGTCTTTCGCATAGCTCATTCGGGTTGTTGTAGTACTTTATTCGACTTTTGTTACAACCACCTGATTTTTTCATTCCTAAACCGATCTTACCACTTTTGGACGTATATGTAGATATGCCTGATAGCTCAATCAGCTTGTTGAATATGGTTTGTGCACTATCAGTGTACAGTCTTCTAGGATTGTAGCGTTTAGTCAACAACTCCATAAATGAATGATCAACTTTATGGCTTAGTACCTTCTTACCACTACCATTGTAAGCCTCTAATCTCATCTCTAATAGTTTAGCTGGATCGATATACACGTTTCCAAACGTATAGTCGGATCCTATTTTTAGACCTGTACCACTCGTTTTCTTAGTCTTGGATGACTTTGGCGTTTCTATGACGTCCTCATCTGGTACGAATACGACTTCTTTCTCTGGTGTCTTTAGTTTTTGCACTTCCTTCAAGTACTTGTTTGCTGCTAATTTTTGATTGCCTAGTATCTTTATTGTCGTGGGTGATTTAGATGATTTGATTTGCTTGTTCAGTATCGTTATGGCATTCTTTATTAAGTATTCTGAAGGTATGTCTGTTAAGCTTGGGTCGAACCCTAGTTTTTCTAGTCGTTTAGATTCTTGTGCTCCAAAAATTGGTTTTATGCCACCAACGGCTCCTTTGTCGTTCTCTTCGTCTTCATCTTCGTCTTCCTCGTAATGCGATGGCAGTTTACCAATCCATGATTCTAAACCTTTAGTAGATCCTTGTGTTGATATGGCTTCACTTAATGTATCGATTGCTCCAGTGATGTTCTCTTGGTTTTCTTGAAGCTGTTCGATCATTTCATCCTGTTTCTTATCGGCCGCCTTCTGTGCCTTTTCGACTGAAGCTGTTACGGGTTGGTATAGCTTTTCGCCAGCTTCTCTTAATGATTGATCACCTAGCTTTTTATTGAGTAATCGTTGTTTTAGGATTTGCCTATTTTTCAAGAATTCGTTAATTAAGCTTGCTCTTTCTTCTACTGATTGAACAGTTCTGAACGACATACGTATACATATTAGTTATATAATCCTTTACTCTAACTTAACGTGACTTTTTGAAATCGTGCGTAAACCATGCGAAAACCATCGAAGTCTTTTTCTCTAACTACGTATTAGGCACATATAAACCATCGAAGTTCTTTCTATACATCTCAGGGATATGCTTAGAAGTCTTATCCAATACCATGAAATCGAATGGTTCTATCGTAGCTTCTCGATATATGTCTTCAAATTGTTTACGACTTATGTCTTTACAGTGATCATCAGCAATATGTCTGATGTCCTTGTTATCTAATCCACCAAACAAAACGAAGCACTTAGTATTACGTCGAATGTATTTTGGTACGTCATAATAGCTTTGACACAAGTAAATGCAGTTACAGTTCTTATTTCTAGATAGCGAAAAGTATTCCTTAACGTTGTTCATATTTTTATTGTCGATCTTAATATCATCGAATACGATAACCTTATTAGCGTCATCATCTAAATCTTCAACTGGTGTGATGTCTTCTGGATTGCATAATTCGACATTACACGCATCGTCGTCGTCATCTAATTCCTCGTTAATGATATCATGGAATTCTTTTATCAGTTCGTACTTATCCTGATGAGGATTCAATGTATGTATCTTACAAGAATCGTATTTCATCCATTTTAAGAGCATATTGGTAAGCAGATTCGTTTTACCTTGACCCGTACTACCAACTAGCATAAAATGGCAATCAGGAAGCAAGAAGTGATGTTTTGGTTTCTGACTTATTTTTTCAGTATCGTCAAAGTTGATTATATTCATCTACTATAATGTACGTATACAATATAGATGAGTTTAACGAAATTTGGAACGATTCGAACTGGAAGCCGCAATGAGTGCATGCATGAGCAAACACCAGTAAGAATAGTTAGTATTAATGCGAAAGAGATTTCACTCTTATGGCTTCAACGCGATACAGATTGGATGGATATACCCAATTACGAAATACAGCTAACACCAAAAGGTACGAATATGATGAGACTATCATGCCGCCTATACATCTCAAACAACACTGGAGGAGGTAATTTTTGGTTCCGATGGGTCCTATTAACGCCAACGCCAGTTCCAGGGCACCATTTACAAACGATTATTGGTGTAAGTAATTTACCAGATGCAGCAATTGGCTTGAGAACCAGATGTGCATTTGCATCACAACCACCAAGAGATCCAGAGACATTAGTTTGTGTTTCAGACGTCTCTTTTCATGAGAATTTTGGTAACAGCATTCTACATACGTATAAGCTACAATGTAAGATCACTGATACAGGAACGATGGTATTGAATAGGCTCTACAATGGTGCTAATGCAACATGGAATGGATACGTGAAATCGTCAATAATGGTTGAGGAAATCACAGGAGTTACTAAAAAGACTGTTCAAAATGGAATCAATGAATACGCATCGAACTAATGTAATCATATAATATAAGAGATGAGTTACTCAATATTCGGAACGCTTTACAATGGTATGACAGAGCAAAAGGAAGGTAAGCGCGGACCACCTGGAAAGGACTCAACCGTTCCTGGGCCTCGAGGTCCAAAAGGCAATGATTCAACTGTTCCTGGCCCAGCAGGTAAGGACTCAACTGTTCCTGGACCATCTGGAAGGGACTCGACCATTCCTGGGCCAGCAGGTAAGGACTCAACTGTTCCTGGACCATCTGGAAGGGACTCGACCGTTCCTGGGCCCCAAGGTCCAAAAGGCAACGATTCAACTGTTCCTGGACCATCTGGAAGGGACTCAACCACTCCTGGGCCCCAAGGTCCAAAAGGCAACGATTCAACTGTTCCTGGGCCCCAAGGTCCAAAAGGCAACGATTCGACTGTTCCTGGGCCTCGAGGTCCAAAAGGCAATGATTCAACCGTTCCTGGGCCTGGTGTTATGTATGGTAGTCAAACGTTCAATTGTGGTAATTTCCTAATGAACCCTAGTAATTGGACATCATCAAGCAGTGTAAGCTCATTCGTAATCATAAATGATGCATACTCTATGAATAACATCGCTCCAGAACATCAAGGTTATAGAATTCTAGAGACCTTCAAACCAAACTCAACAGAAAAGTTGACTATGACTCTACCAAAAAATGATAATCCAGCCTTAGGGCTAAAAGGCAACAGTGACTACGCAGTTCGGGTCGAAGCTTATGCAAACATTGGATCCATAACACTAAACTCTATGTCAATTGAACAGAATTTAAGTTTCATATCGAACACAATGAAAAGTGGAAGGATAGGATCTACAAACACTGCTTTCCAAGAGCTAAGCATAACGACATCTGCCAATGATATAGGTAAGCTATCGTTTACACTGAGTCATGATCAGTCAACCAATCAGCTAATAGTAATCTATGTCGCAATCGTTGCTGGAACATTGGATGCAAACACCTTCGTGAATCCAGCATCATTTGATGACGTCTCACTTATTATACCAACTCAAATTAAGGATATTGTACCAATTAGACCAACCATCTATGGTAATGTCGTTAACGAAAGGCTAAGATATCAAACAAGAAGTGCGCTTACAGAAATTCCTAAGTTGACAGTCACATTACCTGGTGGGAACGTGTTATATCGAATACAATGTTGCTTATATATTAGATCAAGTAGAGACGACACAGATATAGTTTTTACAAACAGAAAAAATGGCGAATATGTTAACGTATTCAATATGCGTATAAAAAGAGGTTCACTTGCTGATGTTCCTCTGAATAAAATATATTACTTGTTTCAAAGAGATGTGGATACGACATATTATATAATGATACAAACGCAATCTGGAGCAGTCGTTAACGTCAATTGGAATTCGCAACAATCTTACATGACAGCTGAAAAATGGGATGGTCTGAATGTCGTACATATAACAATTGGATAATAATCTAACCAAACTGTATAATGCAAACTACGTTATTCTTCGATAGTAAGAAAGGATCTGGTTCATCTGAAAGCTTCACAACGTACTTCAATCCTCCATTGGAGCTAGACAGTACGAAAAACTATCAAATCTCGTTAATCAATGCATCTATGTGGTACTCTTGGTACAATATAACGAGTGTAAATAACAAGTTCAAATACTACAATGGTACAGCTTGGAAGACGATAACGTTATCACCAGGAGCATACAACGTAATCGACATAAACGACACTATGAAGCACCATATGAAGCAAAATAGCGATTGGGATGCTGCTAACAGTAAGTACTATGTTGATATTAAACCGAATTACAACACACTGAAGTCTATGATTGAGCTACGAAATGGTTATAAAGTGGATTTCACTATTGACGAATCCTTTAGGAAGATACTTGGATTCGAATCTAAGATAATGCAAGGTAATGGATTTCACGATAGCGATAAGATTGTGCAAATCACGGAGGTCGATACTATTCAAGTACACTGCGATCTAGTGACAGATTCTTACATAAATGGTAGTACGAGTTCGGTCATATACTCATTCGTCCCGTCAGTGCCACCAGGCTACCTGATCAACATCCATCCTAACCAACGATTCGATATGAACATATCAAAAAGATCAATCAACAGTATATCATTCTCGCTTAGAGATCAAAGTGGTAATTCGATAAAAATGAATAATGAACGAGTGACATATTACATCCATCTTAGTGAGATTGTGTAACCAATATGTATATGCTATTAACAAGAGAACGATATATTAAACGAAAGGTCATTGGTGGAAACCTTATTGGGAACTTATTCGACAAAGTAAAAAATACGCTTTCAACAGGCAGCAAGATAATAACGAGACCAATTACTGCCTTAAAAAATAGATTGCTAAAGCCTGTCATTACTAAGGCTCTTCCATACGTTAAACAGAAAGCCATTGATGTTGGCACTAAAGCGATCCTTCAAAAAGTAAAGCAGAGCGTTAGAGACGTTTCATCAAATCCAGAGGTTCGGAAAGTCTTGAATGACAGGTCAAGAGCTATCTTATCGAATCTTATTGCTGGAAGTGGTATGAAACGATTGTAGTGACTTTTGTATAATCATATAATATATGACTGAAGTAATTAGCCAATATTTTCAATTCGATGAATCGAACATTATCGATAACTCAACTACGAAATTCGAATATATCGAATACCTTCCAAGAGACTCTAATAACATGAATAAAGACGGTCAACGAATCATTGAAACAAGAGATGAAGACGTATATTTGCTACCACATAAAGCTATGCTAGAGGTGCGTGGTAAGCTGCAAACAGCTGCTAATGCTGATTATAATGCAACAGATATCGTATCGCTTGTGAATAATGCATGGTCTTTGTTTTCAAGTGCTCAATATCAGATCAACAACCAAATAGTAGAAAGCGTGAATGACTATCTACCAGAAGCTAGTATGATTCTGAACACAGTCATGTTTTCTGACGACTATAGCCGTAGTACTGCTAGTAATATGCTTTGGTTTCGAGATACGTCGACAGGTACACCTACTTTGAAGTACACGACTGCAATTGATGCAATCGATGATGCTGCTAATGCTGCTGCCGTTCGAACAGGAACGCAAGCCCTAGTCGTTGCATACACACAAGACCAAACAGCTAATCTAGGTTTCACTGCTCGACAGGCTATCACAACAGGAGCTAAGCAAGTATCTCTGCTTCTACCACTATCGCAAGTCTTTGGGTTTTGCAAGGATGTAGATACCGTGTTTCGGAGCGTCAAACATACTCTTATCCTAAACAGAGCAACACCAAACCAGTATATCATGAAAGCTAATGCTGCAGGCGTTGGTAAATTCAAGATCACGCATATTTCACTATGGATGCCTAAAGTCGTTCCTTCACTAGAAATTCAATCATACATTGATGCCAAACTAGTAAGTGGCTACATAAAGGACCTATATTTCGAGCAGGTACGTGTATACAGAACGATGTTCCAAGCTGTTGAAACTAATCCTACATGGAGGATTACAACACAACCAGGATCGGAGCTACCTAGACATGTTTTCATTGCGCTACAGTCTAGTGATCGCCATCCAGCAGCTAATGCACAGGACGTCAATAATATGATCTTCGACAATGGGAATCTAACAAGAATCAGTGTTAGAATTAATAGTGTACAGCATCCAGAAAGAGAAGTAGAGTGCAACTTCACTCCAGCTAATAGGAACTACAATAGATCGTACATGATGTTCATGGATGCCGTGAACAAATACCAAGATACCGACACTGGTAGTCAGCTTAGTGCCGAGGATTGGGCATCATTGTATCCCATCCATCATTTCGACGTTAGCAAGCATTCAGAGCAGCTGAAAACAAGCATGGCCGATATCGAAGTCCGATTTACCCTAGGTGGGAACTTCAGAAACATAGCTAACAATGCTGATATACCTTATTATGTTTATGCCGTAATCCTATCCGATAGGCACTTACAACTGCAAGGCTTGTCTGGTAGAATGAACGTAATCGTGTAAATATTATCTAACGATATCATATATAAGATGAGCTATATTAGAACAGGATTGAATCTAACCGAATCTCAAAAAGGATCGATTAAGAATGCTTACATCAATAAGAAAACAATTAGCTTGAGATTGAACAACAATCAACTAACAGGAAGCGACTTTCTAGGACTGACTAAAGCGCAACGTAAGAAGGTGGTTGAAGCTAAAAGAGGAATGTCTGGAGTCCAACTAAAACTTAGTAAGACGCAAGTCTCAAAACAAGGCGGATTTTTAGGTGGATTGGGTAATTTAGTGAAAATTATTGCTCCTATGTTCTTGAAGAAAATCCTACCAGCTCTTGGAATGGCTGCTGCAACTGGAGCAATATCTGGTTCTGTCTCTAAGGCTGTACAAGGAAAAGGCATTAAGAAAAAGAGAGGTAGACCAAAAAAGAAGGGCAAAGGACTCATACTTGGACCGAATTCACCTTTTAAGGGCATACCATTACTCGGAGCAATTCTCTAATCGTATTCAAATTATTGTCTAACGATATCATATATAGAATGCCAACGAATTATGTAGAAACATCATTAAAGCTATCTGAGGCACAGAAACGTAAGATAGTTTCAGCTGTTCAAAACAAGACATCAACTACCATTAGACTATCGTCTAGCGACTATCATGGTAATGATAAAATCAAATTGACTAATCAGCAAATCAATAAAATCAAAAAGGCCAAGTCGAAAAACGTTGGAGTAGATATTAAACTCAGTAAGACACAGTTAAGTAAGCAAGGCGGATTCATTGGAGCACTATTAGGTGGCTTAGCAGCAAGCCTGCTGCCCAATCTCTTAGGCGGTATTTTTGGTGGCAAGGGAATCGCTCTACCAGGTACTAATCCAAAGTCAAGTGGAAGAGGCTTTAATCTTTCAGCCCTACGGCCACCACCGTTTATTGGATCTTGGAATTCTGATGGTACTATTGGTTATGGAGTAAAAAAAAAGATCTCAAAAAAAAAAAAAAAGATCTCAAAAAAGAAAACAGCCAAAGGCCTCGTACTTCCAGGGACAATCCTAAAGCATCCATATTACGGAACGCGCTAAGACCATTGAGCAACATCGATATCGATAACATTATGAAAAAATTGGAGATCGCTAACTACATTGGTTCTTACAGTAAAGACATGCTACCTGATAGGATCAATAAGGACGGATGTGTAGTAATCAATATTCAAGACTATTTTAAAGGCGATGGTACTCACTGGATTGCTGTATATAACAATCATGACAATAACTACGTCGAACACTTCGATTCATTCGGCCTATTGCCAGCAGAAGAGGTAGTAGAGCTTATGGAAACGAGCAACAAACAAATAGAATACAATAGCTCACAGATTCAAGATATGGATAGCATTATGTGTGGATATTACTGTATCTTCTACATTTTAGAACGATCAAAAGGTAGAAAACCTATCGACATCTTATTAGACTTTCAGTTCAAACCATCCTTGTTCAATGAGTCGGTTATACAGCACTTCGCTTACGATATTATGTAACGATATTGTATACGAAATGAATATGATGTATTGTCTAAGACAAAAGAAACAAACTGAGACGAAAGACGAGCATATCGTAAAAACTAAGAATGGAAGAACTCGCTTGGTAGGCGTCTGCGTAGAATGCGGAAGTCAAAAGTCGAAATTCGTGAAATCTACACAAGGCGGTAGTATGTTGCCAGGAGCACTAGCTATTTCAGCTGGAATACCACTTCTTGCTGGAGCCGCCGCATTATCAATGGTTCCAGGTAGTGGAAAGCTATTTTCGACACTTGCTAAGGGTGCTACACAGGCAATAGGTAAGAAGATAAGAAGCAAAGCTGCCGATTTCATCCAAAAAGAAGGTCGAACCATATTGAATCTAGCATCTAAGAAAGTTCGTGGTGGCCAGATACAACATCCAATGAGTATGTATACTGACGTAACAGATCCAACATCCGAATTCTATGATGATCATATGAAAACTATTAAGAAAGGAGGTAAGTTAGACATTCATAAAGCAATATTAAAGGTTGCACCAAAAAAGGGATTCACGCTACCAGGTCATCATTATACAGGACCTGGGAATCCCTTAGAAAATCAATTGACTTATGATAAGACAGGTCGAATATTAGAGATTTACGATAAGCCAACTGGCAAAACTGATGCTGTGAGTATGCAACATGATGTCGATTATTCTATCTGTGATGATGACGTCAAATGCAAAAATGAAGCTGATCGAAAAATGGTCAAATCATTAGACGAAATTCCATGGAAGGATCGCCAATGGGGTCATGCCTTAGCAAGGAATGCTATCGCGACTAAAGCAAAGCTTGGAATGGGTGCTAAGAAGCCAAAAAACGAAAAAAGCCGTCGAGTGAAGAAAACTGGCAAGTAAAACTAGCAGATGAATTGCATAGACCAATAAGACGTAAATTTACTCGGCGGCGTGTTATAGCTAATCACATTGATGAAATATGGTGTTCTGATCTCGTTGAGATGCAACAGTTTAGCAAATGGAATAAGGGCCATCGATACCTTCTCATGGTTCTAGACGTCTTTAGCAAATATGGTTGGATCGTACCTTTGAAAGATAAGAAAGGCGAAACAGTTATGAAAGCTTTCCAAACTATCTTCGAGGAAGGAAGAATACCAAAATATCTATGGGTCGATAAGGGTAAGGAGTACTATAATAAGCATGTGAAAGAGCTATTGGACAAGCATAGTATACAAATGTATTCAACTGAGAATGAAGAAAAGTCTTCTGTTTGCGAGAGATGGAACCGTACGATAAAGACGAAGATGTGGAAACAATTTACTGTCCAAGGTAATACGCAGTATTTAGATATGCTGCCTAGAATATTGAAACAGTACAATAGTATGAAACATTCAAGCATCAAAATGCCTCCTATTGAAGCATCTAAGAAGAAGAACGAAGGAACTGTGTACTTTAATCTATATGGCAATATGGAGTCATTACAATCGAAACCAAAATTTAAGGTTAGCGATAAGGTTCGAATAAGCAAGTACAAGCGCAAGGTATTCGACAAAGGTTATACTCCGAATTGGACTGAAGAAGTGTTTACGATTGATAAAATCCAGTATACGAACCCTATTACTTACAAATTGAAGGACTTGAATGGTGAAGAAATACAAGGTTCTTTCTACGAACCTGAACTATCGAAAGCGGTTCAAGAAATCTTCAGAATCAACAGAGTCATCAGAAGGAACTACAAAAAGAAGCAAGCTCTAGTATCGTGGAAAGGGTACAGCGACGAATTCAATAGTTGGGTGCCATTCAAGAATCTAGATGCGATATGAAAATAATATAAGCATACAATATAGATGCATGCTAAATTAATCAAATTACTTGATAGCATAAGAAAAGTAATCGATACTTGCGAAGTACTACTGAAAAGATTTAAACGTATATTGTCTTCTATACGTATATATGGTAGAACTGAATAACGATAAAAGGAAGACTAGATGCGACAAAATATATGAATGTAGCAATGACCGAGTTAAGGCGTGGTTCAATACCCATAAATTCTATTGCCTATTATGTGAGAAAGAGATGCATCCAGCTTCGAAATATACACATCTGAAATCTAAGAAGCACATAAACGCACATCGAAAATAAAAAACATATTGATTCGATTAAACGTACGACGACACTTAAACGTATGACGACACTTAAACGTATGACGACATATTGTAGTATGCCTGAAAATCAGATGAAAACGAATGAAATTATTATCTCAACTAATAGTAATATGAATGCTAGCGATCTTAAGAAATTGTCTAAATCGAAACTTATCGAATTGCTATTGAAACGAAATACTATAAGACGTCCAAAAATTGAAATCGTAGATGACTACAAACCAGTTCCTACTCCACGAAGAAGCGTTAAGGACATGATCGAACGCTACGAGGAAAACATCATCCTACCACCAACCCGATTCAGAGATGACTACAAACCAATCCCAGCTCAGAGGACCATTAAGAATACAACCAAAAGACCGGTTCCTGCTCCAAGAACTAAGATCACGCAACTAGATAGAGCTATGAAGGGTTCAATCAGATCATTTGAAGTCGCCATTAAGAACAATAAAGACCCACTAGTACAACTAGCCACTACGAGAAAAGGCATTCAGAATCAATTCAAAACACTACTAATTGAGACTAACGGCTATAAATTCGTCGAAACAATAAGGGTTACATTCGAAAAGCAATTAGATGAAGACAAGACAACAATCAAAACGGCTTATTTCAATAGCACTGCATTCACAGTAATCAATGAAACCAACATCGTGGAAGGACTACAATCATCCAAACAACAAATACTAAATAAAATAGCGCAATGGATCTCAGAGGGTTCAGGATGGACTATAGAGACAATCAACAAACATTATATCAACATAGTCAAGTATGAGCCTATGAAAGGAAGCAGCTACATTGAACTACCATCAGAACTTCAAAATTCAGCTAAAGGCTTGATCAACATGAAAAACATCGACGACGAATGCTTCAGATGGTGCCACGTAAGGCACTTGAATCCACAGGAAAAATATCCTCAGAGAATCAAGAAGAGCGATAGAAAATCCGCAAAGGACCTAGACTATTCAAATATCGAATTTCCAGTGACTACCAAGCATTACAATAAAATCGAGAAGCAAAATAACATAAGCATCAACGTATTTGGATACGAAAATAAGAAGCCATATCCACTATTCGTATCGAAAGAAAAGTACGATGATCATATGGATCTGTTATTGATTACTGAAGATACGAACAAACATTACGTTCTAATAAAAGACTTCAATAAATTCATGTACAACCAAACGAAGCACAAGAATAGAAAGCACTTCTGTAGACATTGCTTACAATGCTTTGGATCTGAAAGAGTCCTAATCAACCATAAAGAAGTATGTATCGAAGTAAATGGTGAGCAAGCAATCCAAATGCCTACCAAATCAAATAATATGCTACGATTTAAGAACTACAACAAGCAACTACCAGCTATATTCGTTATCTATGCAGACTTCGAAAGCATAACACGCAAAATCGATGGATGCATGCCTAACAATAACAACTCATATACTGAAGCATATCAACAGCATATCGACTGTAGTTATGGATACAAACTAGTTTGCCGTTATGATGATCGATACAGCAAGCCATTGAAAACGTATCGAGGAGAGAACAGTGCATACAAATTCCTCGAAGAAATGCTCAATGAAGTAAAATGGTGTCAAGATACGATAAAGAGCCATTTCAATAAAGACATGGTGCTGACTAAGAAAGACAAACTAGACTTCAAAGATGCTACCAAATGCCATATATGCGATATCGAATACCTAGTAAATGACATCAGAGTTCGAGATCACTGCCATATCACTGGAAAATACAGAGGATCAGCTCATCAAATATGCAATCTCAACTTCGACATAAAAGCTGAAGAAATTAAGATCCCAGTCTTCTTTCACAATCTTCGAGGATATGACTCTCATCTAATTATGCAACAGATCGGCAAAGTCATCAAGAATCATCCATACATAGACAAGAATGGTAATACAAAATACCATAAGCTCAACGTAATCCCTAATAATATGGAGAAGTACATGGCATTCATGCTAGGCAATAACCTCACATTTCTTGACAGTTTCCAATTTATGGGTCAATCACTTAGCACATTAGCAACTAATCTTCCAGAAGACAAATTCATATACACCAAGAAAGACTTCGCAAACGACGAGCAATTCGAATTAGCAAAAAGGAAAGGAGTCTATCCATACGACTTCATGGATGACTTCGAAAAATTCGACTACGAATGCCTTCCTAAGAAAGAAGACTTCTATAGCATCATCAATGATGAGCACATATCGAATGCTGACTACGAGCATGCATTAAAAGTATACGATACCTTCGAAATGACTTCTATGGGTGATTACCATGACCTTTACCTAACAATCGACGTACTTCTCTTGACAGACGTCTTCGAAAATTTCAGATCTATGTCGATTTCGAATTACGGCCTCGACCCATGTCATTATTTTACGACTCCTGGTTTAAGTTTTGATGCGATGCTCAAAATGACTAAAGTCGAATTAGAGTTGATCACTGACATCGATATCTACCAGTTTATTGAGAAGGGCATGAGAGGTGGCACTAGTTACATAGCCCATAGATACGCTAAAGCAAATCACGAATACCTAAAAGATTACGATAAAGACGCTCCAAATAGCCATATAATCTACCTCGATGCTAATAACCTCTACGGCTACGCCATGAGCGAATACCTATACCTACTGGTGGATTCCGATGGCTAACCATAAAAGAGATCGAAAATACAAATCTAGCTAAGTATGATGAGCATAGCAAAAAAGGACTCATAATTGAGGTTGATTTAGAATACCCTAAATCTATACATGACGATCATAACGACTATCCATTAGCAGTAGAAAAGATGTGCATAGATAACGACATGCTATCAGACTATTGCAAAGACATCCAAAAGAAGCACAATATGTCAATTGGTACTACGCGCAAGCTCGTTCCGAATCTAAACGACAAGACTAAATACGTGCTTCATTATAGAAATCTACGATTATACACCAGCCTAGGAATGAAAATTAAAAAAGTCCATCGAGTTTTAGAGTTTAACCAAAGTCCATGGCTAAGAGAATACATCGATTTCAACACTCAGAAGAGAACCATAGCTAAGAATCAATTCGAAAAAGACTACTATAAACTTCAAAATAACAGTATATTCGGTAAGACCATGGAAAATATTCGCAAACGATGCAACGTAAAACTAATAACCGACAAGAAGAAGCTATTGGAACTAGCTAGCAAACCAACATATGTGAGCAGTAAGATCTTCAATGAAGACCTAGTAGCTGTCCACCAAATCAAGAATACGATAACATTGGATAAACCGATATATGTTGGAATGTGCATACTAGACCTATCCAAAACGTTAATGTACGACTTCCACTACAATTACATTAAGAAGAAATACGCAAATCCTCAACTACTGTTCACAGATACAGACAGCCTAATGTATCAGATCGAAACCAAGAACGTATATAGAGATTTCCAGATCGACAAAGATAGATTCGACAACAGCGACTATCCAGTCGATTGTCCATTCTACGATAAGAACAACAAGAAAGTAATCGGTAAGTTCAAGAACGAATGTGCTAATGGCTTCAAACACATAACCGAATTCGTAGGATTGAGATCAAAGATGTACAGCTATATGAAAGACGACAATTCGAATTCGAAAACGGCAAAGGGCATTAAGAAGAATACCATCAATAAACAAATCAAACATATCAATTATAGAGATACATTGCTAAATAGGACTAAGATGTCGCATACGATGAAGACGATTCGGAGTGTGAATCATCAATTGGGAAGCTACGAAATCAATAAGACGAGTCTATCATGCTACGACGATAAAAGATACATACTGGAAGATGGAATCGAGAGTTTCGCATATGGACACTATAAAATACAATAAACTTACACTTCAACTAAAATCGATCTCCATCCTTCCTCCATTCATCGCTCTCTACTCTCACCACGCACCAGCATCCATTACATAGAGAAGATGCAGGATACCTCGAACGCACTATGAAATAGAAAGAAAGGAAAATACTATAGAAGAAACTCGCAGAAGCCAATATATGGCAATAGCGGATAGCAGGCAAGGCAATGAAGCCATTAGAATGGATAGCCTAGAATGCAACTATGAAAAGTTGAATACTATAGTATGAGAAGAACGAAGAGAAGAACCATCAATCGGCTGGTTCAAACACATTTCGAAAATATACGTACACATCACTATAGATCAAGCCTTTAGACATCCAAAGATTGAAACCAGTTATGGAGATTTCCAAGAATTTGACATCCAAAGATTGAACTGGTTAAATCGGTTATGGAGAATTCGACCTTGACCTTGACCTTGAGAAGAATAAAAAATACGATCGATAAATAATAGGGTGGGGGTATGAGATCAGAAACCATATGATGGAAAATGGTCCGGTACCCTCACCCTCTATACTACTGCCATTTACTGATTATTGGTAATTGTAGAGCGAGGATGCGTTGGTCAGCGCAGGGTACCGCCCCATTCCCCCATTTTTGACCATCTATTTTCCATTCTGGGGGGCCTAGTGGTGATTTTAACACAGAAAATGAAATGACAACGTAAGACCAAACATGCAGTGCATTTGTTTTTAGATTATGCCTTTTAGTTTTGAAGATATTTAAGAACAAATTACTTTTAATATTGAGTTTTCTCTCCAGAGGAGATGGCTGGCAGCAGCCCCCACCCCCCCCCCCCCCCCCCCCCCCCTACCCCAAAATGGGTCCATCGAGAGGGCATGTGTTTTGAGATCTTTTGACCTGCTCCCTTAAGAATGAAAAGTCCTACTACTGCAAGACTACTGCAAAGCTGATATACAGCGTATAAAATAGTATGTCCCCTCCGCCATTTTTCCCTTTCCCCTATAAGGCTATAACCCCCCTTTTCAGTTTCCAATTTTTATGACCTTCCATTCTGGGGGTCCACCCCTACCCCCTAATTTCTGACCGGGTTCATTACAGAGCTTGGGTTACCTGTGCGTTAACCAGGCGCGCAAATACCCCTGGGAACAAGATTGACTAAACCAATGAGAATCGAGTACACGATGCTTACGTTTAAAAACATGGCGGACTACAGTTGTTAGTTTATCGTCGTTGATTTATCGCTGTAGTGCAACTTTAGGACAGATAAATAAGAGTCCTGTAGAATGTACTAACTAGCCAAAGAAACCTCTGTTTGTAGTACATGGAGTGAGCTTAAAAAGAAGGAAAAGGACCTTGGCAAAGACTGCACTGACGCAGACTTGTTTTCATGGCGAAACTTTATACTTTTAATGGACGATGGCTTCTGTTCTGACACTATCAGATGAGGTGATCCTTGGAAGTTAAAACCTGAACTCTGAAGGCAATAAATGGACTCAAAGCCCTTAATATAGACGGAAACATTGATGAAGTATTTCCCAGGAACAAGTCCCAAGTCGTGGTCATTTGATGATTTAATTTTAATCTGGCTGGATTGATTTTTATTTAGTTTCAGCTCACATTTTGGTCTGAACAATATAAGCTTTTTGCCTGCAGAAAGTATTGTATTTCAGTTGTGCTGATTGAATGCTGAACTATTCTTAGCAAAGCATACAAATTAATACTGCTAATTTATATTTCATTGGATGATCGAGTTATACTTCATTTTCTGCGAAACATGAAACTTTTTGAATACCTCGTACAGCGTCAAACGTCAGATGCCTGTTTACCAAACACTGTTGTTGAAGATTTGACTTCAAGACATATTCCACTTCTCTGGAAGCCAACTGCCATTTCTACAGGAGAAACAGACAAAATTTTTGCATCAAAATGGCTTGATGACCAGAATGTTATTTGTGGTACCAAATCTAATCAGGTAAAGCTAATTAATACATTGTAGTTCAGATGAAAACCGTTCAGATAACTACTATTGCAACATAAACTGTTTTTCACATTTCCATTAACTTTTTTGTGAAAGGTACAACAACAACAAAACTTTGTACACCTACGTGTACAATGTATATTCCAATGTCACAAGTAGTATAGGTTTATATATTTGTTAATATAAAAGGAAGAACACTATATCAATAATCCAGGGTTGTGAGTAGAAATTGAAACAAGAGGATATAATTATGTAGTTTTTTACAGGTGGTTACACAGGATGCAACAAAAGTTTTGTCCAATAAATAGCCCAGTTATAAATTGACAACTTGCCTGATGGACAAAGAGCCTATAACCCCAAAAATTATAATTTTTTGATTGAAACTTTAAACTATTCAATCTTTAGAACTTAAAGCAAAAGTGAGAGGCTAAAACTCAACTGAATTTTTGTTATGGCCTTTCAAAGTTAAGAACCAGAACATATGGCTGTCAGTTTTCAATTCCCTTTGGGGGCCTGGAGACTTAAGTGACCTGTGACATGTACATGTATGTAGTAAGGCGTCCTTCCAATTCCATACAAACATCCTTATTTCTGCAATTCTTGAAATCTCAAATTCTTGAAGTCACCAAATTTGGTAAATTTGCTAATTTCAATGTGCTCTTTGACTTGTGATGGAGTTTATTTCATACTGATTAGACTATAATAGGACATTTGTCCTTTTTGTATTCTTTTTCTTATTCAGGTTTTTCATCTCCTTTGAGAATAGCAAGACAATGGCCTAAATTAGATGAACAAAAGAAACTGTGCAAAGGATTCTGGTAGTTGTAGTAAAATGATGTCCGATTGACGTCACAACTCCAGGCCCTCACCAAGACTCGCGCTGACTTCCAACAGGGAGCCCAAATCGGATGTTTTCCCTAACTTTGACGCCACTAAAATCATCAAAGTTTAGTTTTTCACTTTTTTTTTTTTTTCGAATTCTTAGTCAGGGCGCTATACAGAATCAATGTAAAAAAAAACATTTTTGGGGTTATAGGCACTTTAAAGTAGCTTCTAAGTGAAATGAGGTATTTGGGCAAGCTTTCATTTTCTTCTAACTGGTTACAAGAATAGGTTCAAATGCTGTAATGAAGGGAAATGAGGGCAAAAAGGCAGGTACATGTATATATACTTTTAACCTGACAGCCGGCAGAAATATGCTGGTTGCTGGCTTCTACAGTGACAATCTTGATAATTAAAAGGAAAAGCTACCAGTACACATTTGATTATGTAGTATAGCCTGAAAGATTTCAGGTTTTCACATTGGGAACATTTTGTAGGCCAGTGATTGGGTGTGATTTTACGATCAATAATATTGGGGAGGGACTGGAGGGTAATGGCCGTTTGAAAAATCAGTTTTTTATAATGGTCCCCTCAAAGATGAATTGGCCCAAACATTAGTGGCCCATATGAAATTCAGATGAGAACACCCTAAAGTTATTATGGTAGGGTCATCCCTGAAACTGTTATGGACTTGTAAACCCCAAATCCTCTCAAGAGTATTATAGCTAGGCTAATATGCAATTTCTTTCTCATATTTTAGTTATTAGTTGTCAACATGAGGACGAAATCTAATGTACACATTCCCATGTTAGACGGCAGTCAAGACGGTGTCATGCCTGCAGTTTCTGCTGGGATACATGACATAAAAATAAACCAATCAAAGACTCTTCTGGCCACTAGTGGTAATAATCCAAACCACCTTGCTATCTATAAACTGCCGACATTTGATCCAGTCTGTGTTGGTGAGGTATGTATTTGTGTATATTTTTTTGTGTATTCATCTTTATGTGTTTTCGTGTGTTTTTACATATTTTATTATGTCATTGTATTCTTAGCTTCTCACTCCAAAGCCCAGTACTCATGTGCTGCAAGCACATCACCAGCATTTATCATGGACATATCGGCAATAATGTTGTTCTCACAACAATTGTCTTCTGCCGGCAAGCCAGGAGTAGCTAGCACGGGCACTGTGAAGTTGAACTCAGCTCAAGTTCACCAGCATGCTGGTGGTGCTCCTAGCTTGCTGGTGGTAGAAAATTGTTATGAGAGCAACATGCATTTATATCTGTGATAGATGCTGCCAATGTGCCTGCAGCATATGAGAATCAGGATTTAGGTAGCTCCATCTTTGGAACCATAGTGAAGTGCATTTTATGAATATTTTTTCATTTTAATCATAGTTTTTGTAGCCTCATTCATTCATTCACCATCCATTCATTTGTTTGTTCATTCCTTCCTTCTTTCCTTCCTTAATTCCTTCCTTCCTTCCATCAGTTAGTCATTCATTCAGTTAGTCTGTCAGTCAATCAGTCAGTCATTTATAACAAAAACACAATATGACTGCATGTACATGTACTACATGTAGCTAACAATGAAACTAAAGTATGCTGTGAGATGCATTCCAGTGGCTTAATTAGCTGTTCCCATTATTTGTTTTACATCATCTGTGCACCACATTATTTAGAGCTACATGTAGGACAGATTGACCCAGGACAAAATGATATTTCATTAATGCTTCATACAATAATCAGTGGAAATAATGCAAAACCTGACAAAATTCATCTGTACTCTAATAACACATGGCTATATATTGACCAATCAGGTCGCAATTAAGTTCATGGATTCAGATTGTTGTCGGCCAGTAACCTAACCTACATTTGTATAGGTCACTTGCCAAATCCCTGAACTTAATTGTCACCTGATTGGTCGATAGCCACAAAAAAAATTGTCAACACAGCAGGACCCTGGTCTAATTGCTTTCTGTTTCCTGCTGTTCAAGGTTTTCTTGAAAAACAATGAATTACTGTCCTAGATGTACTAAATTATTGTCCTATTGATCTTAATACCCCACCTACATGTAGGACAATTAACATATATAGTATAATTTATGTACAACTTACTGTGTTTGGGTGTATTACTGAATCTTACATATTTTAGTTACACTTACCGGTATTTAATGTTGGCAGTGAAAAATAAGTTCATTTGAGTGATTTAAAACAACTTTTACAAAACTTGTCCCAGTCCTTCCTTGCAAAAAGTCTGCTGTCTGCTTTGGAGCTAAATTTTTGAAATTTTGTAAAATACATGTACATGTATCTCAGAAACAATCCTTTTTCTTTCAACAATCTATTTAATCACTTTAAGATTGGCCATATGAATAATTTTTATTTTTGGGATACTTAGATATATTCTTATGCAAATACTGTAAGTAGCTATTTGTTATGCTCGTGTATGGATACTAACAAACACATTTCATCAACTGGTAAATTAGTTTATGTAAAACCTATGAATATTTGAAAAAGTAAGCAAGAAAAGTTTAATCTTGTTTGTTCTTCTCTTTTTTTCAGGTACATACTGATTGGGTGTTTGCAGTAGAGTGGATTGATGATACTCTCATGGCGACGGGTACATATATTTAACAAGTAAAGAAGCAGAGATTGAGCTAGAAATTGAGCCAGAAGGGACAATTTGGCCCTTAGCAAGTGATCTAGCATTTAATTTCCTTTGGAAGCAGGACAAAGCTGGATAATTTTACCCTTATTGTTTTTTTTTCAAGGGACAAAAATAATGTTTTTAAAAGCGGGAATGGCACAATGGCATATAGCCTGGCTCGTTCCCTGAGGAAGCCTTTAAGGCATGTACATGATTGTACAAATGTATTAATACTGTCCTAAAATGTTCACAACAGGCATTTGTGAACATAAGAGAAATGCTGAGGACACAAGCTGAAGTTGCATACTTTTGACATTGCTTGAATATTCTCAAATCACTGGAGTGTTTTAGGACTTCACTGTATAATACATGGCTAAGACTTCTTTACTTGCTTTTATGATATGGATTTTAAGCATGGGAGGAAAGCAAACAATCATTTAAAAACAATAAATCATACTTGTGCATGTTAATACAATGTATACCATATTTACCAATGTATAATGTCTGCCATGTATAATGTGCATGTGAAATCCAGATATCCTTGTAGATGTGATAACCACGAACAGCAGATTGAAAGACAAATTTCTAGTGCACGTGACCTAGCTAAGCATAAACCATAATTGAAGAGGTGAGCACAAGAACAAGTTAAGTGACGACAGATCAAATTTCTAATTCTCCTTTATATTCTTTGTTTTGTAAGGGAGAATTGAGAACTTGATCTGTCATCACTTAACTCTTTCTTGCACTCACAGCCTCATCAATTTCACTTCACTAGCCCCAGGTCCAACACAGCAAGTCAAACAATTACCAAGCTTGGTTACCAAGCTTGTCGAGCGTTCGAACCCAGTGGCGAAGTCGCATAGCAGCTTAGCTCAATTTGGACAGGCCGGTATAAACAACTTAAAAATCACCTGAAAGAAAAAAATTATAAAACACAAAACAGAGATTTTTTGCAAATCTACTAATTGTTTAAAGTATTTTAGAGTTGAAATTATGAGCAAAGGCTTCGGACTTGACACTCACAATGCTTGAAGAATAAGGTGAACACTCGAGAAAGCAACTGTGTTCAAACAGCTTTCTCAAATTCTATTTTATTTTTACCAAAAACTTTTTTTTAGAGATTTAGGCCTCTATAAGATTGGGGTGCAGCTTATCTACTGGTGCGGCTTATACACAGGTCTTTACGGTATTTAGTGAAAATGAAATTTACACCACAGACTGTGTTAAGAAATACAAGTATTCTGAATATCTTTTATTCCTTTAATAAGGGTCTAGAGATGGGTCTATAGCGGTGTGGAAGATCAGACCTGATGATAACACAGGTGCCAGCTCCCCAACTGATAGATCCCACACAAGACTGCCAATTGTATCTCAACACTCTTTAATGACAAGTGAACTGCAGGTTGACAGAATACGTGATTTGGCTTATAATGACTGCACTGGGGTGAGTATAAAACAAATTGAATGCAAGTAAGCAGTTACGTTAGACTGCTAGTCATCCCTACTTTTTCCACTAATTTCTTTAAGCATGAATCCCATCAAAACATTACCTGAAGCATGTTATATATTAAGGGAACGTTCACTTATCGATTTTGCCATGCTTAACATCATTGTGACGTTAACAGTGGGTGGGTGGGTTTAGGCTTGAGTTTGTGACGTTAAAATTTAAAAAATACCAAACATTAATTCCATCGATATTTGACAAAATTATTTGGATTTACGTACAATGACTTATCCGAGAAGGACTGCATGGTACCAAAGTTGTGTCAAACAAGTCTCCCGACTTTGTTTACGTTTTATATAATCATCTACTGTTTTTGAAGAAATCTTTGGTCTTATGAATATAACATGTTTTACTAGCTTCTAGAATATTAGCCGTAAGATTTGCTTTAAATGTTATTGTTGACCCAGAATTGAGCAAAATATAGTGCATTGGAATCTGCTGTTCCATGTGCGTCATATGTAATACATGTATGCAATTAACCCTACCGTGATGTTAAGAGGGGATAGGTGGGCGGATGGATATTGAACCTAACGTGACAATGATGTTAAGCATGGCAAAATCGATATGTGAATGTTCTCTAACCTGCCCAGTGATATCATTGTGGGATGGCTATAGCAGTCTAGACTTATCTATTGTCATAGTATCATCTGTGAATGTCTGTGAATGAAATAGATGTACATAACTCTCATGTCTATATGCATAAGGTAAAGCATACAAGTATGTACATCAGTAACTCTCACTTAACCTTGTTTTGGTTCATAATTATGTTTAAGGTGCAAATTATGTTGATAGATGAAAGGCATGTTCTAACTAGCAATAGCAACAAAAATATAACTACATTGTATAATACAATGTACTTTCCAGTGACATAAAAACAGATTTGTTTAAATATTAGCAACAGATATCAGCTCTCTGTACTTGATCAGAATCACGTAGACTGTAAAACAGTCTCTTTCATATTTGTATTATTATTATTATTTCATATTGTGAGAAACAAGGCTACATTATTTGCAAGCCATTTGGGTAGAGAAAAGGCATCTCCCCAACTCTATTTTCTGTGGCCATTGTGGCCTTAATCTTGTCACCAATGATCATTCTTTTGACCACACTTCTACCCCTGTTTCTTGACTGATTTTCATGATATGATATGAAAGGGACTGTTTTACAGTCTATTACAGTCCTCGAAATTGCTACCAATATGGCGGCAAATGCGACCAGAATTTTGCTATTTACGACTAGCAATTATTAAGCAGTTGCAAAATTTCGACTTGTTTTTTTTCTTTTATGATGAATCTCCCACGTTTTTTGTGACCAAAAGTGACAAATTTGCAACCAAATTTCAGGTCCTACTGTAATCGCCAATATGCAACCAGTATTTTATGTTAATTTCGAGCCCTGTATTAGAATCATAGATACATGTATTGTCAGTATTATTTATTAGATAATTACAGCTGTAGCTGACAGCATTATTAATGATATTGCAGGCTGCAATATTATTAATAATGCGGTTGGCCAAAGTAATTATCTATTATAGTTATTGTTCCTAATGCAGTCCTATTGTTCTCTCTCTGCGCTATTACAGAGAGTATAAAGCTGCCCTTTCTATATTGTTTTTGCATACACAAGACAATGAAATTAGTACTTATTGTCTATTGTTTCAGTAGGGAATTGCTGTACAATAAAACATTGGGAAGCAATTGGTTGGCGGAAATTTTGTTGAATAACAGTTATCGATCCCAAGGTTTCCATTGTTATTTTCTCTTCCACGTTATTTTCAACAAACGTGTCCGTAGTGTAGTGGGTAGAGGAGTGGACTACAAGTCATAAGATTGATGGTTCGAGTTGTACACTCGATCTGCTGGTTTTTATTTCCATATTTTCCTTAACTTCTCTTAATGTGAAGCCAATAGTTATATACCTTTGAGTTACCGGTAGTTAAAATACTGGCAGTACACCAGTTGATGTTAAAGTGCAAGTATCACGTCAAAACAATCATTTTTTTATTGTACACTGTGTTTGTTTCTCACAAAAAGGTATTAATCTTGCAGATTTTGTAACATTTCTGACATTTAATCCCTAGTTTTGGTTACTTGTTGTGGATCCTGTGACGTCATAAGTCAGGATGTAAACAAATATCTGGCAGTGACCACCCTCAGTAGATAGTATAAATATAGCATGCTAGATGCATTATATTATTATAAATTGTTGTTGTTGTTATTGATGAAACACACCATTCACCTACGCACATCTATTGATAATGGCTTTTCTTGTTGTATAGCACCTTGCAGCTTTGTCTCCTCTCGCATTTGTGCATGTTTGGGACATTGCCACCAAAACACAGGTGGGTGCAAGATTTGCCTACATTTATGATATAAATTACGGAACATCCGAAAAACGCGCGATTTCACTGGTTAAATGACTTGAGCTTTAAGGGCTACAGACTGGCGTGTGTGATTTATTTAATAAGGGTTAGAGACTGATGTGAGTGCTTTATCAGCAAATACAGGTACGAGATGACTGTACGATGAACGAAAAATAATGAATACTGCATGAGGCCGATTGCAGTATGAAGAAATTTTGAGTTCATCATACAGTCGGCCAGTAACTGTATTTGCCGATAAAGCACAAACATAAAGTCTCTAACCCTTTCAATATTTAAACTGCGTGCACTGTCAGCATAGCCTGAATTTCAGCCGTCTCCTCTGGTTCGTTCCTCCCGAGAGAGACGTCTGAATCCATGCAATAGCCGATAATGCCGTCCAGTGACGTCAAGGCGGATTAATAATTTAATTTAGGCAAATAAAACTGTCACGGCGGTAGTAAGAGTTCGTGAGAAATATTTATTTGAGATTATGCCGACCAAAATAAAAGCCTTACCTATATTATATATCTCCATCCCATTTGATTCTCAATGCAAGTGCCTCTTATGTTGTGAAAGCCTTTCCGAAACAACAAATCGTTATATTATATTTGGAGGCAAAGTACAGTTGATCTTTGTCTTTCCGTTGATCTATGTACATGTCTCGCGATCTGCCGTTCGAATCGACACAGCTACGAGATATTACCTATGTAAATGATGCAACAGAAAAGTAGAAAAACATGAAAGGATAATGGAGAATTTTAGAAGAAATACCAAGACTCTTTTACGGGAAAGTACAGTTCCTTGAAGAGAGTAGCGACATTCTTTACCACTGCGAATGTGAACAAATAATCGATTGTCAACAACCCCGCGGACGCGACGCGATAAAATGTACATGTTTACAGGTTAGTCGGCCGGTTATTGTGCAGGACACTTTCAATCCATTTCCAGATGTTTTCCTTACGAATTCAAGGTCTTTGCCAAAGACAATCACTCCACTGAAACTCAACGATCAACAATCGCGAGTCCAAAGTGAATCCTGCCGTCTTCTCGGCTGATAATTATGATAATTATGCGAAATTATAGAATATGAACCAATCAAAAATCACTACCAGGTTTTCTGGTAGTGACGTCACTGGACGGCATTATCGGCTATTGGATTCAGACGTCTCTCTCGGGAGGAACGAACCAGAGGAGACGGCTGAAATTCAGGCTACTGTCAGCAGTGAGTTTCAGTACTGAAATCAGTTATCAATAACAATTGCGGATGAGAGCATATTTGGCGAACTTCAGAGGCCTCCCAGAACTTGGACATGGAACCCTTGGACATTAAAAACCTAAAAGAAACTCAAATCACAGCAATCGTGAAGTGGTCGGCAAGTGGTCGGCCGACCACTTACCGACCACTTATTTACGGTGCAGATTGTTCTGGCTTTAGCCGAAAAGTTAAAGACCCTGTTCTATTTGTTAAATACAGTATTGTATTGATGTACTTTTATGAATTAAAGTGATATTGTGAACGTATAGAATATGAGTATGTTGCATTACATATTTGGCCAGTACCCTCTGGAATTTTTCTAGTGGAAATATTCCTGCATTGAGACACCTGATGATGGATTTAGAAGTAAAGTTTGTGTTTTGTGTTCCTTCAGATCGAGTCAGTGTCCTTGCCGTTCTGTCACGAGAATGTGTGTCTGTCCCTCAATAAGGACCAGTCCCTGTATGTTGTTGGGTCACAGTCGCATGTATCGTTCTTGGATGTAAGAACAAGCCAAGCCGTTCGCAATGTTATGACCAATGACATCGGTGCAGGTACGACGCACGTTCTCAATCTTAGGGCTGTTTACATGATACCGGTACGAGTTTTATACCGGTACGAAATTAGATTTACATGGGAGTCGTGATATCGGTACGAGTTTTATACAGGTACGAAATTAGATTTACATGGGAGTCGTGATACCGGTACGAGTTTTATACCGGTACAAAATTAGATTTACATGGGAGTCGTGATAACGGTACGAGTTTTATACCGGTACGAAATTAGATTTACATGGGAGTCTTGATCCCGGTACGAGTTTCATACCGGTGCGAAATCTAATTTCCTACGAGTTTCATACCGGTGCGAAATCTAATTTCCTACTAGTTTCATACCGGTACGAAATCTAATTTTCTACGAATTTCATACCGGTGTCGTAGGGATTTCGCCCCCCCAGGGATCTCGCCCCCCTCCCCTCCCCCGGGGGGGCGAGATCACTAGGGATTTCACCCCCCCTTAGGGATCTCGCCCCCCCAGTGAAAACAGACTAAGCTGGGGATTTCGCCCCCCTCCAATTCTCTCGTACTAAAAGCAAGCTCGTTCGATCTTGCTTTAGCTAGAAACAGCTTTCGTGATCCAGTTGATGTCATGCATACTCGTTCGCTGTATTCACTCGTTGGATATCGAGTCTTGCATTTGCAGTAATTCTCAATGGCGACGCTTTTGTGTGCTCTTTCAATCACTCTGACTAGCCTTGCGGGACTTTAATGGTTTGGTTTTTAATACAGGCACAAGCACGACTTGATCAAAAGCCAATTAACAGCTCTTAGCCAAAAATAGTGTAACAGAAGAACGGCAACATTTGTGGCTTGCTCTACAGATTTGTTCTAATAAGTCGAATATACCAAAATCACTATAAATGCCTCTCTTTAGTATAGAAAGCAACTAGTAACTGATGCCGCGTGGGTTTACAAATGAGTGACTAGGAAACATTGGGAGTCACTAAAAAAGCTCTGCATAAAACTGAGGTAGAACTATGAATATGATTTGTTTGCTATTTAAACAGATGAGTTAGTTGCTCTTTTAATTCTGCAATTAGACTGTGAGCTTTGTGAAAAATAAACGAGTCAGGCCCAGGATAACAAATGTTTGAGATAGCTTGTTTAGACAGCTTTTTGTCAATCCAAAGAAATCCCGCCTCTTTGTTTTGGGCGCGCTTGGTTTTTAATACAGGCACAAGCACGACTTGTAAAATAGTGTAACAGATGAACAGCAACATTTTCGGCCTTCCTCTACAGATTTGTTCTAATAAGACGAATACCATTGCCTCTCTTTAGTATATATAGAAAGCGAAAAGAAGACTCCAAAGGCAAAGAATGTCAACAGCGGTAGCTTTGGTTTTAATGAAGCGGCGTGATTATTACGTTTTTCAAGCACTGTAATATAGTCAACAATCGTATTTCAAGAGTTCACTTTAGTCTGGTTCCCAATGGTTCGCAGCGAAGAGGACCGCGATCGATCAATCGTAAGTTCGTTTTATAGACGGTTTTATTGATTAAGTAATCAAGTGTTGCAACAGTCTTAACAGTAAACATTTATCAAAGTTCATGTTCACTCAGCAAATCGTTAGGAGGGGGGGGCGAAATCCCTGAGGGGGGACCAGTGAGGGGGGCGAGATCACTAGGGATCTCGCCCCGGGGGGGACGAAATCCCTAGTGATCTCGCCCCCCGGGGGGGTGAGATTACGGGGGGGCGAAATCCCTGGGACACCGGTACGAAATCTAATTTCCTACCAGATTAGTGACAAGGACACACATGTTCTACCCGGCCCTTTCAATCATCTTGTACCGGAATCAAACTCATACCTCGTTCACATGATAACGGTACAGAATGTGTTAAGATTTCATACCGGTACAAACTCTCGTACCGGTACAAGAACCGGAGTGAACTCATAGTATGACTCGTACCGGTATCATGTAAACGAATACAGAGCTACAGGTGAGACCGGCGATGAACTCGTACCGGTATCATGTAAACACCCCCTAAGAAGCATGGTAATCAAGTAAAGGGAAAATCCACGACTATGGGTGTGCAGTGCTAGTGTAAAATATGCATAAAGTGCAAAACAACAGACGAAGAAGATCAACATTTAAGTGAATGAGCTACGAGAACCTCTTAGCCTTTTGAGAGCTTAATTTTCGCATAAAACAACGGAAAGGCCATTTCAATGTCACCGCATGCTATACGGTAACTGTTATGTAAGTCATTGCCATAATTATCCCACTCAAACGAATTTGGCATCATAAAGGTCGATTTACACGGTATAACTTTTGCTTACAATTAACACATACACTAGAATTACCTTATGCCATTATTCTTTGCTGCATGAAACAGCTGTAAGCAAGTTGTAGGGTTGATTTACATGAAGCAATTCGTGTTGTGAGCGTGTCGTAAGCTAGCAGCTTGTGACAAAGTTGTACAGTGTACATAGGCCTTGACTACTGTATACTTCATCTCAATCTGATAATGCATTTACTACTGCCTTTGATTATATTATTATAGTCTTAAAGGCCCGTTCAAACGGATCCAACATGTTTGCCCAACATCATCCAACATTGTTGGATCCAACATGTTGGATCCGTTTGAATACCCTGTTGGATAATGTTGGGAAATGTTGGATGATATTGGGAAATGTTGGAAAATGTTGGATGATGTTGGGAAATGTTTGATGATGTTGGACAACGTTGGCTGATGTTGGAGAGCGTTGATGATGTTGGGAAATGTTGTATAACATTGGATGAAGTTTGAAACTAGTGAAACGTTTCATCCAACATGGTCTCTGAATTTCTAACGGGATCTGAAACAGCCACAGGGCTGGTCCAACATTTCTTTTGTTATCGTGATCGATGAAGCATGGATCCGTTTGAATGGCTTTCCCAACAATGGTGGACTCGCGTTTCATTCGTCATTCGCACTGTATCCATAGAGATTTGAACTTGTTTACGGGAATCCTTTGTGTTATCACTGTACTATCCAACAGTATGGGTTGATGTTGAATCCGTTTGAACACCCTCGTCCAACAATGTTGGATCCAACATGTTGGACGATATTGCATCCGTTTGAACGGGCCTTTAGATCTTGCGGTACATCCTTAATATTCTGTTAGTATTCTATGTATAATTTGAACTTATATTATTATTATTGTCGCCACGAACTAACGTTTCACGTTTTTTTGTTTAAATCATATTTTGTATTTTTTGTTTGTAATTCATAGTGTAATACATATCCCCGTGGTCCTGGCTAGATAACCCTAAGGTTATTTTCAGGACCTACCAACTCGTAATACATTAATAATGTATATAATTTAGTATTTTTTGCTACCTGTAACTCCTCTATCTTTAGTGAGATAAAGACTGCTGTTGTTGTAGTAGTAGTATTACCATGTATTATTTTAGGATCTCGTAATACATTAATTATAAGTTATACCGGCATTTCGGGGTATTAGTGAGATAAAGACTGCTGCTGTTGTTGTTGTAAGTAATCATTGGCTTGTGTTCACTTCATTCCAGGTGTTCGCTCAGTGAGCTTCAAGGACGCACTAGTTACTATAGGAACTGGCCATGGATCCGTGTTTTTCTATGACACCAGGGCGAACAAGTTCCTGGAAAACTCAGATAAAGGAATATACTCTCTCGATTCTGGCAAAGGATGGTTGGTGAGTTGAGAGAACCTGTTTCCTAGCTTTGTCTCATTCAGTATAGAAGGCCCACCGAACGCCTTCACAGCCTTTGTCATTGCTACATGTAGTTGAGGTGTTATTCTCTTTGCACTTTCCTCACATTTCAGCGGGCGGACAACGCATGTTCGACGCGCAAAAGTCTGAAAATGTTTAATGAATTCGCATTCTTTCGTCGCGATCATCCAATCACGTTCGAGCTATAACGGCCTGTAAAATAAATAAACAAATCCACAAACAAAACCGTTTTCTAGCCGAACCCACACATGTAAGTGAACCAGGACATTCTAAAAAAGTGTTGATCTATTGCAGACTTTGGTATATAATTGAAAGAGACCAGCTACAATTTGACAGTGTTCCAGTTTGACTTCAAGCCGCCAGTTCAACAACAACAAACAACAACAACAACTTTCAAGGAAGACAATAACGCCTTTTCCCACCATTTTCTTTCCTTTTTGAAAGTGTTTTGGGCACTTTGGTAGCCTTCGAACACTGATGACAGTTCTGCAGTTTTAAGCGCGTTTCAGTCGGTAATAAAATCGATTTACAGCATCGATAATGTTCGAACGTTTGAGACTCAGGTTTAGCATTTTCTCTCAGTAACCGGGCGAACGCAAAGGAAGTAAGCCAATATTGAATTTAACCAGGAGCTCATTACCAGGAGCGCACCTATGTGATGGGTAGCGCCCACAGCACAGTAGACGATGTGGCTATTTATAGTCGCGAAGTTCTGGTATGCGATTACGTTGTCTTTTGTTCTCTTGCGCTTTAGTATTTTTAGCAGTTTGAACCGTGTTAATTACAATTTTCAGTGCATCCTGATTGGTTAAAAGTGACGGCCTTTGTTTCTTCTCGCGGGAAACACAAAGCTATAAATAGCTACATCATCTGTTCTGCTGTTGGACAGACCTAATCTGGGAGATGCACGCTCCTGGTAATGGGCTCCTGATTTAACTCGTATTTCCTTCTTCTACAAAGGCAAAGGCTTTTGCTAAGTTCCCGCTGTACACTGCTTCCCATTTGTGGTTTTCTTTGTTCATTTGACAGGTCGTTCTCTTTACATCACATTCTTTACACTTACTAGTGCTACGCGGCAAATATGATTCTTAATCATAACTACATATACATAAATAATCGCCGTGACCCCATAAAACGCACCAATACCCACGATTGCTCTCATCTGACTTGATAGCTCAGTTGGTAGAGCGCCAGACATGTAATCTGGAGGTCGTTGGGTTCGAGTCCCACTTGCATGGGTCAGAGATTTGTTCTCTTTCCCTCGTAGGGCGTGCACACTTAGCACTACAGCTTACCACTTTACATCACGTTCTCTTACTTGATTGGATGATCGCGACGAATGTATGCGAATACATGAACGGAGTTCAAACATTTGCGCATCGTGCTTTAATCCCCCCCCCCCTTCAACTCCTAAATTTCGCCCTGTACCACCTCGTGGGACATGAAGCCCCAATCAAACGGTTTCGACATCGGTACAACATTTGTTGAAGCCAAGAGTTTGACATTTCCATGGTTTCGACATCGGTACAACATTGTTGAAGCCAAGAGTTTGACATTTCCATGGTTTCGACATCGGTACAACATTTGTTGAAGCCAAGAGTTTGACATTTCCATGGTTTCGACATCGGTACAACATTTGTTGAAGCCAAGAGTTTGACATTTCCACGGTTTCGACATCGGTACAACATTTGTTGAAGCCAAGAGTTTGACATTTCCATGGTTTCGACATCGGTACAACATTTGTTGAAGCCAAGAGTTTGACATTTCCATGGTTTCGACATCGGTACAACATTGTTGAAGCCGAGAGTTTGACATTTCAGCGGGTTCAAGATCGGTTTCAACAAATGTTGTACCGATATTGATCTAATATTTGAGGTGTTATTGCACTTTCAATATCCTGTGTTTCTTTTGCATACTTCCCCATGAGGAGAATAACACTTCTAGCTACCTAGCAGCACACAACATACAACACCACAACAAGAAAACGAGTAATTTGTATTATTTTCTTGTCGTTCTTACATTTCAGCGGCTGGACAACACTCTGTCCGACTACTTTAGCTATACAGATCACGAGACGGAGTGTTTCCGTAATGCCATTTACACGCATTGCTACGACCCCACGGGCACCAAGCTCTTCACGGCGGGCGGGCCGCTGGCGCTCGTGCTGTACGGAAACTATGCCGCTCTGTGGGATTAATAGAGCGTCTTTCGTATGAGTGGGACACAAATACGGCATGTCCGTAGCCTCACCGTACCGTAACCGTGCCGTACCGTAATTAATTGGATCAGAATTCCAAAAAAGTATTGAGAAACTTTCAATGTCACGGCATGCCGTACAGTAACCGTGCTGTAAGTCAGTGCCTTAACTTCTCCATTCATACGAAATCTGCTCTAGAACAAGACGGCTTACTCTGAACTATGATGTGGACCAAGAGAATGTATGGAAACAGTGGGATGTGGCACGTGGTCATCACATGCTGATGCGTGGTTGACACGTGATAGTTACCGGCTTGTGGCATTCGCATGTTGTAAGCACGTGATAACTATTTATATTCTCAGTTATGGACTGTGGGTGCGCGCAAGGTGTTATGGGAAGAATGCCTTTGCAACCTTTCAAAGACCGGGAGGGGTCTGTAACACGTTCTCCAATTATGGTTAGCGCAGAAAAACACATAGTGGCCAGCAGATCCTAACAAGCGAATAGAGACTCTTCTCGTTTCCAGACACGAGGCTTTGATGTAATCAAACATTTAACTGAACTGATCTACAATAAAACCTAACCCGTACCATAAATCTAACCCCAGCCGGTCAGTAAACATAAGTTCCCAGGTAAACGACGAGGTTTTAGGGCTAATTTGTGGTTAGAGTTCACAGGTAAGCAGGAAGAGAAGATAAACGAGACAGGAAAATAGTCTGTTCTACTGGGATTCGAACCCATAACCTGCGTGTTAGACTTGCCAAAAGTGGACCTCTTTATGTGTATTTAGAAAAATTGAAAAGGACTTTGAGAAAGTCACTACGCTAAGCAGACCATTGATGATCGGTTTGTGACACTTTTTATTACATAACTGTCAGTCAAAATCGGGGCCAATCTTCGCTTGTCGGGGACCGCTATCTGCTTGTCCAGTAATCACCATAATTTATATGGAATACGTATTACAACCCTACCTCCGAGACAAAGACCAGCTACGGGTTGAAGCTCGAAATGTTTCGGATCGAGAAAATATGCTATGGCATATCTCTTGTTCGTGTTGTCGCACGGGAAATGTTGCGTCCAACCTCATACCCAGAGGCCTTTGCGTGTTTTGGGTTAGGCGCGTAAGGTCACATGATCTGAATTGGGACAAATGTACAAGCTAAATCGGTCAATTAGTGAGGACTTCTCGTGTACATGGGAACTTTAGGTAAATGGCCGCCATCTTGAAGTGGGCGTCAAAAAATCGGACTTAAAGGAGCACAGTTAATAAGATGGCGCCTTATACTTTTACCCACAATCCTTTGCGTGCGAAGTTCTTTAAATCCGTTATAAAATCGCGGTAGAGAGGTTTTTTAAAAATCTTAAAAACAAGCCAGTACAAAGGCAGTTGCCAATCCACTGTTATTTAAAAGAATAGAGGATTTCTACGTGTTATCTTAAAAACAAGCAAGTACAAGTGCTGTTGCCAATCCACTGTCATTTAAAAGAATAGAGGATTTCTACGTATTATTTTGACCGTGTTAGGTTCGCAAGTGATTGTGGTCAAATGTACAGCCGCCATATTTTTCGGTGCGGTGGATTGAAACAGAACCTTCAAGTTTCTTTAAAACAAAACTACAAAAATAACACCCTGAGATAGAAGAGAAATACCACCTGAATATCCTGCTATGCATTTCATACTTTTTCGATAGACGATGGCAAAGATTAAAGTGGATTACGAAAGCTAATTATATTAAAAACAGTATTGTTCATCTACTCGAATCTTTGCCATCATTCATCAAAATTGTTTCAAATGTTCTCCAGTCTACCTGGAAAGCATACTCTGCTAATCTGAGTAGTTATTTTTGTCTTTAGTCATAATAAGAAAGGTTGGCGCACGAAATCCGCAAGCTGTTATAAGTACCACAGATTTCGTGTTGCATGGGCAAACTACGGCATGTATGTAGGCTTACCGTGACCGTACTGTGACGGTGCTGTACCGTAGCCGTGTAATTTTATTGGATCAGAAAAACAATAGGGAAACCATTTCAATGTCACGGCATGCCGTATAGTAACACTAATTTGATTGGACCAGGACAAAAACAATAGGGAACCCATTTCAATGCTACGGCATGTCGTACAGTAACCGTGCTGTAAGGCATTGTAGTAACTCTTCCACTCTCATGAAATATGCTTTAACGTTACGAGCACTCATCGAGAGGGTTCTCGATCTCTTGTGACCCTAGTTATCATAAGCTAGTAATGAAATACACTTTTAGATGTTATGTATTTTGCTATATTTTCAAACCAGCAAATGATTACACTGTTACATTAAGTTTCATCATATGTTTAGTCTTCTCATTGATGATATTCGCGTCATTCTGAACTGCTTTCCTCTGCGCTGAACCATCCTGTGGTAAGTCGCCACTAAAACATCCATTTCTCTACAAATCCTTTTCTCCCGCACCCTAAGAGAACGACAGAACGCATTAGCATCTCTTTTGACTCGTTTTGAGAGTCTCTTCAGCTTTTTTAGTGATACCTCTGTGCCATACTCCATGTCTTTAACAGTTATTTTCCGTGAAGAAGCCATAGTAAAGTTAAGAAGTCCATCGCTCTGCAAGTTCTCTACAAGTCTACGTATAACGTTGTTAGTTGGTAGGCGTTTAACACCTCGTTTGGGTAAAGCAGTCTTCTTGCGACACAATGGACAGTGGATGAACTTCGTTCGTTTTGTGATCATCTTCTCCAGGCAAGCCTGGCAAAAACTGTGTAGGCACACTGACAAAGATCTTGGCTCTGTAAACAGTTCAAAGCAGACGGGACACCGGAGTTCCTCTTGTAACACTTTCTGTAATCTTTTCGCTGCTGTGGGTTTGAGTGTTGGAAATCCATTTGTTTTTGTTGTGTAAACCTTGTTTTTTTGTACAGCTGTTTTATTGCACGTTGTCTTCTTTCCTTTCAAATCTCTCTTCATACTTGAAGAACACTTGTCAGACTACCCCGCTAAGCTTCGTTATTGGACAGGATTCAAGTCTAACCGATCCATTTTCTCCCACCAGGTTGTGATTGTGACCTGTGTAGACAGTTCATTGGTTTGATCTAGTTTCAGCGGTATATAAGAAAACGAACATGGCATCTCGCGCGCCATAACCTATTATGACGTACAAAGCGCGCGTGCCCCGAGAAATTTATCTAGTAGCTCGTTCATTCAAGTCCTGGGTTACACAGACACGGAATATTGGACTGAGCATGGCTTGTCACTCGCTCGCAGACTGGCTCGCTCACCCTCTTAGAGTTTTTCCGGGTCGTGATAATTTTAGCCATTTTAGTTGGGCCAGAGTCTGGTTGCTATAATCATGGATCGTAAAAAGGCGAGCGAGCAGAACATTTAACTCTACCGACTCTATCCCCGTGCGAAAAAATGCGGCATAGCTATCGTATTTCATCGGCCAATCACAATAGCAATGGAGCAATTTTTCGCACGGGGGTAGAGTTCGTTGGACCATTGTGTTACGTTGTGTCACCCGGTAGGGTTACATTTTCTGCTTGAAGAAAACAAAATGGCGTTCTTCGGAGTTAACGATCCTCCAAAGCCATATGAGCCAAATTGCTGTTAGCGGTAAACTTCATGAATTAAAATCGAGTATCAGTGTAAAGATGAAAATTTGTCACAATCCGAATGTGGCCGGATACACTACGGATAGTTTGCTTAGCGTAGTGGTTCAGATGACGTTAGAGATGTATCGTTCGTAGAGGAGGGTGATAGCTCGCGAAAAGCGGCTGATTTGGTTTAATTGGCATATTAATCACATCGTACATGTATTCCTTCCCTGTGAAGGCAGGAAGCTACTGGATAGGAATTTTCGAGACAAAATCGCCCTGAACTGGAGCTGTTTGAAGGCGACATTCTCTTTTATATAGAGGGGAGGGAGGTAAAACTTGGCTGAAATTCGCTGGAAATTGACATATACATAGCTATATATAAGGAACACAAGAAGACACCCTGTAAGTTTTATTGATTTCTATTCAAGATTTACGTTGTAAATGGAAGACTAAAAAATTCCATATAAATTGTACAGATTGTAAGCCTGGGCTACCTGTGTTACAAGCCAAATCGCATGTGTCTTTTGCTACAGTTCTTTGGCGAACCACTACTTAAACATGTAAAACTCAGCGTTTTTAAGTTGGGTTTTTGCAGACGGAAACCGGCTAATTTGATTTCGACTCTATGCACTTTCAGATACAGTTATTGCATTTTATAATAAAAACTTGTTTATGCCGTCCTACTGACGGCACTCCTACCTTGGTTTCTTAAGCCCGGTGTACACGATAACCATTTTGGGCACGGCACTCCTAATTTGGGCACGGCACTCCTAATTTGGGCACGGAACTCCTAATTTGGGCACGGAACTCCTAACTTGTCCACGGCACTCCTACCTTGGGCACGGCACTCCTAACTTGTCCACGGCACTCCTAACTTGTCCACGGCACTCCTACATTGTCCACGACACTCCTACCTTGGGCACGGCACTCCTAACTTGTCCACGGCACTCCTAACTTGTCCACGGCACTCCTACATTGTCCACGGCACTCCTACCTTGGGCACGGCACTCCTAACTTGTCCACGGCACTCCTAACATGGCCACGGCATGTAAGGGATTTTTACCCGCTTGCTTCATGTATCTTCGACGCGACTCACTGAAAACGAAACCCCTCTCCTCGCTTCGGAGTTCTGTCGACGGGTACGCTATAAAAATGAAAATCTTTACCTTTTTACCTTTAATACTGGGTAACAAAAATGTGAAGGTGTGATATGTGTTAGATGAATCTATTGTGTAGCTTTGCGACTGGCCTATTTTCTAAAAGTTGTCAGCTATTAAAAGTTTTAGCATCACCATGTACTAGATTAGAAATAGTATTGGCCCCAAAATCGACCGTGTGGTACACCACAATCTATTTCCATGGTGTTTGAGTTAACACCATCAATACATACAAATTGTCAGTCGATTAGTTAGATAACTTTCAAACCACAACTTTACTTTACCAACGACGCCATAATATGGAAGTTTCTGGAGGAGTATATCATGGTTCACCTTGTCAAATGCTTTAGATATACTAATTTGTGTGTTGAACCCCGCTGTCACTTTTCAAATTGTACATGTAACTATATTGATTTGACTTTATCGAAGGTAATAGAAGAACATTATTTGTTGATAATCATGTTGATAAGAGGAGAGATCTTGCTCTTTGGAAAATAGTATTAAATTATCTCCGCGCCAAACTATCAAACTATACGCTCACACGGAGTTCGACTAAACGACTCCAGTGACGCGTGGAGTCGTCAACTTCGCATAATCATCAAGTTACAAAACATATGTTGTGAGTTAGTAAACTTCACATCAAAGCACGAGACTAATAAGGAGCACTGGAGGAATTGTGGTAAAAATACAAACGAAGGCGATCACACTTTATTTACACTCGCTGTAGGATGGCAATGGTTCTGAAAGTTAAGCATTTTTGGATCAGTAACAACAGATTCTAAGTACGAATAAGGGCCACATTCACGTGAAAATGCAAAATAAAAGCCGAGTAAAAATATACACACTTTCACGCCCAACCGCGCATCGTTTCTGTGTCCTTGCGCATGACCACAATGCACTACTCTGGCAATGCGCCAAAAATCCGGCCCCACTACACAAGTTCAAGTTCAAATTTATTTTAGCACTTTCTCACTGATTTACAATAAGGTGGGAGAATATAGTAGGTAGAAGTATAACATAATAATAGATAATAAAAGTATATATTTGAGGAAAATCAATTGTGCACAGAAGCCAAAGTAGCGTATAGCTTTCGAGTTGGCTACTGAATAGCACTACGCAAATTAGTATTGCTGCCTTGCTCGCTCGCTGCGGCAGCAATTACAGTGTTCGTCATCAACATTACCTATTTGAAAAGTATTTTCTTTTGAAAGGAATTTTCTAACAATTGAACATTTGCTAAAACGAAATGCAACCGCTGGTATTTCAAACGTCACCGCCGACCCATCTTCTTTGGTTGTCCCGTTTGAGTCGTTCGCCGACGGCAGTTTTGACCAAACATAAGAAAAATCCCGTTTATATAGCCTCATTATCGAAACTACTTAGCAGTTCTGCCATGACAGTGCACTAAAGGTACTTTTAATCCACAGTATTTGCTTGCTGTTTAGGTTTTAATGGTTCGAGTCACCCTTTATTCCCCACTTATGATTCAGTTGTGTTTCCCCCCATCTTAATTGTTCATGCTATCTTAAAGTACCACCTGCATATCGTTATAATCATAGGTTGTAGTGATCAACAAAACTCTTACAGCTAAAGTGTCCCAAAAGAACAGTTTCTTTTTGCATACCGCATTTCTACCGAAATCACTAAAACTGTTGGCTGCCCAAAAATAACGATCGATCGTTTGACTACTTTCGACTCGCTCACATGACTATATTTGGGTTGGTTCAAATGATCACGTGAGCAGATCGAAAGTAGTCGTTATTTTGAGGCTGCACACAGTTTAGTGGTTCGGTAGTATTTGTATCTACCGTACCGGCGAAAACGATGGCAGCTGTACATTCGACCACAATTCCTTACGAACCTAACACGGTCAAAATAATATAAACTAATTGCGATTTTAAGACGCCAATACCGAATTATTTTGCCGGCCAGTTGGGAGAACATATATTTCGTATTGGGCTGGATGTAGCAGCGACGAAGCCCAATACAAAGAATATATTTTCTCCCAACTGGCCGGCAATATAATTCGGTATCGTCGTCTCAAAATCGCAATTAGTTTTGTATCGCGATTCAACAATTAAGTCTGGAATTGTTAAAAGAAAGAAGAGAATGAAGCACCAAACTCATGCTGATCGTAATTTCAATTCTCAAAAGGCGCCTAGTATATCCATGGCAACGGTTTCACGGCTTGAGTAGAGAAAACTTTGAAATCTCTTCAAAGCTTCTACATTCAATTCTTGTCAGATAAACATCAGTTTCAAAAATGATAAGTTATTTCGAATTTAAGGGTTATCTAATTTTAAAAGAAGTGTGTGTTTTTTCTTTGAAAGAAACCCTTTTTCATTTATTTAAGAACTTTGCTTTGACTTTGAGGCTTTTGCAATTTTACTACTTTGAGACGGTGAAAAAGTTTACTTTTAGCGGATAAGAGTGTTAGGTTTCTGACGAAAACTACCAACTACCAACCTTACTTTTAGGATTGAAGAATTCTTATCTTGTTATTTACAACGACGAAAACTACCAACTACCAACCTTACCTTTAGGATTGAAGAATTCTTATCTTGTAATTTACAACGATTTTACTTTTAGCGGATAAGAGTGTTATAATTCTGACGAAAACTACCAACTACCAACCTTACTTTTAGGATTGAAGAATTCTTATCTTGTTATTTACAACGATTTGAAGGTGAAATTGTAGAAATCTTGCCACGACGCGCTCAATAAATGCTGTTGAACAAACGACTTTTGAACTTGACCGGGAACCCATGTGACTGTGAGGGCTCGCGCAAGAGCCAATCAGAGACTGGTATTCTGAGACGCCGATACCGTCTTATATTCGCGTCTCAAAAGTAAACAACTGATGATCAGTGAATCGTGATACTACGTAGAAATCATCTATTCTCTTTAATAACGGTGGATTGGCAACAGCATTTGTACTTGCTTGTTTTTAAGATTTAAAACCTCTCTACCGTGATTTTATAACGGATTTAATGTTTTTCGCGCGCAAAGGATTGTGGGTACGAGTGCAAGCCGCCATCGTTTTCGGTACTGTGGATTATTTAAGCAATAGACCACGCATTTCAATGTGTTTACTGGCGAAATAAAGCACGCGGGATGTTGGGAGAACACAAGAAATGCTTGAAAATCACAAGCCGAAGGCGCGTGATTTTCAAGCATTTCAAGTGTTCTCCCAACATCTCAAGTGCTTTAAAGTACAAGTAGCGCCATAAAACAACATGAACTCTTTTTGACCCAAATTCTATTTTTTATATACTTCAGTTGTCTAACTTAGTTTTCAGGCAGGAGCAGAAATTAAACTAGAATAAATACTACCCGAATTGCGCGATTGTTCATCTTTTGATGTCACAATGAAAACCTACGGGATTTTATTGTAGTAGCTTTCTCTAGGGAGCGAGTTGGATTCATCTTATGACGTCACAGGATTCATGAAAAGTAACCAAAATTAGGGATTAAATGCCAGAAATATTGCAAAATTTGCAAGATTAATACCTTTTTGTGAGAAACAAACAATAGTACAATATAATTTTTTTGACATGATATTTGCACTTTAAATAGAAATGGAGTATAGCCTGAATAATATCAAAGGAAATGGGTTCTGTAACCTGTAACTTTACATTGCAGGGTATACATGAACACAAATGTCATTTTGAGAAGTGATCCTCAAATCGCCATTGTTTTCAGTTTTGTTTCAATCATCTGTTGAACTTTGCTGACAAGCTCACACAAGTTAAAAAAAAATCATTTCAATGGTAGCAAGAATAGTCCAGTAACATCGCTTTTGGTTGATAAAATGATCCTTTCAAAACGCTTTGAAGGTGTCCAAGCACGCATAATAGGGTTGTCCACTTGGCTACTGTGCGCTTGATAGAGGGTCAATATCCAAATGTTAGTTAAATATTCGGTTATTTTTCAGTTGTCAGTTAACCCCACCTTCGTGTATACAATACAGGTATAACTATTTACACTATCCTTTATCCGTTCAAGTGGCACTAGCTTCAGAAAAAGACTGTAGATGAAACGTGAACAGAGCACATTCGTCTTCCGCACTAGCCAAGTCTTTTCTAATCATCTTGATCGATTAACACTTCTGAAGGTATTCTATGATATTTTTGACAATGGATTTCATTCTTGACACAATATATCTTTTAGGAAACGTATTACACTTATCTGTATCTAAACACTTCCGAGGCGGCAGCTTTTAGCTTTCAGCAGAGAGCTGATCAATTAGGTGCACTTTCACTACTTGATAAACTTGAAACGCTTCCGTTATTTTATAAGTGCTTTTCTGTTAACACAATTCTACTCTAACAAGTTCTTGGGGCGATAAAAGAAATTAGAGTGGATTTCATTTGCACGCAAAGAAGATAAATCGGTAAAAAAGTAAAATGGAATCGGATTGCCGCTTTCACTCAATGAGACTGGATTCCCTGATATTTATTTCTGACAACCAGCCACAGAGTAAGCAAAAAGTAGGGAATAGTAAGACGGCGCGAACATAACATGGCAAGGCAACGAAGTTAAATCCATTGTATATGTCAGTAGTCTATTGAGTGAGCTTGTGTGGATAATGCAAGTAGAAGAAGTAGAGATATAACGCTTTACCGGTTCATCCATATATAAAGGAAGGAACGCAAATCGACACGATAGCAATTCACTCTTTTCACCTGGTGGCCATCTTGGATTCAAATCGAGGCAATCCTTTGTTTTTGCCAGGTGAGCCTCATTTTGACTATCCCTCACTATGAGGCTGACCTGGCAAAAACAAAGGATTGCCTCGCTTTGAATCCAAGATGGCCACCAGGTGAAAAGAGTGAATCACCCTAAGTTCATTGGTGGTTCATTATGCAAGGTTGGTCTACTCGATAGGGTGTGTATACCTTAGGGTTCAATTAGGGTTCAATTGCGCCTGATAACAGTTCTACTACCAGTACTGCAAACAAACACTGATTTCTAGTTTTGGATTTCCAATGCAACATTATCAGGTATGAACTCTCATTGGAGATGTTTAGGCTGTTATAACCTTAAGGATCGTTTTGTTCGTGTTGGCGGCAAGCTATAGATGAGATTACGGTTTTCATGACAGAAATATTGCTCATTTTTATTTCTATCCTTTTGTTGTATAGGTACTTCAAAAGAAAGAAAATATTCCTTGTCGGCAAGACTTCAGTCAAAATAATTGAAGGAAAGTCGCGACCGGATTAAGCTGGTTGGTAAGAATAGTTGTACTACTTATATAGCAGTTCTACTAATTCGAATTCCAGGTCGCAAAAATGTGTTGTTTGGTTTTGCAAGGCTCTAGTTTGCTATGACGAAACCGTGAGATAATATTGCACGAGTCTGTAAACAAAAGTAATTATCATTCGACTCTCTCCCATCCCGAATTCGGATTGGTTGATTTTCATGCAAATAACGGTCTGAGCATGCGCAGTCGTGATAATTCAATATTTCCAACAAATAACGGTCTCAATTTGCGCACTATTGCCTACTCCGTTTGGTCAACAAGGCAGATCGATTTGCAGAGCTGTAGGCTGTGTAGGTGACTCAAAGTTCCAGTTTGAAACTCTGTAGGTAATGTTATATTTTGTCGAATGATAAAACAGTTATTGAACTCGACTATCGCAAAATATCATGATCTGTCCGTGTCTCGCTGTCAGTTCTTGTACTCTGCCTTTGGCATCAGTAAATGACTGATAGCTCGCCACGAACAAGTCATATATTGATCAGCCTCGTACAATAATTGCTTAGTATTTATCATTGTAACAGGAAACTGATCCCCTTAGCAGATGCTTCGCCCTCTTTGGGCACGCGCTCTGACTTCAAACTGACCCAATCTCTAACACAAACTCTAACCGAATCATAAAATGTCCCCTAACCACTTCGAAAACAAGTTCTCAGGTAAACAACGAGTTTTTTAGGGCTAGGTTCATTGGTTCATAGGTAAACAAGAAGAGAACAAATTAGAAATGAAAGGTTTTCAAGTGGATCAAGTAGATCAAGTGGATCAAGTGGATCAAGTGGATCAAGTGGATCAAGTGGATCAAGTGGATCAAGTGGATCAAGTGGATCAAGTGGTCAAGTGGATCAAGTGGATCAAGTGGATCAAGTGGATAACCTATTATCAAAGCCAACGTGATAACCTCTGTACTAAGCGAACATCCGCTCTCAAAGTATGACAAATTATCATCCCAATGCTTGATTAATGCCCAGTACTTTAGAAGCCAAGGCCAGTTTGGGTATAGTTCCTAAGGGCAGGAATTGCACAACAGATATCTTTGGGTGGTGACGTTTCAAAGTACGAGCACTTGACAAGAAACTCATAAAAACTCGATTGCCGACTAAATCAGTCGGAATTCTTGCGAAATTAAAGTCACTTCATTCATCTCCAACCTCTTCTAACTATTTACCGTTATTTGACCTTTACCCTATTTGAGTTATGATATTTGTGCGTGGGGTCAGAGTTCCCAAATACATTTGAATAAGTTACTTGTCCTACAAAAACGAGCACTCCGTCTAATATATTTTGGAAAATCAAGAAACCATGCAATTACTTTCTTCTTACGGTCTAAAACTCTTCCATTATCATTTTTGTTTTTTGAACATACTTGTAAACTTATGCATGACATACATAATCAGCTAGCTCCTATAAACTCCTATAAATCTCTTTTAAAAAAGCAGTAAAATTCATACATACAGGACTCGAGTAACAACAAATGATAACTTTTTTATTGGCGGAATCAGGCTAAAGACCTGATAAACTGGGAAAATCTTTCTCAAGCATTGATGCATATATCTGGAATAGTCTACTCTTATCTCTTAGATCACTCTAAACTAAAAATCAGAGACACTTCTGAACATTCTGCAAAATGGTGATACCTATCTTGAAGTCCCAGAAATATTTCCTTTATATGATAATTATGTTATGATATGTAAAATTCCTGTTATTACTTTTATTCTCCAACACTAGACCTATATTTTACTCATGTTACCGTACTTAATATTAATATCAGACAGCATCTAGATGCTTATGTAACATTTACTGATTTATACTTGATTATTTTCTTTTTGTGTGTCATTGCCTCCCGCCTCGAATAGTTTTTTAACTAACTGCGGGTTTGGCAAGTTACTTGTTAAAACATATTGGTATATTAATATTATGCTGGAATAACTTAGTGACGAAAACCGGCTGACGGCTGTGGGGTCTGGGCTCTGGGCAGGCCGAGAGAAAACTGGGCTGTAGCATCAGGAAAGTTTTGCTGATGCAACCCAGACCTCTTCTGCCGCATCAGAGCGATGTTTTTCATTCAGAGCGATGGAGAATTACATTGGGCGTCGCTCATGCTTCAATATAACAAGCGTTAAAGGTAAATGTTACTGTAGAAGTAAAAACCTTTTTTTTATGTCAGCATAATGGTGCATAATAGTGACGCCTTCGAGCATAATAGTGAGATTTTGTTAGCACCGAGCATAAAGCATAATAGTGAAACATTCGAGCATAATGTAGAAAACCCTACTCACATTAACGTGTCTGATCGGATCGGATCACTCGATGAAAATCCCTTGCTTAGTTGTTATTATAAGTATAATGCTTTTAAAAGTGGACTATGCCATTCTTAAAGACCCTGTGTCCGAGCCCATGGTGCTTTGCGCCAATGTTATGATTAGTTTGTTTATCAACGGCCGCATAAATTAAAGGCCAGCTTTTAGCCGAACTAAAATGCTCTCGATTGTTTATAAGTTTCATAAAAGAAGTACCCATATACTTTGGATAACGAATTTCATAATTTCTACCGGATTAGAAACCCAATCGAGCCCACGAATTTTCTCCGGATGCTTCGAATATGATTTTAACAGTATTCGGCAGGAAGCCAGTTGTTCTGTCTTTAGATTCTAATTAGGTTTACGAGTGCGACTTTTCACAACTCTACAAGCAAACACATACTCTTGCTACCTTGTTTTCATGTTTCCTGTATTGCTTAGCTGTATTTGAAGATCTCTACTTTCCTTGCGAATGATATATTTTGAGTGTAAAATGAAATGTCGACTCGTACTCGCACTAGAGTCAAACTCACAGCGAAGTAACAGCTGAACTCAGCAGATTGGAGTTTGACCCGCGATCGTAGTTTTAGTAGCAAGACTTTCTGGACCTACTGGAGGATGAAAAAAAAGGTTAAGGACATTGCTTTCTCTGCTAATAAAAATGCAAAACATATACAGATACGTCGTAACACCTCAGTGGAGCTTAGCCATGCGAAACTTGATTATAATTACGAATGATCTTGATGCCAGAAGTGGTTGCATGCTTTGTGCTTTGTATTTCCAACGAAGCCCGCCGGTCCATTAGTGCAGCAAATCCCCGGGAAACCCACGTAGTAGTCCTTTTGAACCACAAGTGTTCTCTTGTAGATCTAGAGAAAGTAAAATGTGGACTGCTGAAGGATTATTTGTCGAGTCGCTTCGCCTCGCTGTCTCGGTCCTTTCTCCGGAATTCCTCTACTCGCCACTCTAGAAATATTCGAACTAAAGTTTCATTTTAAAAAGAATATATTCAAAAGTTAAGATAAAAGAAAGTCAGTTAAGCATATATACCTATGAATAATTATACGATGGCCCAAACTAGGGATGGATTTCGAAAGATTCGAGAGTCACATAACAACAACAGCGATCTTTCTGATTTTCGTAGCCTACGGAAATGATTTGCGCGCGCAAAGCACCATGGGCTCGGACACAGGGTCTTTAATTACGAAGTTTCCTTTAGTTTTATTCAATTATGATGCTTTTGTTCGAGGTTTCACTGTTGTAAAACAGCCAAATGACAAGTGTAATTTTTACTTCGATTGAGCTCATGGCCGGGAAATAAAGTGGTGTGATTAATTGAGTAAATGAAATTATTCAGTGTTGCAGAGTAACGCAGCCAGGTCCACTCGGTCACGTCGGTCACTGTGGCCTCTGGAACCAGGGTAGATGCAGTGTTTCAGTTTCTATAGAACTTTGATAGTTTTTATTTATCGAGTTCATGTCCATTTTGAGCCGACTTCAAGTCGAAATCTCGCTCAGATATTGAATTTTGACTCGTTGTTTATTGGAAAAGATTACTCTGTTAGCTGGGATATTTTCTCTCCCTGCCTTTTCGCATGGTAATTTCATGCATTCTCACGTGCAGTTACTTTTGTGATTATTACTATAATTCGGTTAAATTGTTGTTCTAATTTGTTACTTGAGGTGCCATCCCCATAGCTTGGCGGCATACCGTTCACATGACTTAAAGGATCTTCTGATATAGCGTATAATAATATTATTTTCACTTCCTTTAATTTTAACTATTTTTCTACTATTGATATGATAATGAGACCACAACCTCTTGCTATTAACACGGGTCTAAAAGATTACATATTTAAAAGTTTCATCACATTTGTTCATGCCGAGAGGTTCAAGGGTTTTTAGTATGTGGATAAGATGACTCTCTGGCTTTACGAATTGAGTTTCGCGGAGATTAAATTATGTCTCAGGGGATAAGTTGCATGTCAGTATTAGAATGGTTATAGCTTAACTAAGGTTTAGTAAATTCTACCTATAGCTAAATCGCGGTAGTGGTAAACACGACATTAGGTTGTTAATAGTTACAAAACATCACAGGCAGACAGTTTAACTGAACAGCTTTCCCCTTTCTGTTCAGTTATTTCTCATAAATAGCAGAGAACTGACAAGCACACTACGTTCTTCGCAGTTCCTAAATTCGAATCTTAAATTATGAGCGCAAGAGTAACAAAACTAAGTGGACTGTAGCCTCCTAGGGCTGCCTAGTAGGCTAAGTAGACTGTGGTGAAAAAGTTTAAACAATTGTAAACCGAAATTGTCTGCTCCCTTTATAGAATATAACTGTTTACTGCAATGCAATTATTTTATATGTCTGATTTTCCAGAGAGACACCATTATATTTAGCAATGATATTAAACATTAAATTTGATTAACACAAATGAAATTTTGTCCATTTGATATTTGTCCACACATCACAAAGTGGTTGCCGGTCAGTTTGGAGACCGGACTGAGAACATGGCAGCACAAAACCTAGCCATCGAGCGAAAAATCGCCTTGTCCATAGCATACCTCGTGGTGACCCTAGTGGTTGGTTATGTACCTACAATCGTAGCCCCCTGTTCTCGGCTATCTTAGGGTACAAGGCGGACCACATGATAGCTCCGTTTTCGATACTGTCGTTACTGGGTTGCGTTGCTATAAGGTCTATCGTGACATATAACAAGAACACCTACATCCAAACCAGCGTCAAGAAGCTACTAGAACCTCAGACAACCAATGTAGTCAGGACTGAGTAGCTCGGCTTAGAACGCCGGCATGGAGTTAATTGGCCAGACAGTTTTAAACTTGCAGTGATGCCATTGATTCGTCAGCGAGTCAGGAAGAATTACATATAACTTGACAATGTATCTTCAAGGGAAATGTCATGAGAAGAACGATGTCATGTCACAGCCGCAACTCAGGCTGATATCAGTTATTCAAATGAGTTTCTCTGTGGAATCAGTACCTCGCCAAGCTATGTCATATCCATTGAACTGCGTTAACCGCTTACGTATTTATTAATATTTTCTCTACGGCTCTCCCGGTTAGCTCAGTGGTTAAGCGCCGGTCTGTTGTGCGGGAGGTCGCGGGTTCAAACCCCAGCCGGACCAACACTCAGGGTCTTACAGTAACTGAGTAGAAGGTGCTGCCTTTGTGAAACAATTTCGTTCACGAGCTGCAAATGGTTAGACTTTCACGTCTTCTCGGATAAGGACGTCAAATCGTACGCCCATCAGTGGATGAAGAGCCACCTCGTGGATATGCCACTGATTAATCCCATTATTATTATTATTATTATTATTATTATTATTATTATTATTATTATTATTATGACTTGCATGGCTAAAAAGCCATCCTGCAACAACATCCATTACCATATTTAACAGATAGATAGATATAGTCTTTATTTATCCACGAAAGTCCATCATTAAAATGTTCTTCCTGAACATCGTGCATACATGTAAAATATATAAAAATATGTTAATAATAAATAGCAATCCTAAACACTAATACATTATATTATCTAACCTACACGAGTAATATACTTGTTAAAAAACGGTGATAATCATATAATGATAATACGCTAAATACATATTATTTAATCCTTTGTTTAAATTGGTTGAGTGAAACAGCAGAGCGAATGCTTCTCGGAAGAGAATTCCGTAGTACTGACCCGCTATAGGAGAAACTCTTTTTACCATAATTCGTATGGAACGAAATTCAGATCAGAGTTTCTTGTTTGATAATTATGAACCTGGCTGGTGTTGGTGAATAACTCCTTGATGGGGATTACAGTTGGATTTGTAGGAAAAGGGGTGAGAATGGAGGAAGAAATAAAAAGAGGAAAAAAGAAATTAGTACACTATCCACTCGAGAGCACATCGGGTTGATAGCAGACACATTTGGTGCCCATCTATTAATTATTAACCAAAAATCTCAATTTTTGGTTGCCGGTCAGTTTGGAGACCGGACTGGCAACATGGCAGCACGAAACCTAGCCATCGAGCGAAAAATCGCCTTGTCCATAGCATACCTCGTGGTGACCCTAGTGATAGGCTATGTACCTATAATCTTATCCCCCCTGTTCTCGGCTATCTTAGGGTACAAAGTGAACCACATGATGGCTCCGTTTTCGACACTGTTGTTATTGGGTTGCGCTGCTATAAGGCCTATCGTGACATATAACAACATCCAAAACAGCATCAAGAAGCTGCTAGGACCTCACAACCAAATGTGGTCAGCACTGAGTAGCTCGGCTTAGAACGCCGGCATGGAGTTAGGGCAGACAGTTTAAAACTTGCAGTGATGCCATTTAGTCAGCGAGTCAGGACTTAGGCTTGTTTTAAGTAACAATTACATAACTTGACAATGTAACTTTATGGGAAATGTCATGAGAAGAACGATATCATGTCACAGCCGCAACATAGACTGATATCGGTTATTCAAATGGCTTTTTGTGTGCAATTACGCGTACGTCGCCAAGCAAGTAGATCACGTAATTCCCTTGAACTGCGTTAACTTCCGTATTTATTAATATTTTCTCTAAGGCATAAGATATTAATGACATTCCTGGCTAAGAAGCCATCCTACAACAACAGCCATCACCTTGATAACCTGAGTATCAGGCCCTTCCCCTCCCCCCCCCCCCCCAAAAAAAAAGAAAAGAAAAAGAAAAGAAGTGGGAGGAGAAGGGCCTGATACAAATACTGGTCCAAACGCGTGTAAAACGACCGAATTTCGGTCGTTACTCCTAATTGGTCGAAAGACAATGATAGTCTAAATGCACTGTCCTGATTGGTGTTGCTAATCCTGAATCAGCTTCCGGTCGTTTTCCAAAGACAGCGAACACTAGTTTTCTGTAAAGTCTCTGAACCCAGAGCAGAGGGATTGATAGGAGACTCATCTGTCTGAACGAAGACGTCCTTGCAATTCTTCCCACGGGCTATGGAAAAAGCCTAATTTATCAACTTTTGCCGAAAGTTTGCGAGAATACTTTCGAAGGCCACCACGACGAAACGAGTGTACCGTTTCCTAACGTAGTTGTTAGTCCCTTGGACTACATAAAGAAGCAACAGGTTAAAAATTTGAACAAGGCCAAAACTAGTCTTAAAGCTGCAGCAGGGAAATTTTAAAATCATCTATATATGGAAGTGCTGAACAATGGCTAAGCGAAAGATGGTCAAAATGTTTAAAATGTGGTGCATTGCACAAAGCCAAATTTCTTGTGGTTGACGAAGTCCATACTGTGGAGACATGGTAAGTAGTCTAGTATTATTTTGGAATATAAATATTGTTTTAAGTGGACATGATACTACGAGGCCGAGGTTCGAATATGTGAAAAGTTTTTTCATGTTTACTAGCGGCTAGCGGCTAATCTTGAAACCACGTCATACATGATTGTTGACATGATTGTGACAGGCGACGTGACAAGGGGCGGAAGGTGTCTCGAATAGTATTTGTATCAGGCGTTCTTTTCCCCCTCTCGCGCGTTCTTTTTTTCTTTCTTTTTCTCGGGGGAAAAGGTAAGCCTGATACTCAGGTTATCACCTTGATGACTCCATAATGAATCACCGCTCCTTTTGGAGAAGTATCATTTATTACATGGATGGGGTAGGGACAAAGTGTCTCTGTCCAATTCAAAAAAAGGGGGGGGGGGTCAAATGTTTTAACAGAAATTGAAAGGACTGTAAGGTTTTCTGAACAGTGTTTAGGGTGCGGGAGGAGAGGGGATCATAATAGATTCCTCCATGATCTCCATGAGGTGAATTGTTGCCTGCCTTGTGTATTTTTATGTAGTTGGCGAGATGAGCCACAGGAAGCCCGAGCTATATGTAAACAATCCTGAGCCACAGGAAACCCGAAATGTATTATGAGCGCGCACTAAATCAACACACATACAGCAGAATCAAGTCAAAAGGTATTTTATTTCACAATTTGGTAAGAAATGATGGATTATTAAAACATCAGTGACAAATACACAAAATGGGAGGATGGTTAGCCTGTGCTTATACTAATGTGTACATTGGCAGTAGCCCAAATAAGTTTACAGACAAGATATATCAATAAATAAAAAATAATCATAGAATGTTATGAAGTTGACCTTTCTTTCTTTCTTTTACGCATTCATAGATAAATTTGGCAATTTGTTTTTGCACAGCTCTATCTTTGTTTGGAGGGTTTATGATTAGTAAAAATACCATTAGGCGTCATTGTGTATATTTTTATTTGATCCTCCAAATAATCGAAAAGGTTTTTCCTTATATTGCGGTATGCTGGACATTATGAAAAATGTTCTTCATCTTCGACGCCATTTGTACAAATAGGGCAAATTATTTCTTCGAGTATTTGTTAAGGTTTCGAGTAACGCCCAGTCGCAATTGCTAATTTGTGATTGCTTAACCTCAGCTTTGTCAGTGCTATTCTGTGATAGGTATTGGTGACCTGTATGAGGTAGTCTTCGCAATTATAGTTGGATTTGAATCTTCGGAAACTCCTTAATTTATTACTTTGGCGGGGATCTTTTCTTTTATCGTTATTTATGTCACTAAGCCAAGTTTGGTACTCTATGTCTTTTAGTCTCTGCATTATAATACTCAAAATGGTTTTTCGATCAGGAATTGATGTTTGTATACGTTAGTCCATATTTCCCATAGCCCTATATGATAGAGCAGGGCGTTTACTTTTTGGTGCCAAAATTCTTTGCTTTTCCTATTTTTTATATCGTTATTATATATTGTACAGGATAACTTGATTTGCTTAGGGTCATTCAGTTTCAGCCAGAAATTGAAGTTTCTACATTTTTCTTGGTAACGTATAGGAAATCTCCCTAGCTCTGCTCTACATGCATTGTTGCTTCACAACTTGCTAACGCCTAAGAGCCATTTGCAAAATTTAGTCTGGACTGACTCAATTGGTCTTTGTCTAGTTTTTCTTTAAAAAAAGATATTCATTTATATAGCGCAAATTCTATACGAATATATCTAAATGCGCTTCGCAAGGTTATTTTTGTGATACTGCTATTGTGGCGCAATGTGCTGCCGTGCAGTTTACGATCATGAGTGATTGTTAGTACCTCAGAATACCAGAATATTTTACGATCCACTCCCCATACTTCGCTACTGTAAAGTAAAATAGGGGCTATTAGCGCATCAAATAATTTTATGGTCAGATTAATATTTTCTCTAAAATGTTCACCCATTTCTTTCCTCAATTAATATAATGCTTTTAGCGCGACTTTTTTAGCTCTTGTTTAACAAGAGCAAAATTTACGTTGGCACTTAATAGTCCAGATTTACCGCTGAAATCCACACGGATATTGAACGTTGACCTTTTCTCTCCCAGTGAGAACGTCCCTGGAAATTTTCAGCCGAGGGTAATAAAAGTGGCAGCTTCCGACGGATATTCACCCGTAGGGACTAGTCAACGAGATGTGTTAGTATCTTCAGTATCTTGTACCAAAGAGTATCAGTACTTTTCGCGTAAAAAGGTATTCATTTATACAGCCCAAATTCTATATGGATATATTCAAATGCGCTTCACAAGGTTATTTTTGTGATACGGACTGCTATTGTGGCGCAATGTGCTGCCGTGCAGTTTACAATCATGAGTGATTGTTAGTACCTATGAATACCAGGCTGTTGTGTCGGGAGACAATCCCTACACTTTCTCGAAATAACACAACAGGTTCTTTCACGTCCCCCTCGTATAGATTAGAAGATGAAGGAGTCAAGGCTAACGAAAAACGATTTGTAGTCCCTGCCCAAGGACGCGGCCGGGATTCGAACCCGCGACCTCCCGCACTCTAGACCGTGCTCTATCAACTGAACTAACCAGTGAGGCGGTTGCGTAGTCCAGTATTGTACTAGTTTTAATGTTTGTGGTCAAAACGATCATTCGACTATATCTAGAAAAAGACAAATTCCTGCGTTGTTGCCAATTAAAATGAAATAAGAGCACCGAATATATCGGTGGCGACTCATAACAATTATAAATGGCCCAACATCAAATTTACCAGTGGCCCGTACACTTGATTCAGCATAGTATTAAAGTTTTTATCAGTCCTGCAAATAACGAGACATATATATCATATTCTTTATCTTGAAGGTCTCCGGGCCAGTTCACCATGAAACTACAATAACGGAGGGGCTTTTATGTTACCCGAGATGATGTCATATAATTTATTTGAATATCCTTCAAAGTTTTAAAGACAAAAACTGGTTCCTAGCCGTCGGCGTGGGAAGTTAATCCCTGCATGGACTATATCTTAGTGGAAGAAATAAAGTCGCGCTAGAACATGTGATGGTGCATATGCCGTGGATATTTGCGGGTGACTTACCCACGGGGGGGGGGGTTCTTGCTATATTCGGCTGGTAGGGGTGATCGTCGTATTTTTTCGGGTTTGTAATCGGCGATTTAGTATTTTTACGGGTTGTTCAAGCGAAATCCATTTTTCAGGGTGGTTTTTAGACCATGAGGTACATTTTGGGGTGAGAAATTGTCACGGTTTGGTATTTTTTAGGGTATTTCTCAAGGTTTTCCGACGGTCACCCCTACCCTTTTTACCTTGAAGACGGCGCAAGCTGTCACTTTTATCACCGTCAAATTCTCCAGAAACCGTTCTCCTTGGGAAAGAGACGGTATAATAAACACGATCTACCAGTTTTCTCTGCTAGCAGTCTCCATTTTGAGTTACTACTTGAGGACGTTGATACACCGAGAAAGGGCCGAGAAACTGAACGAGATGATAAACGCTGCCTACGTTAACTTAGTTTCCTCCACTAGCAGTCTCCGTTTTAATACCGGTAGAGAGATCTCTGCTAGCAGGGAATTTACGTTCAGTGACCTTCAGTACATCCCGGGGGGGGGGGGGGGTTCTTCAAGGTAAAAAGGGTAGGGGTGACCGTCGGAAAACCTCGAAAAATATCCTAAAAAATACCAAACCTTGAAAAATTTCCCACCCTAAAACATGCCTCATGGTCTAAAAATCACCCTAAAAATGGATTTCGCTTGACCAACCCCTATAAAATACCTATAAAATATTGAACATAATAGCAAAAAAGTGAGAATCGGTTGTTTTCGTTCGTTTTAAACTTTTTTATTTAGAAATATGGACTGTTATATAAATCGTCAGTGAGGAACCTGTGAACAGTCTCCACTGAATCTGAATAAATCCTTACAATAAACGCTGTTTTTCAATCATTCAATGATCATTGTTTACAGTTAGAATAGACCGATTTAGCTTGTACATTTGTTGTTCCAATTCAGATCATGTGACAGCCCTCCAGAGGATTCAGTGCTTTGTTTTCCAATTAGAGAAAGCAATACATTTCCTCTTGAGATACAGAAAAACGAAAAACATTACTCAAGGGAAAAGTCAGGTGACCTGAATTGGGACAACAAATGTACAAGCTAAATCGGTCAATAGATGGGTTGCAGTCAATCCCCAGAGATTCAAATGACAAAGGGCATGGCGGCCATGTTGGTGTACCTAACAAAAGAAGCTAACGAAGAATCTATTGTTAAAGGTACACCAACATGGCCGCCGTGACGTCATGTGCAACCATCTATTGAGAAGAACAAGCATTGCATTTCACCCTTACATTTCTGCTTATTATGTTATTTGTGCCATAGCTATAGATAGAAAAATGCAGTATGTTGTTATGTTATAGAGCGGATTTCAATTGACTGTCGGAAGTGTTTTGGTTTTGCGTTTACTAAGCTCTCCTATTGGCTGAGAAAGTAAACCAACCAATCAGAATCCAAAATAAAACCAAACGCAAATTGGTTTTGGTTTTGCTTTGGTTTGTCATTGGCTCACAGGAAAGCCATTTATGAGTTACTTATGATTACTCGCTCCTATGATTGGCTGGCTGTGGGTAGTTTGCGTTTGGTTTTACTGCACTCAATTGAAAACCGCTCTATAAACAAGTTATGTAATCCCGTTGGGAAAACGTGAGGGTGTATAAAGAGGACTAATTAATATGTAAGAATCACTCAAAGGCGTTTCTCTACCTTGATACCTGATTTTTCTTTAAGAGATATGTTAAGAATAGAAGAAATGTACTGACTACACACCTATATAGACTTGATTTGCCAACATTATATATGAGGGTCTGAATGGGTTAACTGACTACTGACAAACGGCCTTCAAACTAACTGACAAATGACGATTTTTTTTACTGACAACTGACAACCGAAACATAACTGACAACTGACAAATTTGGTTTTTGTGGGTCAAACATAGTAAATTTTCTCTAGTAATGATTAACTAGGGCTAACTGACAACTGACAAATGGCCAAAATTTTAACTGACAACTGACATGTAGACCCCCCCCCATTCAGACCCTCTTATATATGTCCGACAGTATCAATAAACGAGATGCCCGCCCCTGATCTGTTGTCTGTGTTTAATGCAGTTTAGCTATTAAATGGTTTATGCTCGTTCAGAGTGATAAAAGTATAACTATAACTGCGATCAAATCTAATCCGGCAGTCGGCAATTGTTTACTAGACAAAAATGGGTATATACTTCATGGTAGTGTTTCGTTCCATATAGTCCCCAGGGCATAATCATTTTCTCTACTGTTTTACAGTATTATGCAGGGAGACTATATGGAACGAAACAAGACCATGAAGTATATGCCCAAAAATGCCTTAATGGCATTCAGGAGCCCATGGATCCCATGGATCCCATTCCCACCGTGAAGAATTTATATTTTATTTGAAATAATAGTAACATATCTGAAAGTGTGACATTTTTGGTTGTAAACATATAGTTATAGCCAGAATGTTTTAGACCGTATCTCGCGAAGTTTAAAACCGATTTTCCTTAAAATAACATGAATGCAATTTCAGAACTATAGTAGTTACGGTAAGCTCTTCATTTTAATTACATAAATAAAGCTTGAATTATATAATTATTACCAATTTTAATAACCTTTTTCGGACAGTAGAGTTTCTTGCCGCATGTTTTATTATGTAAATTTCAGCACTGAGTGTCAACAAAAACATTCATTCAAATCTCTCGAACTCTTGCCAAATACAAAAAGGTACTATTAAAATATTTTCACCTTAAGATTATTTTGTATACAAGCGACTATAAATCCTTCATTCTCTTCTTAACTCATGATTTGCAGATACCCATCTTCTAAATTTGTTTTTATTTCCCCTATCGACAAATGGTTTCATCAACTTTGAATTTATATCAGATCTCGCGAAAGAGAAATCCGATTTTGATTAAAATAACACGAGCACACTAAGAAACTTAGCGATTCTTTGATGCGAATTTCTGCCGAAAATCTAAATTACTTGGGACCCGGCCCTATACCGTGATAAATAATATTGGTAATTACACAAAAGACAATGTGTTTTTTATCGAATCTCCCTCGAAATACCTTTTGGCACTCCTTAGGTTAGAGGCAATGTTGTTTAGTTTGATATTACTATATGTGAACGAAAACGGGGGAAAAGCGTCGAACAGGTTTTGAAAGAGTTCACTGTCGATATTTTACTTAAAATACTTTTATTTTCTTATTTTTGCTTCTAATATAAACCTTTAACTTAATTTTTACCAAAGATGCCGAAAAAATCCAATTCTATCGATAGCGGATTCAAGAATAATAAGAAAGAAAATAAAAATGTTTGATATGTACGTAAATTCACTGCGTCCAGTCTTAAGCCATGACCACTGAGATCAACGATTGAAAGGCTGCCGCGCCGCGAAGTACTGACCCGATAATCAAGAGTAATTGAAAGGCGGAATTGCCTGAAAATATGACCCTTAAAATCCAAACCGAATTAATCGTATGTTGAGATACAATTATTAGTTTAACCCAAACTCCGTGTTACAATTTCGTAGTTAAGTTTTGAATACTACTACTTCCAGCTGTGATAAAACAAAGATAAAAACTCTAAGAGGCCGCGATATTATAAAAAGTTTGAACCTTGGATTTTCCCGCAGGATATCTACAAATTAAATTTGGTAGCCGCACTGAAAAGAGTTCGATTTTTATAATAAAAGGAAGTCAATGAACACCATGCATGTAAAACCTCGAAACTGGATGTTCTTTTCTTTCAGCTTTGAATGTATGTATTACACTGAATAACTTATAACGCTGAAAGTTTATTGATCAATGTGTTACGGTTCCTTAAGCTGAAGCTTGGCTGATTGAAGGCGAAAACTGATTCAGCTGATATTATCCACAAACTTGCATTTAACACTGAAGCAAGGTTCAATCCGTGAACTTACTGTAGATAAGATCCTAAGGTCAGTTCTGCTATGACTGATGCCTGAGTAAGCTAAGAAACGTCTGAACAATCAATTAAATCCATACAGCGGGTGCAAATTTCCTAATGGGGTGCAATTTCCTCGGAAATTTCCTAGGAAATTTGCACTGGGGGGTGTAAATATCCTAGGAAATTTGCTCTGGGGAGTGTGGGTGATTTATCTGGTAATCCTGAGGACTCGTCCGAGGATGAGTCGGAATATACTATTGTCACGTTCGTCCTCTCAGGAGCGATACAGATAGCTACATAACCTGCAGGTGCTTTGCTAGTATATCATTTGGCTGCTCGAATAACTAGAGACAAAAACTCTTGCTTTCACTCGAAGAGATCGACGGACATTCCCTTCCTTTACTTTCGTTCTTCAAGCTTTTATTGAGATTATCCTTGGTTTTTCACATGACGTCATAAAAAATCTAAAATTTAAACTATAAGTCCTACAAAGCTGTTCTTTGTATATATTCTAGACATCGATAATAAAAGTCTACACAGAAAATTTTACGTCGATAGGGTGTATTGTTCCGGAGTAAATACATTTTATGACAGAACGACCCAGCGTGTTTTCTGGAAGGCATAAAAACCATGTGAATTGTGTCAATTTCTTTTTCTTTTAACTCGATAAATCTTTAAAAGTTGCATTCAAAGAGTTTTGAAGTTAAACCCAATGATTTTGATGGAAAATTAAGCTTTATTTGTATTTTCGTTTTATGTCCCTTAGAGGGACACAAAGATGGCGGCCGCATACAAAGTACTGTAAAATTGTCAAACATTCATTGGCCCACAGCTCCGTTAGGAAATAATCTAATGTTCCAAAATTTGGGTTATGAACGTATTTTTGGTAGTTCTACAGAGACCAAGATGTTTTATTTAATTTCATAAATGCAAACCAATTTGATATTAATTACATGGCAGCTCCCCCACTCTTCGTACGTGATGGATGGTGGAGGTTCAGAACACAGACTTGGTCCCGGGTAGAACCTTCCCCCAATTATTTTTTTGGAAGGGGGGTGAGGGGAATTTTATTGTCCTGGTGGATCATGGGTACAGCCCCCCACGTGCTGCGTGTCGGGTACACCCCTCTAGAGTTTACTTGGTTGAATCGGGTCTCTACTTGGGACTATTGTTTTGCCCTTGCCCTTAAGTAGTCACTTTATGTCAGTCACCTCCTGGTTCGGTTCTCAAGCTAATGCATTATATTTAATGTCTTAAAACACTTTATATATTAACTGTTTAGTACACATACTAAAATACGTCAACGATGATTTCACTTGTTCCCCGTTTTCATACACGAAGTCATTATAGAGTACACAATATAAGGGTTCAGCTGCACCGGCTAACGGTTCTACACTGCCAATACCGCAAACAAACACTGATTTCTAGTTTTGGCTTTCCAATGCAACCATTATCAGGTATGAACTTTCATCGGTGATTTTTAGGCTGTTATGACTTTAAAATGTTGGCGGCAAGCTATAAATGATTTTAAAGTTCATGACAGAAATATTGTTCATACACAGTTCTTGATTTTTATCGTGTTGTTGTATACGTACTTCGAAAGAAAGAAAGGATTCCTTGTCGGCAAGACTAGTAGTATACATCTATATTTATACATGGAAAATCATCAGTTACATACATAGATAAAAAAACACTAAAATATGAAACTGATTTACAAAACTAACCCTCGTACGGCCATATCATGAACCAATTTTGGTAAAAAGGCTTTTCGCTTTAGTGGGGCAAAGTTATGGAATAATAATAATAATGTCTTTATTTCTTTATTTCTCCCTGAATCAGCCAATGAGAGAGTGCGTTGTGTCTGGAAAACTTATGGCTATGTAACAACATGATTTGTTCGTGTATCATTGTCAGTTGTTTGCCTCTGCCTTCGACATCAGCAGTCCTTGTCCTTTAGCCCTTTAGCGACCAAGAGAAGTTTCGGGTATCTGTTGAGCAACTCCTTTCCTTAGGCACTCTATCTTTGGGTCGATGGCGTTGCAAAGTATATGATGAACAAACCATGCATAAAGACTCGATTGCGCCGCTTGTAAGCCGCTAGGCGGCGTCAAGACTGACCAAGGGAAGTTTAGGTATCTGTTGAGCAATTCCTTTCCTTACTGAGGCACTCTATCTTTGGGTCGATGGCGTTGCAAAGTATGATGAACAAACCCATAAAAACTCGATTGCGCCACTTGTAAGCTGCTAGGCGGCATCAAGACTCACGACGTGTCTAACTAACTGATCGCTCGAAGAAAATTCCTTGCTTATCCCAATAAAATGTTTCGTTTACCATCGGCCGACGAGCCTTTTTTTTTAAGCAAAAAAAAAATGCAACCGACCCTATTTTTTTGGAAAAAGTAAAAAAAAAAAGATTGAAGAACATTTTTTTTTAAACTACACCACTTTTCCGAGCTCTCTACGTATTAGTTTCTTGCCCTTGTCATGAAAATTGTCAAGCCATAACTAGTAGAGGAAAATGGAAGACATGAAAAAGTTTACGCGGGTCTTCAAGCCGACTTGGTCCCAGATCCCCTAACGTTTCTTTTCTTTTCTTTTTACCGACGACCCGGCCAGAGGGCGATAGTGTTGGAGGACACATCAACCAAAATGGCGGCGATGACGTCACATGCAAACGAGCAACGTAGGAGACTTCAAACACCTCGACCTTTCATTTTTGTCGGTGTTTGGATCCCTTATGAAAAACTCGCTCTCGTTTTGGAAATAGTACATGAAGCACGCATCGAAGCCGGCGAAAAGTCACGCAAAAGAAAATCACGTGCAATTTTTATAGAGGGTCTGAATGGGGTTAACTGTCTACTGACAAACGGCCTTAAAAATAACTGACAAATGACAAATGACGATGTTTTTACTGACAACTGAAAAATAACTGACAAATTTGGCTTTTGTGGGTCAAACATTGTAAATTTTCTCTAGTAACGATTAACTAGGGCTAACTGACAACTGACAAATGGCCAAAATTTTAACTGACATCTGACAATGTATAGACCACCTCATTCAAACCCTCTTTATACGGATCGTCTGTGGCAAGCGACACGAATATTCAACATTTTTTCTGAGAAAGAATGTGCATGTCTTTTTTGCCGTTCAGCCGTTGTTTCATAACAAATTAATGGCGTTTCTGGTGCGGTAGAAGATGTCCTCTTCTTCCTTGAGAGAATTTGGCAGGCAACCGGATTATTTGCTCCAAAAATATAATTATAAGTATTTATGCATAGGACCATCCTGAACCGTGCTTATGAAATCATTCATATTAAAGTTTGACAGAATAAACGAAAATTTAAGCTAAGAATAGGGAAAAAATTGTGATGATATCCGTATTTTTTCACCTTCCTCCCGTTGGTTTGGCGTTTTTAAATTTCTTAATTTCTGAATTATTGAAATGCAAGGTTGAAGTTGAAACAATATAAATTTATTTTCACTGGTTCATTTATAGTCCGTACAACTAAACTAATTAAACAAGTTTTTTTTATTGAAAAGAAAACAGCAACACAAATGTCACATCAACAGTGGAAAATTGTGTCCCAAATTAATAAGTTATGCAGTTTTATCAAGCCATGCTTTTAGCGTCCACGTTCGAGTTACTGTAATTAAAACTTAATTTTGTTAAATTGGTTTACATTTTATTTGAATAAGAATATTTTTGACCCTTTAATAACTTTGAATAGAACATATGTTCTTTAGGGCCTCTTTTCCCTTGCCGACACTCATTAGGTTTACATCCTTGAAGCTTATTCACTTTTTGCTCTCTATTGATCATAACAACAAACCAATAAGATTTTATTTTTATTTTTATTACAGTCAGGTACGTTAATGGTACTATACAAATTTTGCTAAGATGTAAACAATCCTATTCCTGGACGAATATTGATTTTCATTAAGTTGTATTGAAAGCGCCATCTGGTGATCGTTCCGAATACAAATGAGCTACCAACTTTAAGTTAGATTTATTCCGAAAATACTTATAGTATGTTTTACACTCAACTCATAATATTTGACCCCTTGTTTCACCTTTGACATTTCTTATTTAAGTTGTCGTTCGCTTGAACCAACTTTCTTTCAATGTCAGATTTCTCTTAATAGGATCACGTCCTTTAAATGACAATATTATATTCTTAGAATATCGTAAATACACCTGGACTCTGCTCACTCACTATTGTTTGTAAAGTGACATGAACAGAGAACGAAACTGCGAGTCAATGATTTAGTCACTGCCAGTCTTTGTTAAAGCACAAGTAACTCCATCCATGTCGCGATTCCTGCTGTTTAACAACAAGTTCAGGCTTACCCCTCCTGACATTTTCATAATCCTCCTTTCGGGGTTGTCAATGACAATTACTCTGATGTCTTAATCTATTTTTTTCCAGGTTTCATAAATAGATGCCAAAGTATTTTATCAGTATGAATGAATTGCAAGAGTTTTTGTTAGGTTTGGGCATCTCCGATCAAATTCGTTCCTGAGAGTCTTAGTATAGTATAGGATACAACATAAGACTTCTCATGCCAACGATGCCTTGTACATTGAGAAAATGGAAATAATTATGAAGATGTTGTCTGCTACACCCACTAGCTTGACTATCTGAAACCACGCTTCCACCGCGTTACACAATGGTTTGTAAAAAAAAACATACATAGTCCAGAAAAAAGGATATAAATTGCGTGCCAAAAACAGCTCGCCGCAGGTAGAACACAAAAAACACCATTCATTGGTTTAATACTGACTTCATTGTTTCAATTTCTGGTAATCCTGACCTGATAGATTAAAAAGCTAACAAATGTATAAATACTAACACGTTTAGTTATTGATGTTTGGGTCTCCACATTTTCCGACGTTTCTCATCCGCGCGCGGTATTTCTTGTTCTTTATTTTGGAAGATTTTACCGCTGCACGAGGGCTTTCGAGTTTTTCCATGGCATATTCTCAGTTTTTGTTTGTTTGTTTGATGCTCATTTCATTGTATGAATTAAAATATATATATAGCCGTCTCAGGAACAATGCACTTATCAATTGAAACCCCGACACCCCCCCCCCCCCCCCCCCCGAGTGTAGGTGGGAATTCAATTTTAAAAGTCCCCACAATGTAAGAAAACTCGCACCCCCATGGGGCACTTTATGCAGTCAAATGACCAAATCTCCACCTCTTAATTAGAACAGCATTCTTTCTTGTTTTATGTATTTTTATAGCACTAAACCTAACGTGAATATGCTATCTGAGACTTGATCTGCTTGATTGTCGAAAGTTCTCGTGTTTAATGAAACTTAACACAAAACACTGGTGTGGATGTACATGTAGCCTGCGAACAGGCTAAAATATTACCTGACGACCACGTCACGGCCACATGGAATGAAGAAGAGCTGAACTGTGCTCCAGTCAAATCCCCACCCCTCCCACGAACTTTGAAAGTATACATGTACGTACTTGAAGCAAATCAAGTAAAATCCCTGACCACCCTGGGGCCACAAAAACTGGTCAATCACCATCAAATCCCCCACATGATATAGACATATCTTTATTTGGATCCTTACGCAGCCAGTGCGTCTCGGATGTGACTGAACCAAATGACTATGGACAGCGTTTTCAAAAGTTTACGTTTTCAGTGAGTTTGACCGCGTCCACACGAAAACAATAGCGTTGCGTTTTCAAATCTTTCCACTATGGAGAGCGTTTTCAAAAATTTGTGTTTTCAGGTGGACGGGAGATGAAAACGCAACACAATGTTTGCATTTTCAAATGAGATTAGGGAACTTGAACAACCACGACGGCATAAATGCAGGTGAAAATTCACCCAAGTCGCCTACATTTCAACCGTTATCTGCAAAACACAACGTGAAACCCCCACATTTTTCGTGTTAAAGAGAACGCGAACGTAAGAAAGATAATCAATCCGTTTTTCGTTCGGCGTGAACGGAACTCTGTGCTCATCATATTTTTCGAAAATCCGGTTGTGAGAAACAATTAAAGGCGAACAAAGGAAAGAGTAAACACCAAATTTCGGCAGAAAACACTTCTATCAGTACATCCCGTTGTCACTGCCATCGCCGTCCTGCTTGCTTAAGTCCCTAAATTATTTGCGTGGACTGGCCTTAAACTCACTATTTTATCTGGATTACAGTTTTACACAAAGATGGAAGATTGCACGTTCCCGACGTGCTTGGAACTGGTTCAGTAATAAAAAACTACGAATACCAAAACGTACATGAACCCACCAACTGTCCTTGGTTCTATTAACTGAATTTCTGTGAAAGGGAGTGGTTTGTTTCTAATCAAAAAAATTAAGTGTCCAACAAACGCACATTATATGAACGATGGATAAAAAAAACCGCAAAACGGACCAACTTCTGCTTATTTTGAGATGCTGTTAGCAACAATGTATACTGTTAACTTCTTGTTTTAACAGAACAACAATAACACCAACACAGCAATGGCGGCACCGAACAATACATCCATGATTAACGAGAATGCCACTCTTAGCTCCCCTACAGTACCCACGCTAGGACGTTGTTTCATCCCTGGGGGACCCCCCGCGGAGTTCCAGCGGTCCTACAGGTATTACACAGCCGCAGCGAATCTCCCATTCGTCATCGTGCTCACGGTCATCTGCCTGGTCACTAACGCGACCATCATAGCCAGTGTCTTACGAAAAGTGACCCAAATAAAGCCACGCCTCCTGTGCATCTGTAACCTGGCTTTCTCGGATTTCTGCTGGGGATGTGTTCAGTTTCGTACCATATGGAGCAGTATTGTCAAGCTTCAAATTGGAGGAGGGTGTGTGACCGGCCTCCCATTGCTCGTCACATATCACGTGGTGTACCAGTTTTGCTTTGTGTCATCCATTGGTAGCCTGGTGTTGCTGAGTATCGACTGCTACCTCTGTGTGTCCAAACCACTCGCCTACCGCTCAATCGTGACCTTGAAGCGTGTTTTCAAGATTAGCCTGATATTCTGGCTGCTGGTCATCACTGACGTCATCGTCTACTTGCAATCAGACAGGAATGTCAAGAGCGTACTCAACAGTGCTGTGAGCGGCGCTGTCGCACTCCTGATCCTGATCTTCCAGTTCCTGGTTTTGCGGGCCTATAAGAAACACAACGAAGTGGTTGCCGGTCAGTTTGGAGACCGGACTGGGAAGATGGCAGCACGAAACCTAGCCATCGAGCGAAAAATCGCCTTGTCCATAGCATACCTCGTGGTGACCCTAGTGATAGGCTATGTACCTATAATCTTAACCCCCCTGTTCTCGGCTATCTTAGGGTACAAAGTGAACCACATGATGGCTCCGTTTTCGACCCTGTCGCTCCTGGGTTGCGCTGCTATAAGGCCTATCGTGACATATAACAAGAACACCTACATCCAAACCAGCGTCAAGAAGCTACTAGGACCTCAGACAATCAATGTGGTCAGGACTGAGTAGCTCGGTTTAGAACGCCGGCATGGAGTTTGGGCAGACAGTTTAAAACTTGCAGTGATGCCATTGATTCGTCAGCGAGTCAGGACGTTGGCTTTTTTGAGGAAAAAGTACATAATTTGACAATGTAACTTCATGGGAAATGTCATGAGAAGAACGATGTCATGTCACAGCCGCAACATAGGCTGATATCAGTTATTCAAGTGAATGTTTGTGTGGAATTACGTCGCCAAGCTAGGTCGTTTAATTCCCTTGAACTGCGTGAACTAACGTATTTATTAATATTTTCTCTAAGGCATAATATATTAATGATTTTCCTGGCTAGAAAGCCATCCTACAACAACAGCCATCACCTTTGATGACTCGATGATGAATCACCGCTCCTTTTGGAGAAGTGTCATTTATTACATGGATGGGGTAGGGATAAAGTGTCTCTGGCCATTTCAACAGGGGTGTCAGATTTGATGAAACAGTGATATAATGAGATTGAAAGGACTGTAAGGTGTTCTGAACAGTGTTTAGGGTGCAGGAGGATGGGGATCATGATAGATTCCTTCATGATCACCATCAGGTGAACAAAGAACTAAATATGGCCCCCACACCCCCTACCCCTCCAAGTAATGAATTATTTCTATTCTTCTATTTAACATATAGATAGATAGATAGATAGATATAGTCTTTATTTATCCACGAAAGTCCATCATTAAAATATTCTTCCTGAACATCGTGCATACATGTAAAATACATAAAAATATCTTAAAAATAAATAGCAATCCTAAACTAACACTAATACATTATATTATCTAGTAACCTACACGAGTAATATACTTGTTAAAAAAAGTAATAATCATAACAATCTAAAAACATATTCTTTAATCCTTCGTTTATTTTGGTTAAGTGAAACAGCAGAGCGAATGCTCCTCGGAACAGAATGCCATAGTACTGACCCGCTATAGGAGAAACTGTTTTGCTATAATTCGTATGGGGTTTGGGTGGAACCATATTCAGATCAGAGTTTATTGTTTCAATTGCTAATTATGAACCTGACTGGTGTTAGTGAATAACTCCTTAAGGTAACTTTGGGCAATATCATTCATAACATTATACATCCAAGTAGCTTTTGCCTTTTTCCTATTTTGATCTTTTTTATAATCTCCGCGACATGTTCATTCCAGTCAAAATGTTCATCAACGGTTACTCTTAGGATTTTAGATTTGGATACCTGATCCCAACTGAATATTTGGTTCTATATCCGATGCCTTTAGACGTTGTCTAGTACTCATTATCATAAAATGTAATTTCTGACGTTTGAGGGACACATGAGCGGTATAGTCAGAAATGGATATTCTGCTGCACGGTAAAGAGGTTTGGGGAGGAGATGATAGTATTATGGGTAATGCTTCTAACATATATAATGCTTCGAGCGGGAAAAGTAGTCATTCTAGGCCAGTCAGCTCCACGTTTGTTTCGAATTTATTTTATATATCTTATTGATTATCTATCCAGTACGGAGTTGTCTGGCGACTATCCCACAATAAACTATATTACTAGAAGTTTCTAATAGAAAGTGCTGCGAGGGGCATATATATTAGTAATGATTTGCAAGTTTCTGTAGCTTTGATCAACTAATAGATTATTGGAAGTGCGTTGGACAAATTTGAATATGATTCATAGTGCAACCAATAGTTGATAATTTTCGATTAAGAAATGAAACAAAGGTAACAAAATCAACAAAATCAACAAAATCAACAAAATCAACAAAATCAAGTGGAAACAATATAGAGCCATAGAGAGAGATTTTTAGTTTTCCCAACTCACATTCGCCTTTTCTCAATCAGCGACTGATGGGTTGGGTTATTAGCTCAGTTGGTAGAGCACGGTCTAGAGTGCGGGAGGTCGGGGGTTCGAATCCCGGCCGCGTCCTTGGGCAGGGACGTTTATAAGCCGTTGGCCTTGTCTCCTTCTACTTCTAATCAATATTTGAAGGGGACGTGAAAGAACCTGTTGTACTACTCGAAAAAGAGCAGGGGATTGTCACCCAGTACAGCAGCCTGGCCATTGTACTAACCACACTCAACATTGTAAACTGCGTGGCAGCTATTAGCGCCGTGAAGCAGTCCGAAATGATTCACTGACGGGATATGTCAGTCATATGTAAAGCGCCATGAAACTGTGGTTGATATGGCGCTATATAAATATGGCCATTATTATTAGTAGTAGTAGACAATGTGCATTTTGGACAGAAAATAACTCAACATCGATACCGGAAATATAGACAACAAGTAAATTAGTATCGATATTTTATTGAAATGTGTGAACAATAATGAACTATGACATTAATTTGCTGTATGGTAGAATATAGACCCTGATGAATACTTCCAGCTATGAATAATGCACTTGAAATCACCGTGTTGAAATTGTCTAATACGAAAATGCTACATGCGGGACATTTCCTCTGAGCCCAGGGCGTCAAAGCGAGGCGATCACCGGCCGGTGGGTGACCATGAAGCCAAAATATTTTTCAAGGAAATGGTATGTACTTGCGAAAAGGTATGTGTGGTCACCCTGTATTGTAACGTCAAGATTAGTGTTGCTGCTCGCTACGCTCGCAGCAATTAAGTCTCTTGTCAGTGTAGTCATAATTTCCGTTTTAGTGACATTAGGCGATAGCTTGTTTGCCCTAAACCATGTATTGATCTGAACTAGATCTTCCATCGCCAACTATTCCGGTCATGACGAGTCTGCGGTACGCCAACGGTTTTCCCCTGTGAATACACTTATTTTTCACATACACCGGAGCGAGACTTTTGACACTGTCAAATACTCATGTGTTACTTAAAATCTTTCAAAGTTGTCAATATTACTTATAAGAACGTCGAAAATTTGGGAAAATAGTGATTTTACGCTCTTGAGTGAGATGGAACTCATGCGGTTATTTTGATTTTCGGGCGAAAATTTTACCATTGTTCGCAGGTTTAACTGCTGACCAAATCTACCGTGTTTACAGCTATCCCACAATTAACCTTGTTCTTGGATAGTGAACCTTCGAGCGATTTTTCTGAGTAAAATCACCCTGAGATTCTCATCGATTCACGAACCGAAAACAACTACGATGGATGGAGCATCGTGTTGAAGTTTAGCTCGATTTGTAGCGACTTTACGGGAGAACGGGAAAAAGGAAATCTTAATGGTCTGAATGTATAATTTTGGATTGTCTAGTTTGTGTATCTAGCAAATTGAGTAATCGATATTGGTATAGAGATATGAACTTATCAACTTTGGGTTTAGCGTGTTTTTGCTCGTCCATAAACACATATTCCGTCGACGATGGAGATATATTTCATATTTTGCTGCCTACCGCCACTTAAAGTTATTAATCACCGAATGCCGACACAAGACAGACTCACTAACTATGGAACTAGCACATCAAAAGGAACTTTTACGTAACTCTTGTACATCGGATGCTTTTTTATTCTATACCACTAAACTGGATTCTATGGCTTCATCACTTGAGTCTCTGCTAACCTACAGGCGTGCTAAAAAGACTGCTTTTTTCCGCCAACACATTAACAATACTAATTTTGCTGCTAATAATCGCGACCCACAGGTCAACAATAATGCTATAAACGCGCACGTGTCTGCCGTATCAGTTTCATCTAACGCTCCCACTACCACGTCATCGACTGTTCCGCCCACCGGCAATAAACGTAGACGTACTCGACGTAAAACTAAACCAGCTCAAATTCGACTTGACACCACTTCAGTAATCAATCTTTCTAATTCTCCTCTATCTACCAACGAGATATCTGTTCTTTCTCGTGGACTCACGTTCTGCCCCACACCGCGACATATTAATTGGCCGGAACTGACAGCCGACATTTACGACTTTTCACGACGTATGCGACTAACCGAATATTATTTTGACAATAACACTAATAACGATAACAGAAATAACCCCAATGCCACACAACACGACAATCCTTTCCGTAACAAAAGTACTTGGACTCCTCCAGTCGACCGAGAACCGGCTCTTAACACTTTTTTAGACGCTGTTAAACTTGACATAACAACTGCCACACCTAACAAGATTCGTGACAACCTTACTGCTACTGAACGACAAGCTATAGACCAACTTAAGCAACGCCACGACATAATTATTAAACCCGCGGACAAAGGTTCCGGTACAGTAGTTATGGACAAAACTTGGTACATCAACGAATGTTACAGACAACTTAATGACACCAAATTTTACCGACAATTAAACGAAGACATAACGGCTAACATACAACAACGTATCACTGTATATGTTAACAGAATGCACAGTGACAATTTAATCAACGACAAAACCAAACAATACCTTATACAAACAGACGTTACCCCAGGACGCTTTTACATTTTACCTAAAATACACAAACCAGGCAATCCAGGACGCCCCATTGTATCATCTAACAGCCACCCTACTGAACGTATATCCCATTTTGTTGACTACCACCTTAAACCTTTAGTTGCTAAACTACCCTCTTTTGTCAAAGACACTAATGACTTTCTCAACAAACTCCTTGCCATCGATAATTTACCCGCTAACACACTACTAGTTACCCTTGATGTCTCATCACTCTACACTAACATTCCACATAATGAAGGGATTAATGCATGTGATCACTTTTTACGTACTCGCCCCCATATAACCATTCCTACTGGCACACTATGTGACCTTATTCGCATGATTCTAACCATGAATAACTTTTCTTTTAACGATAACCACTACCTTCAGATTCACGGCACAGCCATGGGCACTAGAATGGCCCCTACTTTTGCCAATCTGTTTCTTGGTTTTTTCGAAGCCAACGCCCTGGTAAACGCTCCATCTCAACCACATACTTGGCTTCGATATATCGATGATATTTTTATGATCTGGACCGAAGGTCCAGACAACCTAAAAATATTCATCGATTATCTTAATGACATTCACCCTACCATCAAATTCACCAGCTCACACTCTTCTACTAACGTACCTTTCCTTGATGTTAATGTTTCTTTAAACAATGGTAATATCGAGACTGATCTCTATTCTAAACCCACAGATAAGCACCAGCATCTACTTTATTCATCTTGCCATCCACAACATACCAAAAAAGCCATCCCTTTTAGCTTAGCCCTCCGTTTACGACGTATCTGTTCTACTGACGAAGCTTTTAAGCACCGCACTGCTGAGCTTATCACATACCTCATTAAACGAGGCTATAACCGTTCCTTTCTTGCTAGACAAATACAACGCGCTGCCGACATCCCTCACGCTTTTGCTCTACAAACCAAAGACACACACAATTCTAACCGTATACCTTTTGTTATTACTTATAACCCATCACTCCCTCATATTTCGGAAATAATTAAGAAGAACTACAGCCTGCTACACTCCTCTGTCCGCTGCAAGAAAGTCTTTCAACACTTGCCACTTGTAGCCTTCAGACGCACCTCTAACCTCCGTGATTTACTAGTTAAAGCTAAACTCCCTTCTAACTCGACTGATCCTCAGCTCCCACCTGGCTCTTTCCGCTGTGGAAAGAACTGTTCTACTTGCCCCTACATCTGTGACGGACAAACCACTTATACTTTCTTCTCTACCGGTGAAAGACGCTCTATCAGAACTAATTTGACGTGTAACACAAAAAATCTAATCTACATGATTCAATGCAACCGCTGCAATTTACAATACATAGGTGAGACAAAACGACGTCTGAAAGACAGATTTAACGAACATCGACGGACCGTAGACAAGTCTAATAACATATCTAAACCTACTACAGCTGCTGAACATTTTCTCTCGACACCTAATCACACTGCTAATGACATGCAACTAATCCCCATCGAAAAAATGTTCTCTAATAGAGATTCAATTCGTAAGGCCAGAGAAGCTACTCTCATTACACAAGCTAGAACACTCGTACCTTATGGTCTCAACATCCGTGACGAGTCATACTAGCTGGTATATATATAACCTCATTATCTTGTTATTTCTATATTTATAGTGTCAATCATTTGTCATCTATTTCCTGTATTTCGTAACCCATATTTCTAGTTAGTCACGTTCGCCAATGTAATAACATTTCTTCATATTACCTGAAGAAGGCTGGTTTGGCCAGCCGAAATATCGTTATAAACCTCTAAAATTTACGTTGTGTCGGCTTTGCTATTTTTAATAAACACAAGCAATTGATCAATTTTTTTGCAACAATCAGATGATTTAATTTGGCTTGTACTACTGGACTGCTGGTCAGAGAAGGTGAGAATATTCATTATGTTCGCTTGTATTTGCAAAATCGTGAAGTCGTTCCATACATTATTTGTAAAATCTGAGGACATTTGGAGTCATTTATGGTAGAAACCGCTTATGTATCGCGGGCGCAATGCCCGTGATTGTTGGTGATGCATTTAAAAGGTTTTGAACATACATAATGTCAGGGGCAGCGGAAGCAAATTGCGTATCATTACCATATAGATTAGGTGAAGAGTCTGGACAAGACTGGGCCAAGTATTGACCCTTGAGGGACTCCACATGTTACTTCAGCTGGGTCTGACCTAACGCTATCCACAGAACATGACTGTGTTCTTTACATAATTTTTGAACCAGTTTAAGGAGGAAACTTTCATTCCATAAAGACTAAACTTCCTCAAAAGGATTTTTAAATGATTTATGAAATTGTTATAAGGTAAAATTATTTTTTCACCTTCCTCCCGTTGGTTTGGCGTTTTTAAATTTCGGAATTTCGGAATTATTGAAATGCCAGGTTGAAGTTGAAACAATGTAAATTTATTTTCACTGGTTCATTTATAGTCCGTACAACTAAACTAATTAAACAAGTTTTTTTTATTGAAAAGAAAACAGCAACACAAATGTCACATCAACAGTAGAAAATTGTGTCCCAAATTAATAAGTTATGCAGTTTTACCAAGCCATGCTTTTAGCGTCCACGTTCGAGTTACTGTAATTAAAACTTCATTTTGTTAAATTGGTTTACATTTTATTTGAATAAGAATATTTTTGACCCTTTATAACTTTGAATAGAACATATGTTCTTTAGGGCCTCTTTTCCCTTGCCGACACTCATTAGGTTTACATCCTTGAAGCTTATTCACTTTTTGCTATCTATTGATCATAATAACAAACCAATAAGATTTGAGTTATATTTTTATTACAGTCAGGTACGTTAATGGTACTACACAAATTTTGCTAAGATGTAAACAATCCTATTCCTGGACGAATATTGATTTTCATTAAGTTGTATTGAAAGCGCCATCTGGTGATCGTTCCGAATACAAATGAGCTACCAACTTTAAGTTAGATTTATTCCGAAAATACTTATAGTATGTTTTACACTCAACTCATAATATTTGACCTCTTGTTTCACCTTTGACATTTCTTATTTAAGTCAGTGTCGTTCGCTTGAACCAACTTTCTTTCAATGTCAGATTTCTCTTAATAGGATCACGTCCTTTAAATGACAATATTATATTCTTAGAATATCGTAAATACACCTGGACTCTCCTCACTTCACTATTGTTTGTAAAGTGACATGAACAGAGAACGAAACTGCGAGTCAATGCTTTAGTCACTGCCAGTCTTTGTTAAAGCACAAGTAACTCCATCCACGTCACGATTCCTGCTGTTTAACAACAAGTTTAGGCTTACCCCTCCTGACATTTTCATAATTCTCCAGCAAAAAAAATGAACAACGTACTTTCGGGGTTGTCAATGACAATTACTCTGATGTCTTAATCTATTTTTTTCCAGGTTTCATAAATAGATGCCAAAGTATTTTATCAGTATGAATGAATTGCAAGAGTTTTGTTAGGTTTGGGCATCTCCGATCAAATTCCTTCCTGAGAGTCTTAGTATAGTATAGGATAAAACATAAGATTTCTCATGCCAACGATACCTCAGTTGTACATTGAGAAAATGGAAATAATTATGAAGATGTTGCCTGCTACACCCACTAGCTTGACTATCTGAAACCACGCTTCCACCGCGTTACACAATGGTTTGTAAAACAAACTTTATTATATGCATACATAGTCAAGAAAAAAGGATATAAATTGCGTGCCAAAAACAGCTCGCCGCAGATAGAACACAAAAACACCATTCATTGGTTTAACACTGACTTCATTGTTTCAATTTCTGGTAATCCTGACCTGATAGATTAAAAAGCTAACAAATGTATAAATACTAACACGTTTAGTTGTTGATGTTTGGGTCTCCACATTTTCCGACGTTTCTCATCCGCGCGCGGTATTTCTTGTTCTTTATACCGCTGCACGAGGGCTTACGAGTTTTTCCATTTCATATTCTCAGTTTTTGTTTGTTTGTTTGATGCTCATTTCATTGTATGAATAAAAAAAATTATATAGCCGTCTCAGGAACAATGCACTTATCAAATCTTTCCACTATGGAGAGCGTTTCGGGAGATGAAAACGCAACACAATGTTTGCATTTTCAAATGAGATTAGGGAACTTAAACAACCACAACGGCAACGTCTAGGACGACGGCATAAATGCAGGTGAAAATTCACCCAAGTCGCCTACATTTCAACCGTTATCTGCAAAACACAACGTGAAACCCCCACATTTTTCGTGTTAAAGAGAACGCGAACGTAAGAAAGATAATCAATCCGTTTTTCGTTCGGCGTGAACGGAACTCTGTGCTCATCATATTTTTCGAAAATCCGGTTGTGAGAAACAATTAAAGGCGAACAAAGGAAAGAGTAAACACCAAATTTCGGCAGAAAACACTTCTATCAGTACATCCCGTTGTCACTGCCATCGCCGTCCTGCTTGCTAAGTCCCTAAATTATTTGCGTGGACTGGCCTTAAACTCACTATTTTATCTGGATTACAGTTTTACACAAAAATGGAAGATTGCACGTTCCCGACGTGCTTGGAACTGGTTCAGTAATAAAAAACTACGAATACCAAAACTTACATGAACCCACCAACTGTCCTTGGTTCTATTAACTGAATTTCTGTGAAAGGGAGTGGTTTATTTCTAATCAAAACAAATTAAGTGTCCAACAAACGCACATTATATGAACGATGGATAAAAAAAAACCGCAAAACGGACCAACTTCTGCTTATTTTGAAATGCTGTTAGCAACAATGTATACTGTTAACTTCTTGTTTTAACAGAACAACAATAACACCAACACAGCAATGGCGGCACCGAACAATACATCCATGATTAACGAGAATGCCACTCTTAGCTCCCCTACAGTACCCACGCTAGGACGTTGTTTCATCCCTGGGGGACCCCCCGCGGAGTTCCAGCGGTCCTACAGGTATTACACAGCCGCAGCGAATCTCCCATTCGTCATCGTGCTCACGGTCATCTGCCTGGTCACTAACGCGACCATCATAGCCAGTGTCTTACGAAAAGTGACCCAAATAAAGCCACGCCTCCTGTGCATCTGTAACCTGGCTTTCTCGGATTTCTGCTGGGGATGTGTTCAGTTTCGTACCATATGGAGCAGTATTGTCAAGCTTCAAATTGGAGGAGGGTGTGTGACCGGCCTCCCATTGCTCGTCACATATCACGTGGTGTACCAGTTTTGCTTTGTGTCATCCATTGGTAGCCTGGTGTTGCTGAGTATCGACTGCTACCTCTGTGTGTCCAAACCACTCGCCTACCGCTCAATCGTGACCTTGAAGCGTGTTTTCAAGATTAGCCTGATATTCTGGCTGCTGGTCATCACTGACGTCATCGTCTACTTGCAATCAGACAGGAATGTCAAGAGCGTACTCAACAGTGCTGTGAGCGGCGCTGTCGCACTCCTGATCCTGATCTTCCAGTTCCTGGTTTTGCGGGCCTATAAGAAACACAACGAAGTGGTTGCCGGTCAGTTTGGAGACCGGACTGGGAAGATGGCAGCACGAAACCTAGCCATCGAGCGAAACATCGCCTTGTCCATAGCATACCTCGTGGTGACCCTAGTGATAGGCTATGTACCTAGAATCTTAACCCCCCTGTTCTCGGCTATCTTAGGGTACAAAGTGAACCACATGATGGCTCCGTTTTCGACCCTGTCGCTCCTGGGTTGCGCTGCTATAAGGCCTATCGTGACATATAACAAGAACACCTACATCCAAACCAGCGTCAAGAAGCTACTAGGACCTCAGACAATCAATGTGGTCAGGACTGAGTAGCTCGGTTTAGAACGCCGGCATGGAGTTTGGGCAGACAGTTTAAAACTTGCAGTGATGCCATTGATTCGTCAGCGAGTCAGGACGTTGGCTTTTTTGAGGAAAAAGTACATAATTTGACAATGTAACTTCATAGGAAATGTCATGAGAAGAACGATGTCATGTCACAGCCGCAACATAGGCTGATATCAGTTATTCAAGTGAATGTTTGTGTGGAATTACGTCGCCAAGCTAGGTCGTTTAATTCCCTTGAACTGCGTGAACTAACGTAATTATTAATATTTTCTCTAAGGCATAATATATTAATGATTTTCCTGGCTAGAAAGCCATCCTACAACAACATGCAGCCATCACCTTTGATGACTCGATGATGAATCACCGCTCCTTTTGGAGAAGTGTCATTTATTACATGGATGGGGTAGGGATAAAGTGTCTCTGGCCATTTCAACAGGGGTGTCAGATTTGATGAAACAGTGATATAATGAGATTGAAAGGACTGTAAGGTGTTCTGAACAGTGTTTAGGGTGCAGGAGGATGGGGATCATGATAGATTCCTTCATGATCACCATCAGGTGAACAAAGAACTAAATATGGCCCCCACACCCCCTACCCCTCCAAGTAATGAATTATTTCTATTCTTCTATTTAACATATAGATAGATAGATAGATAGATAGATATAGTCTTTATTTATCCACGAAAGTCCATCATTAAAATATTCTTCCTGAACATCGTGCATACATGTAAAATACATAAAAATATCTTAATAATAAATAGCAATCCTAAACTAACACTAATACATTATATTATCTAACCTACACGAGTAATATACTTGTTAAAAAAAGTAATAATCATAACAATCTAAAAACATATTCTTTAATCCTTTGTTTATTTTGGTTAAGTGAAACAGCAGAGCGAATGCTCCTCGGAACAGAATGCCATAGTACTGACCCGCTATAGGAGAAACTGTTTTGCTATAATTCGTATGGGGTTTGGGTGGAACCATATTCAGATCAGAGTTTATTGTTTCAATTGCTAATTATGAACCTGACTGGTGTTAGTGAATAACTCCTTAAGGTAACTTTGGGCAATATCATTCATAACCTTATACATCCAAGTAGCTTTTGCCTTTTTCCTATTTTGATCTTTTTTATAATCTCCGCGACATGTTCATTCCAGTCAAAATATTCATCAACGGTTACTCTTAGGATTTTAGATTTTGATACCTGATTTAACTTATGATTTCCCAACTGAATATTTGGTTCTATATCCGATGCCTTTAGACGTTGTCTAGTACTCATTATCATAAAATGTAATTTCTGACGTTTGAGGGAGACATGAGCGGTATAGTCAGAAATGGATATTCTGCCGCATGGTAAAGAGGTTTGGGGAGGAGATGATAGTATTATGGGTAATGCTTCTAGCATATATAATGCTTCGAGCGGGAAAAGTAGTCATTCTAGGCCAGTCAGCTCCACGTTTGTTTCGAATTTATTTTATATATCTTATTGATTATAGCACGGTTACTTTGTATTAACTTAGTAAATCGACTGTTAGTTTTCTAGCCCTCGGAGAATTCAGTTTGCTGCATTTGGTCGAGGAGTACGTTTCCGCACATTTCCACGTTTTTTGGCCACAACCCCAGGGTGTTTTTTTTCGTGATTTTAGCGGTTTTTCGTATCTGGCAGTTTCCCATTAGTTTAGAATACAATTTATACTAATTACTTAATTGTATTAGAGTATGGATTTGTCTGGCGACTATCCAGTACGGAGTTGTCTGGCGGCTAATCCCACAATAAACTATATTACTAAGTCTCTTGTCAGTGTAGTCAGAACTTCCGTTTTAGTGAGATTAGGCGATAACTTGTTTGCCCTAAACCATGTATTGATCTGAAGTAGATCTTCCATCGCCAACTATTCCGGTCATGACGAGTCTGCGGTACGTCAACGGTTTTCCCCTGTGAATAGAATACACTTATTTTTCACATATACCGGAGCGAGGCTTTTGACACTGTCAAATACTCATGTGTTACTTAAAATCTTTCAAAGTTGTCAATATTAAGAACGTCGAAAATTTGGAAAAATAGTGATTTTACGCTCTTGAGTGAGATGGAACTCATGCGGTTATTTTGGTTTTCGGGCGAAAAGTTTACCATTGTTCGCAGGTTTAACTGCTGACCAAATCTACCGTGTTTACAGCTATCCCACAATTAACCTTGTGCTTGGATAGCCGAGTTCTCGGTGTAAAGTTTGATACCAAATGTGAACCTTCGAGCGATTTTTCTGAGTAAAATCACCCTGAGATTCTCATCGATTCACGAACCGAAAACAACTACGATGGATGGAGCATCGTGTTGAAGTTTAGCTCGATTTGTAGCGACTTTACGGGAGAAGGGAAAAGGAAATCTTAATGGTCTGAATGTATATTTTGGATTGTCTAGTTTGTGCATCCAGTCCGGCAAATTGAGTAATCGATATTGGTATAGAGATATGAACTTATCAACTTTTGGTTTAGCGTGTTTTTGCTCGTCCATAAACACAAGCAATTGATCAATTTGTTTTGCAACAATCAGATGATTTAATTTGGCTTGTACTACTGGACTGCTGGTCAGAGAAGGTGAGAATATTTATTACGTTCGCTTGCATTTGCAAAATCGTGAAGTCGTTCCATACATTATTTGTAAAATCTGAGGACATTTGGAGTCATTTATGGTAGAAACCGCTTATGTATCGCGAGCGCAATGCCCGTGATTGTTGGTGATGCATTTAAAAGATTTTGAACATACATAATGTCAGGGGCAGCGGAAGTAAATTGCGTATCATTACCATATAGATTAGGTGAAGAGTCTGGACAAGACTGGGCCAAGTATTGACCCGTAAGGGACTCCACATGTTACTTCAGCTGGGTCTGACCTAACGCTATCCACAGAACATGACTGTGTTCTTTACATAATTTTTGAACCAGTTTAAGAAGGAAACTTTAATTCCATAAAGGCTAAACTTCCTCAAAAGGATTTTTAAATGATTTGTGAAATTGTTATACTGAAGGTAAAATTATTACAAGTGGGAATAGTAATAGATGACTGTCGTTAGTCACAAACGTAAACATGTAGTTCAAAGCCAAGTTCATCGACAAGTGTTTGTTTGGATTATGTCCCATTGTCGATACTCTTTTTTACAACAACATCCAATTTTCTCGCTTTCTGATTGGCTCTCCGCTATATGCAAAATAAGTACATACAATGAAAATGACGTCACTCGCAAGCCGTGGTAGCTTTGCAAAGTGCTTGTGAATTCAAATGGATGTTAACTTCGCTTCCAAAAACAAGAAAGTGAGGATTTCACAAGCATTTTATTACTAGGAGAAGTCAATCGGTGAGTCAAACTTCTTTGTAGTGTGCCATTTGGCAAAATGATCGTTGTTCCACTTGAGGTTTGAACATTTTATGGCGTCATTTCTATGATCAATACGAGTACAGACAATGGCAAAATGTGTGCGATTTGTTAAACTGACGCTAATGGTGGACGGTTATGGTCTTTTTCAGCTCTCCAATATTTTTACTTTTTCTGCTACAGTTCTTTACTTTTTCTTAACTTCAGCTCGTACTTCTACGTCTAAAGGTTAGTTTTATGTATCTCGCGTATTTTGTTAGTGTTTTTCCATATTTTTCATCTTTAAAATTCAGTTTTCTATTTCGGTAGTCGGTACCTTCTAGCTGTTTTACTTATATAATTATCTACTCTTCTTCATTAATTGCCCTCTTGATTTATTGATCCACTGTCTTAAGACATTGTACACTGCCTTAAAATCGTTTACATTTCTGTCTTTATTTATTATTATCTTTCTCATTCTTGTTTTCCTACTTTTACTCTTCAGTCATTTTACTTTCATTATACTAGTAGTGCATTTTCGTTCGCGTATTACTTCCCTTTTCCGTTATTATCTTTCTCATACTACAGTTAGTTCATCCTCACACTGCGACACTCAGTTTCCTTCTACTTTTTAATCATTAACAAGAGCCCATCTGGGCTTTCACTCGGGCCACATGAGATTGAAGATGAAATACACTTTCATTTGAAATCCTCTTAGTAATAACCAAAGGGAAGAATTATTAGCAGTCTTTAGGAGTGGCCGGTAGCGCGGTGACTTTCATTCTCTGCTCCCCTAGTATATATATACATGTATGTAATTTAATATTTTTGTTTTCTCGTATGTAAATTAAAGTAGTTGATCTTTTATTGAAAACACTACTTATTCATGTGTAATTTGAGAAGCGGACTTAGAAGAGCTTTCTAATTAGGAATTAGCCGATGCAGTTGTTGTTTCTGAAAATAGATCAAAAACTCGGGGAAATGTCCGGCTAAAACTGTATGAATAAATGTGAAATGAAACATAAATTTCATAGCAAGAAAAACATGTAATTCCTAATTAGAAAGCTCTTCTAAGTCCGCTTCTCAAATTCACAGACTGTTTTACAAAAACATTTGGGCTTATCGACACAAGAATTCAGTTGACCTTTCAAATAATTTATTCTGAGGTACGCATACTCTAAATCACAGAGATGTTAAATAAAGCGATAATTAGAAGAAAAAGTACATTAACAGACAAACTGAGAGGAAATGTATTCAAATCTAAAAGAGTTTACTTACAGTACTTACGTAACTGAATCTTTCGTTTTGGTTCTATTGTTAGTGTTGTTGAAAGCATTCCACCTTCGTGCACATATGCACTGAATCGGAATGAAAGTCGAAGCCTACCTCGAACTTAACTTTCAGCTAACCTGTTTCCTTTCATTCCACAATGAATAATAATCTCATAAAGTAAGCCCGTAGCTTTCAATAAATTTGCCAGTGTCTGAATGAAACAGCTAGATCTTTTCCAATTTCTCTCACGAGTCACGGCAGAAGACAGTCTCAAGCTACAAAACTTGAATTTTGATCCTCTTCACAGTAACGTAATTTAACGTCTCCGATCAATTCCTCTCTCTTTGCTGGCAGTTCATGCTTCTTGTACGTGTAGTTGCCCCACTGAGCCGTAACCACAAAACGAGCACAGCATTTCAGTTGGCATACACTGCGTACATCTGCTTAACTAATTAGATTTGTAAAAATCTTAGCGGATCATGTAAATATTCCGCTTGGCTCAAATATGAGGGTTTCTGCCGTCAAAGTTCATTTTTTGTTTCAGTTTTCCCCATATTAGCAGACTTGTATAATGTCTCGAGCTCTCCGAATCCAGTAGAAAGACTCTGGTTATTCTGTCGTAAAACATGGACCTGACCCAAATTTAGGTTGTATTGCATCATTGCCCACGATGGAATAGATTTCTGACAATGACTATTTGAAATTGATATCTCCTTGTCTCGCCTAGTCTGAGCTTTGAATTTTCTTATCTGAGCGCGCCTGAGGAAATCTAACCTTTGTTTGCGTGACCAGCATAGTGCAATATGATTGGTTCGAATTTGACCTTTAACGCATGCGCAGAAGCCGTCTGACACTGATTAAAAAAAAAAATAATAACCGCTCGCATTTTAAGACTCGGCGCTGCCACAGGCAGCCCGAGTAATTAGCTTCATTGTTCATCTCAGTAGGGTTAGGGTTTTTCACTAGTCATAGTTATACCACAGGTAACCCAAGCTCTGTAAGTGGCTTTATTTACTAACACTATTATTACCAAACCTTTCCCCACCCCGTCGTAGTGAACTGCCTTTGGTTGAGCATTTTTGACCTAGGCTTGCCCACTAGGGAGTTTGTTTGGTTAGCGCCCAGATCTGATCGCGTACCAACGGTTTCGGTTTGTTCGTATTTCAATCGACACGCATCAAAATGGCTGCAAACGGGTGATTTGGTGGAGTTATTGGGCGGCTAGCTGCTCGAGAATGAAGGTTATCTCGGATCTACTGACTAAAAATGCTTTAATATTTACTGGGCGATGCAGTGGCGAAGGCAAGATGCGATTGTTTGGGATTTTCGGGGTATAAAAGTGGCGAGAGTTCGACTGGTTGAAATCCTTCGTCTCCTACCTTTCCTTGGTATACAGTTAGCAGAACTGCTTGGATCAAAACCTGCCGAAATACGCTGAAATTGCAACTAGACACAGCCCATGGACAAATAAACACATGCTGTAAGTATTGTCGCTTTTTATTCAATATTAGTGACTAAAAAAAAATCCATACAAATGTTAGTAAATAAAGCCACTTACAGAGCTTGGGTTACCTGTGGTTATACGATTATTTTTTTGTTTCGTTTATTTCTCATACATATTTGAATTTTGGAAGAGCATAATTTGTTTGGCTCGGAACATAACCGTTCTTGCAATCTTTTTTGTTTGTTTTTCCTTTTGTTTTCCATCTCTATTTATTATTATTATCGGTTTCATTATACTGCAACGGTTTTGACTGTTATTATCATTCTCTTTTCGTTACATTTTGAATTTTCAAAACATATTCCATGAGCTCGATCATAACCGTCCTTGTGGCGCGCGCTGTAAATTACAACGGCTACTATAACAATGTCAGCAGAGTGACAGCATGATGACTGGAAGTGCTTTGCGCCACGTGTTACTCATCCTCGGCTTGTACCTGTGTTTCTCAAACCTGAAGCACTCCAACAGTTCCAGGCGCAATGACTGTCAAATTTTGTATGCCGTTTGTGAAGTCTCTCGTCCAAACACCTATATATCAATGGCTCTGTTCCCTCGACTCACCCCAAAAAGACTACAATGAGATCTACCTCAACACTACTGCTATGTGGATGCCGCCTGGTTCAGAAATCTTCCTTGGCGATCTTATTAATCTGTATGTCTAACGATGTATCTCCTAACCCTGGCCCATCTACTAACGGATCGTCAGTTGCTGACTTTCCTACTTCGCGCGGTCTTAAAGTCGGTCATCTGAACGTCCGAAGTATCATCAACAAGATGGATTCTGTGCGACTTTTATTGAAAGAGAAGCCCTTTGACGTACTCACAATGTCTGAAACGTGGCTTCACCCGAACATTCTTGATAACGAAATTTATGTCCCTGGTTATACAGTTACCAGACAGGATAGGAATGGAAAACCTGGTGGAGGTACGCTCGCTTTTGTTAGAGATGGCATTCCCTATCGATCAAGAAGTGACTTACAGAACACTAACATTGAGTCATGCGTAGTTGAGATTACTCGTCCTAAAGCAAAGAAACTCATTATATTCACAATATACAGAGCCCCAGACCAAACACTGGACGGTTTTCTTAATGATCTCAACACCGCTTTATCATTACTCCCATCACAAGCTGAGATAATATTACTTGGTGATTTCAATGTTAATTTTTTGACTTCAAATACTGACTCATCAAGGCCATTGAAACAGAAGCTCGTTAGACTTACAAATCAACATAGCTTAGTACAGCTTATTGACAAGCCTACGAGAATATCCGAGAACTCATCCACGGCAATTGACCTGTTGTTCGTTAACAACAATCATCGCATAGTCGATTCTGGAGTTATTCACATAGATTTGAGTGATCACTCACTCATTTACTGTGTCATCAAAGCGGGTGTTCCTCGTGCCCCTTGCAGGGTTATAGAGTATCGATCGTACAAGCACTACTCAAGGGAGTCGTTCCTGAGTGAACTCAGAGACATATGTTGGAGTGTCGTCGACGAGCAATTGGACACCAATAGTGCAGTTGAAACTTGGAAGCAACTATTTACGGATACAGCCAATCGACATGCTCCAATTAAAAAATCTAGAATCAAGGGTATACACGTGCCCTGGATGAATTCAGAGTTATGCAACACCATGCAAGACCGAGATTACCACCACCGGAAGGCCATTAAATCAAAATCGTCATTCCATTGGTCCATGTACAAAAAGATAAAATCCTACGTAAACAACCTGGTCAAAAAATGCAAAGCTGATTACTATTTAAACCTTATTACTAGGAACAGGGGAAATAGCGGTGAACTATGGAAAACACTGAACGAAATTACTTCGCGAAAGACATCCTCAATCCCTTCATGTATTGAAGTCGATGGCGTACCACATACTGACTCAAAGTCGATTGCTGAAGTTTTAAATAATCATTTTTCAACAGTAGGATCTAAATTGGCTGCTAAAATAAAAGCAAGCCTTGATTTTTTCTATCCACGACCACCTTCTGGTGAATCTATCGCAAGGTCTCGAAACTTTGTCTTCATTTCAATCGAAGAAAATTTTGTGCATAGACAACTAAAAATGCTCAAGATAAATAAATCAATTGGCCTTGATCGCATTAGCGCCAGACTGCTGAAAGACTCTGCAAGCGTCATAACTCCTGCTTTGACCAAGATATTCAATCGCTCACTTGAGTCTTCTACATTCCCTTCTATCTGGAAATTTGGTAAAGTAACAGCTCTCTTCAAATCTGGTGATCGAAGCAACGCCAACAATTACAGGCCGATTACAATCCTCCCGACAGTTAGTAAGATCCTTGAGAAGGCAGTCCATGCACAAGTATATAATTACCTTATGGAAGAAAAGATCCTTACACCCAGGCAGTTTGGCTTCAGACCTAAACTCTCAACAGAGATCGCTTTTACCCATTTCACCGATACTATCCTTGGGAATATGGACAGTGGTCTAGTAACCGGTGCTGTTTTCCTGGACTTGTCAAAAGCGTTTGACACTGTTGACCATACTATTCTCTTCAATAAACTAGTAACAGCTGGCTTTTCTGACACAAGTGTGAACTGGTTCAAGTCCTATCTATTTAACAGAAGCCAAATCACCAACTTGGCAAATGTCTCTTCCTCTCCCAAGAAAGTTCCTGTCGGAGTCCCTCAAGGAAGCGTCTTAGGACCACTACTATTTCTTGTTTATGTAAATAACTTACCCTCATGTGTTAATTACTGCGAGGTTTCCCTCTACGCTGACGATACATTAATTTACTGCTCTTCGACTAATGCCCAGGAACTTAAAGATAAATTGAACGCTGATCTTCTGTCCATATGTCAATGGTTTAACAGCAATCTCTTGACACTGAATACATCTAAATGCAAGTTCATAATTTATGGCAGCGCACGCAAGCTCAAGGATTTCAGAGAGGTTTCACTGACCATAAATGGCTCTGCTCTTGACCGAACTGACTCTTTTAAATATTTAGGATTGACAGTCAGTCAGAACATGAGTTGGTCAGAACACGTGGATAGAGTCAGTAATAAAGTCAATCAACGTCTTGGCATCATCCGCCGGGTAAAGCATTTGCTGCGCTTGCATGCGCGGCTAACTCTCTATAAATCTCTTGTCCTTCCCTTACTTGACTATGCCGATATCGTCTGGGGAGATAAGAATAATACCGTCCTCATGGATCACCTTCAAGTTCTTCAGAATAATGCTGCTCGACTTATGCTCGACTTTCCCTCAAGCTCTTCTGCATCTCAAGTACTCGAACTATTAAACTGGAAACCACTGTACCTTCGACGGCGCTATCATCGCTGTATTACTATCTTCAAATGCTTAAATAGCATGGTGGACTTCAACTTTAAATTAAAGAAGAATCACGACTTTCATACATATAATACACGCCGTCAGCACAATCTACATTTACCATTCGCACGTAGGAATTGGGGACAGCAGAAGTTTACCTACCATGCACTATTAGACTGGAACTCTTTAGACTCTGAAGTTATACAATCAACTACATTATCAATTTTTAAATCTTACTGGCACATAACTTAATTCCATAATAATACTTGTTCTATTTCTATTTTATTTCAACCATTTAACTTTCCTGTTTTCCATATATTAGTGAAATATATATTTTTAATACAGGACCTCCCTGAAAATCACAAATTGTGAGTGGAGCTTTCCTGTCAAAATATTATTATTATTATTATTATTATTATTATCAGTAAGCAAATCAAAACATATTTAATAATTATTAGGTACTCGAGATTGTATTCAAATCATGAATTCATTTAGTTCCCGAAACTGATCAACAATAATATGAGCCCACCTGATTTGCATAAAATAGAGTAAAGATTTTGTAGACTTGAGCTCTTGTTTCCACTAAAGGAACTTAGTATTGGGCTTAACGTCCAAATGACATTAAGAATTGTTTTCGATTTGTTAACGATCCCTTTATAGCATTAAAACCACAGCGTTGAAAATCTCACACCTAACTTCTAAATAAACGGACACTCGTAGGCATAGATATTTGTAATAACCAATTCATCAAAGCATAGCAGAAAAAAACTTCAGCTTACTAACCTGACGTAAATATAATTAAATACAACTTCGCTCAAAGGTTCAAAAGGGTAAAACAGCAGCTAAACATACGTACCTTTCGCGAAGCAGTGGTTGACCGCAAATAGGTTCATGCTTGGTTTGTTTCACATTTTATCAACTTCGCAAGGGATGGTGGTTAATTTACGTTAAGCATTGTTGTTACTTTGCAAAGCATTCTGGTTGAGTTGCAGAGCATTCTAGTCAATTTGTAAATTTAGATTTTGACCCCTCGCTCGCTCCAGGATCACTCGCTGCGGCAGCGATAATAATAATAATAATAATAATAATAATAATAATAATAATAATAGCTATAATAATAATATTAATATAAAACAATATAACAACAATAATAATAATAATAATAATAATATAATTATAATATATTAGTATAATTTTCCCAGTATTAAACTATAGAGATTCTAGCGTTAGAGCGTTCTGATTGTGGCGTCGAAATATGCCCTGATATTCCGTCCGTGGACATTATCTGATCCGAGAAGAGAACAGTTCCCGAGAGCGAAGCTCGAGAGAAACTGTGAACTACGAAGATAAGCTATAAATGTCCAAGGACAATATCAGCGCATATTTCGACGCCACAGTGTAGGTTGTTGTTGTTATCATCCCTCAAAAAAAAAATCACGCGTGCTTACGTTCGCAGGGGGTGTATTCGCTGATATTTCTCGTCTGGCGAAGAGAAAATATCGGATCACGTGACGCATTCAACCAATCACGCAAGGGAGAAACTATTTAAAAAACAACTGCATTCAATCCCTCTAAAAAGTTGAATTTTAGCTGTAAACGAAAAAGCAGAACGATTTTTAAATTAGTATTTGCCTTCATGTCACAAATTGTTTAGTTTCTTTCAAAATGTATGGGTTCTGTCGCTATTTGTTTACGAAGAATTGTGAGCGAATTTGGAAAATCCTGAGCGGGCAAGATGAAAAAAATCTGAGCAACCAATCAGATTGCAGCATTCAGAGTCATCTTGCTCGCTCACGGAGCTACCATAACTATAATAATGTCTATCAGTATATACCACACCAGTGAATCTCACTTTTCGCGCGCTCTGATTGGCTACTCAAACAGTGAATATGATTTCATATTCACCTCCGAGCGAAGCAGCGATCACCTCGCGCGAGTTTTTGTCCATTTGACAGAAAATAAAATAACTACTTGGTGCTGGCTATTCACCTGCAGTGTGGTATATACTAAAACAATTATTCACCACAGTCTCAGTGAATAGTGGTGGATATGTACCGCGCCGAAGCGGCTCGGTACATATCCACCACTATTCACCTCCACTGCGGTGAATAATTGTTAAATATTCACCTCACATCAGGAGAATATAGCATTTTGCTACTGTCAGCTTTCTTCAGCAGCGTTAAAATTTATTCAGCTGTAAATGAATCTATTTGCCAGCCGAAATATGAGTCATGAGACTATTTCTGGGACGTTTTACCTCTTCTTGCCTAGCAGTTATCGACGGTAGCTAAAGGCATGTTCACACCAGAAGTGAATTATACTCAATTCAATTTCATTTGAATATGTTCTCGTTCACACTTGCTAAAACTTGCGATTATAACTGGGTTACATCCAAGTACAATGTCCATTGCCTCGAAATACGCTCACTCGTGTCTGTCTTTCGTAGTTTCGCTATTCAAATCACGAATTTTCCGGTACTTTTCGCTGTTAATCTCGAGTCGGCACCACCTTACCTCATCAAGATGGTAAGATGAACGTATAAGTGCTGGCATAAATTAGCAAGCGCCTTCAGTTAAAGAAGTCAGCGGTAAACGTGCAGCGTACGTCCCTCGAGTGGCAGGTCAGTACAAACGAAAGAAACGTACATGTAAGATACGATCGAGGCAAAGCCGAGACAATTTAAAAGCAAACTGTGTTTTTATTGGTGATGAAATACATCGCGCCAATACAATGTATATGAAACGCGCTACTGAAAAGGTAGCAAACAATGAATGAACTCAGCGCTCGCGCCAAATTTTCAAGTGCATAACATGCCAAGTCATTCCAGCGAAATGTTTATTTAAATAATCTTGGTCTCAAGAAAAAAGAACGTCATACCTACTTAAAAAGCAAAATCAATTATTCTTTATGATAAGTATTAGCGTAGGTATTTTTTTATCGACGAAACTGATGCATATTAATTGCAACTCAACTCTTGGGACACTGTTTTATCACCAGGAAATCTGTGTGCATGTCCAGGGGGCGGTACTCTAGGCCCCTAAAATGGAAAGTCTAAGTGTTTTAACCTAATAACCGAGTTAGATGAGAGTGTGTCGGTTATGGCGGGTTTTAGCGGTAAAACGTCGATCTCAGAGTAAAATAATTAGCGCTGGATAATATAATACTTATTCTACCCTTCACTCGACTGAATATGATACATTTGATAAATTTATTATAAAAATAGCGCGGTATAGAGGTCGTCCTGCGAAAAACAATTCCCGCGAGGATCACACAGTATAATAATAAACTAAAGCATTTTAACGCATACAATATAATGCAAGTACACCCGGAAAGTATAACATCACAAGAGGATCCCATGGCTATGAGTTTAATCTTCTGCTCCTTTAAAGTCTATTTGAAGCCCAAAACATTTAAATGAGTGAATTTAATAATACTAGGCGCGTCAGTGCCGCATAACTTAAAACCTTTTGGGCGAGCGCGCGCACAGGGTACGCATTATGGCGCGAAAAACATTGTAAACATCCGTGAGAAACCGCGCAGTCACGCCGCAGCCAAACGTTATGCTCCGCTGGCCGAAAGAACTCTGACGTTTAGAAGTTTCTGAGGGCTTACATTTTTTAAGTAAATAATATTCTAACTTTGAAATAAGCTCACTGAGTGAATTACAGATTAAGAAAACTTAAACCGGTTTAGGCTTAGCTTTAAAATAGTTTTGTTGTTGTGTTTTGGTCGAAAAAGTGCATATACGTACTTAAAATTAGAAACAGAGGCGATTTTCAGTTTGGGCGGGAAACTGGCGAGGTTCATCAAAAGCGCATGCGCGTGACATTTTGCCGTTCATGTCAGTTATGGGCTAATGTTGTACAATATTAGTTCTCGTATGCAGGCCCCCAGTAGCAGTAGCTGCTACTTGTATCACCAAGCCATACAATCATTATTTTATACCTTCTTTGTCTCATCATCGCTAGTTTTCGAACTAGTTTTTCAGTTACACAGGAAATCCATAACCCTGCGGAGGATGCTAGTAAAGCTACAGTTGCACATAATTATTGGAGTTTTATGGTTAGTTGTAAAAAGGGACATAAAGAAGTGAATATTTTGTTCAGCTTTTCTAGAATGAGCATTCACATGTGATGAGGGAACACTGGGGATTTGTCAGTTTTGTTTTTGAAATGACTCGCATGTCCGTTTGGGCCTGCATTCAAACACGTCTTCGTGTCCGGTTATATCCTAACAACCTACCAAAATATCTCAGTTCTGAATCGACTTTTGAGCGAGCGATTGAGGTCATTCCTTCTTAGAGATCATTTTTGAAAGTTTTTCCGCGTTGTGTTAACCCGATGACACCCTGAGTCGATATAATTTGTTTTGACGGGATATCGCGTTTCCATTCGGTTGTCGCTAATCGAAGTTTCCCACCTTTTTGAGTTTCTCTACCTCTGTAAATAAAATGGAAACTACGCAATCGAATTGTTGCTAACTCGATCATTATTCATTTACCTTGTTCCTATGCAACGTACGCGGAATTAAAGGTGGAATTAATCGAAGGCTGCGGAAATCCTACGAACTGAATAACTAATGTCGGTAATTATTTATTTAACGCGCCAAAGGATTAAAAACAGTTTTGGTTACGGATTAATTTGATTGAAAGGAATCGAAAGTGATCCGAAGGAATGCGGAGATAATTTTACTGACAGTGTGTATAAAGTCGAGCCTCTCTCCAAGCGAAAGCATTCAACGTTAGGTGTTGAACTGAGCTGGTACCTGAGAACTGCTGTCCCTGTCTGTTGTATCACTCCTAGATCCTGCTCTAAGATGAACTTTTGGCGCCTTATTCTGCTAGTTGTTCTTGCAACTCTAGCTGCAAGTGAAGGTAAGACATATTTATTTGCCTTAATACTGAATTTAGTTTCCAATCCTCACATAGATTATTTGTTACTCTACCTTCAATTTCCTTGGCGAGTTTCAACTCTTCCTCCTGTGATTTTCCTCGCCAAAATTTCACAGAAGAAACCTCGCAGATTGCATGTCCGATTCGATCCTAGTTGTTAAAAATGGGGGAGTTCCTTTAGCAGAAATTAATAATCATGGTGTTCCTAAAGACACGCAAACACTAGAAGCAGTTTTGAGGGTGTATCTAAATGTGTTGACTTTTTTTAATTTCGCCGTCCTTAGATTTTCCCGCCAAAATTTCACAGAAGAGGCTCGGCAGTTTGCATGTCGCGGAGCCCATAACCGATTCGATCCTAGATGTTACATTATTCTATAGTGAGTAGTTTAATACACAAGAAGCAAGATATCTGAGGACGTTTCTTTAGCAGAAATTCAGTATTAAAGGTATTAAATGTTGTTCCTGATGTCACGCAAACAGTAGATGGGTAGTACCATTGGATCGTAGAGGACTTTTCTTCACCTGCCACAGGGAGCCCATAATCTGATTTCCTCAAATATTAGAGATGCCTGCGGAGGAGGCTATGCTGGCATATGATAGTCAGGATACATTTAGTATTCCAGTGGTTAAAAAATGCGGCCGATCTAAACGATTCGTAGGAATTATTCTGTTTATTTTTATTCCAGAATACGCGTACTAAATGTGTCGACTTTCTTTTAAATATTTCTAGCGGTAAAAAAATCTTCCATATGCCATATTTATTGCTTGACATTTAGTATAGAGTTGTATTAACTTGATAGTATCTATAGCCGTCGTGCTGTATCCCGGTAATGGACGGCAGAACAGTGAGAAACATAGAAAGTTGATCGTTTCCTAATTGATTTGATATCGGTTTTCTAAAACCTTTTTTCTAGAAATGAAAGATCCTGCACCTGCCAGTCCAGAGCTGACGAAACTTCTCGACGAAGCAGTAGGAAAGCAAACCGAGAGAAAAGGTAAATATACGAATTATCCTTTACATCTTCATGTCAATCAATATTACGAAGGGGGCATTCGGGTCAGACTCTAGCTGTCGGCAGGTCGTCATGCAAAATGCAATGAGATACCTCCCTCTACCAGCAGGGAGCCTGCCTCTGCCGTTTTCTTGTAAACATGTACAAGAAGTTTTCTAGAGAGAACAGCCGCGGAGAAAAAGCCGCGAAGCGACGATCAGCGCGCCGCTTCGCGTCCCGTAAATGAATTCTAACTAAGAACCATGACTAAGAACGGTGTTTCTTGTTTAAAAGACGAGTTACCAGAAAAGAAAGAGGACGACACGAAGACTTCCAACAGCATTTCTAAGGCATTGGATGAGGAAAAACAACAACAAGAAACAGCAGACCCGCAGGCATTGGACAATGACCCGCAGGCATGGGACAATGACCCGCAAGCATGGGACAATGACCCTAATGATGTCGAGGATAAAGGTAAGCTATTGTACTGCACAGAAAGGTATATCAGTGCACTAAATGTAAGAGATTCTAGACTACGGTAGGCCTTTTATTTCTTAAAGAATGTTTTGAATTTTGGGTTACCTCTGGTAGGGTTAAGGTCGCCGAGAAGGAATAGGGTATGCTAAAACTTCTTCATGGGTGGTGGTGTGGTGTGCTTCATGTGTACATCATAACAAGTTAACATTACCTAATAATTGCGTACTTTAATTACAAACCTGTTTGAAATGATATTAAAAATGTCGGTAGCACAAACAGAAAACGCTATACAGCGCAAAGCATACCAGCGTAACATTTAAAGGGGACCTCAACCTTAAAATCAACCCAACGTCTTTACAAAGATGTATTCGAAAGAAATCAGTTCTGCTATTTTATTTTTCAATGTTGAGCGTCTATGAGGAGAAGTTCGATTTTCCGCTGAAAAATCTATATTGTGTGGCGGCTCAATTCAGTACAAATTTCCCCATAACGTACGTCACACATACCAAGGAAAAACGATCACACCTGTAGCACAAAGAAAATAAAACACAATGGTCCGCAATTAGAAGCCGTTAGTACCGCTATTCAATATCGGGGACAGCATAGCAAAACTAATTTATTCCCCGTATCTGACGGCACACTGATTACAAGACTTGAGCCGTCTGTACATAGCGGACGTTGTGAGGAAGGTTTTCGGATTTTCTCTTGCTAGACGCGCAACACAGAAAAATCAAACAGCAGAACCTATTTATTTCGAATACATGTTTGTATAGACATTGGGTCGATTTTAGGGTTGAGTTCCCTTTAACAACATTTTATTCATACCACGTGAATGAAAAGAAAATTATAACAGTAGTGTGACTGACACGTATCCTGGGGTGGATACGGGATTCTGTGTGAGGGGGTTCGGAAGGGTGTTCGATATACGCGAGCACCAAAATATTTGGGACTTTCTTTGTTGTCTTCCAGTAAGCGAGCGAGAGAAAGGATCCGCCCAGCTTATCTTTGTTTGGGACACCTGACCAGGGGTAACTAAAAAGCTAATCGAGCCAGGTGCCCTAGGTCAGGTAGCATGTATTTTATAAAATACATTCGATAGTACGCGCGCTCGGATTGGCTGAAAGCCGTGTTTCTATGCGGTTGAGCTAGTTGGGAGAATTTACGTTTTGATGATCAAATAAAACGAGTGTTTTACCTTGTTTTTACTCATTTAATTTATAAAGGAAATAGAACACATGTTTTCCTTGTTCCTATAGAGTTATAGAAACACTTTTGGAAGATTGGAAAAACTCGAAATAGCAGTGGAAACACTCGCCCTTCGGGCTCGTGTTCCCATTCCCATTTCTCGTTCTCCCAAACTCCCACTCGTGTTTCTATAACTCTATAGGAACACAGAAATGTTTTATATTTCTTAAACCAAACACGTATATATAAATATGTGAACTGTGTAAACCATACAAGATGAATTACAATTACATTAAATGCACACAAAGAAAAGATAATTCTATCATATTTACGGGAGCAAGAATATGGATGATACAATATCATACTAATAAGATTTGCAGAAACTTAATTTTACATAATTTATAACAGAAGATTTAGTTGACGGCATTGTTTACTTAGGTATAGAGTTCACTTTTGGACCTTTAAAACACCTAATATTATATTTTCCATGATTACTTCTTATTCCGTTGGTAACTACAATTAAAGCTACTAATTATGCCTACTAGATAACCCAAACAATGAGACCATATTTAAAATGAGAATTAAAGGATAAATTAATGAGTAGTAAAGATAAGTTAGTATTTTTGTGTTAACATGTTTTGTTTGACTGCGTTTTTTAGAGTTAATCGATGCTCTGGATTCCCCGCAGGAAGACGAACTAAAGGAAAAAAGTGAGTATATAGCTTATCACACGTAGGCAGTTTCACGTCACACAGAATGTCTTTACGCTTTCTATATTAAGGCAGGCTGCTTGCGTACATTATCGCAAAGAATACAATTTTGATTCGCTGAAGCACTTATATGGATAATAATGCCGGAGCTGTAGACATCTCTAATTTATAAGGCAGTTGATCGCGGGAAGGAGGCCGAGTGGGGATCAGGACGAGGGATAAAGATGGAAAGTTGAGCACAAGATACATAAGAGACGAGTCTTGGCAACATTTCCTTTCTTCTTGCCCCTCCCCTCCCCTCCCTCCCTACCCCACCCAACCCCCCTCCTCTCCTCTTTCCTCCGCTCCTCACAGCTTGAGTTCGGTTTCTGTTTGTTCTTTTGTGTTTGTAAGGCGTGTGGAGGACGATTACTAGGCTTAAAATTAACTGAAAGCTTTAAGATACTAACCGTTTACTCACTCGTTTTTTATCAGATGAAAGACAAAAAGAGGCTGAAGACAAGGATAAGACTTCAGGTGCCGATCAGTAATGTTTACAAAATAATTAGGATCAATCACGGCTTCTGGCAAATACCCACCCACCCACCCTTGTTTCACGGTTACTTTAACGGTTAATCATTAATTACACATGTATACCCAAGGGAGGAGTGGGTAGATAGTTTAATGGTTAATCATTAATTACATATGTATACCCAAGGGAGGGGTGGGTGGATAGTTTAATGGTTAATCATTTTAAAATTACACATGTATACCCAAGGGAGGGGTGGGTAAATAGTTTCCCAGAAACCGTGATTGAGCCAATTCCACGTCTTTACAACTTAGAAAATATTGATGAAGATTTAACTTAATCATATAATACGATATAATACTGTTTACTAATTTATTTTTCATATTATTGATATCATAGATGTAGCACTGAATCACGAATATGCGACTGATATCTCTGAAGATTCAGGTGAGAGATGTTATCAGTGATAGATAAAATCAAGAGAGAATAAATAAGGAGAGAGAATCTTGTAGCGTGCGGTGTGCAATGATAATGTCTAATAAAATCTATTTTTAGTAACCGGAAGCAGCTGAAGCAAAGTGCGCGAGCGCGCGACAACAATCTCGTGGCGCGAAAATATTTTCCCGCCATCAGATTGTTGTCGCGAGCTCGCGCACTTTGCTTCAGCTGCTTCCGGTTACTATAAATAGATTTTATTAGACATTATCATCGCAAAACGCGCAAATTGGAGATTTCCTCTCTTACGTATGCTCTCTCTTGATAAAATATGTGCGGACAATCTGTAAGTATTATTTACAATGGCGTACCGTTAGGCGTGCATTGTAAATACTAAAAATGTAATGATAAAGTTCCTGTCTTGATGCATAAGTCTTATCAATATGGGACCTGTTGTTGTACACTGCGCCTGACCGTGACGTAAATTATAGCACCGAACTCTAATTTACGTTTTCCATCAAAATTTCATAAAAAAAAATATATGTGAGACTTCCCTCGTACTAACTCCAGCCTAGTTAGTATTCTTCCCGGGTGTTCTTGTACCCGATACAGAGACTGGCTTAATCAGTATTCTGTATCATATTTATGGAATACTAATTAGCTTAGTTCGATTATGTAGCTAATACTGTATTGGGATATACAGGTATCCATGTGACTCGAATGCTACGTTTGGATTGAATTATTAATGTTTTTACAACTTTAATACCCGGGGGGGGTACTCCTGTTTGTGACGTATTATGTATGTGCCGCCCAGGTGGGTCAGGGTTTTGAGCTCCGTTTGGGCAGGTAGGGTCAGGGTTTTGGCCTGATTTGGGCAGATCAGGGTCAGGATTTGAGTATAATGTGGGTGCAGTCAGGGTCGGGGTTCAGTATTTTTTTAGGCAGTTAGGTTTTTTTTTAGCTACTATGTCAAAAAAAGACATTCTGTTGCCGCATTTTGATCGCCTGCCCACATGCAAGCACTGAGGTTCCGGCCGTACTTCAGTACTTATCTATGTACTTCATCTGCTGATTTGTTTACCCAATGCCACGTCCCGACTTGAAATGTTCCGTATTTTGCATGCAATCCCGGTACGCGGTATACCGGCCGGGATATATATCCGACCGTGTTTTGAATACAATTTAAAGAAGGGGCATTCAGGTTTTTTTTTCCCAAAAAGGGGGCAATCAGGGTTTTGGAGCTCGGATTCGGTCAAACAGGGTCAGGGTTTGAGCCTCTTGGCCTCACATACATACCCATTTTTCATGTAAGTACCCCCCCCGGGCTTTAATATCATATACTGAAGCAATTAGTACTGGTAATACGGTATACCATCTGTTAATTAGAACCGCCCATTTAAAAAATACCGTACCTGCCTATTTTTATCTTAAACCGGCAGATGAAGACAAAGCAAAGGAAGACGAAGAAAACTCTCCAAGTCGTCCACGGCCAGGTATCATTCAGCTAAAATAAAATAGGAAAGCCACTTTGTAAAATACTTTGTTGCCATGTTATCAATAAGTTGGATTTTTTATATTTAAACCTATTTTTTCTCAACATTTTCTCCAAGAGGAAAGCTCATCGAGGGAGATTATGTAGTAATTATTTACAAAACTAGTGGAGAGTGCAATTACAGTAATATTTAATTTAACTAAGTTAACATTGATTACAATACAAATGTAGAACAATCATCAGTATAATATACAAAGTGCATGACAAAATAAATAATATATAGCAAAAGACAGAAAACTAAACATAAGACACTATTTAACATAAGCAAGAGACCATCACTTATGTGATGGTCTCTTGACATAAGGCAATGATCCGGTACTATTTTCATCAATTAATTGTTTGACTGCATGATTAGTTGTTGAATCATTTGGTTTTCAATATAAATGATTGAACATTGCACATTAGAGCATAGTTCTCTTCATAACCAAGCTGTTCTGAGCCGTGTAAGTATATATGAATTGTTTGAGAACCATCTGGTATGGAGTAACTGTGCATATAAGGAAACTAACTGCTGACGCTGGAGTTGAAGTTGTGTATGACTGTGAACTCTTGGTTTAGGTTGAGTGTTCTATAGAGCGGATTTCAATTGAGTGTCGGAAGTGTTTTGGTTTTGCGTTTACTAAGCTCTCCTATTGGCTGAGAAAGTAAAGCAACCAATCGGAATCCAAAGCAAAACCAAGCGCAAATTTATTTTGGTTTTGCTTTGGTTTGTCATTGGCTCACAGGCAAGCCATTTACGAGTTACTTGTGATTACTCGCTCCTATGATTGGCTGGCTGTGGGCAATTTGCGTTTGGTTTTACTACACTCAACTGAAAACCGCTCTAAGCACTATTTACAAAATTAGCGGCCGCGTTGTATCGGTATATATATACACGACTTTCATAATGGCCGCCTCCTAATTTGCATATGTGATTTTCCGTTTCGATTGTTTATCCACATTTATAGAAAACATGAACATTGCCATGTGAAATAGCATGTCGACATTAGTGAACTTGTGAAAGTTGAGTGCTGTAGCTTAAAAAGCAATGAAGTTACAGCCAGTTGAAATTAGAGAGATTTGTATGAGAAAAACAACGGACGCCTTTCTAGCCTCGCTTTCATGTTTTTCTGCATTAGAAATGCTCGTACCTCAACAGCAATTCTCCACATTGCCCTAAAACTCAAAACTATTACTAGTTTTAATGTAATCTTTCATATGGTAGCATTGGTTTCCCTCTACAGATTTATCTTCCAAATTATGCAAATTAGGAGGCGGCCATTATGAAAGTCGTGTATCCGATACCTGATGTTTTATTAATCAGGTCTGTATCTGTGATACAGACAGGGCCATACACTGGTGTTTTATTCATCAGTTCTATCTGTACCCAACAAGAACTAGGGTCTGTCGAACTATATGGACTGGAAATCGGTGGTATCATTCAGAGCACAAGATTAGCTAGTACCCTTATGAAGTATGTGTTCAATGCCGGGTGTACTAGATCAAACCCTGTTTTTGTCGTTGTAGTGAGACTTCGTCTTGTGGGAGGTCGGTCAAGAAACCAAGGAAGAGTTGAGGTACTTTACCGCGGCCGATGGGGTACTGTCTGCGATGATTCCTGGGATCGAAACGACGGAGCAGTAGTGTGCCGCCAACTGGGCTACCCCGGGGTGATCTCTGTCCAAAGCAGAGCTAGGTTCGGTCAGGGGAGAGGAGCAATCTGGATGAATGATGTGGCGTGTACTGGAAGGGAGAGGAACATAGGTTACTGCCGCCATCCCGGATGGGGAAGACACAACTGTGGGCATAACGAGGACGCCGGTGTTACGTGTAGGCCAAGGCCAGTTAGCAGTAAGTCCTCTCTTCCGTGCGTGCATGTTACCTTCAAGTATTTTACAACAAGGACGCTAAGTCGTAGGCCGCCATTAAAGTCCATAGTTGTGCTGTTTATTAAAGTTCTCCATCGCACTCGAACGTGTACTTGCTTAATGTTAGTGCTATGTCTTGTGTGTTTGTAACATTAAAACGAGGTATTTATCAGCTCTTACTCATACATCTGCCTCAATAATAACCTAATATTGCCGCGTTGTGTTGCAGACTTGGTGCGAGTTCGTCTCGTTGGCGGGCGCTCACGTAACCAGGGCCGAGTGGAGGTGTTTCGTGCAGGACGATGGGGAACAGTTTGTGACGACTCCTGGGACATTAACGACGCTAATGTGGTGTGCCGAATGCTGAGGTACCCGGGAGCTGCTAACTTCACTCACCGAGCTAGCTTTGGACAAGGTAGAGGAACCATCTGGATGGACAATGTATCTTGCACCGGCCGAGAACGAAATATCGGACTTTGTAGGTTTAACGGCTGGGGACGACACAATTGTCACCACAGAGAAGATGCTGGCGTGATCTGCCGCACGCGCCCTACCAGAGGTCAGTATCCCTGGTATATCAACAATAACCTAATTGTGCCGTTCAAATGTGCACCGATATTTTTCGAGGATCATTATCTGTTCTGAGAAGCAAAAGTTTCTGAGAGCGAAGCTCGAGGAAAACTGTGAATTTCGAGGAATAGTTAATGTCTAATGACAAAATGTTCAACGCCACAAAGAATGTTTTTTCTTTATAATCCTTCAAATATTTTCTTTTACGGGAACCTTTGTGCGTTCTACACTCACAAGGGGTGTATAAATACAATAACCTACTTGTGGCGTCGAAATATGCTCTGATATTTCGTCCGCGGACATTATCTGATCCGAGAAGAGAACGGTTCCCGAGCTCGAGGGAAACTGTGAGCTTCGAGGATCAGCTAATGTCCAAGGACAAATATCAGGGCATATTTCGACGCCACAATGTAGGCCTTATTGTTGTTATCATCCTTCAAATATTTTCTTAGACGCACGTTTGTACGCTCACAGGGGGTGTATTCGCTGATATTTCCCGCTCGCGGAGAGAAAATATCAGGTCACGTGACGTATTCAACCAATCACGCACGAGAGAAAATATTTGATGGTTTATAAGAACGGTTAACATTGCAATAGTGCGGTCAATGATTGAGAAGCTAACAAGCTGGTTTGTCGTAATTGTTACTAAGAAAGGATCCACAATAAATGACACAGAGTTCGACTTTTTTAGACATATTTCATAAATTACCCGCGTCTGATTTGATAATATTACAGGCTTGATAATGAATATATGAGTTAGAGAAATACATACTTCACCAGAGAAGAAGTCATTTATTTCTCATCTGCTGCAGTTCGAGTTCGTCTCGTGGGAGGCAGAACCCGTAACGTTGGGCGTGTTGAGGTTCTTTACCGAGGTCGCTGGGGTACAGTCTGTGACGATAGCTGGGGTACACAGGACGCTAATGTGGTCTGTCGCCAGCTAGGCTACCCCAGAGCTCTGTCGGCCACAACCAATGCGCGCTTTGGTCAGGGGAGGGGTCAGATCTGGATGGATAACGTACGATGTACAGGACGGGAGAGGAACATTGGACTCTGTCTCTTCAACAGTTGGGGAAACCACAACTGCAGACACAGTGAAGATGCGGGCGTCGTATGTCAACCAAGACAGCGCATATGTAAGTAGATATGACATAAAGTTTTATTGATACTAAGACAAAATGAAAGACTGGTATTTGTCCTAATCGTTCACTCAGGCTTAGTTCGTTCATTCCGTCTTAGTTATCACCATGGATGGTATCTAACCAGCAAATATATACGGATCATCCGTATATATTTGCTGGTTAGATACCATGCATCCAAGGTGATCCGGTACTTGTGCTTTATCCGTTGGTCCTTGCATCTTCAAAGTACACGAGCTTCGTTTTATTGGCGATATTAGAGACACACTAAGTAGTCTGGTGCGAAGATTATTGACAGTCACTTGGGCAACTACATTGCGAACAAGAAGTAGCTCAGTGTGAACACATGCAGCTTGCTTGAAGCTGTTTGAATTTCCTTTATTACTCGGGCTGCCTGTGGCAGCGCCGAGTCTTAAAATGCAAGTCGTTTTTTTTTTTTTTTAATTGATGTCAGACGGCTTCTGCGCATGCGTTAAAGGTCAAATTCAAACCAATCAGATTGCACTGTGCTGGTCACGCAACAATCGCCAGGTTAAATGTATTTACATAAGTGAATACAGTAAATCAAAATGGTCGACCCGCGAGGGCGAAAGCCTTCCAACAGGCTCAGGATATTTCAACTGGCGCTCTTGTTGACCATAAAAATACATGAACAACCAGGAGCCGTAATACATTCGATCAGCGCTGTTTGGACAGATCCAATGTACATTTAGAAACGTAAGCGAAATACAATATCCAAACACGTTTGGATATCAACGGGTATCGAATTATAATCAAAGGTTAGATCTCGTCAGGCGCGCTCAGATAAGAAAGTTCAAAGCTCTCAGACAAGGCGAGACAAGGAGATATCACTTTCAACGAGTCATTGTCAGAAATCTATTCCATCGTGGGCGGTCTTGTACAGCTAAGGCATGTTTTACGACAGAATAAGAGTCTTTCTACTGGATTGAGAGCTCGAGACATTATACATGTCGGCTAATATGGGGAAACCTGAAACAAAAAATGAACTTTGACGGCAGAAACCCTCAATTGAGCCAAGCAGCGCTAGCTGAAATAGGGCATATATATAATATCTGAGACGTTAAATTACGTTACTGTGAAGAGGATCAAAATTCAAGTTTTGTAGCTTGAGACAGTCTTCTGCCGTGACTCGTGAGAGAAATTGGAAAAGATCTAGCTGTTTCATTCAGACACTGGCAAATTTATTGAAAGCTACGGGCTTACTTTATGAGATTATTATTCATTGTGGAATGAAAGGAAACAGGTTAGCTGAAAGTTAAGTTCGAGGTAGGCTTCGACTTTCATTCCGATTCAGTGCATATGTGCACGAAGGTGGGTGCACTACCAAAAGATCCAAAACGAAAGTTCAGTTACGTAAGTACTGTAAGTAAACTCTTTTTGATTTGAATAAATTTCCTCTCAGTTTGTCTGTTAATGTACTTTTCCTTCTAATTATCGCTTTATTTAACATCTGATTTAGAGTATGCGTACCTCAGAATAAATTATTTGAAAGGTCAACTGAATTCTTGTGTCGATAAGCGCAAATGTTTTTTTGTGAAACAGTCTGTGTATATGAGAAGCGGCTTAATAGAAGAGCTTTCTCATTTATAGGAATTACAATTGTTTTTCTTGCTATGAAATTTATGTTTCATTTCACATTTATTCATACAGTTTTAGCCGGACATTTCCCCGAGTTTTTGATCTATTTTCAATCAAATTCAAAGTCTGAATATGTCATTGTATTGCATTTATACACTTGAATTGCCAGTATTCTGTTGTTCGAATCCTGCGTTCTCATAGTCATGCCATAAAAGCGATTAATAGACCAGTCTGTTTTTTTGACGTTCTCACTGGCGAATTAAAGCACGACTTGATACTAAGAGGATTTCAAATGAAAGTGTATTTCATCTTCAATCTCATGTGGCCCGAGTGAAAGCCCAGATGGGCTCTTGTTTCTTTATCCTTGGGTAATTTGTACTATTCACGACTATTCTCCAGCTTAACTGAAACCTACAGCAAAACCGGAATTGGGTTACCTGTAGCGAGAGAAGGGACTGGGGCCGAGGGGAAAGTCATTTCTCCCTCACCACAGGTAAACCAATTCCAATTTTCGGTAGTTTTCCGGTTTGTATCGGTAATCATTAGTGTGCAAGTTCGATTAACGATTAATAGTGTGAGTGATGTTTGAAAATTCTAACAAAATAACACGAGTCCGCATGACTAGTGTTATTTGTGGAATTTTCAAACATCACGAGCACTATTAATCGGCGTTAATTGAACGTTGCACAAAAATGAAAAGGAGAACTGAATTAACTGTGTTTTCGCTGCTGTTATGATTAACATGTCTATGCTCAGCCAATCAGAATTGAGTATTTGTGTATCTATATTATTAACTAAGTAGTTGCCTGTGGAGGAGACTAACTGATTAGAAACCTTAATTTGGCTTATCTAAAAAGAGAAATGTCCTTCGAATTGATACCATTGCTCATTTCATTGCCTCCCCAGTAACCTATCGGCTCTGTGAGCACCGTAGTGGAATTCTTCGCTGTCCCGGACGCCGCAGAATATGGGTTCTCTACGCCAATTACGGCCGAACCACGGGTAGATCGGTCTGCCCCCATTCATCCATACGCACTACAAGATGCAGATCCAGTTATTCTAATCAGCTGATTCGCTGTGCTTGTCATGGTAAAAACTCCTGCCATTTGTTCGCCAAGAACGAAGTGTACGGTGATCCCTGTGTTGGTACATATAAATACATCGAGGTCAGATACAAGTGTGTGTGAAAGGTGAGTCAACTTATGGACTTACAGCTGATGTGGGCCTGCTTTTACTCCTCACCCACTCCTCCCTACATTAACTATTTTGGACACACAACACTCGACTCATGTTGATTTTTACATGAGCATGAATCCAATTTTCTAGCAGTGCATACACTGGTTTAAGTTGAACTACAGTTATACACGAATAGTGTTTAGGGTGCATGGAACGACGAAAACGTTTCGGCTTTTTTGTTAACTTTTGTGTACCCAAGAAATCTGCCAAGAATGTATTTTATAGTCAATTTATAATAATATATATTGTTTTTCAGGATATCTCAGTTGTGACAGACAGTCAGCATCAATATGATAGGAGGATTAAAAGAGAGTTGATCTAGAAATAGTCTAGAAATAGACCAATACACATCACGTGCAAGCTACTGACAGGGCTGAACAACTAGTGCGCATGCGCAAGCGACGCGTAAATCGGCGGGAATTTTCTCGTAAACACCGATGCTGTGCCGGTGAATGTCTCGTGTTTGCAGTAGCAAATTTGATCAGTGTTCAAATGAAATGGTCTGAGTATTTGAAGCTTAAGTTTGCCACAAACGTCATATAGTGATGATCGGTGTAGTTACAATCAAAACATGACATATTTCTGTACGACTACTGTAACTGGGGCACTTTGACGACGAGAACCAATCACATTGCAGAACGGCAACAAAGCATTCCAACTTATGGTTATTTGAGCCAATCAGAAAGGGCAATTTTGGTGCACTAGTTTTGAAAGAAGTCTTTTGAATGAAGAACAGCGTGGATATGCTATGATTTGTAAGCTGGAATGTTTTATTTTCGTTTTGCAATGTGTTTAATTCTCGTTGTCTAAGGTCACAGTAATCGCACTGTAAAATGAATTCGGGATATCCAACAAAGAAGCTATCAACCGAGTAATTATGATTTTTATAATGAAACGGTAGAAATGCGCAAGAGCCCCTTTATTAATTGGACTTCATCGAGGAAGGAGGTAAAGAGAGACGAACGTTTTGTCTTTGTATAGTTTTATTTTACGTTTTACATGAGCTAACGATCCGCGTAGCAAACAAGAATAGTTTTGTTAACGGAGAGGAACAAAAAATATAATAATATAAAAAAACAATATTGCCGACAAGGATGTATAGTTAGTTATAAGTATGACGTAAAAAAATAAAATGAAAAATGAAAAATGAAACCTGAGTTTGTGTATAAAGCAATGGACATGCTTCTATTGGCCATTTTGACGATGTTGCGCGCGCAGCTAGAACAATGGCTATCTGTTTTAAATAACAAAAGGTTGGTGAACCAGAACGAGTCTTAGCAGCTCGCGTCTATTGTTCTACTGATGCGTGCGCAACATCGTCAAAATGGCCTATTAGACATTTTTGTCGCAAGGCGGAAAGCTTTCAAAGACGAGCTGCCATATTTGTTAAACTAAGCGCCCTTTTGTGAATAACACAAATTTCAAATAATCCCCGCTTTAAGTCTGAGAGAATAACATTACTGCTAATATAAGCAATGAATTTCCACCAGCAAAAAAGAAAGAAATAAAATATCAAGGTCGCGCTTGATATTTACGGCTCGGAGCATCACAGTGATAAACAGGGTGATAACCCAAGCTCTGAAACGCTATTTCCATCGTTTTCGATGCAATATTTTCTCGACAATCACCTAAATCAAGAGCAAAAATGAACAAAATCTGACCGGGAAACGGTCTGGTTCCGCGCCTGAGTATCACACAAAAAATGGTCAATCGAACACATTCGATAATCGGAACCATCGATTCAAAAACTGAAACCTTGAAAAGCTAACTCTCAGCTTCGGCGCTAATGCAATTTTAGTCCGTTCAGAACGTGTGTAAGCTATCCCCGGTTGCAGATGTAGATGCGGGGGAAAATTCGACGTGGTCAAGAAAATAGGCAGCAAAGGCCGTACTTTCCGAGTAGTTAATGGCAGTGGTCAATAGACCACCTCGCGGTTATTGGGAAGCGTACAGCCGTGCAGCCGTGCAATCGTGTTTTCAGTTTTCCATACACTTGTCTGTAAATTTTCTCGCGTACTTTGACTCGTTGTTACATACATGTATGGACTGAAAACACGATTGAACGCTTCCCAGCACAGCTATACATTCCTCAAGTTTTGATCAGTTAATCTTTTCCCTGGTATCTTAAGCTTGCAGACAGTGAATATTTCAGAAATTCGATTTTAACTCTTTACCGTCCGAGCCTGTAAATAGGAGACGCATGAGTCCGTTACTAGAAAAATTATTGCATCGCGTCTAGACATGCTGGAAAGACGATGTTGCGATATTATGCGAAGGGATGTATGGCTTCAAAGTCAGAGCTATAACAGGGATCGCTCGACTCTCACTATGGGGAAAAGCCCATTTGTTTTGGCGATTGTTTCGTTTCTTCGATTTTCACGAATTTCGAGGAGCTGAAAATCGGCTCAAAAAAACCTTCCCATTCGCACTTGAAATCAAGAGCAAACACAAAATAACCACTCAGTCGTTACAGTACCTTGTTTAATCTTTCCAACCAGCAGGTTTGTTTTCACAAAACACACCAAGCGACGGTGAACCACGCCGATGTTTGCACTGCATTTCACTCGACCACAATTTTCTGCTCCCACCTCCGATTGCATGCTGGGTAATGGACAAAAATTCCACAAGGGGTCCCCCCCTCTGGGACTCCGGTAGGGAGCCCCTACAACCAAGAGCGGTGATTTGGACTCAAGCCGTTGCTTTAAAGTGACAAAAACACATCCTAATAGGTTGAGCAGGGGTAAAAGACTGCCAACTGCAGGATTTCAAGGATTTCATTGAAGAATTTTTTCATGTGTCTCAGTGAATTCGAAAGCACAAACACAACGGAAAAACCCTGTGAAATCCCGTCACAAGGCCTACTAAAAGCAAACCAAGTAATTTTCAGCCGTCCTCAGACTTAATGATGTCCTCAAGCTCTCTGACAGTGGCATTTTTCTCCAAAATTAGTGCACATTTCATTGGAAACCCTACAGAAGTTGCAATACCTACCGTCGACCAGTTCGTAGAATTCACCCGAATGGCATTGTGGAGAAAGTTTGAGCCCTCGGCTTAAAAAGTCAGCAGTATTTAACTACCCCGGGCTAGCCAAACTTGAACTGAGGGGGGAGGGTTGAGTTAGCAGTCCGGATTTCACCAATTGAGCTCACACGATCGTACGACAAAGAGTTAAGGAAATTATTTGGCATCGGATTCCCATACGAACACTGTATTTCGCGCCATGTTTGCACCCCTTTCAAAACGTCGGAGTTAACCGCGAACTGGTCTATTGGAGCACATTCAACGTGAGCTTGTTCCTACTGGATCAGTGGTATTTCTAGCACTATATAAGTCACGTCGACAAATTCAATCCGTACTGCATGGTATTGCCCGAACTCAATCCATAGGTTAAGTTCAATCACGTTCGATTAAGTTCGATTTGAGTTCCAATAGGTCGATTGGTTCGATAATCGAACTCACAAAAAGTTGCGGTTCGATTGCCGAACGTTCGATTTACTACGCCATGGATAATTCATTCGTCTCTCTTTCATGTTTCTTCAGTTTGTTTGACACAGCTAAAATCCGACGTTTTAAGTTCTGTGCTAACGGCCCTGCATGGCTAGCTTTATCGCTTGGAATCTTGTGTTTGAATTCGGTCGAGGAGTACGTTTCCAGAGATTCCAAGTGATTTTTTCTCTGCTTTTTCGTACCTGACACATTTTCTATTTTCATATTATCTTTATTTTACTTGCTTAGTTTTCTTTTGGTGCATAGCCTACATGTTAACGATTTAACCAGAAGAACGCTACCAAGCTAGATTAGCTTTATATAGTTATTCTGGGTAGAAAATACCCTACTTCTGAACAATCACCCTATCATTCTACATATAACAAGAGCCCATCTGGGCTTTCACTCGGGCCACATGAGATTGAAGATGTAATACACTTTCATTTGAAATCCTCTTAGTAATAACCAAAGGGAAGAATTATTAGCTGAATTTAGCAGTCTTTAGTGGCCGGTAGCGCGGTGACTTTCATTCTCTGCTCCTCTAGTATATATGTAATTTAATAGTTTTGTTTTTCTCGTATGTTGACCTTTTAATTTAAACACTACTTATTCGTTTAACACACTGCATTTGAGTAGGCATATATTCATTGTTTTGAACCCGAGAATTAACCGCCCGACTACCGTACTTCATGGTCCCTTTCTTTAGTAGTGAGTTGTCGGTCAGGTGATTGTAAACTCTCGTCATTTAGCAAAGAAAATGTATTCTGATGAATAGGGATCGGGTTGTCATGTAAGAAAGATGGCTCTTGAACAAACTGATAAGCTTCAGTAGGTTGGGTAGTCTCGGAACATTGGAGACCTTGGTCCTTATTGCGGGCTAACAAATTTATCCTCGTGAATAATCTAAAGAATTCCGTCTCTTCCGGTTTGAATTTGACTCATGTGTATGTTGCTTTTGGAGTTTCAAGGATATGTTGATCCAAAACTACAGGAACTTGGGGTTTTTCATTGACTTGTGAACTTGCAGGCTCTGTAATTTGTTTTGTTTTCTTAGTATAATATAAAGTGTTGTTCATGTTCTCAAGCATGTCGCGCGTGACCTCTGTTTCTTCATTCATTAAGTTCTCTACTTTCATCTGTAATCTGGGAAACTCAATCTTTGCCCATGCCTTGGCACATAACTATTCTTGTTGTTAAGTAGACGTGTCAAACTGGATGATTATAAGTAAAATCCTTCGACAGCTTGTACCGTTTCCGCTAGGTCAATATCCTCGCTGGAACGAAATAACTTGATCTCAATACTCTCTGATCCAACTTACGGTAAATTTAAATCTCTGACAGTTTTTAAGAGACTCGTAATATTGGGCTTGAAGTGCCTTCACCCAAAATAATATGTTTTCCTCGGATGTTTTAAATGCAGCACAGCGAGCCGATGGCTTATAGATTCCAATATCTATTTCTTCGAATTTTAGCTTTCCGGATCCTGGCCCCAGTTCACTGGCTTCAGGTCGTCGTACGTGTCGTATCACTGGCCATCTGGGTAAAAAACGCGGTCCTTCGGCTCCGTCAATAGCGCCAGTTGAAATATCCTAAGCCTGTTGGAAGGCTTTCGCACGAGTGTAGAAACTACGTCAGGCATGAGTGATCACTTAGCTGTCCTTTTTAACATCAATGTTAAGGCTACAAGATCCTTCAAGCCCCCCCACAAAGTATATATCTATAAGAAAGCAGATTTTGCTAGCTTTAATGATTATATGCTGAAAGCTTCCGAAGATTTCCTCCAATCAACAAGCTGTCAAACAAACACTGTGTCTGAGAACTGGGACTTGTTCAAGTCAACCCTATTTAAAGGCATTAGCAAATTTGTTCCCCAAAGGAAATCACTTGCAAAGTACAAGCTAGCCTGGATTACTCCATCAATCAAACGTCACATGCGCAAAAAAGATCACCTCCACAAGATAGCTCTCAGATCACATCATCCAAAGCACTGGGAAGCTTTTAAAAAGAAACGGAACTTTGTTTCTTATCTTGTAAAAAAAGCACATAGTAACTATCTTAATGATATTATTGGTAGCAGCCTTTATGACAACCCGAAGAAATTCTGGTCTTATGTTCGTACCAGTAAATCTGAGAGTATCGGTATTCCCCCCTTGAAGACTGACAGCTCTTTGTGTGTCTCGGATTACGACAAAGCTGAAGCTCTGAATTCTCACTTCTACTCTGTGTTTACTAAAGAACAGTTCCCAATCCCAAACAACGGTCCGTCACCTTATAAGTCTATACCTGAACTGTTTATCTCCTCGAATGGTGTAGCTAAGCAGTTATCTTCACTCAATCCAAACAAAGCCTGTGGCCCTGATGAACTTCCTGCCAGAATCCTTAAGGAACTTGCTCCATCAATTTCAAATTGGTTGGGCTTTATTTTCCAACAGTCTTATGAATCCAGTACTATTCCTCTCGACTGGTCCAAGGCTCTTATTTCTGCTGTGTACAAAAAGGATACCAAATCTAACCCAGCCAATTACCGCCCCATTTCTCTTACATGTTTATGCTGTAAAGTCATGGAGCATATTATGCTTTGCCACATTTCCAAACACTTATCCCTACACGATATACTAATTAACCAGCAGCATGGCTTCAGAAGATCGTTTTCCTGTGAAACTCAGCTCATCACAGCCATAAATGACTGGGCAAGGTCCATCAATCTCCAGAAACAAAGTGATGTCATCCTGTTAGACTTCAGCAAAGCCTTTGACTCTGTCCCTCACATCCGCTTGATGTCCAAGCTGAATTATTATGGCATTAGAGGTCCTGTTGCCAAGTGGATCGAAGCATTCCTGCAGAACCGGTCTCAAGTTGTCTCTGTTAATGGTACCCACTCCCAACCAAGATCTGTGATTTCTGGCGTACCCCAAGGGACAATCTTGGCTCCAATACTATTCCTACTATACATCAATGATATTTCGGACAATATTAGCTCACAGATTCGTTTATTCGCTGACGACAGTATCATTCATAGAGAAATTAATACACATCAAGACCATATTATTTTACAGGAAGACCTAAATAAGTTAAGCAAATGGGCTGAAACCTGGCAACTAAACTTTAATTTTTCCAAGTGCTACCACCTAGGTGTTACCAACAAGAGAATTCCATCTTCCTTCTGTTATGTAATGGATGGTAAATCCATTTCTAAAGTTTCCTCTACCAAATACTTAGGTGTCAACTTTACTAGTAATCTTAGCTGGAATCTTCATTGTGACACTATCTGTAAAAAGGCCAACAGCACCCTCGGTCTGCTTAGACGTATCCTTAGTGAATGCAGTACAAAGGTTAAATCTGGAGCTTATACTAGTTTAGTTCGCCCTCAACTTGAATATGCTTGTTCTGCTTGGAATCCACATACCAAACGTAATATTAACAAAATTGAAATGGTTCAGCACAGAGCAGCTCGTTTTGCCTTCAAAGATTACTCTAGATATAGCCATGTCACTCCTATGATAAATCAATTAGGATGGGTAACCTTAGAGCAGCGCAGGTTGCTATCCCAAGTGTCCTTGTTCTTTAAGATCAATCAGGGTCTCGTTGGTATTAAGTTCCCCCAGGAAGTTACAGCTCTGACTAGAGCATCCAGGCTACCAAATCCCTGGCCTTACCGTCAGCTTCAATGTTCTACAAACGTATATAAGTTCTCTTTTTATCCTAGATCAATAGTAGTTTGGAATAATATTCCTCTTAGTACCAGACCAGTAACTTTAGAAGAATTTAAGTCTATTGCCCTGCCATCCCTGGAGTCCCACTGAAATTCTCACTACTAGTATTATACATGTATACTAGCATATATATTATTTTAGTAATGTTTGTAATATTGTTACTGATTATAAATCTTTCACTATGCATAATTTCATAGCCGTAGAAGCTAAGTATACCGCCCTCCTAGTATAGTCTTGTACTGATTTAGGAGTAACCCATTAAAGCATTAAAGCATAAACTGGCTTACATTTGAGAGATGAGACTCCAAACTAGAGAGAAAGTTCCTCGCGGGTCTTCCGCCATCTTGCTTTACTGTATTAAATTATGTAAATAAATTAACCTGGCGATTGTTGCGTGACCAGCACAGTGCAATCTGATTGGTGTGAATTTGACCTTTAACGCATGTGCAGAAATTTTGCGACACCCAACAAAAAAAACGGCTTGCATTTTAAGACTCGGTGCTGCCACAGGCAGCCCGAGTAATAATTTTGTGGTATTTAAATAAAATTGTTGTTGTTGTAGAAGTCCTATGGAACTCTGTGTAAACTTATTACTACTGACATTTAATTCGCGCTTCTCTTCAGTCTACACTGAAGATCAGGAGCTTTAATTCATTGTGGTCTGGAGATGCATGGGGTCATAGTAAGAGGATCTCTAGCTTGCATAGGTATACTTGGACGTTTTAATTAAAGCTATTTTGCCTCGATCTTGCGTTTCAAAAAAATGTAGCGGGTGGGGTAGTGAATTATGGTAACAATGCGTGATCGGAGCGCGGAAGATCACAAAATTGGAGTCGGTCAGAATTTCTTTAAAGTTTCTGTCGTACCGCACTAGTGTGTTCTTGTGTGTCATAAGGAAATTAACATTATTTTCTGCCAGACTGTACATTTCTCACTTCCTGTGACAAGCTGGGTTAACTAGCCTCGCTTTGATGCCTTTATGAATAAGGTCAATAAAATGAAAGGAATGATATATATGGAAAATGCATTATGTTGGGAACAAAAGCATTTCCTTCATTGTATAAGCTGTATTTATATAAACTAGTCGTAGCTATCGCTAAAGTGCCAACGAAAACAAAAACCCAGAAAAATTGCCTCCGCCTGATCTGAATATGATACGCTGATAAACGAGAATAGCAATTATATTTATAGTTTGTTTATATTTTAATAAATCACGATGGAACACTTTGTAACTGTGCATTAGAAAACTTAACTGTATATTTCACTTCATGGTTATTCCTGACATTTTACTCTTATGGCACTTTGAGAATACATAAAATACAGTGCCTTGCAGCATATAACAGCCAGGCGATGAGGGAGAGCAGACGAATTTAGAGCTGTAGAATAAGAAATATGGTTAGAGCCTAGAGGATACGGAGTGCTCGACACTGAATGTTTTGAAAGTTTGTCAGAGGGGATATTAGTGCTCCAACTGGGCTTCAAGAAACGAGAAAACAAAGGGTTTATCATGTTTATTGTATTTATTGAAATCATTGTTAACGAAAGTCATTAAACAATTACAAGTATAACACATCTTAAATTGGCTCTGACTTTGGTTTACAGGACATTACACTACATTACATTTTCACAGAGTGATCGAGATTTTACTGCATATCCACATATCCTCGGGCATCGGCTCTATATTGCTGCTGACTCGTTGGCAATATTAAAACCCAAGTGTTTACAGTGTAGAAATAATTAGTATCAAAGAGATTAATTGTTGGGTTGACCATGAACTCAATGTTCACATCTCTAGTCCTCTAGGTGTCTGAGTCAATGTTTATGTCTGGCTTTAAAGCTTTCAAAAATAAAATAAAACATAATTTATTGGAGTTATATATCTAGTTTGGAATCTTTTTCTTCACAAATTTATTTGCACTTATACCATATATTGCCGCCTATACCATTTTATGATTTTCTATATAAACAATTAGCTTTGATACCATTTGTGTGTGTGTGTGTGTTTTTTTTTTAATTTAATTTCCTTCGTGTGTGTGTGTATGTAAGAATTTTGATCATTTCGACCTTTATCTTTCAAATTAACAAATAAGCCACCCAGCTCGATTAGCTCTTTATAGTTATTCTGGGGGGAAATTTACCTGTTGTGTCGATAAACAATGTAAATTAGATAAGGATTTGTGGTAAATAAAAAGTAAATAAATAAATAAACATATTGCTGGACTAACTGGAACTAACGAGAAAGAGATATCAACCTTTGTAATAACTTTTGAATCGGGGGTAGAAGCGGAATATTGAATATTGAAAACTGAGGAATATTGAATATTTGCCTGAAAAATATACGGCTGAATACTTTCGAAAATTAAAAAGAATAAGGAATATCCAATTTTTTTTTAGTATGGAATGGGAATATTTACCCCAGGAGAGCAGAGGAATACGGAATTTTTAGAGTGAAAATATTCCGCTTCTACCCCCGATTTTGAACACTACGTTCGATGTGAACACGCTGGTTCGATGTGAACACGCTGGTTCGATTTTAGCACTTTTTGCTCGATTTTGAACCAATTGGTTCGATTCAGTTCACGGTACAGAATTACTCACAGTTCAACACCACAAAAAGAAAGCAAATTATTTAAGCAAATCAGAATGTTTTCAATGCGAAGAAAGGAATACTTTACCTCGTCCTCGCATTCAGCACCGCCACTTCGACGATCAACACGACCACGTGAGATTCCATGACGTCACACGCAAAAACTCGCGCTGTGATTGGTTTTATTTCCTTCTATTGTTACATTACAATTTTCGATCGAGATTTTTTCTGCCTGCAAAATACCTCGTGTGCCTCGTACGCGCATCGGCTCTATAATGCTGCCGCCTCACGATCCTCGCCTCTTGGCTCGGATCGCTCGTTGGCAATTAATTGACCCTTCTCAGATAGCCGGTCATGTTCACTACAAACAATAGGTTTTGTAAGGTCAGCCTCGAACCGAGTAGCTTCAAAACGAGGTTAGACTAGCAAAAACAAAGGTTTTTATCCTCCTGGACTCAATGAGAGGACAGATATTACATTTACTACATGTTTGACAAAACAAACTATACAATTTTATTTCCTACTGAGATGGCTGAACTAATGTATAACCATTATACTAGTTTCAAAGTAAAGCAATTCATCATTTGAACAAAAATCAGCTTGCATGGTTCTGACCTGATTCGCTAATCTGTGACGGTCCATACCCCAGTTCGTCATACTGGGTAAAATTGATAAGTCTTAATTCCATAAGGATAGGCTCTATCTTGGTACTCCAGGCCGGCTTTACTGCAGTCGGCCCGGACAGACCATCAAGCCCGCGTCTGCGTTCCTCAAGTCTTTCTAAGGTGCTGGCAAGAGCGGAGTCGATAGAGAAAGGACTGTTTGGAGAACTCAAAGATAAATTACCTGATGTTTGTCTACTCCCTGAGCCAGATTTATTTATTCTGTGTGCTCTCATTGCTGAACCCTGTGTCTTTTCTCGTCGTGGTGGAGAGGTGGGTGTTAAAGGGAGGCTTCGAAAAAATCCACACGATTGTGCTCTTGTTAGGTCCCTGATGTAGCTGACCCGGCTGGAATATCCGCTGTCTTCACGAGGTGGAGACGGACTTGGGGTGGGCTTAGTAACAGCACATGGCGATGAGCTTCTTCCCGTCACGGTCCCTTCCTCCAGTCCCTCCACTGTATGCTCCTGCCAGTTGTCCGAAATCTCATTCACAAACCGCATTTCCTCATCAATGTCGTCATCAAAGTCATAGTCGTGTTTGCTGTAATGAGTGGTTATGAAAGCTGAGAACGGGTCCCTATCGAGGCGATCAAGGGACGGTGTCTCCTCGCAGTCCATTATTGCAGCATAACGCTCTCTTCGCTTTATACAATCCGAACATAGATTAGGTCCTAGGAGTTCACAGAAGTGTCGACAGAGCTGTGAGTCGTTCAATACATCCTGTCTATTACAAGTGGTTTCGGGACAAATAGGTGTCCCCGATGCGCTGGATACACGGTTTAGTATCTTTTTAAAACGAGGTCGGGACTTCTGCTTCTCGGTATGTTTTACTAACGGAGGAAAACAGCCATATTGAGCTCGCCTTTGATTGTCTTGAAGCAGAGTCTGTGCAGTTGTCCGTCTTTCTAATTCCCAGGCAAACTGTAGCTGTAAATTGGCTATACTGTCAAGTCGCCTGGGAAATCGATTAATCCTTTGCCTTGTTGCCTTTCTCTGTGGTTGTTTCTTGTACAGCCACTCAAATTCTCTTGCCGAAGCAGACACAGCCATTGTCAAATCCAGAGAACATGTAGAGTCTTGTAATCACTGACCCAAATCGGTAAATTTACAATAAAGTGGTTGGTATTTGGATGACTAAAATGCTCCCAAACAGTAATGCAACAGCACTTGATCTTGAAGTGAAGTACGAGCATTACATAGTGTACAATTCAAGAACAAATGTACACAATTTCATCAAGATTTCACCACCTTGGTAACACGCAAGTGTAATGGAATTTGACGCACAATTATAATCTGTTGTCAAACATTCCAAGTTTCAGATTACACAAAGCAGCTATGTCACGCGTGACTAGTTCCAGTCTTTTTGGGCGAATATAAATCAATCAATAAATTAAATACATCTAGAACAGATTTTAATATAAGGAAAACAGCACAGGCTTACCATCATCTAAGTTTGTACCTCAAAATTGGTTTTAGGTTCTCTGGATGATGTTGATGTGGAGTTATATTTTCACTCCTAGAATGGACCTTTAGCTATACTATTATTTAGTTATACTATTTTGCTACTTCAAGTTTTGGTCTACGTCACTTCCCGTTTCCGCAGTTTCTATTGCGAAATTTACCACATTTATAGATCTTCTTACCTTAGAGCTCTTCACTTGTAACATCTAGTACCTGAAGAAGGCTGGTTTGGCCAGCCGAAATATTGTAATATTTAATATAAAATCCTACGTTGTGTCAGGAGCCCTAGTCTCCCTCGCAGCCTCTTTTAGTGTCGGGCTCCCTGTGCTCCCTCCCCACAGGGAGCCCGACACTAAAAGAGGCTGCGAGGGAGACTACAGGAGCCCATGTCTGGCCTTATTTTCTAATTTTTTAATATCTGTAAAAATCCCCATCGTTAACCGAGACACGAGGCGGATCCAGGCCGGGGTTCGATCCAATCCCCCTTTCTCTCGCTCGCTTAGAAAAGAAAGAAAAGACAACAAAGAAATTGCCAAATACTTTGGTGCTGGCGTAGACACTGGACATTTTATTAGCTCTTTGTACTGCATAGGTCAGTACATCAGATAATAAACTCTTAACACTAGGGTGGTCCCTTCATGTAGGCAACACATGAATTGCTATCAAAATACAATAGAACTAACACAATACAAAACAATGGAACGAAATACACAATACAATTTCTGCACCATGCTCTCTTCTCTAGACACGTCCAAAGCTACTGGTCCCGACAACCTACCGGCCATCATACTAAAGAACTGCGCTGAAGCTTTAGCGCCATCTTTAACTGTTTTTATTAATGTTTCACTTAGAACTGGTCTTTTTATTTCTGTATGGAAACTAGCTAACATTCCTCCGGTTTATATAAAAGGTAACCGATCTGAGGTCGAGAACTTTCGCCAGATTTCGCTCTTGCCCATCGTTTCTAAGTTACAAGAGAAGTGCGTCGCTTCTAAACTTGTTCCTCACGTTTCTGTAATTTTACGCCATTCTCAATATGGTTTCCAACAGGGTCTTTCTTGCACCGGTCAACTTGTTGAGGTTTTCCACGATATTTGTAATAATTTAGATAAGGGGTATGAGAGTGATATTATTTATCTTGATTTCGCAAAAGCTTTCGATTCAGTGTGCCACCAGACTGCTATGGAAGCTCCAATACTATGGAGTTAGCGGTTCTTTGCTTAAGTGCTTTGGTAATTACCTGACTGGAAGGATGCAGCGCGTTATCATAAATGGCTCTTATTCTTCGTGGGAGGTTGTTAAATCGGGAGTTTCTCAAGGCTCAATTCTAGGTCCTGCATAGTTTCTTCTTTATGTTAACGATATGCCAGATGTCGTGCGGAACTCCAGCACTGATTTCTATGTTCGCTGACGACTCGAAGTGTTACAAAGTCATCACTTCTATACGTCGGATTCTGCCTCCCTCCAGTCAGATCTTGATGCTCTAAGTGAGTGGTCTTCATGTAATGAACTAAACTTTCAACCGAAAAAATGTGAAAACCTTCGTATCAGTCGTAAACGATACAGCTTTGACCGTTCCTACTTCATCAGTTAATTTTGACGTTAAGTTAAGTTGTGAACCCACTCAAAGGGATCTTGGTGTCACGATTACGAGTGACCTATCATGGAATCACCACATTGACACAATAACTGCGAAAGCAAATCGAATGCTTGGGTTTCTAAAGCGAAACTGTACAAGGGACCTACCTACCAACTCCATAAAGACTCTGTACGTAGCCCTGGTCAGATCTCACTTAGGATACTGTAGTCAGTTATGAGCTCCTCAATCTGTTATTAGAAACACTAGGCTTATAGAATCTATTCAACGCAGGGCAACTAGATTTATCTGTAAAACTTGCCTCGACCTAGCTATAAAGATCGTTTGGTGTCCTTAAACCTTTTACCTATCAATTACTGGTTAGAATACCTAGATCTTGTCTTCTTTTACAAATGCAAGTCTAATGCTATTAGTATTGACATCACTAAATACGCGAGCTCGTGTTCCGGTCGTTCCCGCCGTGCTTACTCTGGTTTGTACTTTAGGCAATCTGTCATTCCCAGGACGTCCAGCTTTAGGGACTCGTATTCAAGTTACAGATAAGAGCCGGGCCGTCCCTTCATGTAGGACGACACGAATTGCTACCAAATTGTATTGTATTGTGTTGCGTTCTATTGATTGTATTGAATTGTATTGTGTTGTATTCTATTGTATTTTGGTAAAAATTCGTGTCGTCCTACATAAAGGGATTGCCAGAGCCCAGCTGTATCGGGAGAGATCGGGCATTCGTGCGCTCGTACACGTATTTTTTGCGGCTTGGGAAGGAAAGGGTTTTGAATTCAATAGGGAATCTTGAGCGGGGGTGAATTAATAGCATAATTTGGAAATTTCAGGGATTAAGAGTTTGAAACTTCAAAACTCGAACGACTTCAAAATTTTATTGATGCTCCGTGATTGCGCGTTAAGGTTGTGCTCATCAAGGAGTGCATTTGTAAAACATTATTTGTGTTTCTTGGGAATTTGCTCGTGCTATATATTTGTCAAGCTTCTGTTCACCAATAACAAAGTGAGAAATAAACAATACAACGAGTATTGCTATCATGGGAGATCATGTAGAATATGATTCAGAATTATTTCGATCGAACTGCGGTTTCGTTCAGTCAGGTTGCTGGTATCCATCATGGCCGAGTTTTCACGATTTGCACAGTGCTCCTTTAACGAGTCAGAGGAAAGGGAACGGTACCTCAAGGCAATACCGAAGACAACTAACGATACGACGAAGTGGGGAATAAACATTTACAGGAAATGGGCCCACGGCAGAGTGAACAAAATTGCAGCGTTGGAGTTGGCTGTTGGAGCACATGATACGAGCGTTGTACAGTCGCTTGATACTGACCATGCATTAGTCTAAGAAGAGATGACGCCGTTTCATTAACCTTCTGGCAGGGAAGTTAGGAATAAGGTTGGAGAGCTTTATCCGATGAAAACGTTACACCACATAGTTTGCAGCTTAAGCGAAAATTTGAACAAGTCGGCCGTGACGATACGAACCCAATCGATAAAAGTAACAGCATGCAGGTAAGAACATTACAAAAATGTTATTGGGAAATGGAAATACTAATTATTGAATATATGAATGGTAGAAAATCATTGAACTGCTCAGGAATATTTGAAGACAAGTGTTATAAATCGGTGTTCCCTTTGGCGTTTAACAAAATTTATTGTTCTAGCTGGCAGTTTGTGGGAAATATAAATACATTTTATAGCGTTACGGAATGTACATAAGTGGGTGCAGAATGTTATGTAATCCCGTTGGGATACCCGCGTTGAGTGTATAAAGAGGAGTGATTAATATGTGAGAATCAATCGAAATAGAAATGTACTGACTACACACCTATGTATACGAAGTCCAAGGACTACGGCAAAGCTGACACAACGTAGGATTTTATATTGAATGTTACAATATTTCGGCTGGCAAAACCAGCCATCTTCAGCTACTAGATCAGTTTTACAAGTCTATGTAGACTTGATTGGCCAACATTATATACTGCTGTAATTATTCGTCCGACAAGTATCAATAAACGAGATGCCCGCCCCTTACCTGTTGTTTGTGTTTAATGCAGTTTAGCTATAAAATGTTTTATGCTCGTTTCAGTGGGATAAGAGCATAAATAAAGATTTTATTTGGTTCTATAGTATTCTATTCCCTTAACTCATTTTTCTAGATGTGTTTGTTTTGTTTCAGTTTCTCAGTTTTCCGTACCGTGTTCTGGATTCAGAGATGGAAGAAGTTCATAGACAGCCGGTAGCCTGAATTTCAGCAGTCTCCTCCGGTTGAAATTCAGGCTAATAGACAATATTAATAGACAATGTCAATAACAAGCCCGTGAAGGCCCCAATACCGTTCTCGACGACGAGGTCTTTTGGGAGCTGCAACAGCGAAAAGTTTGTTAGACACTATTTACTTTTATAATGGTAAATTGTTTGGGTTGCGGGGTCATGAGCATAGGTTAATTCGTCAACATAATTTTGAATTGGACGATAATTTCATAAAATACCGTGACATTTTGAGTAAAACCTACCATGGAGGTTTGAAGGATTTGAAGAAAACGGCGAAGGTAATGAAACACATTTGTATGTGGCGCCGTTTATGACAAAATACCACTCATAAATATATGAAGTATAGCACATAAATATTTGTACCAGTAATATAAATATAGTGACTGTAATCTAAATATTCGCATCAGAACGAAATTATAGGTGTCATGAATCCATAACATATTTTTACGTTATGGATTACGCAATCTATAAAGGAGAGCTTAAAGACCCTGTGTCCGAGCCCATGGTGCTTTGCGCCAATGTTATGATTAGTTTGTTTATCAACGGCCGCATAAATTAAAGGCCAGCTTTTAGGCAAACTAAAATGCTCTCGATTGTTTATAAGTTTCATAAAAGAAGTACACATACACTTTAGATAACGAATTTCATAATTTATACCGGATTAAAAACCCAATCGAGCCCACGAATTTTCTCCGGATGCTTCGAATATGATTTTAACAGTACTTGGCAGGAAGCCAGTATTGTTCTGTCTTTAGATTCTAATTCGGTTTACGAGTGCGACTTTTCACAACTATACAAGTAAACACATACTCTTGCTACCTTGTTTTCATGTCTCCAGTATTGCTTAGCTGTATTTGAAGATCTCTACTTTCCTTGCGAATGATATATTTTGAGTGCAAAATGAAATGTCGTACTCGCACTCGAGTCAAACTCACAGCGAAGTAACAGCTGAACTCGGCAGATTGGAGTTTGACCCGCGATCGTAGTTTTGGTAGCAAGATTTTCTGGACGTACTGTAGGATGAAAAAAAGGTAAAGGACATTGCTTTCTCTGCTAATAAAAATGCAAAACATATACAGTTACAGATAAGTCGTAACACCTCAGTGGAGCTCAGCCGTGCGAAATTATAATTACGAATGATCTTGATGCCAGAAGTGGCTGCTTTGTGCTTTGTATTTCCGACGAAACCTGCCGATCCCTTAGATTTAGTGCAGCAAATCCCCAGGAAACTCACGTAGTAGTCCTTTGGAACCACAAGTGTTCTCTTGTAGACCTAGAGAAAGTAAAATGTGGACTGCTGAAGGATTATTTGTCGAGTCGCTTCGCCTCGCTGTCTCGCTCCTTTCTCCGGCATTCCTCTACTCGCCACTCTAGACCGGGATCCGAAGACATATTCGAACTAAATTTCATTTAAAAAAGTATATATACAAAAGTTAAGATAAAAGAAAGTCAGTTAAGCATATATACCTATGAATAATTACACGATGGCCCAAACTAGGGATGGATTTCGAAAGATTCGAAAGTGATACAATAACAACACTGATCTTTCTGATTTTCGTAGCCTTCGAAAATGATTTGCGCGCGCAAAGCACCATGGGCTCGGACACAGGGTCGTTAAAGGGGCATGATCATCGGTTTTTACGCATGCGCAGTAGAGACGAGATAGTGGAGTTTTCCGTGGGCCACGGGAAATTCAACTTATCCGCCATCAATGCGAGCGTGGTATAATCTGATCCAATTTAACAGCTTGTGTGGGCCATCAGTCCTCCAAACTTCGTACAGTATTTTAGATGTATATATTTATTAGTTCTGTAGCCTTTTTTTGTTTGATTTGCGAAAATGAGCTAGAAAATTTCGAAGAAAACACGAAGTCAGCGTGGCGTGAACTTAAACGGTATGTTTGTACTAGTTCGATTTATCGGATGTCATGCACTTGAAAACAATTTTTACACTTCAAATGAATGTTGATTGTTCACATGGCTATCCTGTGTGAGCTGCTGTAGTTATTTGGAATCAGGGAATGTTTGAACGGTGCATTTCGTACACTTTTGCAAGCATAGTGTAGCGCGCTGTTTACTCGTAACGCAGTCTGTGAATTAATAACGAGCTTGTTTGTATACTAGTTCGATCTATCGGTTTTCAACTCCAAAACAATTTCGATACCTTCAAATGAATGTAGATTGCTCAGAAGACTATCCTGTGTGAGCTGCTGTGGTTATTTGGGCATCAGGAATTTTTTAAACGGGAGTTTGCCTACAGTTTTGGAAGCATACTGTAGCGCGCTCGATCATAGAATGTTTATTTGCAACGGAAGTCTGTTTATAACTAACGAGCTTGTTTGTACTAGTTCGATCTATCGGTTTTTATGGAGTCCAAAACAATTTTTGATAGCTTCAAATGAATGTAGATTGCTCAGAAGACTATCCTGTGTGAGCTGCTGTGGTTATTTGGACTTCAGGGAAATTTTAAACGGGAGTTTTCCTACAGTTTTGGAAGCATTATGTAGTGCTTGACACTACAATATTTACTTGTGAAGAAAATCCTTTGAGCTTTAAAATCTAGCGTGTTTGTACTAGTTCGAACTATCGGCTTTTATGGACTGAAAACTTATTTTACAGCTTCATATGTATGTCGGTTGATCAGAAGACTATGCTCTTTGTGTTCCTGTGGATGGTTTGCAGGGGCGTAGCTAGGCATTTTCAAGTTGTACGCACAAGTGCAGTAGCTACCGGTTTTAAGGGCCCCCTCTCGTAAAAAAAATACGAGGCCGAACAGGGAATTTTCGTCTCAAAGTGTACGCACGTGCGTATATGCGTACAGGAAGCTACGCCCCTGGTTTGGCATCAGAAAGTATTTTAATGTACTTTTTGTTCGATTTTCGTGCAGTGTTTGGACATAATTCGCCGATATCAGATTTTATGCAAAAGTATCCAAATCAAGCATGTTCAACATTCTAAGAACAGAACTATTTGTCCAAATGTTATCATATCGAACTCAACTTCTCCTCCATCGACTCTGAAGCCATTGTTACAACGTGGTTCCCTAATACAGGGCCGTCAGCCTTCAAAATGCTACTACAAATCCTCCTTACGTACGCTCGCTCAACCGGGAAGATTAATTAGTACTTTCTGCACGCCTACTGCACACGACTACCAGGTGACCATGCCCCTTTAAGCAACCACGACGGCAACGTCTAGGACGGCTGCATAAAACAATAGCTTAGGTGCGTTTCTTTGGGAGAATCCGAATCCGGATTCTTGAATCCAAACATGGATTTTGCATTTCTTTACCCAACTTTGAATCCATACTCAGAATGGATTCGAAGGATCAAATCCAAATTCTTGGGCGTTTTTCTGGGAAAGCTGGATTCGAAAATACTAGTGGCTAGCGGCATACCACTAGCGACGGTGACGTCACAAGCCATTACGAACCACAGGGATCCCATTACCCCACACACACAAAATACCAGCCAGAGGGCGAGGCTGCGATTCTCCCAAAGAAACGCACCCGGATCATACGTAATGCTCGCGTCGATCCATCTACTTTGAAAAAACTTTGCCGAATAAAGGAGGCGATGCGATTTCAATAAGAACTAAAGTATAATTCACTGGCGATTAAAATAGGAGTACAAATATGTTATGGATTGCGTAATCCATAACGCCAAAGTAAAAGCCTGTTTCGACGTCGTATAATTAATTCGACTTTGCAATAATTTGAATAAATACTAAACATGTTGACTAAAATGACTTTCTTTACTAACAACTCGCAAATAGTGTATATTCTCTATAAATCGATGTTGTGATAGAAATAAAACGTCAACCCACGTTTGCTTACGCGGTCATGGGTCAAGAAGTCACATTTTCACGATTTCAAACAAACGTAGAACAGAGTATTCTCTGTAAACCCAAACTTTCTTCACAGAAGTAATCAAAACTGGATGTAGAATCGATATTTATGATAACCAAATAAACGTTAGGTACACTTTAAAATAAATATCGAATGAGAAAAAAAAATTGTATGACGAATTATTGAATGTCAGTGTGCTAATAAAGTATTGTTTAAAGTGTGTAATTATTATTTCTAAGTCCTGGTACTTTGTTTGTAACATTGTGTAGAGTGGGTTTAGAAGACTGGCATACGGTGGCCCATAAGTGCCAAACACAATACACACGGCGAAAACACAATACACAAAGCATGGCAACTAGCCGAAGACTGGGGACTGTTATTACCGCTTACCAGTTTGAAACGCACTCGCACCCGCCAGAAATTTGAAAAATGGCGGATGCTGAATCAGCTGAAGCACTACTTCGATTCTCTTTGAACTACGACTACACGACAATTTTGAGTTTCTTGAAAAAAGTCATGGAATAAGAATTTCGAAAAGAACACTTTTGAATCGTTTAAATCAATATGGTCTATGCAGGCGAGGGCAGAGTGTGGACATCCATGAAGACATTGTTCGGGAATACATTACACAAGAGAGCTGGATGGTCCGGCTCTCGGCTTCTCAAATCTCTGTTACAGGTCTATGTGGCAATGGCTGCACTCAAAATACATGGCAAAACAGAGTTTGTACGCCACACAATCTTTAGCAACTTTTTGAGCTCACTTCTGTAGTAACCATAAGATCTTAAGGAGATGGTAGAAAAAGACAGGAAAATGGTCCATTATACCACGTGCACAGAAAAGTCATTTTCTCCCGTAAAAATGTATGAACGAATTGCTGTTAAATCAGTCTGGCTACTCAGTTCTCGAACAGTTTCTAATCCGGAAAACCGCGTTTAAATTAGGGGCCGGGTGTCTCGTAAACAGACCTCGAAAACACAATTTTCCCAAGACGTTTTGTCGGGCTCCCTTGCAAACAACCATTTGTTTCTTACTCAAGCCTTTACCCTGCTAGCCGAAAATCCCGGTTTTGTGGCAGCTTCCTTGCAGTACTTTGCGGCAGCCTTTTATTCAGTGGCATCGGCGTAGATAATCACAGCTCGCCAAAAACCTTAATGCGATGCAGTAAAGCCTGGCTTCCATACGATGGGCTGACGATCGCCCGATGTCTACTACCAACGGTTTGTTTACATTGGCTTAGCGTTCAGCGACTGTGGGTGATCGTGATCATGAAGTAGGTTCCGCATAAGGGACGGACCATTAGAAAAGTTATGGGGGGGGGGGGGGGGGGGGGGGGTGGGGGATTCTCAAGCTGCATACATTTTTTTTTACTCCAGTTTGCTGTGCAGCAATTTTTTTTCCGGCTACTATCTCATGCACGTTTTTTTTTTGAAAATATTTTATGTACTAATCTATTCAAAATTAGCTACCTTTGCATATCAAAGTTATTGCGTACAAAAGCCTACATATCGATAACCGGTGACTCACTTCAATTATCGGCCCAGTCATTTCACTCAAAAATACAGATTTGGGGAGCTATTTTGCCTTATAAAACAAATAAAATGATATATGATTTCCACTTACCTTCAAATCAAAGTTAAATATTTTTCTCTTTGTTACATGTTAAATACATGTTGTTGCATTATCCCTTGGGATTAATTAGGATTTCTATAAATGCCACTCCTTCACGTGTTCATACCACTTGATGTCGCAATTTCAGCATCGTTCTCTGGAGTTATGAAGCATTTACCAAACAGGATTTGGTTGATTTTAAAGATTTCATTATCGAGAAACTTGAAACTCATAAGTCTGATATAGAAGCTAACTATATCTGTACTAAGCAAGCCGCTGAAGAAGCGTTGGCCGTTTCAAAACGTCTTAAAGACGGCTCCGAGCTCAAATTCACACACCGTGGAAACGAGCGTAATTTTAAATTCAATTTAGAAGTTGTTGCTTCCCTTGAGAAGACTCAAGCGTTATTCGAAGCTAGCGACTCTGTGAAGGCACTCGGTTCTGTTGAAGAAGCTATTAAGTTATTGAATGAGAAGAACAGGATTATTCGTATCGCGTACTCTTCAGAAGGCGGCTGGGCTACAAGCTGTTAAGTACTACGAAGAGAACCCCGCTGCTCTAGACGCAGTCGGCACAACCAGGAGGACAATATCAGGATGGCGATAGAGCAAGAAGTGCCTGCCGGTTCTTCGGTGCCCATGGTCATTGGTGGAAATATTGCCCTGTACGCCTTTCGCGAAGCCTCTCCGCTCCCGTTGGAAATACGTCCTTCAAGGCAACTAACCCCTCTTATCAGCCAGGGTCCGGCCAGTATTTCAAGTTCTACAGCTTCTACGTCATCCTACCCGGACTGATTCAGGTGACCTCTGTGTATCACACGAATTTGAGGAGTTACTAACAGATAAGTCTCACTTTGACACAACTATCATTGTTATATAAGGTTAATTTGTACGAATATGAACAGGACAAAGCCACCCCTATCGTTAAAGGGCGTATCAAGGCTCACACTATCAGTCCTGGTTATGTTATATCTTTCGAATATCTACCTTCTGGTATTGTGCTTCGAAATAATCAGACGTCAGCCTATTCGCACGCTGACTTTGTGTCCTGGGCAGTTGGGGAACTACTCCAATTGGGGTTTATTGTCAAAAATAATAGTCCGCTCACTGTTGTCAACCTGTTTTCTGTTTCCGTTAATTCGGAGGGAAAACCTAGACTCTTCCTCGACCTCAGACACGTTAATAAATGCATACCTAAAGCTAAATTTCGCCTTGAGGACTGGCGCGTTTTTCTGCATGCAGTACACCTGCCCACCGGGATAATGGTTAAAATTGACATGAAGTCCGGATATCATCATATCGACATTCATGACGGGCATCAGCAGTATTTAGTTTTTCAGTGGCACCTGACATCAACACGCAACATATATTTTTGTTTCACGGTCATTCCATTCGGTTTGTATTCGGCTCCGTTTTGTTTACTAAGCTTTTCCGTCCGCTCGTCAGGCACTGGCGCTCCTTAGGTTTTCATATTGTTCTGTACTTAGATGATGGTATTGTTTGCGAAAAAATATATTTTATGACGTTACGGAATGTACACAAGGGGGTAGGAATTTATGCGTTGTGTTATATAAACACTCGTAGGTGGGGCATCAATAAACGAAATGCCCGCCCCTGATCTGTTGTTTGTGTTTAATGCAATTTAGCTATTAAATGTTTTATGCTCGTTCAGAGTCAGTGATAAGAGTATAAGACAACTCTACTACTCTGCAGGTCTCGGCTGCAATTCGTTCCGACCTAGCGTGCGCCGGAATAGTAGCTAATTGTGATAAGTTAATTTGTGGTTTGTCTCAATGCATCAGGCGTTTTCTAAAGTCTCGTGACTATTATAGTTGTTGTCGTTTTTGGGTGACGTGTTTATGCCAATATTACCATATACTTTATACACATGAAATGAGAGTAACAATGTCTGCAGTATAGAAAGTTGTAATGAACAGATTACCGAGTACAGCTTATATTGTGCTCCTGTGCTACTCGCGTTTCGTTGCTTATATTTATACTGGACTTGAAGCTCTAGTGTGGCTAAGTATTTGTCACCATATGGCATATTGTGGCTCTCGTGTGGCCCTGTTATCAGTAGTATTTTAATACACCGAGGCTTACCTGTGGCCCCGTAGTTTTGTCTTACCTAATTTTATTATCGGGCTCTCGTGTGGCTCATTGTTATTGGTAAGAAATCTGTGGTGTACATGAAGTAGCTCTCGTGTGGCTATGTGATTATCATGCGGTATGTCATGAGGCTCTTGTGTGGCCCTACTCTATAGTAAATCAATTCCACGTGTGGCCCGGAAGGTTGTTAGCTTTCGTATAGCTTATATAGACATATACATATAAGGCCCTTTTCTTAGGTGCACGTACTTTTATGTACTTATTTTCTTTTCTTTCCCCAGTACATGTCTTTTACCTTGTAGGGTAAGATTTCTGATTAGTACCTTGTGGGGTATGAGTGTTTATTACCTTGTAGGGTAAGATTTCTGATTAGTACCTTGTGGGGTAAGAGTATTTATTACCCTGTAGGGTAAGATTTCTGATTAGTAATAATAATAATAATAATAATAATATGTAGATTTATATAGCGCTATATTCCTATAGTTCAAAGCGCTTCACATTCAATATAAAATAGAAATAATAAAATAAAATAAGAATAACATTAAATAAATAATAAAAATAACTAAAGTTCATACAAACGCTTGCTTAAAAAGAAATGTTTTTACATTAGACTTAAAATGTGAAAGTGAGCATGACCGCTTTTCCCCCATAGGAAGCGAGTTCCAAAGAGTAGGAGCTGTAATTTGAAACGCGCGGCTTCCATACGTCTTTAGGCGGTAGCATGGTACTTTAAGAAGATGCTTATTCGAGGAGCGAAGAGTTCTTACAGGTACATATTTATCGAGGAGGTCAGAAATATAATGAGGTGCCATGCCGTTAAGAGCCTTGTAGGTCAGCAGAAGTATTTTATAGGAGATTCGTTCTTTAACTGGTAGCCAGTGAAGTTGCTTCAAAATTGGCGTTATCCTATCAAACTTTCGGGTGCGTGTGACCAGGCGCGCTGCAGCATTTTGCACTCTCTGTAGTTTATCTATCAGATAAGTAGGAAGTCCTGTAAGCAATGAATTACAGTTGTCCAGTTTAGAAGATATAAAAGCATGCACTAGTGTCTCGGTATCCTTCTGGGAAAGGCAGTTCCTAATCTTAGCTATATTGCGGATATGATAAAAAGCTATTTTACACACATTTTGAACTTGTTGCTCTAAATTCATGGATTGGTCGAATATTACTCCTATATTCCTGGCTGAAGTTGATGGAGATATGATTGCATCAGCGACATTAACAACTTGTATTTGCGGGCGCGGACGATGTTGAACACTTAGCACAAGGAGTTCCGTTTTTCCTCTATTCAGCTTTAATTTGTTACATAGCATCCAAGCATCAATGTCTCGAGCACAGGCCTCGATTTTGGAGACTGCAGCTGCGGTTTCTTCTGGTGTGGGCTTGAATGACACATATACCTGGCAATCATCGGCGTAGAGATGATGGGGTACGTGGGGTACGAGTGTTTATTACCTTGTAGGGTAAGATTTCTGATTAGTACCTTGTGGGGGTACGAGTGTTTATTACCTTTTAGGGTAAGATTTCTGATTAGTACCTCGTGGGGTATGAGTGTTTATTACCTTGTAGGGTAAGATTTCTGATTAGTATACTTTATGGGGCACGTCGTGTTATATGTACCCTGTATTGTACGATTTTCTATCAACACCCTTTGAGGGGGAGTTTTCTTGTTGGGACCTTATATGGGGTATGATTTGTTATTAGTATCCAGTATGGTGTATATATTTTCTTATTAATTAGTACTCCATGGAGTATAATTTGAGTTAATACCTTGAGAGGTATTACTTCTAGAATGATACGTTACATTTTGTTAGTAACCTTGAGGCTTAAGTGTTCATTGGTACATCTGATTGGTACAGCTGAACAATATCTTCATCGGTATTCGTCGCATATCAGGATTATACTCGTGGGACTGACACGATAAATATGTACATAACAGTACTAACTCATATTTTCTTTTGTTATTGCTAGCTTTTGTATAGCTTATATGATAGGCATACAAGGCCCCCTTTCTTTGGTGCAGGTACTTTTACGTAATTATTTTCTATATATTTTCTTTTCTTTCCCCAGCGGTTAACAACGAGCTTCCTGACCGACTAATTAAAAAGCATGGCGGTTGGAAAACTGAGAGCGTGAAAGATCTCTATTGTAAGGAAGACCGGCCAAACAACAGCTCTTGGTCTCTTTGCATATTGACATTTAGATTCATAATTTCTTCCCACACTTTGTTGCTTGAGGTCAGCTGTGCGGCTCCCTCCAAACGTTGTTAACATTATTCTAATGTGGAAAATAGAAATACTTTCTATTTGGCTGAGCGCAGCGAAAGAAAATAGAAATATTTTTCTCTTTGTTACATGTTGAATACATGTTTTTGCATTATCCCTTGGGATTAATTAGGATTTCTATAAATGCCACTCCTTCACGTGTTCATACCACTTGATGTCGCAATTTCAGCAGCGGCCTTAGTTTTCCTTGACATATTGTAGCTTTTTTATAGCTTGAGTAAAATTGTCTCTCAGTACGTATACAATTGCAATAACTTGTAATAAACGATGCCGTCAGCTGTGCGGTAATATTGTTCCTAAAAGTATATTAATAGGATGCTTCAAACCTTTAGACTCCAGAGGTAGAGGTGAATTTGCACTGGTTTGGAGAATACGTTTCCGGGTTTTTCCTCAACTGGGGGGTTTTTATCCCGGTTTTTCGTATCCGGCATTTCACCATCTAAAATCTAGCTCGCAATTGTACTTTTATTATTGTACTGGACTACTGTTATTAGTTATAACACCAAATACTGCTGTAACCTTAATGTAATAAACGATGCTGTCAGCTGTGCGGCTCCCTCTAAACGTTGTTAACATTATTCTAATGTGGAAAATAGAAATACTTTCTATTTGGCTGAGCGCAGCGAAAGAAAATAGAAGTAATATCTAATCTGCAACTGATAACTGTCAGTTGGAGTGATTAGGGGCCGTCGACATATTCGAAATGCCCCGCTTAACGCACAACGGATGTTTAGGGGGTGGGGGGTAAGGGCATGGACGTTAGTGTGGGGCATTCAGAACAAACACATTTTCATCAGTAGAAGTACACTTTTTAATCAAACGTTTCCAGTCAGCTAGATCTACATAGAGCGCAATTTCTTTTGAATTTCCCGGAAATTTCAACAAGGTCTTTTGATTAGAAGTATCATGAAATACCTCAGTCAAACCTCCAGGTAAGTGAAACTCAGTTTTATAGTCGTGTCATAATGAGTATTTTAGTGAAGGTCCGAAATGAGCTCGTACGGGAATTCGAGGTACTGACTGACTGTACAGTTGCAGCTATTAAAGCTGTAAGCTTGTTTTATACTTTGTTTATAAGTGAACTCCGGTGTATTTCATTACTGTTTTTTCTGACTTTATAAAAGCATAAAACAATGGGTGGACGTTAAGGGGGGGAGGGGGGGAGGGGGTCTGACCTTAACGTCCGTTGTGCGTTAAGCGGGGCATTTCGACGTTATATTAAGATTTCGACCGTACAAATTTGAATTTGCTTTCGCGAGTAAAGTGATTTTTTACAAGGCGTTACTGGTTTAGGAACTACCTGGGTTTAGCGTGAATACTTACCGCTGAATTCAGATAGTAGAATAAATTTGCAGTATTCTGCTGTATAGAACATTGAGGTTTCTCAAGTTTAGAGTGGTACAAATCACTGTTAAAGTTCTATTTCGTCATGATTTCGTACTATTTTTCTTGTGTGACTTTTGGTATGGCGGGAGCTGCAGTAGGAGAGAATTTGGAGCGTTCAAACGAAAGCATAGAATTCTCCTTCGTATAGTTCTGGTATCAACAGGTAAGCCACATTATAAACTTGTAATGCGACTGAAGTTGTTCTCTCTCGAATAAAATCGCATTTACTTCAAAGCGATGACCAATAGCAAATGTCCTTTTCTGTGTGCAATGATTTTGATATGACTTAATAATTCTTGTCCTAAGTAAACTTTAAGAGCCATGCTCCTGTGAATGTTTTTTTTTAATCAGGGCATCAGGGCTAGCGTGCCCATATTAAAAGTTATACTTTAATATTGATACCTATAAAAGTGTACATCTGCATCACTTTGCATAGCAAATGATTGTTTATGATTCAAGCTCATAGCGAGACCAGTGAAAATTCCATTCAAACAAATATTTTTGAGACGAAAAATTATGTAAATTTCTCCTGCCTTTTAATAGTGGATAAATCAAAGGATACATATGTGTACCTCTCACAAAAGAGTTGCTGCAACAAAAACAGTGATAGAAGGAAACCATTTGCAGTCGATGGCATCCCTGTACATTTGTGCAGTCCTCTGCCTTGCCTCTCCCCCTCCATGTAGGATTTTTTTTTTCTGTGTTGCTGGTTGTGCATGGAAATTTTTTTTGATTATTTTCCCTCGTATGGATTTTTTTTTTGGAATTCCCCCACCCCCCCATAACTTTTCTAATGGTCCGTCCCTTAGTAACACGATAATAGTCCCGCAAAGGCTACTAGCCACATTGATATCGATTGCCTGGCCTGTATTATGTGTTCGAGGTCTGCGGTCTCTGTTTTCGAGACCCATATTTTAAACGTGGTTTTCCGGATTAGAAACTGTTTGAGAACTGAGTAATTTCTAAGCAAGACAATAATTTAACACAAGAGACCGTTTCTTGTTTAACAGCAACTCTTCAGACTCGTACATTTTACGGGAGAAAATGACTTTTCTGTGCACGTGCTACAATGGACCACAGATTTTTCTGTCTTTTTCTACCACTACAGAAGAGAGCACTAAAAGTTGCTAAAGATTGTATGGCGTGTACAAACTCCGTTTTGCCATGTATTTTAAGTGCAGCCTTCGCCACAGACCTGTAACGTTAAGAGATTCGAGAAGCTGCGAGCCGGACCATCCACAGCTCTCTTGTGTAATGTATTCCCGATTCCGGCCGAATAATGTCTTCATTCACACTCTGCCCTCGCCTGCATAGACCATATTGATTTAAACGATTCAAAGTGTTCTTTTCTCAAGAACACTCAAAATTGTCGTGTAGTCATAGTTCAAATTACCATCCTCAAAAGTGGCTTTGGGCTTCCTGTGGCTTCGTCAGTTGTCAAATTGATTTCCCCCGGATTTTGCCTAGTTTACCTCAAATTTTCAGGATGAATATAGCGTTAATTCTAACGTTTAAATCTTTAAACTTATGTCAAAATAAACTTTACTTATTATATTTACCAGTTCTATGCATTTTAGAGATGCTTAGTACAGGTCATAGTCGAGTACGTCCTTCATGTAGATGAATATTGACAAGGACGTACTCGACTGACCTGTAGCATCTCTAAATAAAATGCCATCGGACGACAGGAAGACAAACCGAACTGGTAAATATAATAAGTAAAGTATATTTTGACACAAGTTTAAAGATTTCAACTTTAGAAGTAACGCTATATTCATCCTTAAAATTTGAGGTAAACAAGGCAAAATCCGGAGAGAAAGCCACAGGAAGCCCAAAACCAATTTTGAGGATGGTAAGTAAGTCGTGCTTCAGCATCCGCCATTTTGTATCGGTCTTATCAAACGCTAATCACTTATCGCTCGGTGATTCCCTTTGTTTTTGCTTCATTAATTTGAATGAGTTTGATAAGTACTATTTACAATACGAGTGGCGATGTTGTACAAACGCTAATTTGTAGTACTCTGTATCATTTGAATACTAATAGGCTAGCTAACTAGAATTTTGTATGGGGTTTAGAGTATCCGTGCCCTACTATATGAATTATTAATGAATATTATAAATAGTAAGGGTACTACCCAATCCAGACCCAGCATTCGGGTCACGGATACTCTAAACCCCATACAAAATTCTAGTTAGCTAGCCTATTAGTATTCTGTATGATACAGAATACTAATGTAAAGCCCTATTAGAATTTTGAAACAAATGATACAGAGTAACTTAGCCAAAGAGAATCCTGTATGAACATATACAGGATATTAACATGCAAGCGTTAGTACAAGGTCTCACGACCGTACATCTGCTCTGTTATTGCATACACACCATCTCTTCAATGTGGGACCTATTTTTCTGTACGCTGTGCTCTCTTATTGCATACAGTCTTCGATGTGGGACATGTTTTTGTGAAAATTCATCCCACATCGATAGCAAGGTGAAAGAAATCAAAGCTTAAAATTTTGGTGCATATCATAAGTACTTTACAATATTCGTGGCAATGTTGTGCCGGATATACAATGGCTCGCCGAAGCAGCTCGCCATTGTATGTCCGATACAACATCACCACTCATATTGTAAATATCACTTATAGTATTGGTAATAACGGAGTAAACTTAATAAAAAAAACTTCCCTCTAGGTTGATAATAGTTTGGAAAAGATCGAACTCCCCTTTTTCTCTTGCTGCCCCCGTCCTTTCCAATCCCCCTATCATAGAATTCTGGATCCACCCAAGACTGTTGCACAAAGTTTTCATTTATTACATCATTTTTTTCTAAGTACAGGAATGGCTTCTTATTGCCTTGGACGGAAGTTCATCTGTGTAGCTGCAATAGGTTGGGTCACCTGAAGGTTGGGAATACTGCCAAAATCCTAAGAGAAAGCAAAAATCATTAGCTCGGGGAATCATAAGGATAAATTTTAACCATAGGCAAATACCGTAAGATTCTGCTTATAAGCCACCTCCCCAATTACAAGCCCTCCCAGTAGGCCCATCAGTGTGGTAAAAAAATTGCCTGTCCTTAATCTCTTTAAATTGACTGAAAAAAAAAAAAAAGTAATAGCATGGTACACGGGAAATTGGTGATTAAATTTCCCCTACAGCAGAGGGGAAATTTAATTACTACTTTCCAGAAATGTCATGCTAACACTCTGTAATACTATTATTACCGAGGAACGGAACAAATATTTTGCTCTGCCTAAACTAAGACGTCTCAGCTGAGTTGCTTTGGAAAACTTTGTTATTACATGTATGCTTGATTGAGCACCATTGACCCTGGCTTCCCCTGGGGCCAAGTATGTTGTTTCTGAGAAGAATAACTCTTAAACTACAATGTAATTATATGGTTCACTAAATATACAAAGACGGTTTGTGTGTCCCACATGGAAGAAGCGGGTTTGAGAAATAAAGAAAAGACCTTTCTTGAGCCATAAAATGGCCATCCCTTCATGTAGGACAACACGAATTGCTACCAAATTGTATTCTATTGTATTGTGCTGCGTTCTATTGTTGTATTGAATTGTATTGTGTTGTATTCTATTGTATTTTTGGTAAAAATTCATGTCGTCCTACATAAAGGGATTGCCCATAAAATACGCAAGGGAACAAAAACTCATGGTTATTATATGTGTACAACTGTAAAGTCAATTTGTTGCAGGTAAATATCCACTCTAGATTTTCTGTAATGCCAGAATAAAAACAGAATGACACAAAATAAATTATATGATTAAGCAGCCTGGTAATTATTTGTGATTTTGTAAACGAGCAAAAGGACTGGGAATGAGTATGTAAATTTAATTGAATTAAAAATAAACCCCACTGCAAGAAAGATCTCATCAAATTAGTTAGTTGACTGAGTTTGGACCAATATTAAAGGAGAACTGAACCCTAAAATCAACCGGACAACTACACAAAGATGCATTCAAAATAAATTATTTCTCTGCATTGTGCATCTATGAAGCGAAAAATGTGAAAATCTCCCCCACAACTTCCACTACATTTATGTACAGATGGCTCAACTCTTGTAATAATGATGTATATATAAATATGATGTCAGGTACGGGGAATAAATTAGTTTTGCCATGCTGTCCCTGGCAGTGAAAAGCTGGACTAACGGCTCCCTACATTATAACTGCAGTCATTGGGTTTTCTTTGTGTTGGAGGTGTTTGGTATGTGACGTATGATATGGGGAAATTCACACTGAATTGAGCTGCCACACTATCAGCTGAGAATCTGTTATTTTTCGAACTTGAAAACTGATTTTCTCTTCATAGACGTGCACCACAGAGGAATAAAATATCAGAAATTATTTCTTTTGAATACATCTTTGTATCATCGGGTTGATTTTAGGGTTCAAGAAAGCTCAGTATGGTCGGGGGAGACAGCCATCCCCCTAGCCTCCTTTGCAGGCGTTCTTTGTGTCGGTCATAAACTCCCTCTCCACTAACGCCTGCTCAACCGAGCGACACATTCCGTTCCCATTGTCTAGCGAGCCAATAGAATTTGGTTGATTGCCTTGAGGCAACCAATTATTTGAAAGCGATTTCTGTAAACAAGATTTTCCTACTTGAAGTTTATGTGGAAAGCACTCCTTGAAAAGTAGTGGATGGTGATTTTAACTGCTTTATATGCAAAAAGGAAAGTAAGGATTTTTGGGAAGTTGATATCGAAGGTCTACTTAGAAGCTCCCTTGATTTTCAGCTTAAATATTTCAGACAGTTCGAACTGCGATATTTGCTACAAGCGGCTGTTGAAGTTTCACAAACTTCAGAAGGTTTGGAAACATCTAAACAAGTAATATGAGACGCATTTCAATCAATACGTCGAAGAGATTGAGAAGTTCATAGGAGGTCAGAGAGGTTGTGAAAGTTGTCATCGTATTGAAGCAAACAAATGCAGCTAAATCCTTTCGTTTTGAAACTGTTAATTATTCTACCATTTGTACTTCTTCTGGCGGTCATTCGCATAATAATGGCACTGCAATACAGCACTAGCTTTTCCCTTACCAGCACTGGCACTGCCGACGATGGAATATCATGCCTGCACTTCAACTTCAAGCACTCCAGTTAATAAAATAAAGTTTATTTAAACTGTGTTTCAAGCCCTCAAATCTCTTAAAACACTCGTACTGGAACTTTATCTCTACTCCTATTCATAATTCCTTCAAGGGTTCAGGAGAGTTGGCGGTAAGAGTATCAGTCGAATATCCATCGAAGGCTTTTAACAAGACTTTGAAGAAAAATAAGAGTAGTCGAATCCCTTGGAAAAGCACTCTTTCATGGCCCTCCACAAAGAATTGTAAAAGCTGCCTTGAAGTGTACTAAACCTTTGACGAAACTGATCACAGAACATGTTCTTAGTCTTATTTCAAGCGAAGTTAGTGGGCTATGTTCACGAAAGAATCCATCACTTTTGCGAAAGACAGGAAAGAATACTGATATTGTTAATTTCAACTTTCAATCACTGTGTGAAGAATGGCAGGAGAGGGCACCAACAGCAGGGATATCGTCTAAAGTCTCTAAAGATGCCAAATGGCTACAAAGCGTGGCTTTAGCAGGATCAGTACTTTTAAAACAGAGGAATTCCCAAATGAATGCTACAGCTGCCAGATTGGTATAATGCTAAAGACAGGAAATCTTGAGTTAAATTTAAAAAAAGTTACAATGTACTTATAGACCATTATTTTCTTGGAGGGGGGTGAGAAATATGGCCATGCAAACAATTTTTTGGGATTATACTGCTCCTGTGCAAACAATGTTTTTGGATTATACTGCTCCTGTGCAAACAATGTTTTTGGATTATACTGCTCCTGTGCAAACAATGTTTTTGGATTATACTGCTCCTGTGCAAACAATGTTTTTGGATTATACTGCTCCTGTGCAAACAATGTTTTTGGATTATACTGCTCCTGTGCAAACAATGTTTTTGGATTATACTGCTCCTGTGCAAACAATGTTTTGGATTATACTGCTCCTGTGCAAACAATTTTTTTCCACTTTGCAAGAACCTGTGCAAACAACTTTTTTTCCTCACACAGCCATTCCTTAAAATACATTTTAAAAGTTTAAGCTAGACAAGCTAATGGACCATTGCATTTAATTTTCGTAATCCCCTCCTGGTTGAGGAGGTGAAATGGCAAATACCCCCAAGATCGTGACAAATTTCATTGGATTTATTTAAAACTCCTCAGAAAATCCAACCGAAACAAGAGCCCATCTGGGCTTTCACTCGGGCCACATTAGATTGAAGATGAAATACACTTTCATTTGAAATCCTCTAATATTAACCAAAGAGAAGAATTATTAGCTGAATTTAGCAGTCTTTAGGAGTGGCCGGTAGGGCGGTGACTTTCATTCTCTGCTCCCCTAGTATATATGTAATTTAATAGTTTTCTTTTTCTCGTATGTTGACCTTTTAATTTAAACACTACTTATTCGTTTAACACACTGCATTTGAGCAGGCATATATTCATTGTTTTGAACCTGAGAATTAACCGTACTACCGTACTTCATGGTCACTTTCTTTAGTAGTGGGTTGTCGGTCAGGTGATTGTAAACTCTCATCATTTAGCACAGAAAATGTATTATAATGAATAGGGATCGGGTTGTCATGTAAGAAATATGGCTCTTGAACAAACTGATAAGCTTCAGTAGGTTGGGTAGTCTCAGAACATTGTCTTCTTTTTGGTATTCTTGATTTTTTTTTAAGTTTGAAAGTCGGATCTCATGTAGCTTTATTATATCTGCTTTCAACTCGCCATTTTCAACTTCTAGGTCAATAATATATTCGAGATGACAGCATCTTGATTTCGGTCTTGTATATATTATCTTGCTGTACTAATTTGTCTTCCAAATGACTGAGTTTGGTTTCTTGATTCGTGTTTTGATGTGACGAGAGTAAGAATTCATTACGCATATCAGTTAGGTCAGCTTCCATGTTACAAATCAAGGTCGTTAAAGCAGCGAGAGAGTTCTTATTGCGGGCTAACAAATATTTTTATCCTCGTGAAGAATCTAAAGAATTCCGTCTCTTCCGGTTTGAATTTGACTAATGTGTATGTTGTTTTTGGAGTTTCAAGGATATGTTGATCCAAAACTACAGGCTCTTGGGGTTTTTCATTGACTTGTGAACTTGCAGGCTCTGTAATTTGTCTTGTTTTCTTAGTATAACATAAAGTGTTGAACATGTTCATGTTATCAAGCATGTCGCGCGTGACCTCTGTTTCTTCGTTCATTAAGTTCTCTACTTTCATCTGTAATCTGGGAAACTCTATCTTTGCCCATGCCTTCGCACATAACTATTCCTGTTGTTAAGTAGACGTGGATGATTATAAGTAAAATCCTTCGACAGCTTGTACCGTTTCCGCTAGGTCAATATCCTCGCTGGAACGAAATAACTTGATCTCAATACTCTCTGACCCAACTTACGGTAAATTTAAATCTCTGACAGTTTTTAAGAGACTCATAATATTGGTCTTGAAGTGCCTTCACCCAAAATAAGATGTTCTCCTCGGATGTTTTAAATGCAGCACAGCGAGCCGATGGCTTATAGATTCCAATATCTATTTCTCCGAATTTTAGCTTTCCGGATCCTGGCTCCTACACTGGCTTCAGGTCGTCGTACGTGTCGTATAATAAAATCACTGGCCATCTGGGTAAAAAACGCGGTCCTTCGGCTCCGACAATAGCGCCAGTTGAAATATCCTGAGCCTGTTGGAAGGCTTTCGCACGAGTGAAGTTAAATAAAACATTAAACTGGCTTACATTTGAGAGATGAGACTCCAAATTAGAGAGAAAGTTGCTCGCAGGTCCTCTGCCATCTTGCTTTACTGTATTAAATTATGTAAATAAATTAACCTGGCGATTGTTGCGTGATCAGCACAGTGCAATCTGATTGGTGTGAATTTGACCTTTAACGCATGTGCAAAAATTTTGCGACACCCAACAAAAAATAAAAAAATAAAAAATAACGACTTGCATTTTAAGACTCGGTGCTGCCACAGGCAGCCCGAGTAATGAGTATACAAATGGCAGTACTCCAAGAAAACACTAAAATACCCCCATGAAAATGCTTTTTACTATCCAACCCCCAAGGTTTGCCAGTTTAACAAGACACCCCCAAGGAATTTAGGGTCTTTTAACTTAAGTATCGGTGACACCCAAAGATTTCTGATATTCTCAACCAGGGAGAACAAAAATTTAATGCAATGGCCTAATTTTTAAAACAATGTTAATGTTTGGTTGCATGTTGTATAATACGAGGCTGAATGACAAGTTGCTCACTTATATACATGTACAGTGCATGGAGCTACTCTAGATAAATTTGGGTGCTGCTGGGCCCTTCAATCCCTTCAAATCCTGAAGCAGACAAGTTATCTACTGCTAGATCAAGCAGGTCATCATCTTATAATATTCCATTCCCTATGAATGGCAATGTAATCATCATCACTGTCAGCAGACTCTTCAGATCTATCATCTCTTTCATCACATTGTACCTCACAGACATCAGCAAATGTTTGGCAAACAATATTCATAATCCTGTGGGCATGTTTGATTGTCCCATATCTCTATATAAATTATCAATAGATAATCATCAATAGAAAACAATTTGTCACAGTTTTTCATAACTTGATCAATTTGAAATTCAGAAAAACCAAGCACAAAACCACATTCTGCTGTTCATCTGATATTGTTATCATTCTCGTACTAACAGGTGTTGAAGTTTCTTGCTCGTGATTACTGGGAAATTTGGTAAGGTATCCACATTCAGAAGCTCCACACATGCATTCTGTTGCACAATTGTCACAACATAAATGTTGTGGCATATGGGTTTGGACCTCTGAAGCCTTGCTCGACAACAACTTTCTCCACAGCGTTAGTTTTTTAACCAAGCCTCTGGAGTTCCATAAACAACGTCGTGTAACTCCTCTTTTTTTTATGTCACTGAGGCTCACTGAATATATGCCTAGACATCGAAGACTACTGACCTGGTCTTTCAGGAGACTCACGAGTGGTGATAGACCTATGTGACCACAAACTGCCGAAAAAATTGCATCAAAAATCGGCGGAAGAGCGAGGTAAATCATAGGTTTTCCAGCTACTGTTGGAAGATTTACAAATACATCTTAGTCGCTTTTGACTAACTGAATTAAGAATTAAGATCATTTATCTTTTGAACTTTGCGTACACTTTCTTGAACGCCTGCTCGAGCTCCGTGCCGCCATCTCGTTCTTTGGCGCGAGTCAGTTAGTCAAGGTGAAGGTCAACCTTCCAGATTTTAGAAGGTTAGATCTGAATGGTCAAGCCCTAGGAACGGAATGTGTCGCTCGGTTGAGCAGGCGTTAGTGGGGAGGGAGTTTAGGACCGACGCAAAGAATGCCTGCAAAGGAGGCTACCATACCCCAGGCCCTACTGAACTCTTATTTGTGTGATTTTCAAAAGCTTCCTATTCAGTTCTTATAAATTATACTCGAACATCTTCAAACTCGGTAAATATGACAACTTCAATGTACTGTATCTATCATGTGGTAGAATTTATCCCAAAAAATATTTTGAATTAAATTAGATTAAATTTACACTCAATCCCAGTCCTTTATCAGTTTATTCACTGCTCACATTGACCCATCTCGCATAATGAGGGCCTCATTAATTCATGAAGTGTTACAGAAAGAATAAAGACAAACATGTAGGAGAAACAGGCGATCAATGGACAATACAATTACATACCAAAACTTTCAACATTTCCTTGGTGTCAGGATCAACTTCGATCAGTTCTTGCTCCAGAGCAGAAACCTTGAAAAATCAAAGAAATGAAACCTCAATCGCTACAGCCTACATAATCAGGGATTTGGTTGGAATTCTATAGGCCAATCCTTGCTGACGTCATTGTTTACATTTTTGCCTCATTAGTTATAAATTAAACTTCAAGCTACAAACAAACAGACTACATCAGTTGAAAGATTATTTTTTGCAATTGTATGTTAAATATTTATGGGGAAATTGACTTTTCAAAACTATAAAATGGGTTAGGTGGCAAGAGTTGCTGACAGCCATACATTCTTTGTAAAATTTGAGATTTTTAAATACTCATTCCCTAAAATGTATTTATCATAATTATCACTCTCAAATTTTCAGTGATTATCAAGTGTGACAATCTCTTTTGATTTATGGACTCTGTTTGTTTGTATGTACATCGCTTCAAGTTTGAGGAAGAAACGTAAACAAAGATTTGCATGTACTATCTGTCAATGGCCGTTTTGCAGGATATACAAGGTAATCACATGGTTGTACTGGAGGGCAAAAAATATGTTTAGGAAATTATTTCCCCTGATCTTTCCCTATTGGTCAGCTTTTCTGGGTCGCACAAGTTGATGGTACTTACGAATGGTTCAGTGCAAACTTCTTGCTTGTTCCAATCCTTACAACAACTGACTATACACGACTTTCATAATGGCCGCCTCCTAATTTGCATAATTTGGAAGATAAATCTGTAGAGGGAAACCAATGCTACCACATGAAAGATCACATTAAAACTAGTAATAGTTTTGAGTTTTAGAGCAATGTGGAGAATTGCTGCTGAGCTACGAGCATTTCTAATGCAGAAAAACATGAAAGCGAGGCTATAAAGGCGTCCGTTGTTTTTCTCATACAAATCTCTCTAATTTCAACTGGCTGTAACTTCATTGCTTTTTAAGCTACAACACTCAACTTTCACAAGTTCACTAATGTCGACATACTCTTTCACATGGCAATGTTCATATTTTCTATAAATGTGGATAAACAACCGAAACGGAAAATCACATATGCAAATTAGGAGGCGGCCATTATGAAAGTCGTGTATAGTCTAGTCAGTAAAATAAGTGAGCACGTTCACAAACACCGCAATGTGTAAACATGATAGTGGACAACCATTAAAGCCACTACAATCTGACTTCATTTATTTAAATGCTATTATTTTTCACCTCCAATCGATTGTCAATCTTTCTAAAACTGCATTTTTAATGATTGTTTGCCATCCAGAAAAACCTTTTCCATGGGATCATTTGTTATTGATGTGATACTTGTATATCAACACATGACTGTTTCCTGAAAGGCCTCTTGTCCTACATGTACAGGTAACTAGGGTTACACCTACATTTGACATTATACATGTACATCAATAGGACAATACATTGTAATTTAGTCGAGCAGGAAAGACAGTAATTCAGCACTTTTCATGAAGACATTGAATTCACCCTTCTCACATAGCGGCCATGTTGGATATAAACAATAGATTTTGCATGGCTAGCCTCGCACTGAGCAGATTCAGAACGAGTTTAGCCCGGCTGAATGGCAGGAAACAGAAAGCAATCTGACCAGCATCCTGGCATTTCGAAAATCTGACATTTTTGCAGAATGATCAGTCATAGCACTGTCCAATAACAATAAGAAATTATTGCATAATGTTGTTTCATGCATGTACAACCTATCGCTTAATACGACACACAAAAAAACTGGATGCTGGTCTCCACTCCGCAGATATGTCATACCCACTCTCTGGATGAGAGAGCGATATGTCTCAAGTACAATGGAAATACTTTAGAACATGCAAGCCTCACTAAATTGCTAGGGTTCTCCTTGACAATAATTATTTATCACAGAATGAGCATGTAATTAACAATGACACTGTCATTGTGTTATAGAACTTTAGTAGTCTTGAGAAAGCTGTGCCACCTACATGTAGCTCCTTTTGTAATTAGGAAACAGCTAGCAGAAATGTGCCACAGTCAATACTTTCAAAAGACAGTTGAAGACTTATTTACTTCATTTACATGTAGCTTATGAGTTCTAATCATATATTACAGTGTATGTAGAATATATAAGGAAATATATATTTGTAAATATTTATTGTAAATATCGCAACTAGGATACTTTTTATGCCTTTCACATGTATTATTAATTTTTAATCTATTACTTATATAGAGTTTTTATAAAATTAACTTATTAATAATCATTATATAGTATTTACTGTATTTTATATTTCTGTTATATTGTATATTATTATTATTAGCTTTGAATTTTCAGTTGTCGAGCAATTTTAACATGAGCCCCTGGCTCGGGTGAATGGGCAACCACTCCCTGTGTAATCGACTTTAAATAAATTATTGTAATTGTAATTATTGTAATATTATTGTAATTATTGTATTATGTTATTATCAAACTGTACACCTAAATAGGAATGTGCCTTGACATGTTCCAATACTGCGTTTTCTTGGCAGCAAAGATATGCACATTATTAATAAAACACTTTGTAGGGTTAAATTGAAGGGCTATGTGCTGAAAGGGTGTAAGTGTCTCCTTATGAGAGATGCCACCATACTGGGCCCATTTTTACAATTTTTGGGACCAGCTTGACAAATTCTGCTAGGCGTTCTGGGAATTGATGAGCTGTGACATCACAAACCACAGGGATCCCATTAACCCATCACAAAAATTACCAGCCAGAATGGGACTAGGCTGATGTGAACAAACACAAAAACAATGTTCTGCATACAGTCTAGTTTGACATTCTAACTCTACAGACAAGTCATTAATATACAATAGGAACAGCAATGGACCCAAAACTGTGATGTGGTACACCTGAAGTGACTATCTTAGGTGATAATGTATCACCATCAAGTTTGTGTGCAATAATACATGCACTTGTTATATCTCTTTTCATAAATCATTAGGAAGCATTGTTCGCCTGGTATATTGTTGCATAACATTACCATTACCAAGTTCCACTTGTGACACATGCAGTTTTTTTTTCAATCAAGCCCTTTACTTCTCCATATGTAAAGAGTAAGTCATGTGCAACATACTGTACAGTCATGTAGTGGGAAGGGGAATACATGTATGTTGCAAGATTCCCTCTGCCTTTCTTTTTAGAACTGTATGTGGTTGCCCTATTTCAAATTTTGGTACGAGATGTACAATGTACAAAATTATATTCCCCGAAAAGAACAAAGAAAACAAAGACGTGAAAAATAAGAATTACTGTACTAACTGGCCTTCTGATATTTCGCTAAAAAAATCGGCGTTTTCGCGGGAATTTTGCGGAACATTTCGGTGCTTAATTTCGCGAAAATAAACTTTTCTCACCGTTCTTTTGCTATTTTTGCGAACGTATCTATAGTATAGAATATTGCCGCTTTTGTGATACACATTTTGCGTGTAAAAAGTTAATTTTATGGGAAACGAATGCAATCTATATTCAGCAGAAACAGTCGTTGCTCTACAAATGTAAAAATTGCCGCTTCAGCCGAAAATGACTACACGCAGTTTTCAAAACCATCATGTATTTATTGATTCCTTCTATTGATCATTTACATCAACAGGTTGCAAATAGAAAAGCAGCATACTTTCACGTTCTTCTACTATTCGGTCTGAAAACGTCAAATAACATTACGTTCTCACGTTTAAAAAATAACCCAACCTGTACAACATGCGTCGTACTAAAATGTGTAAGTAGAAACATAGCAATAAAAATCGCTGACAAGCTGTGGAAAATTGGTGGTCTTGCAATGAAATGCATTTGGATCTACCACACCTATCTACCACACCAGTATATGCGTTTAGAACTAAACCAAAACTGTTTTCTAAAGGGCACACAGCAAAGAGTGTTCATTTGCTAAGTTTTAGTAATACTATTTGGCAATACTAATAATCTCACTAAACAAACGCTAGGTAATGCAAGGAAATGCACACGTCCAATTCGTGTTAGCTGTAACGTTAACTGTCCAAAAGGTGCTTAGACACGCGGAAAATATGTACAAATAAAATGGTTTACATTTCATTTCACATAACTTTTGACGAAAATGTTCCCAAGTTTGTTCGGAAATTCTGAACTTTCCGCTGAACTTTTGAACTTCGCAACGAACGTTGAACAGAATAGGAGGCCATCGTCGACGTGAAGAGTTCCTTTGGGATAGCTTCGTAACCGATCATATGCTTTGGTCTTCAGGGCAGTGTGGCTGTCCTTCTTTTTGGTCAGAAACTTCTCCATACTTTTGAAACTTTAAAGCCGCCGCATGCGGTAAAGACTACATACTTGAGAAATACTACATTGCCGAGTTTTAAATCAGTTCTCCGCGGTAATCCAATCTTGGAACGCCTTGCAGTATCGCTTTTAGCGCCCAGTTCTCCGCGGTATTACACTTGGAACGCCTTGCAGTTTTTTGTCGCAGCAACGTACTCGATTGATTTTGAATCGGTTTTGAAGGCAATTTCCCGACACATTTGGACTTTATGGCATAAAAATGACCTCAATAACTGTGACAAGCGTTTATTGTAGTTCAATGGTATGTATTTTGCAAAATTCCTGGCAAATTCCGTGCGATTTCACGGACTTTTTGCAAAATCCTGGCAAATTACGCGGGATTTCGCGGACTTTAGTGAATTTCGCGGATTTACCTAAATTTCGCGGGCCCGCACCCGTGCGAAATATCAGAAGGCCTGTACTAACTAGAAATAAAATTACTTCAGCTACAATACCTCAGGTACAAAATTGTCCCTTCGTTCACGTTCTTCCTCCTGTAGTTTAATAGAAATGCCACGCACGGGACCTTTCTGAATTCGCTTCATCAGATGGGTAACAAAGCTGTATGAGAATCATCACAAACAAGAAGATATATGGTTAGATAGTCATAAAAATAGTTTAGGAAGCAGACTTCACTGCAGTAAACTGTACATGTAAGACAAAAACCATCATTGAGTTAAGACACTCTTGTAAGAGCAAATCTCATGTCTGTTTTAACAGGATAGAGCAGTTTTCAGTTGAGTGTAGTAAAACCAAAACCAAAGTAATTACAGAGCCAATCACAGGAGCAAGTAAAAACACAATGAGCCAGTCACGAACTGAAGTAATTCACAATTGGTTTTACTTGAACCAATCATGAAGCAAAGTAAACGCAATTGTCGATACTGTTGCTAAAACAAAACCTAACTGCATTTGGTTTTAGTTTAGAAATTGATTGGCTAATAATTAGAAAACATTTCTCACAGCCAATAGAAAAGCTTACCAAAATAAATGCAAAACCAAAGTAATCACTTATTATTTCGACACTCAATCGAAAACCGCTGAGTGTTGTTTTCTTTGTATCTAGTCATGTAAAGTATAATGCACTGATGTCCTAATTAACAAATACATGTAAAAAAAGCTTAAGCCATGTATTATACACATACTGTCATAAAACAACAGGTAATTGAGAACATGAGAAAAATGGAAATTCTCTAAACCTGAAGGCTAGAATAATTAGAGGGCATTAAGACTGCTTCAGCAACCATTAAAACATTCGATCCAGACCCAGCTACAGAGCTTTGGCCATCCAGTGCCAAAACAAAGAGACATGTACTGAGTAAGGGGAAGGCTTCAATACCAAGTCGTGAAACAAATTCAGTAAATGATTCATCACCCTCAGCACCTCAGGGCCGACCCCTTCCCCAACTTGAGGTGGACGACATTGAATCTGACTCAGAGTAAGGTACAGTAATAGGGCAAGTAGAAATTCAAAGTTACTAGCCCATTGGGCAAGTTGATTTCAGAATTTTTGTCCTGCCCTGAAGTTTGAAATTTCGGCGAGATTCGTAGGAACAAAGAGTAAAATTTTTCGCAATATGTTTGCACGACTTTTGCACAATACTGTAGACGCAATACTCAAATCAATAAATATTTTGCAGTTCACCTATTTACTCGATGAAGAATTGATTTTATTGATACAAAATTGGGCTTGTAGGCACTTTAAGCTTGCTTCCAAGTATGTTAACAACAAGAAAAGATACATGACTGTACTTACCCAGAAATTTTGTTTCTCAGCTTTTTGCTGGGAATAATGGCAATTTCTTCACATACCCGCTTGTTGATATGGAAATCAAGCGTAAGACGGGGGTAGTATTTCTCGATGATGACACGAGCAGCCTTTTTCACTGTCTTGGTCCTGACACGACCCTATAACAACAGTATTGACAGCAAAATAACCATAATGGAAGACAAATTATGCTCACACTGTCTTGGTCCTGACACGACCCTACATGTATAACAACAGTATTGACAGCAAAATAACCATAATGCAAGACAAATTATGTTCACACTGTCTTGGTCCTGACACGACCCTACATGTATAACAACAGTATTGACAGCAAAATAACCATAATGCAAGACAAATTATGCTCACACTGTCTTGGTCCTGACACGACCCTATAACAACAGTATTGACAGCAAAATAACCATAATGCAAGACAAATTATGTTCACACTGTCTTGGTCCTGACACGACCCTATAACAACAGTATTGACAACAAAATAACCATAATGCAAGACAAAATGTTCACAGCTTGGATATAATTAACAAATAATATTGAAGTTAGTTTTTTTTGTGTCTGTCCTAATATTGACAATGATTTTCGTCATAACATGGTCAAAATAGCTGTGGATCCACGAGGCGTCTTCGCCATGTTATGACGAAAATCATTGTCAATATTAGGACAGACACAAAAAAAACTTAAATTTGTTTTTTACAACAACAACAAACTAAATAGTCAATTTTACAACAACAAAACACTTTTAGCTTCAAACGTAAGCTGCACGCACACTCCTTGACAAATGATGTCAGCTTTGGTTGTCTGTCCAAATATTGCATATGAAAATAAGCCAATCAGATTGCGAGAAATTTGGTGATTGTTGTAAAATTTACATTACATGTACGTAATTTTTAAACTATTGTAGAGTAAACAATACATAACAATAATATATGAAATTATTCCTACATCATATCACTTTACCTGTGAAATAGATATTAGCCTAATAGTCAAAATTATACCTTAATTCCATTGTTTTCTTTTGTTTCTATTTGACTATTAGACACAGACTGTTAAATTATATTTCATGGGTCAAGTAAAACCACTCCATCATAATGTAATAACTGAAATAATTTCACCACTTTGATATGATCTAGCCAATTAGTAGAATTGTTTGTACTCTCAGAAAAAGAGAAAATATAATTATACATCTGCAAAGAATACCTGCAACATGAAAACACCCCCAAAAAGAGGACTGTATCCGGGGGAGTAAAAATAAAATGGTTTTCCCCATATTGCAGTTCTTTAGAGATTTATAAAATAACCAACTTATTAGTCGACTAACGAGCAACATTGTACATCAGGGCATGAAATTAAACAAAAGTTCTAGTCGCATTTTGGAACTACATGTAGTTATGAAAAGTTCACTTTTTAGTTGCTAAAAAACAGAATTCAGCAGTCTTACAACAAAAAGCTGCACCCGCAATATACATGTACATGTATTTAAAAAATACCAATGATTTTCAAATGGCATCTGAGCAAAGGTTAGTTTCACTTGGTTAAAGAGAAATAAAAAGGAGAAATGAAGGTAACTGGTGCATGATTTTGCTGAAAAATCATAAAATCCCAATGAAACATAACACACAAGACTGTTAAAAATTATTTTGAATCATTTATTTAGGTGAAAATTAGTTGGCAAATTTGCAACAACCACAAATGTTTTAGTTGTGAGTAATAGTAATTAGGTCGCATTTGCAACAGTATTGGTCGCAATTACAAGCCATGTACATGTAATACAGCTGTTTATGTTTACCGTACTTGTTAATCTCATTTTGGCTCACCTAAAGAATTGATCTCCCAAAATACAAAACTCGTAAAAATACACAGCCACATTAGCTAGTTAGCTGACTAATACCTCAACTTATTATATACACAACCACTCACTGACTGTATGAGCTAGCACATGCTCTAGTTGATGCCCTACTACAGCTCATATTACCATTAGTTGGTCACTTATAAGCCACAGCATTTTGCCAGAAAATTTTGAAAACTGTGAAAAAATATTCCCAAAGTTAGGGGTGCAGCTTAAATTTGTATAGCCGAGTGCTTTCCAAAATGTGCTCCAAAACATTCTACATTCAAGAAGACAAAACCCAATGGAGAAGGACTTCCAAGTGTTTAGCTTTGAGTTTTCAGTATTTTTGTCAGGTTTATGAACTGTAAATGTCTTATAACTGGAACGTACATTGTAAGACATCCTCAAGTTTACAAGTGAGACTTTTCCAAAACCTTTTCAGACTTCAAATTTGAGTTAGTGAGGTCGGCAAAGTTAGGGGTGCGACTTATAAGCGAGTGCGGCTTCACTAAGTGATCAACTACGATACTCTACTACTATTAGAGAAACTGGCAAGCAAAACAAACCTGGTTGAAGGCTTTTTCTTCTTATCTAATAAAGTGTTAGTTGAATAAATAAATTAATTGCTCATACATGTAGAAATGTACAGTAGCTGTGTACAATGTATGTAATAAAACTATGAGGCATGTCACCTCATGAACGAGTTCATGGCATACATGTACATGTAATAATTTGTTAACTGAATTCTTTGTTTGCATGTGATGTCATCTCGCCAATTCACGGTTCTTCAAAATCTAAATTATAAACTATAATTATATCCTATCAAGCTGTCTCTTTAACATTTTGTAGATGTCTGTGACTTAAGTTCCCAGATGAAATTTCAGTTAACACAATATTTTGCTCACGAGATATACGTGTACATTAGAGGTTTGAATTATGCCTCAACAGTCCTTCGTGTGTTTAAATTAATTACGAAAGTCAAATTAATAGGTTTTTGACCTTACACATGTTTGAAAGTTATGTTTAATGGGGCTCATAGTGAAACAAACTTAAATGGATGAAATGTTCACTTTGTTTAAGATTTTGAAGTTTTGGCAGCATCTTGGATGATAACCCTTATCATCCAACATGGCCACGGCATACATGTACATTTTACAGTAACCACCTGACTCATATTATTTTGTTCACCCATAACTCTGAAACAAACACTCTTCTGCTCCAAAATTCGGCCCACAGATGTACTTTTGATTTCTCTTCAAGCTCAAAAAACATTGTGGTTGCAAACCAAGAATATTTGAATATGTAATTGAAGATACTTTCTTGGGGAGGAAAGGTAAAAAAGAGATCATGCTTGTAATTATTTTATAAATTTGTAATTATTTATAAAGCTAAAGTTTAGATGTGTTGTTCATCATTATGCAACATCTTACATACAGGCTTCCTTATTTAAATAAAACTGTTTCAAACAATGATACATGTAGATGTAGCCTCCTTCGCAGCAGTTCTTAGGGTCGGCACGCAAATGCTAGCCCCACTAACGACTGCTTGCACCAACCAGACATTCCATTCCCAATTGTTTGTGTAAGCCAATCAAGACCGTTATAACGTAACATGATACATGTACATGTATGAGTTAATTAGCAACAGTTTGCTTATGTCAGCACTTTCACGCTCATCGGTACAGCGTCAAAACAAACTATTTCTTCTAAACTCTATCTCAAGAGTTCTCCTGAAGCACTGGCAGCTGTCTCTGTGTACTCTGCTCGACCACATCGGCTACAAGTTTTCTACAATACTCTTTTTACTTACTGTAGAAGCCTGGATTTTAAATAAAAGCCCCCTTTTGGGAGAGCCCTGCTATCTGCTTTCTTGAGAAAAACTAAGAACAGAATACATGTATATATATACATGTACGAAGCTATTTGAACCGATTTCAAATCTTTTTTTTTTTCAAATTTAGCCTCTATTTGATTTTCTAGATTTCCCACCAGAAAGTCCTGGTACAAGTGGTTTTTTGATTCTGAGAACTCAATTCTGATTGGCAATGCGGTTGGAATGCAATGTCTGGCTGGTGTAAGCAGCCGTTAGTGGTGCTGGCATTTGCGTGAAAAACCTAAAAACGGCTGTGAAGGAGAATAGGATAGATGCTAATTCATATAATTTCCACTAGCAAGCTAATCCGGCAATGGGTGATCAACAAGCGGTCCCATAATATATAATAAATATAAGTAATAAGCAAAAAATGGATAAATAAATATAATGTAATGAAAATCAACAACATGGCTGCAATCCCTATAATTTGACGGATTAGCTTACTAGGCACGGCAGCAATAAACTCTGCTACAGACATAGAATTGACAGAAGTTCCAGGAATTGAATTCCAAACAGGTATATATCTTACGAAAAACGAAAACTTATACCATTTACAGTGGATGAAAGCAAGGCGAACTGGCAGACATATCACACACTTTCTCTTGAGTCTTGGCCTTGCACAGAAAATTATGCTGATTGTCTCATTTGAAGCCTATCTAACTTCGCCACAGTTGATATTATAAAATTTATGTACAGAAGTAACGTACTCTAGCATAACAACCTCACTTAGGATTTTATCAGCAGATATTTACACCCTAGGAGAAAATGACACGCTTAGAACGTAAATCATGCAAACAGAGACATCCGAAAAAGGCTTCAAAAACAATGCTCATATTGATTAGTAAAGTCAGATTTGAATGAGTAAAGCAAATGATATTCCTAACGTTTACTGATATGGTTTAAGTTAAAATATCTACAAGCACAGCGAGGATGGAAGCGGATGTTCTCGCCATATTTACTCAAACACCCACCATTTTGAATCCCGACGAGCAGAGAGGAAGATCCCATAATTCTTTGCAAACTTCAATTTCAAAATTACCGCTGTCCAAATATTTGTCGGCGCGCTAGATGACGTCGGGACCGAGCATCCGAAAGAGACGTCTGCGTCTTGAGATGAAAGATATGTGGAGGAATACAGGAGAAATAAATGCAAACATTGCCCCTGGGATCGGAAAATGATCAACTTTGTTTTAGGGTTGGAAAACGGGGGTGGGGGATTTATTCAAATTGCTCTAGCCAGGCAATGTTTTGTGTCTTGTTCCTTATTACTCGGGCTGCCTGTGGCAGCGCCGAGTCTTAAAATGCAAGTCGTTTTTTTTATTTTTTTATTTTATTTCATGTCAGACGGCTTCTGCGCATGCGTTAAAGGTCAAATTCGAACCAATCAGATTGCACTGTGCTGGTCACGCAAACAAAAGGTTAGATTTCCTCAGGCGCGCTCAGATAAGAAAGTTCAAAGCTCAGACTAGGCGAGACAAGGAGATATCAATTTCAAATAGTCATTGTCAGAAATCTATTCCATCGTGGGCAATTATGCAATACAACCTAAATTTGGGTCAGGTCCATGTTTTACGACAGAATAACCAGAGTCTTTCTACTGGATTCGGAGAGCTCGAGACATTATACAAGTCTGCTAATATGGGGAAAACTGAAACAAAAAAATGAACTTTGACGGCAGAAACCCTCATATTTGAGCCAAGCGAAATATTTACATGATCCGCTAAGATTTTTACAAATCTAATTAGTCAAATTATCTCATGTGGCCCGAGTGAAAGGCCAGATGGGCTCTTTTCTACTTTCAACACACAGTCGCTAAACTGTACGAAATCTCCAAGAATAAATCCCTAATGTCCAAACTAACGGGAAAAACTGAAAGAGGAAATCCTTGTGAGAAATCGACGTACATATGAAGCTATATAAGTTATCATCGACTATATGGGAGTCAAACATCGAGCTGCTATGCATGAAACCGCTTGTGACAGTTTGTTTACGCACTTTCATGACAAACGAACGTTTCTACTTTCGACACAACGGTCGCTAAGCTGTACGAAATCTCCAAGGATATATCCCTAATGTCCAAACTAAAGTGAAAAACTGAAAGAGGAAATCATTGTGACCAATCGACATAAATATGAAGCTCCAGAAGTAATTATTAAATACATGAGAACCCATAGAGAAAACCGATAATAATGAACACGGTATTAGTTTCACCGACATGAACTCGCACTACAGCATAGCTTGAAATACTGTACGAAAACTCCCGTTTAAAAATTTCCTGATGCCGAAAGGACCGTAGCATTTAAACAAGATATCCTTCTGACCAATCGACATACATATTAAGCTGTGAAAGTATGTTTCCATTCCATAACAGCCGATAGTGCAAACTAGTAAACTGCCACTAGTAAATTGACCTTGCGTACTTCCGCGAGTACTGAACTTTCTAGCGTCAAATGCATGTGTTACGTTTCCAAACTTTAGGACAAGAAATCTTCCATAGAATGTTCTATTTTTTTTACAGCTGAGAACTGTATTATTAAACATAAGAAATAAAACAATGGTGCCATTTGAAGAATTATATCATGTCAAAAGTGCAAACTAAGAAATATATATCTACGGACGCGAGCAGCTCGATCGTTTCACTTTGGTCAAACTCGGACTGTTTACGACTGGAACCTGCAGTTTTATCGGACCTGCAGACTAAATTGTAAACGTGTGGCCGTGTTCAGGCTAGTAAATCTAGCTAGCTAACCACAGGAGGTAGCGAGCTTCTTTAGTCTGAACAGTTTTTCTGCTCTGGTGATTAGCTAGCTAGTGGTCGGTGGAATACTTTGAAGTTCCAAGCTACCTAGCGAGGTAGCTTGAATAGAATCTAGCGCGCTAAAAGCCCATCGATGACAGATTTTAGTTATTTTAAGGTTTTGAAATGTACACAAATGTCAAGTCAGTGTTATCATCCGATCTAGCCGACTTCTAGCTCTCGCTACGACCACGTTCACTACTCGCTCCAAGGTAATTTCTCTTACCACGACAACTACCGGGTGTATTGTACGTCAATTGAGCCATCATGGATAACGAGGATCGCCAAACACCAGTCAGTAGCAGTTTTTCGCACAGTTTTAATATTTTGGTTGAAATTTCAATTGAGCACTTTGGCGGTCAATTATTTGCGATTACGAAACACTTGCGCCAAGGGCAGTCATAGACCAAATTTCTATCTTTTAGAGAGGGTCTGAATGGGGGGGTCTACATGTCAGTTGTCAGTTAAAATTTTGGCCATTTGTCAGTTGTCAGTTAGCCCTAGTTAATCATTACTAGAGAAAATTTACAATGTTTGACCCACAAAAACCAAATTTGTCAGTTGTCAGTTATTTTTCGGTTGTCAGTTGTCAGTAAAAAAATCGTCATTTGTCAGTTGTCAGTTATTTTTAAGGCTGTTTGTCAGTAGTCAGTTAACCCCATTCATGCCCTCTTTAGAGATAGAAACAAACCAGAAGAGGGAAAAACAAAAAGTAAAACCTACTAAGTTACTAGGTCTGAACAGTACTAATTTATTAACTAGCTGCGAGTTGCTGACAGATATCTCAAGGTGACTCTAGCTAGCTGCACGATAGTAGTCTGAACATACATACACACATGAATAAGTAGTGTTTTCAATAAAAGATCAACTAGTTTAATTTACATACGAGAAAACAAAAATATTAAATTACATACATGTATATATATACTAGGGGAGCAGAGAATGAAAGTCACCGCGCTACCGGCCACTCCTAAAGACTGCTGATAATTCTTCCCTTTGGTTATTACTAAGAGGATTTCAAATGAAAGTGTATTTCATCTTCAATCTCATGTGGCCCGAGTGAAAGCCCAGATGGGCTCTTGTTAGCTACTAACTGAAGTACATTGAAGTGTCCAGTTCAGTTCCATCGATCTCATTTCGTGCAAAATGATCGACGGGGGATTGTAAGTCGTGGAAGACCTAACCAGGGGACTTTGAAAGGGACGATTCCTCTACCCCTGGGGGAAATCGTCAAGATTGTTTCTGTATTTTTACCAAATCCCCCTGGTCAGCTCGGGGGTCGGCCCCTCGGGGAAGCCGCTGATAAGTGCATAAACAAATCCAACGATTTTCCATTTCTAACTGCAGTCTGCAGTGTAAGAACATTTTATCTAGCCAACAAACACTATTATTGTAATTGTATGATTTAATGACCCCTGTCAAATAAGCCATTGGTTTCGACTTTACATTTATCTATTGTAAACTAAAAAATGTTAGCTCAATAAAATGTTCAAACGAGCAACTGTGAATACAAAACAAATTCGGCACTGATTTAAAAAGAGTTGTCAGAGTTGCAGTAAATGGCCATGGCTATTATGAACTGATAAAGTCAGGAGCAAGAGTGGACGTGAAGTCTCTAAAAGTTAAGCATCTTTTAGAGAAAGATGTGAAAAGTTAAATCGACTCAAAGTTATTTAGAATTGATTATTGTAAGTAAGTAGGCAGACTTTGCTGAAAAGAGTCGAATCTCTCATCAGGTGTTTATTTAGGTTCATTAAAAAAGGCGGAAGCGCGTTCAGTAACAATGAGGCTAGTGAACAAGTTATCCTAGGAATGCGGAAAAGCAATGTAATGAATCTGACTTGTATCGCGTGCTCCCGACAATGCAATAAGTGACAGTCTGTTAATCGCCGGGCCAGTCAGTGGTAAACTCCAGCAGCTACACAGCTACTACAACTTGGGCAGCTCTCCGCTACACGAATTCACTTTAAAAAACAAGGTATTGGGCTTATTAGGCGAGAACGAAATCAAACTTTAGTCAGTTGGAGTTTCCACTTAGTACAGTGTACTACCCCTGGGTACTACCTCTCTGTATGTACTAGTTCACGGCCTATTTTAATTTCCAAGGTGTGTCTGTGTTTTCAGCCAACACAGATAAACCGCAAAGATGTCTGAACGTTTTGTTGAATCGGAGATACGTCTAGCTTGGTGGATGATGGCTTTGATGTTCTCGTGTTTGCCAGGTATGTTGTGTATTTCACATGCATGTATGTATAGCTAACGAAGTCAGTGTTATGAAACCGTTCAGTCTGTTGCAGGCCCGTATTTTGCAGAAAGTCATAATATAGTTTATCCACTCCAGTTATCATGATGCTTTTTCCTGTTACATTTCGTCTAGTGTAAAGTCTTGAAAATATGTTTCATCTAAAATGTTTCCTAACAACCGCGCGTATCGATCAACATTCACACGGCATACACTGATTCTGATAGTACGATGTTTGTAGATAAGTCTGGAAAAGAAGGATACTGAATTTGGAACAATTCTCACTGTACGTAAATCCTGGTTCAGCGTTGGCAACTAGCATTGCGCCACCTTACCACTGATTATCTGTAAAAACAGTCCTATTTCATAGAATACTTGGATCCTTCGGCGCTTTTTTTTTTGTTAGCTTCAAGGCCGAGCTGAACACTTCAGCGATTCGGCGGCATTCTCAATCTTCGTCTACGTTTAGCTCAGTTATTCATTCGGCAGCACTTCTATCACTAAATGTCTCTTTTTTCCATGTTTCACTTGCAGTGGTTTCAGCTTAGAGTCTTCCTGTCGTGTCTTTTTAAACGACCAAAAGCTCTTCTTGATCTCGCTAACTGGACAGTCTGTGCCCATCATATATGGTCAGTTTGGCTTATTTTCGCTTATAAAATGTGCAGGTTTCTTCAAAAATCCTAACCCAAACGATCAGTTATCAGACTTTAAACTGAGGGATTTTCCATTTTATTGGCGGTCGTTTAAGGACCGAACTTATAGAAGATCCCGTTTACTACCTGCGCAACGATCGTGTAATTGCGACAAGAATTTGCGCATGCCAGAAGTACTTATTATGTGATGAGATCGATATTCGGCAGAACAAACTGATCAAGCCGTTCAACTAATAAAGAGGCTGTTTACAAATGTACCTCCTCTGTATCCTGCGAGAATGAGATTCCTCTCAAACTTCCACCCGCAAAATCGGCGGAATCTTTGTTTTCGCCTTAAGAAGGGCCCTGTCGCCTAAGTCGAGTGCTTAATTACAGGGACAGACAACTCACTATTTAGTGATTATAATTCTGCTGCTCGTTTTATTGACACAGGGAGTTAGATAACAAGTGGCAAATTAAATTTATACCCCTAACCTTCCTAAGATGCGGTCGGCGTTAACTTTATCATCAGATATATATAGCCCAAAGCGCATGTATGATTCGCGGCACTTTCGCAGAATAGACCCTTCCACGGTTTTTTTGAACTTTTGATATATACGTATAACAGCAAAACCGTCGATACTACTGAAATGAGCACCTCGAAGTTAGTCAAAATCCCAAATTTGAGAGTTATATCTTGCCGATAAGAGCAAAGATACAGGCCCGCAAACTTGGAAATTTTCGGGACATTTTACAGACGCTTGTATGGAAATTTCGACTGAGGGGCACAAACTTGCCTCCCGAGTCAAAATTTCCATACAAACTATTCAGTTTCCATGCGAATCGAAGGCGCCTTGAATTGTTTAGCTAAATGTTTAGCTAAATGAAGGCAGATTCCGTTATATATTTTCGGGATGTCGATATAGTGCAGATCGCTTCATTGTTACCCATATAAACAAGTAATAAGGGACAAATTAAAGCAGCTTTGCTTCTAAGAAAAAAGAGCTTTACTTCTAAGAAATACCGTCAACCGACTCGCTTGAGGGGCCGTCAAGTAACGGTTGAATGTCCATCGCACACTCGGATGATTTCTTGAACGTGTTTATACTTGAATTTTACTACTACAATAGAGAAGCCAACAGTTTTGGAATTTACACAGATCTCAGTCGTCCTTTTTTGTTATAGCACTTGTGGCAGCCGCAAAAAACAGCGTTTTTATCGCCATTGGTGGTGGAGGCGGTGGACTTGGCGGAGGTTTGATCGTGCTGTATTGCGTCATCAGATGGTGTTGCTGTGGAAATAACAGAGTACATGTTCTGGCTGTGTGACTCCTAATGAGTACGACTGCTGAAGCTAGATCAAAAGTTTAATTTCCGTTTGTCCGTGTTCATAGCTACTGCTTCACTGTGGTTTTACTATAATCGTAATTAAGGAACACTTACTTGCTCATATTTCCTCGTTGTTAAACTCTACTGAATAATTCGCCTTTCCTTAATTTGAGCGTAACTCACCCAAGATCGATGATGCTATTTACGCAACTCTATATTGTAAAGCTACCATGCAGAAGCTAGCTCTATTGTTATTAAGCAAAGTAAGCCTGCATGAGAGAGATCCAAAGAGGACGTACCGGATAGACCGCTATATATACTGATCCGCTGGACCAGGGACCTATAGGCCGTCTATATACTTATCAAGCTCAGTACAAGAACTAATTTGTAACTGATTATAGCGAGTTACAGTTTGCAATAATAAAAGTCACATCTATGTACATCAACTCGTAAAGGTTAGCTCGACTTTCTGCCATTCGCTACTCTGGATAGCAACGTACCTCCAAGAGACAACGAACTGGGAAGGTCTGTTGTTCCAGAGACGTTTTTTTATTATTTGCTTTCTCGGACTTTACCTGCGTCTCAGGCAAAAGCAGAGATATCTTTTTAATCCGGCATTACTAGGCCTAGGGTCTTGAGTTGTTTAGCTTTATCTTTGGGAGTACGGTTATAATTATTCTACAGTTTAGATCTGCCAGACCACCAGCCCACCTAAACGTAACTGAAATACGTAAGAAATGCATATATTTTGAAGGTTTCGTTCAGCTATATGAGAACCCTGACTGCATGCATGGCTTTTGTCTTTGTTCTAGTATTCGTGGAGGACGGCAAGGCTATTCTATATATTGCCATTAGCACTGGGGGAAGCAGTTCGTTCATTGTAGTGCTTTGCTTCATTTATTTCTGTTGCTGTGGATCCAGTCACCAAAACAGAGTTGGAGTTGTTCCGCACCCATTCCACAAAAAAACGGGGCAAATCGCTTATTTTATGTCCCAGCCGTCTCAATACCTGAAAAAGCGCTAGAATCATGGGGTAATGATATTTTTTCATGGCATCTTTCAACCATAGCCCATAATTTGACCTCAAATAGCTCATTTTCACCCATTTGACGATGTCCCCGGCTCAATGTTACTAGAAAACGAGCTAGTTTTAAGCGTTGTAAAATCCGTTAGCTAAAACGTTATTGTGTGTTTTTCTGAAGGGATAAATGGCTAAACGGCTAGCAGTACTCTTTTGGTCTGGTTATTGAATTGAAATGTTTGATAATCAAAAAACAAATGTCCACTGATTTAATGTAACATCCGGTACCAGAAAATAATAAATTGCCACCCTGGTGCAGAAATATCTATTACTGCTTCTTTTTATACTAATCGCTTCTTAATGATATATAAAACTTATATTCAATTTCGGTTTTGGCCAGACTTGCATGGAAAGAATACGGCAATCACTTGAAGTTGTTACCAGCATTTCTAGAACACAATTTAAAGTAGAAAAAAGATAGGCTACATGTACTTGAGGAGTTGCAGAAATTATCTTAGAATATTATTTTAGTTTGATACTGAATCTGTGGGTGTTACATGTCCAGTTTTGAAGCAAAGAAAAATATCAGGACTTTGATAAGTTTTATATATCCCTACTTAGTCATTGGAGAGAATGTTATATATTTTGTTTCTTATTTTGCTATTAGCCAGTTTAAACAGACATACATTATTAACCACTCGCTATAACATTTTAATATTATTAAAGGAACACTGTCAATTAACCCAAAAATGCCAGGCAGAGAGATGAGAAACCTCTGCTCGCAGGGTACAAAAATATCTACTCAGATTACCAGAGTATGCAGTGTACTAGCCGAGAAAATTTGAGACAATTTTGATAAAGGATGGCAAAGATTTGAGTGGATGAAAAATACTGCTTTTAAGAGAAATTTAGAGCAACTTGAAATATGTTCACTGTAACCGAAATCAAGTTTATAGAGGCCCGGTTATTAGGGGGAGGTGGGTACGTGCTGTTATCCCTATATTTTTCAGGATAGTTAATCACTTATCCCTGAGATGCAGATGGCTGTTATCGATTATCCCGATGGACTTTGGTTATCCCTACTGTTTTCTGGTTTGTTATTCCTTATCCCAGTCATTATTTTGCTAGTTATCCCTTATCCCCAATACCCCTAACCAGGCCTCTTTATAGAATTAGCTTTTGTAATCCACTTTGTCATCCTTTATTGAAATTTTTTGAAAACCATATCCGGGCATTCACATAGTATTACTCTTCGAATTCAGGGTGTTATTTTTGTAGTTTTGTTTTAAAGAAACTTGAAGATTCAATTCCAATGACAGTGCCCCTTTGACATCCACTAGACCATGTAAAATATATATTAGATTAATAAACACTATCAGACCCTAATTCCTTAATTTTTTGGTTTTATATGCCTTGCTTCTTCCTGGGGGTACTCCCATATATGGACTATACGGGGATGATCCACTGGACAGGGTATGGTTTTTCGAGTTTCTGGTCTTAGATGGGGTATCCATGATCTTGAACAGGGTATGGTATTTATCACTTTTGACATGACATTTATCCGATGTAAACATCATACTCATTACCAGATATCGATTTGTAATCAGTTTATCCCTGACCTCTAAATAAAACAGTCGACTTTATAGACACTTCTTGTGGATTATTGTCGTATTTTCGTCTATAGAAGGATATAAAATTTTAACACTTTGTCTTGAACAAGGTATGGAAATTTGAGGTTTTTTGTCTTAAACAGGGTAAGGCCGTTTCAGAGCCCTAGTGGCACACCATTACCCAACTTTAATTTGGGTAGAGTACCCTCCTCCCCGGGCCCTGACTGTATGAAGTATGATTGATATCCAGATTAACGATGCCTAATTTGCACTTAAAGAAAAACACCAAGTCTAAGTATTCCAGCCAGTTAAGCTTAATTAATTTAATAATTAGATTAAATAAAATAAATAAAATTATTAAGTTCTTTATCATTTTCTAGCATGTCACTTTTTGAAACATTAGAGTTGATGTGTTTGCTGCAGGAAGCTTACAAGGTGTTTAATAAGTTCTCAATATTTCATGTCACCACACCAAACATAGGAAAAATATAGTTGAGAAAAACTGACTCCCTCTTTATTAGGGACCATTCATTATTTATGCCAGGGGGTGGGCTGGCAAGAATGAGGGGGGGGGGGGGGGGCACGATAAATTCAGGACACTCGAGGGGGGGTCATCAGAAAATATGGAAACAAATGTGGGGTGGGGGGCTATTTTACAAATTACATCTAGAGGGGTCATGAGTTTTTGCTTTTCCTTGGAAGGGGGTCAAGAGGTTTTGTTTAGGCTTATGATGGATCTTGCCAGCCCACCCCCTGGCATAAATAATGAATGGTCCCTAATATTAAAGAAAAAGACCTAGCCAGAAAACATACCGATTTACAGGTGCCAGAGCACTAACTGATTGCTGTATGGTTAATTATAGATGCATGATAACACAAGACCAGTTCTTCAAAGTTAAATATTTTATTTATTTTTCATTTTTTCTTCTAGAACTTTCACAGTGCAAATACAGAGCTTGGCCTTCCTGTGGTCATATCGACCATTGCATTTTAATACTGACACTGTCACCGTTCGTCAATGTTTCGTGTACTCTCCAAAGTTATAAACCTGAGAAATTAACGCCGTAATTACTGGTTTATATAACATAGTATAAAAGAAAGAAGGAATCTGCTCAACTATTACAATACTATTCGTTTAATCACAGGCCGCCCAAGTTCTGACTGTATAACAAGGTTTGTATGGGAGTTCTTCCGATAACTCAGAATAATAACATAAATCTTCTGTAATACAAGGTAAATAAAGGAAGAAGACTTACTTGAAGTTGTGGCAGTTGTTTTGTCGTCCTATGTGTGTTTCAGGTAGCTAGAACGGTGTTTTATGGAATTCTTGAGACATACGCTTCACCCCTCTAACCAGAGGGGAAGGCTGAACACTCGATACAACAACGGCCTTCGCTCGAGGACGAATTTTTCACAAAATATCAATCCCATCGGCGTTTACTCGGCCGCGGTACAATCCATGGACATCAATTATCCCTCAGAAGTCCCCAGGCTTGATAACTCCTTTCCAAACCCGTTAGATTTGAACGATTTTTGAAGCAATTCGTGCAGCTTCCAACGGCTGACAGATCGTAACGTCCAATGAATGGTCCTTCTTGACAACGCGTTTTGGTAACCAGGCGTTTGGGTAACCAGGCCGTTACAAATTATTTCTTTCCCTGAGAGGGACATATCAAATTCATTTGACACTTTCTAATCCCTCCCTCCCCTCCAACGAGACCACTGGACAGCGCCGGTGACGAGCGAAGGCCGTTGTTGTATCGAGTGTTCAGCCTTCCCCTCTGGTTAGAGGGGTGAAGCGTATGACTCAAGAATTCCATAAACACCGTTCTAGCTACCTGAAACACACATAGGGCGACAAAACAACTCCAAGTAAGTCTTCTTCCTTTATTTACCTTGTATTACAGAAGATCTGTAACTAAATTTATGTTATTATTCTGAGTTATCGGAAGAACTCCCATACAAAGTCAGAACTTGGGCGGCCTGTGGTTTAATTATGACTACCTTGTTGAGCGGCCGCCATGTTTGCCATGCCTGAGATTCGAGGTGAGTTCGTTTGAGCGTCCAAACTCTATTTTGCGCCGCATATTTGACAAAATACCGGATCAAAAGTAAAGAAAAACCTTTACTTTTGTTCTGTATAAGACTTATTTCGAGATGAATTTAGTAAGACGGAAAAACGCTTCGAAGTCCAGCTATGATACCACGGGCACGGCTCAGTCAAGCTCTGTTGGTTGTCAATGGAGAACTGGTTAGCTTGCAACCCAGTATGGCGTTGCTATGGGCCAACAAGTCACGTGACCGTCTGTTGCAAAAGACATGGTACAATTTCAAAAGACATTTACATATTATGTTGTCCGGGCCCTTTCTGCCTGACGCGGTCCAAATGTAATCACATTGTACGGAATGGCGACGGAATCACTGAGTAGAGTCTGAGTATGTATATATGTTTATTTATTGTACGTATATGGCTAGTGACAAGAAACAAGAAGAACTAAGGAAAAAAAAAACTCTCTGCAACTAATAAATTGAGGCTCGTTCCGAATCGGTAACCAAAAATTTCCAAATCTAAATTTTGCAAATTAGTGACGTCACAATTTACCACACTACGGGATCCCTGTTGTTTGTAGTATGGCCAACAATTTTTATTTTACTCAGATGGTATATCTTAATTTACAATAATAGTGGAAAAAGAAGAGAGGGAGTTAAAGCCAGGACCACAAATAACCTGAGTATACGTTGAAAAGCGGCCAAGATATGGGCATTGGAATATATAATTTTCTTTAACTTCTTATTACTGATAAAATTCAAAAAGCTATTGATGAAGGTAAGTATGCATGTGGAATTTTCCTCGACTTGAGTAAAGCATTTGATACTGTCAACCATGACATTTTAATTAATAAGTTACAAAGGCTTGGCATTCGTGGTATTGCCATTGACTGGTTTGTCTCTTATCTAAATAACAGAAAACAATTTGTTTCTATTGGAAATGCCTCATCCGATCACCAATACATTTCTTGTGGGGTTCCCCAAGGATCAGTCCTCGGGCCTCTACTGTTCCTCCTTTATATTAATGACTTTTCAAATTGCTCTAAAATTTTTGACATTCACCTCTTTGCTGATGATTCTAACCTCTTTTATGCTCATAATAATCTACATAGTCTTGAGAATGTTGTAAACAGCGAATTAATAAAAGTTAATGACTGGCTAAGTGCCAATAAATTATCACTGAATGTTAATAAATCTAATTTTGTAATATTTCACTCACACCAGAAGAAAGTTAATTATAAATTAAACATTACCATTAATAAGAAAATCTTAGAGCATAAACAGAATACCAAATATCTTGGAGTGCTAATTGACTCAAATCTAAATTGGAAAAGCCATATTCATCAAATTACCAAAAAAATTGCCAAAGGCATAGGTATACTCTCTAAAATAAGATATTATCTTAATAGTAATATATTAATACAGCTATATTACTCTCTTATATATCCATATCTAACTTATGGGTTATTAGTTTGGGGGAACACATATGAAAGTACTATTCATCCAATCGTAGTTTTACAAAAGAAAGCAATTCGAATCATCACTCATTCTAAGTATGATGAGCACTCTAGCCCCCTGTTCAAATCTCTCAACATTTTAAAGTTTAAGGACCTTATATTTCTTCATAATGCTCTGCTAATGCATCAATATCATAACAAAGCCCTTCCTGTAGTATTCAATGATTTCTTTACCCCTATTAATAGAATTCACTTGTACAACACAAGACTTGCTTCTAAGTTCTCTTTTTTTATTCCTCAAGTAAGAACTAATTATGGAAAATTTAATATAAGATATCAAGGAGCAAAAGTCTGGAATTCATTAGATGATAAAATAAAATCTTCCAAAAAATCGTCATTTAAAAATAAGCTGAAGTCTTCATTTATAGCATCCTACTAGTCTTATACTCGTTTCCATGTGCAACCATTTAATTACTAGGTTAACTTCAATATTTTATGTAACTTCGTAACACTGTATAAAATATATGATTTTTCTCTCTTTTCTTAAGTATAATCGTTTGTGTCAGTATCTATGGTAACCAAATCTACATATCATCTTTAGTTTCTTCACTTCATGTATGTAGTTATATATTTATTTAATTATTTGTGTATCTTGTATCCGACCGTATATATATTTCCATTATATCAATATATTTGCGTTACCTAGCTTGATTAGCTTTTAAGTTATTTCTAGGTAACCCATACCACTAAATTGTTTAATTCTCCCTCCCTTTTATATGTAAAACATTTCGTTATGGTATGAATAAAATCGTTGTTGTTGTTGTTGTTAACAAATCACTGTATTTTTGACCTGGCTCCTAAACTTAGCAGCCAGGACAAAAATACAGTGATTTGTTAAAGAAAATTATATATTCCAATGCCCATATCTCGGCCGCTTTTCATCGTATTCACCTCATTTTTGGTATGTAATGTTCTTTTACGTTCTCACTTCCGAATCGGTGGAAAATTGTGAAAATTTGTTATTGACTTTTTTGTCTAATTTGTTTGAAATTAATTAAAATTCAGAAATGTGATTGACGTTTTTGTCTAATTTGTTTGAGTTTAATTAAAATTCAGCAAAATGATTGACGTTTATGTCAATCAAAAGTCATGTTTGAATGCAACTTCCTGTTTCTTTTGTTTTTCTGACCAATGAAAGAAAAGTCCAGAATATGGCTTTTTAGCAAGCTGCCAGGAAAAGAATTGTGTCAGGCCCTCTTTCACTTCCTTCCTTAGGGGGGAAGGGTGGTGGAAAGGTAGGGAGAGAGGGACTGATACTCAGGTTTGGCCACAAATGGTACACATTGACCAGTCTTCGCTTAATGTTTCCATGGGTGGTTATGAGCCCTAGCTCAGGCTAGAAATCGTTGACATCTTGTTCAACCATTTTTGGGTGCTTCGTGGTCGTGATATTACTCATCCTCGGATACCCAGGGGCAGTTAGTAGGCAACGGGCAAAAAAGGGTCGGAGGGGGAGGGGGAGAAGGAAAAGGGAAGGGGAAAGAAGAGCTCATCTTTCCCCTTCTCCCGGCCCCCTCCTCCTCCGTCCCTTTTTTGCCCAATGGCTACTAACTGCCCCTGGGTATCCGAGGATGGATATTGCTTTAAAATGCGGTACAAATCCTTGAAATGACGTCATTTACGTCAAATTATGCTAATGATCATGAATTGAGTAATAACATTGAATATGTTTATTTTTTCAGTTATTTTTCAGGCGTCCGACATTTGATCATCGTGCATCTGCATCCGTTTGAACACCCTGTTGCATGATGTTGCATGAAGTTTGACTAGTTTCAAACTTCATGCAACATCATGCAACATCGTGCAACAGGGTGTTCAAACGGATGCAACATGTTGCATCCAACAATGTTGCTGCAATATGTTGCACGATGTTGCATCCGTTTGAACCGGCCTTTACAATCTTATTGGAATATCTTTTTATAAGTGGAGCTGACATGAAAACAGATGAAAAATGAACTAAAATTAGCTTTGACTTACATGACGTTTTTGAAATTTGAATCCTTAATAAACGATTAAGACGTTAATATACATTTTTCCTATGTCAGTCATTTTGTTTTCCACTTTGACCTTTAAATCTTTGATAACTGGCCAGGGCTCATATGCACTTTAATCATTCGCCAAAGAAAACATAATTACAAAATACAAGGATTAATCATAGAATAAAAAGTTGTTTGGCACGTACTTCATGATTGATGATATTTTCACTAAGTTCAACGTGATTACGTGCTGAACTTAGCTCAAGACTCCTCGTATGGCTGTTATGAAACTCTTGTTTTCAAGAGGCATTAGATTTGATTGCGTCTCTATTAGGCCATCCCTATTTTATTTTCCGTTTCTCATCGTCCGACCGACCCATTTTTGTGGCTTTTTGTAAATATAAAAAAATATTGGGGTGAGGGATGGGGGTGAAGAAACCATAGAGCAGCTCCTGCATGGAAGCTCATGCTCGAGGGTAGGTTACACAATAGTTTCGGCGGTGCATTTGTAATTCCATGTTTGTAGCGTATACGGACGACGACATCGATGGTTTCGTCGTCCATGTTGGTTTGTAACCTCGCCTGTGCAACCGCGCCTTATTAGTTCCAGTCTCTCTGGGCATTTTTTATTTAAATATTTTTTTTCTCACCTGACCGACCGACCCAATTTTTGAAAACCCCACCGATGAGAAACGGGGAAAAAAATTGGGATGGCCTTACTTGAAGCGGAAAGAGTCCTTCGCTTTTAGCTTTATAATTACTTCGAGATCGTCTACGAATTGTTGAGAGCTTAACTTGACTGTCTTTACCCATATGTTCGTAGAAGCTCTGTGCTCCGATGATAGTCGCAATGAATACTAGTATAAAGCCTTGCATGCAGTGTTCCTTCGAACTTCTGCTGTTGAGTTTCAGAGTATTTCCACTTGTTGTTTTTTTTCACTTAAAGTAGTTAATTCATATACGAAACGCAAAATATTTACAAAAGAGTGAGGGCTACATGAATTTAGGATCCAAAAGATTTATGTGAAACGTGCACGTACCCAGAAAAACAGTTATAGATATAATAAGTCATTCCAATTATAAGTTCTATTCGTAACGGGACTATTGAACACTGAGTGTTGTAAGCCTGCTTTAGTTGAACTGGTTGCTAAACATTTGAGAACGACGTAATGGCTCTACCGATTCCAAACCTGCCCACAATCCAATATGGAAACCATTCAACCGCGAGTATAACTGTAAAATGTTCTAACAGTACACGGGAACGGTTTCTGAACTTAAGGGTATAAATTGCCCTAAATTAAAATTAGCGCTGGACGCGTTCATATTAATAATGATACATGGCCTGTTCTCGTATTAGTATATTAGCAACAATACCAATAGCAAACAAATCTGAAAACTAACACTAATGTCATCATTTTAATACTTGTTTGGTTTTCAGCGCCAACGCAATCACAAAGTTCAAACGGTAAGTTCACCTGTAGCCACTCGACTGTTCTTATTTATTAGCCTAACACTGACGTCTCTATCTTACAGTGAGCCTTATCACGCCATTATCAGTAACAGTCATACCGTTATCGTATACCGTTATCGTATCGTTATCGTACTGTTATCGTATCATAATCTTACACACAACAAAAAATCTCGATTCTGATAAGCTGAGAGCAGTGCAATTAATCACAAATTGCACTATACTCAAAATATATGAGTATTAACAAGTAATCATACGGTTTTCTCGTGCAATTTGGGATTAATTTTCACTCGTGTGTTTTTCAAAGAGCTCAAATTGTACTTGCCCTGCGGACTCGTGCAATATTGGATACTCTTTGAAAACCCACTCAAATTAATCCCAAATTTCACTCCGTATGCAAACCGTATCATTATCAATACTTATCGTATCATTATCATACAATTATCGTACCGTCATCGTATCATTATCGTACTGTTATCGTTTCATTTCGTATAATTATCGTACCTTTATCGTACCGTTATCATATCGTTATCGTACCGTTATCATATCGTTATCGTACCGTTATCATATCGTTATCGTACCGTTATCGTAGCGTTGTCGTACCATTATCGTACGTTATCATATCGTTATCGTACCGTTATCATATCGTTATCGTACCGTTATCATATCGTTATCATACTGTTATCGTAGCGTTGTCGTACCATTATCGTACGTTATCATATCGTTATCGTACCGTTATCGTACCGTTATCGTATCGTTATCGTACTGTTATCGTACCATTTCGTATCATTATCGTACCATTTCGTATCATTATCGTACTGTTATCGTACCGTTATCGTACCAGAGAGCTCGAGATGAGAACAAACAGTTTTTACTGTTTTTTTTCACAGTGTGTAGTTCCTCTGGCTACACTATCTTGAGTGGTTACGATCGCTCGAACACGTATAGCGGGCAGATGGTCAGGTGCGACAGTCAGCTTAGAGGATGGTACCGATTCATGGGTGCGGCTGGGGCGCGGATGCCAACATTCTGTGTAGCACAATCACGATGTGGAACCCATGGTACGGGCTGGATGCAAGGCTTGCATCCCACGATACAACAGGGTACAGTCTACCGGCAAATTTGTTTTCACTGGAATGGCAATTGCTGTAATTACAGAATTACCATTCGCGTTAAAAACTGCGGAGGATACTATGTATATGAACTGAGAGCACCACCAGCGTGTCATCTTCGTTACTGTGGATACGGCACAGGTACGGTTAACACTGAAGGATTATCATTAACACTTTTAAACACTTTGTAACGTTACTTATTGGAACAATGAAAACGTTTACATTCTATGTTAGGATTTTCTTTCATACGCCTTTCACTCAGACGCCAGTTATGATAAGCCGAAGGGCCTCGATTGCTGAATATTAGCGTTATATAAATTTACACCATCATTATCGTCGTCATTGTAGCATACATTAGCATTCGTTATCATAATAATGTATTGTAAGCATTGCTACGCATCATGGAAACTAATGTAGAGAGCACATGGTCGTAGTGTAAATCATGTTCACATATGCAGTGAATATTCTGCCGAGTTATTGGACTAAATAGCGGTCATCCGCCCGGCCACATCATAATCATTTTAACTTTCACCATGATTGTTATCATTCGAAGGTCAGTTTCTGTCTATTTGACAAATAGATTCCATGTCTGTCCTCTTATAGATGCACAAATGACATCACAACGTGAAGAAAACAAAGAAGTGCGCTACGAGACGCAGTCGAGTGGTGTAACCGATGCTCTCTTCACGTTGTGACGTCATCTGTGCATCTATAGGAGGACAGACGCACGGCAGAATGGAATGTGCTTGCCTCCCGGTTAGCTCAGTGGTTAAGCGCCGGTCTGTTGTGTGGGAGGTCCACGGTTCAAACCGGCACGGCCGGACCAACACCCAGGGTCTTAAAATAACTGAGTAGAAGGTGCTGCCTTTGTGAAACAATTTCGTTCACGAGCTGCAAATGTTAGACCTTCACGTCTTCTCGGATAAGGACATTAAAACGTAGGCCCATCAGTGGATGAAGAGCCACCTCGTGGATATGCCACTGATTAATCCCATTATTATTAGTAATTATTTATTATTATTATTTAATAAGCACATACTAAAACCTATGAAAATATCCAATCAAAAGTTGAGAAATTGGTTGCGCGCATACTCATGACGTCATCATGTGTCCTCTAGTAACCGAACGGCTCTTGACCAATCAGAGCGTGCGTTTCGGACTGATTATTATATAAAAGCTGGTAGACAACAGCTGTATGGAGAAACGTAGTATAGCTTCAACTGTAAAGTGTTTCTATGTACATTGTAAAACGTCCAGGGTTCGCTTGTTCAAATAGTAAATAACGTTATGCACTGGATAAATCCCTATCCAGTGGTTAAAAGATTTATACGGTGGATAGCGTTATCCACCCTTTGAACAAACAGGACCCTGAACCACCAATGAGCCATCTCGCAGCATTATAAAATAAATTATAAAATTATAAAATTATAAAATAACTCACGCCGAACTTCTGGCATTTGTTCTTGAACAGGGCAAACTCCCGTTCAGCCAAGATCTGGTAAGTACAAAGTAGGCAACTACCACCAGCGCTTATACTGAGTAGTCTGACCCAAACGAGATCAGAACCTCCTTTGCACACAAAATGAAATTCAGTCTGACGTTATAGCGATGCAGAAAGATGAAGTCATAAATTGATTCTACCGGCACGGTAAAGAGGTTTGGGTACGAGATAGAGCGGATTTCGATTGAGTGTCGAAGGCAATCCGTGATTGCTTTGGTTTGCGTTTGCTCAGTTTTCCTATTGGCTGTGGAAAAGTTTTGTGATTATCAGCCCGGCAATCAAGTGCTAAACTAAAACCAAACGTGTTTTGGTCCATCACGCCATCCACGATTGCGTTTACTTTTCCTCGTGAGTGGTTCAAGTAAAACCAATCGTGAATTACTTCAGTTCGTGATTGGCTCATTGTGTTTTTACTTGCTCGTGATTGGTTCTGTGATTACGACACTCAATCGAAAACCGCTCTAATAGCTGATATCACAGTTGCGTCTACGAATAGCAGTTTCAGCGGTATTGACCCGAACGCCTCACTTCGATATAATGAAGCGCCATTGAAACATCATTCTTGCATGACACCAACACCCTCTAAACAAACACGACTAATTTAGATACACAGTCTGAATAGTGCTTCATTACATCGAAGTGAGGCGTTCGGATCAATACCGTTGAAACTGATGTTCGTAGACGCCACTGTAATATCAACTATTGGGAGCTCCGCTTTTAGGTCGTTACCTAAATATATATATTATTAAACTGGATGGATTTTGTGATTTCTTTCTGTTCAACACGAGATAATATTTCGTTAATAACCCTGATTTATTATTGAGTCATCTATAACTCGGAATTCCTCATATTTTGTGACACAGAATCCGGACAATTTACCGCCGCACGTTTTAAACATGAGTGCTTCACACCACCCACCTCCTCCCCCCCCCCCCCCCCCCCCCCCCGCCCTTCACCTACCCCCACCAACCAGAATCCTTTGTTCTTCTAGGGATTTCCACGCAGGTTGTTCTAGCATGCCAGTGACGCTGCTTGTACGGCGATAGTCGGCGACTACATACCTTTGAATAGGACCCCCTCCCCCTGCGCTAGCCTCATTGCGCGCTTGCCATTTTTAGTAATAGAGAAATGGATCTACGGCCCAACATAAATTATATAATAAAGGATTATCCTATCGGTAGTAATGGCAGGAACACCCTAAACCTGGGATTAGCCCTAAACACCCTCAACCCTGCGTTAGGGTTAAGGTTGGGGTGGGGTTACGAGTTATGTATTATGGTTGGTAGGAATATGACATCACTGTAGGAATCCTACACAAGCAATAACATTCTATGTTATGTATTAGGTCGTGCCATATTCTTGGTGTTTTATGTTGTATTCTTGATCCAGTATCACTGCGCGCTTACCCAACATATTTTAAAAACCTTTCCATAACCTTAATGATAATTCACTTCCGGTCTATACTATATATATCTATATAAAACAGAATGCACAAGCTACTCGATTCTGAATAGCCACGATCGCTCGCAAGCTGTAACGCGAGGATACGTACCCAAGTGTGACCTCTCTCTTCATGGATGGTACCGCTTTGAAGGAGCAGCCGGGACTCAGATGCCAGAGTTCTGTGTACCCACAGAGCGATGTGGAGCTCACGCCCCTGGGTGGATGCGAGGAATACATCCTACAGAACACGAGGGCATTGTCACCCGACAAGTTTGCTATCACTGGGAGGGCTTGTGCTGTAAATGGCGAAACAATATCCGCGTCAAGAATTGTGGAGGGTTTTACGTCTACGAGTTGGTCAAACCACCCGAGTGTCCCCTCCGTTACTGTGGCAATGGCAAAACAAGTAAATTGAAATTGATTGACTTTCTATGTTATTAACCCTTGTCACACAATAGCCATTAGCCTCGCACTGAGCAGTTTCAGAACGAGGTTAGACGGGTGAAAACAATAGATGCCCCACGTGTAGCCTCGCACTGAGCAGTTTCAGAACGAGATGGCCGCCACGTGAAAATGTTTAGCAAGAGTGGATTCGAATGAGTGTCGTAAAACCAAATTACAATGAGTCAATCACGAAGTGAAGTAACACGTTTGAGTAGAGCTTTATTACATTGAAGTGAGGCACTTGGGTCAATACCGCTGAAACTGCTGTTCGTAGACGCAACTGTAATATCTCCTATTGGTTGGTATTTTAAAACATTATGCATTACCAATAGCAAAGCGAACGCAAAACCAAAGCAATCACTTATTACTTTCGACACTCAATCGAAAACTGCTCTAAAGAGCCACACACGGGAGGTGTTGGTGTCACACAAGAATGATGGTTTGAGTAGTGCTCTTAAGAGCCACACACGGGAGGTGTTGGTGTCACACAAGAATGATGGTTTGAGTAGTGCTCTAAAGAGCCACACACGGGAGGTGTTGGTGTCACACAAGAATGATGGTTTGAGTAGTGCTCTTAAGAGCCACACACGGGAGGTGTTGGTGTCACACAAGAATGATGGTTTGAGTAGTGCTCTTAAGAGCCACACACGGGAGGTGTTGGTGTCACACAAGAATGATGGTTTGAGTAGTGCTCTTAAGAGCCACACACGGGAGGTGTTGGTGTCACACAAGAATGATGGTTTGAGTAGTGCTCTTAAGAGCCACACACGGGAGGTGTTGGTGTCACACAAGAATGATGGTTTGAGTAGTGCTCTTAAGAGCCACACACGGGAGGTGTTGGTGTCACACAAGAATGATGGTTTGAGTAGTGCTCTTAAGAGCCACACACGGGAGGTGTTGGTGTCACACAAGAATGATGGTTTGAGTAGTGCTCTTAAGAGCCACACACGGGAGGTGTTGGTGTCACACAAGAATGATGGTTTGAGTAGTGCTCTAAAGAGCCACACACGGGAGGTGTTGGTGTCACACAAGAATGATGGTTTGAGTAGTGCTCTAAAGAGCCACACACGGGAGCAAGTGAAAACGTAATGGGCCAATCAGGAGTAAGTGAAAACGCAATGAGCCAATCAGGAGTAAGTGAAAACGGAATGAACCAATCAGGAGTAAGTAAAAACGCAATGAGCCAATCAAGAGCAAGTAAAAACGCAATGAGCCAATCATGAACTGAAGTAATTCATGATTGGTTTTATTTGAACGATTACGTGATGTACCAAAACAATGTTTGTTTGTTTTAAACAAGCCAGCAGAAAAGCTAAGCAAAACCAAAGCAATCACCGAATCACTTTCAAAAACTCAATGGAAAATCGCTCCAAGTGTTAAACTGAAAAGGAAACTGATTTTGGCATGAATATGGAAGGGAAACAAGATTTGCTGTTTTAAGATCTGGGAATATCATATTTATCAGATGGACTGTATAGTTGACCCACTCAAGCGTTACATCACCCAGATCCCGGATGTATGACGTTACACTCCAAAGCCTGGCTGGAAAATTCCAAACAAAGCAGTCTAATTTAAAATTCTGATGAGTTTGCCAAGTGAACTCTAAAGAAAGAGCTATTTTTTGCACTAAAGTAAATAGAAAATGGTGGTGAAATTTTGAGGCCAGTTTTGACTGATTTAATGACATGGGGTGCTTTTCTTTCTCCAGGTCCTCGTCAGGGGAGCAGCACAGGGAGGTCTGGGGTGGTCGTTGGCGGATCTATTGGAGGTGGAAGTGGATTCCTCATAACACTCCTTATCATATACTGGTGCTGCTGTAAAAAACAATAACCTAACATAGCTGGTTGATTTTTTTTGTGTGAAAATAGAATTTTAGACGAGCTACTATAGTTACGTTGTATAAGTCAAATCAGATGCTAACGAGGAAATCTACGGTATTTGCATAGCGGGTTACGCCGAGAGGACATGTAATAGATTCAAGGACGAAACAGCTGTCCATATAGCTGCATTATTTCTAGTTCTGAGCGCTTCTTATGTCAGGTTTAGATAACCGTAGTGCAAAGTGAAAGAGTTTGCTCGGCTTATATATGATGTAAATGAGCGCCGACATGGCTGCCACGCTAACAAAGACTCCGATAATATTTCGCTTTTCTTTCGCCTTATTGATTCTATCAGTGACAAACTTTATCAGGAATGACTCCTACAACGGAAATCTGTCTATCAAGTGTACGTTTTGGAAGCACAACCAATGTAATGGAGCAGAATGAGCCAAATGGTCAGAGGTTTCACCCATCAGCCCTCATGAATACGAGGCTTTCGGGTCAACCATTTCAAAATGGTACAGAGATGGAGTGACGTTGAACGGAGATCACCAAGAATGATGCCCAAAACGATTATTTTCTAAAGAAAAGCAAGAATAAATGTAAAGCGGTGTCTGTCCTTGGCCACTGGAGTCATGATATGACGAATTTTTTTTACAAGCCTAGTCTTCAGAAGCTTCTTGGGTCCGTAAAGTCCGACAACTCACACGATAACTCCTCTTCGCATTCAGCCTTATGAAATCGGTTAGTCCATCCTTAGGCCACTCAGCGTCTTACAATCGCTACTAGTGCATCGAATGAAGAGACAGGAATGTTAAAGCAGATTAAAACGAGGATATTTCATGGGAAATTTCATTCAAACAAGCTCAAAGCTGAAACAGCCTCAAACGAGTCGATGACCCAATAAGATGGGAGAAACCGCTGACTGTTTCATGGTATTTGGCTCAGCCGTAATAACAGCTATTCTACAACCCCAAATATTACCGACATAGCTTATGATTTGCATATTCCTACTTATCAGTGGAAACTTCGCCCAACCGTTAAAGTGCCTATAACCCTTCTTGCAAGTTTTATAGCTATGAACCTTCGAAAAGTTTTGAATACTTCTGTGAAGAAAGTTTTGGCTTACAGAGAATATTCAATGTTCTACGCTTCTTTGAAATCGTGTAAATGTGACCTTTCCTGACCCATGACCGCGAAAGTAAAATCCTGGGTCGATCCATGGGTAGACGTCATCTCGTTAATGCATTATTCTCCATGGCGCCTTTCTATCACAACAACATCGATGAATAGAAAATGTACACAGTTTTTAAGTTATTAGTAAAGAAAAAAGTTATTTTAGTCAACATTCAAAGTACTTCTTCAAATGATCGCAAAGTCGAATTAATTATATGACGTCAAGATGACGTATACCCAGGAATCGACCTAAGCTTTTACTTACGCGGTCATGGGTCAGGAAAGGTCAAACTTTCTTCACAGAAGTATTCAAAACTTTTCGAAGATTCATAGCTATAAAAATTGCAAGAAGGGTTATAGGCACTTTAACTGCACTAATACCATGATCCCTTCGCTTTCCTTTGTTTGTTCAGGGACATTTAATCTCGAATATCCCTCATCAGCATGCGTATACTTTCACTATATCTCCCTCATTCACCATGCAAGAGGGAAACCTATAGTTAAAAATCAGTCTGACCATAAATTACTTTTCAACACCATTGACCGTATGCTTCATAATAATAATAATAATAATAATTTAAATATTTATACAGGAGGCAAACCTCACCCTAAGGTGATTTTCAGGAAGGACCTGTATTAGAGTAAAAAAATTCTTGTTTGTTGCCCCATTTCAAACCACGTGATAGTTCTCCAGAAGATTCAGTGCTTTGTTTTCCAATTATAGAAATTGGTTCATTTCCTCTTGGGATACAGAAAAATAAAAATGCATTATTGAAGGCAGTCAGGTGGTCTGAAATGGTACAAGAAATAGGCAAGCCAACTAGGTCTATTGATTCGCTGTTCATGCTCATGATCATTTATATATAATGGGAATCACCTTCTGAAGGAATGCAATCACATGGTTGTACTAGATGGCAAACAAATCTTAATTCATATATTTAAAGGCACTTGTACGAGATCAGAAGTGTTTTTAGCAAAACCTGTTTGTAAATGCTATTTTCCACTTCTAATCGATTGCCAATCTTTGTACCCATCCCATGGCAATGTCTTTCCCATGGCCGCAGGTCACAAGCTCAATTCATTCGTTCACAAAGTATTATACCAGCACATGACTGTTTCCTGGAAAAGGCCTATCACAACTGCTCCCAGTAATTATAATAAATCAACTTCACATAACACTCTCTCTGAACTAACTTGCTCAAAATATTACAAATATTAATTGAGTTTTTTTGTATTTTAGAAAACAATTCTTTTTAGCAGGGTTTAACCAACCCATACTTTTCAACATTCTTAGAAATCAATGCTTTTCAGTAGGATTAATGGACTGATAATATTATTTCTAACTTCACTTTCCAAGCACAGGTGCTATTATATTGTGGAATACATGTAACTTTCCCTTTAGCTAATAATAGCTATAGATACCCCTTGTGAATATTTAGGGATGGTCATTCTAAATAAATAAAGTCATCTATCTAGATCTGCATGCAGTTTCATTTACGAGTAGAGTGGTGAATTTTCCAATATTAGGGCTAGTGTTCATTTTCTACATCTTGCAGGAAGCTGAAATTTATAACGAATCGTACGTAATTTCCACTCGTTTTCTTCGATCACTCGGCTTTCCCGAATTCTTACTATGTCATGAAGTGACTTAGTGAAAATACCGACGCTGGCCATGGCCTACAACAGGAATTGGGCTATTTACTGCTGTATTTGATGCCATTACTTTTAACAGAAACGAATATTAAACAAGAAGATACTCATATCAATATTTAAAAGTACTCCTGACGCTTACCGAGAGGAGGTACTAAGCTGGCTTCATATCAAAGAACTGATGCCGGAGGGATCATGTCAAGTTTACAACACCATTTGACAATGGAGTCGTAACTACATATATAAGCTTAGATTGTAAACATGATCCGAACTGAAAAATTAGGCCATTTACTATATATTTTAAGCCATTATTTTTAAAAGGCACAAATAAACACGACACTACTACAACTGAGCTGGTAAAGTTTATATCATTTGTTTACTTATATATGTCGATTATTACTGGTCCACGTGCGTTCAGGAGCGCCAGTTATCTTGTCGTAAAATGTGCGAAATTTCCCTCGAAAGTCCGTAAAACTTTCGTCAGCCCTAGAAAAACTCAACATCTTAGCATTTCAGTTGAAGAAACTTTTGGTTTTAGCCAAATAACAGCTACAAATGGCACAAAACATTTTCGTCTTTGCTCGCATTCAAACTCTTCGTATTTCGAAGTCTATCAGTGTCCACGTGAACAGTGCTTTTTGTCCACGTGCACAGTGCTTTCTGATTGGTTGACGGCGAAATACCTCGACGCCAAAAAAATTTTTTTAAAAAAATTGCAATATCTGACTCGAGCCGGCCAAAGGTCTGGCCCGAGTAATTAAAAAATAGCTATAAAGATAATAATAATAACAACAATAACGTACTACTATATATAACTAATTAGATAAAGCGTTTAAATTGATCTAGATTTGGAATGTTTCTCGTGCTCTCAGACAGCAAATTCCAGTCCTGAATGGCATGAAAACAAAGGCGACGTTGGCCAAACGAACTACGAGATTTAGGCTCATAAATGTCGTTCTTACTTCTAGTATTGTAGTCTCTTTTAAAAGTAAAATTAAAATCCCAGTCTATAAAACCATTTAAACATTTAAAAACAAATAAAATACGGTGCTTTAACGGTGAACTTAACTTGCTTTGCTCCTACTACATATGAAGAACTCTCTTCTCTTATTACTTGCTATGCTATGAAATCCTGTGCCCTAGACCCTATACCTGCTGTGCTACTCCACTGCTGCTGCTTGGAAGATCGAGTCCCTATAATGTCCTCTCAGTCTGCAGTGTAAGAACATTTGATCTAGCCAACATACTTTATTATTGTAATTGTATGATTTGTTGACCCAAATAAGCCACTGGTTTCGACTTTACATTTATCTATTGTAAACAAAAAAATGTATAGCTCAATAAATGTTCAAATGTTCAAAATAATCACAAGGATAGTCGACCTGAGCTTCGAAAGTGGTGAAATGCCAGCCTCAATGAAGAATGCTATTCTAGCCCCTAAACTGAAGAAACCCTCACTGGACCATGAAGAATTCCACAATTTTAGACCAGTATCTAACCTGAAATTTGTTTCTAAGTCCGTAAAACAGGTTGCTGCTACCCGCCTCACTAATTACCTTAACCAGAACGACCTCCATGATGAGCTACAGTCAGCGTACAAACAATATCACAGCTGCGAGATTAAGCTCGTTCGTGTGCAAAACGACATACTAATGTCAATTGATGAGCAGCATGGTATTATTCTGGTCCTGTCAGATCTCTCCGCTGCATTCGACACGGTTGACCACAATATACTGCTATCAAGGTTGTCCTCCAAGTTTAACATTAAAGGCAACTTGAGATGGCTTCAGTAAAACTATGTCTAATCATCAACAGTTTGTTATGATTGATGACTCCTACTCCGTTAACCATGATCTGACCTCCGGCGTCCCACAGGTTCTGTATTGGGACCCATCCTGTATCTTCTCTACACGTCCCCTCTGGGAGACATCCTGAGGAAGCACAAAGTGTCTTATCATCTGTATTCAGATGACATCCAATTATTATAATACATTCAAAAACTCATGAATAATTAATGAGCATTTTGTCCAATCAGATGAAGCAAATCAGTCACGTGCATGCTCCTTTATACCTGATAAAATCTCATCATTCTAAAAGGCCCGTGGAGGGATTTGAATTCTGTCCCAGAGGGAAACGGGGTTAATGATTGAGACAATGGAATTTCTATTGATGTTTCAGCTTTCTCACTGAATTGCTAATTAGGATGAACGTTTTATATAAAGAATATCAATGAACATGAAATTTTATATAATGTTTCATCCTAATTAAGAATTCACTGATAAAGACCCAAAGATAGCAAAAAGTACACGGAACATAAGGTACCTAGATAATAAATTTTGCACTAAATTTACTAATATCAGCAGACTACCGAGATACACAGATAATATTTTTAAAATGAAGTTATCCAACTACCATTACTTGTTTACCGAGCCACTGTTTAGTTCCAATTATTAAACCAAACTCAAAGCCGTAAAATTATAAAAACGTGCATTAAACTTACATATTTTGTGCCGGAGTCAAAAATTTAGAGTCTGCCGTCATGTCAGTGACATCGCTTTCCAAGTCTTGAACTTTATCGAGGTAAACCACGACACCAAATCCTTCAAGTGCAGATTCTTCTTGCCGATTGCGAAACGCCGCTTCAAACAACATAGTATGGTAATTTCTTCATGTCATTCCCTTGAGATGTTCGTAATTGCAGGCGGTGATTACTCGAATATTTTGCATGGCGTTGTGAATACAATGGTTCATTAAGTAACCATTCCCTTGAGATGTGCGTATTTCTTTCATTGATTCTTAAAGCGTTTTTGAAGCCGTTTAAAACACTCACAGCACGTGTTTTATCAAGTCTAAAAATTCTCGGGCTTCGCCCTCGAATTTTTAAACTTGATAAAACACTGCTGTTCATGTTTTAAACAGTACCTACCTTTTCCATTAATAGTGATCAAGACCTTGCCTCTGCTAAACTGAACGTTGAATATTGTTTACTAGATATAGAACATTGGATGGGTAAAAATAAGCTCAAGTTAAACAATGACAAAACTGAAGTTATGTTTCTCCACTCTCGCTACCGCTCATGTGACTATATGCCTCCACTTGATGTGGGTAAAGACAATATACGACCATCAACGCATGCACGTAATATTGGATTCATCATTGATAAAACACTCCATGGATAAACAAGTTAATGCTATCTGTAAATCCGCCTTTTTCAGCTGAGGAACATTGCAAAAATTAGAAAACACTTATATTTTAATGTAGCAGAAATATTAATCCACACCTTTGTCACGTATAAATTAGACAACTGCAACTCTCTATTATATGGTGCCTCTAAACAATTAACTAAAAAGTTACAATATGTACAGAATTCAGCAGCAAAAGTCTGTAAGAAAAAATACGATCACATTTCTCCTGTTCTTAAAGACCTTCATTGGCTTCCTGTAGAAAAACGTATTACATTTAAACTTCTCTTACTGACATAAATCTTTAAATAATTTAGCTCCGTCTTACCTACAAAACTTAGTTAAGATATATACACCTTTAGAAACGTACACTACGGGCATCATCCGATCCATTTCCCCTTGTTCGTCCACTCCGAAACTTAAAACTTATGGACAACGAGCCTTTTCAGTTGCTGCACCGGAACTATGGAACAGTCTTTCCTTCAACATCAGATCAAGTACTAGTCTCAATCAATTTAAGTCGAAACTAAAGTAACATTTATTTGTAAATTAGTTACAACATACTATGTACATATTACTTATTGTCTTCCTTATTATCAGATTTTTACTTAGTTTAGTCACAACGTTTTAATTATTATTGTAAATTATTTTACTTATTCATAATATTGTAAAGCGCATAGAACGGTATTGTATATGCGCTATAGAAGCTTATATTATTATTAACAAATACGATATTAGCAGTCATTATTTTTATTTCTTGCACCCTAACAATATTATTATTATTGGATAACTACGGATGTACAGTATTGTACAAAGTACCAATAAAATGCGTCTGTCTGTCTGTCTACCATATGTATACGCAGCGTAATTAATTCAAATGCCGTTCTTCTCATGCACCGAACTAAATGTATACATTGAGGTCATCTTGATATCTAATTTTCGCGATGACCCCGTTAGCTCAGTGGTAAAGCGCCGGTCTGTCGAGCGGAAGGTCGCGGGTTCAAACCCCGGCCGGGCCAACAGTCAGGGTCTTAAAATAACTGAGTAGAAGGAGCTGCCTTTACATAATATAGTAAACGGTTAGACCTTCACGTCTTCTCGGATAAGGACGCAAAATCGTTGGATTAGTGTCCCCAATTAGCTGCAAAGCTAAATACATTTGTTTATATTGACCCAGATTCTCTGATCGCTACATATTAATCGGTTCGACGAATTGAATTCACCGTCTAGATCAACCAGTCGGTCCAACGGCGAACTTATAATGGTATTAAGTTCGGTGCATCAGAAGAAACGGGTCTAATTTATCCTGCATGCAACAAGGCAAGTATATTTTTAGGCAAAATTTCCATTCGTTTCCCACTAATCTTGACGCATACCTTTTCGTACATACCATTTCCACCGGACGGTGATCGCCTCGCTTTGACGCCCTGGGCTCAGAGGATATGGCCCGGATGTAGCATTTTTCAACTGGGTAAGTACCATTTTATCAAATTATCATGTCAAACTCCGCTTTATTCATAGATGGAAGTATTCATCAGGGTCACAAATGTTTTAGTGATGTATTGAGAGGAAGACAATGTGCTGAACTATTTTCATATAAATGTGACATTGCACTTGTGTGTGAAACGTGGCTAAAGGAAGTTATTCCTACTCACCTCATCTGCCCTGTTGGCTTTAGTGCGATCAGAAAGGACAGAATAGATCGTATGGGTGGTGGTGTTGCTATTTTCTGCCGTGATGATTGGAAGTTAGAAAACCTGGATGGTTGTTTCGTAAATGATTTTGAGTGTCTGTGGGCACGCATAACCACACCTAATTCTATATTTTATGTGTGCTCTATTTATCATCCACCCGAACCAGTATATAATGTGGAGGACTTACTAGAGTTTCTCACAAACACCTGTGAGAGTATTGCATCTATTGGCCCCAACAATACAGTAATTATTGGTGGAGATATAAATGAACTTAAATATACTGATCTACTAAACCATGCAACCCTAGCACAACTGGTTAAGGAACCCACAAGGGAAAACAAAATACTAGATGTCTTCATCACTAATAAGCCATATCTATGGAAAAAGACACAAGTCATTAAGAGTTCTGTGAGGACAGATCACAAGATGGTTATCGCAGTCCCAAAAGACCAGGTCAAAGCCAAACGCTGTACTAGAGAATTTCACGATGTTAGAGAACACAATAAAATCAAGATGTCCAAGTTGTTGGATGAATATGACTGGCAAAGTGTTCTCTTTTCGGGAGATAACATTCAGGTGAAAATAGACAACTTACAAACTGCGCTCTCGTCCATGTACAACGACTGCTTTCCCATCAAGTCTGTGCGAGTGTCTTCCAGAGACCCCCCTTTCATGTCACCACGTGTAAAACATCTTCTGAACAATAGGCGCAAATTAATGAGAATGGGGCATACCGAGAACAATAGCTCTGTTTCTATACTTCAAGATAAGATCAACAAACTGATTAGAGAGAGCCAACTACGTGCTGTCAAACAAGAATCCAACAAGCATGATAAAGGGACTAGATCATCACAGCATGAAAAAAGCAATTTAAGCGAATTTACACCTGGCTTAAAGCAGCTTAAAGTTCGTGATCCAACTTTAAGCTACATTTAAGAGCAGCTTAAACCTGTGTAAAGTTAACTTTACGCATATTAGCTTAAAGGTATCGTAAATGCCGCTTAAAGTTCATGATACAGCTTTAAGCCATATCTTAAAGTGGCTTAAACCTGTATAAAGTATGACTTTACGCATATGAGCTTAAAGGTATCGTAAATACCGCTTAAAGTTCATGACACAGCTTTTTAAGCCATATCTTAAAGTGGTTTAAACCTGGATAAAGTTTGACTTCACGAATATGAGTTTAAAAGTATCGTAAATGCTGCTTAAAATGAATAGTAGAATAGATCAGAATACCGAAGACGTGGGTTTGATATTCCCGCCCAGGACATTTGATATTTTTGTCTCTACACACAGTCAATTTCTATCATAACTTTTTATTTATATGACAATTTTACAAATATGATATTATACTAAATGAGGGTAAAAATTTCGCGAAAAAATGTAACTCTAATGAGAGTTAACTAAACCGCCTTTCCTGGAAATTAGAATAAGCAGTCACATAAAAAAATGATTGTGTCTAATTGCACACTGCTCCAGGTTTAAGAGGTTTACAAAAACATTGAAGTGTGTATTCTCTACGGTGTAACGGTTTCACAAAATGGGAGTTTACTGTTTGTGTATGATTATGGTTATATACGTATAATACGGATGATGATGATGAAACGTTATAAGTGGGTCTAATAATTAAGGATACCTAAGTAGGCTTAAGGATACCTGATAAGGTCTAAGGTTACCTAAGTAGGTCTAAGTACCTAATCGGGCCTAAGGATCATCAGTGACGTAAGCGGGGCTAAGGATACGTAAGCGGGCCTAAAGATACTAAAGTAGGTCTAGGGATACCTAAGTAGGCCTAAGAATGCCTAAGTGGGCCTAAGAATACCTAAACGGGTCTAAGGATACCTAAGTAGGTCTAAAGATACCTAAGTAGGCCGAAGGATACCTAAGTAGGCCTAAGGATACCTAAGTAGGCGTAAGGATACCTAAGTAGGCGTAAGATACCTAAGTAGGCCTAAGGATACCTAAGTAGGCCGACGGATACCTAAGCAAGCCTAAGGATACCTAAGTAGGTCTAAGCCGGATACCTAAGTAGGACTAAGGATACTTAAGCGGGACTAAGGATACCTAAGTAGGCCTAAGGATACCTAAGCAAGCCTAAGGATACCTAATTAGGCCTAAGGATACCTAAGTAGGCCTAAGGATACCTAAGTGTGTCTAAGGATACGTTAGTGGGTCTAAGGATAGATAAGAGGGACTAAGGATATCTAAGAACACCTAAGTAGGCCCCTTGTGTTTGATGAGATATAAGATAGGCGCATATATGACATTTAGCTAGGCGACTATATGGCATTCAGCCATGAAGTATATACCAACGATCTGTCATTTTGCTCTAGCTGTTACTCGACTTTTTTGCGCAAAAATGGAGACCGCCGGAAATGCCAGTGATCGCAGCATGAACATTTCAGATAACTACGTCGAACTACTTGAAAGAGTGGTTAAAGAAAATAGACTTTTAAGAGAGGAAATCAAGAATCAAGGCAAAGCTCAAGAAAAGATTTTCCATCATTGACTTGACTTTGAGCACAAAGTTGAACCAGCTCGATAGTCCATCATCCGAAACGAGCAACACTACGGGAAGGAAACGCCGAAGGACGCAAAATATTGCAGTTCCACAACTTTGTCGTGTAAGTAAACTTTTTAAAGTTAAGTAAAATCGAACTTCTAGACTGAAATGAATTCAGTTTTAAAGCTTTTGGCAGAAGCAGAACCGATCCATCATGCATGATGAGGTGTGAAATGGGAAATGTAAACAGACGCCTGCATGTGCTCTGTGCTGAAACCTACTTGTATATAGGTTTCTGTTGGCAAATTATTTCGGATGAAGTCCTATTTCCAATAGAACAAAACTTTTGCACTAAAATTATTCAAGTTTGTTCTTGTTTTGAAGCTGTTGCAGAAGTAAGACCATGGCCGAACCACGACTTTTTGAGGTGTCGGAGCGAACACCACGCCATGTGCTCGGTTTCATGTGCTCTGCACAGCTACTTTAAAACGCAATTGCTGCTCTTACTGAAGATTTTGCAGTCAAAATTTTAAAACTGCTCTTTGATGAGATTCTGTATGTTTCATATTCGATTCACAGGTTTTTATTTTTCAGTTTTTAAGACTTATAGGTACTTTTAGTAACAGAGGTGATTAGAGGCTGGGGTGACTGACTTGTGTGTCAGCAACTATTTGTTTTGATTTTTTGTGTTTTAAAATCTTAATTTGGTGCAACTAAATTATATAATTTGTGGACTAAATACATAATGCTTTGAATATTTATAAATACTATAATGATCTATTTTCTTTCAGCAAGACTTTAGGAAGATTTTCAAGAATTTAAAGAAGGACAAAGAGAACTTTGTAGGTTTTGTCATGACAGAAAGGTAGGTATTATGCCTTGTTTGCATTAACTGCATTGTTTATGTGATATAAACTGGCAGAGAGCTGAAGAGCATAAGAGATGCAATTATTTGCAAGTATGATAAGGAGAGGTATTAAAGTATTTTCCCTTCAAGCACCCTACAGCTTCCAATGTGTTTATATCACAGTACACATGCAGTCATAAAATATGTTTAGCTTTGTGTGAATAATTATGCATGTCTCTGTTCTCTTGATTGTTATTACAATAATAATGATTAGTTTGTTAGCACATGGTTACACAATCACATACATTACAACCATTATCATTGAAGTGCAACCTTCAAAGCTTGATGTCTGGTTTCCAAACTACATGTAGCATTTGGATGAAAGTCAATCAAAATACTGAGATGAGTTTGACTGATCAAAGTTTACTAGTTATTAGCTTTCTGAATTGTTTGCCAAAGTTTATCAGGCAAGATCAAGTGCCATTTTTAGTCAATAGGCAATATTTCGATTGACGGCCATCTACAATGTACATGTAAATGCTAGTTTATTCAATGGCAACAGTTGTAATTGGTAAATGTATTTATATGTCTTATTTATTTAACAGTTATGGTGCCAAGGAAAATCAGAATGTGGTTGACAAAGTAATCAGAGAAGTCGAAAGCGATCATGGTGGACAGGCTAAATGTCCTTGGACGCATGAGCAATTAAAAGGTATAGGAGTTTACAATCCTTAAAGTGCATATCACCCTTAACACAATACTTTGAAAATCACTTCTACATGACGTGTGTAAGAAGATGGTAGAGTATTACTGGATATAGACTTTGCGTTTTGGAGTTATAGCCGTTTTAAAATCTGAAAATGCAAATGAGATTAGTTCAAAGTAGACATTTTCAACAACTTTTAGTGACATTTGTAACAAGTAGGCTTGACAAAAATTGACAAAATGTGAACAAAACAATGTGCTAAAGCTATAGTTATAATTTGCCAATAAAACTAGGACAATAATTTGCACTAGGGCGTTTTTGTATAATTTATGATGCCTACTTTGACGTCATTTCATTTGCATTAATTATCAGATTTTAAAACAGCTATAACTCCTAAACGCAAAGTAAACATCCAGTAATACTTTACCATCTTATTATTCACTTCATGTAGAAGTGATTTTCAAAATATCATGTTAGGGGTGATATTTATATGCACTTTAAAATAAATGTTAAGGTTGACAATAAATAAATACATGTCAATTATTTAGATCTTATAGTCTAGCTTCACAATAGTCCTCAAGTGATGATGTCACAAATTTGCATTTGTTCCCCAATTTTGAAAGAATATCACAAGATGTTTACATGAATTTTGGTCTGAACACTTTATTTTCATAAAATTATATCGAGAATCATAAAGTGAAAATTTATGTTTTCATGATGTTACACTTTAACAGTACTCTACAGAACTATGGGTGCATTCTAAAATCACATGAATATGTTCTTTTCTGAATGTATTGTTTTTATTCTGAATTGTGATTTAATTGTTAAAAATGTTAAGGTGGCCCCAGCTTTATTTGCACAGCACAATTTCCAATATTAACTGTTATTCTAGTTTTCAATTGTTCCTTTTTGTGATATTTTTGATAGCTGCTGGAGCATCCTATTTCAAGTCTAGCAGGGATGCCTATACTAGGGCTCAGAAGAAAAATACAGAGCACCATAGGGTGGTCTGTAGAAGACAAGGACGGTTAAGAGATGTAAGTTCAAATTTTCCCAAGCAATGTGTTTAAACATTTACAGTGCAATGCTCAAAACTGTGACCACCATATAATGTCTTCGTAGTATTGCCGTCCTCCAATGAGCATTAAGATCAGACAATCCTGCGATGCTGATTGGCTAAAATTACATTTGAAAGTGGGCAAATATATTAAAAGTGGTCACACTTTTGCATGTCTCACTTAAAGACTTACCTAACTAATTTTGGAAATCATTTAATGATTGTATGAAAATATGGATTTGCTATACCCAGTTTTTTTTTTTTTTATTTATTTTATTTTATTTAAACAATATTTGGGCTTTACGTTTGCCCCAAGAGCTCTAAGCTCATCGTGAGGGCTCACGTGAATTAATTTATACAATGTTGACCACGAAGAAGCACATAACAAACACAACGAGAAAGGAAATAGAAATAAATAAAAACTAAGATAACAAATTACATCTCTTAATTAAAACGTCCAGATTGGCATATGAAAGTCCTTACGGCAATAAAGATAACAGCATTAGCTTTGAAATTCAAAATTGTTAAACCTTTCAGTAAAACATCTACTTGACCATAGTCATACCCATAGTTAATTACTTTATATTAATAAAGTTGAAAATAAAATCCACAGATCTAGGATGACTGTGGTTTATAGCTAGTACACATAAGTTAAATTATTTGGAAACTGAGTCCTCCAGGTTGTTCAAAGCTCAATTAGTGCTAATCCTGGGTTAACTCTAGATTTTATGAAGAGTTAACCCAGAATTAGCACTAATCAAGCTTTGAACAACCTGGCCCTGTATTTTGTAAAGTTATATGTTGTATATTAAATGAAATGGTAATCATGAGATGGTAGGGTCAGTCTGTCACCACTAATAATTAATCATTGGGATTCTTTAATACAACTTTAATACTATTTCATTTATTCAATCACTTTAGTGCTACGTGGTCTCATTAATTAATAAATTACATTATATACTTGTCTATACTTAGATACTCAACTAGTTTTTATTTTTTATTTTAGAAACTACAAAGACGACTTGATAGTTTAGAAGATGTAAACTGTGACCCTGAAGCTAAAGAGAAAATAAGGAAGGTGCTCACAAAAGAATACACCAGCTCGGATGAAAGTGATGTGTCTGAAAATGAAGATGATGACAGTTTGACCTTGAAAGGGTATCTCATAAAGAAGCTGCCATGGGAAAGCTCTTCTTTAAGAAAAATTAAAAAAAAAATGATGAGAAGTATCTGGAAAGTTTGCCTGTCAGGAGTAGGTGTGGAATTCTTCCTAGAAGGATCCACTGACTCTATGCCTTCTTCTAGGCCACTTCCGAACATTCCATTCACATGGGCAGCAAGACAACCAGCTGCAGCATCTTTTACTCATTCAACACCTATTACTCATTCAACACCTATTAGTTCTTAATAATTAATAGTTAATCACCTACAGTATAGTAAGGGCACTTAACCCGTGATACATATAGAATGATTCCATTTAACCCGTGAAATCGATAGCGAGATCATTATGGGTACGTAGTAATACTTAGTAACAGATTGTGTTATCCTTTATTCTCAAATGAGACTGGTGTATTCTTTGATTATTTCCTCTTGTTTTGTATATCACGCACTAGTACTGAGTACTAAGCACTATTACACAGTAACTATTAGTTAGTGTTTCACGTGTTAAATGGAATCACTCTATTAATCTAATACACATTATTTTAGTAGACTCTAATTCCATTGTTTTCTTTTGTTCCGTACAGACTATTAGATTTTGCTTCACAGGTTAAGTGCCTTCACTCTATGTGGATTATAATTTTTATAATTGATAAGTGTTGTATTTTTTAATGGTGTTGAATTCAAATACACTTAATGTTAATGTACAGAATCATCACTGTTTGACATACAACTATTCCAAAAATCGTTGTCTCTGCCGAAAGCAACAATCAAGAAGCTGTCGCCCACATAGGGCATTGGGACTTTCTCCTTATTCATTTATTCATTAGTAGCCATTTTGGAAACATGCATTTTCAAATGGCCGAATAGTTCCAAATGATTTCTATTCAACGTAACGCTTGTAGGGATAACTTCTCAAGTAGCACAGATCAATAAATTAATTAGGAGATTCCCAAAGTCCTTTGTGATCGTCAGCTTCTTGCTTGTTGCTTTTGGCCGGCCAGACGCCCAGACAATGATTTTTGGAATAGGTGTATATCTAATTCATAAATCGTTCTTAAGTTGACATGGTGGTGACTGTTTGCTGCATTAGCATATGGTTCAATATCAACTTGTTTTATTGTCAGAACTATTTGAAGATTATATATATAACTAAATACGTTAATGTTCTTTACTTATAATCACAGTTTATATAGCTGGACATTTTCTTGAATGTATATTGTCATTAAAGAAATTATATTTATGAGAACAATTTATTGTATTTATAGGTTGTCTTGTAATTCAAAAATAAAAACAATTGTAATTGAGTTTTAGTTCTGGTGAGTAATGAAAAGGGGCAAAAAAACGCGAATGATTATATATCACTTTCAGGGAAAATAATATGGACTTCGATATACGGTTTCTTTATATAAAAACCGCCGAATTATTTGAGGAATAAAAAAAGGATGTACTTTAAGCAACATTTACGCTTTCTTTAACAATTTAAATCCTGGATTTAAGTCTGCTTTAAGCAACATTTACGCTTTATTGAATAATTTAAATCCTGGATTTAAGTCACTTTAAGCAACATTTACGCTTTATTAAATAATTTAAATCCTGGATTTAAGTCTGCTTTAAGCAACGTTTACGCTTGCTTTAAGTACCTTTACGCCACCTTTACGCTTACATTTAAGATGGCTTAAATCCGGAGTCTCTTTAAGCCACAATAAGTCTTGGCGTAAAGTTGACTTAAAGGCAAAGTTTACGTAATGTAAAGTTGGCGTAAAGGAGTATAAATCATAACTTTATGCAAGCTTTAAGATACCATTAAGCTAACTTAAACTTATCTTTTCGTGCTGTGATGGTGGGCTACTGTGAACTCTATTACCGGGAGGAAATCATATAACCAGTCCATCAGTTCAATTATTGATCCTGCCAGCATAAACAAGTATTTTGCTGACGTTAACACTGATCTACATTATTCTCCTCCTGAAGCTGCTGTTATACCTGAAGGCACTAGAATTCCTGAGTTGTCTGTACATGACGTCACACAGTTCCTACTTAGAGTAAAAAGGACTGCATCTGGTCCAGATAACCTCCCCTATTGGCTCTATCGTGACTTTGCTTACCATCTTGCCCCTATAGTGGCTGATGTTTTCAATTTATCCTTGAGGCTACACACCGTTCCTCTAATATGGAAGGAAGCAAATGTCAGACCCCTCCCTAAAGAGTCACCTTTAAGCTCCTGTAATCAGCTCAGACCTATATCTCTTACCAACATCATTATGCGTCTTTTCGAGCGCCTGGTGTATAAACGTGAGTTATCCAGTGTGTGTAATAGCTATATTGCCCTGGATCAATTCGCTTATCGACAGGGACATAATTCTACTATGGCCCTGATCAAGTCTCAACACTACTGGTTAAAATGGCTCGATCATAATGCTAACTTTGTAAGAATTTTCTCCTTCGACTTTAGCAAAGCTTTTGACAGTGTATCCCATAGTGTTCTTTTTAATAAATTAAGGGATATAGGCATAAACCCCTACATTTTTAATTGGCTAATTAGTTTTTTAAGTGATAGAAAGCAGCGCGTTGTTATTGACGGCATTACAACCGATTATTTAAACATCAATAGAGGGGTACCTCAGGGAACGGTACTGGGTCCCATACTATTTTCCATCATGGTTAATGACATTAAGGCCATAAGTCCCAACAGTTTGCTAGTTAAATATGCTGATGACCTCACTCTTAGCATTCCAGTAAATACTAAAAACAACCGAAATTGTAATATAGCTGACTTAGAAGTACAATCCATCATACAGTGGTCAGAAAATAACCACATGAAGCTTAATTTTAGTAAGACATGGGAAATGTTGCTTAAGGGTAGATGTCCTAAGCAGCCACCTCCCCCTCTTCCTATTATTGAGCGCAAAGATCAATTGAAACTACTTGGAGTTACTTTTGAAGACCGTTGCACTAATTGGGATACTCATGTAGAATTCCTTTTGAGTAAAGCTAGTAGTCGGCTTTATATACTAAGAGTATGTAAATATTATAAGTATCCAATTGAGCATTTAGATCTGCTCTTTCATAGCCTTATTATTTCTGTATTCACCTATGCCATCGAAGTATGGGGATGCTGTTTCTATGATAAATATCTCAGTAGAATAGATAGAATGTTTGCTAGAGCTTTTAGATCAGGGTTTTGTTTGGAGAAATACAGTATTTGCAGTATTTTAAACTCTAGGGATAAGAAATTATGGAACAGAATCTCTCAAAATCATACTGCCCTTGACGATCTGTTTCCACCACAGAGATCCAGACAACTCCGTGATAGAGGGCATAACTACATCTTGCCTTGTGTAAAAACTGAGAGGTTCAAATCCATTTTTATAAATAGATGTCTTTTCACTTTGTGAAAACATAATTGACTGTTACTAGATTTATATTTTTATATATATTTCTTCTTTTTCCTTTTATATATTTTGTAAAATATTGCACGTTTGATGTGGTATATTTGTTAATAAAGACTATTATTATTATTATTTTATGAGTTTTGCAGCGCTGTCGTGTGCCCAGTTCAGCAGTGCATGGACCCGACACAATCGGTACAAATTATCTGTATCGAAGGAGACCGACTGTATCTCGCCAGATGCGCTTGGTAATCCGTACTAGATGCAGAGACTATATCGCTGAACTATCTGCCCGTTGAAGAATGTTGATCTACGTCCTTCGGGACAGCAAACGAACCCTTCCGGGTAGCAAACATTAATCGCCCAACGTGGCACAAACAAATGAAAAATCTTCCCTATCACTATCAGAACGGTAAGGTTTAAGGACGGTGCCTACTAATTGCAAACCGATTTGTTTTCTAAAAATCTATATGGATTGTTTGAACCCCCTAAGGAGCTTTTGAAATCAGAAAAAAAATTATGGGGTACCCATACGTTTAAGAGAGATAATTAAGGATGAAAATCGAAAAAAGTGCTGACTCGGCATTTTTCTTTGTCCGAGAAACTATTTTTTAATTCGATTAATATTTTGGGTATCTGGCAAAACATTAGGGCAAAAAAAGTTAGACATAGCGTTCTTCACAAAGGATGCCAATCAAACCATTTATCTTACAATGAATTTCATTTTTTTGTACAAATTTTGCTTTGTAAGCCTCATTAGTGACCATGAACAGACATATATTTTTTGCTGAAATTTCAATTTTATAAAGGCAAAAAAAAATATGTAAACGTTGTTTAGCTTCAATATTATAGATTACAAAAAGAAAACATGGGGGTATCCACGCTAATTATATTTTCAGAAATTGTCATTTTTTTACCAAGGCCTTCCTAGTAACAAATAGAATGCAAGCAACCGTGGACGACGATCCTGCTGGTGTACGTTGGATCAGTGATTGATCTAATCGGCTGAACACATAAAACTAAAAATAGCAAAGCCGACACAACGTAAATTTTAGAGGTTTATAACGATATTTCGGCTGGCCTAACCAGCCTTCTTCAGGTAATATGAAGAAATGTTATTACATTGGCGAACGTGACTAACTAGAAATATGGGTTACGAAATATAGGAAATAGATGACAAATGATTGACACTATAAATATAGAAATAATAAGATAATGAGATTATATATATAGCAGCTAGTATGACTCGTCACGGATGTTGAGACCATAAGGTACGAGTGTTCTAGCTTGTGTAATGAGAGTAGCTTCTCTGGCCTTACGAATTGAGTCTCTATTAGGGACGGACCATTAGATTATTGATGGAGGGGGGTTGCGCAAATCCCAAAAAAAATATCGAGCAAGCTCTTCTATCGGAAAAAAAAATATCGAGCAAAACAAAAATCAAGAAAAAAAATATCGAGCAAGCACTAGCTGGTCTCATACGCATTTACAAATTAAACTAATAAAGGTAAAGAAATAAACCAGAGAAGAAGACTGGTTAGTTGTTATGAACAATTTCCACAGGAAACCCAATACAGATCTGAAGATCACACAGACTGTTTACCAGGAATCAGTCAACATATGTAAATTATCCAAGATGGCCGTAATCAAGACAGCAGATAAACTGATGGGACGATCGATCGCAAAAAGTCACATACACTCATAAATCGAAACCAAAACCTTAACCACAAAACGTACCCTGTATTAACTGTATATATTTCGGAAAGAAGTTATCTGGTAAACGATGAGTTATAGGGTTATAGGATCACGTGTACTGTACGCAATGTTGGCCGACGTATCGGTCGATGGTTGGCCGACATATCGGCCGACTGTCGACCGACCCGCGGGCGACTGTCGGTCGCGGGTCGGTCGAGGGGTGGCCGACATGTCGGTCGTGTGTCGGCCGACACGTCGGTCGATTTTCCCCCTCCTTCTGTGTATGTGTCGGCCGATAGTGGATCGGTGGAATATCGGTAAGGTGTCGTTATATGTCGGTGGGGTATCGGTGAGATGTTAAGTTATAATTAAACTATTCTGGATACTGTTTTCACTCAAATAAACAGACTCTTTTGGATTTTTTTTATCTGAAAGGTTTACTGTATTGAATATAATTCAGTTTAAGTATAGTAATATTCCTTTCTGTTGCGGTGTAAAATGTTCCTTTACACAATTAAATCTCTCATAGTGACCCATTGAAATAATCCTGTCAAATGCAACGTTTAATATCTTAATTTATGTTTTTTAGTGTATTTTATACATCCGCTCGCGCAAGATCGATTACGTATATAAATCGCTATATCGCACCGTTTTGGTCTGTAACAGGGTACCGATTTTTTTTTATCTGAAGGGGAGATTTCGCCTTGAATCTGGAATAGGGTAGCAACAATAGGGCTATTTATACGAGAGGAAGTTAGCCGCATCGCTAAGCTATATAAGCAGCGAACTATATAAATGGGTCAATTTAAACTGAAGCTGACACATGTATAGGCCAAGCTATTCTAATGAATTCGTCGATACTTAAACCCCGCGCCGGCTCCCAGTATTCGACATAAAATAACATTTGAAAATATTGGGGTCGCTATGATTTATTAATAAGCATCATTTTTTTACTGAAGGGCTCGGTTCTAATTCTCATATATGCTCCACGCACTCCAATCGGAGTATTATGCAGAGGCGCATGGCTGGGAAATAAATAAGGAGCTGCTAGTTTATGCTATTTCAAGTTTACAAAGGTTAGCGGCCTTGTACGAAAGCATTAATAGTCGTGGCCTCTACAACCTTTGAAGTACATATACGGTAGCTGAAAATATCACAGTCACCGATACCTCGGCCGACTGTTGGTAAGCTATCGATAGCTATAGAGTGTTGGTGATCAATCGGCCGACTGTCGGTGCATCATCAACCATGTCGGCCGACATACAGAATAGCTAAGTCTCGGCCGAGTAGCGGTCGACTCTCGGCCGAGTAGCGGTCGACTCTCGGCCGACCCTCGGCCGCCTATCGGCTGACCGTCGGTCCACATGTCGCCCGATACGTCGGCCGACATTGCGTACAGTACGCATGATCCGGGTTATAAATGTTCGCAGGTTTATACACAAGAAGAGAGATACAATGAGATCAAGTTGAAATATTTATATGAAATATAAATGGTAATGATAGGTTTTTGGTACTAATATTAGTCCTCCTCCTCTGTAAACCCACTCAGCATCACTATCCATAGTGGGACCAGTTTGTGTTTCATCACTTCTGCTGATAGAGGCCAGATATCTATGTGGTGATTTCTTGCTTTTGTTACTTTGACTTTCCTTTTCTCCTTTTTATCTTAGCCTGTTTGTCAGCCACAGAATATCCATGCTTTGTTTTGGCATTTACCATTAATTCTGTGGCTTTCTTAAATTTCCAAGGCCTAACCAGGAATGCTACTTGAGCGAGCGGGAGTGCGTGCAATGTAAAAAAGCAGTCACGCTAAAAAAAATTATAGGATTGTTGGTACAAAATATATTGCATTAATATAACTGAAAAAATATTTAGGTAAGTTCAGAAAAAAATATCGTGCAAGGTCATGGTGCTTTAAAAAAATATCGTGCAGCGCTAGAATCAGAAAAAAAAATATCGAGCAACTAAAATTCACGCAACCCCCCCATCAATAATCTAATGGTCCGTCCCTTAGAGAACATTTTTTCGATGGGGATTAGTTGCATGTCATTAGCAGTGTGATTAGGTGTCGAGAGAAAATGTTCAGCAGCTGTTGTAGGTTTAGATATGTTATTACTCGGGCTGCCTGTGGCAGCACCGAGTCTTAAAATGCAAGTCGTTTTTTTTTTTTTGTTGGGTGTCGCAAAATTTCTGCGCATGCGTTAAAGGTCAAATTCACACCAATCAGATTGCACTGTGCTGATCACGCAACAATCGCCAGGTTAATTTATTTACATTAAATACAGTAAAGCAAGATGGCGGAGGACCCGCGAGGAACTTTCTCTCTAATTTGGAGTCTCATCTCTCAAATGTAAGCCAGTTTAATGTTTTATTTAACTTCACTCGTGCGAAAGCCTTCCAACAGGCTCAGGATATTTCAACTGGCGCTATTGTCGGAGCCGAAGGACCGCGTTTTTTACCCAGATGGCCAGTGATTTTATTATACGACACGTACGACGACCTGAAGCCAGTGTTGGGGCCAGGATCCGGAAAGCTAAAATTCGAAGAAATAGATATTGGAATCTATAAGCCATCGGCTCGCTGTGCTGCATTTAAAACATCCGAGGAGAACATCTTATTTTGGGTGAAGCACTTCAAGACCAATATTATGAGTCTCTTAAAAACTGTCAGAGATTTAAATTTACCGTAAGTTGGATCAGAGAGTATTGAGATCAAGTTATTTCGTTCCAGCGAGGATATGGACCTAGCGGAAACGGTACAAGCTGTCGAAGGATTTTACTTATAATCATCCACGTCTACTTAACAACAGGAATAGTTATGTGCCAAGGCATGGGCACAGATAGAGTTTCCCAGATTACAGATGAAAGTAGAGAACTTAATGAACGAAGAAACAGAGGTCACGCGCGACATGCTTGATAACATGAACATGTTCAACACTTTATGTTATACTAAGAAAACAAAACAAATTACAGAGCCTGCAAGTTCACAAGTCAATGAAAAACCCCAAGAGCCTGTAGTTTTGGATCAACATATCCTTGAAACTCCAAAAGCAACATACACATGAGTCAAATTCAAACCGGAAGAGACGGAATTCTTTAGATTCTTCACGAGGATAAAAATATTTGTTAGCCCGCAATAAGAACTCTCTCGCTGCTTTAACGACCTTGATTTGTAACATGGAGGCTGACCTAACTGATATGCGTAATGAATTCTTACTCTCGTCACATCAAAACACGAATCAAGAAACCAAACTCGGCCGTCATTTGGAAGACAAATTAGTACAGCAAGATAATATATACAAGACCGAAATCAAGATGCTGTCATCTCGAATATATTATATATTGACCTAGAAGTTGAAAATGGCGAGTTGAAAGCGGATATAATAATTAAAGCTGCATGAGATTTAAAAACAAAAATCAAGAATACAAAAAAGAAGACAATGTTCTGAGACTACCCAACCTACTGAAGCTTATCAGTTTGTTCAAGAGCCATATTTCTTACATGACAACCCGATCCCTATTCATCAGAATACATTTTCTGTACTAAATGACGAGAGTTTACAATCACCTGACCGACAACCCACTACTAAAGAAAGGGACCATGAAGTACGGTAGTACGGTTAATTCTCGGGTTCAAAACAATGAATATATGCCTGCTCAAATGCTGTGTGTTAAACGAATAAGTAGTGTTTAAATTAAAAGGTCAACATACGAGAAAATTAAGAAACTATTAAATTACATATATACTAGGGGAGCAGAGAATGAAAGTAACCGCGCTACCGGCCACTCTTAAAGACTGCTAAATTCAGCTAATAATTCTTCCCTTTGGTTAATATTAGAGGATTAAGTGGATTTCAAATGAAAGTGTATTTCATCTTCAATCTAATGTGGCCCGAGTGAAAGCCCAGATGGGCTCTTGTTATACTTGTCTACGGTCCGTCGATGTTCGTTAAATCTGTCTTTCAAACGTCGTTTTGTCTCACCTATGTATTGTAAATTGCAGCGGTTGCATTGAATCATGTAGATTAGATTTTTTGTGTTACACGTCAAATTAGTTCTGATAGAGCGTATTTCACCGGTAGAGAAAAAAGTATAAGTAGGTTGTCCGTCGCAGATGTAGGGGCAAGTAGAACAGTTCTTTCCACAGCGGAAAGAGCCAGGTGGGAGCTGAGGATCAGTCGAGTTAGAAGGTAGTTTAGCTTTAACTAGTAAGTCACGGAGGTTAGAGGTGCGTCTGAAGGCTAAAAGTGGCAAGTGTTGGAAGACTTTCTTGCAGCGGACAGAGGAGTGTAGCAGGCTGTAGTTCTTCTTAATTATTTCAGAAATATGAGGGAGTGATGGGTTATAAGTAATAACAAAAGGTATACGGTTAGAATTGTGTGTGTCTTTGGTTTGTAGAGCAAAAGCGCGAGGGATGTCGGCAGCGCGTTGTATTTGTCTAGCAAGAAAGGAACGGTTATTAGCCGCGTTTAATGAGGTATGTGGTAAGCTCAGCAGTGCGGTGCTTAAAAGCTTCGTCGTAGAACAGATACGTCGTAAACGGAGGGTTAAGCTAAAAGGGATGGCTTTTTTGGTATGTTGTGGATGGCAAGATGAATAAAGTAGATGTTGGTGCTTATCTGTGGGTTTAGAATAGAGATCAGTCTCGATATTACCATTGTTTAAAGAAACATTAACGTCAAGGAAAGGTACGTTAGTAGAAGAGTGTGAGCTGGTGAATTTGATGGTAGGGTGAATGTCATTAAGATAATCGATGAATATTTTTAGGTTGTCTGGACCTTCGGTCCAGATCATAAAAATATCATCGATATATCGAAGCCAAGTATGTGGTTGAGATGGAGCGTTTTCCAGGGCGTTGGCTTCGAAAAAAACAAGAAACAGATTGGCAAAAGTAGGGGCCATTCTAGTACCCATGGCTGTGCCGTGAATCTGAAGGTAGTGGTTATCGTCAAAAGAAAAGTTATTCATGGTTAGAATCATGCGAATAAGGTCACAGAGTGTGCCAGTAGGAATGGTGCGAAGTATTTAATGAACTCAGAGACATAGATTTTCATATTCCCACCCAGATGCCTGATACGAAAGATGTTTTGGAAGCCAAAAGTACCGATAGACCTAACGACGAAGTGCCTGCTATGAGTTGTGCGTATAGTGTAACAGAAGATGACTCCCAAATATGTGCGAATGTTGTTATTGATAATGATAGTCTATTTTCTAAGGGAGAACCGTTTTTGATAGATATTGATGATGGACCTGAATTTACAGTGGCACAAGCTTCAGTACTTGATATGTCTTTCGCTACCGGTCTTCTTGACGAACCGTTGTCCATTTCAAGTGAACTCCCCTTCTCCTCTAGATCTAGACGCCCGTCCGCATCGACTTTGGCGTTCCGTGATCTGACACACGACACGCGTGACCCTTCTGATCCCGACCCGATAACTAATGCTATACATAAACACCACGATATGGAACAAGTATCTGTGCCTTTTATTTCAGCCACCGCCCCTTTCAGTAAACTGAGTACTAACAATCTTTTTATCCAGGGTAAAATCGAAGACGAAGAAATTCCATTCCTTTGCGATACTGGCGCAGCAGTAACGGCGATTAGTTTTGCACTGTGGAAACGTCGGCCGGACCTCAGTAAACATCCTCCGGTTACATCTCCAGTGCTTTCTGCCATCCAAACTGTCAGTGGTGACAGTACGCCAATCATAGGCACCATCCAAGTGCCGTTCACTATCGGATCAGAAGTGTATGAATTCCCCGCTTATGTTATTGATAATTTAGCGTACGATGTCATACTCGGTTGCGATTTTCACTCCCATTACAACTCTATCATTAACTTTGAGCAACATTCTATCAATTTCGGTCGGGACTCCGCAGACGGTTACAATGGTACAGACACAGGTTGTTCAGTACACGCCGTAGCCACGTATGTTTTACCGCCTGAATCCGAAACTGTTATACTCATATAGCTCAGGCCATATCGAAGCAAACGACCAGTTCCCCGAACGCTACAACATTTGTGGAGCCGCCGCCCTAGTTTCTGTATCTACTGATGGAATAGTACCATTTTAATAGGCTCATCAATCCGACACCCCATCCGGTGAAAATTTACCGCATAACTAATCTTGAGCAATTCACCGCCCTTTTAGCACCTGTCATCGCCTTGGACATCAAGGATCCTAGCCATGCGAAACAAACTAGTACTATACTGCACAAATACACACCCCGAAGACTAAACCCGACGTCACCGTTGACTCAACAGGCACCGAACTCAATCCTGATCAAGTTATAACCTTACAGAATTTAATAAACGAATACACACACGGAGGAACATCGGCCGCCAGATACAAAGCCGGAAGCCACCGCAGAAGAAGTGTACGAGATCGAAAAGATCTTACTAATGACCGTGGGACTGCTTTCCTCTCATTGGTCAAACGTGCGTTACTTTATCAGTTTTTGCTCGTCGTTGATGCACTAGTCAATTGAAACTCCGGCCCGCCGACCCCCGGGACATAGCGGGGAATGTAACATTTATACAGTGTTACATTTGGACCTTTTCCCCGCCCATCAGGGGCAGTTGGCTGTTACGATACCCGCCCCAATGGCCCCGACATGTGCTTCAGAATTTTCAATTAGGAGGAGGCATTGAGAAATTGAATATCAGGCATAAGCTTCAACATCATATGACCCGTTCGGCCCGCGCGCGCTTTCCTTTCAAAACCATTTACAAAAGTCATGTGACGAGGGCCGGCCGTGTATGGCGTGAGCGGGCCGGAAAAAGCCGCCTAGGTCCGTACGTCGTCATGACCTCGAGCCAAATATATTCCCATCCGGCCCTCCCACTCAGTCAATAAGTACCTAATCCGTTGTTCCATT